>CM057340.1:837340556-838813056 GCA_030015575.1 Agapanthus africanus | reverse complement strand
GTGTAGACTTTGTCTCATTGCATTTGTATTTCGGTCGAAATACAGATGCGGGTGTGTATGCACAGTATCGGGGTTTTCCTGTAATTTATTACGGGAACAGTTTTTGGAGTTGCCAGTTTGTTTTCCGTTTCGGCCAATTTTCCATTGTTCCGTTCATTGGCCGAAGATTGGTGGAGGAGGGCTTATTTGCATTGTTGCAAATAAGTGTTTGTGGAGGGGTTCTTTGCTTATTGTTGTATCATGATAGCCTCTCATTGACCTTGACTTCTAGCTTCATGATAGCTTGACTTTCTTTATCATCATGGTTTTGATGATGGTTGTTCATGATGAGAGGTGGTTGTTTTGAGTGTTGGACTTACCTAGCTATCATTCCTTCACATCATAACTTCACACTCCCTTGTATGATGGTTCATCCACCCACCCCCTTGACCTTGTTCTCTCTCTCTCCAATCACATATGATGGAAAGGGGGGGGCCGGCCATTCCTATGGGAATGGGATTCATTTTCTTTTGGTGGGGAAAAATGGTTATTCTCATTCCTTTTGTATGCCACATTTTTCCCCACCTCTCTCCAAGCTCTCTTCTCCTCCACAAATGGCAACTCCACAACCCCAAAAATGAGACTTCTTCTACTACACATTCTACAGCATATCTTGGGCACGTCGAGTAGCCGGCTTCGTGCCCGAGTTGCCTCGGCATTGAGGTGGGAGCCCGTAAACGATGTAGGCGACGTGGTGCACTTCCGGCGACGAGTAGGAGACGGACGGAGATCCCGCGAGGAGATCGGAGTGGAGATGAAGACCGGAGGACTTGGATCGTCGGTATATCTCTATTCCCTTTCTTGTAGATAGCTTAGACTAGTTAATGGTAACGATCCGGGTGATAGTGCGCGGTGGTGCCGGTTTGCTAAGTCCGCAAATTTTAAGTTATTCACCGCTTCCGCATTCCGGCGTCGGATTGACGGCCGGGGCGCCGCCGTGCACTTACATTGGTATCAGAGCCTCGCCATTAACTTAGTCTAGCTTTGTGTAATGTGTTTGCATTTCCGATCGATCAAAAAGTCCAAAAACCCGTATTTTGTCGCATCAGTTTTCTGTTGGAAATTTTTGGTGTCGAAAAATTTTTCAGGTTGTAAAATATTGATGTACTGGATATTGCAAGGCTACTGAGAAAATTCGAGAGTGTAAGTCAACAGTGGAAGCGCGGAAGCGCGGCCTCACCTTCCTTAAGCGCCGCCCTTCCGCCGCCTACTGTTCTGATCCCTGCATCAAATTTCTTCAGTAGCTTTCTGGGATTAAAATATGTGTTTTGGGATATTAAAATTGGGCCCAGGTTTTCTGTGAGTGCTACAGTTTTGTTTGGGGCCCACTTGTTAATTGTTTGATCAATCGGAAAATTTTAAACACATTTTTCACAGTATTTACATTATGTCTGCGACCGTGAATGTCACTCGATCGGTAAATCCGGTCTAACTGCTATAGCCCGGTTAGACGGATTTGCGAACGTGACTTTCACGTTGATGTTCTATGTATTTGCTGTGATGTTGCGGATCGGTCGTGGGGGATAGCCTGGATGCAATGCTAGTACTGTTTTGTTGTATTATGTACATTTGATACTGCGGGGCGAGCGTCCGACATGTGGACTGCCGTCACTGCCTGATTGTATTATTATTTTGGGGCACGACCTGGTTGCGGTCGATGTACCCGTTGTATGTATATTTTACTTTCTGTACTAGGATTGCCCCGCGGAGGGGTGCATGGATAGCCGGGTTCTGGAGGGCAACAAGCCCGCATCTCATGGCATTGAGACGGAGGGGGCTTCACTCTAGGATTGGCGGGCTATTCGCCGCACTCGTAGGGGGTACAGGTTGACCCAGGAGGGGTGCCCAAGTTGCCGGATTCCGTGAAGTGCTGGGTGGTCCATTCACGGGGCTGAAGGGGGCTGCCTCGCTTCAGGTTTTGGCGGGTGACTTGCCGCGCCCGTAGGGGTCTAGGATTTCATTGCACAGGCTATCCACACGACCAGGGGAACGTCGAGTTTCAGTAGTGGCTCTGTGAAACCCGGGGATCCCAGATATCTGTATTGTTTCTGTGATGCTGTTCATTTTCTGTGATGTTGCATTTTATTCACGCCTTGAGCGAAATATAATATATTGGTATATATATTAGTAGATGTTGTATATGTTTTGCATCCGCGCTAGTCCAGTCCCCGCTCTGTCGTTAGTTAGCTAACCTAACGGGTAATGACGGGACCCAGTGGCGAATGCGGATGGCATATACGTACGTCATATTATTTTCGTTCTTTGTGGTGTGATCAATTGATGGGACTGCATTGATTCGGATCAATGCAAGTTAAAAACAAACCTAATCTGATGTTGTTGGAACACTTTTCAAAAAGCTGTTATTGCAAGGACGTTTACTTTTGTTTTGCATCGTGGTATTCATTGGAATATCCTGCTCCTCAGTCGACGAGGCAAGGGCCGAGATCCCTTCACCGGGAGTGACCCCTTGGACAGAAGTTTGCGTCAGGGCATTAACTTCACTATAGCCGATTACTTTTGCTTTGCACCGTGGTATTCAGTTGGAATATCCTGCACCCCATTCTACGGGGAAAAAGCCGAGATCCCTTCACCGGGAGTGACCTCTTTAGCGGAAGTTGTCGTCACTATATTTCTAAAAAGCTATCCGTTCCTTCAACGATATCAAGTTCATTACGTTAAAGGTTTTCGCCAGAAACCATTCGTAGCCCTCCATCATTTCAGTTAAATATTCGGTAGTATTCAAGCTATGTATTTTGACCTCACGCCAAGGCATAGTGTTTGGTAGCTGCCGGGTATTTATCTGTTGCATAGATAGATGCGTTGGTTTGGGACAGTCGTACTACTATTTTGGCCTACGTCAAGGGTATGTACGGGTGGATTCAAATTAACCTGGATAATGATGGGCAGAACTTGACATGTGACTTATGATATTTTGACCTCACGCCAAGGTCATAAGAGCATGGGGCAGAAATCACATCGGGAGTTTCAAAAGAACTGAAACTTGCCAGATATGCGCATACCTTCTGGAGTGTGATAGCGTGAGCGGATTCCGTCACGTTATCATGCGATGAGAGTTGGATCCCGATTCCCACTGATGAGTTAGTTTACTCCTCGGGTGACCCCGACTAATTCTTCTTTCAGGTTTGGAGGAGAATTTGAGGTACAGTGGGAGGTTTCCAGATTAGATAAATTGGTAACCATTCTGATCTAGGTTAGAGTGCACGCTGAGTGTTTCTTTTCTCTCTCTCTTTGGCAGCGACCATTGACCCGACCCTAAGGCTTTGACTCAGTGACCAAGTTGACCGAACCTTCTTAAACACCGGCTTTTGGATTGTCAGAGTTGCAGACCTCATTGCTACTCCTACTTTTACCCTTTTTCTCCAGGACACCCCGTATTACTACGAACGTCCACTTCCATTGGACAAAACCATCGTATGGTTAGATACGAACTCGAAAGAATTTATTCGAGGATGGTTTCCGGTTCTGGAGAAAACGGATAGGATTATTCAGTTGTCTTTTCCTTTTACCCTCTCTCAGGTTACGAGTACTCCTTGGTTTAGGGGTAGTACACCTATTACGCAAATTGGATTGTCTTCTTCCAAACCTTAGGATGGTGCCGACCGGTAGGGAATGAAGAAAACCAATTAGCCTAACGATGGTATACAGAAGGTATTAAGTTCAGACAAAGCAAGGGATTAGTAAGAGGGCAAAGTAAATTGCAAAAAAATATTCACGACCAAGCCAAGTATTCCTTCGTCAATCCTAAATCACCTTTGTATTTCTCCAGGACACTCCGTATCACTACGAAGATCCACAGTTTATTTGGATACTCCATCGTATGGTTATATACGAACTCGAATGGAACTTGTTCCAGTTCGGGGATGGATTCTGGTTCAGGAGAAATAGGAATAAGGTTTATTCGGTTGTCTTTTATCTTCACCCTCTCTCATTGCGAGTGTTCCTAGGATGCGGACAGTACACCCATTATGCTTATTGGATAGTCTTCTTCCAAACCATAGGCTGGTGCCGAACGGTAGGGAAGGAAGAAAACCATTTGGCCTAAAAGGGTGTGCAGAAGGTAAAGACTAAAGACATATGAAGGGATTTGGAGAGGTGGCAAAGAACTATACGGTTACAGTCGTGAATCTGGAAGAGGCATTACTAGGAATACCAGAATACCCCATCGGAACATTTCAATGTTTCAGTTTCACTGTGTAATGTTAAAGGAAAACTGATTTCCCGATTAGATACTTACTCCAGGGTATGTATTTACCAGGTACGATTCTCACATCTGTATGGTTTTACAGATGATGAGTGGGAGTAAGTTATTGGGAATTGGGTGATCATCCTCATTATATCGGGATTCGTTGTAATCGGTGATATTTGAGGAAATCACCTGGGTTGTTTGCCGGTCGGCAAATATTTGGTTTTGAATATCCGCTGTTATGCACCAATTTCAAATTGATATATCTGTACGTCTATTTTCATAGAGTGAGATATACCTTTCTGAAATTATGTCTACGACATTTACCTATATCAGTGGATGGTTAGGTAAGGAGCATTAAACGGCGGTGTAATTCTTCTTAACCATAAGTACAGTTTTCAACCTACGACACACAGTGAATGAGTTATCAGACTCAAGGGACTTTTACAGAGTATTGTATGTTGTCCAGGGTCCATCAGGACAGAGGGGTTGGTCCTCGTACTATATTCGGTTTACTTATGACTTCTCTAGTTTTTAGACAAGTGTTTCGCGGAAACACAGGGTCCAAATTTTGAGAAGTTATAGGTATTTGAATAGAGTAGAGAACCAGATATAGCAAGTATCGGGATTCTTCAAAGAGATCGAAGATGTAGATACTTGTGTATGGTGTTCAGTTGATAGTAATGATAAAGAGATCTTGCTTCTCTTTCAGGTTACTCATAATTGGAAGTATTCCTAAGTTGAGTAACGCTGATCGGCCTCCTTCCATTTAGTTGACATGCGCTGGGGACAGCTGCATGATTTGAATCTGGTTCAACTAAATCAGTGCCTCTGTTTCTATATTGGATATAGAACAGTTCATATCTTAACATTGTTAAGGTACGGGGAGTTGTCCGGTTTATGATTAAAACCAGACACTGGACAACTCAAGGCACGTTTCTGTAATGGCTGTTTGTAGGTTGACCCAGGCTATGACGAGGGTTGATTTTCTACCATCTGGATGAGCAATAGCGATATTGTTCTAGACTCGCCACAGTTTTATTAAAAAATGGATTTTTTCAGAAAACAGTAGTGGGAGTATGGTAGAACTGGAAGTGATTCCAGAACCACAAACGATTACTGAAGATTTGATAAGGAACCTAAAGATTCAATCTGAATTGACATTCCATTGGCCACTCCGCAGATAAGGTGGGTAACTTCAGGCACCCGAGAGGTACTCCGGTAGCCTCAAGGACGGTGACAGGGAAGTTCTTGTTTACCCACAATTACCATTGCTGTTGTTCCAGGCTGCGAGACCCGGCGGGAGGATGAGTATAGCGTCGTTCTAAACTAGTTTTAGAAGTGCACGTCTATATGACTCTGCCAGAGGGTTGTCGTAGTCAGTGGGAGCAGCGGAAGCATTGGTGGACAGGTAGCTTATGTCTATTTATAGACTAGAGCAGATGTAGTGGAGAAAGATCATCTATTTCTGACGTGACAGTCATGGGTTTGACTTCATCAGAATAGGGGATGGATCTGTTGAGAAGGTAGTAGGGTGTGATATCCTGGTATTTGGATGATATACACAGAGTAGGAAAGGAAACTCCTACACTACGATCGGTTATAGTTTGGTCGTCACACAGTTGTTTCTCCACAAAGGAAATGGATTTTATATCAGACATACTGGTTACTAGATCTATGGTTTTAGATCTAGATTTGGGTGGTTTCCCAATCAGGGTACTTGACAGCATTCTAAGAGTATTTAGGATGGACGACTCCTGGCACGGTAGTGTACCTACAGGTAATGGAGTCACCCTCTCTAAAGGTGTCTTACAGACTAAAGGGGAGAGGGACGGGCATGATTGGCAGATCACTTGCTCAGGCAATTGAGTCAATCGTGAGATGTCAAGTACCACACCAGATGTTGTTCTTGCACTAGATGCAATAAGTTGACATTGATCCAATCCTGGAGAAACAGTCGGAAGCAGTTTTAGAACATAAGCAAATGTTCTAGGGATATGATAACGACAGCCTCATTCAGGAGACAGTTATCATTCCAGGCTTCCAAGGTGACATGGACGACAAGGAGGTTGTCAGAGTTATAGTTTTTCCTTCTGATGAGGGGCAGTATTTTGGACAGGTGGTCCAAGCCAATACTGAGGGAGGCATGGCGCGCAGGATACTGATTAAGTTCAGTTGTCGATACAGTCTAAGAAGTTTGGATTTGGAGTTCATTTATGAGCTAGGTCCCATCAGACATCCAGACACGTTCTAAGACATGTATTGCTCATTTCGGGAGATAGGTTTCTCCGCGAACTTGAGATATAGAGAGACATAGAAAGAAACAACTAAGCGGATCCACTCACTGAGGCTATTCCTCGAACGCAATAGTTCCGCAAACGAGCTTTGTGAGACTGACTAGTAGAGGAGTTGGATGTTCGGTATCACACGGGCTGTGAGTATGCGACATCGCAATAATTAGCCTTGAGTGCAAGTGGGAGATTGTTGGAGATAGTGCCCTCAGAGTCAATTATTAGGTCACAGGTACGTGATTGTAATGATTGAGGGAGGACCTATCCCGGTAGGACAGTCTTACTCGAGATGATAGTACGCTATCTGGTTTACCTTTATCATCGTGTACTGTTTTAAGTGACATGACACGTCGCTATTACACGTTGATAGAGCCCCTAGGATTCTTGCTTGACCACCAGCAGTATGAGGGCGATCATATAAGTGGGAGCTGGAGGTCTATAAGCTTATCCTTAAAAGGTCCCTAGTCGTGGGAGTTTCGAGACTGGGCATCGATACTCCATTAGTAGACTAGTGTATACAGTCGAGACCCCGACAAGGGGCGGTGGCCGGTCTCACAAGCCACTGGTGTCAGTTGGATCACCTAAGATGTATACAGGTGCTCATTGGGTTATGAGTACACCGGACAGGACTCGCCGGGAACATGCTAGTTGGTCATATACCAGACGTCAGATGGCAGTTCCCTGGTGACATGTGTGCAGGTTAGTTCATCGACCTGGGGATCGTCATTTGTCTCGTGTGAGTTCCCACTGTACTTTGATTACTACCCTACCACGGCTCAAAGGAGTCGTGCAAACAGGTTTTAGTTGGGTACAGTCCCGAGCCACATGGAGGCAGTGAGCGTATCTTCAGGGGTTCGTCTCTCCCGGTATTGGGGGTGAGGTCGTGCTGTGTCTAGGAGAGCCATTACACAAAGTCCTTGGCCAAGGCAAGGAGATTTACTGGTAGGTATTCCAGTAGTATCTCAGGGTGTTCTGGGCTACACTCCGACACGACTTGTACCGCTTTTGGGGGTCTGACTTTTACCAACCCCCTAGGCCCGCCATGCGATACTCATAGACGAACGGACCGGACTGCACGGATATTGTCACTGACAGGCTCAGTTGGGTGTCGGGGTGAGCTTCCTCATCGACGTCCCTTTTGGTCAATAGCTGGTGGCCCGTCATGTATTGGCATATACCTCTGACGTGCTAGTGGTTAAATCCACAGCCATAGTATTGACGAGTCTTTAGAGTCCACCACATTTACAGTTACTCAAGCTTTCGGGCGAAAGGTTGTAGAGGCCGTATGGAGATATGGCAAGGTCCGATCAGATACGTGCGGTATTGCACGGATCAGGATCGGACAGTTTGTACTATAGGCCGTATGGTTATATGGCAGGGTTCGATCAGATACGTGCGGTATTGCACGGATCAGGATCGAACAGATATTACTAGCCGGCTTTGGTATAAGCCGGATCCTAGTATAGTACAGTGTAGACTTTGTCTCATTGCATTTGTATTTCGGTCGAAATACAGATGCGGGTGTGTATGCACAGTATCGGGGTTTTCCTGTAATTTATTACGGGAACAGTTTTTGGAGTTGCCAGTTTGTTTTCCGTTTCGGCCAATTTTCCATTGTTCCGTTCATTGGCCGAAGATTGGTGGAGGAGGGCTTATTTGCATTGTTGCAAATAAGTGTTTGTGGAGGGGTTCTTTGCTTATTGTTGTATCATGATAGCCTCTCATTGACCTTGACTTCTAGCTTCATGATAGCTTGACTTTCTTTATCATCATGGTTTTGATGATGGTTGTTCATGATGAGAGGTGGTTGTTTTGAGTGTTGGACTTACCTAGCTATCATTCCTTCACATCATAACTTCACACTCCCTTGTATGATGGTTCATCCACCCACCCCCTTGACCTTGTTCTCTCTCTCTCCAATCACATATGATGGAAAGGGGGGGGCCGGCCATTCCTATGGGAATGGGATTCATTTTCTTTTGGTGGGGAAAAATGGTTATTCTCATTCCTTTTGTATGCCACATTTTTCCCCACCTCTCTCCAAGCTCTCTTCTCCTCCACAAATGGCAACTCCACAACCCCAAAAATGAGACTTCTTCTACTACACATTCTACAGCATATCTTGGGCACGTCGAGTAGCCGGCTTCGTGCCCGAGTTGCCTCGGTATTGAGGTGGGAGCCCGTAAACGATGTAGGCGACGTGGTGCACTTCCGGCGACGAGTAGGAGACGGACGGAGATCCCGCGAGGAGATCGGAGTGGAGATGAAGACCGGAGGACTTGGATCGTCGGTATATCTCTATTCCCTTTCTTGTAGATAGCTTAGACTAGTTAATGGTAACGATCCGGGTGATAGTGCGCGGTGGTGCCGGTTTGCTAAGTCCGCAAATTTTAAGTTATTCACCGCTTCCGCATTCCGGCGTCGGATTGACGGCCGGGGCGCCGCCGTGCACTTACATAAGTCATTGCCTCTCCTTCTTTTACCCTTTGCATTTTTCAGAACACCCGTATTACTACGGACATCCACTTCCATTGGATAGATCCATCGTATGGTTATATACGAACTCGAAGGGACTTCTTCGAGGATGGATCGAGTTTCAGGAGAAATAAAATTAGTTTATTCAGTTGTCTTTTATTATCACCTTCTCTCAGGTTGCGAGGGTTCCTTGGTTTAGGAGAGTACACCTATTACGCTTATTGGATAGTCTTCTTCCAAACCATAGGCAGGTGCCGAAAGGTAGGGAATGAAGAAAACCAATTAGCCTAAGTAGGGTGTATAGAAGGTAATATGTAAAGAAAAAATAAAGGGATTAGAAAGAGGGCAAAGTAAGTTGCGACTGCTATCCTTCACGACCAAACCGCGTACTTCATCGCCACTCCTATTTCACCTTTAAAAGAATAAGGTATTATTCAGTTGACTTTTATCATCACCTTCTTTCAGGTTACGAGTACTCCTTGGTTTAGGAGGGTACACTGTTCCCCTCCGAAAGACGGGCGATGATGCGAGGGCGTCTGGCCTGAGATTCGAGGCAGATGCTATATGGTTTTATCCGTCTACCTCTCCGAAGATGCCAAGTTGATTTATGGCACCATGTATCGGAGGTTTAGACGGATGCGGCCGATGTAGCAGACTTCGTCAGATTCCCCCTCGCTTGAGGGGTTTTTGATTGTGGGGACGCTCTTCCCTGCAGGCGCAAGCCCTTGCAGTTAATTACGCTACCGCATCGCGGTAACAACTTTCTCTTTCTCCAGAATTTCACTTCGTGTCGTGGGTGTTTGTTTTATTTGTGGTTGCCCGTGGATTGTATACGGAGACTGAGTAATGTCGTTGCCCGTAGGACGTGGATTAGTCCAAATCCGTATTTACTTAGATTTGGGTTTGATGCTTTTAGTTTAAGGATACGTTAGCCGCATTTGAGACTAAGATCAACTTAAACGTTCGTTAAGGATACGTTAGTCTGATTTGAGACTAAGATCAACTTAACGGGATCGTCTAGATCCATTTCCAGTTTAAGGACGTAGTAGTCCATTTAATATATGGCCGTCGGGACCCGTCACCTCTCTGACGACGTTGAAGGATTACAACGACAGGTGCCAGAGGAGTTCGGAGATGTACCCTTGAACCAAAGTTGATTTGGAGTTTTAGAGTCCATTTGAATGTTTAAGGATACGTTAGCCGTATTTGGGGCTAAGATCAACTTAAACGGGACCGTTTAGATCCGGCAAAAGAGCATTTGAAGGCTCTATTGTTCCAGTTTAGGGACGTGGTAGTCCATGTTCCAGTTTAGGGACGTGGCGGTCCATTATTAGTTTAAGGACGTTTCGGTCCAATATTAGTTAAAGGACGTTTCGGTCCAATATTAGTTTAAGGACGTTTCGGTCCATGTTCCAGTTTAGGGACGTGGTGGTCCATCACCAGTTTAAAGACGTGGTGGTCCATGTTCCAGTTTAGGGACGTGGTGGTCCATCATTAGTTTAAGGACATTTCGGTCCACGAGTTTAAGGACCCCGCAGTCCATATTCATGTATGGTCGTTGGGACCCGTCACCTCTCTGACGTCGTTGAAGGATTACAACGAGAACTGTCAGAGGAGTTCGGAGATGTACCCTCGAACCAGATGTAAATTGATTTAGGGAGCAGCCGTACTCAGTCAATTTAATTTGAGAACTTATGGCCACGACTGGGCTAAGTCCAGTTTTGTCTTTGGCCTATTGGACCTGTGCTAGGGCCTTGCCCCTTCACTGCATTATTTTTCTTTTTTTGGTTGGGCTCTGCCCTTTTATAAATGATGCAGAGCATCTATTTTGTTTAGGCTCTGCCCTTTTTTAAAATGCATAGCATTTTTTATTAGGCCTGTTAGGCCTTTTAATTGGGCTCTGTCTGTTTTCTTAATAATGCAGAACATTAAATACTCTGACAGTGCCCCCACATGGCTTGTCAGGCACTTTGCGCAAATTAAAGAGCGCAAGCGCATGTGGAAGTGACATGTGTTACGCTCTGATGAGCGCAAGCGCAACAGCGCAGTGCGCTGCGTCAGTGCGCTGCGCTGTTGTACTGCTGACATGTGGCGCTTCCCGGCGGCTTGCGCAATAGTGCAGTTTTGGCAAGTGCTGGGCACTATTCTTATTCTTTTGGATCAATTTTAGATCAAAGCAAAACAAGTTTTTTCTTGTTTTCAAAGAACCAGTGGTTCATAAAAAGTGCAAGGCACTGTTATTGTTTATTTTTCTTTTTTCCTTGAAGATCATTGACCTTGTTCTTAGATCAATGATCTGTTTTTTTTAAGAGAATTTTCTCTTTTTCTAAAGGTTTTTACATTTTTCTCTTGTTCTTGAGAAAATTCTCTCTAATTCTTCAAAGTTCTCTCTGTTTGAAGTTCTTGATTTCTCCCAAAATCTTGATGCCTTTGAATTGAGATCTAGCGTCCTTTTTATAGTGCCCATAAATTAGTTAAATTTGTCAAAGAGATCTTTCTCTGAGTGATTTGGGGAATTTTCCCCACTGTTGGAACTTTGATCCAAGGGCTTCTGTTTTAAAGAAGAAAATCTTCTTGTTTTAACAAGAACAAAAAGATTTCTTTAAAATCTTAATTCTGTTTGGCGCAAATGCCCCAGCGCGTGACACGTGTCAAGCAGCGTACAGCGCAGCGCAACTGCGCTTGCGCAACTGCGCTGACACGTGTCGCGCAGCGCACAGCGCAGCGCAACTGCGCTGCCACGTGGCGTGCAGTTCGGGGCGTAGGCCAGCTGAAGCGTTGCTTCTTTAATTAAAGTTTGAATTTTCAAAGTAGAGTTTTGCTCTGATTGGGGGAAGATGAAGCGTTGCTTCATCTTCCGCCTTGGAATTTGAACAGAGCATTGCTCTGATTGGGGTAAATAAAAAAAAACCCCACCGTTGCGCTTACTTGGCCTCCAAACGTGAGCGCAGCAGTGGCAGACTCCCAACCGCCGTGCCATCCCTTGGAAGCTAAAAGGGCATTTGATGCCTATAAATAGGACCTTTGGTCCCTTAGATGATTTTCATCTCTAAAATTTTACTATCAGAACTCAGAGCCCTGCTCTTTATTTTCAAGAATCTTCAAGAGTTAAACTCTTAAAATTTTTAGGTGAAAATTTTAATTCGGATTAAATTAATTTTCATTGATAGAGCCTCGCTCTCAATAGATCCCTGATCTAAAGGAAACCCATTTAGGGTTTCACTTAGCAGAGCTTTGCTCTACAGGTCTTAAAGGGATCTAAAGAGAACTAAAGAGGACCCTATTAGGGTTCCATAGAGCTCTGCTCTCTGAAAAACTTTCCTTGGATTTTCTTAATTCATTAATGGAGCTTTGCTCCTTCCAAATCATACAACAGAACTCTTAGGAGTTTTTCATTGATCTTATAGTTTAAAGATGGCATTTTATTCCTCAGTGCATTATATCGTTTTGCTTAATCAGTCTTTCTGATCATTTTGTTGATTTTCTTTCACAGAAACAATGGACGCCCATATGTATGCTCTAAACGAGATTATCTCTTACGGTGACATCCGCCGACTTGGCCGTTCTCAAAATCGAGAGTTCACAAACGCGGAGTGTGCTGAAATCATGAGCTGCTTCGACGCATACAACGGTCCGCTGCTTCCCCGACGTTCCTCTCTCCTTAAGCTTATCGTGGGAGCCATCTGGGAAGCGCTTCCCCTATTCTGTTCCGGTGTGCCGCTTAGGGCGTTGGATGCCGCCGAGGATAAGGTGCACTCGGTGTACCTGATGAACTTTATCTCGAAGAGACGGCGAGACAGTCTCGTCGATCTCTTGCACGAGGTCTTTCAACAGTCTGCCATCCTCGCTGCTTATCGGAGGGTGGAAGACATCAGGGGGGATCCTGACGCTTGTGCTCGCGAAAGAAAGCACACCAGGATGGTCCGCGAGGCTTGGAAAGTCATAGATAGGGTTGCTTTCGAGTTCCTCAATCCATGTCATGGGTTCGAGGTTATACCTTTGTAAACATTTTAATAATGTTATTATCCATTTCTCCGTGATTGTAAGAACCCCTTTTTATGATATGAATAGAAAATTTCCATTTCAGCTTGTCTTATCCCTTGTTCTGAATAGATGAGCGTGTCTCGAACGCTTGATCAAATGCAAATCGGATGTTTTTTCTGTCGCCTCTCTCTTTCTTCTATTATCAGTATACTGCTTTAGTAAACATGGTTGATAAGTGATAGAGCGAGCATCCTATATTGGCTTCTTCAAAAGGCAGCGATGGCTTAGGCCGCAGGTTCAAATCTGCCGCCTAAGACTTTTCCACTCTATGAGCCGTGAGGGTCTCATAGAGACTTTTTTCCCTACGGATCGAGAGAAACTCGTAGGTGTATTTTCTCCTTAGGAATCGTGAGGATTCCTAAGCGCGTTCTCTTGAAAGTCATAAGGATCTCACAAGAGAATTTATTCCCTTACAAGTCGTGAGGACCCGCAAGTGATGGGTGAAATTGTCCTTATCCGCATTTCACGGAGTCAGGAGTTGCTCTGGATACTTCCCACGGGTTCACTGCTGTGTTCGGCGAGGACCAGGCTCCGCTCTGGATGTTTCGCATGGGTTCACTGCCATGCTCTGCGGGGACCAGGATCCGCTCTGGGCATTTTCTGCGGGGTTAAGATTGACATAAGCCGCGTTCCACGTAGCCAGGAATTTTGCTCTAGATGCTTCCCACGGGTTCACTGTCGTGTTCGGCGTGGACTAGTCTCCGCTCTGGATGCTTCGCACGGGTTCACTACCGTGTTCGGCGAGGACTAGGCTCCGCTTTGGATGCTTCGCACGTGTTCACTGTCGTGCTCTGCGAGGACCAGGATCCGTTCTGGACGTTTTCCACGGGGTCAGGATTGACATAAGTCGCTTTCCACGTTGCCAGGAATTTTGCTCTAGATGCTTCCTACGGGTTCACTGTCGTGTTCGGCGAGGACTAGGTTCCGCTCTGGATGCTTTGCACGGGTTCACTGCCGTGCTCTGCTAGGACCAGGATCCGCTCTGGACGTTTTCCACAGGGTCAGGATTGACATAAGCCTCTTTCCACGTAGAGAATTTTTGCTCTGGATGCTTCACACGGGGTCAGGATTGACATAAGCCGCGTTCCACGTAGCCAGGAATTTTTGCTCTAGATGCTTCCCACGGGTTCACTGCCGTGTTCGGTGAGGACTAGGTTCCGCTCTGGATACTTCGCACGGGTTCACTGCCGTGCTCTACGAGGACCAGGATCCGCTCTGGACGTTTTCCACAGGGTCAGGATTGACATAAGCCGCGTTCCACGTAGCCAGGAATTTTTGCTCTAGATGCTTCACATGGGGTCAGGATTGACATAAGCCGCGTTCCACGTAGCCAGGAATTTTTGCTATGGATGTTTCACACGGGGTCAGGATTGACATAAGCCGCGTTCCACGTAGCCAGAAATTTTTGCTCTGGATGTTTCACACGGGGTCAGGATTGGCATAAGCCGCGTTCCACGTAGCTAGGAATTTTTGCTCTAGATGTTTCACACGGGGTCAGGATTGATATAAGTCGCGTTCCACGTAGCCAGGAATTTTTGCTCTAAATGCATTCCACAGGTTCACTGCCGTGTTCGGCGAGGACTAGGTTCCGCTCTGGATGCTTCGCACGGGTTCACTGCCGTGCTCTGCGAGGACCAGGATCCTCTCTGGACATTTTCCACGGGGTCAGGATTCACATAAGCCGCTTTCCACGTAGCCAGGAATTTTTGCTCTGGATGTTTCACACGGGGTCAAGATTGACATAAGCCGCGTTCTACGTAGCCAGGAATTTTGCTCTAGATGCTTCTCACCGGTTCACTGTCGTGTTCGGCGAGGACTAGGTTCCGCTCTGGATGCTTCGTACGGGTTCACTGCCATGCTCTGCGAGGACCAGGATCCGCTCTGGACGTTTTCCACGGGGTCAGGATTGACATAAGCCGCTTTCCACGTAACCAGAAATTTTGCTCTAGATGCTTCCCACGGGTTCACTGTCGTGTTCGGCGAGGACTAGGCTCTGCTCTGGATGCTTCGCATGGGTTCACTGCCATGCTCTGCGAGGACCAGGATCCGCTCTGGACGTTTTCCACGGAGTCAGGATTGACATAAGCCGCTTTCTACGTGACCAGGAATTTTGCTCTAGATGCTTCCCACGGGTTCACTGTCGTGTTCGGCGAGGACTAGGCTCCGCTCTGGATGCTTCGCACGGGTTCACTGCCGTGCTCTACGAGGACCAGGATTCGCTCTGGACGTTTTCCACGGGGTCAGGATTGACATAAGCCGCTTTCCACGTAGCCAGGAATTTTTGCTCTGGATGCTTCACACGGGGTAAGGATTGACATAAGCCGCGTTCCACGTAACCAGGAATTTTTTCTCTGGATGTTTCACACGGGGTCAGGATTGACATAAGCCGCGTTCCACGTAGCCAGGAATTTTTGCTCTGGATGCTTCACACAGGGTCAGGATTGACATAATCCGCGTTCCACGTAGCCAGGAATTTTTACTCTGGATGCTTCACACAGGGTCAGGATTGACATAAGCCGCGTTCCACGTAGCCAGGAATTTTTGCTCTAGATGCTTCCCACGAGTTCACTGCCGTGTTCGGCAAGGACTAGGTTCCGCTCTGGATGCTTCGCATGGGTTCACTGCCGTGCTCTGCGAGGACCAGGATCCGCTCTGGACGTTTTCCACGGGGTCAGGATTGACATAAGCCGCTTTCCACGTAACCAGGAATTTTTGCTCTGGATGATTCATACGGGGTCAGGATTGACATAAGCCGCGTTCCACGTAACCAGGAATTTTTGCTCTGGATGCTTCACGCGGGGTCAGGATTGACATAAGCCGCATTCCACGTAGCCAGGAATTTTTGCTCTGGATACTTCACACGGGGTCAGGATTGACATAAGCCGCGTTCCACGTAGCAAGGAATTTTTGCTCTGGATGCTTCACATGGGGTCAGGATTGACATAAGCCGTGTTCTACGTAGCCAGGAATTTTTGCTCTAGATGCTTCCCACGGGTTCACTGCCGTGTTCGGCGAGGACTAGGTTCCGCTCTGGATGCTTCGCATGGGTTCACTGCCGTACTCTGCGAGGACCAGGATCCGCTCTGGACGTTTTCCACGGGGTCAGGATTGACATGAGCCGCTTTCCACGTACCAGGAATTTTTTGCTCTGGATGTTTCACACGGGGTCAGGATTAACATAAGCCACGTTCTACGTAGCTAGGAATTTTTGCTCTGGATGTTTCACACGGGGTCAGGATTGACATAAGCCGCGTTCCACGTAGCCAGGAATTTTTTCTCTAGATGCTTCCCACGGGTTCACTGCCATGTTCGGCGAGGACTAGCTTCCGCTCTGGATGCTTCGCACAGGTTCACTGCCGTGCTCTGCGAGGACCAGGATCCGCTCTGGACATTTTCCACGGGGTCAGGATTGACATAAGCCGTTTTCCACGTAGCCAGGAATTTTTGCTCTAGATGCTTCCCACGGGTTCACTGCCGTGTTCAGCGAGGACTAGGTTCCACTCTGGATGCTTCGCACGGGTTCACTGCCGTGCTCTGCGAGGACCAGGATCCGCTCTGGACGTTTTCCATGGGGTCAGAATTGACATAAGCCGCTTTCCACGTAACCAGGAATTTTTTGCTCTGGATGTTTCACACGGAGTCAGGATTGACATAAGCCGCGTTCCACGTAGCCAGGAATTTTTTTTATTGTATCCGTATTTCATGGAATGAGGCTTTGACTCTGGGTGATTTGTATATCGCCGAGCCAAGGAACTGGGAGTTGCCGCTGTTCCGCTTCGCTTGAAGTTGTATCCGTTGTTACGAGACGAGTGTTGAGGTGACCTCTAGGTCATTTGCGACCCGTCGAGATTTGGCTTCTTCTTATGTTGAAACCTGGGAGAGGAGTATGATCCCTTCTTTGTTTACGCCCTTGGATTGTATACAGGGTTTGATGTAACATTACCTGTAGGGCATAAATTTCATTTTTCATTTTTTTTCTTTTTCCGCGATGCTCTATCATTTCAGCTTTTATATCGCGAAGGTCCCATCATTTCGGCTATTTTTCGCGGTGCCCCATCATTTCGGCTGTTTATTTTATTTTTACTCGCTGCTTTTTATTGCTAGTTTCCCCATCATTTCGGCTATTTTCATGCATACATTCTTACTTTCTGATTTTTATTGCAAGTTGCCCCATCATTTCGGCTATTTCGTATGCATGTGCGGCTCGCTGGCTTTTTGCCGTAAATCTAAAATTAGACGCTGATTTCGGCATCAGTACTGCTACTACTGGGATATTGCCAGGAGCGAATCATCATCTGCCTCTGTCGATGTCGAACAAAGGTGTCTTAGCGAACAGGGTTAGGGTCCTGTCGACTAAGGCTTTTAACTTTATGAGCCGTAAGGGTCTCACAAAGGTATTTCTCCCTACAAGTCGTGAGGATCTTATAGGTGCATTTTCTCCTTAGGAATCGTGAGGATTCCTAAGTGTATGTTCCTCTGTAAGTCGTAAGGATCCTACAAGAGAGTTTTCTCCTTGTAAATCGAGAGGACCTACAAGGGTTGTTCATCATGCGTACATATCCCCAATCGCGGACGAAACTTGATTAGGGAAATGTTTATGCGCGCCCGTGGATTGTATACAAGGGTCAGTATTGAGCCACTTGTAGGGCAATATCGAAGGTTGTGGAGTTTGCTTAAGCACGGGTTTAGATCTCAGTAACTTAAGACTTTCAAATCTTATGAGCCGTGAGGGTCCCATAAGAGAGTTCTCCTTACGAGTCGTGAGGATCTCGCAAGTGTATTTTCTCCTTAAGAATCGTGAGGATCCCTAAGTGTGTTGCTTCCTTGTGAGTCGTAAGGATCTCACGCGGGTGGTTTCTCCTTACAAGGTCAAGAGGACTTTGTAAGTGTCTTTTAACGAGGTTGCGCCCTTTCGGGTTTTCACAAACACTGGCCAGTAGTCCTGCTGTTTTTACTCACGGAGCCCTTTCGGGTTTTCATCCGTGCCCATTTTGCTTATGGACGTACCGTTTCTTTATTTTTATATATATATTTTTTTCCTTTTTTTTATGAGGTCACGCCCTTTCGGGTTTTCACGAACACTCGCCGGTAGCCCTGCTGTTTTTACTCACGGAGCCCTTTCGGATTTTCATACGTGCCCATTTTGCTTATGGACGTACCGTTTTTTTTTTATTGCGAGTAGGGGATTCGGGATCTGATACCAATCTTAGCATCAGCATCGCTGCGACTAGAATATTGCCAGGAGCGAATCATCATCTGCCATGACAGGACTTGGAGTTTGATACCGGTCTAGGCATCAGCATCGCTACAACTGTGATATTGCCACGAGCGAATCATCATTTGCCATTGTCGATATCGAACAAAGGTGACTTAGCGACCAGGGTTAAGGTCCTGTCGGCTAAGGCTTTTGACTTCATGAGCCGTAAGGGTCTCACAAAGGTATTTCTCCCTACAAGTCGTGAGGATCTCGTAGGTGTATTTTCTCCTTAGGAATCGTGAGGATTCCTAAGTGTATGTTCCTCTGTAAGTCGTAAGGATCTTACAAAAGGGTTTTCTCCTTATCAGTCGAGATGACTTATAAGGGTTGTTCACCATATGGACATATCCCCAGTCACGGATAGGACTTGGTTAGGGAAATGTTTATTTGCGCCCATGGATTGTATACAAGGGTCAAAACCTGAACCACTTGTAGGGCAATATCGAAGGTTGTGGGGGGCAGGTTGCTTAAGAACAGGTTCAGGTCTCTGTAACTTAAGACTTTCAAATCTTATGAGCCGTGAGGGTCCTATAAGAGAGTTCTCCTTACGAGTCGTGAGGATCTCGCAAGTGTATTTTCTCCTTAGGAATCGTGGGGATCCCTAAGTGTGTTGCTCCCTTGTGAGTCGTAAGGATCTCACGTGGGTAGTTTCTCCTTACAAGGTCGAGAGGACCCTATAAGTGTCTTTTAACGAGATTGCGCCCTTTCGGGTTTTCACAAACACTCGTCGGTAGTCCTGCTGTTTTTACTCACGGAGCCCTTTCGGGTTTTCATCCGTGCCCATTTTGCTTATAAACATACCGTTTTTTTTACGAGGTCGCGCCCTTTCGAGTTTTCACGAACACTCGCCGGTAGCCCTGCTGTTTTTACTCATGGAGCCCTTTCGGGTTTTCATCCGTACCCATTTTGCTTATGGACATACCGTTCTTATCATTTTTATTCATCTCGTCAGCCTAAGGATGCTGCGGTAGTAGTTTTAAGGACGTTTCGGTCCGCTTGCAAGTTTTAGGACATTGGGGTCCATCATTAGTTTAAGGACGTTTCGGTCCGCCGTCGCCGTATTTGAGGCGAACATCTAGTTTATTGACTTTTCGGTCTATGGGGCTTTCTCTATGACCGAGCATGATGCCCCCGGTGTATCTATCTTTTTAGGAGCATGAGGCTGTGGTGGGCTCACCTTACAGTCTTCAAACAGCGCGAAGTTTCCCTGCTGGTGTTGGTCTTCAACCCAATTTTTGAAGGTGTAGCAGTTTTCGATCAGATGACCCAATACTTGGTGGTAAGGGAAGTAATTAGGATCGTTGACGTCATTCAGTTGTAGCTGGTGTTTCGGTTCCGGTAGAGTGATAAGCCTGTTATGCACTGCCACTTCGAACAGCCTCCTTATTTCACCCTGGGGAAATGAGTAAGGACGTTTCAACCTCTCTTCGAGGGACGGGCGTAGTCGCAGATTGTTTTGGGGAACAACCGGTCTAGGGCCACTCGATTGCTGTTGAATGTTGGCCTCGAGGGCTGTTTTTTCCTTTCCTTTATCTTTTGTGCTCGATCCTTTATTCGCGGGGCCGAGATTTTTTCCGAGCAGCGTGCGATTGCACGGCTGAACGTTCTCGTAACTCCTCAATTCTTTCATTTTCGAAATAGATTCCTTGAGGAAAGGGTTGAGGGCAGCTTCTTCCTCATAATCGCTTCCAAAAGTGATAATTTGCGATCCCTTGGAGTCGGCTATATGACAGTCGGCGGTGGCTCCTTTGCTCTCATCTATCGCATTTTTTCGATGTCTACGAGCTTCACATTTTGTCCTGTCGATGTGTTGCTTTTGAGCGACATACCCTTGCCACCAACAATTAAAGGATTCGCAGTCTTCAATAGGATGTATGATCTTCTGATGATATAAGCAGAAGTTAGGATGCATCTCTACTCCACCGAAAGTATTTTCTTCAGAGGGCGGTAGCTTCATTCTCGCTGATAGGGCTTTGGCGAACCTTTTCCTCGTCTTGAATTTGTTTTTATCTACAGTGGATGGCTTTTGATTTGACGGGAGTGTCTTGGCTCTTTCCAGCATGGCCATCTCACGCTCTTGATTGGCTTTTGCTTTCAGGCGAATTTCATTCAGGAAGATATCGATCAACTCGTCTGACAGCCGTAGAATTTCCGGCTCAGGGTTCGCCTTTGGTTTCTCGGCGCAAGGAGCCTCTTCATCATCCGCCAGTGAATAAGAGATCACATGACAAGTTGCTACGTAGTCTTCGAATTCGTCTGATGGGTTTTCTCCATTGTTTTTGTCCTTGACAAAAGAACAAGCTGCCCCTATCGTGTCTGTCTTCTTTGGGGTGTGCGGCTGTGGTGGATTTACCTTCCACTTTTCAGATAGGGCAAACTTGCCTTTTAGGTATTGATCTTCAATCCATCCCTTGAAGACGAAGCAATCCTCAATCGGATGGCTTGCCGTTTGATGATAAGGGCAATAATTGGGGTTATTCGCCTCGTTGGGTTGTAGCGGTTGCCTTGGATTCGGCAAGTTGATAAGCCTGTTGCGCACAGCCAGCTTGAACAGCTTCTTCGTCTTATCCCGCGGGAATGAGTAGGGGCGCCTCATTTTCTCAATATAGAACCGCCGTCTCTCTCCCGATTGATCTGCTAGCTTTGGGGTGCTGGGTTGTTGATGAGCATTCGCAACGAAGGTTGTCTTCCCTTTACCCTTGTCGTTCCGCGGTTCTGGCTTTGGGGGAGAAGGTCTGTGACCCATTTGATCCATCTGGGCCAGCTTGTCGATCAAAGCCTGGAATGTGGTCGGCTTAAAGAACATCATGAACTGTGAGATAGTGGCATGAGGGTCTAGGGTACCTACGAACATGCCCACTGCAGGCGCTTCTTCAATGCGTTGTTCGCATTTCGACCACAAGTTTCGCCAGCGTATAGCGTACTGGACCCACGTCTCGCCCGGCCTTACCCTGTCATTAATCAACGCTGTTATCGGGGCCCGTTCGCTGGCGCTCGCGAATCACTGAGTGAATAGCAACTCCATTTCAACGAACGTCTTGACAGAATCGTTCGGGAGTTCGGAATACCATTCGAACGCTATTTCTGACAAGCTGCCGACGAATTGGCGAAGCATCAATTTGTCATCACCTCCGGAATTGCCGCATAAGGCCCTGAATTGAGCGACCTGCTGATGCGGATTCCCTGTCCCTTTATATATGTGGAACTTAGGTATTGTATAGCCCGGCGGGTACTGTATCTGATCATACCACCCCGGATATGGTCGTCCTGTTTGGACGATCTGACCGGCTGCCTCAGTCGCATGATGAACCCGTATCTGCTGGGCTATATATTCGTCAAGGTCAGCTTTAGAGATTGCCTCCTCTTTGGCTGCTGACAAATCCAGTGGAGGATTTGACGTTTCTCCCCTATTGTCTTCAAGGCCGACAGAAGGATCTTCAGCAGGAGGGTTCTGCTGAGTCATCATCCCTACCATATCTTGGAAGAGAAGCGCCATTTGTTTTATATTAGCTGCTTGCTCTGCGGCTTCTTTGTCCTTCTTTTCGAGGTCTCTGCGTAGGTAATCAGCGTCAGTTTCTTGTTCATGACGCTGCTCCGATGATGCCTCTGAGCTTTCTTTTGGCTCAGTAAGTGCGGCCAGTGCAGTCATCATCTCCTGAAGCTTTTGCTGCTGCTCCTGAGCTTTGGTCATGGATCGGGTGAGTGGTCGGTGACCCGTCGAAGCACGGCTTTCCTCTTTTCCAGAAGCCATATAAACAGTGTGCACCACCATGCCCCCAGACTTGGGGCGTTTGTGCCCATCACTTTTACGGGTCGCCTTGTTCACAGGGGCTTTTTGCGGCCTCCTTTTCTTTTGAGTGATTGACGTTGAAAGTGTCGTTGCAGTGGACACCCGAGTAACCGTTGCTTCTTTCGACCTGGCAGAGTAGTCTTCCTCCTGCCGAACCTTCGTCTTTTTCTATCGGTGGAGATAGTTTTCATCAATCACCGACTTTTGGACCTGTCGCCAGACCTTGTAAATTTTAGAGGACAGCCGGTGAGGGGGCTGCTCTAGCTTCTTCTCTGGAGTATTCTCCACAGGTGAAGGAGTTCGCTTCAGCACCGCAACAGGAGAGTTTCTGCGCACCGTGTTCAGCAATTCAAAGTTGTTCCCGGTTGGAACAGCAGCATCGATCTCCACCGTTGGAGCTGGTGGAGTTATCCCAGAGGGAGAGTTGCCCCAGCCTTCCTCACTCGGCGCCAGTGGCGACGTCGAGCGTGTCTTATGGATGGAGTTGTTTCAGCTACGCGGGTGGCTTCGTCATGCCCCCTGCTTTGAGAAGAGACTGTTATTGGTGCTAGCCTGTCAAAGACTTACACCCGTTGAGAAGCGATGTCTAATCCGTTAAAGACAGATCTCTGGGCAGGGGAAACAGCTTTGAGGACTTCGCCTCGAGCAACAACCGGAATGGTCAGCCTTGTAAAGACTGACTTCCTGGAAGGAGGAGCCTTTCCAATGATTTTGTCCGCTTGAACCGGGATGGCTATCCGCTTTGGGATGGCAAATTCGGGTATCGCGGGCTTGTAGACGTTCTGGCCCAGTCTGTTGGAAACTGAGGTAGTGGAGTTAGGTGACTCATTGAGAGGGGTCGCAGAAGTGGTAAGTCGATCAAAAACCGACTTCTTTGAAGCTTTCGGTACGGGTATTAGCAAGGTGAAGCTTGCAGGAGGGATCATGGTCCCAAAAAACAGGCCGATGGTGGCCTGAGTCACTTTCTCCATAGGCATAGTAAGGACGGAGGTCGTTTGAGGCCCATATGCTACACCTCCAGGTGAAGTGGAGTGTCGGTTGCATTGGCACTTCGAGCAGTTCGAGCAATTTGAGGCCATTGATGCTTGATTTCTGTGCCAGGCAAAAGACCAAATCTTAGTAACTTGAAATCCAAAGGCAACTATTAACAAACCGTGACTTGTTCGCGAAGACGACACACGAAGTGTGGAGTGGAAAGAGGAAAACGTCCCACCGGGCGTGCCAGAATCTGTTCCCCTCCGAAAGACGGGCGACGACGCGAGGGCGTCTGGCCTGAGATTCGGGGCAGATGCTATATGGTTTTATCCGTCTACCTCTCTGAAGATGCCAAGTTGATTTATGGCACCATGTATCGGAGGTTTAGACGGATGCGGCCGATGTAGCAGATTTCGTCAGATTCCCCCTCGCTTGAGGGGTTTTTGATTGTGGGGACGCTCTTCCCTGCAAGCGCAAGCCCCTGCAGTTAATTACGCTACCGCATCGCGGTAACAACTTTCTCCTTCTCCAGAATTTCACTTCGTGTCGTGGGTGTTTGTTTTGTTTTTGGTTGCCCGTGGATTGTATACGGAGACTGAGTAATGCCGTCGCCCGTAGGACGTGGATTAGTCCAAATCCGTATTTACTTAGATTTGGGTTTGGTGTTTTTAGTTTAAGGATACGTTAGCCGCATTTGAGACTAAGATCAACTTAAACGTTCGTTAAGGATACGTTAGTCTGATTTGAGACTAAGATCAACTTAACGGGGTCGTCTAGATCCATTTCCAGTTTAAGGACGTAGTGGTCCATTTAATATATGGCCGTCGGGACCCGTCACCTCTCTGACGACGTTGAAGGATTACAACGACAGGTGCCAGAGGAGTTCGGAGATGTACCCTTGAACCAAAGTTGATTTGGAGTTTTATAGTCCATTTGAATGTTTAAGGATATGTTAGCCGTATTTGGGGCTAAGATCAACTTAAACGGGACCGTTTAGATCCGGCAAAAGAGCATTTGAAGGCTCTATTGTTCCAGTTTAGGGACGTGGTGGTCCATGTTCCAGTTTAGGGACGTGGCGGTCCATTATTAGTTTAAGGACATTTCGGTCCAATATTAGTTAAAGGACGTTTAGGTCCAATATTAGTTTAAGGACGTTTCGGTCCATATTCCAGTTTAGGGACGTGGTGGTCCATGTTCCAGTTTAGGGACGTGGTGGTCCATCATTAGTTTAAGGACGTTTCGGTCCACGAGTTTAAGGACCCCTAAGTCCATATTCATGTGTGGTCGTTGGGACCCGTCACCTCTCTGACGTCGTTGAAGGATTACAACGAGAACTGTCAGAGGAGTTCGGAGATGTACCCTCGAACCGGATGTAAATTGATTTAGGGAGCAGCCGTGCTCAGTCAATTTAATTTGAGGACTTATGGCCAGGACTGGGCTAAGTCCAGTTTTGTCTTTGGCCTATTGGACCTGTGCTAGGGCCTTGCCCCTTCACTGCATTATTTTTCTTTGTTTTGGTTGGGCTCTGCCCTTTTATAAATGATGCAGAGCATCTATTTTGTTTGGGCTCTGCCCTTTTTTAAAATGCATAGCATTTTTGATTAAGCCTGTTAGGCCTTTTAATTGGGCTCTGTCCCTTTTCTTAATAATGCAGAGCATTAAATACTCTGACAGTGCCCTACATGGCTTGTCAGGCGCTTTGCGCAAATTAAAGAGCGCAAGCGCATGTGGAAGTGACACGTGTCACGCTCTGATGAGCGCAAGCGCAACAGCGCAGTGCGCTGCGTCAGTGCGCTGCGCTGTTGTACTGCTAACACGTGGCGCTTCCCGGCGGCTTGCGCAATAGTGCAGTTTTGGCAAGTGCTGGGCACTGTTCTTATTCTTTTGGATCAATTTTAGATCAAAGAAAAACAAGTTTTTTCTTGTTTTCAAAGAACCAGTGGTACATAAAAAGTGCAAGGCACTGTTATTGTTTATTTTTCTTTTTTCCTTGAAGATCATTGACCTTGTTCTTAGATCAATGATCTGTTTTTTTAAGAGAATTTTCTCTTTTTCTAAAGGTTTTTACCTTTTTCTCTTGTTCTTGAGAAAATTCTCTCTAATTCTTCAAAGTTCTCTCTGTTTGAAGTTCTTGATTTCTCCCAAAATCTTGATGCCTTTGAATTGAGGTCTAGGGTTCTTTTTATAGTGCCCATAAATTAGTTAAATTTGTTAAAGAGATTTTTCTCTGAGTGATTTGGGGAATTTTCCCCACCGTTGGATCTTTGATCCAAGGGCTTCTGTTTTACAGAAGAAAATCTTCTTCTTTCAACAAGAACAGAAAGATTTCTTTAAAATCTTAATTCTGTTTGGCGCAAATGCCCCAGCGTGTGACACGTGTCAAGCAGCGTACAGCGCGGCGCAAATGACCCAGCGCGTGACACGTGTCAAGCAGCGTACAGCGCAACTGCGCTTGTGCAACTGCGCTGACACGTGTCGCGCAGCGCACAGCGCAGCGCAACTGTGCCAGCGCAACTGCGCTGACACGTGTCGTACAGCGCAGCGCAACTGCGCTGCCACGTGGCGTGCAGCGCGGAGCACGGGCCAGCTGAAGCGTTGCTTCTTTAATTAAAGTTTGAATTTTCAAAGTAGAGCTTTGCTCTGATTGGGGGAAGATGAAGCGTTGCTTCATCTTCCGCCTTAGAATTTGAACAGAGCTTTGCTCTGATTGGGGTAAACATACACCTATTATGCTTACTGGATAGTCTTCTTCTAAACCATAGGCTGGTGCCGAACGGTAGGGAAGGATGAAAATCATTTAGCTTAACGATGGTGTACAGAAGGTTACGACTAAAGACAAATAAAGGGATTTGGAGAGATGGCAAAGAAATATACGGTTAAAATCATGAATTGGATTATGGAAGAGGCATTACTATGAATACCAGGATACCCCTACGAAACATTTTCATATTTCAGTGCATTGTTAATGGAAAACTGTTTTCCCGATTAGATACTTGCTCCAGGGTATGTATTTACCAGGTTTCATTCTCAAATCTGTATGGTTTTACAGATGATGAGTGGGAGGAAGTTATTGGGAATTAGGTGATCATCCTCATTATATCGGAATTCGTTGTAATTGGTGATATTTGAGGAAGTCGCCTAGGTTATTGCCCGCAGGCATTTATTTGGTTTTGAGTATCCGTTGTTGTGCACCAATTTCAAAAAGATATATCTGTACGTTTATTTTTATAAAGTGAGATATAACTTTTTGATATTATGTCGATGACATTTACCTACATCAGTTGACGATTGGGTAAGGAGCATTGAACAACGGAGTAGTTCTTAACCATAAGTACAGTTTTCAACCTACGATGCACAGGTTTTGAGTTATTCAACTCAGCGGACTTATACAGAGTATTGTATGTTGTCCAGTGTCCATCAGGACAAAGGGGTTGGTCCTCGTACTATGTTCTGTTTACTTATGACTTCTCTAGTTTTTAGACAAGTGTTTCGTAGAAATACAAAGTCTAAGTTTTGAGAAGTTGTGGGTATAGGAATAAAGTAGAGAACCAGATATCGTAAGTATCGGGATTTTTCAAAGAGATCGAAGATGTAGATTCTTGTGATTGGTGTTCAGTTGATAGTAATGGTTTTGAGAAACTTGTTTCTCTTTCAGGTTACTCATAATTGGATGTATTCCTAAGTTGAGTAATGCTGATTAGCCTCTCTCCATTAAGTTGATATGCACTGGGGACAGCTGCATGTTTTGAGTCTGGTTCCAATTAAATAAGTGCCAAAGTTTCTATATTGGATATAGGTGAGTTGTCCGGCTTATGCTTAAAACCAGACTCTGGATAACTCAGAGCACGTTTCTGTAATGGCAGTTTGTGGGTTGGCCCAGGCTATGTCGAGGGTTGACTTTCTACCATCTGGAAGATCAATAGTGATATTGTTCTTGACTCGCCACAGTTTTAGTAAAATGGATTTTTTCAGAAAACCGTAGTGGGAGTATGGTAGAACTGGAAGTGATTCCAGAACCGCAAACGATTACAGAAAATTTAATAGGACCTAAAGATTCAATCAGGTTTGACATTCTATTAGCCACTCCGCAGATATGGTGGGTAACCTTAGACACCCGAGAGGTACTTCGGTAGCCTCAAGGACGATGACAGGAAGGTTCTTATCTACCCGACTTGACACTACTGTTGTTCCATGCTATGAGACCCGGTAGGAGGGTTGTTGTGGTCAGTGGGAGCAGCGGAAGAATAGTGGGCAAGTGGCTTATGTCTATTTAAAGACTTGAGCAGTTATAACGGAAATTGATCATCCAATTTTGATGTGACAGTCATGGGTTTGACTTCATCAGAATAGGGGATGGATCTGTTAAGAAGGTAGTAGGGTGTAATGTCCTGGTATTTGGATGATGATTGTTAGAGATTCTGCGTGTTCAAGTTTAGTTAATTACCGCAATCAAGACGGTTTCGCTTGTAGCTAGCCGGTTGAGTACGGGTCGTCCGCAGGGAGATGGGAATCTTTTTCTATGTGCTTTAACGAGTTAAGTCCAGTTTTTCAGATTTTGTTGTGATTAATTAAGTGGTAAAATGATATGTAAAGAGAGCTTGTTAGGGTTAGGATTAGGTTAGTTTGAGTTAGGAGTCTCCCACATCTTTCGTTGCCCCTCTTAATCTCGGTGTTACGGTAATCGGCAACAACGGGGATTAGCACGACTAGGAAGGAACTTGCGAGTATAAGCTAGGCTTTCCAACGCATAAGTTCTTCCTTTTGGTACTTGTCCGTCCGTTCTTGGCTCTTAGCCATAACCTCCGGTTAATTCAACCACAACCGGTCTCACTACGGAATCACCGCTATCATGTAGGATAGGGTGCCGTAAGGAGCGGATTGTGGTTCAATTAACGGGAGTCGAATTAAGCTGTTGGGCAAGGAAAGAGTGAGAGTGATTTCCTTCTCTCAAACTTCCCTTATCCTACCCTAACAAGTATGAAAGTACTCACACATCATGATACGGAAAAATAAAACAAAACAAAAGAGGAGGATAGAAAGAAAGAGATTAGAAGATAACAACTAGCTATTTGCGACCTCACCTTGGCGAGGATCAAGCGTAAGCATCATGGTTGTTTTAAGGATAAAGAAAAAGAGAAAAGAAAGAAACAACAAGAAATAACAACAACTAAATTAACAAATTAAAATTACAATAATCAACAAGATAACAAGACAAGCATAATAATAAACGGTTCTTCTTTATTCATCATTCTTCACTCAAAAGCTCACTACAAGTTTTAATGGAGAAGAGATGAGAAGAGGAAGAAGAACATGTATTCTAAAACCTAGAGAAAAAATACAAGATTATGCACACTTTCCTTCACAGAGTTCTGGGCTATTTATAGGCTGAAAACTGAAAATCTAGGGCAACCATCTGCCCCCTTACAAAATTACCTAATTACCCCTAAAAAATCCACTTCTGCCGCCACCATACGGCTGCGGATCCGCGGCCTAAGCATGCTTAGGCCGCGTTTCCGCGGCCTAATGGAGGAGTTGGCTCCTCGGATTTTGTGCGCCCCCCTGTTCTGATGTTGTCTGTGGTTTGGCATATGTGTTTTCTGAAAATACTTCCACATTTCTTCCAGAATTTCTGTTGAGGGAAAGGTGTTTTGAAGTGGACATTTTGTCATGATTTCCTCGAGCTCCGCGTAGATTTCTTGGATCTTGTGCTGCCATTGAGCCTTGTGCATGAAAACGACATTAATTTGACATTTTGTCTTCTTAAACTGGTATCTGGCAACATACGGATGAAGAGCGGAGACCGTGTTTTCTCAGTGGTTGGCAGGAACCCGGATTTTGTCGTGTTTTCCATGAATTTCACCGTTTTAGAACCGAGAACCTGTATCCTGCAATTGACTAGCAAATACGGCTCAAGAGTATCTACCGATAAGCAATGTGATAAAAATTGGGCGGTATAAAAATGCAAAAATCTGATATGAACAAATACCCCCAAACTTATCATTTGCTCGTCCCGAGCAAAGCCAATTTATTCACAAAAAAATTTCCTAACCTCACTTTCGCAGGGAACGCGATTGCACCGAGCATGTGCAATAAGCCGTTAAACCTCTAGGTGTCCCTAGTCGGAGGAGTGTTTTCTCCTGAGGGTTTTCAGCGGATACTACCCACAAAATCCGGTCAAGTTGGTTTTGTAAAATAACTAAGATTCAAATCCTAAAGTTTTGTTTCAAAAAAATAACAATTCTATTATCCTAAGTCTAGACTATCGAACCTTTATTTTTCACACCTCGCTTCTTATTTAACTACAGCTTTTATATGTCTTTACGTGCAGTGCAAATAGTGTCGTTAAGTTCCAGAAGGGTCGATTAAAGTCATCATGTCGCACAAAAAAAAACCAGATAACAATTTTAAAAGGATCACATAAGTTTTATAAAGAGTTAAGAATTTTTCAAGTTTCGTTTTCCAGTAAAGTTTCAACTTCAGAATTTCTATTTTCCTTAACAAGAAACTAGGTCTTATTTTTCACTCCACCTTTTTCTTGTTTTCATTTCATACACACCTCTGTGAACGTGCAATAGTCTTTATCATAGAATAAAACCTTCATATCTCCGCTAAAATTTTTATAAAAGCATGTCTTTTATCTAGATTATTCTCACACAAAGAACCGTTAGGAATTTTAACTCGGAGAGAACACTTGCTTGACTTTGTTTTTATCTGGACTTTCTAGGCTTCTTAGCGAGCTTTGGGCCAATGCACCCAAACCAGTTGGTTTTAGGGCATTAGGTGTAGAAACACCCCAGTGGACTTAATTACTCAAGTTACCTAGGTCCAAAAACAAAAGACAGTTTGGCGTGAAAATCAGATGATTTAATACGAACGGAGATATAACCGGTAGTTCAGTTATTTTTTGGATAAAAGACGTGTTTAGTGGGTTTTGGTGTGTAATCATTCCAATCAAGTTCCAGCTGGGTTATTTTTCAGACTTAGTTCCAATTAAGGCATCAATAACATTCCTTCATATTCACTCACTTCATAAACTATTCTTGATATTACTTATTTCCGAACAAACCTATTTGATCCTCAGAAAATCATTTATCCGTTTAAAAGTTTTTAGACATAAAAAAGACTTTTCCAAAAACTCACGACACGTGTAGTGTGATGTAAAGAAGTATATCAGCTATAGTTAACTTTAAAGGAGGGTTATCTTTCAGGTTTTTAAAATCTAAACATAAGATTTAGTTATTCTTATTTTATCAAACAAAACCGTCGAAATGTTGAATCAGAGTCCTCCCACTAGCTAACTTGACAGAAAAGTTTTTATGTTTTTAGAAAATTTTCAGATTTTTATGGATTTTATGGATTTAAATATGCAGATGCAAAATATACATATGAATGCGAAGGTAAGAAATGCGTACCGAACGTACCCCCAAACTTAAACTGGACAGTGTCCTCACTGTCATTGCATGAAGAGATCATTTGAAGGGTCAAAATTGTCGGTTAGCGATACCCAATTTTTATATTTTTTTTGTTTTTGTTTTTGAAGAAAAGAAAAAGAATACACAAATATATACAAAATGGTTTGTACATACCCCCAAACTTATTTGGAACAGTGTCCACTTGTTCTTGGCTGGATAACCGAAGTTTGGAGGTAGGCAGAGGAAGATTATGCAGGGTAAACCGGCTCCTGTAAGAACAGGAGCTCCTCTGTTGGTTCGGCGCTAAGGTACGGTTTAAGTCGGTGTCCGTTCACTTTGAAAAATGAACCGTCCTTTGGATTTTCCAAATCCATAGCGCCATGCGGATACACATTCCGCACAAAATACGGCCCTTTCCAGCGAGATCTGAGCTTTCCTGGATGGAAGTGAAGTCTGGTGTCGTAAAGCAGTACCTGCTGACCAGGTACGAAGTTTTTGCGCAAAAGGTGTTTATCGTGAAACACCTTCGTTCGATTCTTAACGACAACCGCGTTATCGTAGGCCTCATCACTAAGCTCGCTCAGTTCGTTCAACTGCAGCTTCCAATGGCTGCCCGCATCCTCGAGAGACAGATTCAGCTCCTTTATCGCCCAAAATGCGCGATGCTCTATTTCAACAGGTAGGTGGCAGGCTTTTCCGTACACAAGCCGATAGGGAGACATGCCAAGGTCGGTCTTATAAGCGGTGTGAAATGCCCAAAGGGCATCAGTGAGTTTCAGCGACCAATCCTTACGGTTCTTGGAAACCGTCTTCTCCAGTATCTGCTTGATTTGCCGATTTGAAACTTCGGCCTGCCCGCAGGTTTGGGGATGGTAGGGCATGGATAGCTTATGATTAATGGAGTATTTCCGCATCAAGGCCTCGAAAGTCTTGTTGCAGAAATGACTTCCATTGTCACTAATGATCGCTCGGGGGTGCCCAAACCGGGAGAAAATGTTTTTTTTAAGGAACCTAACGACAACCTCGTTGTCGTTAGTCCGGCTGGGCACAGCCTCGACCCATTTAGAGACGTAATCAACAGTGAGAAGGATGTACAAGTTCCCAAAAGAGCTGGGAAACGGCCCCATGAAATCTATCCCCCAAACATCGAAAATCTCCATAACTAAGATCGGTTGGAGCGGCATCTCGTTCCTCCGGGATATCCGTCCCAAGTGTTGGCACCGGGAGCAAGTCTTGCAATAGTCATGAGCGTCTTTAAAAAGTTGTGGCCAGTAGAAACCACATTGCAAGATCTTCTCAGCTGTCTTTCTGGGGCCAAAATGCCCGCCACACGCTTGATCATGGCAAAATGACAGCACACTCTTGAATTCCTCATCAGGGACACACCGACGAATAATCTGGTCGGGACAGTACTTGAGCAAATAGGGTTCGTCCCAGTAAAAGTGCTTTACTTGGGATAAGAAGCGAAGTCTGTCCTGACTTGACCATTCAGTCGGTAGTAATCCCGTGGCCAAATAATTCACAATATCTGCAAACCAGGGTTCGCAAGATACTGTCAAGAGTTGTTCATCCGGAAAAACGTCGTTGATCGGAATTGGAAGCGAAGGCGAAGAAGGAAGTCGTGAGAGATGGTCGGCAACTAAGTTTTCACATCCTCGTTTGTCCTTAATGACAAGGTCAAACTCTTGAAGCAAGAGGATCCAACGTATTAACCGAGATTTTGCATCTTTCTTCGCAAAAAGATGGCGCAGAGCAGAATGGTCAGTGTAGACGATGACTGGAGAGCCGATGAGGTAGGGCCTGAACTTTTCTAAAGCAAATACAACAGCTAAGAATTCCTTCTCAGTTGTTGTATAATTGAGTTGGGCGTCGTTCAGGGTTCGGCTCGCATAATAGATTACGTGCGGCATCTTGTTGATGTGTTGTCCAAGGACAGCATCGATGGCAAAGTCAGATGCATCGCACATAATCTCAAATGGGTGCGTCCAGTCAGGTGAAGAAAGAACGGGAGCAGAAGTGAGTGAGCTTTTCAATGACTCGAATGCAGTCACACAGCTCGAGTTGAAGTCGAATGGTGTATCCTTGGCCAGCAAAAGAGTCAAGGGCCTAGCAATCTTGCTAAAGTCCTTGATGAACCGTCTATAGAAACCGGCATGGCCAAGGAAGGCTCGGATATCTCTGACGCAACGGGGAGGAGGTAGATTGGAAATGACCTCAATCTTTGCTTTGTCAACCTCTATGCCATTTTACGAGATGATATGTCCTAAGACAATACCTTCGCGCACCATGAAGTGGCATTTCTCCCAATTCAAAGTGAGATTCTTGTCCTTACATCGGGTAAGGACAGCGTCAAGATGCAGCAAACACTCGTTGAAGGAATCGCCGAAGATGGAGAAATCATCCATAAAGATCTCCAGAAATTTTTCCACCATGTCTGAGAAGATTCCCATCATACACCGCTGGAAGGTAGCGGGCGCATTGCATAACCCAAAGGGCATGCGTCGATATGCAAACGTGCCGAAAGGACAAGTGAAAGTGGTCTTGTCCTGATCTTTTTCGGCGATGGGAATTTGATTATAACCGGAGTAGCCATCAAGAAAGCAGTAGTACTCGTGTCCGGCCAATCGTTCAAGCATCTGGTCAATGAAAGGTAGCGGAAAGTGGTCTTTCCGCGTTGCGGCGTTGAGTTTTCTGTAATCAATGCACACTCGCCACCCAGTTTGGGTGCGAGTAGGGATTAACTCGTTCGCCTCGTTGGTTATGACCGTGATGCCCGACTTCTTGGGGACAACGTGGATGGGGCTAACCCACTGGCTATCAGAGATAGGGTAAATGATACCACTATCTAGACATTTTACGATCTCCTTCTTCACAGCCTCTTTCATGACTGGATTGAGACGTCTTTGTGGATCCCGGGCTGGTTTGGCATCCTCCATCAGATGAATGTGATGCTCAACGATCAGGGGACTAATCCCCTTGATGTCCGCCATGGACCAGCCAAAAGCTTGCCTGTTGCTGTGCAAGACCGCGAGAAGGGCTTTCTCTTGCTCGGGAGCTAGAGAAGCCGAAATGATGACAGGGAGGGTCTCGTTCTCACCTAAGTAAGCGTACTTAAGGTGAGACGGCAAAGGCTTGAGTTCGAGCGTTGGAGGTGAAACGATGGAAGGCAAGATTGGTGCAAAGGTCTCGAACTCAAAGGACTCCAGCAAAGGTTCAAAACGAGTGTAAGCGACCGAGTCGGATGGTTCAGGTAACTTATCCGGAAATTCGAAAGATTCAAACTCGGGTTGTGCGCGGCTAAGATCATTCGAGAACGTGAAACACTCGTAGTCATTGTCGGGCGCAGAAACAGCAGCAGGTTTGAAGAGAAACGCACTAGTGGCGTCAAGATTATCGTGATCAAACGGAAACTCCTCGAATTCACACTCTTCTGGGGTGATCTCCTGGATCGAGCAGACGTCCAGTATATGAGCATTAGGTTCGGCGGGCTGATTCCCCAACCTAAAAATGTTGAGTTCAATCGTCATGTTTCCAAAAGAGAGGTTCATCGAACCATTGCGACAATTGATCATAGCATTTGAGGTTGCAAGAAATGGGCGACCGAGTATCACCGTCATTTGATTCCGGGGGTTAGCTACAGGCTGTGTGTCTAATACAATGAAGTCAACGGGGAATATGAAGTCCCCGACTTTTATTAACACATCCTCTAGCTCACCTCTAGGATGGGTGATCGATCGGTCGGCCATTTGGAGAGTGCAGTGCGTGGGTTTCAGCTCTCCGACGCCTAATTGCTCGTATACTGAATACGGAAGTAGGTTAACACTGGCACCAAGATCTAATAGTGCGCGGTTGATGTTCTTATCCCCAATGGTAATTGAAATCGTAGGACAGCCAGGGTCCTTCCGTTTTTGTGGTAAAGATTGGGTAAGAGCATCACTCACAGCACTAGCCAAGAAAACTTTCTTTGGTACCTGAGATTTCCTCTTTTTCGTGCACAAGTCCTTTAAAATTTTCGCGTAGGATGGGACTTATTGGACAGCATCTAAAAGAGGAATGTTAATGTTAACCTGCTTAAATAACTCCAGAATGTTCTTCATTTGAGGATTTTGTTTATTAGACCTCAACCGGTTTGGAAATGGGACATTTTTAAAATTGGTTGAGTCTAATGCTTGTGGAGGAGATTGTGGAGTTGGAACGGATCCCAGAACAGGTGTTTTCGTGGAGTGAGAAGTGGGTCCATTCAAAGCAGAAGAAGAGGAAGGAGAGCCTTGTGAAGAACGGAGAATAGGCTCAGAAGACGAAGAAGCAGGAGATGAAGAAGAAGAAGAAGAAGAAGTAGAAGAAGAAGCGGCCGGGGTGTCATCATTGATCCGTGTGCCGATGTTGTTTTGCAGCATCCTTCCCGATCTTAATGTGGTCACGGCACTCACATTATGGTTTTGTTGTTCAAGAGCAACATGTGCATTATGTGGGTGACCGGGATTTGGGAGTGGTTGGGACGGGAGCTTCCCCTTCTCTCGCTCGCTTAAGGCCGCATTCAGTTGTGCAATCTGGGCCTCGATGGTTTTGATGCTTTGCCCGTGAGCGGCAGTGTGTTGCACTAAGGACTGAATAGAAGACTGGATGTTTGCGGTGGATTGAGTTGATTGTTTGACAAACGCCTCCAGACTTCGTTCGAGCGAGGAAACCTTATCGTTGTTTGACGAAACAAAGTTGTTTGGTGGAAAAGAATTGTTGGGTGCAAAGTTGTTCGTCTGATTTTGGAAAGGTTGGGGTTGGAAGGGCTGCTGAAACTGAGTTTGTTGTTGCGCTTGTTGTTGCGGCGGAGGGGCCCTTTGAAAATTGTTGCCTTGGAATTGATTCTGATTCTGATTCCAGGCGAAATTGGGGTGGTTCCTCCAACCGGGATTGTAGGTGGAAGAGTATGGATCATTCCTCGGTCTTTGCTGAAATGTAGCATTAACCTGATCCTGCCCTTGCGATGGTGGATTGTAAGAACACTCTTCGGTCAAGTGAGAAGGATCGGAACAACAAGCGCAAATGGTACGAAGGGGAAGAACAGGGGCAGGAGCAGGAGAAGAAAATTTGCTCTCTATCGCTTCAAGCTTTCTTGTTATTGCAGCCATTTCAGCTTTCATCGCAACAGAGACATCAAGTTGGTGAATTCCTACCCTAGACTGACCGGTAGAAGTGGAGGTAGAAGAAGAAGAAGTCGGTCTGGTGCTCTCCCATTGTAGCGTTTGCTCCGCAAGGTCGTCAAAGAACTGCCACGCTTCCTCATCCGATTTCGATAGGAAGTGGCCCTGACAGATGGTTTCCAACAACTGCTTCGTTGCTGGGTTCAGGCCCTCGTATAAGGTTTGGCAAAGTTGCCATTTCTCTATACCGTGGTGAGGACACTGAACAAGAAGGTCTTTGTACCGGTCAAAGCATTTCCAGAAGGGTTCAGAAGGAAGCTGAGAGAATTGGTTGATTGCATTTCGAATCCTTGCGGTTTTATGATTTGGATTGAACTTTTTGAGAAACGCTTTAACAAACTCGTCCCAACTGGTTATGGAGTGGGAAGCGGTGCTATACAGCCATTTTTCAGCAAGATCGCATAGAGTGAACGGAATGACCCGTAGACGTATAGCATCGTCCGATAGTTGGATGGTTTTCATCATGGCACAGACGTTTTGAAATTTGTTGATGAAGATATAGGCATCTTCAGATTCAAGCCCATGAAATCGTGGAAGCATGTTGATGAAGTGGGGCTTAATTTCAAAATTATCCCCATTGGCCGGTGGAAGAGAAAGGCAGGTGGGAAGTGCAGAACGGGTGGGATAGAAACGATCCTGGAGCGCAATTCGCGGCGGCGCTACAACAGGCGGGTGTGGTGGGTTATTGGTCTCCGTAGGAGGTGGAGCCAATCCAGGGGTGGTCAAAGAGATGTTCGGATTAAATCCTGACATCGCGGAAGAAGAGGTCGGTGAAAGTGAAGGTGAAGGCGAAGATGTATGAACAGAATTCCGGTCAACGTCGGAGTTGGCCGGCAAAGGTAGGGGTGAAAGAGGAGTGGACGGAGTATCGACGTCTGAGTTGATCGCGTAGTCGGTAGCGACTAACGTAACACGGACTAGACGGGCGCTAGTATCCCGAGTCCAAGCGGACATACACTAAACGAGTTTAGTATAGTCAAAGCGGAGAAGGTGAGGGTAAGAAAAAGTCAATGGAGAAACGATGGGTGGTGGGTGAAAAAATGGATTTGGCGACAAAAGGGCAAGTTTTTATAAAAGTTTTTGATTTTTTTTTTTTTTTTTAGAAAGAGCTTTACAGAAATATGTACGGACTTACGGCTTTAAGCAATCACAAACAAGATATGCACAATCACACCTAGATCTAGGGTCACCTAGGTCTGCTAGACCTGCTCCAGAACTTGATTGTCGAAGCAAAACTGTGTCGAGAAACGGGCTTAAAAATACACTGATCACGAGGCCAGGTAAGTGCAGAGATAAGGGGAGGTTTTCCAACGCTTTCGCGAAGTTCCTTAATTAAATAACCCTTTCTCTTTTGGCGGTTGCGCCGTTAACACTTTCCTAGACACCTCGTAAACAATATACCGTTAAGCGAGGTTCTAAACACGGTTTAACATCTCCTAATGAGCGCGAAGTCCTTAGGGCTGGAGTCTAGTATTTTTTAATTACAGTGGACAATGCATATGCTTTTGTGATTTTTGGGGTCCTGGGAAGGGTGATGAAATCCCTACCCAATCTGAATTGGTTTCAAGACCCTTAAGTCCGTATTAAAGAATGCAAAGCGGTAACAAATTAACTGCAAACAATTTTTATTTTTAGCGCGGCGCAAAGAATCCTGCACAAGAACAGTTTATTGGAAGGGGGAGAAGAGTTTGCGCAAAGAAGGCTGCAGAAAACACAGTTTATTGGAGTCCAGAGGAGTGGGGAGGAGAAGAAAGAGTTACCCAGAAATTTTGGGCTCCTGAAGCCACTAAATGGCCGCGGTTCCGCGACCAAACACCACCTTAGGCCGCGGTTCCGCGGCTATATGGAGGAATTGGAGATTCAAATTTTTGGGGTGTGCTGGTATGAGTCTCCTCTGCTTGTCTGGAGTTGAGGAATCTGTGTTTGCTCACTGTATATGCTCCAGATTTTTCAGTAGACCATTTGCTTCGTTTTTTCCGTCGCGGTGTAGCCGCGAAATGTGGGTCTATCTTCTCACGTCTTTGGCACTGAACTTGAACTCCGTATATTCTACGTCTTGGCCACTGAACTCGAACTTCGTATTTTCCTGCACACTTGCACAAAAACTAATCAAAAATAACAAGAAGACTTTTTACAAAGTATATTTTTTTTTGTTGTTTTACGGTTGTTTTTATATTCACAAGTTAACCCGAAATTACACAAAGAAATAAACTACCGTTTCCCCGGCGACGGCGCCATTTGATTGTTAGAGATTCTGCGTGTTCAAGTTTAGTTAATTACCGCAATCAAGACGGTTTCGCTTGTAGCTAGCCGGTTGAGTACGGGTCGTCCGCAGGGAGATAGGAATCTTTTTCTATGTGCTTTAACGAGTTAAGTCAGTTTTTCAGATTTTGTTGTGATTAATTAAGTGGTAAAATGATATATAAAGAGAGCTTGTTAGGGTTAGGATTAGGTTAGTTTGAGTTAGGAGTCTCCCACATCTTTCGTTGCCCCTCTTAATCTCGGTGTTACGGTAATCGGCAACAACGGGGATTAACACGACTAGGAAGGAACTTGCGAGTATAAGCTAGGCTTTCCAACGCATAAGTTCTTCCTTTTGGTACTTGTCCGTCCGTTCTTGGCTCTTAGCCATAACCTTCGGTTAATTCAACCACAACCAGTCTCACTACGAAATCACCGCTATCATGTAGGATAGGGTGCCGTAAGGAGCGGATTGTGGTTCAATTAACGGGAGTCGAATTAAGCTGTTGGGCAAGGAAAGAGTGAGAGAGATTTCCTTCTCTCAAACTTCCCTTATCCTACCCTAACAAGTATGAAAGTACTCACACATCATGATACGGAAAAATAAAACAAAACAAAAGAGGAGGATAGAAAGAAAGAGATTAGAAGATAACAACTAGCTATTTGCGACCTCACCTTGGCGAGGATCAAGCGTAAGCATCATGGTTGTTTTAAGGATAAAGAAAAAGAGATAAGAAAGAAACAACAAGAAATAACAACAACTAAATTAACAAATTAAAATTACAATAATCAACAAGATAACAAGACAAGCATAATAATAAACGGTTCTTCTTTATTCATCATTCTTCACTCAAAATCTCATTACAAGTTTTAATGGAGAAGAGATGAGAAGAGGAAGAAGAACATGTATTCTAAAACCTAGAGAAAAAATACAAGATTATGCACACTTTCCTTCACAAAGTTCTGGGCTATTTATAGGCTGAAAACTGAAAATCTATGGCAACCATCTGCCCCCTTACAAAATCACCCAATTACCCCTAAAAAATCCCCTTCTGCCGCCACCATACGGCCGCGGATCCGCGGCCTAAGCATGCTTAGGCCGCGTTTCCGCGGCCTAATGGAGGAGTTGGCTCCTCGGATTTTGTGGGCCCCCCTGTTCTGATGTTGTCTGTGGTTTGGCATATGTGTTTTCTGAAAATACTTCCACATTTCTTCCAGAATTTCTGTTGAGGGAAAGGTGTTTTGAAGTGGACTTTTTGTCATGATTTTCTCGAGCTCCGCATAGATTTCTTGGATCTTGTGCTGCCATTGAGCCTTGTGCATGAAAACGACATTGATTTAACATTTTGTCTTCTTAAACTGGTATCTGGCAACATACGGATGAAGAGCGGAGACCGTGTTTTCTCAGTGGTTGGCAGGAACCCGGATTTTGTCGTGTTTTCCATGAATTTCACCGTTTTAGAACCGAGAACCTGTATCCTGCAATTGACTAGCAAACACGGCTCAAGAGTATCTACCGATAAGCAATATGACAAAAATTGGGCGGTATAAAAATGCAAAAATCTGATATGAACAGATGACATACACAGAGTAGGAAGTAAAATTCATATACTACGATCGGTTGTACTATGGTCGTCACACAGTTGTTTCTCCAGACAGGATATGGATATAATATTTGACATTCTGGTTTCTAGATCTATGGTTTTAGATCTGGATTTGGGTAGTTTCCCAATGTGGGTACTTTGACAGTATTCTAATGGTTTTTAGAATAGATGACTCCTGGCATGGTGGTGTACCTGCAGGTGATGGAGTCACCCTCTCTAAAGGTGTCTTACAGACTAAAGGGAAGAAGGATGTATGATTGTCAGATTACTTGCTTAGGCAATTGAGTCAATCATAAGATGTCAAGTACCACACCAGATGTTGTTTTTGCACTAGATGCAATAAGTTTGTATTAATCCAATCCTGGAGAAACATAAGGAAGCAGTTTTAGAACATAAGTGCATGTTCTACGGATTTGATGACGGCAGCCTCCTTCGGGAGACGTTTATCATTCCAGGCTTCAAAGGCGACATGAATAACAGAGTGATTGTCAGAGTTATAATTTTCCCTCTGACGAAGAGGGACAGTATTTTGGACAGGTGGTCCAAGAGGATACTGTGGGAGGCATGGTGCAGGATACTGATTAGGTTCAGTTATCGATACAGTCTAAGAAGTTTGGATTTGGAGTTCATTTATGAACTACGTCCCATCAGATATCCAGACATATTCTAAGACAGGTATTACTCGATTCGGGAGATGGCTTTCTCCGCGAACTTGAGATTAAGAGAGACAGAAAGAAACATCAGGGCGGATCCACTCACTGAGGCTATTTCTCGAACACAATAGTTTTACGAACGGGCTTTGTGAAACTGATTAGTAGAGGAGTTGGGTGTTGGTTTCACACGGGCTGTGAGTACGCGACATCGCAATAATTAGCCTTAAGTGCAAGTGGGAGATTGTTAGATATAGTGCCCTCAAAGTCAATTATTGGATCACAGGCACGTGATTACAATGATTGCGGAGGACCTATACCGGTAGGACAGTCTTACTAGAGATGATAGTATGCTATATGGTTTGCCTTTATCAGTCGTTTATAGGTTCAGGTGACTGATCACGATTACACTTTGATAGAGCCTTTAGGATCTTGCTTGACTACCAACAGTATGAGGGCGATCATATACGTGAGAGTTGGGTGGTCTATAAGCATATCCTTAAAAGTTGTCCCTAGTCGTGGGAGTTTCGAGACAGGGCATCGATACTCCGGAGTAGACTAGTGTATACAGTCGAGACCCCGACGAGGGGCGGTGGCCGGTCTCACAAGCCACTGGTGTCAGTTGGATCACCTAAGATGTATACAGGTGCTCATTGGGTTATGAGTACACCGGACAGGACTCGCAGGGAATCTGCTAGTTGGTATTATACCTATCGTCAGATAGCAGTTCCCTGGTGACATATGTACAGGTTAGTTCATCGACCTGAGGTCGTCATTTGTCTCGTGTGAGTTCCCACTATGTTTTGATTTCTACCCTACCACGGCTCAAAGGAGTCGTGCAAACAGGTAGTTTTTGGGTACAGTCCCGAGCCACATGGAGGCACGTGAGCGGATCAGCAGGGGATTCATCTCTCCCGGTATTGGGGGTGGAGGTCGCGCTGTGTCTAGGAAAGCCATTACACCAAGTCCTTGGCCAAGGCAGGTGAGATTTACTGGTAGGTACTCCAGTAGTATCTCAGGGTGTTCAGGGCTTGTCTCCGACACGACTTATACAGCTATTGGGGGTTTGACGTTACTAGCCCCGTAGGCAGCATATGCAATACTCATAGATGAACGGATCGGACTGTATATACATTGTCACTGTTAGGCTCAGTAGGGTTTCCGGATGAGTTCGCTCATCGGCCTCCCTTGAGGTCAGTACATGGGCAGCCGTTACGCACAGCTAGTGCCGCTGACGGCTTGTGGTTAAACCCACTGTCAGGGTACTGACGAGTCATTAGAGTCCCCCACAGATAGTTTCCCAAGTTCGGGCGAAACGTTGTAGAGGCCGTATGGTTTTATGGTAGGGTTCGGAAAATGCACGTGCGTTTACGCACGTGTCAGATTTCGGGCAGATAATACTGGTGGGCTTTGGTTTAAGCCGGATCTATGTATTATACAGAGTAGATATAATATCTTTGTCTCAGTTGCATTTGTATTCGGTCGTAATACAAATGCGGGTATATTTATACAGTTACGGGGTTATCCTGAAATTCGTTTCGGGATTACTTTTGGAAGTTGCCAGTTTCCAGTTTTCTATCAGCCGTATTTAACATTCGGTTAAATGCGGATTTATCTTTTCTTGGGTGAGTCATGGTTCTAGAAGTTTCTAGATGATGAGAGGAAGCTTCTTGGAAGGTGACTTTTTTAGTAATTCATTGTTAGCATTTATTGTGAGATGAGGTGTATTAGTGACTCATGCTTTAGCTTTAATGTTTCTTGTTTACCTAAGGATATTTTCTCTTGATCTTTATCCTTATGGTTACCCCCACTCTCTCCTACACTCACCCCCCTCCATATATTGTGGCCGGCCCCTCCTTGATGCCTATGAGAATTTTTCACTCTCACTTGATTGGAAAAAAGATGATAGATTTCGGTGTATGGAAATTTCATAGCTCATTTCATTCCATCACCCGACTCAAATGGCAACTTCATTAACCGTTCGTCAATGGCTTTGGACGAAGCGAGACAAAGTCTTCTACTCATTCTCTACATCAATCTTGGTCATCTCTTTTAGCAAACTTGATGACCGAGTTGCCTCGAGTCAGAGGCGGGAGCCCGTTTAAAGATCCGATAACGTGGTGCCACCTGGACGAGGAGATCGGAGATCGACGAGATCGGAGCAGCCGCAACGGAGTGTGGGATGATGGTTAAAGAATGAAGGACTCGGATCGTTCGGTATAACCTTTCTTCCCTCTTTGTAGATTGTTAGTTTAGCGTTAATGGCAGATCCGGGTTATAGTATGCGATAGCGCCAGTTGTAAAAGTTTTTGTTCCGCATTTGGCGTCAGATTGACGGCCGGGGCGCTACCGTAGACTTACAGATTTGAGCATAGCCATTAGAGAAAATTTTTCATCATAGTCCAAACCAGGTCTTTGACGAAAACCCTTTGCAACAAGTCTAGCCTTATAGGTTTCCACCTGTCCATCTACACCAATCTTTTTTCTTGAAGATCCATTTGCATCCTATGGGTTTTACCCCATTTGGAGCAAAGTCCAAAGTCCATACTTTGTTGGTGTACATGGACTCCATTTCGGTCCGCATTGCATCTAGCCATCGTACCGAGTCGCCGCTCTGGATGGCTTGCTGGAAGCTAGTAGGTTCATCATCATCAATGATGCAATCATCTCTATCCCTATCTATGAGAAAACCGTAGTATCTCTCAGGCGGATGAGACGGCCTACTACTCCTGCGGAGGGGTGCGGGAATGTCCTGTTCTTCTTGAACTACTGGTTCTACCAAACTTTCAGTAGTAGTTTGTGGTTCTGGAATTTCTTCCAGTTCTATTTCGCTCCCACTTGTATCCTTTTATAAAACCTGTTGTTCTAGAAAATGGGCATTACGAGAAACAAAAACCTTTTGTTCCTCTGCGTAATAGAATAGATACCCCTTGGAGTTCTTTGGATATCCCACAAACTTACACTGTACTGATCGTGCCTCGAGCTTGTCCACATGCTGCTTTTTAACAAAAGCTGGACATCCCCATATCTTCAGATACTGAAGATAGGGTTTCTTCCCACTCCACATTTGATATGGCGTGGTAGGCACAGTCTTGGTAGGAACCCTGTTAAGAAGATATGCCGCTGATTCTAGCGCATAACCCCAGAAAGAACGCGGTAACTCAGCATTACTCATCATGGATCGTACCATATCTAATAGGGTTCGATTCCGTCTCTCCGATGCACCGTTATGCTGTGGAGTGTATGGAGGAGTAAGCTGAGAGAGAATTCCTTTCTCTTTTAGGTAACCTAGGAACTCGGCACTTAAGTATTCACCACCTCGATCAGATCTTAGTGTCTTGATACTTTTGCCGGTTTGGTTTTCTACTTCATTCTTATACTCTTGGAATTTCTCAAAAGCCTCGGATTTATGTTACATCAGATAAATGAATCCGTACCTTGAGTAATCATCCGTAAAAGTAATGAAATAGGAAAAACCACCTCTTGCATGTGTAGACATTGGACCGCATACATCGCTGTGTACGAGTCCTAAGAGCTCGCTCGCTCTTACTCCATGTCCAGTGAATGAAGTCTTTGTCATCTTTCCTTTGAAACATGATTCACAAGTGGCATAAGTTTGATATTCGAACGAGTCCAAATATCCTTCTCTATGTAACTTAGTTAACCTTGTCTGTCTACAATGCCATAAGAAAGCCTTATTTAAATCTGGAGACTTTCTTTTTAGTGTGTTCTGGACATTAAAAATCTGGAGTTGGTTTAAGACATATATACCGTTATTTAGTGTACCGGACCCAATCAAACCATGATTAAGGTGGATGTTAACAACATCACTTACAAACGTGAAATCATAACCTTTATTTGATAACAAGAAAACTGATATGATATTACACGTTAAGCTAGGTACATAAAAACAGTTATGTAAAACCAAAATGTGTCCACTTGTCAATCCCAGGTGATAATCCCCGACGGACACAGCTCCCACGCAAGCTCCGTTAGCATCCTTTAGGGTCATATCACCTTCCTTCAGCACTCTACGGTTTCTCAGTGTCTGCAATGAATTGCATATATGAGATACTGATCCGGTATCCAATACCCATGAAGTAGAGTTGATTGACAGACAATTCTCAATTACAAACACACCTGAAGTCGAAGCCACAGCTTGCTTCGGTCCCTGGTTCTTGGCGTTCCACGCCTTGCAATCTTTCTTCCAGTACCCTTTCCTGTGACAATGGAAGCACTCATCCTGGGCCACTACCGGCACCGTAATCTTTTTCTTTCCCTTCATTCCCACCTTACTAACACCTCCTCTAGGTCTGGTGGCGGCCTTCTTCTTCCTTCCTTTGGCCCTAGCCTTGGACCCGGAAGAAGAAGCACCGCTAACAAACATAGCGGGTGTTTCCCTTGCCTTCTGCAAGGTGCCCTCTGCACTCCTCAACATATTAAGGAGTTCTGGAAGTTCAACTTCTTTTCTTTGAATGTTGAAATTCAGAATAAACTGGGCGTAGGTGGAAGGAAGGGACTGGAGAATAAGGTCTGTATAGAGCTCATTATCCAAAGTCGTCCCAAGGTCTGCGAGCTCTTCTATATAGCCTATCATCTTTAGGACATGTTCTCCTACCGATGATCCGACGGCCAACCTCGCTCGAAACAAGTTCTTTGAGGTCTCGTATCTTGCTATACGAGATTGCTCCCCATACAGATCTTTTGTATGGAAAAATATGGATTCAAGATCCATATCCTCGTGCTTCCTCTGATGTTCATTGTTCATCAAGGCAAGCACGATGCACTTGGCCTTCGCGCAATCGAAATCCCAGGTTTTGCGGATTTCCTTATCCGCATTACTGGATTTGGGACCAGGGACAGCAGGTGCCTTAGCGGTGAGGACGTACCCCAATTTGTCATAGGTCAAAGCCATTTTGACATTCCGCAGCCAATCTTTATAGTTTGGACCTGTCAGTATATTTTTCTCTAAAAGTAACTTAAGTCCAGTCATTTTCAGGGTCGCTGCAATTAGGGGAGAGAGAAGAAAACTCTTTAGCATGATACTCTTGCAAGTTTAGAGTGGTTTTTAGTTTCTCTAAACTGGATGGCTCCCACTGTTTCTCGAATCCTTCCCCAAACCATAAAAGAAGAATTAGCCAGGACTATTCTCACCGTACAATACTTGCTTAACCGTTCAGCCAGGCCAGTGTCGATACTTCGAGGGAGATTTTCCAACGCTTTCGCGAAGTTCCTTAATTAAATAACCTCTTTTCTCTGGGGGCGTAGCCCCGCTGACACCTTTCTTGACACCTACTTGGTTTATAGAATTGATCGTTAAGTGACGAATATCCTGATAAGTAGCATATACTCACAGTAGGATCGGGATCCAAATATCATCGTCTGATAATGCTGAAGGAATCCTACCAACATTCATCAAACTCCAAATGATATGCATTTCTTTGCAAATTTCAGTTTCTTTAGAAATTCCCGATATAAATTTTTGCCCCATGCTCTTATAACCTTGGCGTTGGTCAAAATATCATAAGTCACATGTCAAGTTCTACCCATCATTATCTTGTTAATTTGAACCCATCCGTACATATACCTGACGTTGGCCAAATGATAATACGACTGTCCCAAACTAACTCATCTATCTATGCAACAAATGAATACCCAGCAGCTACCAAACAATATGCCTTGGCGTTGGTCAAAATGCATAGCTTGAATACTACTGAATACCCAAATGAAATGACGGAGGGCTACGAATGGTTTTGGTGAAACCGTGAACGTAGTGAACTTGATATAACTGAAGGAACCTAATAGCTTTTAAAAGGAGTGGTTAAAGCTCCGCAATTAAAAATATCTTCTGTTTTTAAAAATAACCGAGTGGTTTCTTTTAAATTGTTCCAACGATTAAACTTTTAGTTTATTTTCTTTGCATTAATAATAATGCATCCCATCATTAACCTATCATTGCAGAAAACAACGAAAATAGAACGTCCTCTTATGCCATCCGCATTCGCCACTGGGTCCCGTCATCACCCGTTAAGTTACTTAACTAACGACAGAGCAGGGGCTGGGCTAGTGCGGGTGTAAAACATAAGTGACGTCTAAATTGCTATCATATAGATATTGTACATTCGTCAGACGCAATAATAGGCATTCCAGATCTCAGATGAACATTATTGGATATGGAAGCAATCTATGTTTGTTTTGAGCCTGCAACAAAAGACGGATTACACAGTTGTGATGAATAGCCATTACCCCACCCTAGACCCCTACGGGTACGGCAAACTACCCGCCAAGTACCCGAAGCGAAGCGGTCTCCCTCAACAAAGTGAGTAGGCCACTAAACACTTCAAAGTACCCGATAGTTTGTGCACCCCACCTTGGGTCTGTCCTAGAAGCAAAAACAGTAAAATAAAATAATACAACGGTGGCTACAACTGCAACCTGGATGTGCCCCGCAAAATAATATTACAACATATTACAATTACATTGAATGAATTAAAATAATAACCCATTACAAAACCCCGGCTAATCATCACAACAGTCCAATACAGTTCATAATCACAAACAGTTAAAACCATTACAGAAATGTGCAACCCCCTGCCAACCGACATACTAGCAGTTAGGGGAGGTTTACGAACACATTATACAATCACAGATATAATCAAATTAGCAAACATCGTATAATTTCGATCGAGCAAACATATCAGATTCTATTCCCAAAACTTCTCTGTGCACCTGAGACTTGAGCAGAAAATAAACATTCCAGAAAATACAAAAATATCACACAAGAGTTACTGGAGCAAACTGGGTCGAATCGGCCCCAACTCGGCCGCGGATCCGCGGCGGATCGGTGGGATCGGCCGCGGTTCCGCGGCTGTATGGCCGATTCACAAACCCATTTTTCTCCAGTTTTCTTGTAATTCTCTGTAGGTTATTCTGCAGCAACCTGAAAAATTTTTAGAGCCTGTTTTAAATTCGACAGAAACTTGTGATATCGATGTCTTTTCCCGGTTCGTTTTGCGTTCGAAATTTATACGACTTTGCTAATAAGTTAATTATTGTTTAGTGAGGCTCTGATACCACTGTAAGTCGATGTACAACACCCCACGACTTGCGAGGAGGCGGAAATATGAAAAACGATCATGTTCTTTGCTTAAACATCGACTAACCGAAGAATCTTTGCTAAACTATAACTAACAAGTATCATAGAAGTTAACAACTACTATGAAAAGTGATTATACCTAATGAACCGTGTCCTTTGTCTTTTCGTTCTCCACCTCCTCCTCGGCCTTCTCAAAGTAGTAGACGATCCACCCGAGAGTTTTACTTCAAGCTTCACCTCAAACTAGAGGTAACTAGGTTTCTTAAAGTGCTAATCTAAGTAACCTAGGTGATATAGAGACGGGTTATGGATTAAGTGGTCTAATCTAATCCTTGATCTCAACACATGAGAGGGGAGGATTAGGGTTTGAAGAGAGAGAGCTTGAGGAGATTGAAGGTGAGCATGATAATGGAATGAGATAATGATCTCTCATGATATATATGAAGCATTATTATTTATCCAAAAATCAAATAAAGGATTTAACAACCATGCTTTATAAATATCTATGGGTGATTCATCTCCATGAGTCATTAAGCATTTATGATGCATTAATGACATGGATGAATCACATAAATGAGTCACTAATCTTATTAAAAGCATATGCCACCTAAACCCCCATGTCACCATCTTCTAGAAGCTTCTCGAGAAATTACGAGAACGCCCCTCCTATCCGTGAAAACACGGAAAAAGTTTAGACTGTATAAATCCAATATCCCGATACTAGAATCAGGCTTAAACCAAAGCTGACTAGTAAAAACTGTCCGAAAGTCGTACATGCGTAAACACACGTATACGTCCGAACCCTTGTCGTACAACCATACAACCTCTATATCGTTTCGCCTGGAGCAGGGAAACTCTCTATGTGGGACTCTAATGACTCGACTACTACGCTGGCAGTGGGTTTAACCACAGACTGCAAGCGGTACTAGCTGTACGTAACTGTCCCCAGGTAGATGTCGATAAGAAGGCCGATGAGGAAACCCATCCGAACTCCTACTGAGCCTGATGTGACAATCTCCGTACAGTCCGGTTTGTTCGTCTAAGACTATCGCATATTGGGCCTAAGGGGCGGCAAGCATCAGTCCCCTAATAGCGGTATAAGTCATGTCGGAGTGAAGCCCATTACACCCTGAGAAACTACTGGAACCTACCAGTAAATCTCGCTTGCCCTGGCCAGGGACTCTGCGTAATGGCTCTCTGACACAGCGCGATATCAACTCCCAATACCGGGAGAGACGAATCATGTCTAACTGCCACTACCTCCAAGTGCTCGGGACTGCACCCAACTGCTACCTGTTTGCACGACTCCCTTGAGCCGTGGTAGGGTAGCAATCTAAGAACAGTTGGACACACTCGAGGCGAAGTAGCAGTGTCAAGTCTGCGGACTATGCTGTACTCATATCACCTGGGAACTGTTAACTGACGACTGGTATAAAACCCAACCAACAGTTCCTTGCGAGTCCTGTCCGGTGTACCCGTAACCCAACGAGCACATGTATACTATCTCCAGTACGACGTACTGACGGCTGTGGGACAGACCATCTCCCTAACTGGGATGAGAAGCGTACACACTAGTCTACTCCGGAGTATCGATGCCCTGTCTCGATAATCCTACGACTAGGGACCTGAAAAAGGATGTGCTTGTAGACTACCCAGCCCCTACTAGTGTGACTGCCATCACAACGCTAGTAGTCAAGAAAGATCCTAAGAGCTCTATCAATACGTATACTCACATATTAAGATAGAAAAACGAAGTAGCATACTACCATGTTTAGCAAGACTGTTATATACATGTGAATATCCCAAGCTTCCATTAAGTAATATACAAACTAGTATGATACAATAATGGCCCCTAGGGCATATACACTAACAATCTCCCACTTGCACTTGGGCCATGTACTGGCGTATCGAAGACCGATGATCTCGAGTAGCCTCTCAAACTGAATCTGAGGTAGGGCCTTCGTGAATGGATCAACAATGTTCTCTTCAGTAGCAACTCTCCGAACCTCGATCTCACGACGATCAATGATCTCCCTGATCAGGTGATACCGCCTTAAGATGTGTCTGGACTTCTGATGGGACCTTGGTTCCTTCGCTAAAGCTATAGCTCCGTTGTTATCGCAATACAGAGGTATTGGATCAACTATGGTAGGAACCACCTGAAGTTCTGTTAGGAACTTTTTCATCCAGACCGCTTCTTTTGCGGCATCGCAAGCAGCAATATACTCCGCTTCCATCGTCGAGTCAGCAACGGTGTCCTGCTTGGAGCTCTTCCAGCACACCGCCCCTCCATTGAGGGTAAAGACATAACCCGACATGGACTTGGAATCGTCCTTATCACTCTGGAAGCCGGAATCAGCAAAGGCCTCTAACTTGAGGTCTTTTCCACCGTAAACCAAGAACATCTCCTTAGTCCTTCTCAGGTACTTGAGAATGTTCTTTACTGCTATCCAGTGATTCTCCCCTGGGTCTGACTGATACCGGCTTACCACGCTCAGTGCGTAAGCTACATCTGGTTTGGTGCACAACATCGCATACATTATAGAGTCTACCGCAGAAGCGTAGGGTATAATAGACATGCGTTCCCTTTCCAAATCAGTCTTGGGAGACATCTTTTTGGAGAGGATGATTCCGTGACAAGCCGGTAGATTACCGCGCTTAGAATCTTCCATACTGAATCTTTTCAGTATAGTGTCGATATACCTGGACTGCGAAAGTCCCAACATCCTCTTGGATCTATCACGATATATCCGGATCCCCGGAATGTAAGAGGCATCACCTAGGTCTTTCATGGAGAACCTGTGTGACAAGAATCCCTTGACAGATTGTAGTATAGGAATGTCATTTCCTATCAATAGAATGTCATCCACGTACAAGATGAGAAATACGACACTTCTGGCTACAACTTTACTATATATACATGGTTCATCTGGATTTTGATGAAGTCATATTCTTTGACTGTTTCATCAAAACAGATGTTCCAACTCCGCGATGCTTGCTTTAGTCCAGAAATAGAATTAAGCAACTTGCGTACATTACCGCTGCTCCCACTCTTATTGAAACCCTCTGGCTGATCCATATAGACGCACTCTTCTAAATTACCATTCAGAAAAGCCGTCTTTACGTCCATCTGCTAGATTTCATAATCATGGAAGGCAGCAATAGCAAGAAGGACCCGAATGGATTTGAGCATAGCCACTGGAGAAAAAGTTTCGTCATAGTCCAAACCAGGTCTTTGACGAAAACCCTTTGCAACAAGTCTAGCCTTATAGGTTTCCACCTGTACATCTACACCAATCTTTTTCTTGAATATCCATTTGCATCCTATGGGTTTTACCCCATTTGGAGCAAAGTCCAAAGTCCATACTTTGTTGGTGTACATGGACTCCATTTCGGTCCGCATTGCATCTAGCCATCGTACCGAGTCGCCGCTCTGGATGGCTTACTGGAAACTAGTAGGTTCATCATCATCAATGATGCAATCCTCTCTATCCCCATCTATGAGAAAACCGTAGTATCTCTCAGGCGGATGAGACGGCCTACTACTCCTGCGGAGGGGTGCAGGAATGTCCTGTTATTCTTGAACTACTGGTTCTACCAAACTTTCAGTAGTAGTTTGTGGTTCTGGAATTTCTTCCAGTTCTATTTCACAACAGATGGCCCTAGTGCAAGTGGGAGATTGTTAGTTATATGAATGCCCTAGAGGCCATTGCTGTACATACGATCTATATTGTAATGGATGCTTGGACATATATAGGGAGGACTTTCTTGCTCGACATGATAGTATGCTATCTGGTTGTACTTTATCTTAACATGTACTCTGATTGTCTCTATGTTACATGTTGATAAAGCCCTTAGGATATGTACTCGACTACTGGGACTATGATGAGATTGTTAGTTATGTATATGCCCTAAAGGCCATTGTTGTACATATGATGTATATTATAATGGATGCTTGGATATATAGAGAGAGGACTTTCTTGCTCGACATGATAGTATGCTATTTAGTTTCACTTTATCTTAACATGTTGACTTATATATTGTTTACTGTCTTACTCTCACATGTTGATAAAGCCCTTAGGATCTATACTCGACTACTGGGACTATGATGAGATCATACTAGTGGGGCCATGGTAGTCGATGAGTACATCCTATAACTGTTCCTAGTCGAGGGTATATCGAGATAGGGCATCGATACACCAGAGTAGACTAGCGTATACGCATCTTGACCCATATGATGGGCGATGGATGATCCCATATCCATCGGTGTTTTGACATCAGAGATGGTGTACGGGTGCTCAGTGGAGACTGGGTACACTGGACGGACTCGCCGAGAACTCCCAGATGGTGATATACCATACGTCAGATGGCAGTTCTCCGGTGACACTGGTACAGGGTAGTCTGTAGACCTGAGATCGTCATAGAGGCTTGTGTGATTCCCACTGTGCTTTGATTCCCACCTTACTACGTCCAAGAGGGCGTGCAAAACGGTGGCTTTTGGGTGCAATCCCGAATCACATGGAGGCAATGAGCGATAGGAGAGGATTTATCTCTGCCGGTATAGGGAGTTAATGTTGCGCTGTGTTCGATTGGCTATAATCCGGGTCTCCTAACTCTAGAATTGGTAGGGTTGCTTGCCGCTCTCGTAGGGGTCTAGGGGTGTGGGTTTGGCTATTCATCGCGACCGTGGAATCCGTGTTTTATACTGGCTCGTATTGAAAACACGGACGTCCTAGCATATCCAATATTTCATATGATTCTTCTGCTGCGATATCTATGATGTGATCATGTGATATGTTCTGTGATAGATACTATATATAGTATATATGATATATTATATAGGCGTTACTTATGTTTTACACCCGCGCTAGTCCTGCCCCGCTCTGCCGTTAGTCACCTAACCTAACGGTGCACGAGGGGACATCGAGGCGAATGCGGATGGCATAAGTGTACGTCGCATTTATCTGTGATGTTTAGGTACTTAAATGATGGGACTTCATTAATGAGATTAATGAAATAAAAGAAACCTAAAGATGTTGTAGAATCGAATTTCAAAAATAAAACAGGTAGCTACAGTTCTTGCTTTGCACAGCGGTATATATGATATATCCTTCACCTTATTCGATAAGGAAAGGACCGAGATCCCTTCACCGGGAGTGACTCCTTTAGCAATAACTGGCAGATGCTATAACCCTCGGTTTGTCTTTTTGATTGCTTCTATAGTTTCTGCTTTGCACAGTGATATATATGATATATCCCGCACCTCATTCGACGAGGAAAAGACCGACGATCCCTTCACCGGGAGTGACTCCTTTAGCAAAACTAGAAAAGCCTCAAAAACACTCCATTTTAAAATCATTTGATTCTACAACGATATCAAGTTCATTACGCAATAGGTTTTCAGAAAAACCTGTCGTAGCCCTCTGTCATTTCAGATAAGTTGTATATAGTAATCGTGTTGCATTTGTTGGCTTTCGTCAAGGTGCAGTGTGCGGTAGCTATATGCTGCTTATCTGCTGCATACGATGCGATTGGATTAGGATAGTCGTGCGGCTTTGTTGGCTTTCGTCAAGGGTCGTGCGGGTGGGTTTAATTCAATCAAGAAATGACAGGTTGAACTTGACTAGCGGGCTATGGTTTATTGGCTTTCGTCAAGGTCATAGCACGTTAGGGGCAAAATTATCGGGAATTTCAAGTGTTGAAATTTGCAATGAGATTGCATACCTTCTATGAGATAGTTGGATCCCGATACCAACTGCGAGTAAGAGTTACTCCAGGGAGAGTTTTATACATTACAATTAGCCGATCAAGTAGGTGTCTAGAAAGGTGTTAACGAGGTTACGCCTCTGGGAAAACGAGGTTTACATTAATTAGGTTCGTGCGAAAGCACGGGGGACCTCCCTCAAAGTACCGACACTGGCCTGGCTGAAAGATTGGCAAACTTGTAGTGTGTAATTAATCCCGGCTAGTCTTTCCTTTTAGGGTTTGAAGGAAGGTTTGATAAAAACAGTAGGAGCCATCCTGATTAGATAAAATAAATAAATGAAGCTGATGATTTGATAAAACCAAAGGATTCATTAGATTCCAACGAACCTCAGCCTCTCCGCCGATCTATTAGGGTTCCTCACCCACCTGAGAGATACTTCGGTTTCTCTATGACAGTGGGAGCGAGGATGGCATCATGAGATGATGACCCAACTAGTTTCAAGCAGGCCATCAAGAGTAAGGACTCTGTAAGAATGGCTGGATGCTTAGCGATCTGAGATGGAATCCATGTACACCAACAAAGTATGGACTTTGGTTGCTATATCTGAAGGGCTAAATCCCCATCAGGAGCAAGTATATCTTGAGTAGATTACTTGGTGTAGATGGAAAAGTTGAGACTTTCAAAGCTAGACATGTTATAGGTTTTCATCATCGACCAGGCGTGGATAATGATGAAACCTTTTTCAGTGGCTATGCTTAAGTCCATCCAGATCCTACTTGCCACGGCTACATACCATGACTATGATATCTGGCGGTTGGGTGTCATGACTGCTTTTCTAAAATGATGTTTTAGAAGAGAGCGTCTGTAAGTACACAGCCAGAGGGTTTCGTAGACAGTGGGAGCAGCGGAAACGTGTACAAGATGCTTTGTAAGATTAAAGCAGGCATCGCGGAGTTGGAACATTTGTTTTAATGAGATAGTCAAAGAGTTTGACATCATCAAAATGGTAGATGAACCTTGTATATAAAAAAAGGGTAGTAGGGAGTATGGTGGTGATCCTCGTAGAGTACGTGGATGACATACTCTTGATAAGAAAGGAGTTTCCTATACTACGCTCGGTCAATCTCCTCTTATCAAAATGATTCTCCACATAGGATCAAAGTGATACCTGCTAAATCCTGGGTTTTGGATCTATGAAATAGATCTAATTGGATGTTAGGATTCTCACTAGTTGTAGTGAGATGGTATCAATTGGTCCTGAGGAGAATCACTGGAAGTGTTCCAGGGTGATAAGGACGACTGAATGTCAGTCACAGGCATTGTCTTTACCCTCAGTAAAGGGACGTATGTTGGAAGAGTTCCAAGCTAGATACCGTGGCATACTAGACGATAAAGGCTGGATACATCGCTACTTAAGATGCTACCAAAGAAGATGTTTGGGTGTATATTGGTTCATGAGATGAACTACGTTCCTACCATTGTGAGACAATGGAATTGTGGCTTATGCCAAGGAACGTCCATCCCATCAGTGATCCAGACTTATTCTAAGGCAGTATCGCCTGATCATGGAGATGGTTGATCTCCAGGGTGATCGAGGTTAGGAGAACAGACTCAGAGGACAACACGGAGGATCCACTCACAAAGGCATTTTCCCAGAGAGAGACTTTTATGGGATGGTTGAGTATGAAATACTACAACCACTGCTATCAGATGGCCCTAGTGCAATATGTATGCCCTAGAGGCCATTACTATACATAGGATGTATATTGTAGTGGATGCTTGGACATATATAGGGAGGACTTTCTTGCTCGACATGATAGTATGCTATGTGGTTGATCTTTACCTTAACGTGTACACTGATTGTCTCTCTGTTACATGTTGGTAAAGCCCTTAGGATGTGTACTTGACTACCTGGACTATGATGCGGATCATACTAGTAGGGACATGGTAGTCCAAAAGTACATCCTTCAAGGTCCCTAGTCGTGGGTGTATCGAGATGGGGTATCGATATACCAGAGTAGACTAGCGTATACCTTCTCGACCCATACAGATGGGCGATGGATGATCCCATATCCATTGGTGTTTGACATCAGAGATGATATACGGGTGCTCAGTGGAGACTGGGTACACTGGACGGACTCGCCGAGAACTCCCAGATGGTATTATACCTTACGTCAGATGGCGGTTCTCTGGTGACACTGGTACAAAGTAGTCTGTTGACCCGAGATCGTCATAGAGTCTTGTGTGATTCCCACTGTGCTTTGATTTCCACCTTACCACGTCCAAGAGGGCGTGCAAAACGGTGGTTTTTGGGTATAGTCCCGAATCACATGGAGGCAATGAGCGATAGGAGGGGATTCGTCTCTCCCGGTATAGGGAGTTGATGTTGCGCTGTGTTCGATTGGCTATAACCGGAAATATCTGGCCAGGGTTGCTGAGATTTACTGGTAAGTGTTACCTGTAGTTTCTCAAACTGTTATAGACCTCATATCGACACGACTTATCGAGCTATTGGGGTCTGACATTTACCACCCCTAGGCGAGATATGCGACATATCAGACGATCAGACCGGACTGTACGGTAAGTGTTACTGGTTGGATTCAAAGGAGTATGAGCAGGCTTGCTCGTCGATCTTCTGATCGCTCAATACCCGGGTGGCCGTTACGTTTAGCAGACCGCTTGCGGCTTGTGGGTGGTTGATATGATCATCATCTGCTACCGGCGTATTGACGAGTCTTTAGAGTCCTACACAGAGGTTTCCTGGCTCAAGCGAAACGAAATAGGAGCGCATATGAGATATGTGCGGGACCGAGAATAATGCGTGTATGTGATACCATATTCTATTCTCGCAATTTGTATCATCGGCAGGTTATATGTGATATAACTGGGTTACCGAATCAAGTGTTGATTCGATACATTGATACACTTGATACTAGTCGGTTATATGCGATATGACCGGATCATTAAATCAAGTGTTGATTTAATGATTTAATGATTTAATGTATAATTATATATTTGATATATTACTTAGCATTAACTAGTATTGGTTCACATTAAATGGATTTTCTCACTTGATGTGCACATTGTATATGTGATATATCTTTGTACACTTGTTTGTATCATGTTTGATGATACATGCAACCTTGGGTGAGTGTATGCTATACACTATGTTTAGTGAATGGTTAGGGTTTCATTTCTTTTATTTATCTATTCATTTTTGGTTAAAAAAGGAAAAAGGAAAACTAAATGGTTGCTTTCATGCTAGAAAGTTCTTGATGCTTCATGCATCTTTGACTAAAGCAACCATTTTGTCTTCATCTCCTAAACCTAACCATTCAACTAACCTTAGTTTACTCTCTACACATAACCATGGTTGCAATATGATACTTATCATATTATTTTCTATTTTGAAAATACTCATGAGATTCTTTTCTTCTTCTTCTTCTTCTTGAACAAAGAAGAAAACCTTGCTTCCATCAATGACAACTTGAGAAAAAGAGTGAGAAATCCAATTCTAAAGTGAACCCACTTCCTATTTCTTCATCCTCTACCACTTGCCAAGTAGTATAGGGTGTTTTCTTCACAAGTTTCATGACTTGGTGAAGTTGGAGCTTGATCTTGTGTTGCCTCGACGTAGATCATCTTCGGCATCGAAGTCGACGACCTAGCCCGATCATTTCTTCGATGAAACCACCGCGAGAGTCCGGGATCCGATGCGTACAGCGGAGGGACTTCATCACGGAGCAATGGAGGTGGAGAACCGGATCTACAAAGGTTGTATTTCCGTTCACTTATTAGTAAAGCAGTTTACTAGTTGTCGTTTTCGCTTAAACTCTAGTCAACGATCCGTATTAGGGTTTCTCGGCACTTGTAATTTTTGAAATTGGCATGGTTGATGCCTTGTGAGACCTCATTAGTGTGCCTAGGAACCCTACAGTGGTATCACAGCTACTAGGCATTGGATGTCGACCTATGGGGGGTTCTCACTGTGTGACAGTGTGGCGAACCATAGGCTCTTACCCCCAGGGTGTCTCGAGACCGGAAGGTGTTCCGGCGGGTTGCAGTCCTCGTGAGGGGGCATGCGTAAAAAGTAGCTGCTGAGGGACCCGTGGGTGCCACGGTGACCCCATTGGATGGGGTGGCTGCCTGACCTACAGTGGTATCAGAGTCTAGCTAGAGCCTTAGGCGATGCGTAGACGATGTTAGAATTCCAATCGAACCCCGAAACCCTAAAAATGACCCCTCTCTGTACATTTTTACAAAACTGGATTTTTTCCATATTAAAAATTCTTAAAAAATTCAGCAGGAGATTCTAAGAATTACGATGCAAAATTGACCAAGAGATTCGATCAAAGAGCGGCGGAACCGCGGCATTAGCATGGATAATGCGGCGGTTCCGCGGCCACTTAGTGTCTTCAGCCAGTCGTTTTTGCACAGTAACTTCTTTCATTCATTGCTGAGTTTTCTGGGAATTTTTAAAGTTTACTCGAGAGTTGAGTATTTTGGGTTGTATTGGGAGTTCGTACATTCGATCGGATTGTCTAATTTTGTCTATGTGTTTTTCCGGGTAATTTTAGAATATGTTAAAAAGTTCGACCGGATATAAATACCCACTTTTTCCCCTGCCGGGAAATTTCCAATTGTTGGATTTTTTCGTAGTTTAACGACGTTCTAAGTAGTGCAAGTAACACGATGGTCCCTCTAGAAGACAACAAACCTTAACTCGATTATGTGACCGTCTTGAACTGCCCTTTGAACCTTAGGGTTTGGGGCAGTACGGCGTGCCACATGTGAGACGTTGGCTTGACCGTTCTACGGCTAGACCGTTGGTACTGAGGTACGAAGTGAATGTTTTTAAACTTATTTCATGTATTGAGCTGTTTCGGGAAAACTTGGGTGTTCGAATGTTCGATCGGAAAATTTAACATTTTCTATTTATCCGGAATGTGATACAATAATTGGAATTCACAAGTTGTTATGAGATAACTGAATGAATGTTATAAACATAGCAGTTTAGTCTCACTTGATCGGTTGCCACGGAATTTTGATGTGATCAAAAGTCCGTCGCAATCACGTAGCGTACGCGGATATTCGCCGATAAACTTAATAGACAGCTATACCCCTTAGCCCCGACCAAGTGACTGTAGGAGAACCCCGTCGCCGAAAGCATCCGTCCGGGTGCTCACGGTAGCGGTGTTCCGCCTTGGTACACTTCGTCGACGGTATCGAGGGTGCGGCCGCCTACTAAAGTTTGCGACGAGCATTCGATCAGGATGTCGGGAATCTTGTTGAATTGTCCGACTTGATATTGAAAAGAGTTTTTGATAATGAGACTAAAATGCGGGGTTTATAATTGTTAGGCATGCGATGTCTAAGAAATTCATTTATTTAGGCATGCGATGTCTAAAGGGGTTGCGGATTCCAACTGTTGTAGTTTTACACTTTCTTTTCTGTGACCGTAAGTGTAATATGTGATATCGCCGGTTTCGTTGCTATATGTCAACGACAATTAGGATGCGCATATTTACTTACGTTGATGACATGTGATGTTATGTGTTGCTGGATATATTATATTGGATCGTCGTGTTTGAATAGCCGGGGGGTTTTATGTGAGATGAGTGTTTTTCCTTTTCATTCATGTAAAAACTTGTATGTAATATTCTTTTATTGGGGCACTTCCAGGTTGCGGAAGATATCACCTTTTGTATATTATTTACTTTTCCGCACTAGGATAGACCTAAGGAGGGGAGCACAAGTAACCGGGTTCTGGAGTCCAGTGGGAGACCAACTCGAGGAGTCGAGTCCGGGTCTCCTAACTCTAGAATTGGTAGGGTTGCTTGCCGCTCTCGTAGGGGTCTAGGGGTGTGGGTTTGGCTATTCATCGCGACTGTGGAATCCGTGTTTTATACTGGCTCGTATTGAAAACACGGACGTCCTAGCATATCCAATATTTCATATGATTCTTCTGCTGCGATATCTATGATGTGATCATGTGATATATTCTGTGATAGATACTATATATAGTATATATGATATATTATATAGGCGTTACTTATGTTTTACACCCGCGCTAGCCCTGCCCCACTCTGCCGTTAGTCACCTAACCTAACGGTGCACGAGGGGACATCGAGGCGAATGCGGATGGCATAAGTGTACGTCGTATTTATCTGTGATGTTTAGGTACTTAAATGATGGGACTTCATTAATGAGATTAATGAAATAAAAGAAACCTAAAGATCTTGTAGAATCGAATTTCAAAAATAAAACAGGTACCTACAGTTCTTGCTTTGCACAGCGGTATATATGATATATCCTGCACCTTATTCGATAAGGAAAGGACCGAGATCCCTTCACCGGGAGTGACTCCTTTAGCAATAACTGGCAGATGCTACAACCCTCGGTTTGTCTTTTTGATTGCTTCTATAGTTTCTGCTTTGCACAGTGATATATATGATATATCCCGCACCTCATTCGACGAGAAAAAGACCGACAATCCCTTCGCCGGGAGTGACTCCTTTAGCAAAACTAGAAAAGCCTAAAAAACACTCCATTTTAAAATCATTTGATTCTACAACGATATCAAGTTCATTACGCAATAGGTTTTCAGAAAAACCTGTCGTAGCCCTCCGTCATTTCAGATAAGTTGTATATAGTATTCGTGTTGCATTTGTTGGCTTTTGTCAAGGTGCAGTGTGCGGTAGCTATATGCTGCTTATCTGCTGCATACGATGCGATTGGATTAGGGTAGTCGTGCGGCTTTGTTGGCTTTCGTCAAGGGTCGTGCGGGTGGGTTTAATTCAATCAAGAAATGACGGGTTGAACTTGACTAGCGGGCTATGGTTTGTTGGCTTTCGTCAAGGTCATAGCACGTTAGGGGCAAAATTATTGGGAATTTCAAGTGTTGAAATTTGCAATGAGATTGCATATCTTCTATGAGATAGTTGGATCCCGATACCCACTACGAGTAAGAGTTACTCCTGGGAGAGTTTTATACATTCAATTAGCCGATCAAGTAGGTATCTAGAAAGGTATTAACGAGGTTACGCCTCTGGAAAAATGAGGTTTACATTAATTAGGTTCGTGCGAAAGAACGGGGGACCTCCCTCAAAGTACCGACACTGGCCTGGCTGAAAGATTGGCGAACTTGTAGTGTGTAATTAATCCCGGCTAGTCTTTCCTTTTAGGGTTTGAAGGAAGATTTGATAAAAACAGTGGGAGCCATCCTGATTAGATAAAATAAATAAATGCAGCTGATGATTTGATAGAACCAAAGGATTCAGTAGATTCAAACGAACCTTAGCCTCTCCGCCGATCTATTAGGGTTCCTCACCCACCTGAGAGATACTTCGGTTTCTCTATGACAGTGGGAGCGAGGATGGCATCATGAGATGATGACCCAACTAGTTTCGAGCATGCGATCAAGAGTAGGGACTCTGTAAGAATGGCTGGATGCTTAGCGATCTGAGATGGAATCCATGTACACCAACAAAGTATGGACTTTGGTTGCTATATCTAAAGGGCTAAATCCCCATCAGGAGCAAGTATATCTTGAGTAGATTACTTGGTGTAGATGGAAAAGTTGAGACTTTCAAAGCTAGACATGTTAAAGGTTTTCATCATCGACCAGGCGTGGATAATGATGAAACCTTTTTCAGTGGCTATGCTTAAGTCCATCCAGATCCTACTTGCCACGGCTACATACCATGACTACGATATCTGGCGGTTGGGTGTCATGACTGCTTTTCTAAAATGATGTTTTAGAAGAGAGCGTCTGTAAGTACACAGCCAGAGGGATTCGTAGACAGTAGGAGCAGCGGAAACGTGTACAAGATGCTTTATAAGATTAAAGCAGGCATCGTGGAGTTGGAACATCTGTTTTGATGAGATAGTCAAAGAGTTTGACATCATCAAAATGGTAGATGAACCTTGTATATACAAAAAGGGTAGTAAGGAGTATGGTGGTGATCCTCGTAGAGTACGTGGATGACATACTCTTGATAAGAAAGGAGTTTCCTATAGTACGCTCGGTCAATCTCCGCTTATCTCAATGATTCTCCACATAGGATCAAAGTGATACCTGCTAAATCCTGGGTTTTGGATCTATGAAATAGATCTAATTGGATGTTAGGATTCTCACTAGTTGTAGTGAGATGGTATCAATTGGTCCTGAGGAGAATCACTAGAAGTGTTCCAGGGTGATAAGGACGACTGAATTTCAGTCACAGGCGTTGTCTTTACCCTCAGTAAAGGGACGGTATGTTGGAAGAGTTCCAAGCTAGATATCGTGGTATACTAGACGATAAAGGCTGGATACATCGCTACTTAAGATGCTACCAAAAAGGTTGTTTGGGTGTATATTGGTTCATGAGATGAACTACGTTCCTACCATTGTGAGACAATGGAATTGTGGCTTATGCCAAGGAACGTCCGTCCCATCAGTGATCCAGACTTATTCTAAGGCAGTATCGCCTGATTATGGAGATGGTTGATCTCCAGGGTGATTGAGGTTAGGAGAACAGACTCAGAGGACAACACGGCGGATCCACTCACAAAGGCATTTTTCCAGAGAGAGACTTTTATGGGATGGTTGAGTATGAGATACTACAACCACTGCTATCAGATGGCCCTAGTGCAATATGTATGCCCTAGAGGCCATTACTATACATAGGATGTATATTGTAGTGGATGCTTGGACATATATAGGGAGGACTTTCTTGCTCGACATGATAGAATGCTATCTGGTTGATCTTTACCTTAACGTGTACACTGATTGTCTCTCTATTACATGTTTGTAAAGCCCTTAGGATGTGTACTTGACTACCTGGACTATGATGCGGATCATACTAGTGGGGACATGGTAGTCCATAAGTACATCCTTCAAGGTCCCTAGTCGTGGGTGTATTGAGACGAGGCATCGATATACCAGAGTAGACTAGCGTATACCTTCTCGACCCATACAGATGGGTGATGGATGATCCCATATCCATTGGTGTTTGACATCAGAGATGATATACGGGTGCTCAGTGGAGACTGGGTACACTGGACGGACTCACCGAGAACTCCCAAATGGTATTATACCTTACGTCAGATGGCGGTTCTCTGGTGACACTGGTACAAAATAGTCTGTTGACCCGAGATCGTCATAGAGTCTTGTGTGATTCCCACTGTGCTTTGATTTCCACCTTACCACGTCTAAGAGGGTGTGCAAAACGGTGGTTTTTGGGTACAGTCCCGAATCACATGGAGGCAATGAGCGATAAGAGGGGATTCGTCTCTCCCGGTATAGGGAGTTGATGTTGCGCTGTGTTCGATTGGCTATAACCGGAAATCTCTGGCCAGGGTTGCTGAGATTTACTGGTAAGTGTTACCTGTAGTTTCTCAAACTGTTATAGACCTCATATCGACACGACTTATCGAGCTATTGGGGTCTGACGTTTACCACCCCTAGGCGAGATATGCGACATATCAGACGATCAGACCGGACTGTACGGTAAGTGTTACTGGTTGGATTCACAGGAGTATGAGCGGGCTTGCTCGTCGATCTTCTGATCGCTCAATACCCGGGTGGCCGTTACGTTTAGCAGACCGCTTGCGGCTTGTGGGTGCTTGATATGATCACCATCTGCTACCGGCGTATTGACGAGTCTTTAGAGTCCTACACAGAGGTTTCCTGGCTCAAGCGAAACGAAATAGGAGCGCATATGAGATATGTGCGGGACCGAGAATAATGCGTGTATGTGATACCGTATTCTATTCTCGCGATTTGTATCATCGGCAGGTTATATGTGATATAGCCGGGTTACCGAATCAAGTGTTGATTCGATACACTGATACACTTGATACTAGTCGGTTATATGCGATATGACCGGATCATTAAATCAAGTGTTGATTTAATGATTTAATGTATAATTGTATATTCGATATATTACTTAGCATTAACTAGTATTGGTTCACTTTAAATGGATTTTCTCACTTGATGTGCACATTGTATATGTGATATATCTTTGTACACTTGTTTGTATCATGTTTGATGATACATGCAACCTTGGGTGAGTGTATGCTATACACTATGTTTAGTGAATGGTTAGGGTTTCATTTCTTTTATTTATCTATTCATTTTTGGTTAAAAATGGAAAAAGGAAAACTAAATGGTTGCTTTCATGCTAGAAAGTTCTTGATGCTTCATGCATCTTTGACTAAAGCAACCATTTTGTCTTCATCTCCTAAACCTAACCATTCAACTAACCTTAGTTTACTCTCTACACATAACCATGGTTGCAATATGATACTTATCATATTATTTTCTATTTTGAAAATACTCATGAGATTCTTTTCTTCTTCTTCTTCTTCTTGAACAAAGAAGAAAACCTTGCTTCCATCAATGGCAACTTGAGAAAAAGAGTGAAAAATCCAATTCTAAAGTGAACCCACTTCCTATTTCTTCATCCTCTACCACTTGCCAAGTAGTATAGGGTGTTTCCTTCACAAGTTTCATGACTTGGTGAAGTTGGAGCTTGATCTTGTGTTGCCTCGACGTAGATCATCTTCGGCATCAAAGTCGACGACCTAGCCCGATCATTTCTTCGATGAAACCACCGCGAGAGTCCGGGATCCGATGGGTACAGCGGAGGGACCTCATCACGGAGCAATGGAGGTGGAGAACCGGATCTACAAAGGTTGTATTTCCGTTCACTTATTAGTAAAGCAGTTTACTAGTTGTCGTTTTCGCGTAAACTCTAGTCAACGATCCGTATTAGGGTTTCTCGGCACTTGTAATTTTTTAAATTGGCATGGTTGATGCCTTGTGAGACCTTATTAGTGTGCCTAGGAACCCTACAGATTTCATGTGAGAATTTGATATAAAAGGAAAGTATAAATACTACTCTATCATCCTCATCTAATCTAGCTCATTAGATTAGGGTGTTCACCTCATTAGAGTGAGAAATCTTGAGTTATAGCAACTTCGACGTAGATCATCGGAGAAAAGGAATACTACAAGCTAGCATGGATCGTTCGAGTCGTGGAGCCTCTCCTGAGTCCGGGAGATCAAGGATCGCGACGAAGGGACTTCTACTCGGAGCTTATGAAGCGAAGGAGCGGACTACAAAGGTTGTAATCCCTCACACTTAGTTGTAAAGATGTTTACTTGCATGTTAAACCCTGATAATCTAGCAAAGATCCCGGCTTTGGGTTGTTCGGCACGTCTAAAATTTTATTCGGGCATGGTTGATGCCTTATGAACCTTCACAAGAGTGCCTAGGAACCCTACAGAGATACTAGTGGGGCTACTGTAGTCGACGAGTACATCCTATAACGGTTCCTAGTCGAGGGTGTATTGAGACAGGGCATCGATACACCAGAGTAGACTAGCGTATACGCATCTTGACACATATGATGGGCGATGGATGATCCCATATCCATAGGTGTTTGACATCAAGGATGGTGTACGGGTGTTCAGTAGAGACTGGGTACACTGGACGGACTCGCCGAGAACTCCCAGATGGTATTATACCTCACGTCAGATGGCAGTTTTCCGGTGACACTGGTACAGAGTAGTCTGTTGACCCGAGATCGTCATAGAGACTTGTGTGATTCCCACTGTGCTTTAATTTCCATCATACCACATCCAATAGGGCATGCAAAAAGGTGGCTTTTGGGTACAGTCCCGAATCACATGGAGGCAATGAGCGATAGGAGGGGATTCGTCTCTCCCGGTATAGGGAGTTGATGTTGTGCTGCGTTCGATTGGCTATAACTGGAAATCCCTGGCCAGGGTTGCTGAGATTTACTGGTAATTGTTATCAGTAGTTTCTCGAACTGTTATAGATCTCATATCTGTAAGTGCACGGCGGCGCCCAGGTCGTCAATCCGACGGCCAAATGCGGAAGCGGTGATAAACTTTAATTTTTGCGAACTTAGCAAACCGGCACCACCGCGCACTAAATCCCGGATCGGGCCATTAAACTAGTTCTCGCTAACTACAAGATGGGAAGAGATATACCGAGTGATCCGAGTCCTCCGGTCTTCTCGTCATCGTCCCGATCTCACGCGGAAAGTCCGGTCTCCATCTCCTCGCCGGAAGGGCACCACGTCGCCTGTTTCTTTTACGGGCTCCCGCCTCTATACCGAGGCAACTCGGGCGCGAAGTTGGCTGGCCGACGCGTCCAAGATTTGCTGTAGAAAGTGTAGTGTAGAGGCTATGTCTCATTTGGGGTTTTGTTGCCATTTGAAGATGATGGAGGAATCAAGATAAGAAAAATGGTGCTTGCATTTTTCTAGCATGAAATGATATGAGATCAAGAATAATGCCACCATACCAAAATGAAACTCTCTCTCTCACTCCCTCAAAATAGTGGCCGGCCTTGCTCCCTTGAGAATGGTGGAGGGAAGGGATAAACAAAACTCATGAAGGGAGGTGAGTGTAGGAGAAAAGAAAAGGTGACCACATCATAAAGCAAAGAAAACATCAACCATAACCAATTCACATCAAACCCATATCCTTTCTTATCTCAATTAATGCACCATCATGGATGAAAGATGCTAAACATATCATAATGAATACATTTGCAAGAAACCCCCTCCACAAATGTTATTTGCACAATTACAAATAACCCCCTCCATCGGAAAAGTCCGGCCGGGAAAGAACAAAGGAAAACCGGCCGGAACGGAATGCAAACTGGCAACTCCAGAAAACTGGTCCCGTAATAAATTACAGGAAAACCCTGATACTGTGCATACACACCCGCATCTGTATTCTGTCCGGATACAAATGCAAAGAGACAAAATCTACATGTACTATACTAGGATCCGGCTTAAACCAAAGCCGGCTAGTAATATCCATCCGATCCTGATCCGTGCAATGCCGCACGTATCTGATCGAACCCTGCCATATATCTATACGGCCACTAGTACAAACCGTCCGATCCTGATCCGTGCAATACCGCACGTATCTGATCGGACCCTGCCATATCTCCATACGGCCTCTACAGCGTTTCGCCCGAAAGCTTGAGTAACTGAAAGTGTGGTGGACTCTAAAGACACGTCAATACTATGGCTGTGGATTTAACCACTAGCACGTCAGAGGTATAAGCCAATACGTAACGGGCCACCAGCTATTGACTAAAAGGGACGTCGATGAGCGAACTCATCCTGACACCCTACTGAGCCTGTCAGTGACAATATCCGTACAGTCCGGTCCGTTCGTCTATGAGCATCGCATGTCGGGCCTAGGGGTTGGTGAAAGTCAGACCCCCAAAAGCGGTACAAGTCGTGTCGGAGTGTAGCCCAGAACACCCTGAGATACTACTGGAATACCTACCAGTAAATCTCCTGCCTTGGCCAAGGACTTTGTGTAATGGCTCTCCTAGACACAGCGCGACCTCACCCCCAATACCGGAAGAGACGAACCCCTGAAGATCCGCTCACTGCCTCCATGTGGCTCGGGACTGTACCCAACTAAAACCTGTTTGCACGACTCCTTTGAGCCATGGTAGGATAGTAATCAAAGCACAGTGGGAACTCACACGAGACAAATGACGATCTCAGGTCGATGAACTAACTTGTACACATGTCACCAGGGAACTGCTATCTGACGTCAAGTATAAGAACAACTAGCAGGTTCCCGGCGAGTCCTGTCCGGTGTACTCATAACCCAATGAGCACCTGTATACATCTTAGGTGAACCAACTGACACCAGTGGCTTGTGAGACCGGCCACCGCCCCTCGTCGGGGTCTCGACTGTATACACTAGTCTACTCTGGAGAATCGATGCCCTGTCTCGAAACTCCCACGACTAGGGACCTTTTAAGGATGTGCTTATAGACCACCAGCTCTTACGTATATGATCGCCCTCATACTGCTGGCAGTCAAGCAAGAATCCTAAGGGCTCTATCAACGTGCAATAGTGACCTGTCAGGTCACCTAAAGCAGTACACGATGATAAAGATAAACCAGATAGCATACTATCATCTCGAGTAAGACTGTCGTACCGGGATAGGTCCTCCCTCAATCATTGCAATCACGTGCCTTTGATCCAATAATTGACTCTGAGGGCACTATCTCCAACAATCTCCCACTTGCACTCAAGGCTAATTATTGCGATGTCGCATACTCACAGCCCGTGTGATACCGAACACCCAACTCCTCTACTAGTCAGTCTCACAAAGCCTGTTTGGAAGACTATTGCGTTCGAGGAATAGCCTCAGTGAGTGGATCCGCCTTGAAATTTCTTTCTATGTCTCTCTATATCTCAAGTTCGCGGAGAAAGCCATCTCCCGAAATGAGCAATACCTGTCTTAGAATGTCTGGATGTCTGATGGGACCTAGCTCATAAATGAACTCCAAATCCAAACTTCTTAGACTGTATCGTCAACTGAACTTAATCAGTATCCTGCGCCATGCCTCCCTCAGTATCTGCCTGGATCACCTGTCCAGAATACTGCCCCTCGTCAGAAGGAAAACTATAACTCTGACAACCTCCTTGTCGTCCATGTCACCTTGGAAGCCTGGAATGATAACTGTCTCCTGAATGAGGCTGTCGTTATCATATCCCTAGAACATCCACTTATGTTCTAAAACTGCTTCCGACTGTTTCTCCCGGATTGGATCAATGTCAACTTATTGCATCTAGTGCAAGAACAACATCTGGTGTGGTACTTGACATCTCATGATTGACTCAATTGCTTAAGCAAGTGATCTGCCAATCATGCACATCTCTCTCCCCTTTAGTCTGTAAGACACCTTTAAAGAGGGTGACTCCATCACCTGCAGGTACACTACCGTGCCAGGAGTCGTCCATTCTAAATACTCTTAGAATGCTGTCAAAGTACCCTGATTGGGAAACCACCCAAATCTAGATCTAAAACCATAGATCTAGTAACCAGTATGTCTGATATAATGTCCAAGTCCCATATGGAGAAACCACTGTGTGACGACCAAAGTATAACCGATTGTAGTATAGGAGTTTCTTTTCCTACTTTGTGTATGTCATCCAAAACCCGGATATCACACCCTACTACCTTCTCAACAGATCCATCCCCTATTCTGATGACGTCAAACTTATGACTGTCACATCAGAAATAGATGATCTATCTCCGCTATTTCTGCTTTGGTCTATAAATAGACATAAGCCTGATGTCCACCAATACTTCCGCTGCTCCCACTGACTACGACAACCCTCTGGCAGAGTCATATAGATGTGCACTTCTAAAGCTAGTTTAGAACGACGCTATACTCATCCTCCTACCGGGTCTCGCAGCCTGGAACAACAACAATGGCAAGTGTGGGTAAACAAGAACTTCCCTATCACCGTCCTTGAAGCTACCGGAGTACCTCTCGGGTGCCTGAAGTTACCCACCATATCTGCGGAGTGGCCAATGGAATGTCAAATCAGATTGAATCTTTAGGTTCCTTATCAAATCTTCAGTAATCGTTTGCGGTTCTGGAATCACTTCCAGTTCTACCATACTCCCACTACTGTTTTTGAAAAATCCATTTTTAATAAAACTGTGGCGAGTCCAGAACAATATTTCTATTGATCTGCCAGATGGTAGAAAGTCAACCCTCGTCATAGCCTGGGTCAACCCACAAACAGCCATTACAGAAACGTGCCTTGAGCTGTCCAGAGTCTGGTTTTAATCATAAGCCGAACAACTCCCCGTACCTTAACAACGTTAAGATATGAACTGTTCAATATCCAATATAGAACCAGAGGCACTGAATTAATTGAACCAGATTCAAATCATGCAGCTATCTCCAGTGCATGTCAACTAAATGGAAGGAGGCCGATCAGCGTTACTCAACTTAGGAATGCTTCCAATTATGAGTAAGCTGAAAGAGAAGCAATTTCTCTTTATCATTACTATCAACTGAATGCCATACACAAGTATCTACATCTTCGATCACTTTGAAGAATCCCGATACTTGCTATACCTGGTTCTCTACTCTATTCAAATACCTATAACTCCTCAAAACTTAGACCCTGTGTTTCTACGAAACACATGTCTAAGGACTAGAGAAGTTAAAAGTAAACAGAATATAGTATGAGGACCAACCCCTCTGTCCTAATGGACACTGGACAACATACAATACTCTGTATAAGTCCGCTGAGTCTAACAACTCTTTCACTGTGTGTCGTAGGTTAAAAACTGTACTTATGGTTAAGAAGAATTACACCGCTGTTTAATGTTCCTTACCTAACCATCCACTGATATAGGTAAATGTCATCGACATAATATCAAAAGGTATTTCTCACTCTATGAAAATAGACGTACAGATATATCAATTTGAAATTGGTGCACAACAGCGGATATTCAAAACCAAATATTTGCCGACCGGCAAACAGCCCAGATGATCTCCTCAAATATCACCGATTACAACGAATCCCGATATAATGAGGATGATCACCCTATTCCCAATAACTTACTCCCACTCATCATCTGTAAAACCATACTGATGTGAGAATCAAAACTGGTAAATACATACCCTGGAGCAAGTGTCTAATCGGGAAATCAGTTTTCTTTTAACAGTACACAGTTGAACTGAAACATTGAAATGTTTCGATGGGGTATCCTGGTATTCCTAGTAATGCCTCTACCATTATCCAGATTCACAACTATAACCGTATAATTCTTTGCCATCTGTCCAAATCCCTTTTTATGTCTTTAGTCATTACCTTCTGTACACCCCTTTAGGCCAAATGGTTTTCTTCTTTCCCTACCGTTCGGCACCAGCCTATGGTTTGGAAGAAGACTATCCAAAAAGCATAATGGGTGTACTGTCCTAATCCTAGGAACACTCGCAATGCGAGAGAAGGTGAAGATAAAAGACAACTGAATAAATCTTATTCCTATTTCTCCTGAACCAGAATCCATCCCCGAACTGGAACAAGTTCCTTTCGAGTTCGTATATAACCATACGATGGAATATCCAAATAACTGTGGATCTTCGTAGTGATACGGAGTGTCCTGGAGAAATACAAAGGTGATGTGGGAGTGGTAATGAAATACTTGGTTTGGTCGTGAATATCAGTCGCAATTTACTTTGCCCTCTTACTAATCCCTTGCTTTGTCTTAATCTTAATACCTTCTGCACACCGTTTAGGCTAATTGGTTTTCTTCATTCCCTACCGGTCGGCACCAGCCTAAGGTTTGGAAGAAGACTATCCAATTTGCATAATAGGTGTACTATCTCCTAAACCAAGGAGTACTCACAATGTGAGAGAAGGTAAAAGGAAAAGACAACTGAATAATCCTATCCGTTTTCTCCAGAACCGGAAACCATCCTCGAATAAATTCCTTCGAGTTCGTATCTAACCATACGATGGTTTTGTCCAATGGAAGTGGACGTTCGTAGTAATACGGGGTGTCCTAGAGAAAAGGGTAAAAGTAGGAGTGGCAATGAGGTCTGCAACTCTGACAATCCAAAAGCCTGTGTTAAGAAGGCTCGGTCAACTTGGTCACTGAGTCAAAGTCTAGGGTCGGGTCAATGGTCGCTGCCAGAGAGAGAGAGAAAAGAAACACTCAGCGTGCACTCTACCCTAGATCAGAATGGTTACCAATTTATCTAATCTGGAAACCTCCCACTGTACCTCAAATTCTCCTCCAAACCTGAAAGAAGAATTAGTCGGGGTCACCCGAGGAGTAAACCAACTCATCAGTGGGAATCGGGATCCAACTATCATCGCATGATAACGTGACGGAATCCGCTCACGGTATCACACTCCAGAAGGTATGCGCATATCTGGCAAGTTTCAGTTCTTTTGAAACTCCCGATGTGATTTCTACCCCATGCTCTTATGACCTTGGCGTGAGGTCAAAATATCATAAGTCACATGTCAAGTTCTACCCATCATTGTCCAGGTTAATTTGAACCCACCCGTACATACCCTTGACGTAGGCCAAAATAGTAGTACGACTGTCCCAAACCAACGCATCTATCTATGCAACAGATAAATACCCGGCAACTACCAAACACTATGCCTTGGCGTGAGGTCAAAATACATAGCTTGAATATTACCGAATATTTAACTGAAATGATGGAGGGCTACGAATGGTTTCTGGCGAAAACCTTTAACGTAATGAACTTGATATCGTTGAAGGAACGGATAGCTTTTTAGAAAATATAGTGACGAAAACCTTTACTAAAGAGGTCACTCCCGGTGAAGGGATCTCGGCTCTTTCCCCGTAGAATGGGGTGCAGGATATTCCAAATGAATACCGCGATACAAAGCAAAAGTAATCGGCTATAGTGAAGTTAGTGCCCTGACGCAAACTTCTGTCCAAGGGGTCACTCCCGGTGAAGGGATCTCGGCCCTTGCCTCGTCGACTGAGGAGCAGGATATTCCAAATGAATACCACGATGCAAAACAAAAGTGAACGTCCTTGCAATAACAGCTTTTTGAAAAGTGTTCCAACAACATCAGAATAGGTTTTTTTTAACTTGCATTGATCCGAATCAACGCAGTCCCATCAATTGATCACACCACAAAGAACGAAAATATACTGACGTATGTATATGCCATCCGCATTCGCCACTGGGTCCCGTCATTACCCGTTAGGTTAGCTAACTAACGACAGAGCGGGGACTGGACTAGCGCGGATGCAAAACATATACAACATCTACTAATATATATACCAATATATTATATTCGCTCAAGGCGTGAATAAAATGCAACATCACAGAAATGTACAGCATCACAGAACAATACAGATATCTGGGATCCCCGGGTTTCACAGAGCCACTACTGAAACCCGACGTTCCCCTGGTCGTGTGGATAGCCTGTGCAATGAAAACCTAGACCCCTACGGGCGCGGCAAGTCACCCGCCAAAACCTGAAGCGAGGCAGCCTCCTTCAGCACCGTGAATGGACCACCCAGCACTTCACGGAATCCGGTAACTTGGGCACCCCTCCTGGGTCAACCTGTACCCCCTACGAGTGCAGCGAATAGCCCGCCAATTCTAGAGTGAAGCCCCCTCCGTCCCAATGCCATGAGATGCGGGCTTATTGCCCTCCAGAACCCGGCTATCCGTGCACCCCTCCGCGGGGTAATCCTAGTAAAGAAAGTAAAATATACATACAATGGGTACATCGACCGCAACAAGGTCGTGCCCCAAAATAATAATACAAACAGGCAGTGACGGCAGTCCACATGTCGGACGCTCGCCCCGCAATATCAAATGTACATAATACAACAAAACTGTACTAGCATTGCATCCAGGCTATCCCCCACGACCGATCCGCAACATCACAGCAAAATCACAGAACATCAACGTTAAAGTCACGTTCGCAAATCCGTCTAACCGGGCTATAGCAGTTAGACTGGATTTACCGATCAAGTGACATTCACGGTCGCAGATATAGTGTAAATACTGTGAAATAATGTGTTTAAAATATCCGATCGATCAAAAATTAACAAGTGGGCCCCCAAGCAATACTGTAGCACTCACAGAAAATCTGGGCCCAATTTTAATATTCCAAAACCCCTAAAATCATCCCAGAAGCCCACTGGAAAAAATTGATGCAGCGAGGACACCAATGTGCGGCGGAACCGCGGCCCAAGGGGGGTTTGGCCGCGGTTCCGCGCTTCAGTGGTCGATTCACTGTATCGAATTTTTACAGAAGTCTTAGAATTTCTTGTACATCAGTTTTCTACAACCTGAAAAATTTTTAGAGCCAGAAAAAATTCGACAGAAAACTGATGTGAGGAAAATGTGGTTTTTTTTGGAATTTTGGTCGATCGGAAATGCAAACACATTAAACAAAGCTGGACGAAGTTAATGGCGAGGCTCAGATACCACTGTAAGTGCACGGCGGCGCCCCGGTCGTCAATCCGACGGCCAAATACGGAAGCGGTGATAAACTTTAATTTTTGCGAACTTAGCAAACCGGCACCACCGCGCACTAAACCCCGGATTGGGCCATTAAACTAGTTCTAGCTAACTACAAGATGGGAAGAGATATACCGAGTGATCCGAGTCCTCCGGTCTTCTCGTCGTCGTCCCGATCTCACGCGGAAAGTCCGGTCTCCATCTCCTCGCCGGAAGGGCACCACGTCGCCTGTTTCTTTTACGGGCTCCCGCCTCTATACCGAGGCAACTGGGGCGCGAAGTTGGCTGGCCGACGCGTCCAAGATTTGCTGTAGAAAGTGTAGTGTAGAGGCTATGTCGCATTTGGGGTTTTGTTGCCATTTGAAGATGATGGAGGAATCAAGATAAGAAAAATGGTGCTTGCATTTGTCTAGCATGAAATGATATGAGATCAAGAATAATGCCACCATACCAAAATGAAACTCTCTCTCTCACTCCCTCAAAATAGTGGCCGGCCTTGCTCCCTTGAGAATGGTGGAGGGAAGGGATAAACAAAACTCATGAAGGGAGGTGAGTGTAGGAGAAAAGAAAAGGTGACCACATCATAAAGCAAAGAAAACATCAACCATAACCAATTCACATCAAATCCATATCCTTTCTTATCTCAATTAATGCACCATCATGGATGAAAGATGCTAAACATATCATAATAAATACATTTGCAAGAAACCCCCTCCACAAATGTTATTTGCACAATTATAAATAACCCCCTCCATCGGAAAAGTCCGGCCGGGAAAGAACAAAGGAAAACCGGCCGGAACGGAATGCAAACTGGCAACTCCAGAAAACTGGTCCCGTAATAAATTACAGGAAAACCCTGATACTGTGCATACACACCCGCATCTGTATTCTGTCCGGATACAAATGCAAAGAGACAAAATCTACACTGTACTATTCTAGGATCCGGCTTAAACCAAAGCCCGCTAGTAATATCCGTCCGATCCTGATCCGTGCAATGCCGCACGTATCTGATCGAACCCTGCCATATATCCATACGGCCACTAGTACAAACCGTCCGATCCTGATCCGTGCAATACCGCACGTATCTGATCGGACCATGCCATATCTCTATACGGCCTCTACGGCGTTTCGCCCGAAAGCTTGAGTAACTGAAAGTGTGGTGGACTCTAAAGACACGTCAATACTATGGCTGTGGATTTAACCACTAGCACGTCAGAGGTATAAGCCAATACGTAACGGGCCACCAGCTATTGACTAAAAGGGACGTCGATGAGCGAACTCATCCTGACACCCTACTGAGCCTGTCAGTGACAATATCCGTACAGTCCGGTCCGTTCGTCTATAAGCATCGCATATCGGGCCTAGGGGGTTGGTGAAAGTCAGACCCCCAAAAGCGGTACAAGTCGTGTCGGAGTGTAGCCCAGAAAACCCTGAGATACTACTGGAATACCTACCAGTAAATCTCCTGCCTTGGCCAAGGACTTCGTGTAATGGGTCTCCTAGACACAGCGCGACCTCACCCCCAATACCGGGAGAGACGAACCCCTGAAGATCCGCTCACTGCTCCATGTGGCTCGGGACTGTACCTAACTAAAACCTGTTAGTGTATATGCCCTAGAGGCCATTACTGTATCATACTAGTTTGTATATTACTTGATGGAAGCTTGGGATATTCACCTTGTATAAACAATCTTGCTCAATATAGTAGTATGCTACTTGGTTTGTTTCTACTTCAATGTGTACTTGTGTTTATTTCAGTATATCACTTATACGCATTAGTGGAGCCCTTAGGATCTTTGCTTGATTACCAGCGTTGTGATGGCAGTCACACTAGTGGGGGCTGGGTAATCTATAGGCACATCCTTATACAGGTCCCTAGTCGTAGGACTATCGAGATAGGGCATCGATACTCCGGAGTAGACTAGCGTATGCGCTTCTCATTCCAGTGTGGGAGATGGTCTGTCCCACAGCCATCAGTACGTCGTACTGGAGATAGTATACGGGTGCTCGTTGGGTTACGAGTACACTGGACAGGACTCGTCGGGAACTGACAGGTTGGTATTATACCTATCGTCAGTTATCAGTTCCCAGGTGACATGAGTACAGCTTAGTCCGCTGACTTGACACTGGCACTTCGCCTCGAGTGTGTTCCCACTGCACTTTGATCACTACCCTACCACGGCTCAAAGGAGTCGTGCAAACAGGTGGTGATTGGGTGCAGTCCCGAAGCACTTGGAGGCAGTGACGGTTAGACAGGATTCGTCTCTCCCGGTATTGGGGGTTGACATCGCGCTGTGTCTAGGAGAGCCATTACACGAGTAGTCCCTGGCCAGGGCAAGCGAGATATACTGGTAGGTTTCCAGTGTTATCTCAGGGTGTTTTGGGCTTCACTCCGACACGACTTGTACCGCTATTGGGGGACTGACGTTTTACCGCCCCCTAGGCCCAACATGCGATGTATCAGACGAACAGACCGGACTGTACGGAGAATGTCACATTCAGACTCAGTAGGAGTTCAGATGGGGTTTCACCTCGTCAGCCTTTTTGTCGGCATCTACCTGGGGACCGTTACGCACAGCTAGTGCCGCTTGCGGTCTGTGGTTAAACCCACTGCCAGCGTAGTGTCGAGTCTTTAGAGTCCCACACAGAGGGTATTCGCCTCTGGGCAAAACAGAGTAGAGGTCGCATGGTTTTGCGACAGGGTTCGTTCTCATCCGCGCACTTGTGCACGTTTGGAGTCCGGACGGATTATACTGGCAGGCTCTGGTTCGAGCCAGATACTGGTATATATATTTTGGGTTGCTTTTATATCTTGGTATTCTTGTTCCTCGGAACGAGAATGCAGGTGTGTATGCACAGTTGCTTGAGGCGGAGGATGAGGTTTTTCATTAGGGTTTCGGAACGGGTGCGTATGCACAGTTGACAGATATCATTTTCCAAACCCTAACGGATTTATGAATTATCTATTAATAATAGTAATTAAATGAGAATTATGTTATGGTTGATTTTGTTGACTTGTTGACCATGGTTGACTTGTTGACCATGGTTGAATGTTGACCACCATCATGCTTTAAAAAGTCCTCCTTGATTCATGCTTACATTTCATTAAATGAAGCATGGTAGTGGTCATTCCAAATTGCCATCAACTATTCTCATTTTCAATTATTATTATTTAGATAATTGTTTTTCTTTTGGCATTATGGTTGCAAGAAAGAAAAACATAGCTCATTATCTCATTTAGCTTCTCTCTCCTCTCTTCATCTTCTTCTTCCTCAAGCTTAAGGTGAATCCTTCTCATGAGTTGAGAATCCCTCACCTTAAAAGAAAAACAACCCCTACACACTCTCTACTCATTCTAGGTTCAAGGTTTAGCAAGCCGGAAACCCTAGTTCACTCAAAGACCGAGGAAGAGCCCAAAGGTCGAACCTTCGAGGTGGATCCATCTTTGACGGAAGAAGGCGACGAAAAGAGAACCATCAACCTCTACAAGGTTTAAAGAAGAAGGAGTTCAAGTTAAGGTATAACCATCTTCCATAGTAGCTAACTCCTTTTAGCGTATTTGCTAGTTTAGTTTAGACACGATCCCGACCTTGTTTAGTCCATGTTGCCTCTTACGATAAAAATTTGTTTTTTATACCGTTTCCGCCTCCCCGTAAGCACCGGGGGTCGCAATATGGACTTACAAAACCTGTTTGCACGACTCCTTTGAGCCGTGGTAGGGTAGTAATCAAAGCACAGTAGGAACTCACATGAGACAAATGACGATCTCAGGTCGATGAACTAACCTGTACACATGTCACCAGGGAACTGCTATCTGACGTCAGGTATAAGACCAACTAGCAGGTTCCCGGCGAGTCCTGTCCGGTGTACTCATAACCCAATGAGCACCTGTATACATCTTAGGTGAACCAACTGACACCAGTGGCTTGTGAGACCGGCCACCGCCCCTCGTCGGGGTCTCGACTGTATACACTAGTCTACTCTGGAGAATCGATGCCCTGTCTCGAAACTCCCACGACTAGGGACCTTTTAAGGATGTGCTTATAGACCACCAGCTCTCACGTATATGATCGCCCTCATACTGCTGGCAGTCAAGCAAGAATCCTAGGGGCTCTATCAACGTGCAATAGTGACCTGTCAGGTCACCTAAAGCAGTACACGATGATAAAGATAAACCAGATAGCATACTATCATCTCGAGTAAGACTGTCGTACCGGGATAGGTCCTCCCTCAATCATTGCAATCACGTGCCTGTGATCCAATAATTGACTCTGAGGGCACTATCTCCAACAATATCGACACGACTTATCAAGCTAATGGGGTCTGACGTTTACCACCCCTAGGCGAGATATGCAACATATCAGACGACGAGACCGGACTGTACGGGAGTGTTACTGATTGGATTCACAGGAGAATGTACAGGCTTGCTTGTTGATCTTCTGAGCGCTCAATACCTGGGTGGCTGCTACGTTTAGCTGACCGCTTGCAGCTCGTGGGTGTTTGATATGATCATCACCTACTGCCGGCGTATTGACGATTCTTTAGAGTCCTACACAGAGGTCTTGACTCAGGCAAAACGGAGTAGGGGCACATATGTGATATGTGCAGGACCGAGGATAATGCGATATGAGATACTGTATTCTATTCTCGCGATATTTGATATCAGCCGGGTCATCGGATCAAGTGTTGATTCGATGAATCGGTAACATGATATATTAGTCAGTTATATGCGATATAGCCGGATTGTCGGATCAAGTGTTGATTTGATAATTTAATGTAAAATAATATATATGATATATTAAATTACATTAACTAATATTAGCTCACTAAAAGATTCTTTTTCTCACTCAGGTAATACATTGATATATATGCGATATATGTTAATTGTATTATTTTCTTTTGTTACAATAAATATTATATATGTGATATATAATATTGTAACATGATATGATAACTAATGCAATATGTTTAGTAGAGATTAAACAAGATTAGGGTTTGATTTGGGTTAATGCTTTCTAGATGTTTCTAGAAGGTTTTTCTTTTGTCATGATAAAGATATTTACTAGTGACTCATCTTTAACCTAACCCAAACCCTTCACCCTTGGTTAATTCTCTACAAAGGTTTAGTAACCATGGTTGCATTATTCATCTTTATTCTCTGATGTCAAACACCAATGGATATGGGATCATCCATCGCCCATCTCATGGGTCGAGAAGCGTATATGCTAGTCTACACTGGTATATCGATGCCCTGTCTCGATACACCCACAACTAGGGACCTTGAAGGATGTACTCATGGACTACCATGTCCCCACTAGTATGATCTGCATCATAGTCCAGGTAGTCAAGTACACATCCTAAGGGCTTTACCAACATGTAACTATAAGACAGTTTAAAGAGACAAGTGTACATGTTAAGATAAAGAGTAACCAGATAGCATACTATCATATCGAGCAAGAAAGTCATCACTATATATATCCAAGCATCCAATATAATATACATCATCTGTACAATACTGGCCTCTAGGGCATACATACAACTAACAATCTCCCACTTGCACTAGGGCCAGCTGCTGTAGTATCGCATACCGAGCATCCCGAAGAGTCTCTCAAACTGTATCTGGGGAATGGCCTTCGTGAGTGGATCCGCCGTGTTGTTCTTCGTGTCAACTCTCCTGACCTCGATCTCCCGGCGATCAACTATCTCCCGGATCAGGTGATACCGCCTCAGGATATGCCTGGATCGCTGATGGGACCTGGGTTCCTTGGCCAAAGCCACCGCTCCATTGTTATCGCAATACAAAGGTATTGGATGCTCAATGGATGGAACCACTCCAAGTTCAGTAATGAACTTCTTGATCCAGACAGCTTCTTTAGCAGCATCGTTGGCAGCGATGTATTCAGCCTCCATCGTCGAGTCTGCCACGGTTTCCTGCTTGGAACTTTTCCAGCTAACCGCCCCTCCGTAAAGGGTAAAGACAAATCCCGACTGCGACTTAGAGTCGTCCTTATCACTCTGGAAGCTCGAATCGGTAAAGGACTCCACTTGGAGTTCTCCGTTACCATACACCAAGAGCATCTCTTTAGTCCTTCGTAAGTACTTGAGAATGCTCTTCACAGCTGTCCAGTGACTCTCTCCAGGATCAGCTTGATACCTGCTCACTATACTTAGTGAGTATGCTACATCGGGTCTGGTACATAGCATCGCATACATGATAGAGCCTACAGCTGAAGCATAGGGTATCCCTTGCATGCGAGCTCTCTCCAAATCAGTCTTGGAAGACATCTCTTTGGAGAGAGTGACTCCAGAGATCATGGGTAAGTTCCCACGCTTGGATTCATCCATACTAAACCTCTTTAGTATGGTGTCAATGTACCTGGATTGGGACAATCCCAAAATCCGTTTGGATCTATCTCTATAGATCCTAATTCCCAATATGCAGGCGGCATCACCAAGATCTTTCATTGAGAATCTTTGTGATGAGAAGAGCTTGACCGATTGCAGCATAGGAATATCATTTCCTATCAAGAGTATGTCGCCCATGTACAATACGAGGAAGACAACCTTACTCTCTGCCACCTTCTTGTAGATACAAGGTTCATCTGGGTTTTTGACGAAATCAAACTCTTTGATAACGACGTCAAAGCAGATGTTCCAACTCCGTGATGCTTGCTTTAATCCATAAATGGATTTAAGCAGCTTGGACACCTTCCCGCTGCTCCCACTGTCTACGAAGCCCTCTGGCTGAGTCATGTACACGCACTCTTCTAAATCACCATTTAGAAAGGCGGTCTTAACATCCATTTGCCAGATTTCGTAGTCATGATATGCAGCGATGGCAAGTATGATCCGGATGGATTTAAGCATAGCCACTGGAGAAAAGGTTTCGTCATAGTCCACACCTGGTCTTTGACGAAAACCTTTTGCAACAAGTCTAGCTTTGAAAGTCTCCACTTTCCCATCTACACCAAGTTTCTTCTTAAAGATCCACTTGCTCCCGATGGGTTTTACCCCTTCAGGAGCAACATCCAAAGTCCATACTTTGTTGTTGTACATGGATTCCATCTCGGACCGCATAGCATCCAGCCATTTCACTGAGTCCCTACTCGTGATGGCCTGCTCGAAGCTAGTTGGGTCATCATCCTCCATGATGCAATCCTCGCTTCCACCGTCAATGAGAAAACCGTAGTATCTCTCAGGTGGATGAGAAACCCTACTAGATCGGCGGAGAGGCTGGGGTTCTTCGAGTTCTACTGAATCCTCTGGTTCTACCAAGTCTTCTGTTTCAGTTTGTATTGCTGGAACCTCTTCCAGTTCTACCTGAATGTTACTTGTCTGTTTCATAAGAAAACTCTTTTCTAAGAAAGTGGCATGTCGAGAAACAAACACTTTTTGTTCCTCGGAGTGGTAGAAGATATACCCTCGCGAATGTTTGGGATATCTAACAAACTTACATAGAACAGACCTTGCCTCGAGCTTGTCCGGATTTTGTGTTTTAACATAGTCCGGACAACCCCATATCTGAATAAAATTAAGACATGGTCTCTTACCATTCCATATCTCATATAGAGTGGTAGGCACAGACTTGGTTGGAACTCTATTCAATAGATATGCAGCAGTCTCCAGTGCATATCCCCAGAAGGAAATAGGTAACTCAGCTGCACTCATCATAGAGCGCACCATATCTAATAGGGTGCGATTTCTCCGCTCCGATACACCGTTGTGCTGTGGTGTATAAGGAGGAGTAAGCTGAGAGAGAATCCCATTCTCTTTTAGATAATCTCTGAATTCATTACTTAAGTATTCTCCTCCTCGATCAGACCGAAGGATCTTAATACTTTTGCCCGTTTGGTTCTCTACTTCTTGTTTATATTCTCTAAATTTCTCAAAAGCTTCTGATTTGTGTTTCATCAGGAACACATATCCGAATCTAGAGAGATCGTCGGTGAATGTAATGAAGTACGAAGAACCATCCCTGGCATGTGTAGACATGGGACCGCATACATCACTATGTATTAGTCCTAAGAGTTCGGTAACTCTTTCTCCGTGTCCCGTAAACGGAGTTTTGGTCATCTTGCCTTTGAGACATGACTGACAAGTGTCATAAGATGAAAATTCAAACGGATTTAAATATCCATCCTTATGCAACTTAGCTAGTCGTGTCGCATTGATGTGACCCAGTCTACAATACCACAAGAAGGATTCGTTCAGTTCAGAACTCTTCCTCTTGTGTGTGTTTTGTAAATTGAGGACTGTATTTTGATTTAGAATGAATATGCCATTATGTAACGAGCCTGATGCAATCAACTTTTGATCTAGGAATATGTTCATAACATTATCCTTTACTACAAAATTATATCCTTCTTTACTTAATAAAGAAACTGATATAATGTTGCACATCATGTTCGGTATATAATAGCATTCATTTAGAATCAGTGTATCACCATTTGGTAATACTAGGTGATATTCGCCAATTGCTTTGGCTGCAACATTTGCCCCATTCCCTACTTGAACGGAATGATCACCTTTTCCCAGTTCTCTACCTTTCCTCAGCCCATGTAACATCTTACATATGTGGGATCCTGATCCGGTATCTAATACCCATGACGTAGGGTGAACTGAGAAACAGTTCTCAATGATAAACACACCCGAAGATGATGCATCATCATGCATGTTCTCCTTTTGGGCGGTGTGAGAATCCAGATATTCTCCTGTTTCCTGTTCATTCTTATAATACTTATAAGATAGAACGGGTTCAACGTTCCCCTGCACAGTATAACATGCGGGTTCGGTCAATACATCCATATTATTATCTTTATTAGGGCATGAAATGGTCGCTACCTGGAGAGAGAGAGAAGAAAACACTTTAGCGTAAGCTCGTGCAAGATCAGATTGGTTATTATCTTATCTAATCAGGATGGCTCCCACTGCTTTTTATCAAATCTTCCTTCAAACCCTAAAAGGAATGACTAGCTGGGATTAATTACACACTACAAGTTCGCCAATCTTTCAGCCAGGCCAGTGTCGGTACTTTGAGGGAGGTCCCCCGTGCTTTCGCACGAACCTAATTAATGTAAACCTCGTTTTCCCAGAGGCGTAACCTCGTTAACACCTTTCTAGACACCTACTTGATCGGCTAATTGTAATGTGTAAAACTCTCCCAGGAGTAACTCTTACTCGCAGCGGGTATCGGGATCCTACTATTTCATAGAAGGTATGCAATCTCATTGCAAATTTCAACACTTGAAATTCCCGATAATATTTTGCCCCTAGCGTCCTATGACCTTGACGGAGGCCAAACAACCCATAGTCCGCTAGTCAAGTTCAACCCGTCATTTCCTGATTGAATTAAACCCACCCGCACGATCCTTGACGGAGGCCAAACAACGCCGTACGAATACCCTAATCCAATCGCATCATATGCTAGCAGATAAGCACTAGTTAGCTACCGTACACTACGCCTTGACGGAGGCCAAACTACCGCAGCACGAATACTAACTAGTACTTATCTGAAATGACGGAGGGCTACGCAGGTTTTTCATAAAAACCATGAGCGTAATGAACTTGATATCGTTGTAGAATCAAATGAAGTTTTGAAATGGAGTGATTTTAAGGCTTTTCTAGTTTTGCTAAAGGGGTCACTCCCGGTGAAGGGATCGTCGGCCCTTTCCTCGTAGAATGAGGTGCGGGATATATCATATATATCACTGTGCAAAGCAGAAACTATAGAAGCAATCAAAAACAAACCGAGTGTGTAGCATCTGCCAGTTATCGCTAAAGGAGTCACTCCCGGTGAAGGGATCTCGGTCCTTTCCTCATCGAATAAGGTGCAGGGTATATCATATATACCGCTATGCAAAGCAAGAACTGTAGCTACCTGTTTTGTTTAAAATTTGATTCTACAACATCTTAGGTTTCTTTTCTTTCATTAATCACATTAATGAAGTCCCATCATTTAAATACCTAAACATCACAGATAAATACGACGTACACTTATGCCATCCGCATTCGCCTCGATGTCCCCTCGTGCACCGTTAGGTTAGGTAACTAACGACAGAGCAGGGCAGGGCTAGTGCGGATGCAAAACATAAGTAACGTCTATATAATATATCATATATACTATATACTGTATCTATCATAGAACATCACATGATCACATCACAGATATCGCAGCAGAAAATATCATATGAAATATTGGATATACTAGGACGTCCGTGTTTTCAATACAAGCCAGTATAAAACACGGATTCCACGGTCGTGATGAATAGCCAATCCCACACCCCTAGACCCCTACGAGAGCGGCAAGAAACCCTGCCAATTCTAGGGTTAGGAGACCCGGACTCGACTCCTCGAGATGGTCTCCCACTGGACCCTAGAACCCGGTTACTTGTGCTCCCTCCTTGGGTCTATCCTAATGCGGAAAAGTAAATAATATACAAAGGGTGACAACTTCCGCTATCTGGAAGTGCCCCTATAACAGAATATTACATACAAGTTTTTACATGAATGAAAATGAAAAACACTCATCTCATATAAAAACCCCCGGCTATTCAAACACGACAATCCAATATAACATATCCAGCAACACATAACATCACATGTCATCAACGTAAGTAAATATGTCCATCCCAATTGTCGTTGACATATAGCAACGAAACCGGCGATATCACATATTACACATACGGTCACAGAAAAGAAAGTGTAAAACTACAACAGTTGGAATCCGCAACCTCTTTAGACAACACATGCCTAATCAGATGAAATACTTAGACATCACATGCCTAACAGTTATAAACCCCGCATTTTAGTCTCATTATCGAAAACTCTTTTCAATATCAAATAAAACTATACCGCTAGATTTATATCATTCATTCAGTTATCTCATAACTGTTTGTGAATTCCAATTATTGTATCCCATTCCGGATAAATAGAAAATATTAAACTTTCCGATCGAACATTCGAACACCCAAGTTTTCCCGAAACCGTCCAACACGTGAAATAGGTTCAAAAACATTCACTTCATGCCTCAGTACCAACGGTCCAGCCGTAGAAGGGTCAAGCCAACGCCTCACATGTGGCACGCCGTACTGCCCCAAACCCGAAGGTTCAAAGGGCAGTTCAAGACGGTCACATAATCGAGTTAAGGTTTGTTGTCTTCTAGAGGGACCATCGCGTTACTTGCACTACTCAGAACGTCCTTAAACCACGCAAAAAATCCAACACTTGGAAATTTTTCGGCAGAGGAAAAGTTGGGTATTTATATCCGGTCGAACTTTTTAACATATTCAAAAAATTATCCGGAAAGCACTAAGACAAAGTTCGATAATCCGATCGAAATACCGAGTCCCCAATACAACACAGAATACTCAACTCTTTAAAAAAAATTAAAAATTCACAGAGAACTCAGCACTGAATAAAAGAAGTTACTGTGCAAAATATAGTGGGTGACGTCATCAAACGGCCGCGGAACCGCCGCAGAAGCCAGGCTTCTGCCGCGGTTCCGCCGCACAATGGAGGAATTGGGTGATCGTGTTTCACAGTAATTCTTAAAAAGTCCTGCTGAATTTTCTGCATATTTTTAATTTGGAAAAAACCCAGTTTTTAAAAAATGTACAGAGAGCATCTTTGATATTAGGGTTTCGGTTCGATCGGACTTCAAACTCCGTCTGGACTTCGCCTAAGGCTCTAGCTAGGCTCTGATACCACTGTAGGGTTCCTAGGCACACTATAGAGGTCTCACAAGGCATCAACCATGCCAATTTCAAATTTTATGGGTGCCGAGAAACCCTAATACGGATCGTCGACTAGAAATTTAGGCAAAACAGTAAACTAGTTAACATCTTAACTAAAGGAGAGAGGCTACAACCTTTGTAGATCCGTTTCTCCACTTCCTTAGCTCCACGTAGGCGTCCTCTCGCTGTCCATCTCGAATCCCGAACTCAAACGTCGGCTTCATCGGAGAATAGGGCGGACTAGGTCGTCGGCTTCGTGCCGAAGATGATCTACGTCGAGGCATCACAAGTTCAAGCTCCGACTTCACAAAGTTGTGAAACTTGTGAAGAAAACACCCAAAACAACTTGGCAAGAGGTAGAGGGTGAAGAAATAGGAGGTGGGTTCACTTTAGAATTGGATTTCTCACTTTAGAACTCAAGTTGCCATTGATGGCATCAAGCTTTCTCTCTTGAAGATGAAGAAGAAGATGAAGCTAGAATTATGATAAGTGTTGTTAAAATGAATAAAATAAATGAATACTTATCTTAAGCTAACTAGGGTAAAGTGTAGAGAATAGACCATGGTTATTTGGATGGGTTAGGGTTAAGCATGAAGATAAGAATGGTTAAGAAGTCAAAGCTTCATGAAGCTTCAACTAGAAACAAACTTAGCCACCATTCTTATCTAAATCTTTTCCAAATAAATAAACAAATAAATAAATGGAAAAGCAAAACCCTAATCATCTCTTAACCATGGTTTAATCTTTTACACTTAACCACAAGATCAAGTATCATCAAGCATGATACAAATATGTGCACAAAAGTATATCACATATACTTCTTGCACATCAAGTGAGAAAATCCATTTAAAGTGAACCAATACTAGTTAATGCAAAGTAATATATCAAATATATAATTATACATTAAATCATTAAATCAACACTTGATTTAACGATCCGGTCATATCGCATATAACCGACTAGTATCCTATGTATCGGCTTATCGAATCAATCATTGATTCGATATCTAGGTTATATCGAATATAACCAATCGATACATCCATCGCGAGAATGAAATACGGTATCACATACACGCATTATTCTCGGTCCTGCACATATCTCATATGCGCTCCTATTTCGTTTCGCTTGAGCCAGGAAACCTCTGTGTAGGACTCTAATGACTCGTCAATACGCCGGTAGCAGATGATGATCATATCAAGCACCCACAAGCCGCAAGCGGTCTGCTAAACATAACGGCCATCCGGGTATTGAGCGATCAGAAGATCGACGAGCTAGCCCGCTCACACTCCTGTGAATCCAACCAGTAACACTTACCGTACAGTCCGGTCTGTTCGTCTGATATGTCGCATATCAAGTCTAGGGGTGGTAAACGTCAGACCCCAATAACCGATAAGTCGTGCCGATGTGAGGCTCATAACGGGTCGAGAAACTACTGGTAACACTTACCAGCAAATCTCTGATCAGCCCTGGCCAGGGACTTCCCTGTTACGGCCAATAAAGCACAGCGCAACATCAACCCCCAATACCGGGAGAGACGAAACCCCTCCTATCGCTCATTGCCTCCATGTGACTCGGGACTGTGCCCAAAGACCACCGTTTTGCACGCCCTCATGGACGTGGTAAGGTGGAGATCAAAGCACAGTGGGAATCACACAAGACTCTATGACGATCTCGGGTCTACAGACTAACCTGCACAAGTGTCACCTGAGAAATGCCATCTGACGTGAGGTATAATACCATCTGGGAGTTCTCGGCGAGTCCGTCCAGTGTACCCAGTCTCCACTGAGCACCCGTACACCATCTCTGATGTCAAACACCAATGGATATGGGATCATCCATCGCCCATCTCATGGGTCGAGAAGCGTATATGCTAGTCTACACTGGTATATCGATGCCCTGTCTCGATACACCCACGACTAGGGACCTTGAAGGATGTACTCATGGACTACCATGTCCCCACTAGTATGATCTGCATCATAGTCCAGGTAGTCAAGTACACATCCTAAGGGCTTTACCAACATGTAACTATAAGACAGTTTAAAGAGACAAGTGTACATGTTAAGATAAAGAGTAACCAGATAGCATACTATCATATCGAGCAAGAAAGTCATCTCTATATATGTCCAAGCATCCAATATAATATACATCATCTGTACAATACTGGCCTCTAGGGCATACATACAACTAACAGGGTCATCTTCTTCCAAGATGCAATCCTCTCGATCCCCGTCTATGAGAAAACCGTAGTATCTCTCGGGCGGATGAGAAATCCTACCAGATCTGCGGAGTGGCTGAGGTTCGTTTGGGGTTATTGAATCTAGCGGTTCCTCCAAATTTTCAGTTACATTTTGTGGTCGCTGAATTTCTTCCAGTTCTACCGAACTCCCACTAGTTTCTTTTGCAAGAAACTCCCTTTCTAAGAAGGTAGCGTGGCGAGATACAAACACCTTCTGTTCCTCAGTGTGGTAGAACAGATATCCTAGTGAGTCTTTAGGATATCCCACAAATTTACACAGAACTGATCGTGCCTCTAGCTTGTCCGGTTTCTGTGTTTTCACATAGGCCGGACAACCCCATATCTTAATAAACTTAAGACATGGTTTCTTACTGCTCCATATTTCATACGGAGTTTTAGGCACTGATTTGGACGGAACTTGATTCAAAAGGTATGCCGCTGTCTGAAGCGCATGTCCCCAGAATGAAAGAGGTAACTCAGCACTACTCATCATGGAGCGAACCATATCCAGAAGGGTACGATTCCTCCTCTCCGATACACCGTTGTGCTGTGGTGTATAAGGAGGAGTAAGCTGAGAGAGAATACCATTCTCTTTTAAGTAATCTAGGAATTCCGTGCTTAAGTACTCCCCTCCTCTATCAGACCGGAGGATCTTGATACTTTTGCCAATCTGGTTCTCTACTTCCTTTCTGAATTCCTTGAATTTCTCAAAAGCTTCAGATTTGTGTTTCATCAGATACACATATCCAAACCTAGAGAGATCGTCAGTGAATGTGATGAAGTAGGAGAACCCACCCCTTGCATGTATAGACATCGGACCACATACATCACTATGTATGAGTCCCAAGAGCTTTGCTGCTCTTTCTCCATGTCCGGTGAACGGAGATTTGGTCATCTTCCCTTTGAGACAAGACTGACAAGTTTCATAAGATGAAAACTCGAACGTATTCAAGAGTCCATCTTTATGCAACTTACTCAGTCTTTTCTCTCCGATATGACCAAGTCTACAATGCCACAAGTAGGATTCATTCGTATCTGAATTCTTCCTCTTGCGTGTGTTTTGTATATTGAGAACTGTATTCTGATTTAGAACGTAGATACCATTACACAGTGTACCCTCTACAACCAGTACCTTATGAAGGTAAATGTTCATGATATTTCTATCAAGAACAAAGTTATATCCATCTTTATCAAGTAAAGAAACTGATATGATGTTGCAAACCATGGAGGGTACATAGTAGCAATCGTTCAAAATCATAGTCTTGCCACTTGGCAATACTAGGTGATATTCACCGACGGCTGCCGCATTTACTTGTGCTCCGTTCGCTACTCTGAGCGACATATCACCTGGTGCAACTTTCCTACTTTTTCTCAGTCCCTGCAATAAATTACAGATATGAGATCCTGATCCGGTATCAAGTACACAGGAGGTAGGGCTGACCGTAAAACAGTTCTCAATAACAAGAACACCTGAAGTAGATGCAAAACCATGCATCTTCTTCAACTGGGTATCCTGGAAATCCATACAATCCCCTTTCTCTTTCTCACACTTATGACTGTTGTCACAAGTTAGAGCTGAACCAATGTTCCCCAGCCCCGAATAAGAATTCGGATCGGTCAAGCGATACATGTTATTATCTTGATTAGGGCGTGAAATGGTTGCTACCTGGAGAGAGAGAAAAGAAACACTCAGCGGGCGCTCTTGTAAGATTAGATTGGTTTATTAGTTTATCTAACCAGGATGTCTCCTACTGTTTCCTCAAATTCTTCTTAAAACCTTTTTAAAAGAAGAACTAGTCGGGATTTAATTCACGTCACAATACTTGCTTAACCTTTCAGCCAGGCTAGTGTCGGTACTTCGAGGGAGGTTTTCCAACGCTTTCGTGAAGTTCCTTAATTTAAGAACCTCTTTTCCCTAGGGGCGTAGCCCCGCCAACACCTTTCTAGACACCTACTAGGTTTATAGCATTGATTGTTAAGTGAAAGTAATCTCCCGAGAGTAATCAAACTCATCAGTGGGATCGGGATCCAACTATCATTATGTGATGATCTAGATGGAATCCACTTTAGTCACAACACTCCAGAAGGTATGCTAAATCTGCAAGTTTCAGTTCTTTTGAAATTCCCGATGTGGTTTTTGCCCCTAGGACCTAAGTGACCTTGACGAATAATCAACAAATCAAAAGGTCCTAGTCAAGTTCAACCCGTCATTATCCAGGATTGCATTAGACCCGCCCGCATGATCCTTGATGAATAATCAACAAAATCATGTGACCGTCCTAACCAATCGCATCTATCAGTGCAACAGAGAATTATTACTCAGCTACCGTTCACTGTGTCTTGACGAATAATCAACAAACACAGCACGAATACTAAGTATTAATTTTCTGAAACGACGGAAGGCTACGGCTGAGTTTTGGCGAAAAACCCGTTAACGTAATGAACTTGATGTGGTTGGAGAAACATGATAGACCTTTTGAAAACATAGTGGCGAAAACTTTTGCTAAAGAGGTCACTCCCTGTGAAGGGATCTCGGCTCTTTCCTCGTCGAGTGAGGTGCTGGGCATTCGTAAGATGAATACCTCGATGCAAAGCAAGAATAATCGACTATGGTGAAGTTATTACCCTGACGCAAAATTTTTGTCCAAGGGGTCACTCCCGATGAGGGGATCTCGGCCCTTGCCTCGTCGATTGAGGTGCTGGGCATTCATAACCGAATACCTCGATGCAAAACAAAAAGATGAACGTCCTTATAATAACAGCTTTTTGAAAAACTTGTTCCAACAACGTCTTTTAGGTTTATTTTCTTGCATTAGTTCTTTTAATGCGTCCCATTATTTAAATCCTACCATTGCAGAAAACAACCAAAATATGACGTACGCTTATGCCATTCGCATTCGCCACTGGGCCCCGTCATCACCCGTTAGGTTACTTAACTAACGACAGAGCGGGGGCTGGGCTAGCGCGGCTGTAAAACATAAGCAACGCCTAAATAGTTATTATATATAGATATACAGCAATGATAGCCAATCCAGATCACAGATGAACACTTTGGATATACTAGGAACCCGCGATTCGTTCGAGCCTGCAACGAAAAGCGGATTACACGGTCGCGATGAATAGCCAAAACCCCACCCAAGACCCCTACGGGTGCGGCAAACTACCTGCCAGTACTCGAAGCGAAGTAACCTCCCTCAACGCCGTGAGTAGGCCACTTGGCACTTCGAGATACCCGGTAGTTTGTGCACCCCCTCCATGGGTCTATCCTAGGAGCAAAAAACAGTAAAAAGAATTATACAATGACGGCTACAACCCCGACCCGGTTGTGCGGCCATACAAATCATATTACATCAATTTACAAATTTATTACATGAATGAAAGTAAAAGAAACACTCATCTCACATCCACCCTGGCTATTCATCCACGATAATCCAACGAGTTCATATACACATACCATCAACAACACAGATCACAGATGTGTATAACCCCCACTAATCGGCGTATAGCGATTAGTAGACGTTCAATACACATATAACATTACAGATATAACCATTAGCCAAAGTCTACAGAATATCGACCAAAAATACGGACTTTTAAGCCCCAAAAACAAATTTTGCTTTCTGGAAAATCTGGGCAGAAAAGTCATATACCAAAAATCGCAAAATACCCAAATAAGAAAACTGCAAGAAAAATATTCCCCAACAGAGCCAACGCCGCCGCGGTTCCGCGGCATAAGCAAGCTTATGCCGCGGAAACGCGGCGCTTTGGACGAGTTGGGGGATGAAATTTGTCCAGTGTTCTAGTAAAAGCCTGAGCCAATTTTTAGTGTATAAATTTTTAATTTTGGAACAGTTCTAAAATTCGGCAGAAACTGAATTTTCCGGGGTAATTTTGCGGGTTTTCGTCCGGTCGATATTCTTAATACTTTGCTAACATGCTAGGGTGTGTTTAGTTAGGTTCTGATACCACTGTTAGGTCCTGATACCACTGTTAGGTCCACGTTACCTCTCCCGGTACTTTCGGGATTGCGGAAATGGTAAAACAAAAACTTTCTAAACTTGGCAACATGGACCGTAAAAGCTGGATCTTTGCTAAACAAAACACTAGCATCCTAACTAGAGATCTATCTACTCGGTTAGGGGTTATACCTCAACTTGAACTCCTTCTCTTCTTGTTGTTCTTCTCCTTGCTTGCTCCGAGGGTTGATCCGGACTTTGGTCACCTCCGCGGCCTCCTTGAGTCGTATACGATCCACCCGAGAGATGTGCACCGAGCTCCACCTCGAGCTGAGGTAACTAGGGCAAAGAGATTGCTAATCTAAAAGCCCTAGGTTGTGTAGAAGTGATGAAGGGATGGTTTTGTCTTTGTGAAATCTTTATCTCTCAACACATGAGATCAAAAGATCAAAACAAGAGGAGGAAGAAGGAGGAAGGTTAGCAACCATGGAGCTTTTCTTTTCTTCCCACTTGAAAAGCAAGAGAGAGAATAAGAAAGAAATTATGATCCAAAGAAAAGTAACCATGGTTGCAAATAATGCAAAAACAACATCATTACTAATCCCATCAAGATAAAGTTGATGGCTACATTGAAATGACCATTATCATAATCCAAAAGAAAAAGAAAAGAAAAGAAGAGTGTAGATCCCTCTTGAAAGTCAATGGTCAACCCGGTCAACCGGTCAACGAAGTCAAGAGAGGTCAACGAGGTCAAATGGTCAATGCAATTAGCCATCATAAAATTATCACTAATAGGATTAGTAAATGATGTCCGCGGCTCATAATGGTTTTGACCAAACGAACTATCAAAACCCTAATGAGTCCGCCTCAAAATGGTTTTGACCGAATCAACTGTCAAAATCCTAATGAGCCTGCCGCATAACGGTTTTGGCCGAACCAACTGCCAAAACCCTAATAAGGCACCTCCTCCTTCATCGCTCCCGAAAACTGTGTATACACACCTGCATCCGTATTCTGTAGAATGCGGATGCACAGAAGACAAAACAAATCCATCCGTGCAATACTAGGATCCGGCTTAAACCAAAGCCCACTAGTATTGCCTGCCCGAACACCATACGCATACAAGTGTACGTAAATGATCGTAGCCCTGCCGTAAAACTATACGGCCTCTACACGTTTCGCTCAGTGGAGGGAAACTCTCTGTGTGGGACTCTAAAGACTCGACACTACGCTGGCAGTGGGTTTAACCACAGACCGCAAGCGGCACTAGCTGTGCGTAACGGTCCCCAGGTAGATGTCGATAAGAAGGCCGATGAGGTAAACCCATCCGAACTCCTACTGAGTCTGTATGTGACAATCTCCGTACAGTCCGGTCTGTTCGTCTGATACATCATATGGGGGGTCTAGGGGGGCGGTAAACATCAGTCCCCTACTAGCGGTACAAGTCGTGTCGGAGTGAAGCCCAGAACATCCTGAGATAACGCTGGAAACCTACCAGTATATCTCGCTTGCCCTGGCCAGGGACTACTCGTGTAATAGCTCTCCTAGACACAGCGGGATGTCAACCCCCAATACCGGGAGAGACGAATCCTGTCTAACCGTCACTGCCTCCAAGTGCTTCGGGACTGCTCCCAACTACTACCTGTTTGCACGACTCAGTAGAGCCGTGGTAGGGTAGTAATCAAAGAACAGTGGGAACACACTCGAGGCGAAGTGACAGTGTCAAGTCAGCGGACTAAGCTGTACTCATGTCACCTGGGAACTGATAACTGACGATTAGTATAATACCAACCATCAGTTCCCGACGAGTCCTGTCCAGTGTACTCGTAACCTAACGAGCACCCGTATACTATCTCAAGTACGGCGTACTGACGGCTGTGGGACAGACCGTCTCCCGTGCTGGGATGAGAAGCGCATACGCTAGTCTACTCCGGAGTATCGATGCCCTATCTCGATACTCCCACGACTAGGGACGTGTATAAGGATGTGCTTGTAGATTACCCAACCCCCACGAGTGTGATCGCTATCACAACGCCGGTAATCAAGCAAAGATCCTAAGGGCTCTACTAATGCGTATAGGTGATATAATGAATAAACACACATGTACACATTAAAGCAGAGACAAACCAAGTAGCATACTACTATATCGAGCAAGATTGTCTATACAACTGTGAATATCCCAAGCATCCATCAAGTAATATACATACTAGTATGATACAGTAATGGCCTCTAGGGCATATACACCAACAATATTCAACCTGTCGAAGACGGATCCTTGAACGGGGGCAGGAGCAGGAATCGTCAGTCTTGAAAAGACTGACTCTTTGACAGGGGAAGTCGCCTTGACGACTTCTGAAGCAGCAGCTGTTGCCCTCCTTTGGATAGCCATTTTAGAGTTCAGATTTAGCCTGGTGAAAACAGAGGCTGTCGGTTTGGTAGCAGGCGACCCGTTGACAGGGGCCGTCTTAGCAGTGAGCCGGTCGAAGACCGACTTTTTGTTCACTTCCAGTGCGGGTATTGGCGTAGGAAAGCTTGTAGGTGGGATCATGGTCCCGAAGAACAGGCCAGTGGTGGCTTGGGTCACCTGGTCTACTGGCAGAGTGAGGAAGGAAGCCGCTTGGGGCCCATATACTACACCTCCTGGTGAGGTGGAGCGTTTGTTGCAGTGGCACTTCGAGCAGTTGGTGCAATTAGAGGCCATTGAATCTCGAGTTCTGCGCCAGGCAAAATACCAAATCTTAGTAACTTAGAATCCAAAGGCAACCATTTAACAAACCGCGATTGGTTCACGAAGACGACACACGAAGTGTGGAGTGGAAAGAGGAAAAGGTCCCACCGGGCATGCCAGAATCTGTTCCCCTCCGAAGGGCGGCGCACAGGACTGCGATGTCCCGAAGCTGAGATTCGGGGCAGATGCTATTTGGTTTTATCCGTCCACCTCTCCGAAGATGCCAAGTTGATTTATGGCACCGTGTATCGGAGGTTTAGACGGATGCGGCCGATGTAGCAGACTTTGTTAGATTCCCCCTCGCTTGAGGGGTTTTTGATTGTGGGGACGCTCTTCCCTGCAGGCGCAAGCCCCTGCAGTTAATTACGCTACCGCATCGCGGTAGCAACTTTCTCCTTCTCCAGAATTTCACTTCGTGTCGTGTGTGTTTGTTTTGTTTGTGGTTTCCCGTGGATTGTATACGGAGACTGAGTAATGCCGTCGCCCGTAGGACGTGGATTAGTCCAAATCCGTATTTACTTAGATTTGGGTTTAGTGTTTTTAGTTCAAGGATGCATTAGTCGCGTTGCGGCTAAGATCAACTTAAACATTCGTTAAGGATACGATAGTCCTGTTTGAGACTAGGATCCACTTAACGTGATAATCCATTTAATATCTGGCCATCGGGACTCGTCACCTCTCTAACGTCGTTGAAGGATTACAACGGCAGATGTCAGAGGAGTTCAGAGATGTACCCTTGAACCAAGGTTGATTTGGAGTTTTATAGTCCGTTTGAATGTTTAAGGATACGTTAGCCGTGTTCGGGGGCTAAGATCAACTTAAACGGGATCGTTTAGATCCGGCAAAGAATCATTTGGAGGCTTTATTGTCCCAGTTTAAGGACGTAGTGGTCCATAGGTAGTTTAGGGACGTTGCGGTCCATGCTCCAGTTTAGGGACGCGGTGGTCCATATTCCAGTTTAGGGACATGATGGTCCAATATTAGTTTAGGGACGTTTCGGTCCAATATTAGTTTAGGGACGTTTCAGTCCAATATTAGTTTAGGGATGTTTCGGTCCACGAGTTTAAGGACCCCGCAGTCCATATTCATGTGTGGTTGTTGGGACCCATCGCCTCTCTGACGTCGTTGAAGGATTACAACGAGAGGTGTCGGAGGAGCTCGGAGATGTACCCTCGAACCGGATATAAATTGATTTAAGGGAGCAATATCGCTCAGTCAATTTAATTTGAGGATTTACGGCCATGATTGGGCTAAGTCCAAAGTATTCAACGCCTTTTATTTGTTTTTGGTCTGTTAGGCCTGTGTTAGGGCTTGACCCATTTTTAAATAATGCATTGCATTATTTTCTATTTTTTTGTTTGGGCTCTGCCCATAAAAGATGCAGAGCATCAATTTATTTAGGGCTCTGCAAGGCATCTGCATAGCATTTTTATTATTTTGTTTGGGCTTTGCCCATTTATAAATGATGCAGAGCATCAATTTAATTAGGCCTGTTTGGTCTTTTAATTGGGCGTGGCCCTTCAGTAAAAGAAATGCATTGCATTTGTCAGGCGCTTTGCGCCAATCACTGAGCGCAAGCGCTTGTGGTGAGGACACGTGTCATGCTCTGGTGAGCGCAAGCGCAACGGCGCAGTGCGCTGCGTTGTTGCGCTGCGCTGTTGCGTTGCTGACACGTGGCGCGCTCTGGTGAATTGCGCCAATTCCAGAGAGCAAAGCTCTATTTCCAGAGCGCGTAGCGCAAGTTGTTCTGTAGCTGACACGTGGCGCTCTCTCAAGAGCGCAACGGCGCAGTTTGGACGTGCGAAGCACTAAGAATCTTTTAGATTCAAGAACAGAAGTGCAGAGCACTATTTGATTTCTTGATCTAATTTAGATCAAAGAAAAATAAGTTTTTTCTTTTTGTTTCAAGAACCAGAGGTTCATAGAAGTGCAAAGCACTATTTTTTTTATTTTTGTTGCTTTCTTTTTTTTTTAAAGAACCAGTGGTTCACAAGAAGTGCAAAGCACTGTTTATTACGTGAAGAACATTGATCTAGTTTTTAGATCAATGATTTATTAAAAGAGATTTCTTCTCTCTCGTGAAGGCTTTTACCTTTTTCTTTGAAATTTTCTCAGAATTCTCTCTCTGTTTGAAGCTTTTGATTTTTTTTCAAAAAAAAAAAAATGTTCCTCCTTTGAATTGAGGTCTGGGGTCTCTTTTATAGTGCCTATAAATTAGTTAATTTTGTTGAAGAGATCTTTCTCTAAGTGATTTGGGGAATTTTCTCCACCGTTGGATCTTTGATCCAAGGGCTTCTGTTTTACAGAAGAAAATCTTCTTGTTTTAAAAAGAACAGAAAAGATTTCTTTAGAATTTTAATTCTGTTTGGCGCAAATGCCCCAGTGCCTGACACGTGTCGCGCGGCACAACTGCGCTAGCGCATCTGCGCGTGACACGTGTCGCGCAGCGCAAAGCGCAGCGCAACTGCGCGAGCGCATCTGCGCTGACACGTGTCGCGCAGCGCAGTGCCTGCGCAACTGCGCTGACACGTGTCGCGCAGCGCAGTGCCTACGCAACTGCGCTAGCGCATCTGCGCTGACAAGTGTCGCGCAGCGCAGTGCCTGCGCAACTGAAGCGTTGCTTCCTTTAATTTTGCTTAAAATAGAGCTTTGCTCTGATTGAACGCGCCTTCTTGGGCGCTGCGCTGACGTATCAGCGCCTGACATGTGGCGCGTTGCGCCCGAGATTTGAAGCGTTGCTTCAAAATTTTGAATTTTGAATTTCAACAGAGCTTTGCTCTGATTGGGTGAAACAGGTGTCCGTTGGTTCACCTAAGATGTATACAGGTGCTCATTGGGTTATGAGTACACCGGACAGGACTCGCTGGGAACATGCTAGTTGGGATTATACCAGACGTCAGATAGCAGTTCCCTGGTGACATGTGTACAGGTTAGTTCATCGACCTGAGATCGTCATTTGTCTCGTGTGAGTTCCCACTGTACTTTGATTACTACCCTACCACGGCTTAAAGGAGTCGTGCAAACAGGTTTTATTTGGGTACAGTCCCGAGCCACATGGAGGCAGTGAGCGGATCGGCAGGGGTTCATCTCTCTCGTTATTGGGGGTGAGGTCGCGCTGTGTCTAGGAGAGCCATTACAAAAAGCCCTCGGCCGAGGCAGGAGATTTACTGGTAGGTATTCCAGTAGTATCTCAGGGTGTTCTGGGCTACACTCCGACATGACTTGTACCGCTTTTGGGGGTCCGACTTTTTACCAACCCCCTAGGCCCGCCATGCGATGCTCATAGCCGAACGGACTGGACTGTACGGATATTGTCACTGACAGGCTCAGTAGGGTGTCATGATGAGTTCGCTCATCGACGTCCCTTGTGGTCAATACCTGGTAGCCCATCACGTATGGCTAATACCTCTGACGTGCTAGTGGTTAAATCCACAACCAAAGTGTTGACGAGTCTTTAGAGTCCCCCATAGACCAGTTTCTCAAGTTTCGGGCGAAACGCTGTGGAGGCCGTATGGAGATATGGCAGGGTTCGATCAGATACGTGCGGTGTTGCACGGATCGTGATCGGACAGATAATACTAGCGGGCTTTGGTTTAAACCGGATCCTAGTATTGTACAGCGTAGATTTTGTCTCTTTGCATTTTTATTCATTCAGGGCACTCTGCGGCAACACCGGCGGTGATGACAAGCTGTTGCTTCGCCAGTTTGTTGGAAGCTTATTAGATACGGCGTTTGAATGGTACTCTGAGCTCCCGAACGACTCTATTAAAACCTTCACGGAGATGGAGCTGCTGTTTACTCAGCGTTTTGCAAGCGCCAGTGAACGTACCCCGATGACGGCACTGATTAACGCCAGGGTAAAACCCAGTGAGACGTGGGTTCAGTACGCTATACGATGGCAGAACTTATGGTCGAAGTGTGAGCAGCGCATTGAAGAAGCTCCCGCGGTGGGTATGTTTGTGGGAACCCTTGATCCGCAAGCAACCATCTCACAATTTATGATGTTTTTCAAGCCAACTACCTTCCAGGCCTTGATTGACAAACTAGCGCAAATGGATCAAATGGGCCATAAACCCCCTCTTCCAAGGCCGGACTCCCGAAATGACAAAGGGAAAGGAAAAGCGATCGTCGTCGCTAATGCTCAACAACAACCGAGCGACTCGAAACCGGTTGCTCGTCAAAGTAATATACGCCCTTACGTGCCCCTTGAGGATAGGATGGGACGTCCTTATTCCTTTCCCCGCGATAAAACGAGAAGGTTATTCGAGCTGGTGTTGCGCAACAGACTCATAAATCTGCCGGATCCAAAACGTCCGTTGCAACCAAATGACGTCAACGAGCCCAACTACTGTCCTTATCATCGAGTACTAGGCCATCCGATCGAAGATGCTATGTTTTCAAGAATTGGCTTGAAAACCAGTACCAACAGGGCAAGTTCGCGTTATCTGACATATGGAAGGTGAATCCCCCGCAGCCCCACACCTCTAAGGGGATGAATACGCCGGGGACAACATGCTCCGTCATTGAAGAAGCTCCTTGGGAGGTTGTATTATCAGCCAAGACAAAGAGGATGCTAAACAATCTGCAGACATGTCCAGCGATCAAGTGGAAGAATCCGTTAGAACCGCAGGTCATTGAAGGGATGCTGAAGCCATGTCCAACTTCAAAGACCGATGGTGGTGGTTCAAGCACTTGCAGCCAGCCGTCAAAACCTTCGAAAAAGAAGAAGAAGAAATCTAAGAAGCCCGTGAAACCTGGCGACAAGCGCACGGACCTGCAAAAACAAATTGACGCGCTGGAGGAATACAATCAAAAGGCACGGACTCCCATTACGCTCCAAGAATTCCTCAATCACGTTTTTCAAGAAGAAGATGAGGAAGGAAGTTCATCGGATGAATCCGAGGAATATGTGGCGAGCTGTCATATGATTTCCCATTCGGCCACAAACGAGGAGGAGACTCCTTGCACTGAAAAGCTGGGGGCAGATCCTGAACCAAAAGTTCTGGGGCCATCAGATGAGGAAATTGACGCATTCCTCAATGAAGCTCGATTGAAAAGTAAAGCTGATCGAGAACGCGAGACGGCTATATTGGAAAGGGCCAAGCGCCAGCGACTTGATGAAAGAGCTGAGACGATCCCGCTGGAGCTAAACACTTCCGCTACCGACAAAAGCCAATTCAAGATGAGGAAAAAGTTTGCTAAGGCCATATCAATGGGCATGAAGCTACCATCCTCTGAAGGAAACATCACTGGTGAAATGGAAACGCACCCCTCCTATTGCTTATATCATCAAAAGATTTCGCACCCCCCTCAAGAGTGAAAAGCTTTCGATAGATGGTGGCAAGGATATGTTGCTCATCGACAACACTTTAAGCGGGAAAAGTGTAAAGCTCGTCGTGAGCAAAGAAATATGACCGAAGGGCTTAAAAGAACTGCTGGCGATTGTTGCATGGTTAACACCGGTAGATCACAAGTGCCCACATTCGGGAGTGATTCTGATGAAGAACTAGAACTTGCCCCTCTCTTTAAAGAGTCCGCCTCGAGAAAAGAAGAAGAACGGAAGGTTTACGAAAATATCCGGCTACGTAATCGCACGCTGCCCGAAAAGAATCTCGGACCCTCGAACAACAAAGATAAAGGGAAAGAAAAGGCCACTGAAGATATCGTCTTAAATGACCAAGTGGTGGAAGAGCTAGCTGCCAAAGACCCACCAAAGGAGAATAAGGTGGATTACAACGTCTTAGCACATCTGAGGAAGCTGCCCTCACAGCTCAGCATTCTTGATGCCCTTTTGCTATCAAAAGAGGCGAGAGATTCGTTAATTAAGGCGCTCCAAGACCCAGAACAATTCCAAGCATGCCTGGCCGAGGAAAAGATGAAGGATGAAGTGGAGGAAGTGCACACGGCCGATGTTACTTTTGGCGATGAAGACCTTCTACTTGGGACGTGCGAACACAATCGCCCTCTCTATGTCTCGGGATACTGCCATGATATAAAGATAGGAAAAATCTTGATCGATAACGGGTTGTCTATTAACCTACTCAACGTGCGGGTGTTGAAGGAAATCTGCATGAGCGTCCAGCACCTTGCTCAGGACAAGATCACCATTTCCAGGTTCGACTCCCAATCGTCAAAGACTCTTGGATCTGTGATACTGATGCTACGCTTCGGGCTACTCGTCACGGACATTAAGTTCCACGTCATAGACGCCAAGACATGCTACAACGCTTTGCTCGGCCGACCATGGTTACACGAGTACAACATCATCCCTTCTACACAACATCAGTGTATGAAGTATTTTAAGGATGGTTTCGAGTATACCGTGACGGGAGAACTGAACCCGTTATCTGTGAACGAGGTCCGCAAATACGAAGATGCCAAATACTTCTTACCGGATTTCGAAGATACGGAGAAGTGTCACAAGCCGGAGAATAAAACTAACGCCACCATCCCTGTCTTCGGCAATGATACGGAGGAGGAAGAGGAGATGGTTTATTCGGGTCCGCCCCAACACAACAAGCCGGGACCATCAGCTCCTACGTTGATCTTTGGCAGCGACTCGGAAGATGAAGTCCGTGTTGTATTCTCTGCTCGACCTTCAATACGAACGTTTGCTGATGAAGAGCAAAGTCTGCAAGTCGCCATGGTGCCGTTTAAACACCATAAAGAACTGGATGCACTTAATATTTACAACGTAGAAGAGCTACAAACATTCTACATCCCTCCCAGGCGAGAGAGCGAGAAAGCAATTCTGTTTTACCGCTCTGAAGAAACCAAGGTAGAAAAAGAAATCTGGTATGGCGCGGATTCTACGCTCGACAGGCTTCAGCCTATCCGTCTACCCATATATTATACGGAGGGTTTGAAAAAGCTGCTGAAACGCCAAGGGATATCCTTCAAGCAGACCGTTCGAAAAGCCAAGTTCTACGACAAAGTCTGGAACGTTCCTGGAACTCAACGCAAGCTACCTAATGGGAGAATGGAAACAAAAGGGCTTGGATACATCTGGTCAAAGAAACGAGAGTTACTACATGGCTGCTACATCGTGTACGACTTCAATGAAGAAGAAGATGCTCAATAGGAGGACGCTAATCCTGAGACAGTAAAAGTTCCAAATGCAAAAGAGTCCGGTCCGTCATTCGAGGAACAAATGGACAAACTTATAAAGAAAGCTGGTCAAAAAGTCCGAGATGATCACAACCGTGAGATGGCCATCTACGAGAAAGCCAAGACGCAACGCCTTCTCCAACAGGCCGTAAAGAATGAAAATGTCGCTCCCTGTCAACCTGTTATAAAGAAGGCTCGGCGCAAAAGCAGAAATAAGTCGAAAAGCCAAAAAGGGGATCAACAACAACAAAGCATGGCTAAGAAGCCACGCAAACGGGAGTCGAGCGTTATTGATCTATCCCTTATGAAGATAATGGGTCGAGCATATTCGTTTCCGCGAGACAAGACGAAGAAGATACTTGACCTCGCTCTAAAACATCAGATGCTTACACTGCCGGAGTCTAAATATCCCGAACAAGCGGGCGAAGTCTCACACCCGGACTATTGCTCTTACCATCGAGTAATAGGGCATCCTCTTAAAGATTGCTTCACCTTCAAGAATTGGGTCGAAAATCAGTATCAGCTTGGCAAATTCTCTCTGTCCAACAACTGGAGGGTAGCGCCACCACAAAAGCATGAGCCCAAGGCCACAAAAGAAAAACCAGTTCCACATTGGGATTGGAAACGAATTCGTACTTGTCACGTGATAACAATACTAAAAGAAGAATCCGAGAACATGGACAGCCTTCCCTGGTGCCTCGAAAACAGCAATGATGAGGTGATCTTAGAATTTCCGCCAGCTCCGAAAGAACTGGAGGATGGCATACATACTACTGCAGATAACCTCAAGAAGATTGAGTTAGGATCGGCAGACGATCCGCGACTGACATTCATCAGCGAGCTGCTATCTGAAGAAAGGGTGGCTGCGTTAAAGGACGTGCTTCTACAGCATAGAGATTGCTTCGCGTGGAACTATTCCGAAATGCTGGGACTAGATCCAGAAATTGCTGTACACAGATTGGCGATATTCCCGGACATCAAGCCAGTCAAATAGGCGCCGAGGAGAATGCGGCTCGAACTTGAGATGAGCATCAACACCGAGGTCAAAAAGCTGATCGACTCTGGCTTCATCCAGGAAGTTCAATATCCTGAATGGATCGCTAACATCGTCCTGGTGATGAAGAAAAATGGGACGGTGCGCATATGCGTGGACTTTCGGGACCTCAATAAAGCTTGCCCGAAGGATGATTTCCCAGTACCAGTCACCGAACTGATGATAGTCAATACATCCACTCATGAGGTTTTCTCCTTCATGGACGGCTCGTCAGGGTATAATCAGATAAAAATGCATCCCGAAGACCAGAAGCACACCGCCTTCAGGACCCCTCTAGGTATATTCTGTTATAAAGTGATGCCCTTCAGTTTAAAGAATGCCGGTGCCACTTATCAAAGGGCCATGACAAAGATCTTCGACGACCTTATACACAAAATCGTCGAATGCTATATCGACGATCTCATGGTTAAAAGCAAATCATACGAGGAACATCTCGAGCATTTGAAGACCGTATTTCAACGCCTTCGGCAATACAACTTGAAGATGAACCCGCTCAAATGTGCATTCGGGTTTTCCTCGGGCAAATTCCTGGGGTTCATTGTCCGACATCGAGGTATCGAAATAGATCCGTCCAAGATCAAGGCGATTATGGAAATGCCTCCGCCAAGAACTCTTAAACAGCTGCGATCTCTCCAAGGGAAGCTCGCATACATACGGCGATTTATAGCCAATCTCTCAGGCAAGTGTCGCCCTTACAGTCACCTGATGAAGAAAGGAACTCCATTCATCTGGGATCACAAATGCCAAGGCGCACTGGATGAGATCAAGCAATACCTGCAGAACCCTCCAGTGTTGGCTGCTCCGGTTAAGGGGAAACCTCTCATCCTTTATACAACTGCCCTCGAAGGTTCTTTAGGCGCATTATGGGCGCAGGAAAATGACCAGGGAAAAGAAAGAGCGCTCTACTATCTAAGTCGAGTTCTACTGGGGGCAGAAAGCAACTACTCACCCATTGAAAAACACTGCCTGGCGTTGATCTTCGTAATAACAAAGCTTAGACATTACGCGTTAGCACATGAAGTCCGTCTCATTTCGAAGGTGGACCCTCTCAAATATCTAATGTCAAAGGCCATATTGACGGGACGACTCGCTAAATGGACCCTGCTCTTGATGGAGTTCTCGATAATATATCAACCTCTCAAGGCAGTGAAAGGCCAGGCCATCGCCGACTTCCTCGCTGAGCATCCGATACCGGCCGATTCTCCTTTAAACTGCGATCTTCCAGAAGAACATGCGTTTGATGCGGTCGACGGTGATGATACTCGATGGGAGCTTTATTTCGATGGCGCATCTTCCATGAAGAAGCGCAAACAAAGCACCCCTATAATCAAATCGGGCGTAGGGCTCATCTTTGTAACTCCACAAGGAGGGATAATGCGCTTTGCTTTCTCCCTAACAGAGCCGAGGACAAACAATGAAGCCGAATACGAAGCTCTGATAGCAGGCCTCGAGATCGCCATCGACATGGGAATTGAAAACCTCCTCATATGCGGAGACTCCCAGCTAGTCGTTAGTCAAGTAAACGGCGACTACCAAACGTGCAAACCGGAGTTGGTGAGGTACGGCGAAAAGGTGCCACAATTGTTGACCCAAATTCCCTATTATACTTTGGAGAACATACCACGCACGGAAAATAGCAAAGCAGACGCATTGGCTAAACTTGCTAAAGAACTGGCTGATGAGAATCTCGATGACGTTAGAATCATGGTACAAAGCCATCAAGTGCTTGCCCCAGCAGAAATATCTCCGGAATCATCCGAAGAGAAGGGAGCAACTGAACAAACGACCCTGCAAGTAAAAGACCTGGAAAAGGCTGAGGATTGGAGAGAAGTTTTCATAGACTACTTTAGTTCCCACCGAATGCCTGAAGAAGCGTCCACAAGACATCAGCTCATGAAGCGGGCTCTATCTTTCGCCTTCGTCAACAATACTCTGTACAAGAGATCATTTGATTCTCTGTGGCTGAGATTCCTAGGACCTGACGAAGCGAGGAGGGTCGTCCAGGAAGTTCATGACGGACTCTGCGGTTCTCACCAAGCAAGCCCAAAGATAAAGTTGAAGATCAAACGCATGGGCTACTACTGGCCCACGATGATTCAGGACTGCCTCGAATATGCGAAGCAATGCTACTCATGCCAAATCCATGGGGACTTCATCCACCAGCATCCAAATCCACTACATCCAACGGTGGCTAGCTGGCCGTTCGAGATGTGGGGGACTGACATAGTCGGCCCTATCGAACCAGCATCGTCTAGGGGATATCGTTTCATCCTGGCGACGACTGACTACATCTCTAAATGGGCAGAAGCAGTACCGTTAAGAGAAGTGAAGACGGAAAATATCCTCCACTTCTTCAAGACGCACGTCACATATCGGTTTGGAACTCTGCAACGGATCTTCTCCGATAACGGGCCAGCCAACAGCACAATATAGACTGGAGATATTCCTCGGTTTATAATCCGCGAGCTAACGGTCTAGCTGAGGCCTTCAACAAGACCTTAACAAAATCATGAAGAAAACGGTGTCACGAAATAAGAAAAACTGGTACGAGAAACTGCAAGAAGCCCTTTGGGCGTATCGAACTACATTCAAGACAGCCACGAACACAACGCCATACACGTTGGTGTTCGGTACGGAAGCAGTACTCCCCCTCGAGATAGAGTTACCCTCTCTGCGAGTGGCAGTTCACTACGAGCTGACGTGTGAAGAAAATGTTCACCTCCGGTTTGAAGAGCTTGACGCTCTTAATGAAACCCGGCTCATAGCGCAACAAAATCTGGAAGCTTATAGAGCAAAGATGACGCGCTAATATGAAAGACTGACCCGACCGAGGACATTTCGCCAAGGTGAACTCGTGCTAGTGGTCAAAAGGCCTATGATCCCCAATCGCGCCAAGCGGGGAAAATTCGAGCCAAACTATGAAGGCTCATACATCATAGATAAGGTCTACCAGGGTGGGGCCTATCTACTCATGGTCATGCACGGTGAAAGGCCTTTCAAGCCAATAAACGGTCGTTTCCTAAAGAAATACTATGCTTAATAAGCCATAGCCTAGGTCAATGGTAGATGACTGTTAGTGTATATGCCCTAGAGGCCATTACTGTATCATACTAGTATGTATATTACTTAATGGAAGCTTAGGATATTCACCTTGTATATACAATCTTGCTCAAAATAGTAGTATGCTACTTGGTTTGTTTCTACTTCAATGTGTACATGTGTTTATTTTAGTATATCACCTATACACATTAGTGGAGCCCTTAGGATCTTTGCTTGATTACCAGCGTTGTGATAGCAGTCACACTAGTGGGGGCTGGGTAATTTATAAGCATATCCTTATGCAGGTCCCTAGTCGCAGGACTATCGAGACAGGGCATCGATACTCCGTAGTAGACTAGCGCATGCGCTTCGCATCCCAGTGTGGGAGACGGTCTGTCCCAAAGCCGTCGGTACGTCGTACTTGAGATAGTATGCGGGTGCTCGTTAGGTTACGAGTACACTGGACAGGACTCGTCGGGAACTGACTAGTTGGTATTATGCCTATCGTCAGTTATCAGTTCCCAGGTGACATGAGTACATCTTAGTCCGCTGACTTGACACTGCCATTTCGCCTCGAGTGTGTTCCCACTGTACTTTGATTACTACCCTACCACGGCTCAAAGGAGTCGTGCAAACAGGTAGTAGTTGGGTGCAGTCCCGAAGCACTTGGAGGCAGTGACGGTTAGACAGGATTCGTCTCTCCTGGTATTGGGGGTTGACATCGCGCTGTGTCTAGGAGAGCCATTACACGAGTAGTCCCTGGCCAGGGCAAACGAGATATACTGGTAGGCTTCCAATGTTATCTCAGGGTGTTTTGGGCTTCACTCCGACACGACTTGTACCGCTATTAGGGGACTGACGTTTACCGCCCCCTAGGCCCGCCATGCGATGTATCAGACGAACAGACCGGACTGTACGGAGAATGTCACATTCAGGCTCAGTAGGAGTTCAGATGGGTTTCACCTCGTCAGTCTTCTTGTCGGCATCTACCTGGGGACCGTTACGCACAGCTAGTGCCACTTGCGGTCTGTGGTTAAACCCACTGCCAGCGTAGTGTCGAGTCTTTAGAGTCCCACACAAAAAGCTATTCGTCTTTAGGCAAAAGAGTAGAGGTCGCATGGTTTTGCGACAGGTCGCATGGTTTTGCGACAGGGTTCGGTCGCATCCGTGCACTTATGCACGTACAGTGTCCGGACAGTTAACACTAGCGGGCTTTGGTTTAAGCCAAATCCTAGTGTACCTTTTGGGATTGGTTTTATCCAGTATGCATCCGTGTTCCTCGGAACGCGGATGCGGGTGTGTATGCACAGTTGACGGAGAGACAGAGGCAGAGGATTCTCATTAAGGTTGTTGACCGTTGACTATTGACTTTTTGCTCAACCCTAATGAGAATATGATATGTAATTAACAATTATATTAATTAAGTATTATGGTGACATGGTTGTTGAGGGGTTGACTTTGTTGACTTGTTGACTTTGTTGACTTGTTGACTTTGTTGACCGGTTGACTAGGCTTGACTAGTTGACCATCATGATAACAATAGCTATCATTTCATGGCAAAGACATTTGCTTGCTTGCTCTCTTGTGCAAAATGAGTGCATGAAATGATATGGCTATTGTTGCTTAAACCATCACATAATACTTGATTGCTATGATGTGTGATGATGGTTATGGATTATGAGAGCCAAGAGAGAAAAGTCTTCTCTCATTCTATCATTCTCATTCTCTCTCTTGTTCTTGAGCTCTCATCTTCCTCCTCTTGCTCTCCCTCTCTTTACTCTATGGTTCACTTGTCTCATGTGTTGAGAACCAAGAACCATAGATAAAATCCCAAACAAACTCTTCTCTACTCACTCTAGTTCACAAGGTTTAGCAAACCGAGTGAACTAGTTTCTTCAAAGTTCGAAGAAGGAGCTAAAGGTAGAAGCTTTCAGGTAGATCGATCTTCGGCGCAAGGAGACGACGGGAAGAAGCCGATTCGGACAACCATCGAGGCTTGAAGACGAAGGAGTTCAAGAAAAGAAAGGTATAACCCCCTAACCGAGTAGTTAATAACTCCTAGTTAGGTTGTTAGTTAGATGTTTAACAAAGATTCGGGTTTGAGTCCATGTTACCGCCTCTAGAAAATCGTTTTTCACCAAATTCCGCATGCCCGAAAGTACCGAGAGAGGTAGCATGGACTTACAGTGGTATCAGAGCCTAGTTAAACTCTATCTAACATGTTAGCAAAGTAACTAGAAGATCGATCAAACAAAAAGTCACGAAATACACCAAAAATTCATGCTTGCTGTCGATTTTCAAAGTACTGTAAAAGTAATAAATCATACTTCAAAAATCGACTCAGGGTTTTTATAGCAAATTGCAAAAATTTCATCCACTAAACCGATCAAAGCGCCGCGGAAACGCGGCGGGAGCGTGCTCCCACAGCGGTTCCGCGACCGAGTTGACTCGACAGTGGGAAATTTTGGTTGCAGTTTGTTCAGTGGGGTGTTTTGGGAATTTTGGAATATGTCTTTTCAGCCCAGATTTTCCAGAACGAAAATTTTGTGTTTGGGGCCTAAAAATCCGTATTTTTGATCGAACTTCTAAAGACTTAAGCTGTTGGGTTTTTATCTGTGATGTGATATTTGTATTGAACGTCTGCTAATCGCTATATGTCGATTAGTGGGGGTTATACAAATCTGTGATCTGTAATGTTATTGGAATGTGTATATGAATTCATTGGATTGTCGCGGGTGAATAGCCGGGGGTTGTGAGACGAGAGTTTTTTTTTCTTTCAATTCATGTAAATTTGTAAATTGATGTAATAATTATTTGTGTGGCCGCACAACCGGGTCGGGGTTATAGCCGTCATTGTATAATTTCTTTTTTCTGTTTTTGCTCCTAGGATAGACCCATGGAGGGGGTGCACAAACTACCGGGTATGCCGAAGTGCCGATTGGACTACGCACGGAGTTGAGGGAGGTTGCTTCGCTTCGGGCACTTGGCGGGTAGTTTGCCGCACCCGTAGGGGTCTTGGGTGGGGCATTGGCTATTCACCGCGACCGTGTAATCTGCTTTTCGTTACAGGCTCGTACGAATTGCGGGTTCCTAGTATATCCAATGTGTTCATCTGTGATCTGAAATGGCTATCATTGCAATATATCTATATATGATATTATTTAGGCGTTGCTTATGTTTTGCAGCCGCGCTAGCCCTGCCCCAACTCTGTCGTTAGTTAAGTAACCTAACGGGTAATGACGGGGCCCCGTGGCGAATGCGAATGGCATAAGCGTACGTCATATTTTGGTTGTTTTCTGCAATGGTAGGACTAAATGATGGGACGCATTAAAAGAACTAATGCAAGAATTTCACGCATTAAAAGAACTAATGCAAGAAAATAAACCAAGTATAAGTCGTTGGAACACTTTGAAAACCACTCGGTTCTTTTCAAAACCAAACTTTTAAATGCGGAGCTTGAGCCACTCCTTTTAAAAGCTATCAAGGTTCCTTCGATTATATCAAGTTCACTACGTTCACGGTTTCGCCAAAATCATCCGTAGCCCTCCGTCGTTTCATATGAATATTCAACAGTATTCAAGCTGTGTTTGTTGGCCTTAGTCAAGGCACAGTGTTTGGTAGCTGGTGGGTATTCATATGTTGCATAGATAGAATGCGTTGGTTTGGGACAGTCGTATTACTTTGTTGGCCATAGTCAAGGGTATATACGGATGGGTTCAAATCAACCTGGACAACGACGGGTAGAACTTAACATGTGACTTATGATTTGTTGGCCCTAGTCAAGGTCATAAGAGCATGGGGCAAAAATCCACATCGGGAGTTTCAAAAGTACTGAAACTTGCTAGTGTTGCATACCATTTGGAGTGTGATGATTCTGGTAGGATTCCTTCAGTTTTGTCACGCAATGATATTTGGATCCCGATCCTACTGTGAGTATATGCTACTCCTCGGGAAATTTCTCACTTAACGATCAATGCTATAAACCAAGTAGGTGCCTAGAAAGGTGTTAGCGGGGCTACGCCCCCAGGGAAAAGAGGTTCTTAAATTAAGGAACTTCGCGAAAGCGTTGGAAAACCTCCCTCGAAGTACCGACACTAGCCTGGCTGAACGGTTAAGCAAGAATTGTACGGTGAGATTGATCCTGACTAATTCTTCCTTTTTGGTTTGAGGAGGGATTCGAGAGACAGTGGGAGCCATCCTGTTTAGACAAATTAAAAACCACTCTAAACTTGCAAGAGCATCATGCTGAGTGTTTTCTTCTCTCTCTCTTAATTGCAGCGATCAAGTGACCGCACCTAGGTTACATCTAGATAATAAAATGACTGAATCTGACTGTTATGACTGGCAAAGGTCTGTCCAGATGTCCATTACCCATGACAAGCTGGGACACCTCTTAACTAATCAAACCCCTGCCGTCTCAGGTACAGTTTCCCCTGTCACGGATATTTACATCCACAGGACATCGGATAAGGATTGTGTGAAAGCCAAGTGCCTCGTGTTAGCCTCAGTTGATGGTGCAAACCAGGGGCAGCACGAGAAGATGGACTCAGTTTCTATCTTCCTCCATACCAAAGATTTATATGGAGAGCAATCTCATATCGCAAGATATGAGACCTCGAACGAATTGCTTCAAGCGAGGTTGGCTGTCGGGTCATCTGTAAGGGACAACGTCCTTACAGAGACCAGCTATTTTAAGCTCACGGACCTGGAGACCACGTTGGAGAATGGGTCAAGTACTGACTTAATTCTACAGTCCCTGCCCTCTGCTTATACCCTGAAGGAAACCAGGGAAGAAGGAGGAAAAGCAAGGGCAAAAGTTTCAGGACTGAATATAGTAAAAGAGGGACGTTCCTATTGTAACGGGAATGAACAATGGAAGAAAGATTGCAGGGCTTGCAAAGCTAGTAGCCAGAATTCGAAGCATGTTGTGGCTTCGGCTTCGAGTGTGTTTGTAATAGAGAACTGTTTGTCAGTTAACCCCACTTCCTGGGTATTGGATACCGGATCAGGATCTCATATCTTTAATTCGTTACAGGCTCTGAAAAACCGTAGGGTTATCAGGAAAGGTGATATGACTCTCAGGGTTGCTAACGGAATGAGCATGGATGCTGTATCCGTAGGGGAATATCACCTTGGACTGACAACTGGGCAGATATTGATTCTGCGTGACTGTTTGTATGTACCAGGTGCGACTTGTAATATCATATCTGTATCCTTACTTTCTAAGGAAGGATATGATTTTGCTTTTGTAAGCGATGTAGTAAACATCCACCTAAATCAAGTACTGATTGGGTCAGGTACATTAAATAACGGTATATACGTATTGAATCAAGCTCAGATATTCAGTGCCCAGAACACACTTAAAAGAAAGTCTTCAGAATTAAATCAGGCTTTCTTATGGCATTGTAGACTGGGTCACATCAATGAGACACGGTTGACTAAGTTACACAAAGAAGGATACTTGGATCCGTTCGAGTACCAGTCTTATGCCACTTGTGAATCTTGTCTCATAGGAAAGATGACAAAGACTCCGTTCACTGGACACGGAGTAAGAGCGAGCGAGCTCTTGGGACTCATACACAGTGACGTGTGTGGTCCAATGTCTACACATGCGCGAAGTGGTTATTCATACTTCATTACTTTCACAGATGATTTCTCTAGGTATGAACATGTCTTCTTAATGAAGCACAAATCCGAGGCCTTTGAGAAATTTCGGGAATACAAGAATGAAGTTGAAAAACAAACAGGCAAAAGTATCAAGACACTGAGATCTGATCGAGGTGGTGAATACTTAAGTGCCGAGTTTCTGGGCTACTTAAAAGAGAACGGAATTCTCTCTCAGCTTACTCCTCCATACACACCACAACACAATGGTGTATCGGAAAGGAGGAATCGAACCCTATTAGATATGGTTCGTTCCATGATGAGTAAGGCTGAGTTACCACGATCTTTCCAGGGTTATGCACTAGAAACAGCTACACATCTCTTGAACCAAGTTCCTACTAAGACAGTGCCTACCACACCATATCAGATGTGGAGTGGGAAGAAACCCTGTCTTAAATCCTTTAAGACATGAGGATGTCCAGCTTTTGTAAAAAAGAAGCATGCGGACAAACTCGAGGCACGTTCAGTACAGTGCAAGTTTGTGGGATACCCAAAGAACTCCAAGGGGTATCTTTTCTATTACGCAGAGGAGCAAAAAGTCTTTGTTTCTCGTCATGCCCGCTTCTTGGAAACTGAGTTTTTAGAAAATCAGATAAGTGGGAGCACAATAGAACTGGAAGAAATTCCAGAACCACAAGCTATTACTGAAACCTTAGTAGAACCAGAAGGTTCAGGGGAACCGGACATTCCTACGCCACTCCGCAGAAGTAGTAGGCAGTCTCATCCGCCCGAGAGATACTACGGTTTTCTCATAGACGGGGATATAGAGGATTGCACCATGGATTATGGTGAGCCTACTAGCTTCCAGCAAGCCATTCAGAGTGGTGACTCGGTAAAATGGCTGGATGCAATGCGGACCGAGATGGAGTCCATGTACACCAACAAAGTTTGGACTTTGGACTTTGCTCCAGAAGGGGTAAAACCCGTAGGCTGCAAATGGATCTTCAGAAAGAAGATTGGTGTAGATGGGCAGGTTGAAACCTATAAAGCTAGGCTCGTTGCAAAGGGTTTTCGTCAAAGACCTGGTTTGGACTATGACGAGACCTTTTCTCCGGTAGCCATGCTTAAATCCATTCGGATCCTTCTTGCCATTGCTGCCTTCCACGATTATGAGATCTGGCAGATGGATGTAAAGACGGCTTTTCTAAATGGAAATTTAGAAAAGTGCGTCTATATGGATCAGCCAGAGGGATTCATTCAGAGTGGGAGCAGCGGTAAAGTGTGCAAGTTGCTCAAGTCTATCTATGGACTCAAGCAGGCATCGCGGAGTTGGAACATCTGCTTTGATGATACGGTAAAAGAATTCGACTTTGTCAAAAACCCAGATGAACCATGCATTTACAGTAAGATTGTAGGGAGAAATGTGGTATTCCTCGTCTTGTACGTCGATGACATTCTCCTAATAGGAAATGATATTCCTATGCTACAGTCAGTCAAAGGATTCTTGTCACAGAGGTTCTCCATGAAGGACCTGGGCGATGCCAACTACATTCTGGGGATCCAGATCTATCGTGATAGATCTAAGAGGATGTTGGGACTTTCACAGTCAAGGTACATCGACACCATATTGAAACGATTCAGTATGGAAGATTCCAAGCGCGGTAATCTACCGGCTTGTCACGGAATCACCCTCTCCAAAGTGATGTCTCCCAAGACTGATTTGGAAAGGGCTCGCATGTCATCAATACCCTACGCATCTGCGGTAGGCTCTATTATGTATGCGATGTTGTGTACCAGACCAGATATAGCATACGCATTGAGCGTTGTAAGCCGGTATCAGTCGAACCCAGGGGAGAAACACTGGATAGCAGTAAAGAACATTCTCAAGTACCTGAGAAGGACTAAAGAGATGTTCTTGGTGTATGGCGGAAAAGACCTCCAGATTGAGGCCTTTGCTGACTCCAGCTTCCAGAGTGACAAGGATGACTCCAAGTCCATGTCGGGTTATGTCTTTACCCGCAATGGAGGGGCGGTTTGCTGGAAGAGTTCCAAGCAGGAGACCGTTGCTGACTCAACTATGGAAGCGGAGTACATAGCTGCTTGCGATGCCGCAAAGGAAGCTGTCTGGATGAAGAAGTTCCTCACGGAACTTCAGGTGGTTCCTACCAGTGTTGATCCAATACCGTTGTATTGTGACAACAACGGCGCTATAGCTTTAGCGAAAGAACCCAGGTCCCATCAGAAGTCCAGGCATATTTTGAGGCGGTACCACCTGATCAGGGAGATCGTTGATCGCCGGGAGATCGAGGTGAAGAGAGTAAATACGGAAGATAACACTGCTGATCCACTCACATAGGCCTTACCCCAGACTCAGTTCGAACGGCTGATCGAGATGATAGGTCTTCGATACGCCAGTACATGGCCTTAGTGCAAGTGGGAGATTGTTAGTGTATATGCCCTAGAGGCCATTACTGTATCATACTAGTATGTATATTACTTAATGGAAGCTTGGGATATTCACCTTGTATATACAATCTTGCTCCAAATAGTAGTATGCAACTTGGTTTGTTTCTACTTCAATGTGTACATGTGTTTATTTTAGTATATCACATATACACATTAGTGGAGCCCTTAGGATCTTTGCTTGATTACCAGCGTTGTGATGGCAGTCACACTAGTGGGGGCTGGGTAATTTATAAGCACATCCTTATGCAGGTCCCTAGTCGCAGGACTATCGAGACAGGGCATCGATACTCCGGAGTAGACTAGCGCATGCGCTTCTCATCCCAGTATGGCAGACGGTCTGTCCCACAGCCGTCAGTACGTCGTACTTGAGATAGTATGCGGGTGCTCGTTAGGTTACGAGTACACTGGACAGGACTCGTCGGGAACTGACTAGTTGGTATTATGCCTATCGTCAGTTATCAGTTCCCAGGTGACATGAGTACAGCTTAGTCCGCTGACTTGACACTGTCATTTCGCCTCGAGTGTGTTACCACTGTACTTTGATTACTACCCTACCACGGCTCAAAGGAGTCGTGCAAACAGGTAGTAGTTGGGTGCAGTCCCGAAGCACTTGGAGGCAGTGACGGTTAGACAGGATTCGTCTCTCCCGGTATTGGGGGTTGACATCGCGCTGTGTCTAGGAGAGCCATTACACGAGTAGTCCCTGGCCAGGGCAAACGAGATATACTGGTAGGCTTCCAGTGTTATCTCAGGGTGTTTTGGGCTTCACTCCGACACGACTTGTACCGCTATTAGGGGACTGACGTTTACCGCCCCCTAGGCCCGCCATGCGATGTATCAGACGAACAGACCGGACTGTACGGAGAATGTCACATTCAGGCTCAGTAGGAGTTCAGATGGGTTTCGCCTCATCAGTCTTCTTGTCGGCATCTACCTGGGGACCGTTACGCACAGCTAGTGCCGCTTGCGGTCTGTGGTTAAACCCACTGCCAGCGTAGTGTCGAGTCTTTAGAGTCCCACACAGAAAGCTATTCGCCTTTAGGCAAAAGAGTAGAGGTCGCATGGTTTTGCGACAGGTCGCATGGTTTTGCGACAGGGTTCGGTCGCATCCGTGCACTTATGCACGTACAGTGTCCGGACAGTTAACACTAGCGGGCTTTGGTTTAAACCAGATCCTAGTGTACCTTTTGGGATTGGTTTTATCCAGTATGCATCCGTGTTCCTCGGAACGCGGATGCGGGTGTGTATGCACAGTTGACGGAGAGACAGAGGCAGAGGATTCTCATTAGGGTTGTTGACCGTTGACCGTTGACTATTGACTTTTTGCTCAACCCTAATGAGAATATGATATGTAATTAACAATTATATTAATTAAGTATTATGGTGACATGGTTGTTGAGGGGTTGACTTTGTTGACTTGTTGACTTTGTTGACTTATTGACTTTGTTGACCGGTTGACTAGGCTTGACTAGTTGACCATCATGATAACAATAGCTATCATTTCATGGCAAAGACTTTTGCTTGCTTGCTCTCTTGTGCAAAATGAGTGCATGAAATGATATGGCTATTGTTGCTTAAACCATCACATAATACTTGATTGCTATGATGTGTGATGATGGTTATGGATTATGAGAGCCAAGAGAGAAAAATCTTCTCTCATTCTATCATTCTCATTCTCTCTCTTGTTCTTGAGCTCTCATCTTCCTCCTCTTGCTCTCCCTCTCTTTACTCTATGGTTCACTTGTCTCATGTGTTGAGAACCAAGAACCATAGATAAAATCCCAAACAAACTCTTCTCTACTCACTCTAGTTCACAAGGTTTAGCAAACCGAGTGAACTAGTTTCTTCAAAGTTCGAAGAAGGAGCCAAAGGTAGAAGCTTTCAGGTGGATCGATCTTCGGCGCAAGGAGACGACGGGGAGAAGCCGATTCGGACAACCATCGAGGCTTGAAGACGAAGGAGTTCAAGGAAAGAAAGGTATAACCAATCAGCACAGAAATCTGAGAATTACTGTGAAAAGAAAAATGCGCAAAACGACAAAACCACCGCTGAACCGCCGCGGCATGCATAGCACGTGCCGCAGTTCCGCGGTGGAAAAGTTGACTTAGGCCCACGAAATTTACAGTAATTCTTAGAAAACCCTGCTTGATTTTCTGCATATTTTTAATCTTGAAAAATCCACAATTTTAAAATCTGGACAGAGAGCATTCTCGGGTGTGGGTTTAGGGTTCGTTCGGGTTTCAAATTCCTTCTGGACTTCGCCTAAGGCTCTAGCTAGGCTCTGATACCACTGTAGGGTTCCTAGGCACCCTAATGAGGTCACACAAGGCATTGAACATGCCAAATTAAAATTTTAACGGTGCCGAGAAACCCGACTACGGATCGTTTGCTAGAAGTTTAGGCGAAAATAAAATCTAGTTAACACTTAACTACAAGATACGGAAATACAACCTTTGTAGATCCGGTGCTCCACCTCCATAGCTCCGCAACGAGGTCCTCTCCGCTGTCCAAAAAGAATCCGGGCTCTCGCGTCGGCTTCGTCGGAGAATGGGCAAGCTAGGTCGTCGATGTCCATGCCGAAGATGATCTACGTCGAGGCATCGCTAAATCAAGCTCCGACTTCACCAAGTCAAGAAACTTGTGAAGTAAACACACTCTACTACTTGGCAAGAGGTAGAGGATGAAGAAATAGGAAGTGGGTTAACTTTAGTTTTGGATTTCTCACTCTTTTCCAACAATCACCATTGATGGAGCTTGGTTTTCTTCAAAGAAGAATGAAGAAGAAGAAGAGCAAGAAGAAGATAAGTATTATGATAAGAATAAAAGAATAAATAAAAATCCATTCTTATCATAATTCTCACCATGGTAAGGTGTAGAGAATTAACTTGAGTTAATTGAATTGGTTAGGGTTAAGCATGAGACAAAATGGTGACTAAGTCAAAAGTTCATGAAGCTTCATGAAAGAAAACAAAAGAAGCCACCATTCTATTTTATGCAATTTTATTTTCCAAAAATAAAAACAAATGAATAAATGAATAATCAAATAAAAACCCTAACCATTTCTTTAACCAAGGTTTAATTCTTTACACAAACCCTAATTTGCATGTATCATCAAATATGATACAAACAAGTGCACAAAATCATATCGCATATGCAATGCGCACAACCGAGCGAGAAAATCCATTTAAAGTGAACCGATACTAGTTAATGCAAAGTAATATATCAAATATATAATTATGCATTAAATCATTAAATCAACGCTTGATTTAACGATCCGGTCATGACGCACATAACCGACTGGTACCATTAGTAACATCTTATCGAATCAACACTTGATCCGATAACCCGGCTATATCGCATATAACCGATCAATGTCACATCGCGAGAATCGAATACAGTATCACATACTGGTATTATTCTCGGTCCCGCACATATCTCATATGCGCTCCTATTTCGTTTCGCTTGAGCCAGGAAACCTCTGTGTAGGACTCTAAAGACTCGTCAATACGCCGGCAGCGGATGATGATCATATCAAACATCCATAAGCCGCAAGCGGTCTGCTAAACGTAACGGCCACCCGGGTATTGAGCGATCTGAAGATCGACGAGCAAGCCCGCTCACACTCTAGTGAATCCAACCAGTAACACTACCGTACAGTCCGGTCTGATCGTCTGATATGTCGCATATCTTGCCTAGGGGTGGTAAACGTCAGACCCCAATAGCTCGATAAGTCGTGTCGATATGAGGCTCATAACGGGTCGAGAAACTACTGGTAACACTTACCAGCAATTCTCTGAGCAGCCCTGGCCAGGGACTTCCTGTTATAGCCAATCGAACACAGTGCAACATCAACTCCCTATACCGGGAGAGACGAATCCCCTCCTATCGCTCATTGCCTCCATGTGACTCGGGACTGTACCCAAAAACCACCGTTTTGCACGCCCTCTTGGACGTGGTAAGATGGAAATCAAAGCACAGTGGGAACCACACAAGACTCTATGACGATCTCGGGTCAACAGACTACTCTGGACCAGTGTCACCAGAGAACTGCCATCTGACGTGAGGTATAATATCATCTGGGAGTTCTCGGCGAGTCCGTCCAGTGTACCCAGTCTCTACTGAGCACCCGTATATAATCTCCGATGTCAAACACCAATGGATATGGGATAATCCATCGCCCATCTGTATGGGTCGAGAAGGTATACGCTAGTCTACTCTGGTATATCGATGCCCCGTCTCGATACACCCACGACTAGGGACTTTGAAGGATGTACTTATGGACTACCATGTCCCCACTAGTATGATCCGCATCATAGTCCAGGTAGTCAAGTACAGATCCTAAGGGCTTTACCAACATGTAACAGAGAGACAATCAGTATACACGTTAAGGTAAAGATCAACCAGATAGCATACTATCATGTCGAGCAAGAAAGTCCTCCCTATATATGTCCCAGCATCCACTACAATATACATCGTATGTATAGTAATGGCCTCTAGGGCATACATATAACTAACAATCTCCCACTTGCACTAGGGCCATCTGATAGCAGTGGTTGTAGTATCTCATACTCAACCATCCCATAAAAGTCTCTCTCTGGAAAAAGGCCTTTCGTGAGTGGATCCGCTGTGTTGTCCTCTGAGTCTACTCTCCTAACCTCGATCTCCCTGGAGATCAACCATCTCCATGATCAAGTGATACTGCCTTAGAATATGTCTGGATCACTGATGGGACCGGCGTTCCTTGGCATAAGCCACAACTCCATTGTCTCACAATGGTTGGAACGTAGTTCATCTCATGAACCAATATACACCCAGACTGCCTCTTTGGTAGCATCTTAAGTAGCGATGTATCGTGCCTTTATCGTCTAGTATGTCACGGTATCTAGCTTGGAACTCTTCCACCATACCGTCCCTTTACTGAGGGTAAAGACAATGCCTGTGACAGACACTCAGTCGTCTTTATCACCCTGGAACACTTCCAGTGATTCTCCCCAGGATCGGTTGATACCGTCTCACTACAACTAGTGAGAATCCTAACATCCAATTAAGTCTATCTCATAGATCTAAAACTCAGGATTTAGGAGGTATCATTTTGATCCTATGTGGAGTATCCTTGTGATAACCGGAGATTGATCGAGCGTAGCATAGGAAACTCCTTCCCCATCAAGAGTATGTCATCCACGTACTTTACGAGGATCGTCACCATACTCCCTACTACCTTTTTGTTTATACAAGGTTCATCTACTATTTTGATGATGTCAAACTCTTTGACTAATTCATCAAAAACAGATGTTCCAACTCCGCGATGCCTGCTTTATCATATAAAACATCTTGCACACGTTTCCGCTGCTCCCACTGTCTACGAGGCCCTCTGGCTGTGTACTTATAGACGCTCTCTTTTAAATCATCATTTAGAAAAGCAGTCAAGACACCCAACCACCAGATATCGCAGTCATGGTATGTAGCCGTGACAAGTAGGATCTGGATGGACTTAAGCATAGCTACTGGAAAAGGTTTCATCATTATCCACGCCTGGTCGATGACGAAAACCTTTAACAATTCTAGCTTTGAAAGTCTCAACTTTTCCATGTACACCAAGTAATCTTCTCAAGATATACTTGCTCCTGATGGGGATTTAACCCTTCAGATATAGCAACTAAAGTCCATACTTTGTTGGTGTATAAGGATTCCATCTCAGATCGATAAACATCCAGCCATTCTTACAGAGTCCTACTCCTGATGGCCAGCTCGAAAGTAGTTGGGTCATCATCTCATGATGCAATCCTCGCTCCCACTGTCATAGAGAAACCGAAGTATCTCTCAGGTGGATGAGGAACCCTACTAGATCGGCGGAGAGGCTGAGGTTCGTTGGTATCTACTGAATCCTTTTTGGTTCTACCGAATCATCTGCTGTTGTTTGTATAGCTAGAACCTTTCCAGTTCTACATAACAAATCATGCCTCGAGCTTGTCCGGATTTTGCTTTTAGACATAGGCCGGACAACCCCAAATCTTAACTAACTTAAGATATGGGCTCTTCTCCTTCCATATCACATATGAAGTGGTAGGCAATTATTTGATTCGAACCCTATTCAATAGGTATGCAACTTCTCAAGTTCATAACACCCAAAAGGAAAAAGGTAACTCAGTATTACTCATCATAGAGCACACCTTATCACATAGGGTGTAATTGCTCCACCCCGATATACCATCGTGCTATGGTGTATACAGAGGAGTAATGCTGAGAGAGAATCTCATTCTCCTTTAGAATAGTCCAGGAATTCCATGCACAAGTATTCTCCTCCCTGATCCCATCATAGGACATAATACTTATATCCGTATTTTGGTTCTCTACTTCTAACTTATATTCTGTGAATATCTCAAAAAGTTCAGACTTGTGTTTCAACAAGAACATATGTCTGAATCTAAAGAGATCATCAGAGAACGTAATGAAGTATAAAGAACCAGTCCTGGCATGTGTAGACAGGGGACCTTACATACATCAACATGTATCAATCCCAAGAGTTCACTAACTCTTTCTCTGTTTCCAGTAAACGGAGCTATGGTCATCTTATCTTTGTGACATGACTGGCGAGTTTCACAAGATGTAAATTCAAACTGATTTAAATATGCATCTATATGTAACTCTAGCTAGTCGGGTCACATTGATCTGACCTAGTCTACAATGCCTCAAGAAGAATTCGTTCATTTCTGAACTCTTCCTCTTGTGTGTGATCCGTATACTAAGAACTGTAGTTTGATTTAGAACATCAATGCTTTTAGATAACGTGCCTGAACCGATCAACTTTTGATATAGGAAATGTTCAAAACATTATCCATCAATACAAAATTTTATCATTTCTTTACTAATAAAGAGACTGATATGATTTTGTATATCAGGTTCGGTATCTAATAACATTCGTTCAGAATCAATGTATTGTAATACAGGGTGACAGTGACCAACAGACTTGGCTGCAACTCTTGCCCCGTTTTCTGCCTCATGAAACTTATCACCCGTTCTCAGTTCTCTACCTATCTGTAGCCCTATGTAACAGATTACATATCTGGAATCCTGATCTGGTATCATATACCCAGGACGTAAAGGATACTGAGAAACAGTTCTGTATAATGAACACACCCGAAGATGATGCATCAGCATGCACTCTCTTCGTTTGGACGGCACGGGAATTCTGGTAATCCCCAATTTCTTGCTCTGTCTTATAACAATTATAAGTTGGAGCGGGACCAACGTTCCCCAGCTCAGTATAACAAGCGGGTTCGGTCAATAATCCATATTATTATCTTGATTAAGGCGTGATATGGTCGCTACCTGGAGAGAGAGAGAAGAAAACACTCAGCGTGCGCTCTGTCAAGAATAGATTGGTTATTATTTTATCTAATCAGGATGGCTCCCACTGCTTTTTATCAAATCTTCCTTCAAACCCTAAAAGGAAAGACTAGCCGGGATTAATTACACACTACAAGTTCGCCAATCTTTCAGCCAGGCCAGTGTCGGTACTTTGAGGGAGGTCCCCCGTGCTTTCGTACGAACCTAATTAATGTAAACCTCGTTTTCCCAGAGGCATAACCTCGTTAACACCTTTCTAGACACCTACTTGATCGGCTAATTGTAATGTATAAAACTCTCCCAGGAGTAACACTTACTCGCAGCGGGTATCGGGATCCAACTATCTCATAGAAGGTATGCAATCTCATTGCAAATTTCAACACTTGAAATTCCCGATAATATTTTGCCCCTAACGTGCTATGACCTTGACGAAAGCCAACAAACCATAGCCCGCTAGTCAAGTTCAACCCGTCATTTCCTGATTGAATTAAACCCACCTGCACGACCCTTGACGAAAGCCAACAAAGCCGCACGACTACCCTAATCCAATCGCATCGTATGCTAGAAGATAAGCAGCATATAGCTACCGCACACTGCACCTTGACGAAAGCCAACAAATGCAGCACGAATACTATATACAACTTATCTGAAATGACGGAGGGCTACGACAGGTTTTTCTGAAAACCTATTGCGTAATGAACTTGATATCGTTGTAGAATCAAATGATTTTAAAATGGAGTGCTTTTGAGGCTTTTCTAGTTTTGCTAAAGGAGTCACTCCCGGTGAAGGGATCGTCGGTCCTTTCCTCGTCGAATGAGGTGCGGGATATATCACATATATCACTGTGCAAAGCAAAAACACTTAAAAGCAATCAAAAGACAAACCGAGTGTGTAGCATCTGCCAGTTATTGCTAAAGGAGTCACTCCCGGTGAAGGGATCTCGGTCCTTTCCTTATCGAATAAGGTGCAGGATATATCACATATACCTCTGTGCAAAGCAAGAATTGTAGCTACCTGTTTTATTTTGAAATTCGATTCTACAACATCTTAGGTTTCTTTTATTTCACTAATCGCATTAATGAAGTCCCATCATTTAATTACCTAAACATCACAGATAAATACGACGTACACTTATGCCATCCGCATTCACCTCGATGTCCCCTCGTGCACCGTTAGGTTAGGTAACTAACGGCAGAGCGGGGCAGGGCTAGCATGGGTGTAAAACATAAGTAACGTCTATATAATATATCATATATACTATATACTGTATCTATCATAGAACATCACATGATTACATCACAGATATCGCAGCAGAAGAATCATATGAAATATTGGATATACTAGGACGTCCGTGTTTTCAATACGAGCCAGTATAAAACACGGATTCCACGGTCGCGATGAATAGCCAAACCCACACCCCTAGACCCCTACGAGAGCGGCAAGTAACCCTACCAATTCTAGAGTTAGGAGACCCGGACTCGACTCCTCGAGTTGGTCTTCCATTGGACTCCAGAACCCGGTTACTTGTGCCCTCCTCCTTGGGTCTATCCTAGTGCGGAAAAGTAAATAATATACAAAAGGTGACAACTTTCGCAACCTGGAAGCGCCCCAATAAAAGAATATTACATACAAGTTTTTACATGAATGAAAATGAAAAACACTCATCTCACATAAAAAACCCCGGCTATTCAAACACGACGATCCAATATAACATATCCAGCAGCACATAACATCACATGTCATCAACGTAAGTAAATATGTCCATCCCAATTGTCGTTGACATATAGCAACGAAACCGGCGATATCACATATTACACTTAAGGTCACAGAAAAGAAAGTGTAAAACTACAACAGTTGGAATCCGCAACCACCTCAGACATCGCATGCCTGACCAAATGAATTACTTAGACATCACATGCCTAACAATTATAAACCCCGCATTTTAGTCTCTTTATCGAAAACACTTTTCAGTACCAAGTCGGGCAATTCAACAGGATTTCCGACATTTTGATCGAATGCTCGTCGCAAACTTCAGTAGACGGCCGCACCCCCGATACCGTCGACGAAGTGCACCAAGGCGGAACACCGCTGCCGCGAGCACCCGAACGGATGCTTTCGGCGACGGGGTTCTCCTACAGTCACTTGGTCGGGGCTATGGAGTGAGGCTGTCTATTAAGTTTTCCCGGTGAGTATCCGCGTACGCTACGTGATTGCGACAGACTTTTGATCACATCAAAATTCCGTGGCAACCGATCAAGTGAGACTAAATTGCTAGATTTACAACATTCATTCAGTTATCTCATAACTTATTGTGAATTCCAATTATTGTATCACATTCCAGATAATTAGAAAATGTTAAACTTTCCGATTGAACATTCGAACACCCAAGTTTTCCCGATACAGCTCAACACATGAAATAAGTCTAACAACATTCAGTTCGTGCCTCAGTACCGACGGTCCAGCCGTAGAAGGGTCAAGCCAACGCCTCACATGTGGCACGCCGTACTGCCCCAAACCCGAAGGTTCAAAGGGCAGTTCAAGACGGTCACATAATCGAGTTAAGGTTTGTTGTCTTCTAGAGGGTCCATCGCGTTACTTGCACTACTTAGAACGTCGTTAAACTACGGAAAAATCCAACACTTGGAAATTTCCCGACAGGGGAAAAATTGGGTATTTATATCCGGTCGAACTTTTTAACATATTCTAAAAATTATCCGGAAAGCCACACAGACAAAATTTGATAATCCGATCGAACTCATGAAAACCCAAACCAACCCCTGAAAACTCCACTGTATAATAAATATTAAAATATCCCAGGAAAATCAGCACAGAAATCTGAGAATTACTGTGAAAAGAAAAATGCGCAAAACGACAAAACCACCGCTGAACCGCCGCGGCATGCATAGCACGTGCCGCAGTTCCGCGGTGGAAAAGTTGACTTAGGCCCATGAAATTTACAGTAATTCTTAGAAAACCCTGCTTGATTTTCTGCATATTTTTAATCTTGAAAAATCCACAATTTTAAAATCTGGACAGAGAGCATTCTCGGGTGTGGGTTTCGGGTTCGTTCGGGTTTCAAATTCCGTCTGGACTTCGCCTAAGGCTCTAGCTAGGCTCTGATACCACTGTAGGGTTCCTAGGCACCCTAATGAGGTCACACAAGGCATCGAACATGCCAAATTAAAATTTTAACGGTGCCGAGAAACCCGACTACGGATCGTTTGCTAGAAGTTTAGGCGAAAATAAAATCTAGTTAACACTTAACTACAAGATACGGAAATACAACCTTTGTAGATCCGGTGCTCCACCTCCATAGCTCCGCAACGAGGTCCTCTCCGCTGTCCAAAAAGAATCCGGGCTCTCGCGTCGGCTTCGTCGGAGAATGGGCAAGCTAGGTCGTCGATGTCCATGCCGAAGATGATCTACGTCGAGGCATCGCTAAATCAAGCTCCGACTTCACCAAGTCAAGAAACTTGTGAAGTAAACACACTCTACTACTTGGCAAGAGGTAGAGGATGAAGAAATAGGAAGTGGGTTAACTTTAGTTTTGGATTTCTCACTCTTTTCCAACAATCACCATTGATGGAGCTTGGTTTTCTTCAAAGAAGAATGAAGAAGAAGAAGAGCAAGAAGAAGATAAGTATTATGATAAGAATAAAAGAATAAATAAAAATCCATTCTTATCATAATTCTCACCATGGTAAGGTGTAGAGAATTAACTTGAGTTAATTGAATTGGTTAGGGTTAAGCATGAGACAAAATGGTGACTAAGTCAAAAGTTCATGAAGCTTCATGAAAGAAAACAAAAGAAGCCACCATTCTATTTTATGCAATTTTATTTTCCAAAAATAAAAACAAATGAATAAATGAATAATCAAATAAAAACCCTAACCATTTCTTTAACCAAGGTTTAATTCTTTACACAAACCCTAATTTGCATGTATCATCAAATATGATACAAACAAGTGCACAAAATCATATCGCATATGCAATGCGCACAACCGAGCGAGAAAATCCATTTAAAGTGAACCGATACTAGTTAATGCAAAGTAATATATCAAATATATAATTATGCATTAAATCATTAAATCAACGCTTGATTTAACGATCCGGTCATGACGCACATAACCGACTGGTACCATTAGTAACATCTTATCGAATCAACACTTGATCCGATAACCCGGCTATATCGCATATAACCGATCAATGTCACATCGCGAGAATCGAATACAGTATCACATACTGGTATTATTCTCGGTCCCGCACATATCTCATGTGCGCTCCTATTTCGTTTCGCTTGAGCCAAGAAACCTCTGTGTAGGACTCTAAAGACTCGTCAATACGCCGGCAGCGGATGATGATCATATCAAACATCCACAAGCCGCAAGCGGTCTGCTAAACATAACGGCCACCCGGGTATTGAGCGATCTGAAGATCGACGAGCAAGCCCGCTCATACTCCAGTGAATCCAACCAGTAACACTACCGTACAGTCCGGTCTGATCATCTGATATGTCGCATATCTTGCCTAGGGGTGGTAAACGTCAGACCCCAATAGCTCGATAAGTCGTGTCGATATGAGGCTCATAACGGGTCGAGAAACTACTGGTAACACTTACCAGCAATTCTCTGAGCAGCCCTGGCCAGGGACTTCCTGTTATAGCCAATCGAACACAGTGCAACATCAACTCCCTATACCGGGAGAGACGAATCCCCTCCTATCGCTCATTGCCTCCATGTGACTCGGGACTGTACCCAAAAACCACCGTTTTGCACGCCCTCTTGGACGTGGTAAGATGGAAATCAAAGCACAGTGGGAACCACACAAGACTCTATGACGATCTCGGGTCAACAGACTACTCTGTACCAGTGTCACCAGAGAACTGCCATCTGACGTGAGGTATAATACCATCTGGGAGTTCTCGGCGAGTCCGTCCAGTGTACCCAGTCTCTACTGAGCACCCGTATATCATCTCCGATGTTAAACACCAATGGATATGGGATCATCCATCGCCCATCTGTATGGGTCGAGAAGGTATACGCTAGTCTACTCTGGTATATCGATGCCCCGTCTCGATACACCCACGACTAGGGACTTTGAAGGATGTACTTATGGACTACCATGTCCCCACTAGTATGATCCGCATCATAGTCCAGGTAGTCAAGTACAGATCCTAAGGGCTTTACCAACATGTAACAGAGAGACAATCAGTATACACGTTAAGGTAAAGATCAACCAGATAGCATACTATCATGTCGAGCAAGAAAGTCCTCCCTATATATGTCCCAGCATCCACTACAATATACATCGTATGTATAGTAATGGCCTCTAGGGCATACATATAACTAACAACTGTCATGTACATACATATCCCAAGCATCCTATACAATGTAGGCCTCTAGGGCATATATATCCAACAATCTCCCACTTGCACTAAGGCCTATAATTGCTGCAATGAGTACCCACTGTCTCTACCAGATCCAGTTGCTGGCGTACCGCATGCCCAACATCTCAAATAACCTCTCGAACTGTACTCGAGGAATGGCCTTGGTGAATGGATTTGCCGTGTTGTCTTTTGTGTCCACTCTCCGTATCTCGATCTCCCGACGATCCACGATCTCCCTGATTAGGTGAAACCGCCTTAAGATATGCCTGGATTTCTGATGGGACCTTGGTTCCTTCGCTAAAGCTACAGCGCCATTGTTATCGCAATACAAAAGTATTGGATTGGCAATGGACGGAACCACCTGAAGTTCAGAAATGAACTTCCTCATCCAGACGGCCTCTTTTGCGGCTTCACTAGCAGCTATATACTCAGCCTCCATAGTTGAGTCTGCGACGGTATCTTGTTTGGAACTCTTCCAACATACCGCCCCTCCATTGAGGGTAAACACAAAACCCGAAATGGATTTAGAATCATCTTTGTCACTTTGGAAGCCGGAGTCGGTAAAAGCCTCTACCTGGAGGTCCCCATTACCGTAAATCAAGAACATCTCCTTAGTCCTTCTCAGGTACTTGAGAATGTTCTTCACCGCTATCCAATGTTTCTCATCTGGGTCAGACTGATACCTGCTTACTACACTAAGTGCGTAAGCTACATCCGGTCTGGTACATAACATCGCATACATTATTGATCCTACCGCCGAAGCGTAGGGTATAATGCCCGTGCGAGCCCTCTCTTCATCAGTCTTTGGAGACATTTCCTTGGAGAGGGTGATTCCGTGACAAGCGGGCATATTGCCGCGCTTGGAATCTTCCATACCAAATCTCTTTAGTATAGTGTCTATATACCTGGACTGTGAAAGTCCCAATATTCTATTAGATCTATCTCGATAAATCTTAATGCCCAGAATGTATGATGCATCTCCCAAGTCTTTCATGGAGAATTTTTGTAATAAGAAGAGCTTTACTGATTGTAGTATAGGGATATCATTCCCTATCAGTAGTATGTCGTCGACGTATAAAACGAGGAAGACTACTGCTCCTTCTACAATCTTCCTATAAATGCATGGTTCATCTACATTTTTGATAAAGTCAAATTCCTTGACTGTTTCATCAAAGCAGATGTTCCAACTCCGCGATGTTTGCTTTAACCCATAAATGGATTTAAGCAATTTGCACACTCTTCCGCTGCTCCCACTGTCTAAGAAACCTTCTGGTTGATCCATGTAAACATTCTCTTCTAGATGTCCATTTAGAAAAGCTGTTTTTACATCCATTTGCCAGATTTCATAGTCATGGAAGGCAGCAATGGAAAGCATGATCCGAATGGATTTAAGCATAGCTACTGGTGAAAAAGTTTCATCATAGTCCAATCCTGGTCTTTGACGAAAACCTTTTGCTACTAGTCTAGCTTTGTAGGTTTCTACTTGTCTAAATGTACCAATCTTCTTTTTGAAGATCCATTTGCACCCAACTGGTTTTACCCCAGGAGGAGCAACTTCTAAAGCCCATACTTTATTGGTGTACATGGATTCCATTTCGGATCTCATTGCATCCAGCCACTTCACTGAGTCGCTACTCGTGATAGCCTGCTGAAAACTAGTAGGCTCATCATCATCGATAATGCAATCCTCTCGATCCCCATCAAGAAGAAAACCATAGTATCTTTCAGGAGGATGAGAAAGCCTACTAGATCTGCGGAGTGGCGTTGGTTCGTCATGTTCTATTGAAATCTGAGATTCTTCTAAGTCTTCGGTTGCAGTTTGAGGTTCTGGAATTTCTTCCAGTTCTACCGTGCTCCCACTAATTTCTTTTGCAAGAAATTCTCTTTCTAAGAAGACAATGTGACGAGCGACAAACACCTTTTGTTCTTCAGTGTGGTAGACCATGTACCCCCTTGAATGCTTGGGGTATCCTACAAACTTGCATAAAACCGATCGTGCTTCGAGCTTGTCCGGATTATGCTTTTTAACATATACCGGACACCCCCATATCTTGATATACTTGAGATATGGTCTCTTCCCACACCACATTTCATATGGAGTGGTAGGTACAGACTTAGTTGGAACTCTATTCAATAGGTATGCGGCTGATTCTAGAGCAAATCCCCAGAAGGAAAGTGGCAATTCAGCACTACTCATCATTGAACGCACCATATCTAATAGCGAGCGATTCCTCCTTTCTGATACACCATTATGCTGAGGTGTATAAGGCGGAGTAAGCTGAGAGAGAATTCCATTCTCTTTTAAGTATTCAAGGAAACTGGTACTTAAGTATTCTCCACCTCGATCAGATCGAAGTGTCTTGATGCTTTTACCAGTCTGTTTCTCTACTTCATTTTTATACTCCTTAAACTTCTCAAAGGCCTCGGATTTATGTTTCATTAAGAATATATGTCCATACCTAGAGAAGTCATCAGTAAAAGTTATGAAGTAGGAGAGACCGCTTCGTGCATGCGTAGACATCGGACCACATACATCACTGTGTACTAGTCCCAAGAGTTCAGTGGCTCTTTCTCCGTGTCCGGTGAACGGAGATTTGGTCATTTTTCCTTTGATATATGATTGACAAGTTGCATATGATGAATATTCAAACGGATCTAGATATCCATCTTTATGTAACTTAGTCAACCTTGTTTCATTTATATGACCAAGTCTACGATGCCATAGGAAGGCTTGATTCGAATCTTGAGCCTTTCGTTTACGCGTGTTTTGAATATTGAAAATTTAAGGTTGATTAAGTATGTATATGCCATTTTCCAGTGTGCCAAACCCAATCAGTTCTTGATTTAGGAGAATGTTCATGACATTTCTTTCAAGCGCAAAATTATATCCTTTATTAGACAACAAAGATACTGATATAATATTACACAACATACTGGGAATACAAAAACAGTTGTACAATACCAAAATGTGTCCACTATTCAACCCTAGGTGATATTCCCCTATTGCAACTGCATCTACATGCATTCCATTGCCCATCCGGAGAGTCATATCACCTGCCCCCAGTACTCTACTATTTCTCAGATCCTGCAAAGAATTACAGATGTGAGAACCAGAGCCGGTATCAAGTACCCATGAAGTAGAGTTTACTGAAAGACAATTTTCGATTACGAACACACCTGAAGCAGAAGCAACAGCTTGCTTCATGTCCTTGGATTTAAAGGCCATACAGTCCTTCTTCCAGTGCCCTTGCTTGTGACAATAGAAGCACTCGTTCTTTTCTGCCTTCACCCTTCCTGCCTTGTTCGTTCCCTGCACCTTCTTGACCCCACCCTTCGGTTTGGTGGCTTTCATCTTCTTCTTCCCTTTAGCTTTCGCTTTAGATTTAGAAGAAGATGATTGGCCAACATACAGAACGGGGGTCTTCTCCTTTTTCAAGGAGGTCTCTGCTACCCTCAACATATTGAGGAGCTTTGGAAGATCCGCTTCCATTTCGTGCATGTTGAAGTTCAGCACGAACTGAGAGAAGGTGTGGGGAAGGGACTGCAAAATCAAGTCGATATACAAATCATTCTCTAGCATGCATCCCAGGTTTGTGAGTTCCTCAATGAGGGTGATCATTTTGAGGACGTGCTCTCCAACAGGAGATCCTGGAGCTAACCTCATCTGGAAGAGTTTCCTTGAGGTTTCGTACCATGCGATACGGGAGTGTTCACCATACAATTCCTTGCAATGGAGGAATATGGATGCAATATCCATACTCTCGTGCTGTTTCTGGAGTTCATTATTCATGGACGCCAGCACGATACACTTAGCTCGCTCACAGTCTAGATCCCAGGTTTTACGAACTTCCTTGTCCGCAACTGAGGAATCTGGTCCTGGGATAAGGGGAGGAACAGCGGTGGAAACATATGCAACTTTGTCATAAGTCAGCGCAATATTGACGTTCCTTAGCCAATCTATATAGTTCTGCCCGGTCAGTATATTCTTTTCAAGTAATAGTTTTAGTCCAGTCATGGTAGCTGCCAGAGAGAGAGAAAAAAAACACTCAGCATATGCTCTTGCAAGTTTAGATTGGTTATTATTTTATCTAAACAGGATGGCTCCCACTGTTTTCTCAAATCCTTCTTCAAAACCTAAAAGAAGAACTAGTCAGGATTTAATCACACGTTACAATTCTTGCTTAACCTTTCAGCCAGGCTGGTGTTGGTACTTCGAGGGAGGTTTTCCAACGCTTTCGCGAAGTTCCTTAATTAGAGAACCTCTTTTCCCTGGAGGCGTAGCCCCTCTAACACCTTTCTAGGCACCTACTTGGTTTATAGCATTGATTGTTAAGTGAGAGAAATTCCCGAGAGTAATCCTACTCATCAGTGGGATCGGGATCCAACTATCATTGTATGATGCCCTAGATGGAAGCCACTCTAGTCACCACACTCCAGAAGGTAAGCTAAATCTGCAAGTTTCCTTTATGTTTGAAACTCCCGATGTAATTTTTACCCCAAGCTCTTATAGACCTTGACGTAGGCCAACAAGTCATAAGACGCAAGTCAAGTTCTACCCGTCGTTGTCCTGATCAATTTAAATACATCGTATAAGCCCTTGACATAGGCCAACAAGGTGTACGTCTGTATTAAACTAATGCATCTATCTATGCAACAAATAGGCACACACACTGCTACCATACACTATGCCTTGACGTAGGCCAACAAGCATAGCATGAATACGATGTGCTGTCTATCTGAAACGACGGAGGGTTACGGCTGGTTTTTGGCAAAAAACCGTTAACGTAGTGAACTTGATTTGATCGAAGGAACTAAGATAGCTTTTATTAAAAGGAGTGGTTTAAGCTCCGCATTTAAAATTTGCTTTTTCAAGAAAACCGAGTGGTTTTTAGAAATTGTTCCAACGATTCAGTTTAGGTTTTATTTTCTTTGCATTAATAATAATGCGTCCCATCTTTAACCTATCATTACAGATAACAACGAAAATACAACGTCCTCTTATGCCATCCGCATTCGCCACGGGGTCCCGTCATCACCCGTTAGGTTACTTAACTAACGACAGAGCGGGGGCTGGGCTAGCGCGGGTGTAAAACATAAGCGACGTCTAAATAGCTATCATATATAGATATTTTACATTCGTCAGACGCAATAATAGGCATTCCAGATCACAGATAAACAATATTGGATTTGCAAGCAATCCGCATTTTGTTTGAGCATGCAATGAAAGACGGATTACACAGTTGTGATGAATAGCCATTTTCCTACCCCAGACCCCTATGGGTACGGCAAACTACCCGCCAAGTATCAGAAGTGAAGCGGTCTGCCCCAACACTTCAAAATACCCGGTAGTTTGTGCACCCCACCTTGGGTCTATCCTAGGAGCAAAAACAGTAAAAAGAAATAGTACAACGTGTAGGGTTCCTAGGCACGCTAATGAAGTCTCACAAGGCACAACCATGCCAATTTCAAATTTTATGGGTGCCGAGAAACCCTAATACGGATCGTCGACTAGAAATTTAGGCGAAACATTAAACTAGTTAACAACTTAACTAAAGAAGAGAGGCTACAACCTTTGTAGATCCGGATATCCACTTCCTTAGCTCCACGTAGGCGTCCTCTCGCTGTCCATTTTGAATCCCGAACTCAATCGTCGGCTTCATCGGGAAAATGGGCGGACTAGGTCATCGGCTTCGTGCCGAAGATGATCTACGTCGAGGCATCACAAGTTCAAGCTCCAACTTCACCAAGTTGTGAAACTTGTGAAGAAAACACCCAAAACAACTTGGCAAGAGGTAGAGGGTGAAGAAATAGGAGGTGGGTTCACTTTAGAATTGGATTTCTCACTTTAGAACTCAAGTTGCCATTGATGGCATCAAGCTTTCTTTCTTGAAGATGAAGAAGAAGAAGAAGCTAGTTTATGATAAGTCTTAATAATAAAATGAAAAGTAAATCAATACTTATCATTCACTAACTAAGGTTGAGTGTAGAGAATAGACCATGGTTACTTGAGAGGGTTGGGGTTAAGCATGAAGACAAGAATGGTTGCAAAAGTCAAAGCTTCATGAAGCTTCAATAAGAAACAAAGAAAGCCACCATTCTCATCTAAAACATTTTGAAATAAATAAATAAATAAATGAATGAATATGCAAAACCCTAATAAACACTTAACCATGGTTTAATTCTTTACACTTAACCAAATGAGCAAGTATCATCAAACATGATACAAACATGTGCACAAAAGTATATCACATATACAACTTGCACATCCAAGCGAGAAAATCCATTTAAAATGAACCAATACTAGTTAATGCAAAGTAATATATCAAATATATAATTATACATTAAATCATTAAATCAACACTTGATTTAACGATCCGGTCATATCGCATATAACCGACTAGTATCCTATGTATCGGCCTATCGAATCAATCCTTGATTCGATATCTAGGTTATATCGAATATAACCAATCGATACATCCATCGCGAGAATGAAATACGGTATCACATACACGCATTATTCTCGGTCCTGCACATATCTCATATGCGCTCCTATTTCGTTTCGCTTGAGCCAGGAAACCTCTGTGTAGGACTCTAAAGACTCGTCAATACGCCGGTAGCAGATGATGATCATATCAAGCATCCACAAGCCGCAAGCGGTCTGCTAAACGTAACGGCCATCCGGATATTGAGCGATCAGAAGATCGACGAGCTAGCCCGCTCACACTCCTGTGAATCCAACCAGTAACACTTACCGTACAGTCCAGTCTGTTCGTCTGATATGTCGCATATCAAGTCTAGGGGTGGTAAACGTCAGACCCCAATAACCGATAAGTCGTGCCGATGTGAGGCTCATAACGGGTTGAGAAACTACTGGTAACACTTACCAGCTAATCTCTGATCAGCCTTGGCCAGGGACTTCCCTGTTACGGCCAATCGAGCACAGCGCAACATCAACCCACAATACCGGGAGAGACGAAACCCCTCCTATCGCTCATTGCCTCCATGTGACTCGGGACTGTACCCAAAGACCACCGTTTTGCACGCCCTCATGGACGTGGTAAGGTGGAGATCAAAGCACAGTGGGAATCAAACAAGACTCTATGTCACGTCCCGAAAGTACGGAACATGACCGGCACTTAAACTACGAAACGTCTCGAGGCGTACGTAATCTAAGTAAACCGAAAACCCAGAAATCCAAACCAAGAAACGAAGTAGAGTGAAGGAAAACCAATTTAAAACAAGTAGTTTTAATAGCATAAGCCGAATTATGCGTTTTTTTTTTTTTTAAAACATCAAAAATTTACTGAAAATTTCGGCAGAGTCTCCTTTGTAAATACTGGCCCCCAAACGGGATACAATATGAATAGTATACGAAATCAAGAAAAAGGCATCCCCAAGCGGGAGCTAGCTCTTCGTCAATCGACGGTCACAACCACACAAGCACTATAATATACAACGCCAACGGCGAGGATCAAAAACTCAAAAGGGAACTCAAAACCACCAGAATTAAAACGAGCGACTCTTAGGTCGAAAGAATAAATAACACTGGTCTCTATCTCAATAGATACATGTTTGGTTGATGGAATTTACTAGATACAACTGAATAATATCATACAAGGTAAATAATGGGGGTATGATACAAGTAAACCCACCTACTAGCAAATCACCCGAATGAAACTATGCCCGCAAAGCCGTAAGGAAACCTGTACGGCAAACCTGCAAGAAACTGGGGCACAACGGGGGTGAGTTGCCAACTCGTGAATAGAAAAATATCTACGCACAGAAATCGCATAAATAACGCAATCCTAGATCAATGATCATAATATATCCTCAAATATATGCATAACAGGCAGCCTATGACAATGTCTAAGGTAATATCTAACCCGAGTGTAAACTCATGTGCCCGTGTCAATGCCTCAGGTAGCAATATATCATATGAATGAGGTATGAATGCATGAAACAGAATACATGTAAATGAAGAAACTGTTTTCATAAATTAGTGAGATTTCCTTCGTATTTTTAAACTGAGGTATTATAAAAGAAATCAGCATCAACAGTGTCTAGCATCGACACAAAACATAAATCTCACTGTCTCGAAATATCAATGTCTCAATCTCAATATCTAGGGCGCCGTCAGTCCAGACCGGCCCCTACCATCCATCTCAAGACCACGACGGTATCCTCCGGATATCCGACGCGTCGGGTAATATCACCGGTAGGTAGTGCTCCCCAGCCAGGCTCAACGTCAACACCACATTCCTCTTGCCCCGGGGTACCATACCGGGCCCACCATGTACCCGTGACGGTTCCTCCACTCCTCGACACGGATCTCCAAAACCACAGCAAACTCATGGTGGACGACACTTTACATCACTAGAAAACCGCAACATTTTATATTTTTAAAAGATCATAAGTTGTAAATTTTGCGGCTTTCCCCGAAATCCAGAAATATCATAAATCTCAAGAAATCATCACAAGTGCATATTTCAATGATAATGAACTAGACATGAACAACTGAATAACAGTATGCATGAAGTGGTAGGTAATAACTACAATGTCTAATATGGCATATAAGGGAAGTACACTAATATCATGTCAAAACTACCAGCTAACAATCTAAGTCAAGCAATTATATTCTCTAAAGTGTACGTGACATGGCAATTACCGATGAAGATGTGTGTGAGCCGGCAAGTAGGTGTACGTGGTACATACGCATCATCGGTAATGGTGCTGGTGTCATAATAGCATGATATCAATAATGGAATATGCAGCAAAATAAATATGCGAGGCAGAGCGAACAGCAATAATGTGCGGGAGCTGAATACTAGACACAACGATAACTAATCTGCAATAATCTAATATAAGTCCTACGAATGGTGCCTTTTGAAATAACACGAATCATGGGGTTTTGAAAATAGGGGCTACGGTGTTTTTATGAAAAGATACGTCGTTTTTGAAATATCCGTAGATTCCCTTGAGCTGTCTTTAAAAATGCCCACGATTCGTTAGTTTTTTGAAATAGGTAAGAAGTCTAATCTAATCTAACAACTACACTAAACTATACGGCTGAACTAACAAGATGAACTACAGGTAAGGAAACCGCCTATCATCTGAGTCGATACATATACATACCTGTATATGTATAGTCGGTGATCCCGCCTCAATAATATCATATCCGATACCATATCTATAATCAGGCATCCCAAGTCAAGAGTGCGGATCAATCATCAATATAGCTCGTACGTAAATCCGTCGTACGGCATCCCAATCTGGGTACGGGTCAATATCACATTCATCATACTATTCACCTGGTATTCTCTTTATCAAATATCATGATCGGGGTACTGATCTACGTCTAGTACCATACTGATACCGCCTACGTATGCATGGACGTGTGTGAAACACTACGTCAAGGACCCGCTACAACGTTATGTCGTATCTAAGATACGAACCCTGCTATATCACCGATCTCACGGCCTCAAATCAAATCTCATCGACTCAGCTCAATCCCAAGTATCATCCTAAAATCAGTATGTGAACACATAGTCTCATACCCATGTGAACACATAACTATAAAGAATCCCATGAGCACATATCAAAAGGAATGTATGCAAGTATGTATGTGTGTATGTGTAGTGCAACACTACCCTAGGGTTCGCAACACTAAAAATAGTCCAACACACCAATATCCATCCTAAGCATCGTTATTAATCCTAAATAACATATAATAAATGTTGGTGTGTATACGCATCCGCATACACCACCACGGACTGCGGGGGTGCTATACGCCATCCACCCGACTTCTCCCCATAGATATAAATCTACTCACCTGGTCCTCGCTAGCCGGTGCCGACGTTGCCACGCGCTTGCTTGTCGTCTCGAAGTCCATATGGAGGTACCTACATATCATAACGCACCATATCTCATTAAAAACCGACTCATGATCAAAACGACGCACGAATCCCACATAGGTCAAAACCTATGGTTGCTTTCACAAATCAACCCAAAAACCCTCGACGTCGGCGTACAAACGCCAAACCATCGAGAAAAACCCAATACCAATCACGCGTTCATAACGCACTAGAATTTAATTGAAAATATGGTGCAATTCATAAAAACCTTAAATTTGCTCAAATCGATTTATTTCACAAAGCCTAGAAAACACTTAATTACCGTTTTAATTCGGAACTTGATTTTTTAACCCAACTAATAGCCATATTATTCACTAAGTATCAAAACCAGGTCATATACACCATTTCCATATTTTTAATCTCACTAATTATCATTAACCCAAAATTCAAGTTTGCAAAAACAACCAATTTTAACAAATTTTAAAGCGAAATTCATAATTTAACAATTAAGCTTGGTTTTGCATATTTTAAATGGTTAAACCACACATGGAAATCTTAATGATGTGCTAAAAACCCTAACTAGATTTTAATCCCACATTTTAATTAAATTTCTAAAACCTAGTTAGCAATTTAGCATAATTATCACAATTTGGAAAATATAACTATAACAATTTGCAAATTAGCTACAAGATTAGGTTTTGCATATCATAAGATGCTAAAATACATCACACAACCATGAAATAATTATCACAACCATAACTTTATTTTAACCCTTCTCTTGATTTTCCTAAAGTAAGCCACCACAACTAATTTAACACTTCTAATATCTAAATTAGCATATACAAACTACAATTTAAACATTATGTTAGAGTTTTACCTCCCAAGATTGAAATCCTAGGTTTCCCTAACCTCCATAGACACCATCATTCTCCATACTTAAAAGCAATTTTGGCTTAAGAAGGGAATAGCATGAGGATTTGCTTAGAATTTGAGAAGAAATTGTAGATTTTTCATTTGAATTTTGTGAAGAAATTGATGTGAAGAGAGATGGAACAAGGAGGGGGGGAAGGCTGTTTCGGCCAGTAGGTTTAGGGGGGAAAGAGTGAGGGATTTGTGTGAGAAAGTTTAAGTCAAAGCCCATCCAATCACTTAAAACCCATACCTCAATATAATACATTAATTATTTCAATTCCAACCACTTTAAAATGAGTTGAAGAAGCAAAATTGGAGTGGAAAAATATGGGCTGCTGCCATGGTGGGCTCGGCCAAGGGGTTGGGGTGAGGTTTTGTGAAAGTTTGCAAGGAAATTTTGTGCAAAAAGTCCCTCTCAAGTTACCAAATTGCAAACTTTCGCTAATTTCACCAAAAAGCCTTTTTTTCTTCAATAATTTCTAAACCATTTTGGCAAATGATTTCGTTCCAAAAACCATATGATAAATTTTTATTTAATGTTTTATGATGCACAAAATTTGTTTCAACTCATTTCAATTTGTAATTTTCCCTAATTAAATGTATTAGTGATGGCTTAAAATAGTAATAAAATAATATTTTTTTCAGAAATTTGAAATTTCACCAGCGGCTCAATAAACATCAAATAATAGCAATTACATAGCTAGAATATGTATATTTAATTTTTATAATAAGATATTTGTATTTTGACTTTTTACAGAAAACCGCCTTATTTTACCGATTTTTCGAAATTTCACCGAAACGATTTTCAAAACGTTACAATCTTCCCCCCTTAAAGAAATTCGGTCCCCTAATTTAAATTCAAACTCCCCCAAATACTAAAACATCTAAGAAAAACCATCAAGTCGTCGGGGCTCCGAAATTGTAATTCCTTAAAACAAATCGTGGCGCAGCGCACGCGCATGAAAAATGAGCATATAACTCAAATCAAAACTCCGTCAAGCATCCCGCAATCATCGGAGTCATGGAGAAGACATCAATGCCAAATCCAAATCAAACCAATATGATATAACTCGAAACTATACATGTAAACATCGAGTCTATATCTGTAAGTATCTGAAGGAAATGCATGCCAAATCTCTTTAAGTTGCTGTGCAACGCGTATAACACTGCACAGTGGCGGACGTCTATCATAAGAAAATAACTATATACATATATACCTTTGTTTGAAACGTACGTTCCGCCGTTTTGGAAACAATTTAAAAGGGTCTCCTTGTTTTAAACATTTCGTGTCATATCAGACACGTAGGTAAATACTGAGGCTATAGCTCGCTTTTTGGAATCCCTTCAACAACTATCAATGCATGCAAAATATATTCAGGTACTGTCCTCTGACTAGTCCTGCTCAGTACGAAAACACATAGCAATATCATAAAAACGTACTGCTCTATAAGAAATCAATCCCAAAATATGCACATGAATACTACGTGCGTCTGGTGCGCACGGAAATCAAAATCCATGAATGTGCCATACATGCGCACAGAAACAACATCCAAGTGCATCGGGTGTGCACGAAACATCTGTCGTAGGCAACATGTGTGCCTGACAGAAAAATCAGGTGCATCTGACATGCACGAAAAATCTCGATTTAGTGCATCTGGTGTGCACCAAAATCGCATCTCAAGACATGCGCTCAACATGCGCGAAAATCTAAATCAGGTGCATCCATCGTGCACGAAATCATGAAATCCAATATCAAGCGCCGGACGTGCGAAAAATCAATCAGGTGCACAAGGTGCACAAAACAAATATCGAGTATCACAATCGAAATTGAAGTCCAGTGCATCTAAGTGCACAAAAGGCGTATCACTGCACTGCAAGCATATATAAACTATACAGAGTGCAGGAACCAAATCGTGTGCGTGCATATGCACAAAATCAACTCAAATGTCTAAAACCGTAAAATCACAAATATGTGAAACTAAAGCACGAAAACGATATCAAGTGCAACACTGTGCAAAGATCGTAAATCCTCAATCATCAAAATTAAATCATACGAATAAATCACCCAAAACATCGGAATCAATAATGGCGGAATAGTACTGCTCCAACGCATCCTCTAAGAATCTCGGCCAACTGTCGCGGTCACTAGTGGGACGTCTCGTCGATGATCATGAACTCTGTCTTGCTGGTGTGCGTAACCATGACCACTCCTGGGTCAAGGTCTTCACTGTGAGTTACCAATCTTTCGGTCCATCGGCTCATCGGCCCTGTCAGGTGTGCTAACGGGGACGATTCCATTCTGGCACTTCTCTGGTCATCTCTTGGTCAATCATCGCGACCACTCGTAAGACAGCATATTACTGGCGTCGGCCTCTGGCTCTCTGAATGTACGTGACACCTCTGATCCTGGATGCAAGTATCATTGCAGCAGTTTCCTGGAAGGAATCCTGCTCACGGTCTCTTCCATGTCTCGTCTCTGCCAACTGTCCGGAAGTCATTGTCCTTTCCTATATCTGCATCTTGCTCTGGAACGTCTGCATACTCATCGCAACTCCTTCTGGAAGGTAAGTCCAAGTACCATGCCTCGGCATGCGCATCACGTCTCTGATGTCGGCGGAGTGGAACGTCATCTCATCTAGATCTGGTGCGAACCTCTTACTCCACTTTTCTCTAATGTCGTCTGCTTTGGACTCGTCTCGTCGCGGCTGCATGGACTGAGCTCCAACGACTATCCTCGTATCTGGAGTCTCCCAAGAATGCGTCTCACCACCTAGCATCCGATTGAAGTCGAACCATTCGATCGATTCGTCAAAACCTCATAATCCCCCAAGAGCTCAACCTCTTGGGCACAGTTTAATAGTATCGAGTACATACCACAGCATCGGTGGTCCAGCCGTAGAAGGGCAAACCCAAGCCTCACTAATGGCGCCGTAGAACTGCCGCAAATCCGAAGGTTCAAAGGCTTTCACACGGTCATTAAGTCGAGTTAGGGTTTCATTCTTCTAGAGGGACCATAGAATTGCCTGCATGTCTTTCCGACTACTTTAAACTTGGATAAATAGGTTTCTGACATTCGATCGTCTCTGTCGACTCCCAACGCCTCCGCGTGAAGTCGTCTCTAGCTGGAATCAATCTATCTGATGACCTCGCATCGGGGTAAGCGAACGAACCACCTGTCCTAGTCATTCATCATCGGGTGACTAGCGACCTTCTATCATCTATTCGTACAACTCGCCCCGCCATAGTTCCAACATATGGGGCGATATCTCGTCGCTCGCAGCAACAACTGGCTCGCTCGTCTGCACGCTGAACAGTGCCTCAATCATCAGGAGTAAGCAACACGCCAACGGTCATCAAAATCTGGCTGGCCTCTGTCAGTGGCTCAATCCTCTAGTGTCGATCAGCACATCCGAGTAACCTCATAAAGGCGATCCGCCAAACGCTCGCGGCGCGGAAACACAGTAAAAAGACACATCTCTGCAATCGTGTGTCGCCGGAATTTCGCCCTGGTCAGTCCTCGTTCGTGACGAGCTTGTGCTGACCGTAACTCTAGCCGTAGCTCTCCCTGCCGTAACCGTAGCAGCAAAACCCACCTGATACCGATGAGGCTAGATCGGAATGAATATAATACTGAACAAGGAAATGTACATCCTAAGGCTTCATAAGTGGAGTGGCGTGTCGTAAATATGCCGCGGAACATACCAACGGTACGTCACTCTACTTTAGTCACCTATTCCATCAACCAAGGGTCATCCTACGCTCCGAAGGTTAAAACCTAACGCTCTGATACCAACTTTGTCACGTCCCGAAAGTACAGAACATGACCGGCACTTAAACTACGAAACGTCTCGAGGCGTACGTAATCTAAGTAAACCGAAAACCCAAAAATCCAAACCAAGAAAAGAAGTAGAGTGAAGGAAAACCAATTTAAAACAAGTAGTTTTAATAGCATAAGCCGAATTATGGTTTTTTTTTTTTTTTTAAAACATCAAAAATTTACTGAAAATTTCAGCAGAGTCTCCTTTGTAAATACTGGCCCCCAAACGGGATACAACATGAATAGTATACGAAATCAAGAAAAAGGCATCCCCAAGCGGGAGCTAGCTCTTCGTCAATCGACGGTCACAATCACACAAGCACTATAATATACAACGCCAACGGCGAGGATCAAAAACTCAAAAGGGAACTCAAAACCACCAGAATTAAAACGAGCGACTCTAAGGTCGAAAGAATAAACAACACTGGTCTCTATCTCAATAGATACATGTTTGGTTGATGGAATTTACTAGATACAACTGAATAATATCATACAAGGTAAATAATGGGGGTATGATACAAGTAAACCCACCTACTAGCAAATCACCCGAATGAAACTATGCCCGCAAAGCCGTAAGGAAACCTGTATGGCAAACCTGCAAGAAACTGGGGCACAACGGGGATGAGTTGCCAACTCGTGAATAGAAAAATATCTACGCACAGAAATCGCATAAATAACGCAATCCTAAGTCAATGATCATAATATATCCTCAAATATATGCATAACAGGCAGCCTATGACAATGTCTAGGGTAATATCTAACCCGAGTGCAAACTCATGTGCCCGTGTCAATGCCTCAGGTAGCAAAATATCATATGAATGAGGTATGAATGCATGAAACAGAATACATGTAAATGAAGAAACTGTTTTCATAAATTAGTGAGATTTCCTTCTTATTTTTAAACTGAGGTATTATAAAAGAAATCAGCATCAACAGTGTCTAGCATCGACACAAAACATAAATCTCACTGTCTCGAAATATCAATGTCTCAATCTCAATATCTAGGGCACCGTCAGTCCAGACCGGCCCCTACCATCCATCTCAAGACCACGACGGTATCCTCCGGATATCCGACGCGTCGGGTAATATCACCGGTAGGTAGTGCTCCCCAGCCAGGCTCAACGTCAACACCACATTCCTCTTGCCCCGGGATACCATACCGGGCCCACCATATACCCGTGACGGTTCCTCCACTCCTCGACACGGATCTCCAAAACCACAGCAAACTCATGGTGGACGACACTTTACATCACTAGAAAACCGCAACATTTTATATTTTTAAATGATCATAAGTTGTAAATTTTGCGGCTTTTCCCGAAATCCAGAAATATCATAAATCTCAAGAAATCATCACAAGTGCATATGTCAATGATAATGAACTAGACATGAACAACTGAATAACAGTATGCATGAAGTGGTAGGTAATAACTACAATGTCTAATATGGCATATAAGGAAAGTACACTAATATCATGTCAAAACTACCAGCTAACAATCTAAGTCAAGCAATTATATTCTCTAAAGTGTACGTGACATGGCAATTACCGATGAAGATGTGTGTGAGCCGGCAAGTAGGTGTACGTGGTACATACGCATCATCGGTAATGGTGCTGGTGTCCTAATAGCATGATATCAATAATGGAATATGCAGCAAAATAAATATGCGAGGCAGAGCGAACAGCAATAATGTGCGGGAGCTGAATACTAGACACAACGATAACTAATCTGCAATAATCTAATATAATTCCTACGAATGGTGCCTTTTGAAATAACACGAATCATGAGGTTTTGAAAATAGGGGCTACGGTGTTTTTATGAAAAGATACGTCGTTTTTGAAATATCCGTAGATTCCCTTGAGCTGTCTTTAAAAATGCCCACGATTCGTTAGTTTTTTGAAATAGGTAAGAAGTCTAATCTAATCTAACAACTACACTAAACTATACGGCTGAACTAACAAGCTGAACTACAGGTAAGGAAACCGCCTATCATCCGAGTCGATACATATACATACCTGTATATGTATAGTCGGTGATCCCGCCTCAATAATATCATATCCGATACCATATCTATAATCAGGCATCCCAAGTCAAGAGTGCGGATCAATCATCAATATAGCTCGTACGTAAATCCGTCGTACGGCATCCCAAACTGGGTACGGGTCAATATCACATTCATCATTCTATTCACCTGGTATCCTCTTTATCAAATATCATGATCGGGGTACTGATCTACGTCTAGTACCATACTGATACCGCCTACGTATGCATGGACGTGTGTGAAACACTACGTCAAGGACCCGCTACAACGGCATGTCGTATCTAAGATACGAACCCTGCTATATCACCGATCTCACGGCCTCAAATCAAATCTCATCGACTCAGCTCAATCCCAAGTATCATCCTAAAATCAGTATGTGAACACATAGTCTCATACCCATGTGAACACATAACTATAAAGAATCCCATGAGCACATATCAAAAGGAATGTATGCAAGTATGTATGTGTGTATGTGTAGTGCAACACTACCCTAGGGTTCGCAACACTAAAAATAGTCCAACACACCAATATCCATCCTAAGCATCGTTATTAATCCTAAATAACATATAATAAATGTTGGTGTGTATACGCATCCGCATACACCACCACGGACTGCGGGGGTGCTATACGCCATCCACCCGACTTCTCCCCGTAGATATAAATCTACTCACCTGGTCCTCGCTAGCCGGTGCCGACGTTGCCACGCGCTTGCTTGTCGTCTCGAAGTCCATATGGGGGTACCTACATATCATAACGCACCATATCTCATTAAAAACCGACTCATGATCAAAACGACGCACGAATCCCACATAGGTCAAAACCTATGGTTGCTTTCACAAATCAACCCAAAAACCCTCGACGTCGGCGTACAAACGCCAAACCATCGAGAAAAACCCAATACCAATCACGCGTTCATAACGCACTAGAATTTAATTGAAAATATGGTGCAATTCATAAAAACCTTAAATTTGCTCAAATCGATTTATTTCACAAAGCCTAGAAAACACTTAATTACCGTTTTAATTCGGAACTTGATGTTTTAACCCAACTAATAGCCATATTATTCACTAAGTATCAAAACCAGGTCATATACACCATTTCCATATTTTTAATCTCACTAATTATCATTAACCCAAAATTCAAGTTTGCAAAAACAACCAATTTTAACAATTTTTAAAGTGAAATTCATAATTTAACAATTAAGCTTGGTTTTGCATATTTTAAATGGTTAAACCACACATGGAAATCTTAATGATGTGCTAAAAACCCTAACTAGATTTTAATCCCACATTTTAATTAAATTTCTAAAACCTAGTTAGCAATTTAGCATAATTATCACAATTTGGAAAATATAACTATAACAATTTGCAAATTAGCTACAAGATTAGGTTTTGCATATCATAAGATGCTAAAATACATCACACAACCATGAAATAATTATCACAACCATAACTTTAGTTTAACCCTTCTCTTGATTTTCCTAAAGTAAGCCACCACAACTAATTTAACACTTCTAATATCTAAATTAGCATATACAAACTACAATTTAAACATTATGTTAGAGTTTTACCTCCCAAGATTGAAATCCTAGGTTTCCCTAACCTCCATAGACACCATCATTCTCCATACTTAAAAGCAATTTTGTCTTAAGAAGGGAATAGCATGAGAATTTGCTTAGAATTTGAGAAGAAATTGTAGATTTTTCATTTGAATTTTGTGAAGAAATTGATGTGAAGAGAGATGGAACAAGGAGGGGGGGAAGGCTGTTTCGGCCAGCAGGTTTAGGGGGGAAAGAGTGAGGGATTTGTGTGAGAAAGTCTAAGTCAAAGCCCATCCAATCACTTAAAATCCATACCTCAATATAATACATTAATTATTTCAATTCCAACCACTTTAAAATGAGTTGAAGAAGCAAAATTGGAGTGGAAAAATATGGGCTGCTGTAGGGATCCTAGGCACTCTAGTGAGGTCTCCCAAGCCATCAACCATGGCAATTTCAAAAATAATGGTGCCTACAAACCCTAAAGTACGGATCGTTTGCTAGATATCTAGGCGAACAAGAACTAGTTAACAGTTAACTAAAGAGATACGGAAATTACAACCTTTGTAGATCCGGATATCCACCTCCACGGCTCCGCAACGAGGTCATCTCCGCTGTCCAAATCAAATCCGGGCTCTAGAGTCGACTTCGTCGGAGAATGGGCAAGCTAGGTCGTCAATGTCCATGCCGAAGATGATCTACGTCGAGATATCGCAAGAACAAGCTCCAACTTCATCAAGCTTGGAAAACTTGTGAAGGAAACACCCTATACTACTTGGCAATAGATAGAGGATGAAGAAATAGGAAGTGGGTAAACTTTAGTTTTGGATTTCTCACTAATATGCATCAATCACCATTGATGGAGGTGAACTTTCTTCACTTGAAGAAAGGAAGAAGAAGAAGTAATATGTTATGATAAGAATAATTAGTTAATTTAAAAAAGAATAGAATAATTAGTTCTTATCATCACATAACCATGGTAAAGTGTAGAGAGTGAACTAGGGTTAGTGGAGTGGTTAGGGTTAAGAATGAGACAAAGTGGTCAAAGTCTTCATGAAGCTTCATGAAAGAATAAAGAAAGCCACCACTTTGCTCATTCCTTTTATTTTCCAAAAAGGTTATTAATGAATAAATAAAAGAAAAAGGAAATCAAACTCTAACCATTCATAAACCATGGTTCATTCTTTACACAACCAAAGAAGCATGTATCATCAAACATGATACATCCAAGTGCACAAAATCATATCGGATATGGAATGCGCACACCCGAGTGAGAAAATCCATTTAAAGTAAACCGATACTAGTTAATGCAAAGCAATATATCAAATATATAATTATGCATTAAATCATTAAATCAACACTTGATTTAACGATCCGGTCATGACGCACATAACCGACTGGTATCATTAGTAACAACTTATCGAATCAACACTTGATCCGATAACCCGGCTATATCGCATATAACCGATCAATGTCACATCGCGAGAATCAAATACAGTATCACATACTGGTATTATTCCCGGTCTCGCACATAACTCATATGCGCTCCTATTTCGTTTCGCTTGAACCAGGAAACCTCTGTGTAGGACTCTAAAGACTCGTCAATACGCCGGTAGCAGATGATGATCATATCATGCACCCACAAGCCGCAAGCGGTCTGCCAAACGTAACGGCCACCCGGGTATTGAGCGATCAGAAGATCGACGAGCAAGCCCGCTCACACTCCTGCGAATCCGACCAGTAACACTACCGTATAGTCCGGTCTGTTCGTCTGATATGTCGCATATCTCGCCTAGGGGTGGTAAACGTCAGACCCCAATAGCTTGATAAGTCATGCCGACGTAGGGTCCATAACATTCGTGAAACTACTGATAACACTTACCAGTATATCACTGCAACCCTGGCCAGGGATTTCCTGTTATGGCCAGTCGAGCATTGCACAACATCAACCCCCAATACCGGGAGAGACGAATCCCCTCCTATCGCTCATTGCCTCCATGTGAATCGGGACTGTACCCAAAAACCACCTGTTTGCACAACTCAGTAGAGCCGTGGTAGGGTGGAAATCAAAGCACAGTGGGAGACACACAAGACTCTATGACGATCTCGGGTCAACAGACTAAGCTGTACCAGTGTCACCAGAGAACTGCCATCTGACGTGAGGTATAATACCATCTGGGAGTTCTCGGCGAGTCCGTTCAGTGTACCCAGTCTCCACTGAGCACCCGCATACCATCTTCGATGTCAAACACCAATGGATATGGGATCATCCATCGCCCATCGCATGGGTCGAGAAGATATGCGCTAGTCTACTCTGGAATATCGATGCCCCGTCTCAATATTCCCACGACTAGGAACATTTCAAGGATGTACTCATGGACTACCCAGGCCCCACTAGTATGATCTACATCATAGTCCTGGAAGTCGAGCACACATCCTATGGGCTTTATCAACATGTAATCAGAGAGACAGAAAGTATACATGTTAAGATAAAGAGCAACCAGATAGCGTACTATCATGTCGAGCGAGAAAGTCCTTCCTATATATGTCCCAGCATCCACTACAATATACATCCTATGTACAGTAATGGCCTCTAGGGCATACATATAACTAACAATCTCCCACTTGCACTAGGGCCATCTGCAGCAGTGGTTGCAGTATCACATACTCAACCATCCCCTAAAAAGTCTCTCTTTGGGAAAAAGGCCTTCGTGAGTGGATCCGCCGTGTTGTCCTCTGAGTCTTCTCTCCTAACCTCGATCACCCTGGAGATCAACTATCTCCATGATCAGGTGATGCTTCCTCAGAATTTGTCTGGGTCACTGATGGGACCAGGGTTCCAGGGTCGAAACCACGCTTCCATTGTCATACAATGGCAGGAACCTAGTTCATCTTATGAACCAATATACACCCAAACAGCCTCTTTGGTAGTATCTTTAATAGCGATGTTACCAGCCTTTATCGTCTAGTTTGCCACGGTATCGAGCTTGGAACTCTTCCAACATACCGTCCCTTTACTGAGGGTAAAGACAATGCCCGTGACTGACATTCAGTCGTCTTTATCACCCTGGAACTCTTCCAGTGATTCTCTTCAGGATCGATTGATACCATCTCACTACATCTAGTGAGAATCCTAGCATCCATTTACATCTATCTCATAGATGAAAACTCAGGTTTTTAGGAGGTATCACTTTGATCCTATTTGGAGAATCCTAGTGATAATAGGAGATTGACCGATCGTAGTATAGGAAACTCTTTTCCTATCAAGAGTATGTTGTCTACGTACAATACGAAGATGACGACCTTACTCTCTACTACCCTTTTGTATATACAAGGTTCGTCTACCATTTTGATGAAGTCAAACACTTTGATTATCTCATCAAAACAGACGTTCCAACTCCGCGATGCCTGCTTCATTATGTAAAGCAACTTGCACACGTTTCCGCTGCTCCCACTGTTTACGAAGACCTCTGGCCGTGTTCTTACAGACGTTCTCTTCTAAATCAGTATTTAGAAAAGCAGTCAGGGCACCCAACCACCAGATATCGCAGTCATGGTATGTAGCCGTGGCAAGTGGAATCTGGATAGACTTAAGCACAGCTACTGGAAAAAGGTTTCATCATTATCCATGCCTGGTCGATGACGAAAACCTTTAACAAGTCTAGCTTTGAAAGTCTCAACCTTTCCATCTACACCAAGTAATCTTCTCAAGATATACTTGCTCCTGATGGGGATTTAACCCTTCAGATATTGCAACCAAAGTCCATACTTTGTTGGTGTATAAGGATTCCTTCTCAGATCACTAAGCATCCAGCCATTCTTACAGAGTCCCTACTCTCGATGGCCTGCTCGAAACTGGTTGGGTCATCATCTCACGATGCAATCCTTGCTCCCACTGTCATCGAGAAACCGAGGTATCTCTCAGGTGGGTGAGGAACCCTACTAGATCGGCGGAGAGGCTGAGGTTCGTCGGAAAATATTGAATCCTTTGGTTCTGTCAAATCATTAGCAGTTTTGTACAGCTGGAACCTTTCCAGTTCTACAGAACTGATCTTGCCTCGATCTTGTCCGGATTTTGCTTTTGACATAGGCCGGACAATCCCAAATCTTAACTTACTTAAGAGATAGGTTCTTCCCATACCATATCTTATATGGAGTGGTAGGCAGTGATTTGATTCCAACCTAATTCAATAGGTATGCAGCTTCTCAAGTGCATAACTCCCAAAAGGAAAAAGGTAACTCAGTAGTACTCATCATAGAGCACACCTTATCATATAGGGTGTGATAGCCCCACCCCGATATACCATCGTGCTATGGTGTATACGGAAGAGTAATGCTGAGAGAGAATCTCATTCTCTTTTAGAATAGTGCAGGAATTCTATGCACAAGTATTCTCCTCTCTGATCTCATCATAGGACATAATACTTATACCCGGTTATTGGTTCTCTACTTCTAACTTATATTCTGTGAATACCTCAAAAGCTTCGGACTTATGTTTCAGCAGGAACATACGACTGAATCTTGAGAGATTATCAGAGAATATAATGAAGTATAAAGAACCAGTCCTGGCATGTGTAGACAGGGGACCTTACATACATCATCATGTATCGGTCCCAAGAGTTCATTAACTCTTTCTCTGTTTCCAATAAACAGAGCTATGGTCATCTTATCTTTGTGACATGATTGGCGAGTTGCACAAGATGTAAATTCAAAACGATTTAAATATACATCTAAATGTAACTTCAGCCAGTCGGGTCGCATTGATCTGACCTAGTCTACAATACCTCAAGAAGAATCCGTTCATTTCTGAACTCTTCCTCTTGTGTGTGTTCCATATACTAAGAACTGTAGTTTGATTTAGAACATCAATGCTTTTAGATAACGCACCTGAACCGATCAACTTTTGATATAGGAAATATTCAAAACATTATCCAATTATACAAAATTTTATCATTTCTTTACTAATAAAAGAGACTGATATGATTTTGTATATCAGGTTCAGCATCTAATAGCATTTGTTCAGAATCAATGTATTGGTAATACAGGGTGACAGTGACCAACAGACTTGGCTGCAACACTTGCCCCGGTTTCTGTCTCATGAAACATATCACCCGTTCTCAGTTTTTCTACCTTTTTGTAGCCCTATGTAACAGATTACATATCTGGGATCCTGATCCGGTATCATATACCCAGGATGCAGAGGATACTGAGAAACAGTTCTTTGTAATGAACACACCCGAAGGAGATGCATCATATGCACTTTCTTCGTTTGGGCGGCATAGGAATTCTGGTATTCCCTTATTTCCTGCTCTGTTTTATAACAATTATAAGTTGGAGCGGGACCAACGTTTCCCAGCTCAGTATAACAAGCGGGTTCGGTCAATAATCCGTATTATTATCTTGATTAAGGCGTGATATGGTCGCTACCTGGAGAGAGAGAGAAGAAAACACTCAGCGTGCGCTCTTGCAAGAATAGATTGGTTTTTATTTTATCTAATCAGGATGGCTCCCGCTGCTTTTTATCAAATCTTCCTTCAAACCCTAAAAGGAAAGACTAGCCGGGATTAATTACACACTACAAGTTCGCCAATCTTTCAGCCAGGCCAGTGTCGGTACTTTGAGGGAGGTCCCCCGTGCTTTCGCACGAACCTAATTAATGTAAACCTCGTTTTCCCAGAGGCGTAACCTCGTTAACACCTTTCTAGACACCTACTTGATCGGCTAATTGTAATGTATAAAACTCTCCCAGGAGTAACTCTTACTCGCAGCGGGTATCGGGATCCAACTATCTCATAGAAGGTATGCAATCTCATTGCAAATTCCAACACTTGAAACTCCCGATAATGGTTTTTACCCCTAGCACCTATGACCTTAACTATGGTCAACAAATCATAAGTACTAGTCAAGTTCTACCCGTCATTTCGTGATTAATTAGACCCACCCACATGACCCTTAACTAAGGTCAACAAAGTCACGCGACTGTCCTAACTAATCGCATCATATGCGGTGTAGGAAGACATCACTTAGCTACCGTACACTGTGCCTTGACTATGGTCAACAAACACAGCACGAATACTAAGTACTCTACTTCCTAAAATGACGGAGGGTTGCGGCTGGTTTTTGTGAAAACCTTTAACGCTTTGAACTTGATCTCGTTGCGGAATCAAATGGTTTTTAAATGGAATGTTTTTGAAGCTTTTCTAGTTTTGCTAAAGGGGTCACTCCCGGTGAAGGGATCGTCGGCCCTTTCCTCGTCGAATGAGGTGCGGGATATATCATATATATCACTGTGCAAAGCAGAAACTATAGAAGTGATCAAATACAAACCGAGTGTGTAGCATCTGCCAGTTATTGCTAAAGGAGTCACTCCCGGTGAAGGGATCTCGGTCCTTTCCTCATCGAATAAGGTGCAGGATGTTCTATAATGAACACCGCGATGCAAAGCAAGAACTGTAGCTACCTGTTTTATTTTGAAATTCGATTCCACAACATCAATTAGGTTTATTTTCTTTCATTAATCTCATTAATGAATATCCCATCATTTATATTACCTAAACATCACAGATAGATATAACGTACGCTTATGCCATCCGCATTCGCCTCGATGTCCCGTCTGCACCGTTAGGTTAGGTAACTAACGCCAGAGCGAGGCAGGGCTAGCGCGGGTGTAAAACATAAGCAACGTCTATATAATATATCATATATACTATATATAATACCTGTCACAGAACACAGAACATCGCATGATCACAGATAAAACACAGCAGAAGAAACATATGAAATATTGGATATACTAGGACGTCCGTGTTTTCAATACGAGCCAGTATAAAACACGGATTCCACGGTCGTGATGAATAGCCTATCCCACACCCCTAGACCCCTACGAGAGCGGCAAGCAACCCTGCCAATTCTAGGGTTAGGAAACCCGGACTCGACTCCTCGAGTTGGTCTCCCACTGGACCCCAGAACCCGGTTACTTGTGCTCCCCTCCTTGGGTCTATCCTAGTGCAGAAAAGTAAATAATATACAAATGGTGACTACTTCCGCAACCTGGAAGTGCCCCAAATAAAAGAATATTACATACAAGTTTTTACATGAATGAAAATGAAAAAACACTCATCTCACATAAAAACCCCCCGGCTATTCCAACACGACAATCCAATATAACATATCCAGCAACACATAACATCAGATATCATCAACGTAAGTAAATATGCGCATCCCAATTGTCGTTGACATATAGAAACGAAACCGGCGATATCACATATTACACTTACGGTCACAGAAAAGAAAGTGTAAAACTACAACAGTTGGAATCCGCAATATCCTCAGACATCGCATGCCTGACCAAATGAATTACTTAGACATCGCATGCCTAACAATTATAAACCCCGCATTTTAGTCTCATTATCGAAAACACTTTTCAATATCAAGTCGGGCAATTCAACAAGATTCCCGACATCCTGATCGAATACTCGTCGCAAACTTCAGTAGACGGCCGCACCCCCGACGCCGTCGACAAAGTGCACCAAGGCGGAACACCGCTACCGCGAGCACCCGAACGGATGCTTTCGGCGACGGGGTTCTCCTACAGTCACTTGGTCGGGGCTATGGAGTGAGGCTGTCTATTAAGTTTACCGGCGAATATCCGCGTACGCTACGTGATTGCGACGGACTTTTGATCACATCAAAAATCCGTGGCAACCGATCAAGTGAGACTAAACTGCTACGTTTATAACATTCATTCAGTTATCATATAACTTATTGTGAATTCCAATTATTGTATCCCATTCCAGATAAACAGAAAATGTTAAACTTTCCGATCGAACAATTGAACACCCAAGTTTTCCCGATAAAGATCAACACATGAAACTAGTCTAACAACATTCAGTTCGTACCTCAGTACCAACGGTCCAGCCGTAGAAGGGTCAAGCCAACGCCTCACATGTGGCACGCCGTACTGCCCCAAACCCGAAGGTTCAAAGGGCAGTTCAAGACGGTCACATAATCGAGTTAAGGTTTGTGTCTTCTAGAGGGACCATCGCGTTACTTGCACTACTTAGAACGTCGTTAAACTACGGAAAAATCCAACACTTGGAAATTTCCCGACAGGGGAAAAATCGGGTATTTATATCCGGTCGAACTTTTTAACATATTCTAAAATTTATCCGGAAAACACATGGACAGAATTAGACTTTCCGATCGAAACAATGATTCCCAAAATAACTCAGAACAACTCAACTCTTGAGTTCAGTTTAAATATTCCAGGAAAATGAGCATTGAATTTTACGAGTTACTGTGAAATTTGACACGTGTCGGCTTCTTATTGGCGGCCCTTCCGCCGCGCAAACACCCTTTGTGCGGCGCTTCCGCCGCGATATTGTGGAATTAGGGTACCAAATTTCACAGTAATTCTTAAAAAGGCCTGCTTGTTTTTCTGGATATTTTTAATTGCCAAAAATCAACAGTTTTGAAAAAAGTACAGAGAGCAATTTTGCAATGGGATTTTGGTTCGATCGGGTTTCTAATTCCGTCCGGGGATCGCCTAAGGCTCTAGCTAGGCTCTGATACCACTGTAGGGATCCTAGGCACTCTAGTGAGGTCTCCCAAGCCATCAACCATGGCAATTTCAAAAATAATGGTGCCTACAAACCCTAAAGTACGGATCGTTTGCTAGATATCTAGGCGAACAAGAACTAGTTAACAGTTAACTAAAGAGATACGGAAATTACAACCTTTGTAGATCCGGATATCCACCTCCACGGCTCCGCAACGAGGTCATCTCCGCTGTCCAAATCAAATCCGGGCTCTAGAGTCGACTTCGTCGGAGAATGGGCAAGCTAGGTCGTCAATGTCCATGCCGAAGATGATCTACGTCGAGATATCGCAAGAACAAGCTCCAACTTCATCAAGCTTGGAAAACTTGTGAAGGAAACACCCTATACTACTTGGCAATAGATAGAGGATGAAGAAATAGGAAGTGGGTAAACTTTAGTTTTGGATTTCTCACTAATATGCATCAATCACCATTGATGGAGGTGAACTTTCTTCACTTGAAGAAAGGAAGAAGAAGAAGTAATATGTTATGATAAGAATAATTAGTTAATTTAAAAAAGAATAGAATAATTAGTTCTTATCATCACATAACCATGGTAAAGTGTAGAGAGTGAACTAGGGTTAGTGGAGTGGTTAGGGTTAAGAATGAGACAAAGTGGTCAAAGTCTTCATGAAGCTTCATGAAAGAATAAAGAAAGCCACCACTTTGCTCATTCCTTTTATTTTCCAAAAAGGTTATTAATGAATAAATAAAAGAAAAAGGAAATCAAACTCTAACCATTCATAAACCATGGTTCATTCTTTACACAACCAAAGAAGCATGTATCATCAAACATGATACATCCAAGTGCACAAAATCATATCGGATATGGAATGCGCACACCCGAGTGAGAAAATCCATTTAAAGTAAACCGATACTAGTTAATGCAAAGCAATATATCAAATATATAATTATGCATTAAATCATTAAATCAACACTTGATTTAACGATCCGGTCATGACGCACATAACCGACTGGTATCATTAGTAACAACTTATCGAATCAACACTTGATCCGATAACCCGGCTATATCGCATATAACCGATCAATGTCACATCGCGAGAATCAAATACAGTATCACATACTGGTATTATTCCCGGTCTCGCACATAACTCATATGCGCTCCTATTTCGTTTCGCTTGAACCAGGAAACCTCTGTGTAGGACTCTAAAGACTCGTCAATACGCCGGTAGCAGATGATGATCATATCATGCACCCACAAGCCGCAAGCGGTCTGCCAAACGTAACGGCCACCCGGGTATTGAGCGATCAGAAGATCGACGAGCAAGCCCGCTCACACTCCTGCGAATCCGACCAGTAACACTACCGTATAGTCCGGTCTGTTCGTCTGATATGTCGCATATCTCGCCTAGGGGTGGTAAACGTCAGACCCCAATAGCTTGATAAGTCATGCCGACGTAGGGTCCATAACATTCGTGAAACTACTGATAACACTTACCAGTATATCACTGCAACCCTGGCCAGGGATTTCCTGTTATGGCCAGTCGAGCATTGCACAACATCAACCCCCAATACCGGGAGAGACGAATCCCCTCCTATCGCTCATTGCCTCCATGTGAATCGGGACTGTACCCAAAAACCACCTGTTTGCACAACTCAGTAGAGCCGTGGTAGGGTGGAAATCAAAGCACAGTGGGAGACACACAAGACTCTATGACGATCTCGGGTCAACAGACTAAGCTGTACCAGTGTCACCAGAGAACTGCCATCTGACGTGAGGTATAATACCATCTGGGAGTTCTCGGCGAGTCCGTTCAGTGTACCCAGTCTCCACTGAGCACCCGCATACCATCTTCGATGTCAAACACCAATGGATATGGGATCATCCATCGCCCATCGCATGGGTCGAGAAGATATGCGCTAGTCTACTCTGGAATATCGATGCCCCGTCTCAATATTCCCACGACTAGGAACATTTCAAGGATGTACTCATGGACTACCCAGGCCCCACTAGTATGATCTACATCATAGTCCTGGAAGTCGAGCACACATCCTATGGGCTTTATCAACATGTAATCAGAGAGACAGAAAGTATACATGTTAAGATAAAGAGCAACCAGATAGCGTACTATCATGTCGAGCGAGAAAGTCCTTCCTATATATGTCCCAGCATCCACTACAATATACATCCTATGTACAGTAATGGCCTCTAGGGCATACATATAACTAACAGCTGCTGCCATGGTGGGCTCGGCCAAGGGGTTGGGGTGAGGTTTTGTGAAAGTTCGCAAGGAAATTTTATGCAAAAAGTCCCTCTCAAGTTACCAAATTGCAAACTTTCGCTAATTTCACCAAAAAGCCTTTTTTTTCTTCAATAATTTCTAAACCGTTTTGGCAAATGCTTTCGTTCCAAAAACCACATGATAAATTTTTATTTAATGTTTTATGATGCACAAAATTTGTTTCAACTCATTCCAATTTGTAATTTTCCCTAATTAAATGTATTAGTGACGGCTTAAAATAGTAATAAAATAATATTTTTTTCAGAAATTTGAAATTTCACCAGCGGCTCAATAAACATCAAATAATAGCAATTACATAGCTAGAATATGTATATTTAATTTTTATAATAAGATATTTATATTTTGACTTTTTACAGAAAACCGCCTTATTTTACCGATTTTTCGAAATTTCACCGAAACGATTTTCAAAACGTTACACTCTATGACGATCTCGGGTCTACAGACTAACCTGCACAAGTGTCACCTGAGAACTGCCATCTGACGTGAGGTATAATACCATCTGGGAGTTCTCGGCGAGTCCGTCCAGTGTACCTAGTCTCCACTGAGCACCCGATACCATCTCTGATGTCAAACACTAATGGATATGGGATCATCCATCGCCCATCTCATGGATCGAGAAGCGTATACGCTAGTCTACTCTGATATATCAATGCCCCGTCTCGATACACCTACGACTAGGGACCTTGAAGGATGTACTTATGGACTACCATGTCCCCACTAGTATGATCTGCATCATATTCCAGGCAGTCAAGTACACATCCTAAGGGCTTTATCAACATGTAACTATAAGACAGTTTAAAGAGACATGTGTACTTGTTAAGATAAAGAGTAACCAGATAGCATACTATCATATCGAGCAAGAAAGTCATCTCTATATATGTCCAAGCATCCAATATAATATACATCATCTGTACAATACTAGCCTCTAGGGCATACATACAACTAACACAACGGTGGCTACAACCGCAACCTGGATGTGCCCCGCAAAATAATATTACAACTTATTACATTTACATCAAATGAATTAATACAATAACCCATCACAAAACCCGGCTAATCATCACAACAGTCCAATACAGTTTATATACACAAACAGTTATATATAACATCACAGATATGTGCAACCCCCTTCCAACCGACATACTAGCAGTTAGGGGAGGTTTACGAACACATAAAACATTTCACAGATATAATCAAACAAGCAAATACCGTATAATTTCGATCGATTAAACACATTTAATTTTGCTCCAATACTTCTCTGTAAATCTGAAACCTGAGCAAAAACAAAAATTACCAGAAAACACCAAATATCACAGAGAATCAACACAAGAAACTTGGGATGATGAATCGTCCAAAGCGCGGCGGAATCGCGGCGGATCGGTGGGATCGGCCGCGGTTCCGCGGAGCTATGGCCGATTCATGAGCCCAATTTTCTTGGGTGTTCTAATACATTCATTTAGGTCAATCTGAAGGTCCCTGAAAAATTTTTGGACCTCATTTAAAATCCGACAGAAAGTACATGATATCAGGGTTTTTCCGGTTTGTTTTTCCGTTCGAAATTCATACAAATTTGCAAGTGTGTTAAATACTGTTTAGCTAGGCTCTGATACCACTGTAAGTCGATGTTCAACACCCCAATACTTATGGGGAGGCGGAAATATGAATAACAATCTTGTTCTATGATTAAACATCGAATAACCGTATGAATCGTTTGCTAAACAAGTTTTAACAAAAGCTATAAAGTTCTAAACTACTATGTTAAGAGATTATACCAAACGGTTCTAGTCCTTCGTCTTAATATTATCTACGGCCTCTTTGGATCTCCACGTCCTCTTCGGCTTTCTTCCGTGATAGACGATCCACCCGAGAACCCTAATCCAAGCTATAACCTCTAAACTTGAGGTTACTTAGTTTCTCTAGTTGCTAAATAGAGTAGCTAAGGTGATGTAGAGATAGGTTATGGAGTAATTAGTCTTTCCTAATCCTTGTTCTCAACTCATGAGGGGTAGGATTAGGCTTTGGTGAAGGAGAGAGAGCTTGAAGAGAGAGAGTGAGAAGATGATAATGATAATAATAATAATAATGAAATAGCTTCTCACTTGATATATGAAACATAATGAATAAAAAGAAATGAATAATATGAGATTATTCATCATGTTTCATAAATGCAAGTGGGTGATTCATTATGTGAGTCATTAAGCATTTAATAATGCATTAATGACATGATGAATCACTCACAATGAGTCACTAAATCATTAAATGAAAATGCCACCTCTCCCTCCATGTCACATCCTTCTAGAAGCTTCTCGGAAAATTACGAGAACGCCCCTCTCATCCGTGAAAACACGGAAAAACTTTAGACTGTATAAATCCAATAACCTGATACTAGAATCTGGCTTAAACCAAAGCCAGCTAGTAAAAACTGTCCGAATGTCGCACGTGCGTTTAAACACGTACGCGTTCGAACCTTTGTCGTAAAACCATACGACCTCTATATCTTTTCGCCTGGGTTTGGGAAATCTCTATGTGGGACTCTAAAGACTCAACTACTACGCTGGTAGTGGGTTTAACCACAGACCGCAAGCGGCACTAGCTGTACGTAACGGTCCCCAGGTAGTTGTCGATAAGAAAGCCGATGAGATAACCCATCTGAAATCCTACTGAGCCTGTCGATGACAATATCCGCGCAGTCCGGTCTGTTCGTCTAAGAGTATAACATGTACGGTCTAGGGAGGTGGTGGACGTCAGACCCCTAATAACCGTACAAGTCGTTTCGGTATGGTTCAAGACCACCCGAGAATCTACTGATCATTCCATCAGTAATTCTCAATCAGCCCTGGCCAGAGACTTATGGTAATGACCAACCGACCACAGTGCGATATCAACTCCCTATACCGAGAGAGACGAATCCCTAACAGACGCTCACTGCCTCCACGTGGCTCGGGACTGTGCCCAACTGAAACCTGTTTGCACGACTCCTTTGAGCCGTGGTAGGGTAATAATCAAAGCACAGTGGGAACTCACACGAGAAAAATGATGACCTTAAGTCAACGGACTATCTGCACACATGTCACCTGAGAACTGCTATCTGACGTTAGGTATAATACCATCCAGTTAGTTCTCGGTGAGTCCTGTCCGGTGTACTCACACCCAGTGAGCATCTGTATACAATCTTAGGTGAACACCACCAATGGTTGCGGGACCAATCCATCGCCCCTCGTCAGGGTCTAGATATGTATACACTAGTCTACTCCGGAGTATCGATGCCCAATCTCGATACTCCTGCGACCAGGGACATCTAAGGGTGTGCCTATTGACTATCCAGCTCCCGCTAGTATGACTGTCATCACAACGCCGGTAGTCAGACAAACACCCTATGGGCTTTATCAACATATATATATAAATACCAAGTAAAATATATCATACGTTAAGACAAAGTCAAACCAAATAGCGTACTATCATATTAAGCAAGACTGTCATGTACATACATATCCCAAGCATCCTATACAATGTAGGCCTCTAGGGCATATATATCCAACATCACGGCTCATAAGATTTGAAAGTCTTAAGTTACAGAGACCTAAACCTGTGCTTAAGCAAACCCCCACAAACATCCAATATTGCCCTACAATTAGTTCAATACTGACCCTTGTATACAATCCACGGGCGCGAATAAACATTTCCCTAACCAAGTCTCATTCGTGATTGGGGATATGTTCGCATGGTAAACAACCCTTGTAAATCCTCTCGATTTATGAGGAGAAACCCCTCCTGTGGGATCCTTACGACTTACAGAGGAAACGAACACTTAGGAATCCTCACGAGTCCTAAAGAGAAAATACACCTACAAGATCCCCACGACTTGTGGGGAGAAATAACTTCGTGAAACCCTTACGGCTCATGAAGTCAAAAGCCTTAGCCGACAGGACCCTAACCCTGGTCGCTAAGCCACCTTTGTTCGACATCGACAGAGACAGATGATGATTCGCTCCTGGTAACATCCCAGTTGTAGCGGTGCTGATGCCGAAATCGGTTTACAGCGAAAAGCCAATAGGCCGCACATGCATACGAAATAGCCGAAATGATAGGGCAACTTGCAATAAAAAGCAACAAGTAAAAATGTATGCATGCAAAATAGCCGAAATGATTGGGCAACTCGCAATAAAAAGCAGCGAGTAAAAATAAAATAAAAAGCCAAAATGATTGGGTACCGCGAAAAATAGCCGAAATGATTGGGCAATCGCGACCTTCGCGATATAAAAGCTGAAATGATAGAGCATCGCGGAGATAAAACAAAAAAATGATGATAAAACTTTGGCCCTACAGTTAAGATCACATCGATCCCTATATGCAATCCAAGGGCGTAAACAAAGAGGGAACCATTCTTTCCCGACAGGCTCCGCCAGAAGACGAAGCCAAATCTCGACGGTTCAGTCCAACTCTGAAGAAACCAGTGTCTTCAGCAGATACCTCGACTCATGGATACAAACACTCCTTGACGAGAGCCTCCTGATCCGCGCCGACTCGCAGAGCTACCAATGCCTCCATGGGAAATTCTCGACTCGTTTCAAACCCCAAGGAAACAAATAATCCTTGGCGCTTGGGAAACAAATAATCCCTAGCAAACTCCTCGACTCACGGATACAAACACTCCTTGACGAGAGCCTCCTGATCCGCATCGACTCGCAGAGCCACCAGTGCCTCCATGGGAAATTCTCGACTCGTTTCAAACCCCAAGGAAACAAATAATTCTTGGCGCTTAGGAAACAAATAATCCCTAGCAAACTCCTCGACTCACGGATACAAACACTCCTTGACGAGAGCCTCCTGATCCGCGTCGACTCGCAGAGCCACCAGTGCCTCCGTAGGAAATTCTCGACTCGTTTCAAACCCCAAGGAAACAAATAATCCTTGGCGCTTGGGAAACAAATAATCCCTAGCAAACTCCTCGACTCACGGATACAAACACTCCTTGACGAGAGCCTCCTGATCCGCGTCGACTCGCAGAGCCACCAGTGCCTCCGTGGGAAATTCTTGACTCGTTTCAAACCCCAAGGAAACAAATAATCCTTGGCGCTTGGGAAACAAATAATCCCTAGCAAATTCCTCGACTCACGGATACAAACACTCCTTGACGAGAGCCTCCTGATCCGTGTCGACTCGCAGAGCCACCGGTGCCTCCGTGGGAAATCCTCGACTCGTTTCAAACCCCAAGGAAACAAATAATCCTTGGCGCTTGGGAAACAAATAATCCCTAGCAAACTCCTCGACTCACGGATACAAACACTTCTTGACGAGAGCCTCCTGATTCGCGTCGGCTCGCAGAGAAACTAGTGTCTCCGCGGGAAATTCCCGATTCGTCTCAACTTGAAAATGAAGCCTCAGGCAGCAGGGACTAAAAAACTTGCTTCCTGAACAATGGGACCCTGCAAGTCGATCCGAAATGGCCTCTTGCATACTATTCATGGGTCTCACTCTCCAACGTCGAGTTTCGACGAGGAGGGAAACAACCGCTTACGAGTCCTCTCGACTCGTAAGAGGGAAAAATTCTCTTATAGGATCCTTACGACTTATAAGAGAAAACCACACTTAAGAATCCTCATGATTCCTAAGGAGAAAACCACTTACGAGATCCTCTCGATCCGTAGGGAGAAAAGTCTCTATGAGACCCTCACGGCTCATAGAGTTGAAAAGTCTTAGGCAGCAGATCTGAACCTGCGGCCTAAGCCATCGCTGATTCTTAAGAAAGTCAAGATGTATGCTCTATTATCTGTTGACCATATCGACTAAGGCGGCATGCTGATGATAAAAGAAAGAAAAAGCAAGGAAATAGCACAAGACATTACAAAAAAATGTGTATCTTTTATTCATAAACTTGATTGAATACAGGATACATTGTGCTAAAGAATGAAAAATATATATATACTTTTTTTTTATTTACAATTACAAACGATATAAAGAGGGATAGCTACTGAGGAGGAAGTGTCTTTAACAAATCCGCAAGTCGCTCTCGCACTTCCTTCAGCGCCTCCTCCTGAATGGCTGCCGCGGCCACCTCTGCTTCCACCTGGGCTCGTTGCTGCAAGAAGGATGAGAGTTGCTCCTCCGCCGCCTTTTGGGCTGCTTCCTGGCTGGGCGCATCTCGCTCGACGACGTCAAGCTGTTGCCTTAATGATAACCCTTCGGAAAGACATTGCAGAAGGCCCTCAAAAACAACCTTCAGCCGTACAGCATTGGCCTCCACCCGAGCATGCAGTTGGGCAGACTTGCTCGAAGTCTCACCGCGCTCCTTACGCCTTGAAATGACTTCTTGTTCGAGATGGCGGAAGTAAGAAGCGCTCTTCTCAATCCACGCTGCTATTTGATTGCTGGCGGCCAAGGTCTCGGGAGCGGGACACAGCAACTCCAACTGATGCAGGCGGGCCTCGATCTCCCTGCAATGGTTAACCCAAGATACGATGATACCCTCGTCATGAAAGTTCACGAGTATCACCAGCATCGGGTTAACCGCTGTAGCAAAATCCGCAGCAGAAGTAGGGGTCTCGACGTCGAGCTCCTCAATGTAATCGCTCAACATACGCAAGCTGTTCGCGGCGCCTTTCGAAGATGGACGTCTCAGGTATAGACCTGCTGGAATTATGATGCGAGATTCGAAGGGCGCCGAGACCGGAATGACAGCTGAAAAGAAACAATATGTGATCAGATAACGGTTCAGAAAATAAAAAGGGGGGATTTATCAATGTGATAGTCGCTGTACCAGCTGAGGCAGGTGGCAGGGCCGGAAGGGTCGGCGGCGCAGCCCATCTTTCATCCCCTCCTTCGATTTGTAACACTGCAGTCGAGATGAGAAAAAAGGGTTTAGAAGTAATTCCATCATTGAAGAAAGAAGGATATCATTGGAAATCATACTCACCAACGCCACCAGAGGAAGAAGCGAGTTCGGATGGGAAGGAGAAGTGTGGGAGCAACATCTGGTAAAGATGGTCAAAAAGCACTCCTGAAGGACACAATAGTGTGACTTTAGTACACAAATTATGCGTCTGGAAGATAAGATTAATAAATTGCAAAACCCATACCTTCCAACATCTTCGAGGGTATGAGAGAGGGTTGAGAGGTGACCACCGCCAAGGCAGTCGTTGAAGGCGCTCCCTCGAGCAGTGGGGCATCGGCGCTGACTGCACCTGCGATACAAAAAAAGGTAAATTTGTCAGAAAAATTGTGAGGTAAAGAAAGAACACTAACTTGGGATTTACCTGACGAGCTACCGGCTGAAACGGAGGCGTTTCCCTCCTCAATGGACATGAGGCCACCGCCCGTGGCCTCATCACCCGACTCGATAGGAACCGTTGTCGTGCTCGCAAGACCTGGAGACGGCGGAAGATCGTACACGGGGAGAGCAATGATTGGAGCGTTGCCGGACTCCTGGAAGAGAGTGGCTAACTCTTCCCCAAGAGTCGTACCCATCTCACCCGCTACTTCTTCGGGCTCCGCCGTCTCCATCGGCTCATCCACCGTCACCACGAGGTCGCCGGCCTCAAGCGCCTCGTCCGCCACTACCCTCGGTTCAGTTGTAATGATCATTTCATCTGCCGCCACTTCAGGCTGGGCATCAATGACCCTCTCAGCTGAAAACCCCTCAACCTCCATCTCGGGCCCCGAAGCCTCCGCGACGTTGCCCACCGTCGGCTCAGGCTCGGTAGGAGCTGCCTCCTCTGTCTCCTTGGGATCAACGGTTTCCGCCTCCCCCTCGATCGGACTTGGCCCTGCAAGATAAGAGATATAAGGACCAATGGCATTAAAATCCTTATAACAAAAACTCTGAGAGAAATATTACCTGAAGCGGATTTACCGTTTGCGCTCCGAACTGCGTGCGCCACCTCTCTGCGGGCAGTGGATAGGGCGACAGGGGCCTCTTCGGATGAAGTATCAGCGCGAGGGACGGTGCTGGGGCCCGCTCCCACAACCAAGGCAGCCCTGCGCGCCTTCGCCTCACGCCTTAGCCGCTTTCTTTCCTCCTGAGCTATCACAATGGACCTCTGTGACGCCTCTTTCACAGCGGCGTAGTCATCCGTAAACAAAGACACCTCCAGAGCCTTTAAAGCATCTCTCATCGGCTCCTCAAGACGAACCTCCTGCGGTGGCCCAGAGGAAGCGGGAACATCGGCAACTGACGGAACATCTGCATCACTTGGCGGGAGCGGCATCAAGGCTCCTGTGATAAAAAGGGAAAGGTTAGATTGACCATAACACAAGGGAAATGAAAACTTAATGAATCGAAACTTACTAAGGCCCATGGATGCTCTAAGACGTTCCTCCTTCTGGAAAGTCTTCAGAGAAGCGGCAATGGCTTCTTCATCAGTGATGCCTGTTGAAAGAAAAGAAAGAAAAGCGTTAGTCAAAGGCAATGAAGAGGATATGTTGCAATAAAGAAAAGGCGACTAGTAGTTACCTGATTGTGCAAGCTTAGCTAGCCACGCGTCACGCCTCGCCAACCACGCTGAAGGTTCGAGAGCAGCCTCCAAGTCTGTATCGTCCGCCGGCGGCATCACTAATCCTTCGTTAGTCCCGTATTCGATCAGACCCTCGGCATAGGGAGCGTGGGGTTCCTGACCGAACACGACATCTGCAGCGAAGAGCGATTTCTTTTTCTTCTGCCCCCCGCCCCTAGGCTCACGTGGGATCGACTTCCGCTTAGCAGCCACCTTGGGACGACGGGTCCCGATGTCCGCACCCACGCCAGACTCCGGCGAGGATGCAACCACTGTCTCCACTGGAGCACAGGGCGCTGCAGGTGCATCTGTGACATCAGGGGGCGACGAGCCATATGGAGGACTTTGCGCACGTGGTGGCCCGGTTCTAACCTCTTTTAGAGGAGCGACTACTGGAGTTCTAGGAACCAAAGGAGCGTTGCGATCGGTACCTGGAGGCGCACCCTTACGATCGACCAACAGTCACCTTTCCTCCTTTATAACGGCTCCTGTCGCATGATTATACCAGTCTTTGTATACATTGAGGAGTCTTGGAGCGTAAGCCGGCGCATTGATAAAAAAATGAGAGCTCGTATTCAAGCGCATGAAATGGTGCAGTGCGTTCTCCATCCCTTCTTCAGTGGCAGTGGGTTCCAGCAAGAAGGCTTCCAAGGGGACCCCTTGATCGTAGCCCAGTTGTTGAGCAAAACGATGCGGGTTATACCTCATAAAAATTGCCACACCGTTCTGCCTAAAAACTAGGAAACCCGGTCTAATGGAATATAAATGAAGGGTCTCCCTCGCCGTCAAAACTGAGGCTCCATCCTTAAAGACATCTTGTAATGGCCGTGTCGCAGTGGTAGACGCCTTTCCAATGGTCAATACCTTATCGACAAAGGACATACCGGCTCCAACGGTATGAGGGCGAAGGAGTAAGCCCCTGGCGTTCCGCGGTGATGGGGTTACAATTGATGCGCCGATCAGCTGTATAATGCGAGAAAAACCGCACTTGTCAAAGAACGAGGGCCTTTTATGCAGACCGAAAACACCCGCCGTGTGTAGCTCAAGCCACGATGCAAAGTAATGCATCGGGAAGACCACGTGCAGTACCCCGGGCTCATTAGCATCCGCTGCTCGACTGAGGCCATGGTATAAGTGCGCCAAGCCAGCGATCCCAACAGCTACCTTTACCCCGATGGCCATCCGGTGGGCTGGATAAAAGACAGAGGGCCGCATCCGATGAGAGTGCATTGGGATCGCAAACCAGCTCAGCCACAATCCAAGAAATCCTAAGAAAAAGGCCTCCTCATTCATTCCAGGGGCCGCAATTTCTGCAAATGACATGGTAGGGAAGTCCGGAAGGAAAAAACCCTTTTGATCTATATCCTTCTCCGGTAGGTTGTCCACACCTAGACCGAAAGGATCATCCAGGACAGCAAACTTGGCAGCTTCTGATGAGATGACGCTTGGACGAAGGAAACGAGCAATGAAGTCCTCAAAGTTGTAAGTCTACGGTAGCGCCCCGGCCGTCTACAGACGCCAAATGCGGAACAAAATTTTTTAACTGGCGCTATCGTATACTATAACCCGGATCTTCCATTATTGCTAAACTAACAAACTGTAAAGAGTGTAGAAAGGTTATACCGAACGATCCGAGTCCTTCGTTCTTTAACCATCATCCCACGCTCCATTGTGGCTGCTCCGATCTCGTCGATCTCCGATCTTCTCGTCCAGGTGGCACCACGTCAACGATTCTTTAAACGGGCTCCCGCCTCTGACTCGAGGCAACTCGTTCGTCAAGTTCGCTAAAAGAGACGACCAAGAATGATGTAGAGAATGAGTAGAAGACTTTGTCTCGTTCCGTCCAAAGCTATGGACGAACGGTTAATGAAGTTGCCGATTGGTCCGGGTGATGGAAAGAAATGAGCAATGATATTTCCATACACCCCAAAGCTATCATAATCTTTTTCCAAAATGAAACAACAAAAAAAGAATCAGAGAGAGAGAGGAGGGGGCCGGCCATATATAGGGATGGGGGGTGAGTGTAGGAGAGAGGAGAGTGACCACAAGAGTGTGAACACAAATAAATATCTAGTGTGAACACACAGTATGAACACAAAGAAAGCAACCAATGAAACAATGACACCTCACCTCTTCTAGAACCTTCTAGAAGCATCCACACTCTTCCAAAGAAAAGATAAATCCGTCTTTAACCGAATGTTAAAAGACGGCTGATAGAAAACTGGAAACTGGCAACTTCCAAAAGTGATCCTGAAACGACTTTCAGGATAACCCCGTAACTGTATAAATATACCCGCATTTGTATTACGACCGAATACAAATGCAACTGAGACAAAGATATTATATCTACTCAATACAATACTCGGATCCGGCTTAAACCAAAGCCGACCAGTATCAACTGCCCGAAAACTGACACGTGCGTAAACGCACGTGCATTTTCCGAACCCTGCCATAAAACCATACGGCCTCTACAACGTTTCGCCCGAACTTGGGAAACTGTCTGTGGGGGACTCTAATGACTCGTCAGTACCCTGGCAGTGGGTTTAACCACAAACCGTCAGCGGCACTAGCTATGCGTAACGGCTGCCCATGGACTGACCTCAAGGGAGGCCGATGAGCGAACTCATCCGGAAACCCTACTGAGCCTAACAGTGACAATGTATATACAGTCCGGTCCGTTCGTCTATGAGTATCGCATATCTGCCTAGGGGGCTAGTAACGTCAGACCCCCAATAGCAGTATAAGTCGTGTCGGAGTGTACCCCAATAACACCCTGAGATACTACTGGAGTACCTACCAGTAAATCTCCTGCCACGGCCGTGGGCTTTGTGTAATAGCTCTCCTAGACACAGCACGATCTCACCCCCAATACCGGGAGAGACGAATCCCCTGCCGATCCGCTCACGTGCCTCCATATGGCTCGGGACTGTACCCAAAAACTACCTGTTTGCATGACTCCTTTGAGCCGTGGTAGGGTAGAAATCAAAGCACAGTGGGAACTCACACGAGACAAATGACGACCTCAGGTCGATGAACTAACCTGTGCACATGTCACCAGGGAACTGCTATCTGACGATATGTATAATACCAACTAGCAGACTCCCGGCGAGTCATGTCCGGTGTACTCATAACCCAATGAGCACCTGTATACATCTTAGGTGATCCACTGACACCAGTGGCTTATGAGACCGGCCACCGCCCCTCGTTGGGGTCTCGACTGTATACACTAGTCTACTCCGGAGTATCGATGCCCTGTCTCGAAACTCCCACGACTAGGGACCACAATTAAGGATATGCATATAAACTACCCAACTCTCACGTATATGATCACCATCATACAGTTGGTAGTAAAGCAAGATCCTAAGGGCTCTATCAAAGTGTAACATGTAATCAGTCACCTGAACATGTACACGACTGATAAAGGCAAACCAGATAGCATACTATCATCTCGAGTAAGACTGTCCTACCGGTATAGGTCCTCCGCAATCATTGCAATCACGTACCTGCGATCCAATAATTGACTATGAGGGTACTATCACCAACAATCTCCCACTTGCACTCAAGGCTAATTATTGCGATGTCGACTACTCATAGCCCGTGTGAAACCGAACATCCAACTCCTCTACTAATCAGTTTCACAAAGCTCGTTTGTAAAACTATTATGTTCGAGAAATAGCCTCAGTGAGTGGATCCGCCTAGATGTTTCTTTCTATATCTCTATAAATCTCAAGTTCGCGGAGAAAGCCTTCTCCCGAATCGAGTAATACCTGTCTTAGAATATGTCTGGATATCTGATGGGACCTAGTTCATAAATGAACTCCAAATCCAAACTTCTTAGACTGTATCGATCACTGAACCTAATCAGTAACCAGCACCATGCCACCCACAGTATCCTCTTGGACCACCTGTCCATAATACTGTCCCTCGTCAGAGGGAAAACTAAAACTCTGACAATCACTCTGTCATCCACGTCACCTTTGAAGCCTGGAATGATAATCGTCTCCCGAAGGAGGCTGCCGTCATCAAATCCGTAGAACATCCACTTATGTTCTAAAACTGCTTCCTTATGTCTCTCCAGTATTGGATTAATACAAACTTATCGCATCTAGTGCAAAAACAACATCTGGTGTGGTACTTGACACCTCACGATTGACTCAATTGCCTAAGCAAGTGATCTGCCAATCATGCACAGTCCTCTCCCCTTTAGTCTATACGACACCTTTAGAGAGGGTGACTCCATCACCTGCAGGTACACCACCATGCTAGGAGTCAACTATTCTAAAAACCATTAGAATATCTGTCAAAGTACCCACATTATGAAACTACCCAAATCTAGATCTAAAACCATAGATCCAGAAACCAGAATGTCAAATATTATATCCATATCCTGTCTGGAGAAACAACTGTGTGACGACCACAGTACAACCGATCGTAGTATAGGAATTTTACTTCCTACTCTGTGTATGTCATCCAGATACCATGACATCACACCCTACTACCTTCTTAACAGATCTATCCCCTATTCTGATGAAGTCAAACCCATGACTGTTACATCAAAATTAGATGATCTATCTCCGCTATAACTGCTCTAGTCTATAAATAGACATAAGCTACTTGCCCACTATGCTTCCGCTACTCCCACTGACTACGACAACCCTCTGGCAGAATAATATACACGTGCACTTCTAAAGCTAGTTTAGAACGACGCTATACTTATCCTCCTGCCTGGTCTCATAGTCTGGAACAACAGTAGTGTCAAGTCTGGGTAGATAAGAACCTCCCTGTCACCGTCCTTGAGGCTACCGAAGTACCTCTCGGGTGTCTGAGGTTACCCACCATATCTGCGGAGTGGCTAATGGAATGTCAAACCTGATTGAATATATAGGTCCTATTAAATTTTCCGTAATCGTTCGCGGTTCTGGAATCACTTCCAGTTCTACCATACTCCCACTACTGTTTTCTATACTAAAACTGTGGCGAGTCAAGAACAATATCACTATTGATCTTCCAAATGGTAGAATATCAACCCTCGACATAGCCAGGGTCAACCCACAAACAGCCATTACAGAAACGTGCCCTGAGTTATCCAGTGTCTGGTTTTAAGCATAAGCTGGACAACTTCCCGTACCTTAACATCGTTTAAGGTACGAACTATTCTATATCCAATATAGAAACTTTGGCACTTATTTAATTGGAACCATATTCAATCATGCAGCTGTCTCCAGTGCATATCAACTTAATGGAGAGAGGCTAATCAGCATTACTTAACTTAGGAATCCTTCCAATTATGAGTAACCTGAGAGAGAAACAAGTTTCTCAAAATCATTACTATCATCTGAATACCAAACACAAGAATCTACATCTTGGAACTCTTTGAAGAATCCCGATACTTGTGACACCTGGTTCTCTACTTTATTCTTATACCCACAACTTCTCAAAACTTAGACCTTGTATTTCTACGAAACACTTGTCTAAAAACTAGAGATGTCATAAGTAAACAGAACAAAGTACGAGGACCTACCCCTTTGTCCTGATGGACACTGGACAACATACAATACTCTGTATAAGTCCGCTGAGTTGAATAACTCAAAACCTGTGCTTCGTAGGTTGAAAACTGTACCCTGGCGATTTCCTCAAATATCACCAATTACAACGAATTCCGATATAATGAGGATAATCACCTAATTTCCAATAACTTACTCCCACTCATCATCTGTAAAACCATACAGATATGAGAATGAAACCTGGTAAATACATACCCTTGGAGCAAGTATCTAATCGGGAAAACAGTTTTCCTTTAACAATGCACTGAAACATGAAAATGTTTCGTAGGGGTATCCTGGTATTCCTAGTAATGCCTCTTCCATAATCCAATTCATGACTTTAACCGTATATTTCTTTGCCTTCTCTCCAAATCCCTTTATTTGTCTTTAGTCGTTACCTTCTGTACACCTTCGTTAGGCTAAATGGTTTTCTTCCTTCCCTACCGTTCAGCACCAGCCTATGGTTTGGAAGAAGACTATCCAGTAAGCATAATAGGTGTACCCTCCTAAACCAAGGAGTACTCGCATCTTGAGAGAAGGTGATGATAAAAGACAACTGAATAATACCTTATTCTTTAAAAGGTGAAATAGGAGTGGCGATGAAGTACGCGGTTTTGGTCGTGAATGATAACAGTCGCAATTTACTTTGCTCTCTTTCTAATCCCTTTATTTTGTCTTTAGTTATTGCCTTCTGCACACCCTACTTAGGCTAATTGGTTTTCTTCATTCCCTACCTTCCGGCACCTGCCTATGGTTTGGAATAAGACTATCCAATAAGCGTAATAGGTGTACTCTCCTAAACCAAGGAGCCCTCGCAACCTGAGAGAAGGTGATAATAAAAGACAACTGAATAAACCAATTCTATTTCTCCTGAACCTTGATCCATCCTCGAAGAAGTCCCTTCGAGTTCGTATATAACCATACGATGGATCTATCCAATGGAAGTGGATGTCTGTAGTAATACGGGGTGTTCTGAGAAATCCAAAGGGTAAAAGAAGGAGTGGCAATGACTTATGCAACTCGGACAATCCAAAAGCCAGTATTTTAAGAAGTTCGGTCAACCTGGTCACTGAGTCATAGCCTAGGGTCGGTCAAAGGTCGCTGCCAAAGAGAGAGAGAAAAGAAACACTCTGCGTGCACGCTAATCTAGATCATAATGGTTATCACTTTATCTAATCCGGAAACCTCCCACTGTCCTGTGAAATTCTCCTCCAAACCTGAAAGAAGAATTAATCGGGATCACCCGAAGAGTAAACCAACTCATCAGTGGGAATCGGGATCCAACTCTCATCGCATGATAACGTGATGGAATGCATCCACGTTACTCATACTCTAGAAGGTATGCGCATACTTGGCAAGTTTCAGTTTCTTTAGCAACTCCCGATAAGATTTTTGCCCCATGCTCTTATAACCTTGGTTTTGGTCAAAATGTCATAAGTCACATGCCAAGTTCTACCCGTCACTATCTTATCAATTTGAACCCACCCGCACATGCCCCTGACTTTGGCCAATCGGCAGAACGACTGTCCCAAACTAACTCATCTATCTATACAACAATTGAATACCCAGCAGCTACCAAACACTATGCCTTAACTTTGGCTAAAATGCATAGCATGAATACTACTGAATACCCAATAGAAGTGACGGAGGGCTACGACTGGTTTTTGGCGAAAAAACCTTTAACGTAGTGAACTTGATATCGCTGAAGGAACCTGATAGCTTTTTTTTTTAAAATATAGTGGCGAAAACCTTTTGCTAAAGAGGTCACTCCCGGTGAAGGGATCTCGGCTCTTTCCCCGTGGAATGAGGTGCAGGATATTCCACTGAATACCGTGATGCAAAGCAACTTGTAATCGACTATAGTGAAGTTATTACCCTGACGCAAACTTCTGCCCAAGGGGTCAGTCCCGGTGAAGGGATATCGGCCCTTGCCCCGTCGAATGAGGTGCAGGATATTCCACTGAATACCGCTATGCATAACAAAAGGAAACGTCTTTGCAATAACACTTTTTAAATTGTTCCAACAACTGCCAAATAGGTTTGTTTTACTTTGCATTGATCAGAATCAACGCAGTCCCATCAATTAATCACACCAGAAAAGAACGAAAATAAAATGTACGTATATGCCATCCGCATTCGTCACTGGGTCCCTTCATCACCCGTTAGGTTACTTAACTAACGACAGAGCGGGGACTGGACTAGCGCGGGTGTAAAACATATACAACATCTAATAGTATATAAACCAATACACAATAATCGCTCCAGGCGTGATAATATGCAATATTACAGAAAAGTAATAAGAATCACAGAACAATACAGATAATCTGGGATCCCCGGGATTCACAGAGCCGCTGCTGAAACCCGACGTCCCCCTGTCGTGTGGATAGCCTGTGCAATGAAACCTAGACCCCTACGGGTGCGGCAAGTTACCCGCCAAAACCTGAAGCGAGGCAGCCCCCTACAGCAAAGTGAATGGACCACCCTGCACTTCACGGAATCCGGTAATCTTGGGCACCCCTCCATGGGTCAACCTGTACCCCCTACAAGTGCGGCGAATAGTCTGCCAATTCTAGAGTGAGGCCCCTCTGCCTCTCAAAGCTATGAGATGCGGACCCGTTGCCCCTCAGAACCCGGCTATCCGTGCACTCCGTCGCGGGGCAAAACCTAGTACAGAAATGAATAATAGTACAACAGGTACATCGACCGCAATCTAGTCGTGCCCCAAAAGAATATTATACAACAGGAAGTGACGGCAGTCCACAAGTTGGACGCTCGCCCCGCAATATCAAAAGTACAAATAAATCCAAACTGAACTATCATTGCACACTGCTATCCACCACGACAAATCCGCAACATCACAGCACAACACAGAACATCAACGCGAATGTCACGTTCGCAAACCCGTCTAAAAGAACTATAGCAATCAGACGCGGTTTACCGATCAAATGACATTCCCGGTCGGAGATATAATGTAAGCACTGTAAACTAACATGTTTAAATTTCGATCGACTAAATATCACGAAGTGGGCCCCACGAACATCTGTTGAACAGTAACAAAATCTGGGCCCAAAAGATATGTATCAAAAATCCCAATTTCCAGAGAAGAATACACTGTGCAAGTTTGGGGGCATGATCCCACAGAAGGGCCGCGGATGCGCGGCCAAACCATGGGTTTGGCCGCGATTCCGCGGCAGTCTTGTCGATTCATGAGCACAAATTTGTACGGTGTTCTTATAAAACCTTGCACAGTATTCTGAGATATGTAGAATAATTTTAGGACATCATTTAAAATCGACAGAAACTGTGAAGCTTGAAAATTGTGTTTTTCGATATCCGGTTCGATCGAGTTTTAAACGCGTTAGCACAAGTTAGTTAAGCAAAATGGTAAGGCTCTGATACCACTGTAAGTCTACGGTAGCGCCCCGGCCGTCTACAGACGCCAAATGCGGAACAAAAACTTTTTAACTGGCGCTATCGTATACTATAACCCGGATCTTCCATTATTGCTAAACTAACAAACTGTAAAGAGTGTAGAAAGGTTATACCGAAAGATCCGAGTCCTTCGTTCTTTAACCATCATCCCACGCTCCGTTGCGGCTGCTCCGATCTTGTCGATCTCCGATCTTCTCGTCCAGGTGGCACCACGTCAACGATTCTTTAAACGGGCTCCCGCCTCTGACTCGAGGCAACTCGGTCGTCAAGTTCGCTAAAAGAGACGACCAAGAATGATGTAGAGAATGAGTAGAAGACTTTGTCTCGTTCCGTCCAAATCTATGGACGAACGGTTAATGAAGTTGTCGATTGGTCCGGGTGATGGAAAGAAATGAGCAATGATATTTCCATACACCCCAAAGCTATCATAATCTTTTTCCAAAATGAAACAACAAAAAAAAATCAGAGAGAGAGAGGAGGGGGCCGGCCATATATAGGGATGGGGGGTGAGTGTAGGAGAGAGGAGAGTGACCACAAGAGTGTGAACACAAATAAATATCTAGTGTGAACATAAATAAATATCTAGTGTGAACACAGAGTGTGAACACAAATAAAGCAACCAATGAAACAATGACACCTCACCTCTTCTAGAACCTTCTAGAAGCATCCACACTCTTCCAAAGAAAAGATAAATCCATCTTTAACCGAATGTTAAAAGACGGCTGATAGAAAACTGGAAACTGGCAACTTCCAAAAGTGATCCTGAAACGACTTTCAGGATAACCCCGTAACTGTATAAATATACCCGCATTTGTATTACGACCGAATACAAATGCAACTGAGACAAAGATATTATATCTACTCAATACAATACTCGGATCCGGCTTAAACCAAAGCTGACCAGTATCAACTGCCCGAAAACTGACACGTGCGTAAACACACGTGCATTTTCCGAACCCTGCCATAAAACCATACGGCCTCTACAACGTTTCACCCGAACTTGGGAAACTGTCTGTGGGGGACTCTAATGACTCGTCAGTACCCTGGCAGTGGGTTTAACCACAAACCGTCAGCAGCACTAGCTATGCGTAACGGCTGCCCATGGACTGACCTCAAGGGAGGCCGATGAGCGAACTCATCCGAAAACCCTACTGAGCCTAACAGTGACAATGTATATACAGTCCGGTCCGGTCGTCTATGAGTATCGCATATCTGCCTAGGGGGCTAGTAACGTCAGACCCCCAATAGCAGTATAAGTCGTGTCGGAGTGTAGCCCAATAACACCCTGAGATACTACTGGAGTACCTACCAGTAAATCTCCTGCCACGGCCGTGGGCTTTGTGTAATGGCTCTTCTAGACACAGCACGATCTCACCCCCAATACCGGGAGAGACGAATCCCCTGCCGATCCGCTCACGTGCATCCATGTGGCTCGGGACTGTACCCAAAAACTACCTGTTTGCACGACTCCTTTGAGCCGTGGTAGGGTAGAAATCAAAGCACAGTGGGAACTCACACGAGACAAATGACGACCTCAGGTCGATGAACTAACCTGTACACATGTCACCAGGGAACTGCTATCTGACGATATGTATAATACCAACTAGCAGACTCCCAGCGAGTCTTGTCCGGTGTACTCATAACCCAATGAGCACCTGTATACATCTTAGGTGATCCAACTGACACCAGTGGCTTGTGAGACCGGCCACCGCCCCTCGTTGGGGTCTCGACTGTATACACTAGTCTACTCCGGAGTATCGATGCCCTGTCTCGAAACTCCCACGACTAGGGACCACAATTAAGGATATGCAAATAAACTACCCAACTCTCACGTATATGATCGCCATCATACAGTTGGTAGTAAAGCAAGATCCTAAGGGCTCTATCAAAGTGTAACATGTAATCAGTCACCTGAACATGTACACGACTGATAAAGGCAAACCAGATAGCATACTATCATCTCGAGTAAGACTGTCCTACCGGTATAGGTCCTCCGCAATCATTGCAATCACGTACCTGCGATCCAATAATTGACAATGAGGGCACTATCACCAACAAAAGTTAACTCCCCGACTCCCATGTTCGACGAAGAGGGACTCATATATGTTCAACACTTTAATCAAGCTTGGGAACTGGTGCTGAACAGTATTCTCCAGCGTGACCCCCCTTACCATCGGCCTAGCACCAAAGACGTACACATTTGTCGGGAGCAGCTCCTCATAATGTTCTCCCATGACTGGTAGACCGGATACCTCCGTGAACTCCTCCAAAGAGATGGACACTTCCCGATCCATGGCAAGAAAAGTGTGGGTAGGAATGTTCCATTGCTCCAGGAAAGCCTTAAACCACCAGATCGGGAGCGTGGGATATTGAAACAGAGAGACATACACTGCGGTGTACAGTCCTAACCTTATCAACTGCGACTTTTTCGTCGACAGGATGTATCGGGCCCATGGTAGATAGCCAATTGGGTGACGGGGGATCAGACCAATATTATATGATTGCCCCCAGGGTCTCTCCTCGTCCTGACAGATACGGCGTCCTAGGATATCCAAGACCATAGGACGCTGGACTGGGATGGCATCTATAGCCGGATGAAGAAAACCCTTCGATGTCCAATCCGCCATCTCCACGGCATACTGCACCGAGGGTGGGGTAGCATAATGAATCGCCGTGATGGGCTCGGACGGCACTGTGCATGTGAAGCTGCGTCGACCCATAATGATCTGGTTATACCAAGACCCCCAAAGGTGGAGATTCTTGTACTCCGAGTCGTATTCTCTAATCATGGCCAGGACTTCACGGTCCAAGGGCGCCTCGGGAAATCCCTCCTCCGAGCGGACGAACGGGAACGAGGTGTCGAGAGACATGATCGCTGCAAGTGAACAGAAATTAGCCGTTAGTGTTACAATTCCAACGCTTAGCGTTTAAGAAAAAATGCATTAATCAACCAATTAAAAATTAATTTAATTAAAATTAATTAATTACACCACACAGCAGTGTAGTGGGTAGGAGACCGAAGGGGGACCCACAAAATCTGGATGACAATACGTCAGTTAATAAGACAACCTCATCATTGGATGAGATTGTCAGTTGGTCCCCAGGAAAACATTCCCATTAAAAAAAAAGGGGGGAAGAATCCCTAGAGACAAGGAGAAAATCTCCTCTTTCAGAGCAAAGCTCTGTCACAGAGTGACACTTGTCAAACTCTGGTCCCAGGAAAATAAGATTCCTTAAAAAGAGCACAGCTCTATGGTAATAATGGAAAGGTCCATCAGAAAATGTCTACACCTAAAAGAATTAAAAATTTTGGAATCTTGGAAAATTCACGAAAAACTTGTGAAATTTTTTCATTTTTCAGATCTAAAAGATCTACAGATGATCTATGAGCAAAGCTCTGTGAACAAGATCCCTGTAGATCTATAAGTTTTTGAGAGCAAAGCTCTGTTTAGGAAACCCCGATGGGGATCTCTTTAGATCAAAAGATCTGTGAGAGCAAAGCTCTTTGGTTGAGATTAAGTTAAATTAATTTGATTTAAATTAATTTTTACCTAAAGTTTCTGACTTTAGAAATGAGCAAAGCTCTGAAGTTCTTGAGTGAGAGCAAAGCTCTAGAAAATAAAAATCTTAAAACGGTAAGATTTTTCTAAGGGCCAGAGGTCCTATTTATAAGGCGCTTGCGCCCCTTAAGCTCACCCCTTGATCCAACGATCAGGAGTTTGCCACCGCTGCACTCACGTGTGCGCCACGTGAGCGCAAAGGTGGGGGGGCATTTGTTTCGCCCAATCAGAGCAAAGCTCTGTTGAAATTCAAAATTCAAAATTTTGAAGCAACGCTTCAAATCTAGGGCGCAACGCGCCACATGTCAGGCGCTGATACGTCAGCGCAGTGCCCAAGAAGGCGCGCCCAATCAGAGCAAAGCTCTATTTTAAGCAAAATTAAAGGAAGCAACGCTTCAGTTGCGCAGGCACTGCGCTGCGCGACACGTGTCAGCGCAGATGTGCTAGCGCAGTTGCACAGGCACTGCGCTGCGCGACAAGTGTCAGCGCAAATGCGCTAGCGCAGCTGCGCTGCGCTTTGCGCTGCACGACACGTGTCAGCGCAGATGCGCTAGTGCAGTTGCGCGACACGTGTCACACGCTGGGGCATTTGCGCCAAACAGAATTAAAATTCTAAAGAAATCTTTTCTGTTCTTATTAAAACAAGAAGATTTTCTTCTGTAAAACAGAAGCCCTTGGATCAAAGATCCAACGGTGGAGAAAATTCCCCAAATCACTCAGAGAAAAATCTCTTCAACAAAATTAACTAATTTATGGGCACTATAAAAGAGACCCCAGACCTCAATTCAAAGGAGGAACATTTTTTTTTTTTTGAAAAAAAATCAAAAGCTTCAAACAGAGAGAGAATTCTGAGAAAATTTCAAAGAAAAAGGTAAAAGCCTTCACGAGAGAGAAGAAATCTCTTTTAATAAATCATTGATCTAAAAACCAGATCAATGTTCTTCACATAATAAACAGTGCTTTGCACTTCTTGTGAACCACTGGTTCTTTAAAAAAAAAAAAGAAAGCAACAAAAATAAAAAATAGTGCTTTGCACTTCTATGAACCTCTGGTTCTTGAAACAAAAAGAAAAAACTTATTTTTCTTTGATCTAAATTAGATCAAGAAATCAAATAGTGCTCTGCACTTCTGTTCTTGAATCTAAAAGATTCTTAGTGCTTCGCACGTCCAAACTGCGCCGTTGCGCTCTTGAGAGAGCGCCACGTGTCAGCTACAGAACAACTTGCGCTAGCGCTCTTGAAATAGAGCTTTGCTCTCTGAAATTGGCGCAATTCACCAGAGCGCGCCACGTGTCAGCAGCGCAACAGCGCAGCACACTAGCGCAGCGCACTGCGCCGTTGCGCTTGCGCTCACCAGAGCATGACACGTGTCCTCACCACAAGCGCTTGCGCTCAGTGATTGGCGCAAAGCGCCTGACAAATGCAATGCATTTCTTTTACTGAAGGGCCATGCCCAATTAAAAGACCAAACAGGCCTAATTAAATTGATGCTCTGCATCATTTATAAATGGGCAAAGCCCAAACAAAATAATAAAAATGCTATGCAGATGCCTTGCAGAGCCCTAAATAAATTGATGCTCTGCAACTTTTATGGGCAGAGCCCAAACAAAAAAATAGAAAATAATGCAATGCATTATTTAAAAATGGGTCAAGCCCTAACACAGGCCTAACAGACCAAAAACAAATAAAAGGCGTTGAATACTTTGGACTTAGCCCAATCATGGCCGTAAATCCTCAAATTAAATTGACTGAGCGATATTGCTCCCTTAAATCAATTTATATCCGGTTCGAGAGTACATCTCTGAGCTCCTCCGACACCTCTCGTTGTAATCCTTCAACGACGACAGAGAGGCGATGGGTCCCAACAACCACACATGAATATGGACTGCGGGGTCCTTAAACTCGTGGACCGAAACGTCCCTAAACTAATATTGGACCGAAACGTCCCTAAACTAATATTGGACCATCATGTCCCTAAACTGGAATATGGACCACCGCGTCCCTAAACTGGAGCATGGACCGCAACGTCCCTAAACTACCTATGGACCACTACGTCCCTAAACTGGGACAATAGAGCCTCCAAATGCTCTTTTGCCGGATCTAAACGATCCCGTTTAAGTTGATCTTAGCCCCTGAACACGGCTAACGTATCCTTAAACATTCAAACGGACTATAAAACTCCAAATCAACCTTGGTTCAAGGGTACATCTCTGAACTCCTCTGACATCTGCCGTTGTAATCCTTCAACGACGTTAGAGAGGTGACGAGTCCCGATGGCCAGATATTAAATGGATTATCACGTTAAGTGGATCCTAGTCTCAAACAGGACTATCGTATCCTTAACGAACGTTTAAGTTGATCTTAGCCGCAACGCGACTAATGCATCCTTGAACTAAAAAAACTAAACCCAAATCTAAGTAAATACGGATTTGGACTAATCCACGTCCTACGGGCGACGGCATTACTCAATCTCCGTATACAATCCACGGGCAACCACAAACAAAACAAACACACACGACACGAAGTGAAATTCTGGAGAAGGAGAAAGTTGCTACCGTGATGCGGTAGCGTAATTAACTGCAGGGGCTTGCGCCTGCAGGGAAGAGCGTCCCCAAAATCAAAAACCCCTCAAGCGAGGGGGAATCTGACAAAGTCTGCTACATCGGCCGCATCCGTCTAAACCTCCGATACACGGTGCCATAAATCAACTTGGCATCTTCGGAGAGGTGGACGGATAAAACCAAATAGCATCTGTCCCGAATCTCAGCGTCGGGACATCGCAATCCTGTGCGCCGCCCTTCGGAGGGGAACAACACCAGTGGCTTGTGAGACCGGCCACTGCCCCTCGTCGGGGTCTCGACTGTATACACTAGTCTACTCTGGAGTATCGATGCCCTGTCTCGAAACTCCTACGACTAGGGACCTTTAAAGGATATGCTTATAGACCCCAGCTCCCACGTATATGATCGACATCATACTGCTGGCCGTCAAGCAAGAATCCTAAGTGCTCTATCAACGTGCAATAGTGATCAGTAATGTCACCTAAAGCAGTACATGATGATAAAGGTAAACCAGATAGCATACTATCATCTTGAGTAAGACTGTCCTTCCGGTATAGGTCCTCCCTCAATCATTGCAATCACATGCATGTGATCCAATAATTGACTCTGAGGGCACTATATCCAACAATCTTCCACTTGCACTCAAGGTTAATTATTACGATGTCGCATACTCACAGCCCGTGTGATACTGAACACCCAACTCCTCTACTAATCAGTCTCATAAAACCTGTTTGCGAAACTAGTGCGTTCGAGGAATAGCCTCAGTGAGTGGATCCACCCTAATGTTTCTTTCTATATCTCTCTTAATCTCAAGTTCGCGGAGAAACCCATCTCCAGAAATGAGCAATACCTGTCTTAGAATATGTCTGGATATCTGATGGGACCTAGTTCATAAATGAACTCCAAATCCAAACTTCTTAGACTGTATCGTCAACTGAACTTAATCAGTATCCTGCGCCATGCCTCCCTCAGTATCCACCTGGACCACCTGTCCAAAATACTGTCCCTCGTCAGAGGGAAAACTATAACTCTGACAGTCGCTCTGTCATGCAGGTCACCTTGGAAGCCTGGAATGATAATTGTCTCCCGAATGAGGCTGTCATTATCAAATCCCTAGAACATCCACTTATGTTCTAAAACTGCTTCCGATCGTTTCTCCAGGACTGGATTAATATCCTATCTGGAGAAACCACTGTGTGACAACCAAAGTATAACCGATCGTAGTATAGGAATTTCACTTCCTACTCTGTGTATGTCATCCTAATACCAGGACATCACACCCTACTACCTTCTTAACAGATCCATCCCCTATTCTGATGAAGTCAAACCTATGACTGTCATATCAGAAATAGATGATCTATCTCCGCTATATCCACTTTAGTCTATAAATAGACATAAGCCTCTTGTCCACCAACGCTTCCGCTGCTCCCACTGACTACGACAACCCTCTGGCAGAGTCATATACACGTACACTTCTAAAGCTAGTTTAAAACGACGCTATACTCATCCTCCTGCCGGGTCTCGCAGCCTGGAACAACAACAATGGCAAATCTGGGGAAACAAGAACCTCCCTGCCACTGTCCTTGAGCATACCGAAATACCTCTCGAGCGCCTGAGGTTACCCACCATATCTGCGGAGTGGCCAATGGAATGTCAAACCAGATTGAATCTTTAGGTCCTATTAAATTTTCAGTAATCGTTTGCGGTTCTGGAATCACTGCTAGTTCTACCATACTCCCACTACTGTTTTCTGAAAAGATCCATTTTTTTTATTAAAACTGTGGCGAGTCTAGAACAATATCACTATTGATCTTTCAGATGGTAGAAAGTCAACCCTCGTCATAGCCCGGGTCAACCCACAAACAGCCATTATAGAAACGTGCCTTGAATTATCCGGAGTCTGGTTTTAAGCATAAGCCGGACAACTCCCCGTACCTTAACATCGTTAAGATATGAATTGTTCTATATCCAATACAGAAACAGAGGCACTGATTTAATTGAACCAGATTCAGATCATGCAGTTATCTCCAGTGCATGTCAACTAAATGGAAAGAGGACAATCAGCATTACTCAACTTAGGAGTGCTTCCAGCTATGAGTAACCTGAAAGAGAAACAAGTTTCTCAAAACCATTACTATTAACTGAATACCATAAACAAGTATCTACATCTTCGATCACCTTGAAGAATCCCGATACTTGCAATACCTGGTTCTCTACTTTACTCTTATACCTATAACTTCTCAAAACTCAGACCTTGTGTTTCTACGAAATACCTGTCTAAAACTAGAGAAGTCATAAGTAAACCGAATATAGTACGAGAACCAGCCCTTCTGTCCTCATGGACGCTGGACAACATACAATACTCTGTATAAGTCCCTTAAGTCTAATAACTCATTTCCTGTGTGTCGTAGGTTGAAAACTGTACTTATGGTTAAGAAGAATTACACCGCTGTTTAATGCTCCTTACCTAACCATCCACTGATATAGGTAAATGTCATAGACATAATTTCAAAAAGGTATATCTCACTCTATAAAAATAGACGTACAGACATATCAATTTGAAATTGATGCATAACAACGGATATTCAAAACCAAATATTTGCCGTCCGGCAAACTACCCAGGTGATTTCCTCAAATATCACCAATTACAACGAATTCCGATATAATGAGGATAATCACCTAATTTCCAATAACTTACTCCCATTCATCATCTGTAAAACCATACAGATGTGAGAATCATACCTGGTAAATACATACCGTGGAGCAAGTGTCTAATTGGGAAATCAGTTTTCCTTTTAACAGTACACAGTGAAAATGAAACATTGAAATGTTTCGATGGGGTATCCTGGTATTCTTAGTAATGCCTCTTCCATTATCCAGATTCACAACTGTAACCGTATATTTCTTTGCCACCTCTCCAAATCCCTTTATATGTCTTTAGTCGTTACCTTCTGCACACCCCTTTAGGCCAAATGGTTTTCTTCCTTCCCTACCGTTCGGCACCAGCCTATGGTTTGGAAGAAGACTATCCAATAAGCATAATGGGTGTACTGTCCTAATCCTAGGAGCACTCGCAATGCGAGAGAAGGTAAAGATAAAAGACAACTGAATAAAACCTTATTCATATTTCTCCTGAACCAGAATCCATCCCCGAACTGGAACAAGTTCCTTTCGAGTTCGTATATAACCATACGATGGAATATCCAATAAACTGTGGATCTTCGTAGTGATACGGAGTGTCCTGGAGAAATACAAAGGTGAAGTGGGAGTGGTAATGAAATACTTGGTTTGGTCGTGAATAGCAGTCGCAATTTACTTTGCCCTCCTTCTAATCCCTTTCTTTGTCTTTACTTAATACCTTCTGCACACCATCGTTATGCTAATTGGTTTTCTTCATTCCCCACCGTTCGGCACCAGCCTAAGGTTTGGAAGAAGACTATCCAATTTGCGTAATAGGTGTACTATCTCCTAAACCAAGGAGAACTCGCAACGTGAGAGAAGGTAAAAGGAAAAGACAACTGAATAGTCCTATTCATTTTCTCCAGAACCGGAAACCATCCTCGAATAAATTCTTTCAAGTTCGTATATAACCATACGATGGTTTTGTCCAATGGAAGTGGACGTTCGTAGTAATACGGGGTGTCCTGGAGAAAAGGGTAAAAGTAGGAGTGGCAATGAGGTTTGCAACTCTGACAATCCAAAAGCCAATGTTTAAGAAGCTTCGGTTAATCTTGGTCACTAAGTCATAGTCAGGGGTCGGGCCATAGTCGCTGCCAAAGAGAGAGAGAAAAGAAACACTCAGCGTGCACTCTAACCTAGATCAGAATGGTTATCACTTTATCTAATCAGGAAACCTCCCACTGTAACCTCAAATTCTCCTCCAAACCTAAAAGAAGAATTAGTCGGGATCACCCGAGGAGTAAACCAACTCATCAGTGGGAATCGGGATCCAAATATCATCGTATGACAACGTGACAGAGTCCACTCACGTTATCACACTCCAGAAGGTATGCGCATATCTGGCAAGTTTCAGTTTCTTTAGAAACTCCTGATGTGTGTTTTTACCCCAAGCGGCTTATGACCTTGACTAGGTCAACAAACCATAAACCGCCAGTCAGGTTCAACCCGTAATTATTCTGGATTGCATTAAACCCACCCGTACATGCCCTTGACTAGGTCAACAAGGCCGCACGACTGTCCTAACCAATCCCATTTATGCAACAAACAAGTACCACTTAGCTACCGAACACTACGTCTTGACTAGGTCAACAAACGCAGCACCAATACTAAATAATACCCATAGGAAATGACGGAGGGCTACGGCTGGTTTTTGGCGAAAAACCTTTAACGTAATGAACTTGATATCGTTGAAGGAACAGCATAGCTTTTTATAAAAATATAGTGACGAAAACTTTTGCTAAAGAGGTCACTCCCGGTGAAGGGATCTCGGCTCTTTCCCCGTAGAATGAGGTGCAGGATATTCATAACCGAATACCACTATGCAAAGAAAAAAGTAATCGGCTATAGTGAAGTTATTGCCCTGACGCAAACTTCTGTCCAAGGGGTCACTCCCGGTGAAGGGATCTCGGCCCTTGCCTCGTCGACTGAGGTGCTGGATATTCATAACCGAATACCACTATGCAAAACAAAAGAGAACGTCCTGGCAATAACAGCTTTTTTTTTTTTTGAAAATTGTTCCAACAACATCAGAGTAGGTTTGTTTAGCTTGCATTGATCCGAATCAATGCAGTCCCATCAATCGATCACACCACAAAGAACGAAAATAATGATGTACGTATATACCATCCGCATTCGCCACTGGATCCCGTCATCACCCGTTAGGTTACTTAACTAACGATAGAGCGGGGACTGGACTAACGCGGATGCAAAACATATACAACATCTACTAGTATATATATCAATATATAATATTCGCTCAAGGCGTGATAAAATGCAACATCACAGAAATGTAATAAGTATCACAAAACAATACAGATATCTGGGATCCTCGGGTTTCATAGAGCCGCTACTGAAACCCGACGTTCCCCTGGTCGTGTGGATAGCCTGTGCAATGAAATCCTAGACCCCTACGGGCGCGGCAAGTTACCCGCCAAAACCTGAAGCGAGGCAGCCCCCTTCAGCAACGTGAATGGACCACCCAGCACTTCATGGAATCCGGTAACTTGGGCACCCCTCCTGGGTCAACTTGTACCCCCTACGAGTGCGGCGAACAGCCTGCCAATTCTAGAGTGAAGCCCCCTCCGCCTCAACACCATGAGATGCGGGCCCGTTGCCCTCTAGAACCCGGCTATCCGTGCACCCCTCCGCGGGGCAATCCTAGTACAGAAAGTAAAATATACATACAACGGGTATATCGACCTCAGCTCGGTCATGCCCCAAAAGAATAATATACAAACAGGCAGTAACGGCGGTTGATTGGAAGATATTCTGCGTGTTCTAGTTTAATTACCGCAATCAGGACGGTTTCGCTTTGCAGCTAGCCGGATGAGTACGGGTCGATCCACAGAGAGATGGGAGTCTTTTTCTTAATGTCTTGACGAGTTAAGTCCAAATATGTTGGATTTGTTTGAGTTTAGCTAATTAAAAATGAATGATAAGAGAACTTGTTAAGGGTAGGATTTGGTTGGTTTAAGTTAGGAGGATCGCTCACTTGATTCTTTTGCCACTTCTTAATATTGATGTTACGGTAATCGGCAACAACGGGGATTAGGACGACTAAGAGAAAACTTGCGAGTATAAGCTAGGCTTTCCAACACTTCGTTTTCTCTTTTTGGTCCGTGTCCGTCCGTTCTTGGCTCTTAGCCACAACCTCAGGTTGATTCAACCACAACCGGTCTCACTAGGGTATCACCGCTATTATGAAGAATAGGATGCCGTAGGGAGCGGATTGTGGATCAATTAACGAGAGTTCAAATCAAGATATATGTAAAAGAGAAAAGTGAGGGAGTTTTCCGTCTTTCAAACTTTCCAATTCCTACCCTAACAAGTGAAAAATTACTCACTCATTAGAAATGTTAAATGAAAATAAAACAAAGAAAGAGGGTAATAAGAATTGAGGTAGAAAATCACAACTAGCTATTCGGGACCTCACTTAGGCAAGGATCACACTAAGCATCATGGTTGTAAGGATAACCGAAAAATGGAAGAAAATTAAAACGACAATTTTAAGAAATAACAACAACTACGTTTAACAATAAAAATTACAAGCAACATAAGAAACGGAATTACAAATTACACAAATAGATAAAGAACACTTCTTGCATGCTTCACACTCAACAAAACCTCTCACAAGCTTTAATGGAGGAAGATGGAGGAAAATGGACTTTTATTAGAAACTAAATAATTCTAATACAAAAATTACACATGAAAACTAAGTCCCTCTCTTGGTTCTGCTCGGGGCTATTTATAGGCCTGAGTTTGAGAAATTTGCAATAAAACCCAACCCTACACAACATTTCAGAAAATATCCCAAAAGACCACAGCCTGAGGACACGTGTCCACCGCGTTTACGCGGCATATGCATAGGTGGCGCGGCGGAAGGGCGGAAGGTTGGTGGCCAAACCCTGGTCGGTTTTTTCTATGGTCTTCTGATCATTTTTCTTGATCTTTGACCACTTTACATTGCAATAATTCAACCAGAAAATCTCCAGATTTCTGATCCAAGACTTCTTCATTTATTTCACTTTTGACTTTCACCATTTTTGACTTTAATTTTTTCTTTAGTCCCAAATGACGACTCTTTTCGTCCCCTCTTCTGAACTGGTACGGGACGGATGCTGGAACCCGGCTTTTATCTGTTTGCGACAGATGTTCTGGATTTTGCCGTAAATATGGTGATTTTGTCGGATTTGCTCACTCTTGGACTGGAAACCTGTAATCTGTAATATGCAGCAAATACAGATAAAAAGCACCTACCTGTATGCAATGTGATTAAGAATGGGCGGTTCAAATATACAAAAATATGCGATGAACAAATACCCCCAAACTTATCTTTTGCTCGTCCCGAGCAAAACCATTTTATTCACAAAAATTTCCTAACCTCACTTTCGCAGGGAACGCGATTGCACTGAGCATGTGCAACAAGCCGTTAAACCTCTAGGTGTCCCTAGTAGGAGGAGTGTTGTCTCCTGAGGGTTTTCAGCGGATACTACCCACAAAATCCGGTCAAGTTGGTTTTGTAAAATAACTAATCTTCAAACCCTAAAGTTTTGTTTTTGAAAATAACAATTCTATAATCCTAAATCTAGACCATCGAACCTTGTATTTTTCACACCTCACTTCTTATTCAACTACAGATTTTATATGTCTTTACGTGCGGTGCAAATAGTGTCGTTAAGTTCCCGAAAGGTCGAATAAAGTCATCATGTCGCACAATAAAGCCCAGATAACAATTTTAAAAGGATCACATAAGTTTTATAAGGAGTTAAGCATTTCTCAAGTTTCATTTTCCAGTAAGGTTTCAATTTCAGAATTTCTATCTTCCTTAACAGGAAACTAAGTCGTATTTTTCACTCCACCTTTAACTTGTTTTCATTTCATACACACCTCTGTGATCGTGCAATAGTCTTTATCAAAGAGTAAAACCTTCATATCTCCGTTAAGAAATTTTTATAAAAGCCTGTCTTTTATCAAGATTATTCTCACACAAAGAACCGTTAGGAATTTTAACTCGGAGAGAACACTTGCTTGACTTTGTTTTAGACTGGACTTTCTAGGCTTCTTAGCGAGCTTTGGGTCAATACTCCCAAACCAGTTGGTTTTAGGGCATTAGGTGTAGAAACACCCCAGCGGACTTAATTACTCAAGTTACCTAGGTCCAAAAACAAAAGACAGTTTGGCGTGAAAATCAAATGATTTAATACGAACGGAGATATAACCGGCATTTCCATTATTTTTTTTTTTTTTTGGATAGAAGACGTGTCTAGTGGTTTGGTGTGTAATCATTCCAATCATGTTTCGGATGGGTTAATTTTCAGACTTAGCTCCAATTACGGCATCAATAACATTCCTTCATATTCGCTTTACTTCATAAACTATTCTTGACATTACTTATTTCAGAACAAACCTATTTGATCCTTAGAAAATCATTTATCTGTTTAAAAGTTTAAATATGAAAGACTTGTCATCTAATTCCCAAAAATCTTACGACACGTGTAGTGTGATGTAAAGACGTATATCAGCTATAGTTAACTTCAAAGGAGAGTTATTTTTCAGGTTCTCAAAATCCAAACATAAGATCTAGTTATTCCTATTTTTTCAAACAAAAACTATCGAATATTGAATCAGAGTTCTTCCACAAGTTAACTTGACAAAAAAGTTTTTATATTTTTTCGAAAATTTTCAAATTTTTATGGATTTTTTTAATATGCAGATGCAAAATATACATATGAATGCGAAGGTAAGAAATGCGTACCGAGCGTACCCCCAAACTTAAACTGGACAGTGTCCTCACTGCCCCCTGCGTCGTCTCCTGGACGCTGAGTCACTCGTTCCTATTTACAATCTAATTTTTTTTTATTTTTAGTTTTTTGTTTTTATTTTTATTATTTGAAATTTTTCCAGGCATAAAAAAAAACAAAATTGTATTTACATACCCCCAAACTTATTTGAAACAGTGTTTCCACCGTTTTTGGCTGGATTGTCGAAGTTTGGGTGTAGGGGAAGAGGAAGATTATTCAGGGTAAACCGGCTCCTGTAAAAACAGGAGCTCCTCTGTTTGATCGGCGCTAAGGTACGGTTTGCATCGGTGTCCGTTCACTTTGAAGATTGAACCGTCCTTTGGATTTTCCAAATCCAGAGCGCCCTGCGGATACACATTCCGCACAAAATACGGTCCTATCCAGCGAGATCGGAGCTTTCCAGGATGGAAATGAAGTCGGGTATCGTAAAGCAGTACCTGTTGACCAGGTACGAAGGTTTTGCGCAAAAGGTGTTTATCGTGAAACACCTTCGTTCGATTCTTAACGACAACCGAGTTGTCGTAAGCCTCATCCCTAAGCTCGTTCAGTTCGTTCAGCTGCAGCTTCCGATTGCTGCCCGCATCTTCTAGCGACAGATTCAGCTCTCTTATTGCCCAAAATGCGCGATGCTCTATTTCGACAGGAAGGTGGCAAGCTTTTCCGTATACAAGCCGATAAGGAGACATGCCAAGGTTGGTCTTATAAGCGGTTCGGAATGCCCAAAGAGCATCAGTGAGTTTTAAAGACCAATCCTTACGGTTCTTGGAAACCGTCTTCTCCAATATCTGCTTGATCTGCCGATTTGAAACTTCGGCTTGTCCACTGGTTTGGGGATGGTAGGGCGTAGATAGCTTATGATTAATCGAATACTTCCGCATCAAGGCTTCGAAAGTCTTATTGCAGAAGTGAGTTCCATTGTCGCTAATGATTGCTCGGGGGTGCCCAAAACGAGAGAAAATGTTTTCTTTAAGGAACCTAACGACAACCTTGTTGTCGTTAGTCCGGCTGGGCACAGCCTCGACCCATTTAGAGACGTAATCAACAGCTAGAAGGATGTACAAGTTCCCGAAAGAGCTGGGAAACGGCCCCATGAAATCTATTCCCCAAACATCGAAAATCTCCACAACCAAGATCGGTTGGAGCGGCATCTCATTCCTCCGGGATATCCGGCCCATGTGTTGGCACCGGGAGCAAGTCTTGCAATAGTCATAAGCATCTTTGAAGAGTTGTGGCCAGTAGAAACCACATTGCAAGATCTTCTCAGCTGTCTTCCTGGGCCCAAAATGCCCGCCACACGCTTGATCGTGGCAAAATGACAGCACACTCTTGAATTCCTCATTAGGAACACACCGACGAATGATCTGGTCGGGACAGTACTTGAACAAGTAGGGTTCGTCCCAGTAAAAGTGTTTTACTTGGGATAAGAAGCGAAGTCTGTCCTGACTCGACCATTCGGTCGGTATCAATCCCGTGGCCAAATAGTTCACAATATCTGCGAACCAGGGTTCGCACGATACTGTCAAGAGTTGTTCGTCCGGAAAAACGTCGTTTATCGGAATTGGAAGCGAAGGCGAAGAAGGAAGTCGCGAGAGATGGTCGGCAACCACGTTTTCACATCCTCGTTTGTCCTTAATGACAAGGTCAAACTCTTGAAGCAAGAGGATCCAACGGATTAACCGAGACTTGGCATCTTTCTTCGCAAAAAGATGGCGCAGAGCTGAATGGTCCGTGTAGACGATGACTGGAGAGCCGATGAGGTAGGGCCTGAACTTTTCTAAAGCAAATACAACAGCTAAGAATTCCTTCTCAGTTGTCGTATAGTTAAGTTGGGCGTCGTTCAGGGTTCGGCTAGCGTAGTAGATCACGTGCGGCATCTTGTTGATGTGTTGTCCAAGGACAGCACCGATGGCAAAGTCAGATGCATCACACATGATCTCAAATGGGTGCGTCCAGTCAGGAGAAGAAAGAACGGGAGCAGAAGTGAGTGAGCGTTTCAGTGACTCGAATGCAGTCACACAGCTCGAGTTGAAGTCGAAAGGTGTATCCTTGGCCAGCAAAAGAGTCAAGGGCCTAGCAATCTTGCTAAAGTCCTTGATGAACCGTCTGTAAAAACCGGCATGGCCAAGGAAGGCTCGGATATCTCTGACGCATCGGGGAGGAGGCAGATTGGAAATGACCTCAATCTTTGCTTTGTCAACCTCTATGCCATTTTGCGAGATGATATGTCCTAAGACAATACCTTCGCGCACCATGAAGTGGCATTTCTCCCAGTTTAAAGTGAGATTCTTGTCCTTACATCGGGTAAGGACAGCGTCAAGATGCAGCAAACACTCGTCAAAGGAGTCGCCGAAGATGGAGAAGTCATCCATGAAAATCTCCAGAAATTTTTCCACCATGTCAGAGAAAATTCCCATCATACATCGCTGGAAGGTAGCGGGCGCATTGCATAACCCAAAGGGCATGCGTCGATATGCAAACGTGCCGAAAGGACAAGTGAAAGTGGTCTTGTCCTGGTCTTTTTCGGCAATGGGAATTTGATTATAGCCAGAGTAGCCATCAAGAAAACAATAGTACTCATGTCCGGCCAATCGTTCAAGCATCTGGTCAATGAAAGGTAGCGGAAAGTGGTCTTTCCGCGTTGCGGCGTTGAGTTTTCTGTAATCAATGCAAACTCGCCACCCAGTTTGGGTGCGAGTAGGGATTAATTCATTCGCCTCGTTGGTTATGACCGTGATGCCCGACTTCTTGGGGACAACATGAATGGGGCTAACCCACTGGCTATCAGAGATAGGATAAATGATACCACTATCTAGACATTTGACGATCTCCTTCTTCACAGCCTCCTTCATGACTGGATTAAGACGTCTTTATGGATCCCGGGCTGGTTTGGCATCATCCATCAGATGAATGTGATGCTCAACGATGAGGGGACTAATCCCCTTGATGTCCGCCATGGACCAGCCAAAAGCTTGCCTGTTGCTGTGCAAGACCGTGAGAAGGGCTTTCTCTTGCTCGGGAGCTAGAGAAGCTGAGATGATGATAGGGAGGGTCTCGTCGTCTCCCAAGTAAGCGTACTTGAGGTGAGAAGGCAAAGGCTTGAGTTCGAGTGCTGGCGGTGAAACGATTGAAGGCAAGATTGGTGCAAAGGTTTCGAACTCAAAGGACTCCAACAAAGGTTCAAAGCGAGTGTAGGCAACCGAGTTGGATGGTTCAGGTAACTCATCCGAAAAGTCGAAGGATTCAAACTCGGGTTGTGCGCAGCTAAGATCGTTCGAGAACGTGAAACACTCGTATTCGTTGTCAGGCGCAGAAACAGCAGCAGGTTCGAAGAGAAACGCACTAGTGGCGTCAAGATTATCATTATCAAACAGAAACTCCTCGAATTCACACTCTTCTGAGGTGATCTCCTGGATCGAGCAGACGTCCAGTATATGAGCATTAGGTTCAGAGGGCTGATTCCCCAACCTAAAAATGTTGAGTTCAATCGTCATATTTCCAAAAGATAGGCTCATAGAACCATTGCGACAATTGATCACAGCATTTGAGGTTGCGAGGAATGGGCGGCCGAGTATCACAGGAATTTGATTCCGGGGGTTAGCTACAGGTTGTGTGTCTAATACAATGAAATCAACAGGGAAGATGAAGTCCCCGACTCTTATTAACACATCCTCTAGCTCACCCCTAGGATGGGTGATCGATCGGTCGGCCATTTGGAGAGTACAATGCGTAGGTTTCAGCTCTCCTATGCCTAATTGCTCATATACTGAATATGGAAGCAGGTTAACACTGGCACCAAGATCTAATAGTGCGCGGTTGATGTTCTTATCCCCAATGGTAATAGAAATAGTAGGACAGCCAGGGTCCTTCCGTTTCAGTGGTAAAGATTGGGTAAGGGCATCACTCACAGCACTGGCCAAGAAAACTTTCTTTGGTACCTGAGACTTCCTCTTTTTCGTGCACAAGTCCTTTAAGATTTTAGCGTAGGACGGGACTTGTTGGACAGCATCTAAAAGAGGAATGTTAATGTTAACTTGCTTGAATAACTCCAAAATCTTCTCCATTTGTGGATTTTGTTTGTTAGACCTCAACCGGTTTGGAAATGGAACATTTTGAAAATTGGTTGAGTCTAATGCTGGAGGAGGAGATTGTGGAGTTGGAACGGATCCCAGAATAGGTGTTTTCGTGGAGTGAGAAGTGGGTCCATTCAAAGCAGAAGAAGAGGAAGAAGAGCCTTGTGAAGAACGGAGAATAGGCTCAGAAGATGACGAAGTAGACGGAGAAGAAGAAGAAGAAGCAGCGGCCGGGGTGTTATCGTTGATCCGTATGCCAATGTTGTTTTGCAGCACTCTCCCCGATCTCAGTGTAGTCACGGCACTCACATTATGGTTTTGTTGTTCAAGAGCAACATGTGCATTATGTGGGTGACCGGGATTTGGAAGTGGCTGGGACGGGAGCTTCCCCTTCTCTCGCTCGCTTAAGGCCGCGTTCAGCTGTGCAATCTGGGCCTCGATGGTCTTGATGCTTTGCCCGTGTGCGGCAGTGTGTTGCACTAAAGATTGAATGGAAGACTGGATGTTGGCAGTGGACTGAGTAGACTGTTTAACAAATGCCTCCAGACTTCGCTCGAGCGAGGAAACCTTATCGTTATTCGACGGAACAAAGTTGTTCGGCTGGTTTTAGAAAGGTTGGGGTTGGAAGGGCTGCTGATACTGAGTTTGTTGCTGCGCTTGTTGTTGCGGCGGAGGGGGTCTCTGGAAATTGTTGCCCTGGAATTGATTCTGATTCTGATTCCAGGCGAAATTAGGGTGGTTCCTCCAGCCGGGATTGTACGTGGAAGAGTATGGATCATTCCTCGGTCTTTGCTGGAATGCATTAACCTGATCCTGTCCTTGCGATGGTGGATTGTAAGGACACTCTTCGGTCAAGTGAGAAGGATCGGAACAACAAGCGCAGATGGTACGAAGGGGGAGAACAGGGGTAGGAGCAGGAGCAGAAAATTTGCTCTCAATTGCCTCAAGCTTTCTCGTTATTGCAGCCATTTCAGCTTTCATCGCAATAGAGACATCAAGTTGATGGATTCCTACCCTAGACTGACCGGTAGAAGTGGATGTAGCGGAAGATGAAGAAGAAGAAGTCGGTCTGGTGCTCTCCCACTGTAGCGTTTGCTCCGCAAGGTCGTCGAAAAACTGCCACGCTTCCTCGTCAGATTTCGATAGGAAGTGGCCCTGACAAATGGTTTCCAACAACTGTTTGGTTGCTGGGTTCAGGCCCTCGTATAAGGTTTGACAGAGCTGCCATTTCTCTATACCGTGGTGAGGACACTGAACAAGAAGGTCTTTGTATCGGTCAAAGCACTTCCAAAAGGGTTCAGAAGGAAGCTGGGAGAATTGATTGATTTCATTTCGGATCCTTGCGGTTTTATGATTTGGATAAAACTTTTTGAGAAACGCCTTAACAAACTCGTCCCAACTGGTTATGGAGTGGGAAGCGGTGCTATACAGCCATTTTTCCGCAAGATCGCATAGAGTGAATGGAATGACTCGTAGACGTATAGCATCGTCCGACAGTTGGGTGGTTTTCATCATGGCGCACACGTTCTGAAATTTATTAATGAAGATATAGGCATCTTCAGATTCAAGCCCGTGGAAACGTGGAAGCATGTTGATGAAGTGGGGCTTAATTTCAAAATTATCCCCATTGGCCGGTGGAAGAGAAAGGCAGGTGGGGAGTGCAGAACGGGTTGGATAGAAACGATCCTGGAGCGCAATTCGCTGTGGCGCTACAACAGGCGGAGGTGGTGGGAGATTGGTCTCCGTAGGAGGTGGAGCCAATCCAGCGGTGGTCAAAGAGATGTTCGGATTAAATCCTGACATCGCGGAAGAAGAGGTTGGTGAAGGTGAAGGTGAAGGTGAAGGTGAAGATGTGTGAACAGAATTCCGGTCAACGTCGGAGTTGGCCGGTAAAGGAATGGGTGAAAGAGGAGTGGACGGAGTATCGACTTCGGAGTCGATCGCGTAGTCGGTCGCAACTAACGAAACGCGGACTAAGCGGGCGCTAGTGTCCCGAGTCCAAGCGGACATATACTAAACGAGTTTAGTATAGTCAAAGCGAAGAAGGTGAGGGTAAGAAAACGTAAATGAGAAAGGTAATGGGTGGTGGAGTGAAAAATGGAACGTGGCGACAAAGGGCAAGTTTTTATAAAAGTTTTGATTTTTTTTCCTTTTTTTTTTAATTTTATTTTAAAAAGAGTTTACAGAGATATGTACAGAATTGCGGCTTTACGCAATCACAAACAAGATATGCACACTCACACCTAGATCTAGGGTCACCTAGGTCTTCTAGACCTGCTCCAAGACTTGATTGTCGAAGCAAAACTGTGTCGAGAAACAAGCTCAAAATACACTGATCAAGAAGCCAGGTAAGTGCAGAGATAAGGGGAGGTTTTCCAACGCTTTCGCGAAGTTCCTTAATTATGTAACCCTTTCTCTTTTGGCGGTTGCGCCGTTAACACTTTCCTAGGCACCCCTTAAACAATATACCGTTAAGCGAGGTTCTAAACACGGTTTAACTTCTCCTAATGAGCGCGAAGTCCTTAGGGCTGAGTCTAGTATTTTTTTATTAACAATGGTCAATGCATATGCTTTTGTGATTTCTGGGGTCCTGGGAAGGGTGATGAAATCCCCACCCAATCTGAATTGGTTTCAAGCCCCTTAAAGTCCGTATTAATCAATGCAAAGCAGTAACAAATCAACTGCAAACAAATTTTTTTTTTTTAATTTTTAGCGCGGCGCAAAGAATGCTGCAGAAAACACAGTTCAGTGGAGTTGAGAGGAGTTGAGAAGATGGTTGGGATACTCACAGAGGATTTTTGGTTTTCGCCTTGATCCGCCGCGGTGTAGCCGCGAGATATGGGTCTAACTTCCCACAACTTTGGCACTGAACTTGAAATTCTCCTTTTCCTGCACTCTTGCACAAAGAATAACAAAATGATTTTGTACAGTATATTTTTTTGTTTTGTTTTTGGTTATATTTATATTCACAAATTAACCCGAAATTACAAAAAAGAAATAAACTACCGTCTCCCCGGCAACGGCGCCATTTGGCTGGAAGATATTCTGCGTGTTCTAGTTTAATTACCGCAATCAGGACGGTTTCGCTTTGCAGCTAGCCGGATGAGTACGGGTCGATCCACAGAGAGATGGGAGTCTTTTTCTTAATGTCTTGACGAGTTAAGTCCAAATATGTTGGATTTGTTTGAGTTTAGCTAATTAAAAATGAATGATAAGAGAACTTGTTAAGGGTAGGATTTGGTTGGTTTAAGTTAGGAGGATCGCTCACTTGATTCTTTTGCCACTTCTTAATATTGATGTTACGGTAATCGGCAACAACGGGGATTAGGACGACTAAGAGAAAACTTGCGAGTATAAGCTAGGCTTTCCAACACTTCGTTTTCTCTTTTTGGTCCGTGTCCGTCCGTTCTTGGCTCTTAGCCACAACCTCAGGTTGATTCAACCACAACCGGTCTCACTAGGGTATCACCGCTATTATGAAGAATAGGATGCCGTAGGGAGCGGATTGTGGATCAATTAACGAGAGTTCAAATCAAGATATATGTAAAAGAGAAAAGTGAGGGAGTTTTCCGTCTTTCAAACTTTCCAATTCCTACCCTAACAAGTGAAAAATTACTCACTCATTAGAAATGTTAAATGAAAATAAAACAAAGAAAGAGGGTAATAAGAATTGAGGTAGAAAATCACAACTAGCTATTCGGGACCTCACTTAGGCAAGGATCACACTAAGCATCATGGTTGTAAGGATAACCGAAAAATGGAAGAAAATTAAAACGACAATTTTAAGAAATAACAACAACTACGTTTAACAATAAAAATTACAAGCAACATAAGAAACGGAATTACAAATTACACAAATAGATAAAGAACACTTCTTGCATGCTTCACACTCAACAAAACCTCTCACAAGCTTTAATGGAGGAAGATGGAGGAAAATGGACTTTTATTAGAAACTAAATAATTCTAATACAAAAATTACACATGAAAACTAAGTCCCTCTCTTGGTTCTGCTCGGGGCTATTTATAGGCCTGAGTTTGAGAAATTTGCAATAAAACCCAACCCTACACAACATTTCAGAAAATATCCCAAAAGACCACAGCCTGAGGACACGTGTCCACCGCGTTTACGCGGCATATGCATAGGTGGCGCGGCGGAAGGGCGGCAGGTTGGTGGCCAAACCCTGGTCGGTTTTTTCTATGGTCTTCTGATCATTTTTCTTGATCTTTGACCACTTTACATTGCAATAATTCAACCAGAAAATCTCCAGATTTCTGATCCAAGACTTCTTCATTTATTTCACTTTTGACTTTCACCATTTTTGACTTTAATTTTTTCTTTAGTCCCAAATGACGACTCTTTTCGTCCCCTCTTCTGAACTGGTACGGGACGGATGCTGGAACCCGGCTTTTATCTGTTTGCGACAGATGTTCTGGATTTTGCCGTAAATATGGTGATTTTGTCGGATTTGCTCACTCTTGGACTGGAAACCTGTAATCTGTAATATGCAGCAAATACAGATAAAAAGCACCTACCTGTATGCAATGTGATTAAGAATGGGCGGTTCAAATATACAAAAATATGCGATGAACAGCGGTCCACATGTCGGACGCTCACCCCGCAATATCAAATGTACATATAAAATGAAACTATACTACCATTGCATCCAGGCTATCCCCACGACCAATCCGCAACATCACAGCACAACACAGAACATCAACGTGAATGTCACGTTCGCAAATCCGTCTAAAAGGGCTATAGCAGTTAGACAGGATTTACCGATCAAATGACATTCACGGTCGCAGATATAATGTAAATACTGTGAACTAACATATTTAAAATTTTCTCGATCGATCAAATTTACCAAAGTGGGCCCCAAGCACTACTGTAGCACTCAAAGAAAATCTGGGCCCAAACAGAATATTCCAAAAACCCTATTCTCAATTCAGAAGCCTATAGTGAAAATTTGGTGCAATGAACAGTCAACCCTGCGGTGGAACCGCGGCCAATGCATGGGTTAGGCCGCGGTTCTGCGGTGGATAGATGACGTCACGCGACCAAATTTTCACAGACTGCTTATAATTTCCTGCACATGTTTCTGCAATGTACTGAAAAAAATTTCGAGCCAAAACAAAATCGACAGAAACTTGTGCACTAGAAAATACGGTTTTTGGGATTTTTGTTCGATCGAACTTGTAAACACGTTAGAGCAAGCTAGACTAGGTTAATGGCGTGGCTCTGATACCATGTAGGACTATGGTAGCGCCCCGGCCGTCTTTCCCCGGCCAAAATGCGGAAACGAAAATTTTTCTCAAACTAAAAACCGGCACTACAGCATCCTAAAACCCTGGATCGAACCATTAACCTAAACCTAGCTATCAAGAGAGAGAGTAGAATGCTATACCAAGCGATCCGTGTCCTTCGGTCTTCGCCTCCACTCCGATCTCCTTGCGGAATCTCCGGTCTTCATTTCCTCATCGGAACGGGCACCACATCGCCGGGTTCTTTTACAGGCTCCCACCTCTGGACCGAGGCAACTCGGGCATGAAGTTGGCGAGCCGACGTGCCCAAGAAAAATGTAGATGAAGTGTAGAATCACTTTGCCTCATGGGGTTGTGAAGTTGCCATTTGATGGAGAAGAGAATAATGAACAAGAGGAGATGAGCTTATGGAACTTTGGTGAGAAAAATAAAAAATGAGAAGAAGAATTTCCCACATCACAAAATGAACTCCCCTCCTCCTCACAAATGTGGCCGGCCCCTCTAAGAATGGGGAGTGGGAAAAATCCATGAAGGGAGGTGAGAGTAGGAAAGGAAATGGTGACCACACCCAAAAGCAAGCCTCACATCATAATCCAATCTCATTTAATGCAAAAGAGTTGACTTAAAAAGAATCAAATGATGCTAGTCATATCAAAATCCACATATACAAATAACCCCCTCCATCTTACTAATTTGCACACTTGCAAATTAGCCCCTCCCAACATAAAAGTCCGGCCGTGAAGGAACAAAGGAAAACTGGCCGAAACGGAATGCAAACTGGCAACTTCAAAAACTGATCCCACAATAAATTACAGGAAAACCCCGCGACTGCATATACATGCCCGCATTTATATTCCCACTGAATAAAAATCCCACTGAATAAAAATGCAAAGAGACAAAATCTACGCTGTACAATACTAGGATCCGGTTTAAACCAAAGCCCGCTAGTATTATCTGTCTGATCACGATCCGTGCAACACCGCACGTATCTGATCGAACCCTGCCATATCTCCATACGGCCTCTAAAGAGTTTCGCCCGAAACTTGAGAAACTGGTCTGTGGGGGACTCTAAAGACTCATCAACACTTTGGTTATGGATTTAACCACTAGCACGTCAAAGATATTTGTTAGTTGTATGTATGCACTAGAGGCCAGTATTGTACAGATGATGTGTCACGACCCGAAAGTACGGAACGTGACCGGCACTTAGATTACGAAGCGTCTAGAGGCGCCACGTGACCTAAGTAAGCCGAAGCCCAGAGATCTAAACCATAAAAGAAGAAAAAGAAGAAAAGAAAAGAAAACAAGTAAAAAAAAACATCAGCAAATTTTACCAAAAATTTCGGCAGAGTCTCCTCTGTAAAAACTGGCCCCCAAACGGGTACAACAAGTATAATATGAATAAACAATAAAAAGCATCCCCAAACGGGTGCTAGCATCAACGCCAACAGGCGGAAACAACCACAACAAGCACAATAATATACAACGCCAGAGGGCGAGGCTCAAAACTCAAAAGAAAGCAAAACCACCAGATCAGAATAATACAGGCACGACTCTAAGGTCGAAGTAAAAGACTGGTCCAATAACTTATCAAGTAATACAAATATGGTTGATGGAGCTTACTAGATACAAATGAATGAATAAAAGTACAATGGTGGTTCGGATACAAGTGAACCAACCTACCGTGCCAATCGCCCTGAAGAAAAGATGTGCCAACAAGCTGCCACGGGAAACCTGTACATCGAACCTGTAAAGAATTTGGCACAACGGGGGTGAGTTGCCAACTCGTGAGTAGAAGACATCTACGAAAAGAAATCGAATGCATGACGCTATCCTAGGTCATAATAATACACTACTATATCCCAAACATCTAGTAATAGCAGGGTAATACTACGTGTAAGTGCAAATACTCCGTGTCGTGTCAGTGCCTCATATAGTACTAAGTCATATGAAATGAAATGCATGCACCATGAATGTAAAGTCACAAATCCTGAAATCCAGATATATATGTATGAGAACCTTTAGCCGTTATCATAGTAAAGTATGTATAAGCATCTGAAATCTCAACAATGAAATCCATGGAAATCCGTGTCAAGCATCGACACAACACATGTAACCTCAAGTATCAATATGTCGGGCTCCGTCAGTCCGGATCGGCCCATATCATCCAATCCCACGACAACGGTCGGTATCCTCCGGATATCCGCCGCGCCAGACATCACCGGTAGGTAGCCTTCCCCTGCCAGGCTCATCGTCTACAACTCGATCTTCTTGCCCCGGGGTACCATACCGGGCCCACCATGTACCCGAAACGGTTCATCCACTCCTCGAATCGGGTCTCGAAATCCATCAGAAAACATGAAATACTCATGGTGGACGACACATACATCACGAGAAGACCGCATCTTATTTTAAAAAAAGAGAAGAGGAGAGAGAGAGAAGTTTTTATATATTTTTGCGGTTTTCCCTAAAAATCCAGAAATCTCATAGAAATCCAAATCTCAAAATCATGAGTACTATATGATAAGTGTCGGCATATGCCCATAATACTGCATGATAACACGAAAATATGAATGCATGAATGTCTAAGTAATGAATGTCATGTCTTATACTTAACATCAGAGAGTGATCACAATACTACATCGGTTTAGTTGTTAACTGATTCTATCAATAAAAGATAATATGATCTAAAGTGTACGTGACATAGCAATTACCGATGATGATGTGTGTGAGCCGGCAAATAAGTGTGCGTGGAATATGCGCATCATCGGTAATGGTGCTGGTGTCCTAACAGGTAAGGTTTATACTATTTATAGCAACATATGTATGAACATGCAACATTATGATTACAGTGTGAAAGTAAAGACGAATGTATATTACCTACTCATTTAATATACTAATACTACTACCACTATATGACTCGAACCTAACCTAGTGTCCATCTAACCTCCTAAGGAAAACTAAACCTAAGAACTAGTCAATAGAAATAAGAGTCTACCTAAGGTCTGAATCAATATCTCTAATAGTCGGCGATCCCGCCTCAACAGCGTCACGTACGTAGTACGGCTTCCTCGAATCAAGAGTGCGGATCAATCATCAAATCTAAGCCTCGTACGGTAAAATCCATCGTACGGCATCCCAATGTCGGGGTACGGTCAAGTATCTCCTAGGTGTCTCCTCATTCGTATAATGTCATATGTATCATATTGTGATTAAGTCATACTCATATGATATCGGCATCAGGTCACACCAATATAATGTCGAAATCAAGTTATACATATATCATATCGTAATCAGTCATAAATTACAGTCCGAGTACTATTCTAGCGTCCCATGTACATCAATATCACCACCACTCTTTGTAATTTATATATTCAAGTTCATTATCTCATTCCCTAATGATCCGCTAACACTTTATTACGACTGTATAGTCAAAAATCACGGCATCAAGCCCAGTTATACTATTTCATCATACCTCGAATATCATATCACATCACTGAATCACCTATATGTGTTGTATATATATGTATATACCTATACCTAGTTCTATATATATACACATACACGTACCCCATGTCGATTTTCAGTGTGTGCGCGGGTGTGTTTCTATCTGAAACCTACGAACCTCTTCCAAGGTACTCATCCTCTGATATAGTTTTCCTAAATCGGTCTAATCCAGCCTAGGGTCAATACTAGGGTCCTACTAGGGTCACGTCTGGTTTCCTAATGTCAATAAGTACTATTCCTATTCTACGTTGCGGGGGTGCTAAACGCCATCCACCCGACTTCCCCCCGTAGATATGCATCTACTCACCTGGTCCATGTCTGCCGAAGACAGTGTCGCCATCCGCCTCTTCATCGCCCGCAGTCCATGTGAGGGTACCTAGACGCAAACATATATATAGCATCGTAAACCGAATCACATACAAAAGTCAAACGATACGAAGAGCAAGCACAGGTTAAAACCTATGTCCCGTCCACGCAAAAGAACCAAATACCGCTCGATATCGGCGTACAAACTCCGATGGATCGAGATAACATCATCAAACAACTAGTTTTAAAACACATTACTTATATTGTAAAACATGATCAAATTCATCGAAACACTAAAATCGATCAAATCGTCCGTTTTCGAAAAACCCGAAAATGCCAATTTACCGTTTTTCATCGAAACTTGACATTTAAATGAAACCAATGGTCATAAAACTCATTAAATAGCATTACTAGACTATAAAAACCATTACTATATTTTTATTACACAATTTTGCATTTATTTGAAATTTCTAGTTTGCAACTTTTAACAATTTTAACATTTTCCAAGCAAAATATCACAATTCCACCTCAAAACATGATTTTGCATAAATTAATCACTTAAACCACAATTTATGATGATAATGATGTAATGAAACTATAATTATATTTTTAATCACATTTATTTAGAAATTCCTAAAATCTAGTTTACAAAATAATAGCATTTTATTACTATTTTTCCAATTATCAAAATAATCTAGTGATCAAACTAAGTTTTTCATTCAATTAATATGCTAATACTCTCACTAAAATTACCATCTAATGATAACACCCTTAATAAGAATTTTATTTTACCCACAACACATTTTATAAAAAATCTAGTTAGCTAAATAGTTTAAATTAAACAATTTCGATCAACAATTTATTATACCACCACCATGCAAGAATTTTCCACTCTAAAAGATGTTAAACTAGCTATTATAACCCTAATTAATTAACAAAAACCACCTCTTGAATTTTCAAACCCTAACTTGAATTTTAGAATTTGCAACAAGAATTAATCTAATTAATCTAATTATGCTTTAAAAGAAATATCTAATAGAAATAAAACAAAAGAGAAGGATTTATACCTCCACAACCTCATGTCCAAACTTGAAAATGAGCCTCAAAAATACATGCTTTCCCACTCCAAAATCCATGTAGAGAAGAGTAGAGAATAAAGGGTATGAGATAATTAGGTTTTTGTGGAATTTAAATTGGATTTTTGAATAAAAATGAGTTGGAAAATGGGGGGGGGGCAGCCATGGTGATGGGGAGGCCGGCCACAATAAGGGGAAGAGGGAGAAACACATGAGAAATGGTGTAGAAACTTCTCCAAAATGTCATCATCTTAATATCTTTTCATGCTTTATTCATTTTCTTTTAATTCTTTTCTAAAATAACTCAAGAAAGATCTAGAAACAAGGAAAAATTTGCAAATAAATTTTTCATGATACACACTAAATTCTAATATGCCATGGTTCATTTTTACAAATTAAAACCATTTAAATTTGTAGTTTACACTAATTTAGTGTAAAAATAAAGCTTATGTTAATATTTAAAATAGTTAATTTAGGAAAAATATTTTATTAAACCAAAAATTTATAAGTGGCTAAATAAACACTATTTACTAGTAATTTCATAATTAAAATAGATATTTTTAAATTTATAGTGAAAAACAATCACGGTTTGGTTTTACGAAAAATACATTTTACTTTACCGAAAATCCTAAAATTCACTTAAACACTTTTATTCATTTAATTATTTATTTAATTATTTTTAAAATGTTACAATCTTCCCCCCTTTAAGAAATTCGGTCCCCGAATTTAAATTAACACTCCCCTTCCAAATACTAAAACATTTAGCAAAATACTCAAATCGTCGGGGCTCCGAAATCATTAATACATAACGAAAATCAACTCCGTCAAGCATGACGCAATCATCGAAGTTATGGAGATAATGAAATATCATAACCCAATGTGAAAACCATCATAATATACATCAATCTATAACTTATATATAGTTCGCATCCTAGTAAAATCGCCGAATCATCATAATAAAGCAGCATACAAAAACCCCTTCTTGAAAATCGCCGTGCAATGCACGTGTCACGGTCTAAGTAGCGGACGTTTAATTTTTTTTTATAAAAATATAGCTACTTATATATCTTTTATTTAACATACACGTCCCGCCTGGTTACTAACTCAAATAATAATGATCATGAAAACATACTGCTCAAACTAAAATCAATCCCAATCACATCAATAAAATGTCATGTGCATCCGGTGCGCACTGAAATCGAAACCAAATACAGAAACCATGAATACCCACAAAACAAAACTAAGTGCAACAGGTGTGCACCAAAAACATCTGTCAAGTGCAACGGGCATGCACGACTCACTATCAGGTGCATCTAATCTGCACAAAACCCCGATTTAGTGCATCTGGTGTGCACAAAATCGCATCAAGTGCGCCAAGTATGCGCAAGAATCCTAATCAGGTGCACATGGAGCACGAAAACATACATTGAATATCAAAATCGAAATCACAGCACAAAAATGCATGAAAATTAGGTCGAAACATATGTCAAAATCACGTGTAACCCCTATGCACGAAATCAAATCAAAAAAATCTCAAAAAAAAATATATAAAACCAAATCAAGTGTACTGGGTGCGTACTAAACCACATCAATACAACTGATATAAGAAATACAGATAGAATGAAGGTACACACAGGAAATACCAATCGCATAACAAGTCCTCAAAATACAAAAATCCAATCAACGAAAATAGGAAATTCAAATCACTAAATCATAATCGTAAATACTATCGTCAATGTGCGCCTCTTTCCTCTGATGTCGACCGCTTCGAACTCGTTCTTTCATAGGTGTGCTGACTGCGCTACCAACGGCAATACTCATGTCTAGAGTCTCCCACATAGTCGATCCCTTCACTTGATATCCGGACTACATTAAACTTCTCGATCGATCCATCAAAATCCCATAATTCCCCGAGAGCTCAACACTCAAGTACAGTTTAAAAATATCCGGTACATACCCCAGCATCGATGATCCAGCTGTAGAAGGGCAAACCCAAGCCTCACTAATGGCACAGCGGAACTGCCGTAAACCCTAAGGTTCAAGGGCGTTCTCGTGGTCATTATGTCGAGTTAGGGTTTCATTCTTCTAGAGGGTCCATCGAAATACCTGCATGTTCTTCCGAATACTTTAAACTTAGGAAATGGTTTTCTGATAATCGTTCGAACCCTTTAACTTCATCCGGACGGCATGTGAATACCCTTCGTCCGCACGCTAAGCAATGCTTCAGTCCTCAAGAATAACCAATACTCTAATGGTTACTGCATTCGAGCCGCATCTCCCTCTGCCCGTGGTAACAGAAACCACCATCCGACATTGACGAAGATAGATCAAAGGAACGAATGAAATACGGTGCAAACAATGTAAATCCTAGGGCTCCTTAAGCAGAGTAGCGTATCGTAAGTATGCCGCGGACCATACCCACGGTACGTTACTCTACCTAACTCGCCTACTCCATCAACCAAGGGTCACCTAGACTTATACAAGGATAAACCTAGCGCTCTGATACCAACTTTGTCACGACCCGAAAGTACGGAACGTGACCGGCACTTAGATTACGAAGCGTCTAGAGGCGCCACGTGACCTAAGTAAGCCGAAGCCCAGAGATCTAAACCATAAAAGAATAAAAAGAAGAAAAGAAAAGAAAACAAGTAAAAAAAAACATCAGCAAATTTTACCAAAAATTTCGGCAGAGTCTCCTCTGTAAAAACTGGCCCCCAAACGGGTACAACAAGTATAATATGAATAAACAATAAAAAGCATCCCCAAACGGGTGCTAGCATCAACGCCAACAGGTGGAAACAACCACAACAAGCACAATAATATACAACGCCAGAGGGCGAGGCTCAAAACTCAAAAGAAAGCAAAACCACCAGATCAGAATAATACAGGCGCGACTCTAAGGTCGAAGTAAAAGACTGGTCCAATAACTTATCAAGTAATACAAATATGGTTGATGGATCTTACTAGATACAAATGAATGAATAAAAGTACAATGGTGGTTCGGATACAAGTGAACCAACCTACCGTGCCAATCGCCCTGAAGAAAAGATGTGCCAACAAGCTGCCACGGGAAACCTGTACATCGAACCTGTAAAGAATTTGGCACAACGGGGGTGAGTTGCCAACTCGTGAGTAGAAGACATCTACGAAAAGAAATCGAATGCACGACGCTATCCTAGGTCATAATAATACACTACTATATCCCAAACATCTAGTAATAGCAGGGTAATACTACGTGTAAGTGCAAATACTCCGTGTCGTGTCAGTGCCTCATATAGTACTAAGTCATATGAAATGAAATGCATGCACCATGAATGTAAAGTCACAAATCCTGAAATCCAGATATATATGTATGAGAACCTTTAGCCGTTATCATAGTAAAGTATGTATAAGCATCTGAAATCTCAACAATGAAATCCATGGAAATCCGTGTCAAGCATCGACACAACACATGTAACCTCAAGTATCAATATGTCGGGCTCCGTCAGTCCGGATCGGCCCATATCATCCAATCCCACGACAACGGTCGGTATCCTCCGGATATCCGCCGCGCCAGACATCACCGGTAGGTAGCCTTCCCCTGCCAGGCTCATCGTCTACAACTCGATCTTCTTGCCCCGGGGTACCATACCGGGCCCACCATGTACCCGAAACGGTTCATCCACTCCTCGAATCGGGTCTCGAAATCCATCAGAAAACATGAAATACTCATGGTGGACGATACATACATCATGAGAAGACCGCATCTTATTTTAAAAAAAGAGAAGAGGAGAGAGAGAGAAGTTTTTATATATTTTTGCGGTTTTCCCTAAAAATCCAGAAATCTCATAGAAATCCAAATCTCAAAATCATGAGTACTATATGATAAGTGTCGGCATATGCCCATAATACTGCATGATAACACGAAAATATGAATGCATGAATGTCTAAGTAATGAATGTCATGTCTTATACTTAACATCAGAGAGTGATCACAATACTACATCGGTTTAGTTGTTAACTGATTCTATCAATAAAAGATAATATGATCTAAAGTGTACGTGACATAGCAATTACCGATGATGATGTGTGTGAGCCGGCAAATAAGTGTGCGTGGAATATGCGCATCATCGGTAATGGTGCTGGTGTCCTAACAGGTAAGGTTTATACTATTTTTAGCAACATATGTATGAACATGCAACATTATGATTACAGTGTGAAAGTAAAGACGAATGTATATTACCTACTCATTTAATATACTAATACTACTACCACTATATGACTCGAACCTAACCTAGTGTCCATCTAACCTCCTAAGGAAAACTAAACCTAAGAACTAGTCAATAGAAATAAGAGTCTACCTAAGGTCTGAATCAATATCTCTAATAGTCGGCGATCCCGCCTCAACAGCGTCACGTACGTAGTACGGCTTCCTCGAATCAAGAGTGCGGATCAATCATCAAATCTAAGCCTCGTACGGTAAAATCCATCGTACGGCATCCCAATGTCGGGGTACGGTCAAGTATCTCCTAGGTGTCTCCTCATTCGTATAATGTCATATGTATCATATTGTGATTAAGTCATACTCATATGATATCGGCATCAGGTCACACCAATATAATGTCGAAATCAAGTTATACATATATCATATCGTAATCAGTCATAAATTACAGTCCGAGTACTATTCTAGCGTCCCATGTACATCAATATCACCACCACTCTTTGTAATTTATATATTCAAGTTCATTATCTCATTCCCTAATGATCCGCTAACACTTTATTACGACTGTATAGTCAAAAATCACGGCATCAAGCCCAGTTATACTATTTCATCATACCTCGGATATCATATCACATCACTGAATCACCTATATGTGTTGTATATATATGTATATACCTATACCTAGTTCTATATATATACACATACACGTACTCCATGTCGATTTTCAGTGTGTGCGCGGGTGTGTTTCTATTTGAAACCTACGAACCTCTTCCAAGGTACTCATCCTCTGATATAGTTTTCCTAAATCGGTCTAATCCAGCCTAGGGTCAATACTAGGGTCCTACTAGGGTCACGTCTGGTTTCCTAATGTCAATAAGTACTATTCCTATTCTACGTTGCGGGGGTGCTAAACGCCATCCACCCGACTTCCCCCCGTAGATATGCATCTACTCACCTGGTCCATGTCTGCCGAAGACAGTGTCGCCATCCTCCTCTTCATCGCCCACAGTCCACGTGAGGGTACCTAGACGCAAACATCTAAATAGCATCGTAAACCGAATCACATACAAAAGTCAAACGATACGAAGAGCAAGCACAGGTTAAAACCTATGTCCCGTCCACGCAAAAGAACCAAATACCGCTCGATATCGGCGTACAAACTCCGATGGATCGAGATAACATCATCAAACAACTTATAGTTTTAAAACACATTACTTATATTGTAAAACATGATCAAATTCATCGAAACACTAAAATCGATCAAATCGTCCGTTTTCGAAAAACCCGAAAATGCCAATTTACCGTTTTTCATCGAAACTTGACATTTAAATGAAACCAATGGTCATAAAACTCATTAAATAGCATTACTAGACTATACAAACCATTACTATATTTTTATTACACAATTTTGCATTTATTTGAAATTTCTAGTTTGCAACTTTTAACAATTTTAACATTTTCCAAGCAAAATATCACAATTCCACCTCAAAACATGATTTTGCATAAATTAATCACTTAAACCACAATTTATGATGATAATGATATAATGAAACTATAATTATATTTTTAATCACATTTATTTAGAAATTCCTAAAATCTAGTTTACAAAATAATAGCATTTTATTACTATTTTTCCAATTATCAAAATAATCTAGTGATCAAACTAAGTTTTTCATTCAATTAATATGCTAATACTCTCACTAAAATTACCATCTAATGATAACACCCTTAATAAGAATTTTATTTTACCCACAACACATTTTAGAAAAAATCTAGTTAGCTAAATAGTTTAAATTAAACAATTTCGATCAACAATTTATTATACCACCACCATGCAAGAATTTTCCACTCTAAAAGATGTTAAACTAGCTATTATAACCCTAATTAATTAACAAAAACCACCTCTTGAATTTTCAAACCCTAACTTGAATTTTATAATTTGCAACAAGAATTAATCTAATTAATCTAATTATGCTTTAAAAGAAATATCTAATAGAAATAAAACAAAAGAGAAGGATTTATACCTCCACAACCTCATGTCCAAACTTGAAAATGAGCCTCAAAAATACATGCTTTCCCACTCCAAAATCCATGTAGAGAAGAGTAGAGAATAAAGGGTATGAAATAATTAGGTTTTTGTGGAATTTAAATTGGATTTTTGTAGTATTTTTGATGATTTTTGAATAAAAATGAGGTGGAAAATGGGGGGGGGCAGCCATGGTGATGGGGAGGCCGGCCACAATAAGGGGAAGAGGGAGAAACACATGAGAAATGGTGTAGAAACTTCTCCAAAATGTCATCATCTTAATGTCTTTTCATGCTTTATTCATTTTCTTTTAATTCTTTACTAAAATAACTCAAGAAAGATCTAGAAACAAGGAAAAATTTGCAAATAAATTTTTTATGATACACACTAAATTCTAATATGCCATGGTTCATTTTTACAAATTAAAACCATTTAAATTTGTAGTTTACACTAATTTAGTGTAAAAATAAAGCTTATGTTAATATTTAAAATAATTAATTTAGGAAAAATATTTTATTAAACCAAAAATTTATAAGTGGCTAAATAAACACTATTTACTAGTAATTTCATAATTAAAATAGATATTTTTAAATTTATAGTGAAAAACAATCACGGTTTGGTTTTACGAAAAATACATTTTACTTTACCGAAAATCCTAAAATTCACTTAAACACTTTTATTCATTTAATTATTTATTTAATTATTTTTAAAATGTTACATGATGTATATTGTATTGGATGCTTGGACATATATAGAGATGACTTTCTTACTCGATATGATAGTATGCTATCTGGTTGCTCTTTATCTTAATATGTATACTAGTCTCTTTAAACTGTCTTATAGTTACATGTTGGTAAAGCCCTTAAGATGTGTACTTGACTACCTGGACTATGATGCAGATCATACTAGTGGGGACATGGTAGTCCATAAGTACATCCTTCAAGGTCCCTAGTCGTGGGTGTATCGAGACGGGGCATCGATATACCAGTGTAGACTAGCGTATATGCTTCTCGACCCATGAGATGGGCAATGGATGATCCCATATCCATTGGTGTTTGACATCAGAGATGGTATACGGGTGCTCAGTGGAGACTGGGTACACTGGACGGACTCGCCGAGAACTCCCAGATGGTATTATACCTCACGTCAGATGGCAGTTCTCAGGTGACACTTGTACAGGTTAGTCTATAGACCCGAGATCGTCATAGAGTCTTGTGTGATTCCCACTGTGCTTTGATCTCCACCTTACCACGTCCATGAGGGCATGCAAAACGGTGGTTTTTGGGTACAGTCCCGAGTCACATGGAGGCAATGAGCGATAGGAGGGGTTTCGTCTCTCCCGGTATTGGGGGTTGATGTTGTTAGTTATATGTATGCCCTAGAGGCCATTACTGTACATTGGATGTATATTGTAGTGGATGCTGGGACATATATAGGGAGGACTTTCTTGCTCGACATGATAGTATGCTATCTGGTTACACTTTACCTTAACATGTACACTAATTGTCTCTCTGTTACATATTGGTAAAGCCCTTAGGATGTGTGCTTGACTACCTGGACTATGATGCGGATCATACTAGTGGGGACATGGTAGTCCATAAGTACATCCTTCAAAGTCTCTAGTCGTGGGTATATAGAGACGGGGCATCGATATACCAGAGTAGACTAGCGTATACCTTCTCGACCCATACAGATGGGCGATGGATGATCCCATATCCATTGGTGTTTGACATCAGAGATGATATACGGGTGCTCAGTGGAGACTGGGTACACTGGACGGACTCGCCGAGAACTCCTAGATGGTATTATACCTTACGTCAGATGGCAGTTCTCTGGTGACACTGGTACAGAGTAGTCTGTTGACCCGAGATCGTCATAGAGTCTTGTGTGGTTCCCACTGTGCTTTCATTTCCACCTTACCATGTCCAAGAGGGCATGCAAAACGGTGGTTTTTGGGTACAGTCCCGAATCACATGGAGGCAATGAGCGATAGGAGGGGATTCGTCTCTCCCGGTATAGGGAGTTGATGTTGCGCTGTGTTCGATTGGCTATAACCGGAAATCCCTGGCCAGGGTTGCTGAGATTTACTGGTAAGTGTTACCAGTAGTTTCTCGAATTGTTATAGACCTCATATCGACACGACTTATCGAGCTATTGGGGTCTGACGTTTACCACCCCTAGGTGAGATATGCGACATATCAGACGACGAGACCGGACTGTACGGTAAGTGTTGCTGGTTGGATTCACAGGAGTGTGAGCGGGCTTGCTCGTCGATCTTCTGATCGCTCAATACCCGGGTGGCCGTTACGTTTAGCAGACCGCTTGCAGCTTGTGGGTGTTTGATATGATCATCACCTACTGCCGGCGTATTGACGAGTCTTTAGAGTCCTACACAGAGATTTCCTGGCTCAAGCGAAACGAAATAGGAGCGCATATGAGATATGTGCAGGACCGAGAATAATGCGTGTATGTGATACCGTATTTCATTCTCGCGATGGATGTATCGATTGGTTGTATGCGATATAACCTAGTTATCGAATCAAGGATTGATTCGATAAGCCGATACATTGGATACTAGTCGGTTGTGTGCGACATGACCGGATCATTGAATCAAGTGTTGATTTAATGATTTAATGCATAATTATATATTTGATATATTACTTTGCATTAACTAGTATTTTTTCACTTTAAATGGATTTTCTCACTCGGATGTGCACATTGTATATGTGATATACTTTTGTGCACTTGGATGTATCATGATTGATGATACATGTTTACTTGAGTTTGTGTAAAGATTGAACCATGGTTATATGAATGGTTAGGGTTTTATTTTCTTATTTATTTATTTATTTACTTATTCTTTTTGGAAAATGAAATGCATAAAGAGAAAATGGTGGCTTTCATTTGTTTCTTTCATGAAGATTCATGAAGGTTTGACTAAGTCACCATTTTGTCTCATGCTTAACCCTAACCACTCCATTTAACCATAGTCCACTCTCTACACCTAACTATGGTTTTGTTTATGATAAGTTTTCATTTTCTATTCTATTTGAATTAACTTATCATATTCATTCTTTCTTCTTCTCCATCTTCATCACATGAAGAAAGCTTGCTACTACAATGGCAACTTGAGAAAACAAGTGAGAAATCCAATTCTAAAGTGAACCCACTTCCTATTTCTTCATCCTCTGCCTCTTGCCAAGTAGTATAGGGTGTTTTCTTCATAAGTTTTATGACTTGGTGAAGTGGGAGCTTGATCTAGTGATGCCTCGACGTAGATCATCTTCGGCATCGGCATCGACATCGACGACCTAGCCCGCCCTTTTCTCCGACGAAGCCGACGCTAGAGTCCGGGATCCGATTTGGATAGCGGAGAGACTTCATTGCGGAGCTATGGAGGTGGAGGACCGGATCTACAAAGGTTGTATTTCCGTCACTTCTTAGTAAAGTAGTTTACTAGTTGTAGTTATCGCCTATATTTCTAGCCAACGATCTTGTTAGGGTTTCTCGGCACCTATAAAATTTGAAATTGGTATGGTTGATGCCTTGTGAGACCTCCTTAGTGTGCCTAGAAACCCTACAGTGGTATCAAAGCCTAGCTAGAGCCTTAGGCGATCCCTAGACGACGTTTGAAACCCGATCGAACCGAAACCCTAATTCAAAACATGCTCTCTGGACATTTTTCAAAAACTGGGATTTTTCCAAATTAAAAATATGCAGAAAACTCAGCAGGGGATTATTAGAATTACTGTGAAGCCCGTACCCATGATTCCCTCATTGCGCGGCGGAACCGCGGCACAAGCATGGCTTGTGCGGCGGTTCCGCGGCCAAATTGTCATGTCATCCAACAATTTTTGCACAGTAATTCATGTTTTCAGGTACTGGATATTCTGGGAATTTTTAATATTTATTCAAGAGTTGAATATTCTAAGTTGTTTTGGGGATTCGTTTATTCGATCGGATTGTCGGACTTTGTCTATATGTTTTCCGGGTAAATTTTAGAATATGTTAAAAAGTTCGACCGGATATAAATACCCAACTTTTCCCCTGTCGGGAAATTTCTAAGTGTTGGATTTTTCTGTGGTTTAAAGACGTTCTAAGTAGTGCAAGTAACGCGATGGACCCTCTAGAAGACAACAAACCTTAACTCGATTATGTGACCGTCTTGAGCTGCCCTTTGAACCCTCAGGTTTGGGGCAGTACAGCGTGCCACATGTGAGGCGTTGGCTTGACCCTTCTACGGCTGGACCGTTGGTACTGAGGCATGAAGTGAATGTCTTTGAACTTATTTCATGAGTTGATTTATATCGGGAAAACTTGGGTGTTTGAATGTTCGATCGGAAAGTTTAACATTTTCTAATTATCTGGAATGTGATACAATAATTGGAATTCACAAAGCGTTATAAGATAACTCAATGAATATTATAAACATAGCACTTTAGTCTCACTTGATCGGTTGCCACGGAGTTTTGATGTGATCAAAAGTCCGTCGCAATCACGTAGCGTACGCGGATACTCGCCGGGTAAACTTAATAGACAGCCTTGCCCCATAACCCCGACCAAGTGACTGTAGGAGAACCCCGTCGCCGAAAGCATCCGTTCGGGTGCTCGCGGTAGCGGTGTTCCGCCTTGGTGCATTTCGTCGACGGTATCGGGGGTGCAGCCGTCTACTGAAGTTTGCGACGAGCATTCGATCAGGATGTCGGGAATCTTGTTGAATTACCCGACTTGGTATTGAAAAGTGTTTTCGATTTTGAGACTAAAATGCGGGGTTTATAATTGTTAGGCATGCGATGTCTAAGTAATTCATTTGGTCAGGCATGCGATGTCTGAGGTGGTTGCGGATTCCAACTGTTGTAGTTTTACACTTTCTTTTCTGCGACCGTAAGTGTAATATGTGATATCGCCGGTTTCGTTGCTATATGTCAACGACAATTGGGATGCGCATATTTACTTACGTTGATGACATGTGATGTTATGTGTTGCTGGATATGTTATATTGGATCGTCGTGTTTGAATAGCCGGGGGTTTTTATGTGAGATGAGTGTTTTTCATTTTCATTCATGTAAAAACTTGTATGTAATATTCTTTTATTGGGGCACTTCCAGGTTGCGGAAGATGTCACCCTTTGTATATTATTTACTTTTCCTCACTAGGATAGACCCAAGGAGGGGAGCACAAGTAACCGGGTTCTGGAGTCCAGTGGGAGACCAACTCGAGGAGTCGAGTCCGGGTCTCCTAACTCTAGAATTGGTAGGGTTGCTTGCCGCTCTCGTAGGGGTCTAGGGGTATGGGTTTGGCTATTCATCGCGACTGTGGAATCCGTGTTTTATACTGGCTCGTATTGAAAACACGGACGTCCTAGTATATCCAATATTTCATATGTTTCTTCTGCTGCGATATCTGTGATGTGATCATGTGATATGTTCTGTGATGGATACTTTATATAGTATATAGGATATATTATATAGGCGTTACTTATGTTTTACACCCGCGCTAGCCCTGCCCCGCTCTGCCGTTAGTCACCTAACCTAACGGTGCACGAGGGGACATCGAGGCGAATGCGGATGGCATAAGTGTACGTCATATTTATCTGTGATGTTTAGGTAACTTAAATGATGGGACTTCATTAATGTGATTAATGAAATAAAAGAAACCTAAGATGTTGTAGAATCGAATTTCAAAAATAAAACAGGTAGCTACAGTTCTTGCTTTGCACAGCGGTATATGTGATATATCCTGCACCTTATTCGATGAGGAAAGGACCGAGATCCCTTCACCGGGAGTGACTCCTTTAGCAATAACTGGCAGATGTTACACACTCGGTTTGTCTTTTGATTGATTTTAAGAGTTTTTGCTTTGCACAGTGATATATATGATATATTCCGCACCTCATTCGACGAGGAAAGGACCGACGATCCCTTCACCGGGAGTGACTCCTTTAGCAAAACTAGAAAAGCCTAAAAAAACACTCCATTTTAAAATCATTTAATTCTACAACGATATCAAGTTCATTACGCAATAGGTTTTTAGAAAAACCTGTCGTAGCCCTCCGTCATTTCAGATAAGTGCTAGTTAGTATTCGTGCTACGTTTGTTGGCCTGCGTCAAGGCGTAGTGTGCGGTAGCTAACTAGTATTTATCTGCTTATGCATATGATGCAGATTGGATTAAGGTAGTCGTGCGACTTTGTTGGCCTGCGTCAAGGGTCGTGCGGGTGGGTTTAATTCAATCAGGAAATGACGGGTTGAACTTGACTAGCGCACTATGGTTTGTTGGCCTGCGTCAAGGTCATAGGACGCTAGGGGCAAAATTATCGGGAATTTCAAGTGTTGAAATTTGCAATGAGATTGCATACCTTCTATGAGATAGTTGGATCTCGATACCCACTGCGAGTAAGAGTTACTCCTTGGAGAGTTTTATACATTACAATTAGCCGATCAAGTAGGTGTCTAGAAAGGTGTTAACGAGGTTACGCCTCTGGGAAAACGAGGTTTACATTAATTAGGTTCGTGCGAAAGCACGGGGGACCTCCCTCAAAGTACCGACACTGGCCTGGCTGAAAGATTGGCGAACTTGTAGTGTGTAATTAATCCCGGCTAGTCTTTCCGTTTAGGGTTTGAAGGAAGATTTGATAAAAAACAGTGGGAGCCATCCTGATTAGATAAAATAATAACCAATCTATTCTTGCAAGAGCGCACGCTGAGTGTTTTCTTCTCTCTCTCTCCAGGTAGCGACCATATCACGCCTTAATCAAGATAATAATACGGAATATTGACCGAACCCGCTTGTTATACTGAGCTGGGGAACGTTGGTCCCGCTCCAACTTATAATTGTTATAAGACAGAGCAGGAAATTGGGGAATACCAGATTTCCCGTGGCGCCCAAACGAAGAGAGTGCATGCTGATGCATCATCTTCGGGTGTGTTCGTTACAAAGAATTGTTTCTCAGTATCCTCCGCATCCTGGGTATATGATACCGGATCAGGATCCCAGATATGTAATCTGTTACATAGGGCTACAGAAAGGTAGAAAAACTGAGAACGGGTGATAAGTTTCATGAGGCAGAAAACGGGGCAAGTGTTGCAGCCAAGTCTGTTGGTCACTGTCACCCTGTATTCCATATACATTGATTCTAAACGAATGTTATTAGATACCGAACCTGATATACAAAATCATATCAGTCTCTTTATCAGTAAAGAAATGATAAAATTTTGTATTGATGGATAATGTTTTGAACATTTCCTATATCAAAAGTTGATCGGTTCAGGCACGTTATCTAAAAGCATTGATGTTCTAAATCAAACTACAGTTCTTAGTATACGCAACACACAAAAGAGGAAGAGTTCAGAAATGAACGAATCCTTCTTGAGGCATTGTAGACTAGGTCATATCAATGCGGCCCGACTGGCTGAAGTTACATTTAGATGCATATTTAAATCAGTTTGAATTTACATCCTGTGAAACTTGCCAGTCATGTCACAGAGATACGATGACCATAGCTCTGTTTACTGGAAACAGAGAAAGAGTTAGTAAACTCTTGGGATGATACATGTTGATGTATGTAAGGTCCCCTGTCTACACATGCCAGGACCGGTTTTTTATACTTCATTACGTTCTCTGATAATCTCTCAAGATTCAGTCATATGTTCCTGTTGAAACATGAGTCCGAACCTTTTGAGATATTCACAGAATATAAGCTAGAAGTAGGGAACCAATAAGGGTATAAGTATTATGTCCTTTGATGTGATCAGGGAGGAGAATACTTGAGCACGGAATTCCTGGACTATTCTAAAGGAGAATGAGATTCTCTCTCAGCATTACTCCTCCGTATACACCATAGCACGATGGTATATCGGGGCGGAGCAATCTCACCCTATATGATAAGGTGTGCTCTATGATGAGTACTACTGAGTTACCTGTTTCCTTTTTGGGAGTTATGCGCTTGAGAAGCAGCATACCTATTGAATAGGGTTCAAATCAAATCAGTTGCTTACCACTTCATATGTGATATGGAATGGGAAGAGCCCATGTCTTAAGCTAGTTAAGATTTGGGGTTGTCCGGCCTATGTCTAAAAGCATAATCCGGACAAGCTCGAGGCAAGGTCTGTTATGTACAACTGGAAAGGTTCCAGCTATACAAATTACAACAGATGATTTGGTAGAACCAAAGGATTCAGTAGATTCCAACGAACCTCAGCCTCTCCGCCGATCTAGTAGAGTTCCTCACCCACCTGAGAGATACTTCGGTTACTCTATGACAGTGGGAGCGAGGATTGCATCATGAGATGATGACCCAACTAGTTTCGAGCTGGCCATCAGGAGTGGGACTCTGTAAGAAGGGCTGGATGCTTAGCGATCTGAGATGGAATCCATGTACACCAACAAAGTATGGACTTTGGTTGCTATATCTGAAGGGTTAAATCCCCATCAGGAGCAAGTATATCTTGAGAAGATTACTTGGTGTAAATAGAAAAGTTGAGACTTTCAAAGCTAGACTTGTTAAAGCTTTTCGTCATCGACCAGGCGTGGATAATGATGAAACCTTTTCAAGTGGCTATGCTTAAGTCCATCCAGATCCTACTTGCCACGGCTACATACCATGACTACGATATCTGGTGGTTGGGTGTCTTGACTACTTTTCTAAATGATGATTTAGAAGAGAACGTCTATAAGTACACAGCCAGAGGGCTTCGTAGACAGTGGGAGCAGCGGAAACGTGTACAAGATGCTTTATAGGATAAAGCAGGTATCGCGGGGTTGGAACATTTGTTTTGATGTAGTAGTCAAACAGTTTGACATCATCAAAATGGTAGATGAACCTTGTATATACAAAAAGGTAGTAGGGAGTATAGAGATGATCCTCGTAGAGTACGTGGATGACATACTCTTGATAGGGAAGGAGTTTCCTATGCTACGCTCGGTCAATCTCCGCTTATCACAATGATTCTCCATATAGGATCAAAGTGATACCTCCTAAATCCTGGATTTTGGATCTATGAGATAGATCTAATTGGATGTTAGGATTCTCACTAGTTGTAGTGAGATGGTATCAACCGATCCTGGGGAGAATCACTGGAAGGGTTCCAGGGTGATAAGGACGACTGAAAGTCAGTCACAGGCATTGTCTTTACCCTCAGTAAAGGGACGGTATGTTGGAAGAGTTCTAACCTAGATACCGTGACATACTAGACGATAAAGGCAGGATACATCGCTACTTAAGATGCTACCAAAGAGGCTGTTTGGGTGTATATTGGTTCATGAGATGAACTATGTTCCTCCCATTGTGTGACAATGGAGTTGTGGCTTATGCCAAGGAACGCAGGTCCCATCAGTGATCCAGACATATTCTAAGGCAGCATCACCTGATCATGGAGATGGTTGATCTCCAGGGGATCGAGGTCAGGAGAGTAGACTCAGAGGACAACACGGCGGATCCACTCACAAAGGCCTTTTTCCCAGAGAGAGACTTTTATGGGATGGTTGAGTATGAGATACTACAACCACTGCTATCAGATGGCCCTAGTGCAAGTGGGAGATTGTTAGTTATATGTATGCCCTAGAGGCCATTACTGTACATTGGATGTATATTGTAGTGGATGCTGGGACATATATAGGGAGGACTTTCTTGCTCGACATGATAGTATGCTATCTGGTTACTCTTTACCTTAACATGTACACTGATTGTCTCTCTGTTACATATTGGTAAAGCCCTTAGGATGTGTGCTTGACTACCTGGACTATGATGCGGATCATACTAGTGGGGACATGGTAGTCCATAAGTACATCCTTCAAAGTCCCTAGTCGTGGGTATATCGAGACGGGGCATCAATATACCAGAGTAGACTAGCGTATACCTTCTCGACCATACAGATGGGCGATGGATGATCCCATATCCATTGGTGTTTGACATCAGAGATGATATACGGGTGCTCAGTGGAGACTGGGTACACTGGACGGACTCGCCGAGAACTCCCAGATGGTATTATACCTTACGTCAGATGGCAGTTCTCTGGTGACACTGGTACAGAGTAGTCTGTTGACCTGAGATCGTCATAGAGTCTTGTGTGGTTCCCACTGTACTTTGATTTCCACCTTACCACGTCCAAGAGGGCGTGCAAAACGGTGGTTTTTGGGTACAGTCCCGAATCACATGGAGGCAATGAGCGATAGGAGGGGATTCGTCTCTCCCGGTATAGGGAGTTGATGTTGCGCTGTGTTCGATTGGCTATGACCGGAAATCCCTAGCCAGGGTTGCTGAGATTTACTGGTAAGTGTTACCAGTAGTTTCTCGAATTGTTATAGACCTCATATCGACATGCCTTATCGAGCTATTGGGGTCTGATGTTTACCACCCCTAGGCGAGATATGCGACATATCAGACGACGAGACCGGACTGTACGGTAAGTGTTACTGGTTGGATTCACAGGAGTGTGAGCGGGCTTGCTCGTCGATCTTCTGATCGCTCAATACCCGGGTGGCCGTTACGTTTAGCAGACCGCTTGCGGCTTGTGGGTGTTTGATATGATCATCACCTACTGCCGGCGTATTGACGAGTCTTTAGAGTCCTACACAGAGGTTTCCTGGCTCAAGCGAAACGAAATAGGAGCGCATATGAGATATGTGCAGGACCGAGAATAATGCGTGTATGTGATACCGTATTTCATTCTCGCGATGGATGTATCGATTGGTTGTATGCGATATAACCTAGTTATCGAATCAAGGATTGATTGATAAGCCGATACATTGGATACTAGTCGGTTGTGTGCGACATGACCGGATCATTGAATCAAGTGTTGATTTAATGATTTAATGCATAATTATATATTTGATATATTACTTTGCATTAACTAGTATTGGTTCACTTTAAATGGATTTTCTCACTCGGATGTGCACATTGTATATGTGATATACTTTTGTGCACTTGGATGTATCATGATTGATGATACATGTTTACTTGAGTTTGTGTAAAGATTGAACCATGGTTATATGAATGGTTAGGGTTTTCTTTTCTTATTTATTTATTTATTTACTTATTCTTTTTGGAAAATGAAATGCATAAAGAGAAAATGGTGGCTTTCATTTGTTTCTTTCATGAAGATTCATGAAGGTTTGACTAAGTCACCATTTTGTCTCATGCTTAACCCTAACCACTCCATTTAACCATAGTCCACTCTCTACACCTAACTATGGTTTTGTTTATGATAATTTTTCATTTTCTATTATATTTGAATTAACTTATCATATTCATTCTTTCTTCTTCTCCATCTTCATCACATGAAAAAGCTTGCTACTACAATGGCAACTTGAGAAAACAAGTGAGAAATCCAATTCTAAAGTGAACCCACTTCCTATTTCTTCATCCTCTACCTCTTTCCAAGTAGTATAGGGTGTTTTCTTCACAAGTTTTATGACTTGGTGAAGTGGGAGCTTGAACTAGTGATGCCTCGACGTAGATCATCTTCGGCATCGACATCGACGACCTAGGCCCGCCCTTTTCTCCGACGAAGCCGACGCTAGAGTCCGGGATCCGATTTGGACAGCGGAGAGACTTCATTGCGGAGCTATGGAGGTGGAGGACCGGATCTACAAAAGGTTATATTTCCGTTCTTGTAGTTAAGTTGTTAACTAGTTTCATTTGTCGCCTAGACTTCTAGTTAACGATCCGTATTAGGGTTTCTCGGCACATGTAATTTTTGAAATTGGTATGGTTGATGCCTTGTGAGACCTCCTTAGTGTGCCTAGGAACCCTACAGAACGGCAACCCGGGTATTGAGCGATCAGACCGGACTGTACGGTAAGTGTGAGCAAGCTTGCTTCAGATGTTGTACTGTGCTCGATTGGCCGTAACAGGGAAGTCCCTGGCCAGGGCTGTTTCAGAGATTTGCTGGTAAGTGTTACCAGTAATTTCTCGACCCGTTATGAGCCTCACATTGGCATGACTTATCGGTTATTGGGGTCTGACATTTACCACCCCTAGACTTGATATGCGACATATCAGACGAGGAGACCAGACTGTATGGGAAGTGTTGCCGATCGGCTCGACGGAGTTGTAGCAGGTTCGCTTGTTCTCTTCTGATCGCTCAATACCCGGGTGGCCGTTACGTTTAGCTGACCGCTTGCGGCTTGGGGTGCTTGATATGATCATCACCCACTGCCGGCGTATTGACGAGTCTTAGAGTCCCACAATGGAGTTTCCTAGTCCAGGCGAAACGTTGTGGTGCGCGTATGCGATATGCGCATGGACCCGATTAAAATGCGCGTATAGGATACCGTATATTGATCGGGCGGCTTGCTTTTGGTAGGGGTCATATGTGATATGGCCGGATTGATAAATCAAGTGTTGATTTATCATTTAACCATTAGCTTCTCACTTGAAATCCTTTCTTGAGTTAGTTGGATGTATGCATGCATGTATGCCTTCTTTTTGATTCATGCACATATGGATGTACATATACACATACATACATGCATCATCCTTCATGGTTGCTTATACATGGAATATGATGGCAATGTAAGACTCACACCATGTTTTAATATGGATTATTATTGTATTTATACTAAAACATAAAAGGAAAGAAAAAGGTTCATTATTGATTTGTTCTACACTCTTCTTTTGACCTAACCATTCTCACCCACCTTTTAACCATAGGTAAAGTTTCCTTTTGTGTTTTAACTCAAGTTCAATAATGAATTCATTGTTTAAACCATGGTTTGAGATGAGAACAAGAAAATATATAAAGATATATTTTCATTTTTCTTAAAAGAGAGTTATCTTTTTCACTCTTGAAAAGATTTTGCCATCATCTTCTTCTTCCTCTCTCATTTTGCTCTCTAGTTCTTTGTAGTGAGCATTATACTCATCAAGATTGGATTTTGAAGTGAGAAAGAGAGAACCACAACACCATTCTACACAAGTCTAGCCCACTTGTTTGGAATGTTAACTTGATTTCGTTCACTTGATCGGATAAAGTTGCAAGCTTGGACAAAGCGGACTTCGGGTGAATCATCGGTGACATCGAGGAGTTCAAGCAGAGATTTTTCAAACTCCAAGTAGCCGAGGAGTCTAGCGTAGGGAGCTACAAAGGTTGTACTCTCTAAACCCTAACTTTTCTTTCATTGATGATATGAAAAATTTGAAACCCTAATCGATTCTAGGAACGATTCTTTGTTAGTTAACTTAGCACCCTTAAGACTCCACTTTTGGTTCATGTGATGCTTCCAAACCCTTCATGTGGTTCTAGGCTAACCCAACATTGGTATCAGAGCTGACCTAGAACATTAGGCGACCTTTTTACGAAGTTAAAACTCCGATCGAACCGAAATACGGCATTTTAGAGTGCTCTCTGGAAATTTTTTAAAATCTGACATTTTTCAGAATTAAAAATATGTAAAAAATTCAGCAGGTAAAAATAAGAATTACGGTACAAAAATTATTCAATGAACAGTAACTCTTGCCGCGGAAACGCGGCCTAAGCTTGCTTAGGCCGCGGTTCCGCGGCCGTATACATCAATCAATGAATAAATTTTATACAGTAATTCTGTAATCTGCTTGTATATTTTTTAGGGTATTTTTAATCTGTATTTAGTGCTGAAAAATTCTGGAGATGGTTTTGGACTCGTCGAGTCGATCGGAATTTTGATTTCGTGACTTTTCCGGGTAAATTAGATAGTATTGAAGTGTTTGAACGAATATCATTTGCTCACTTTTCACGGGGTTTAACTCCTTCGGAGGTTCGTGCAAGTTTTGTGGTGATCCCTCTAGAAGACAACAAACCTTAACTCGATTATGTGACCGTCTTGAACTGCCCTTTGAACCTTAGGGTTTGGGGCAGTACGGCGTGCCACATGTGAGGCGTTGGCTTGACCCTTCTACGGCTGGACCGCTACTACTGTGTCACACTCCAAGTTTTTGAACTTCGCTCAAGTGTTGAGCTTTAGTGAATCTTGGGTATTTGATCGGTCGTTCGAAAACTTTAATACTGTCCAATTATCTGGAATGTGATGCAATGTATGGAATTCATATTATAAGACATGAAATACGAGGTATGTGATATTTCGCATTTACGATGTCTAAAGAGAATGTGGATTCCAGATATTGCAGTTTTACACTTTCTTTTCTGTGACCGTAAGTGTAGTATGTAGTGGTATTGCCGATTGTCGTTGCTATACGTCGACGACAATCGGTGTATGCATACTTACTTACGATTGATGATATGAGATATTATGAGTTGCTGAGATATGATGTGAAGGATTGTCGCGATTGAATAGCCGGGGGTTTTTATGTGAGATGAGAGTTTTATATTTTCATTCATGTAAATTCAAATGTAATGTAATATTCTTTTATTTGGGGCACTTCCGGGTTGAGGCCGATGCCACCTGTGTTGTATATTATTTACTTTTCCGCATTAGGATGAACCCAAGGAGGGGAGCATGGGTGACCGGGTTCTGGGATTCAGTGGGAGGCCATCTCGAGGAATCGAGACCGGGTCTCCTAAACACCAGAATTGGTAGGGTCGCTTGCCGCTCTCGTAGGGGTCCAGGGTGTGGGCTTGGCTATTCATCGCGACTGTGGAATCCGTATTTTCTATTATTGGCTAAATACTAAATACGGACGTCCTAGTATATCCCACATTATATCTATGTTTCTGCTGCGATATCTGTGATGTGATAATTTGATATGTTCTGATGGATACAGTATATAGTATATATGATATATTATATAGACGTTACTTATGTTTTACACCCGCACTAGCCCTGTCCTGCTCTGTCGTTAATTACTTAACCTAACGGTGCATGAGGGGACATCGAGGCGAATGCGGATGGCATAAGTGTACGTCGTATTTATCTGTGTTGTTTAGGTGACTTCAATGATGGGACTTCATTAATGTGATTAATGAAAGAAAAGAAACCTAAAAGATGTTGTAGAATCAAATTTTAAAATAAAAAGGGTAGCTACAGTTTTGCTTTGCACAGTGATATATATGATATATCCCGCACCTTATTCGATAAGGAAAGGGCCGAGATCCCTTCACCGGGAGTGACCCCTTTAGCAATAACTGGCAGATGCTACACACTCGGTTTGTCTTTTGATTGCTTCTATAGTTTCTGCTTTGCACAGTGATATATAAGATATATCCCGCACCTCACTCGACGAGGAAAGGGCCGACGATCCCTTCACCGGGAGTGACCCCTTTAGCAAAACTAGAAAAGCCTCAAAATCACTCCATTTCAAAACTTCATTTGATTCTACAACGATATCAAGTACATTACGCAATAGGTTTTCAGAAAAACCTGTCGTAGCCCTCCGTCATTTCAGATAAGTCCTGCTTAGTATTCGTGCTGTGTTTGTTGACCTTGTCAAGGCGCAGTGTGCGGTAGCTGACCAGTATTTATCCGCTTATGCATATGATGCAGATTGGATTAGGGTAGTCGTACGGCCTTGTTGACCTTGTCAAGGGTCGTGCGGGTGGGTTTAATTCAATCAAGAAATGACGGGTTGAACTTGACTTACGGTCTATGGTTTGTTGACCTTGTCAAGGTCATAGATCGTTTGGGGCAAAATATTATCGGGAATTTCAAGTGTTGAAATTTGCAATGAGATTGCATACCTTCTATGAGATAGTTGGATCCCGATACCCACTGCGAGTAAGAGTTACTCCTGGGAGAATTTTACACATTACAATTAGCCGATTAAGTAGGTGTCTAGAAAGGTGTCAACGGGGTTACGCCTCTGGGAAAACGAGGTTTACTTTAATTAGGTCCGTGTGAATGTAGGGTTCCTAGGCACTCCCAAGAGGTCTCACAAGGCATCAACCATGCCAATTTCAAAATTTAACGGTGCCGAGAAACCCGACTACGGACCGTTGGCTAGAAATCTAGGCGAAACAATAAAGTAGTTAACAACTTAACTAATGGGAAACGGAAATACAACCTTTGTAGATCCGGTGCTCCACCTCCATAGCTCCGCAACGAAGTTCCTTTGCTGTCCAAAAAGAATCCGGGCTCTAGCGTCGGCTTCATCGGAGAATAGGCGAGCTAGGTCGTCGATGTCCATGCCGAAGATGATCTACGTCGAGGCATCGCTAGATCAAGCTCCACCTTCACCTTGCTATGAAAACTTGTGAAGGAAACACACTCTACTACTTGGCAAGAGGTAGAGGATGAAGAAATAGGAAGTGGGTAGACTTTAGAATTGGATTTCTCACTCATTTCCATCAATCACCATTGATGGAGCTTGCTTTCTTCAAGTGAAGAAAGGAAGAAGAAGAAGAATAATGTTATGATAAGAATAAGAATAATGGAAAATAAAATCTATTCTTATCATAATCACACCATGGTTAAGTGTAGAGAGAGGACCATGGTTAGGTGTAGTGGTTAGGGTTAAGCATGAGACAAAATGGTCACTTTGACAAAGTCTTCATGAAGTTTCAACAAGCTTCCAAAGAAAGCCACCATTTTGCATTATGCTTATCATTTTCCAAAATGAATAAACAAATAAATGAATAAATAGATATGAAAAACAAAACCCTAACCATTACATAACCATGGTTTAAACTTTACACAAAACACAAGTTAGCATGCATCATCAAACATGATACATATAAGTGCACAAAAATATATCACATATACAATGTGCACAAACCAAGTGAGAAAATCCATTTAAAGTGAACCAATACTAGTTAATGCAAAGTAATATATCAAATATATAATTATGCATTGAATCATTAGATCAACACTTGATTCAATGATCCGGTCATGTCGCACACAACCGACTAGTATACAATGTATTGGCTTATCGAATCAATCCTTGATTCGATAACTAGGTTATATCGCATACAACCATTCGACACATTCAACGCGAGAATAAAATACGGTATCACATACACGCATTATTCTCGGTCCCGCACATATCTCATATGCGCTCCTATTTCGTTTCGCTTGAGCCAGGAAACCTCTGTGTAGGACTCTAAAGACTCGTCAATACGCCGGCAGCAGATGATGATCATATCAAACACCCACAAGCCGCAAGCGGTCTGCTAAACGTAACAGCCACCCGGGTATTGAGCGATCAGAAGATCGACGAGCAAGCCCACTCACACTCCAGTGAATCCAACCAGTAACACTACCGTACAGTCCGGTCTGATCGTCTGATATGTCGCATATCTCGCCTAGGGGTGGTAAACGTCAGACCCCAATAGCTCGATAAGTCGTGTCGATATGAGGTCTATAACAGTTCGAGAAACTACTGGTAACACTTACCAGTAAATCTCAGCAACCCTGGCCAGGGATTTCCGGTTATAGCCAATCGAACACAGCGCAACATCAACCCCCTATACCGGGAGAGACGAATCCCCTCCTATCGCTCATTACCTCCATGTGATTCGGGACTGTACCCAAAAACCACCGTTTTGCACGCCCTCTTGGACGTGGTAAGATGGAAATCAAAGCACAGTGGGAACCACACAAGACTCTATGACGATCTCGGGTCAACAGACTACTCTGTACCAGTGTCACCAGAGAACTGCCATCTGACGTGAGGTATAATACCATCTGGGAGTTCTCGGTGAGTCCGTCCAGTGTACCCAGTCTCCACTGAGCACCCGCATATCATCTCTGATGTCAAACACCGATGGATATGGGATCATCCATCGCCCATCTGTATGGGTCGAGAAGGTATACGCTAGTCTACTCTGGTATATCGATGCCCCATCTCGATACACCCACGACTAGGGACCTTGAAGGATGTACTTATGGACTACCATGTCCCTACTAGTATGATCCGCATCATAGTCCAGGTTGTCAAGCACACATCCTAAGGGCTTTACCAACATGTAACAGAGAGACTATCAGTGTACACGTTAAGGTAAAGATCAACCAGATAGCATACTATCATGTCGAGCAAGAAAGTCCTCCCTATATATGTCCCAGCATCCACTACAATATACATCCTATGTATAGTAATGGCCTCTAGGGCATACATATAACTAACAATCTCCCACTTGCACTAGGGTCATCTGTAGAAGTGGTTGTAGTATCTCATACTCAACCATCCCATAAATGTCTCTCTCTGGAAACAGGCCTTTGTGAGTGGATCCACTGTGTTGTCCTCTGAGTCTACTCTCCTTACCTCGATCCCTTAGAGATCAACCATCTCCTCGATGAGGTGATGCTGCCTTAGAATATGTCTGGATCACTGATGGGACCTGCGTTCCTTGGCATAAGCCTTAACTCCATTGTCACACAATGGGAGGAACATAGTTCATCTCATGAACCAATATACACACAAACAGCCTCTTTGGTAGCATCTTAAGTAGCGATGTATCCTGCCTTTATCGTCTAGTATGTCACGGTATCTAGCTTGGAATTCTTCCAACATACCGTCCCTTTACTGAGGGTAAAGACAATGCCTGCGACTGACATTTAGTCGTCATTATCACCCTGGAACTCTTCCAGTGATTCTCCCCAGGATCGATTGATACCATCTCACTACAACTAGTGAGTTTCCTAACATCCAATTAGATCTATCTCATAGATCCAAATACCAGGATTTAGGAGGTATCACTTTGATCCTATATGGAGAATCTTTGTGATATGCGGAGATTGACCGAGCGTAGCATAGGAAACTCTTTCCTTATCAAGAGTATGTCATCCACGTACTCTACGAGGATCAGCACCATACTCCCTACTACCTTTTTGTTTATACAAGGTTCATCTACCATTTTGATGATGTCAAACTCTTTGAATGACTCATCAAAACAGACGTTCCAACTCCGTGATGCCTGCTTTATCCTATAAAACATCTTGCACACATTTCCGCTGCTCCCACTGTCTACGAAGCCCTCTGGCTGTGTTCCTATAGACGTTCTCTTCTAAATCATTATTTAGAAAAGTAGTCATGGCACCCAACCGCCAGATATCGTAGTCATGGTATGTAGCCGTGGCAAGTAGGATCTGGATGGACTTAAGCATAGCTACTATCATCATTATCCACGCCTGGTCGATGACGAAAAGCTTTAACAAGTCTAGCTTTGAAAGTCTCAACTTTTCGATGTACACCAAGTAATCTTCTCAAGATATACTTGCTCTTGATGGGGATTTAACCCTTCAGATATAGCAACCAAAGTCCATACTTTGTTGGTGTACATGGATTCCATCTCAGATCACTAAGCATCCAGCCATTCTTACGGAGTCCCACTCCTGATGGCCAGCTCGAAGCTAGTTGGGTCATCATCTCATGATGCAATCCTCGCTCCCACTGTCATAGAGCAACCGAAGTATCTCTCAGGTGGGTGAGGAACCCTACTAGATCGGCGGAGAGGCTGAGGTTCGTTGGTAATTATTGAATCCTTTGGTTCTGTCAAATCTTCAGCTGCAGTTTTGTATAGCTGGAACATTTCCAGTTCTACATAACAGATCTTGCCTCGAGCTTGTCCAGATTTTGCTTTTCAGACATAGGCTGGACAACCCCAAATCTCAACTAACTTGAGAGATGGGCTCTTCCCTTATCATATCAAATATGAAGTGGTAGGCAACTGATTTGATTTGAACCCAATTCAATAGGTATGCAGCTTCTCAAGTGCATAACTCCCAAAAGGAAATAGGTAACTCAGCAGTACTCATCATAGAGCACACCATATCAAATAGGGTGTATCTTCTCCGCCCCGATATACCATCGTGCTATGGTGTATACGGAGGAGTAATGCTGAGAGAGAATCTCATTCTCGTTTAGAATAATTCAGGAATTCCGTGCTCAAGTATTCTCCTCCTTGATCTCATCAAAGGACATAATACTTGTACCCTCATTGGTTCTCTACTTCTAACTTATATTCTGTGAATATCTCAAAAGGCTCGGACTTATGTTTCAACAGGAACATATGTCTGAATCTTGAGAGATTATCAGAGAATGTAATGAAGTATAAAGAACCGGTCTTGGCATGTGTAGACAGGGGACCTTACATACATCAACATGTATCATCCCAAGAGTTTACTAACTCTTTCTCTGTTTCCAATAAACAGAGCTGTGGTCATCTTATCTTTGTGACATGACTGGCGAGTTTCACAAGATGTAAATTCAAACTGATTTAAATATGCATCTAAATGTAACTTCAGCTAGTCGGGTCACATTGATATGACCTAGTCTACAATACCTCAAGAAGGATTCGTTCATTTCTGAACTCTTCCTCTTGTGTGTGTTCCGTATACTAAGAACTGTAGTTTGATTTAGAACTTCAACGCTTTTAGATAACGTGCCTGATACGATCAACTTTTGATATAGGAAATGTTCAAAACATTATCCAACAATACAAAATTTTATCATTTCTTTACTAATAAAGAGACTGATATGATTTTGTATATCAGGTTCGGAATCTAATAACATTCGTTCAGAATCAATGTATTTGTAATACAGGGTGACAGTGACCAACAGACTTGGCTGCAACTCTTGCCCCGTTTTCTGTCTCATGAAACTTATCATCCGTTCTCAGTCCTCTACCTTTCTGTAGCCCTATGTAACAGATTACATATCTGGGATCCTGATCTGGTATCACATACCCAGGACGTAGAGGATACAGAGAAACAGTTCTCTGTAATGAACACACCCGAAGATGATGCATCAGCATGCACTCTCTTCGTTTGGGCGGCACGGGAATTCTGGTAATTCCCAATTTCCTGCTCTGTCTTATAACAATTATAAGTTGGAGCGGGACCAACGTTCCCCAGCTCAGTATAACATGCGGGTTCGGTCAATATTCCGTATTATTATCTTGATTAAGGCGTGATATGGTCGCTACCTGGAGAGAGAGAGAAGAAAACACTCAGCGTGCGCTCTTGCAAGAATAGATTGGTTATTATTTTATCTAATCAGGATGGCTCCCACTGCTTTCTATCAAATCTTCCTTCAAACCCTAAAAGGAAAGACTAGCCGGGATTAATTACACACTACAAGTTCGCCAATCTTTCAGCCAGGCCAGTGTCGGTACTTTGAGGGAGGTCCCCCGTGCTTTCGCACGAACCTAATTACTGTAAATCTCGTTTTCCCAGAGGCGTAACCCCGTTGACACCTTTCTAGACACCTACTTGATCGGCTAATTGTAATGTATAAAACTCTCCCAGGAGTAACTCTTACTCGCAGCGGGTATCGGGATCCAACTATCTCATAGAAGGTATGCAATCTCATTGCAAATTTCAACACTTGAAATTCCCGATAATATTTTGCCCCTAACGTGCTATGACCTTGACGAAAGCCAACAAACCATAGCCCGCTAGTCAAGTTCAACCCGTACATTTCTTGATCGAATTAAACCCACCCGCACGACCCTTGACGAAATCCAACAAAGCCGCACGACTACCCTAATCCAATCGCATCGTATGCAGCAGATAAGCAGCATATAGCTACCGCACACTGCACCTTGACGAAAGACAACAAATGCAGCACGAATACTATATACAACTTATCTGAAATGACGGAGGGCTACGACAGGTTTTTCTGAAAACCTATTGCGTAATGAACTTGATATCGTTGTAGGATCGAATGAATTTTGAAATGGAGTGCTTTTGAGGCTTTTCTAGTTTTGCTAAAGGAGTCACTCCCGGTGAAGGGATCGTCGGTCCTTTCCTCGTCGAATGAGGTGCGGGATATATCACATATATCACTGTGCAAAGCAAAAACACTTAAAAGCAATCAAAAGACAAACCGAGTGTGTAGCATCTGCCAGTTATTGCTAAAGGAGTCACTCCCGGTGAAGGGATCTCGGTCCTTTCCTCATCGAATAAGGTGCAGGATATATCACATATACCGCTATGCAAAGCAAGAACTGTAGCTACCTGTTTTAATTTTGAAATTCGATTCTACAACATCTTAGGTTTCTTTTATTTCATTAATCACATTAATGAAGTCCCATCATTTAAGTACCTAAACATCACAGATAAATACGACGTACACTTATGCCATCCGCATTCGCCTCGATGTCCCCTCGTGCACCGTTAGGTTAGGTAACTAACGGCAGAGCGGGGCAGGGCTAACGCGGGTGTAAAACATAAGTAACGCCTACATAATATATCATATATACTATATACTGTATCTATCACAGAACATAACATGATCACATCACAGATATCGCAGCAGAAGAAACAGATGAAATATTGGATATACTAGGACGTCCGTGTTTTCAATACGAGCCAGTATAAAACACGGATTCCACGGTCGCGATGAATAGCCAAACCCACACCCCTAGACCCCTACGAGAGCGGCAAGCAACCCTACCAATTCTGGAGTTAGGAGACCCGGACTTGACTCCTCGAGTTGGTCTCCCACTGGACCCCAGAACCCGGTTACTTGCGCTCCCCTCCTTGGGTCTATCCTAGTGCGGAAAAGTAAATAATATACAAAAGGTGACATCTTCCGCAACCTGGAAGTGCCCCATAAAAGAATATTACATACAAGTTTTTACATGAATGAAAATGAAAAACACTCATCTCACATTAAAACCCCCGGCTATTCAAACACGACAATCCAATATAACATATCCAGCAACACATAACATCACATGTCATCAACATAAGTAAACATGCGTATCCTAATTGTCGTTGACATATAGCAACGAAACCGGCGATATCACATATTACACTTACGGTCACAGAAAAGAAAGTGTAAAACTACAACAGTTGGAATCCGCAACCACCTCAGACACCGTATGCCTGACCAAATGAATTACTTAGACATCGCATGCCTAACAATCATAAACCCCGCATTTTAGTCTCAAAATTGAAAACACTTTTCAATATCAAGTCGGGCAATTCAAAAAGATTCCCGACATCCTGATCGAATGCTCGTCGTAAACTTTAGTAGGCGGCCGCACCCCCGATGCTGTCGACGAAGTGCACTAAGGCGGAACACCGCTTCCGCGAGCACCCGAACGGATGCTTTCGGCGACGGGGTTCTCCTACATTCACTTGGTCGGGGCTATGGAGTGAGGCTGTCTATTAAGTTTACCCGGCGAGTATCCGCGTACGCTACGTGATTGCGACGGACTTTTGATCGCATCAAAATTCCGTGGCAACCGATCAAGTGAGACTAAACTGCTATGTTTATAACATTCATTCAGTTATCTCATAACTCATTGTGAATTCCAATTATTGTATCCCATTCCAGATAAACAGAAAATGTTAAACTTTTCGATCGAACAGTCAAACACCCAAGTTTTCCCGATACAGCTCAACACATGAAATAAGTCTAACAACATTCAGTTCGTGCCTCAGTACCAACGGTCCAGCCGTAGAAGGGTCAAGCCAACGCCTCACATGTGGCACGCCGTACTGCCCCAAACCCGAAGGTTCAAAGGGCAGTTCAAGACGGTCACATAATCGAGTTAAGGTTTGTTGTCTTCTAGAGGGACCATCGCGTTACTTGCACTACTTAGAACGTCGTTAAACTACGGAAAATCCAACACTTGGAAATTTCCCGACAGGGGAAAAATTGGGTATTTATATCCGGTCGAACTTTTTAACATATTCTAAAATTTATCCGGAAAGCCATATAGACAAAATTTGATACTCCGATCGAAACACCGAATCCCCAAAACAACCCCAGAAAATTCAACTCTTGAAAAAATATATACCACTGTAGGGTTCCTAGGCACTCCCAAGAGGTCTCACAAGGCATCAACCATGCCAATTTCAAAATTTAACGGTGCCGAGAAACCCGACTACGGACCGTTGGCTAGAAATCTAGGCGAAACAATAAAGTAGTTAACAACTTAACTAATGGGAAACGGAAATACAACCTTTGTAGATCCGGTGCTCCACCTCCATAGCTCCGCAACGAAGTTCCTTTGCTGTCCAAAAAGAATCCGGGCTCTAGCGTCGGCTTCATCGGAGAATAGGCGAGCTAGGTCGTCGATGTCCATGCCGAAGATGATCTATGTCGAGGCATCGCTAGATCAAGCTCCACCTTCACCTTGCTATGAAAACTTGTGAAGGAAACACACTCTACTACTTGGCAAGAGGTAGAGGATGAAGAAATAGGAAGTGGGTAGACTTTAGAATTGGATTTCTCACTCATTTCCATCAATCACCATTGATGGAGCTTGCTTTCTTCAAGTGAAGAAAGGAAGAAGAAGAAGAATAATGTTATGAGAAGAATAAGAATAATGGAAAATAAAATCTATTCTTATCATAATCACACCATGGTTAAGTGTAGAGAGAGGACCATGGTTAGGTGTAGTGGTTAGGGTTAAGCATGAGACAAAATAGCCACTTTGTCAAAGTCTTCATGAAGTTTCAACAAGCTTCCAAAGAAAGCCACCATTTTGCATTATGCTTATCATTTTCCAAAATGAATAAACAAATAAATGAATAAATAGATATGAAAAACAAAACCCTAACCATTACATAACCATGGTTTAAACTTTACACAAAACACAAGTTAGCATGCATCATCAAACATGATACATACAAGTGCACAAAAATATATCACATATACAATGTGCACAAACCAAGTGAGAAAATCCATTTAAAGTGAACCAATACTAGTTAATGCAAAGTAATATATCAAATATATAATTATGCATTGAATCATTAGATCAACACTTGATTCAATGATCCGGTCATGTCGCACACAACCGACTAGTATACAATGTATCGGCTTATCGAATCAATCCTTGATTCGATAACTAGGTTATATCGCATACAACCATTCGACACATTCAACGCGAGAATAAAATACGGTATCACATACACGCATTATTCTCGGTCCCGCACATATCTCATATGCGCTCCTATTTCATTTCGCTTGAGCCAGGAAACCTCTGTGTAGGACTCTAAAGACTCGTCAATACGCCGGCAGCAGATGATGATCATATCAAACACCCACAAGCCGCAAGCGGTCTGCTAAACGTAACGGCCACCAGGGTATTGAGCGATCAGAAGATCGACGAGCAAGCCCGCTCACACTCCAGTGAATCCAACCAGTAATACTACCGTACAGTCCGTTCTGATCGTCTGATATGTCGCATATCTCGCCTAGGGGTGGTAAATGTCAGACCCCAATAGCTCGATAAGTCGTGTCGATATGAGGTCTATAACTGTTCGAGAAACTACTGGTAACACTTACCAGTAAATCTCAGCAACCCTGGCCAGGGATTTCCGGTTATAGCCAATCGAACACAGCGCAACATCAACCCCCTATACCGGGAGAGACGAATCCCCTCCTATCGCTCATTGCCTCCATGTGATTCGGGACTGTACCCAAAAACCACCGTTTTGCACGCCCTCTTGGACGTGGTAAGATGGAAATCAAAGCACAGTGGGAACCACACAAGACTCTATGACGATCTCGGGTCAACAGACTACTCTGTACCAGTGTCACCAGAGAACTGCCATCTGACGTGAGGTATAATACCATCTGGGAGTTCTCGGCGAGTCCGTCCAGTGTACCCAGTCTCCACTGAGCACCCGCATATCATCTCTGATGTCAAACACCGATGGATATGGGATCATCCATCGCCCATCTGTATGGGTCGAGAAGGTATACGCTAGTCTACTCTGGTATATCGATGCCCCATCTCGATACACCCACGACTAGGGACCTTGAAGGATGTACTTATGGACTACCATGTCCCCACTAGTATGATCCGCATCATAGTCCAGGTAGTCAAGCACACATCCTAAGGGCTTTACCAACATGTAACAGAGAGACTATCAGTGTACACGTTAAGGTAAAGATCAACCAGATAGCATACTATCATGTCGAGCAAGAAAGTCCTCCCTATATATGTCCCAGCATCCACTACAATATACATCCTATGTATAGTAATGGCCTCTAGGGCATACATATAACTAACAGCGAAAGTACGGGGAACCTCCCTCAAAGTACCGACACTGGCTTGGATGAAAGATCGGCGAAGTTGTAGGGTGTAATTAATCCCGGCTAGTCTTTCCTTTTAGGGTTTGAAGGAAAATTTGATAAAAACCAGTGGGAGCCATCCTGATTAGATAAGATAATAACCAATCTGATCTTGCAAGAGCATACGCTAAAGTGTTTTCTTCTCTCTCTCTCCAGGTAGCGACCATGTCATGCCCTAATCAAGATAATAATATGGATGTATTGACTGAACCCGCATGTTATACTGTGCTGGGGAACGTTGGTTCCGTTCTTTCTTATAAGAGTTATAGGAATAAATAGGACATAGGGGAATACCAGGATTCCCAAGCCACCCGACTGAAGAAAGTACATGATGATGCATTTTCTTCGGGTGTGTTCGTTACAGAGAACTGTTTCTCCATTTGCCCAACGTCCTGGGTATTTGATACCGGGTCAAGATCCCATATTTGTAATCAGTTACATGGGCTTAGGAAAGGTAGAGAACTTGGAGAAGGTGATAAAGACATAAGAGTTGGAAATGGTGCAATTGTTGCAGCTAAGACTGTCGGGGAATATCACCTTGGATTACCAACTGGTAATATATTGGTTCTGAACGAATGCTATTACATGCTGAACCTGATATGCAACATTATATCGGTTTCTTTGTTGAGTAAAGAAGGATATAATTTTTTATTACAGGATAATGTTATGAACATTTTCCGTAACCAAAAGTTGGTTGGATCAGACACGTTGTGCAATGGCATTTATGTTCTAAATCAATCAACAGTTCTGAGCATAACAAACACACACAAGAGGAAGAGTTCAGAACTGAACGAATCCTTCTTGTGGCATTGTAGACTGGGTCACATCAATGCAACACGACTGGCTAAGTTGCATAAGGATGGATATTTGAAACCATTCGAATTTTCATCTTCTGACACTTGCCAGTCATGTCTCAAAGGCAAGATGACCAAAACTCCGTTTACGGGACACGGAGAAAGAGTTACCGAACTCTTGGAACTGATACATAGTGATGTATGCGGTCCTATGTCTACACATGCCAGGGATGGTTCTTCGTACTTCATTACATTCACTGACGATCTCTCTAGATTCGGATATATGTTCCTGATGAAACACAAATCAGAAGCTTTTGAGAAATTTAGAAAATATAAACAAGAAGTCGAGAACCAAACCGGAAAAAGTATTAAAATCCTTCGATCTGATCGAGGAGGTGAATACTTGAGCAATGAATTCCTGGACTTCCTAAAAGAGAATGGGATTCTCTCTCAGCTGACTCCTCCATATACACCACAGCACAACGGTGTATCGGAACGGAGGAACCGCACCCTATTAGATATGGTGCGCTCTATGATGAGCACTGCTGAGTTACCTATTTCCTTCTGGGGATATGCGCTGGAGAAAGCAGCATACCTATTGAATCAAGTTCCATCTAAATCTATACCTACCACACCATATAAGATATGGAGTGGGAAGAGGCCATATCTTAAACGAGTTAAGATATGGGGTTGTCCAGCCTATGTCAAAAGACAAAATCCAGACAAACTCAAGGCACGGTCAGTTCTTTGCAAGTTTGTGGGATATCCAAAGAACTCATATGGGTATTTTTTCTACCACAGTGAGGAACAAAAAGTATTTGTTGCTCAACATGCCACCTTTTTAGAAAAGGAATTCCTTGAAAAAGAAATTAGTGGCAAAGTGGTAGAGCTGGAAGAGGTTCCAGATACACAAACCGTAACTGAAGATTTAGTGGAACCAGAAGATTCAGTAGCTCCCAACGAACCTCAGCCTCTCCGCCGATCTAGCAGGGTTCCTCGCCAACCTGAGAGATACTACGGTTTTCTCATGGATGGTAGGAGCGAGGATTGCATCATGGAGGATGATGACCCAATTAGCTTCGAGCAGGCCATCACGAGTAGGGACTCAGTGAAATGGCCGGATGCTATGCGGTCCGAGATGGAATCCATGTACACCAACAAAGTATGGACTTTGGAAGTTGCTCCTGAAGGGGTAAAACCCATTGGGAGAAAATGGATCTTCAAGAAAAAACTTGGTGTAGATGGGAAAATGGAGACTTTCAAAGCTAGACTTGTTGCAAAAGGTTTTCATCAAAGACCAGGTATGGACTATGACGAAACCTTTTCTCCAGTGGCTATGCTTAAATCCATCCGAATCATGCTTGCTATCGCTGCATATCATGACTATGAAATCTGGCAAATGGATGTTAAGACCGCCTTTCTAAACGGTGATTTAGAAGAGTGCGTGTACATGACTCAGCCAGAGGGCTTCGTAGACAGTGGGAGCAGCGGGAAGGTGTGCAAGCTACTTAAATCCATTTATGGATTAAACCAAGCATCGCGGAGTTGGAACATCTGCTTTGACGTCGTTATCAAAGAGTTTGATTTCGTCAAAAACCCAGATGAACCTTGTATCTACAAGAAGGTAGCAGAGAGTAAGGTTGTCTTCCTCGTATTGTACGTGGACGACATACTCTTGATAGGAAATGATATTCCTATGCTGCAATCGGTCAAGCTCTTCTTATCACAAAGATTCTCAATGAAAGATCTTGGTGATGCCTCCTGCATATTGGGAATTAGGATCTATAGAGATAGATCCAAACGGATATTGGGATTGTCCCAATCCAGGTACATTGACACCATACTAAAGAGGTTTAGTATGGAAGAATCCAAGCGTGGGAACTTGCCCACGATCTCTGGAGTCACTCTCTCCAAAGAGATGTCTCCCAAGACTGATTTGGAGAGAGCTCGCATGCAAGGGATACCCTATGCTTCGGCTGTAGGCTCTATCATGTACGCGATGCTATGTACCAGGCCCGATGTAGCATACTCACTAAGTGTAGTGAGTAGGTATCAAGCTGATCCTGGAGAGAGTCACTGGACAGCTGTGAAAAGCATTCTCAAGTACTTGCGAAGGACTAAAGAGATGCTCTTGGTGTATGGTAACGGAGAACTCCAAGTGGAGTCCTTTACCGATTCGAGCTTCCAGAGTGATAAGGACGACTCTAAGTCGCAGTCGGGATTTGTCTTTACCCTTTACGAAAGAGCGGTTAGCTGGAAGAGTTCTAAGAAGGAAACCGTGGCAGACTCGACGATGGAAGCTGAATACATCGCTGCCAACGATGCTGCCAAAGAAGCTTTCTGGATCAAGAAGTTCATTACTGAACTTGGAGTGGTTCCATCCATTGAGCATCCAATACCTTTGTATTGCGATAACAATGGAGTGGTGGCTTTGGCCAAGGAACCCAGGTCCCATTAGCGATCCAGGCATATTCTGAGGCGGTATCACCTGATCCGGGAGATAGTTGATTGCCGGAAGATCGAGGTCAGGAGGGTTGACACGAAGTACAACACGGCGAATCCATTCTCCAGATACAGTTTGAGAGACTCTTCGGGATGCTCAGTATGCGATACTACAGCTGCTGGCCCTAGTGCAAGTGGGAGATTGTTACTTGTATGTATGCCCTAGAGGCCAGTATTGTACAGATGATGTATATTGTATTGGATGCTTGGACATATATAGAGATGACTTTCTTACTCGATATGATAGTATGCTATCTGGTTGCTCTTTATCTTAACATGTATACTAGTCTCTTTAAACTGTCTTATAGTTACATGTTGGTAAAGCCCTTAGGATGTGTACTTGACTACCTGGACTATGATGCAGATCATACTAGTGGGGACATGGTAGTCCATAAGTACATCCTTCAAGGTCCTTAGTCGTGAGTGTATCGAGACGGGGCATCGATATACCAGTGTAGACTAGCGTATACGCTTTTTGACCCATGAGATGGGCAATGGATGATCCCATACCCATTGGTGTTTGACATCAGAGATGGTATACGGGTGCTCAGTGAAGACTGGGTACACTTGACGGACTCGCCGAGAACTCCCAGATGGTATTATACCTCACGTCAGATGGCAGTTCTCAGCTGACACTTGTGCAGGTTAGTCTGTAGACCCGAGATCGTCATAGAGTCTTGTATGATTCCCACTGTGCTTTGATCTCCACCTTACCACGTCCATGAGGGCGTGCAAAACGGTGGTTTTTGGGTACAGTCCCGAGTCACATGGAGGCAATGAGCGATAGGAGGGGTTTCGTCTCTCCCGGTATTGGGGGTTGATGTTGTACTGTGCTCGATTGGCCGTAAATGGGAAGTCCCTGGCCAGGGCTGTTTCAGAGATTTGCTGGTAAGTGTTACCAGTAGTTTCTCGACCCGTTATGAGCCTCACATCGGCACGACTTATCGGTTATTGGGGTCTAACGTTTACCACCCCTAGACTTGATATGCGACATATCAGACGAGGAGACCGGACTGTATGGGAAGTGTTGCCGATCGGCTCGACGGGAGTTGTAGCAGGTTCGCTTTTTCTCTTCTGATCGCTCAATACCCGGGTGGCCGTTACGTTTAGCTGACCGCTTGCGGCTTGGGGGTGCTTGATATGATCATCACCCACTGCCGGCGTATTGACGAGTCTCAGAGTCCCACAATGGAGTTTCCTAGTCCAGGCGAAACGTTGTGGTGCGCGTATGCGATATGCGCATGGACCCGATTAAAATGCGCGTATAGGATACCGTATATTGATCGGGCGGCTTGCTTTTGGTAGGGGTCATATGTGATATGGCCGGATTGATAAATCAAGTGTTGATTTATCATTTAACCATTAGCTTCTCACTTGAAATCCTTTCTTGAGTTAGTTGGATGTATGCATGCATGTATGCCTTCTTTTTGATTCATGCACATATGGATGTACATATACACATACATACATGCATCATCCTTCATGGTTGCTTATACATGGAATATGATGGCAATGTAAGACTCACACCATGGTTTTAATATGGATTATTATTGTATTTATACTAAAACATAAAAGGAAAGAAAAAGGTTCATTATTGATTTGTTCTACACTCTTCTTTTGACCTAACCATTCTCACCCACCTTTTAACCTTAGGTAAAGTTTCATTTTGTGTTTTAACTCAAGTTCAATAATGAATTCATTGTTTAAACCATGGTTTAAGATGAGAACAAGCAAATATATAAAGATATATTTTCATTTTTCTTAAAAGAGAGTTATCTTTTTCACTCTTGAAAAGATTTTGCCATCATCTTCTTCTTCCTCTCTCATTTTGCTCTCTAGTTCTTTGTAGTGAGCATTATACTCATCAAGATTGGATTTTGAAATGAGAAAGAGAACCACAACACCATTCTACACAAGTCTAGCCCACTTGTTTGGAATGTTAACTTGATTTCGTTCACTTGATCGGATAAAGTTGCAAGCTTGGACAAAGCGGACTCCGGGTGAATCATCGGTGACATCGAGGAGTTCAAGCGGAGATTTTTCAAACTCCAAGTAGCCGAGGAGTCTAGCGTAGGGAGCTACAAAGGTTGTACTCTCTAAACCCTAACTTTTCTTTCATATGATGATATGAAAAATTTGAAACCCTAATCGATTCTAGGAACGATTCTTTGTTAGTTAACTTAGCACCCTTAAGACTCCACTTTTGGTTCATGTGATGCTTCTAAACCCTTCATGTGGTGCTAGGCTAACCCAACAATATTAGCCATACGTGACGGGCTACCAGGTATTGACCACAAGGGACGTCGATGAGCGAACTCATCCTGACACCCTACTGAGCCTGTCAGTGACAATATCCGTACAGTCCGGTCCGTTCGTCTATGATCATCGCATGGCGGGCCTAGGGGGTTGGTAAAAAGTCAGACCCCCAAAAGCGGTACAAGTCATGTCGGAGTGTAGCCCAGACTACCCTGAGATACTACTGGAATACCTACCAGTAAATCTCCTGCCTCGGCCGAGGGCTTTGTGTAATGGCTCTCCTAGACATAGCGCGACCTCACCCTCAATACCGGGAGAGACGAACCCCTGCCGATCCGCTCACTGCCTCCATGTGGCTCGGGACTGTACCCAACTAAAACCTGTTTGCACGACTCCTTTGAGCCGTGGTAGGGTAGTAATCAAAGTACAGTGGGAACTCACACGAGACAAATAACGATCTCAGGTCGATGAACTAATCTGTACACATGTCACCAGGGAACTGCTATCTGACGTCTGGTATAATCCCAACTAGCATGTTCCCGGTGAGTCCTGTCCGGTGTACTCATAACCCAATGAGCACCTGTATACATCTTAGGTGAACCAACTGACACCAGTGGCTTGTGAGACCGGCCACCGCCCCTCGTCGGGGTCTCAACTGTATACACTACTCTACTCTGGAGTATCGATGCCCTGTCTCGAAACTCCCACGACTAGGGACCTTTTAAGGATGTGCTTATAGACCCCAGCTCCCACGTATATGATCGCCATCATACTGCTGGCCGTCAAGCAAGAATCCTAAGGGCTCTATCAACGTGCAATAGTGATCAGTAATGTCACCTAAAGCAGTACACGATGATAAAGGTAAACCAGATAGCATACTATCATCTTGAGTAAGACTGTCCTACCGGTATAGGTCCTCCCTCAATCATTGCAATCACGTGCCTGTGATCCAATAATTGACTCTGAGGGCACTATATCCAACAAGAGCATCGCGGAATGAAATAAAAAAATGAAATTTATGCCCTACAGGTGATATCACATCAATCCCTGTATACAATCCAAGGGCGCAAACAAAGAAGGAATCGCACCTTTCCTCCCCAGGCTTCATCAGAAGAAAAAGCCGAATCTCAACGGTTCACAGATAGCCTGGAGATCATCTCAACATCCGTCTCATTACGACGAACACAACATCAGACAAAGCGGAACCGCGGCAACTCCCAGTTCCATGACTCGGCGGTGCATAGATGACCGAGAGTCAAACCCTGACTCCATGAAATGCGGATAAAGTCAACCCTTAGAACGCGGCTTATGTCAATCCTGACCCTGTGGGAAACGTCCAGAGCGGATCCTAGTCCTCGCAGAACCCGGCAATGACCCCGTGTGAAGCATCTAGACTGGAGCCTGGTCCTCGCAGAACACGGCAATGACCCCGTGGGAAGCATCCAGAGCAAAATTCCTGGTCACGTGGAACGCGGCTTATATCAATCTTGACCTCATGGGAAACGTCCAGAGCGGATCCTGGTCCTCGCAAAACACGGCAATGACCCCGTGGGAAGCATCTAGAGCAAATTCTTGGTCACGTGGAACGCGGCTTATGTCAATCCTGACCCCGTGGGAAACGTCCAGAGCGGATCCTGGTCCTCGCAGAGCACGGCAATGACCCCGTGTGAAGTATCCAGAGCAGAGCCTGGTCCTCGCAGAACACGGCAATGACCCCGTGGGTAGCATCCAAAGAAAATTCCTGGTCATGTGGAACACGGCTTATGTCAATCCTAACCCTTTGGGAAACGTCCAGAGCGGATCCTGGTCCTCGCACAGCACGGCAATGACCCCGTGTGAAGCATCCAGACCAGAGTCTGGTCCTTGCAGAATACGGCAATGACCCCGTGGGAAGCATCCAGAGCAAATTCCTGGTCACGTGGAACGCAGCTTATGTCAATGCTGACCCCATGGGAAACGTCTAGAGCGGATCCTAGTCCTCACAGAGCACGGCAATGACCCCGTGTGAAGCATCCAGAGCAGAGCCTGGTCCTCGCAGAACACGGCAATGACCCCGTAGGAAGCATCCAAAGCAAATTCCTGGTCATGTGGAACACGGCCTATGTCAATCCTGACCCCATGGGAAACGTCCAGAGCGGATCCTGGTCCTCACAGAGCACGGCAATGACCCCGTGTGAAGCATCCAGAGTGGAGCCTGGTCCTCACAGAACACGGTAATGACCCCGTGGGAAGCATCCAGAGCAAATTCCTGGTCACGTAGAACGCGGCTTATGTCAATCCTGACCCCGTGGGAACTTCCAGAGCGGATCCTGGTCCTCACAGAGCACGGCAATGACCCCGTGTGAAGCATCCAGAGCGGAGCCTGGCCTCGCAGAACACGGCAATGACCCCGTGGGAAGCATCCAGAGCAAAATTCTTGGTCACGTGGAACGCGGCTTATGTCAATCATGACCCCGTGGGAAACGTCCATAGAGGATCCTGGTCCTCGCAGAGCACGGCAATGACCCATGTGAAGCATCCAGAGTGGAGCCTGGTCCTCGCAGAACACGACAATAACCCCGTGTGAAGCATCCAGAGCAAAATTCCTGGTCATGTGGAACGCGGCTTATGTCAATCCTGACCTCGTGGGAAACGTCCAGAGCGGATCCTGGTCCTCACAGAACACGGCTATGACCCCGTGGAAAGCATCCAGAGCAATTCCTGATTCCGTGAAATGCGGATGATGGTAACCTCACCCATCACTTGCGGGTCCTTACGACTCGTAAGGGAGCAAACTCTCTTGTGAGATCCTTACGACTTGCAAGAGAAAACACACTTAGGAATCCTCACGATTCTTAAGGAGAAATTACACCTACGGGATCCTCTTGACCAGTAGGGAGAAAATTCTTGAAGTTGAAAATTCTTTATGAGAAAATTCTTAAGGAGAAATTACACCTACGGGATCCTCTTGACCAGTAGGGAGAAAATTCTTTATGAGACCCTCACGGCTCGTAAAGTTGAAAAGTCTTAGGAGGCGGATCTTAACCCTGAATCCTAAGCCATCATTGTCCTGCAAAGAAATCGAAATAGACTATTTGCATAATACACTTGATAAAAGGGACACACCATCGTGAAGAAAAATATGTCTTTTATTCATGAATCAAAATGAAGACAAAGTATAATTCGTGAAAGAACAAAAAAAATACTCTTATTCAGGAGTATGTACAAAGGAAGAATAAAAAATATATATATACAAGTCTTCAAGTCGGCGGGCGATTTAGTAGATTAGCCAGTTCGTCCCTCTTTCGCTGGGCCTCGCCTTCGTGATTCAGTATCGTCAAGAGACAGGCCTCCGCTTAAGCCTGTTGGGCCTGATATGAGGCAAGCCGGCCTTCAAGCTCTTTTTCAGTAACCTTATGGGCCTCAACCATTTCACGAGTGAACACGGCGGCCTTATCAATGGCTACCACCTCCTTGATGGCCTCTTGGAGCACTCGCCAAAGTTCGTATGCTTTAGTGGCCTTGGCCGTAAGGTTGGCTTGAAGCCCCCTCAGCGCTTTAGAAACCAGTTCCCTCTCTGAAAACTTGCGGCCGAGCCTTTTCTCACACGATATCATGTTTACAGCACACCATTTAATCAGCCCCTGTAAACTCGCCTTCACGGCCACAACCTCTGAAGGAAGGCGTGTGCATTCAAGAACATGCAAGCAAGTCTCCACCTGCCGACAAAACTCAACCCAGACTTGCACCACTGTTTCACTATGATAGGTGGCAAGAAAGGGAAGAGAGCCGTTAGCTTCAACGGCAAACGCTCCGGCCGTGATTAGACTGTCAGCGCGAAGATCCTCGATTAGGGATGACAGAGAGGCGAGGCTTAGCTTTGCCATCCGTTCCGAGGCACGCAGAGCATAGAGGCCGGGTGGCAAGGTGATGCGTGACTCCAGCGCGGTGAGAACTGGCAGGGCTGTTCAGATTTATAAATGTTAGTGTATATGCCCTAGAGGCCATTACTGTATCATACTAGTATGTATATTACTTAATGGAAGCTTGGGATATTCACCTTGTATTGACAATCTTGCTCAAAATAGTAGTATGCTACTTGGTTTGTTTCTGCTTCAATGTGTACATGTGTTTATTTTAGTATATCACCTATACACATTAGTGGAGCCCTTAGGATCTTTACTTGATTACCAGCGTTGTGATGGCAGTCACACTAGTGGAGGCTGGGTAATCTATAAGCACATCCTTATGCTGGTCCCTGGTCGCAGGACTATCGAGACAGGGCATCGATACTCCGGAGTAGACTAGCGCATGCGCTTCTCATCCCAGTGTGGGAGACGGTCTGTCCTACAGCCGTCGGTACGTCGTACTTGAGATAGTATGCGGGTGCTCGTTGGGTTACGAGTACACAGGACAGGACTCGTCAGGAACTGACTAGTTGGTATTATGCCTATCGTCAGTTATCAGTTCCCAGGTGACATGAGTACAGCTTAGTCCGCTGACTTGACACTGTCACTTCGCCTCGAGTGTGTTCCCACTGTACTTTGATTACTACCCTACCACGGCTCAAAGGAGTCGTGCAAACAGGTTGTAGTTGGGTGCAGTCCCGAAGCACTTGGAGGCAGTGACGGTTAGACAGGATTCGTCTCTCCCGGTATTGGGGGTTGACATCGCGCTGTGTCTAGGAGAGCCATTATACGAGTAGTCCCTGGCCAGGGCAAACGAGATATACTGGTAGGCTTCCAGTGTTATCTCAGGGTGTTTTGGGCTTCACTCCAACACGACTTGTACCGCTATTAGGGGACTGACGTTTACCGCCCCCTAGGCCCGCCATGCGATGTATCAGACGAACAGACCGGACTGTACGGAGAATGTCACATTCAAGCTCAGTAGGAGTTCAAATGGGTTTCACCTCGTCAGTCTTCTTGTCGGCACCTACCTGGGGACCGTTACGCACAGCTAGTGCCGCTTGCGGTCTGTGGTTAAACCCACTGCCAGCGTAGTGTCGAGTCTTTAGAGTCCCACACAGAAAGCTATTCGCCTTTAGGCAAAAGAGTAGAGGTCGCATGGTTTTGCGACAGGTCGCATGGTTTTGCGACAGGATTCAGTCACATCCGTGCACTTGTGCACGTTTAGTGTCCGGACAGTTTACACTAGCAGGCTTTGGTTTAAGCCAGATCCTAGTGTACGTATTGGGATTGGTTTTATCCAATTTGTATTCGTGTTCCTCGGAACACGGATGCGGGTGTATATGCACAGTTGACGGAGAGACAGAGGCAGAGGATTCTCATTAGGGTTGTTGACCGTTGACTGTTGACTATTGACTTTTTGCTCAACCCTAATGAGAATATGATATATGATTAACAATTATATTAATTAAGTATTATGGTGACATGGTTGTTGAGGGATTGACTTTGTTGACTTGTTGACTTTTGTTGACTTGTTGACTTCTTTGACCGGTTGACTAGGCTTGACTAGTTGACCATCATGATAACTATAGCTATCATTTCATGGCAAAGACTTTTGCTTGCTTGCTCTTTTGTGCAAAATGAGTGCATGAAATGATATGGCTATGGTTGCTTAAACCATCACATAATACTTGATTGATGTGAGGTGTTATGATTGTTTTGGATTATAAGAGCCAAATGAGAAAAGTCTTCTCTCATTCTTTCATGCTCATTCTCTCTCTTGTTCTTGAGCTCTCATCTCCTCCTCTTGCTCTCCCTCTCTTGACTCTATGGTTCACTTGTCTCATGAGTTGAGAACCAAGAACCATAGATAAAATCCCATACAAACTCTTCTCTACTCACTCTAGTTCATAAGGTTTAGCAAACCGAGTGAACTAGTTTCTTCAAAGTTTGAAGAAGGAGCCAAAGGTTGAAGCTTTCAGGTGGATCTATCTTCGGCGCAAAGAGACGACGGGGAGAAGCCGATTCGGACGACCATCGAAGCTTGAAGACGAAGGAGTTCGAGAAAAAGAAAGGTATAACCCCCTAACCGAGTAGTTAGCAACTCGTAGTTAGGTTGTTAGTTAGATGTTTAACAAAGATCCGGGTTTTAAGTCCATGTTACCACCTCTAAGAAAATTGTTTTTCGTCAAATTCCGCATGCCCGAAAGTACCGGGAGAGGTAGCATGGACTTACAATGGTATCAGAGCCTAGTTAAACTCTATCTAACATGTTAGCAAAGTAGCTAGAAGATCGATCAAAGAAAAAGTCGCAAAACGAACCCCGGTTGTAAAACTTTCTGTCGATTTTAAAAGTGCTGGAAAAAATTTTTGGGATACACCAAAAATCGACTCAGGGTTTTCTAAGTATACTGTAGAAAAATGGTCACATGATCTCATCATTGCGCCGCGGAAACGCGGCAATAGCTTGCTATTGCCGCGGTTCCGCGGCCTTCTTGGCTCCTCTCTGTGTTTGCTTTGCTACAGTATGCTTGTAGGGGTATTTTGGGATTTTTGGAATATATATTTTCTGCCCAGATTTTCCAGAACGAAAATTTTATTTTTGGGGTCCTGAAAATCCGTATTTTTGATCGAACTTCTAAAAGACTTAAGCTGACGGGTTTTTCTGTGATGTGATATTTGTATTGAACGTCTGCTAATCGCTATATGTCGATTAGTGGGGGTTATACAAATCTGTGATCTGTAATGTTATTGGAATGTTTATATGAATTCATTGGATTGTCGCGGGTGAATAGCCGGGGGTTGTGAGACGAGAGTTTTCTTTTCTTTCAATTCATGTAAATTTGTAAATTGATGTAATAATTATTTGTATGGCCGCACAACCGGGTCGGGGTTGTAGCCGTCATTGTATAATTTCTTTTTACTGTTTTTGCTCCTAGGATAGACCTATGGAGGGGGTGCACAAACTACCGGGTATGCCGAAGTGCCGAGTGGCCTACTCACGGAGTTGAGGAAGGTTGCTTCGCTTCGGGTACTTGGCGGGTAGTTTGCCGCACCCGTAGGGGTCTTGGGTGGGGTATTGGCTATTCACCACGACCGTGTAATCTGCTTTTCGTTACAGGCTCGTACGAATTGCGGATTCCTAGTATATCCAATGTGTTCATATGTGATCTGAAATGGCTATCATTGCAGTATATCTATATATGATGTTATTTAGGCGTTGCTTATGTTTTACAGCCGCGCTAGCCCAGCTCCCGCTCTGTCGTTAGTTAAGTAACCTAACGGGTAATAACGGGGCCCCGTGGCGAATGCGAATGGCATAAGCGTACGTCATATTTTGGTTGTTTTCTGCAATGGTAGGATTAAATGATGGGACGCATTAAAAGAACTAATGCAAGAATATCACGCATTAAAAGAACTAATGCAAGAAAATAAACCAAGTAAAAATCGTTGGAACACTTTCGAAAAACCACTCGGTTCTTTTCAAAACTAACTTTTAAATGCGGAGCTTGAGCCACTCCTTCTAAAAGCTATCTCGTTCCTTCGATTATATCAAGTTCACTACGTTCAAGGTTTCGCCAAAACCATTCGTAGCCCTCCGTCGTTTCGTATGAATATTCAATAGTATTCAAGCTATGTTTGTTGACCTTCGTCAAGGCATAGTGATTGGTAGCTATTGGGTGTTCATATGTAGCATAGATAGATGCGTTGGTTTGGGACAGTCGTATTACCTTGTTGACCTTCGTCAAGGGTATATACGGGTGGGTTCAAATTAACCTGGATAATGACGGGTAGAACTTGACATGTGACTTATGATTTGTTGACCTTCGTCAAGGTCATAAGAGCATGGGGCAAAAATCCACATCGGGAGTTTCAAAAGAACTGAAACTTGCTAGTGTTGCATACCATTTGGAATGTGATGATTCTGGTAGGATTCCTTCAGTTTCGTCACACGATGATATTTGGATCCCGATCCTACTGTGAGTATATGCTACTCCTCGGGAAATTTCTCACTTAACGATCAATGCTATAAACCAAGTAGGTGTCTAGAAAGGTGTTAGCGGGGCTACGCCCACAGGAAAAAGAGGTTATTTAATTAAGGAACTTCGTGAAAGCGTTGGAAAACCTCCCTCGAAGTACCGACACCAGCCTGGCCGAACGGTTAAGCAAGAATTGTACGGTGAGATTGATCCTGACTAATTCTTCCTTTTTGGTTTGAGGAAGGATTCGAGAGACAGTGGGAGCCATCCTATTTAGACAAATTAAAAACCACTCTAAACTTGCAAGAGCATCATGCTGAGTGTTTTCTTCTCTCTCTCTTAATTGCAGCGATCAAGTGACCGCACCTAGGTTACATCTAGATAATAAAATGACTGAATCTGACTGTTGTGACTGGCAAAGATCTGTCCATATGTCCATTACCCATGACAAGCTGGGACACCTCTTAACTAATCAAACCCCTGCCGTCTCAGGTCCAGTTTTCCCTGTCACGGATGTTTACATCCAAAGGACATCGGAAAAGGATTGTGCGAAAGCTAAGTGCCTCGTGTTAGCCTCAGTTGATGGTGCAAACCAGGAGCAGCACGAGAAGATGGACTCAGTTTCTATCTTCCTCCATAACAAAGATTTATATGGAGAGCAATCTCGTATCGCAAGATATGAGACCTCGAACGAATTGCTTCAAGCGAGGTTGGCTGTCGGGTCATCTGTAAGGGACAACGTCCTTACAGAGACCAGCTATTTTAAGCTCACGGACCTGGAGACCACGTTGAAGAATGGGTCAAGTACTGACTTAATTCTACAGTCCCTGCCCTCTGCTTATACCCTGAAAGAAACCAGGGAAGAAAAAGGAAAAGCAAGGGCAAAAGTTTCAGGACTGGATATAGTAAAAGAGGGATGTTCCTATTGTAACGGGAATGAACAATGGCAGAAAGATTGCAGGTCTTGCAAAGCCAGTAGCCAGAATTCAAAGCATGTTGTGGCTTCGGCTTCGAGTGTGTTTGTAATAGAGAACTGTTTGTCAGTTAACCCTACTTCCTGGGTATTGGATACCGGATCAGGATCTCATATCTGTAATTCGTTACAGGCTCTGAGAAACCGTAGGGTTATCAGGAAAGGTGATATGACTCTCAGGGTTGCTAACGGAATAAGCATGGATGCTGTATCCGTAGGGGAATATCACCTAGGACTGACAACTGGGCAGATATTGATTCTGCGTAACTGTTTGTATGTACCAGGTGCGACTTGTAATATCATATCTGTATCCTTACTTTCTAAGGAAGGATATGATTTTGCTTTTGTAAGCGATGTAGTAAACATCCACCTAAATCAAGTACTGATTGGGTCAGGTATATTAAATAACGGTATATACGTATTGAATCAAGCTCAGATATTCAGTGTCCAGAACACACTTAAAAGAAAGTCTCCAGAATTAAATCAGGCTTTCTTATGGCATTGTAGACTGGGTCACATTAATGAGACACGATTAACTAAGTTACATAAAGAAGGGTACTTGAATCCGTTCGAGTATCAGTCTTATGCCACTTGTGAATCTTGTCTCATGGGAAAGATGACAAAGACTCCGTTCACTGGACGCGGAGAAAGAGCGAGCAAGCTCTTGGGACTCATACACAGTGATGTGTGTGGTCCAATGTCTACACATGCGCGAAGTGGTTATTCATACTTCATTACTTTCACAGATGATTTCTCTAGGTATGGACATGTCTTCTTAATGAAGCACAAATCCGAGGCCTTTGGCAAATTTCAAGAATACAAGAATGAAGTTGAAAAACAAACCGGCAAAAGTATCAAGATTCTAAGATCAGATCGAGGTGGAGAATACTTGAGTGCCGAATTTCTGGGCTACTTAAAAGAGAATGGAATTCTCTCTCAACTTACTCCTCCATACACACCACAACATAACGGTGTATCGGAAAGGCGGAATCGGACCCTATTGGATATGGTTCGTTCCATGATGAGTAAGGCTGAGTTACCGCGATCTTTCTGGAGTTATGCACTAGAAGCAGCTGCATATCTCTTGAACAAGGCTCCAACCAAGACTGTGCCTACCACCCCATATCAGATGTGGAGTGGGAAGAAACCCTGTCTTAAGTATCTTAAGGTATGGGGATGTCTAGCTTTTGTAAAAAAACGGCATGCGGACAAGCTCGAGGCACGCTCAGTACTGTGTAAGTTTGTGGGATACCCAAAGAACTCCAGGGGGTATCTTTTCTATTCCGCAGAAGAACAAAAAGTTTTTGTTTCTCCGCACGCCCACTTCTTGGAAACTGAATTTTTAGAAAATCAGATAAGTGGGAGCGCAATAGAACTGGAAGAAATTCCAGAACCACAAGCTATTACTGAAAGCTTGGAAGAGCCAGTAGTTTCAGGAGAACCGGACATTCCTGCGCCACTCTGCAAGAGTAGTAGGCAGTCTCATCCGCCCGAGAGATACTACGGTTTTCTCATAGACGGGGATAGAGAGGATTGCACCATGGATTATGGTGAGCCTACTAGCTTCCAGCAAGCCATTCAGAGCGGTGACTCGGTAAAATGGCTGGATGCAATGCGGACCGAGATGGAGTCCATGTACACCAACAAAGTTTGGACTTTGGACTTTGCTCCAGAAGGGATAAAACCCGTAGGCTGCAAATGGATCTTCAGAAAGAAGATTGGTGTAGATGGGCAGGTTGAAACCTATAAAGCTAGGCTCGTTGCGAAGGGTTTTCGTCAAAGACCTGGTTTGGACTATGACGAGACCTTTTCTCCGGTAGCCATGCTTAAATCCATTCGGATCCTTCTTGCCATTGCTGCCTTCCACGATTATGAGATCTGGCAGATGGACGTAAAGACGGCTTTTCTAAATGGAAATTTGGAAGAGTGCGTCTATATGGATCAGCCAGAAGGATTCATTCAGAGTGGGAGCAGCGGTAAAGTGTGCAAGTTGCTCAAGTCCATCTATGGACTCAAGCAGGCATCGCGGAGTTGGAACATCTGCTTTGATGATACTGTCAAAGAATTCGACTTTGTCAAAAACCCAGATGAACCATGCATTTACAGTAAGATTGTAGGGAGAAATGTGGTATTCCTCGTCTTATACGTCGATGACATTCTCCTAATAGGAAATGATATTCCTATGCTACAGTCAGTCAAAGGATTCTTGTCGCAGAGGTTCTCCATGAAGGACCTGGGCGATGCCAACTACATTCTAGGGATCCAGATCTATCGTGATAGATCTAAGAGGATGTTGGGACTTTCACAGTCAAGGTACATCGACACCATACTGAAACGATTCAGTATGGAAGATTCCAAGCGCGGTAATCTACCGGCTTGTCACGGAATCACCCTCTCCAAAGAGATGTCTCCCAAGACTGATTTGGAAAGGGCTCGGATGTCATCAATACCCTACGCATCTGCGGTAGGCTCTATTATGTATGTGATGTTGTGTACCAGACCCGATGTAGCATACGCATTGAGCGTTGTAAGTCGGTATCAGTCGAACCCAGGGGAAAAACACTGGATAGCAGTAAAGAACATTCTCAAGTACCTGAGAAGGACTAAGGAGATGTTCTTGGTGTATGGCGGAAAAGACCTCCACATTGAGGCCTTTGCTGACTCCAGCTTCCAGAGTGACAAGGATGACTCCAAGTCCATGTCGGGTTATGTCTTTACCCTCAATGGAGGGGCGGTTTGCTGGAAGAGTTCCAAGCAGGAAACCGTTGCTGACTCAACTATGGAAGCGGAGTACATAGCTGCTTGCGATGCCGCAAAGGAAGCTGTCTGGATGAAGAAGTTCCTCACGGAACTTCAGGTGGTTCCTACCAGTGTTGATCCAATACCGCTGTATTGTGACAACAATGGCGCTATAGTTTTAGCGAAGGAACCCAGGTCCCATCAGAAGTCCAGGCACATTTTGAGGCGGTTCCACCTGATCAGGGAGATTATTGATCGCCGGGAGATCGAGGTAAAGAGAGTAAATTCAGAAGATAACACTGCAGATCCACTCACGAAGGCCCTACCCCAGACTCAGTTCGAGCGGCTAATCGAGATGATAGGCCTTCGATACGCCAGTACATGGCCTTAGTGCAAGTAGGAGATTGTTAGTGTATATGCCCTAGAAGCCATTACTGTATCATACTAGTATGTATATTACGTAATGGAAGCTTGGGATATTCACCTTGTATTGACAATCTTGCTCAAAATAGTAGTATGCTACTTGGTTTGTTTCTGCTTCAATGTGTACATGTGTTTATTTTAGTATATCACCTATACACATTAGTGGCGCCCTTAGGATCTTTGCTTGATTACCAGCGTTGTGATGGCAGTCACACTAGTGGAGGCTGGGTAATCTATAAGCACATCCTTATGCTGGTCCCTGGTCGCAGGACTATCGAGACAGGGCATCGATACTTCGGAGTAGACTAGCGCATGCGCTTCTCATCCCAGTGTGGGAGACGGTCTGTCCTACAGCCGTCGGTACGTCGTACTTGAGATAGTATGCGGGTGCTCGTTGGGTTACGAGTACACTGGACAGGACTCGTCAGGATCTGACTAGTTGGTATTATGCCTATCGTCAGTTATCAGTTACCAGGTGACATGAGTACAGCTTAGTCCGCTGACTTGACACTGTCACTTCGCCTCGAGTGTGTTCCCACTGTACTTTGATTACTACCCTACCACGGCTCAAAGGAGTCGTGCAAACAGGTGGTAGTTGGGTGCAGTCCCGAAGCACTTGGAGGCAGTGACGGTTAGACAGGATTCGTCTCTCCCGGTATTGGGGGTTGACATCGCGCTGTGTCTAGGAGAGCCATTACACGAGTAGTCTCTGGCCAGGGCAAACGAGATATACTGGTAGGCTTCCAGTGTTATCTCAGGGTGTTTTGGGCTTCACTCCGACACGACTTGTACCGCTATTAGGGGACTGACGTTTACCGCCCCCTAGGCCCGCCATGCGATGTATCAGACGAACAGACCGGACTGTACGGAGAATGTCACATTCAGACTCAGTAGGAGTTCAGATGGGTTTCACCTCATCAGTCTTCTTGTCGGCACCTACCTGGGGACCGTTACGCACAGCTAGTGCCGCTTGCAGTCTGTGGTTAAACCCACTGCCAGCGTAGTGTCGAGTCTTTAGAGTCCCACACGGAAAGCTATTCGCCTTTAGGCAAAAGAGTAGAGGTCGCATGGTTTTGCGACAGGTCGCATGGTTTTGCGACAGGATTCAGTCACATCCGTGCACTTGTGCACGTTTAGTGTCCGGACAGTTTACACTAGCAGGCTTTGGTTTAAGCCAGATCCTAGTATACATATTGGGATTGGTTTTATCCAGTTTGTATTCGTGTTCCTCGGAACGCGGATGCGGATGTGTATGCACAGTTGACGGAGAGACAGAGGCAGAGGATTCTCATTAAGGTTGTTGACCGTTGACTTTTGACTATTGACTTTTTGCTCAACCCTAATGAGAATATGATATATGATTAACAATTATATTAATTAAGTATTATGGTGACATGGTTGTTGAGAGATTGACTTTGTTGACTTGTTGACTTTTGTTGACTTGTTGACTTCGTAGACCGGTTGACTAGGTTTGACTAGTTGACCATCATGATAACTATAGCTATCATTTCATGGCAAAGACTTTTGCTTGCTTGCTCTTTTGTTCAAAATGAGTGCATGAAATGATATGGCTATGGTTGCTTAAACCATCACATAATACTTGATTGATATGAGGTGTTATGATTGTTTTGGATTATGAGAGCCAAATGAGAAAAGTCTTCTCTCATTCTTTCATGCTCATTCTCTCTCTTGTTCTTAAGCTCTCATCTCCTCCTCTTGCTCTCCCTCTCTTGACTCTATGGTTCACTTGTCTCATGAGTTGAGAATCAAGAACCATAGATAAAATCCCATAAAAACTCTTCTCTACTCAGTCTAGTTCACAAGGTTTAGCAAACCGAGTGAACTAGTTTCTTCAAAGTTCGAAGAAGGAGCCAAAGGTTGAAGCTTTCAGGTGGATCTATCTTCGGCGCAAGGAGACAACGGGGAGAAGCCGATTCGGACGACCATCGAAGCTTGAAGACGAAGGAGTTCGAGAAAAAGAAAGGTATAACCCCCTAACCGAGTAGTTAGCAACTCGTAGTTAGGTTGTTAGTTAGATGTTTAACAAAGATCCGGGTTTTAAGTCCATGTTACCACCTCTAAGAAAATTGTTTTTCGTCAAATTCCGCATGCCCGAAAGTACCGGGAGAGGTAGCATGGACTTACAATAAACAGTCAGCGAAACCTGTAAGCAAAGAACAAATAGAACGACGTTAATACTTTACTTACCCACAGTCATGCAAAAGGGATCTGAAGGCTCCTCAGGCCCATCAAGAACCTCAACCTCATCGTCAGCCTCCAGAAATGTAAAAAACGCCGGTGTCATTTTATGAAGTAGTGATAATGCTGTGAAAAGAGGGTAAACAACACTAACCTTGCCCAGAAGAGAGGACGATGCGCTGAGGAGATATCGCTTGCAGAGCAGCCATCTCCAACAGGCACTGAAAAAACTGCTTGGGAGACAGATCTGCAATAGATGCCGCCAATCCGCGCAATTCTGAAAATATAGAAAGGTTCAGATAATGGAAAGATTACTAATTTAAAATATAGAAGGCTACCTTCGACGCTCCTCCCATTCTGAACTGGAGGGATAGCAGCTTCATCGGCCTCCTCCGTAACCTCAGGCACATCATCAGGGACGCGGACTAGTGTAGCGGCTTCTGAGCGAGGAGCAGCGGCTGCCACTGCAGGCTCCAACGAAAGGACGGTAGCCTCGACTGCCTGTACCCTAGTCTCCGGATCACCCTCAGGAAGATCCATTGGAGAGGCGGACGACAAAGATGCCTCCCCCGAGGGAGCAAGTGCTTTGGGAGTGGGAACCGCCGAGGGAGACTCTATGGAAAGGGCAACAGTTGCATCGACCCCCTCCACACTGATTGGTGTTTCACTGGGGATATCAGCAGGATCTACAATTAAAGCGCGGCTCAAAGCTTCCGCCGCCGCCGAAGTCCCTGCATAGTTTTGCATAAGGATAAGGATACATGTATATGTATGCAAGCAATACAAAATATTACAAAAGAGATATGAACATACTGATGCGCAAGGGAGCCTCCAATATGTCTTGTTCAAGCCGAGGCTCCTTCCTGAGGAGATGTGCTCGCCGAGGTCCAAGGGTAGACTCGTGGCCACCAGTCCACGGTGAAAGCGCGTCCTCAGCATCGGCCAAAACGGCCTGTTTAAGGGCCCTTTCACCCCATTCTTCCAGAGGGCCTATAAATCGCCGCCGTATCCACGGGGGTTCTTCGTAAAAGATGGTGGCAGGGTGTCACGACCCGAAAGTACAGAACGTGACCGGCACTTAGATTACGAAGCGTCTAGAGGCGCCACGTAACCTAAGTAAGCCGAAGCCCAGAAATCTAAACCATAAAATAAGAAGAAGAAGAAAAAGAAAACAAGTTTAAAAGCATCATCAAATTTTCCCAAAAATTTCGGCAGAGTCTCCTCTGTAAAAACTGGCCCCAAACGGGTACAACAAGTATAATATAAATAAACAATAAAAAGCATCCTCAAACGGGTGCTAGCTCAACGCCAACAGGCGGAAACAACCACAACAAGCACAATAATATACAACGCCAAGGGCGAGGCTCAAAACTCAAAAGAAAACAAAACCACCAGATCGGAATAATACAAGCGCGACTCTAAGGTCGAAATAAATAACTAGTCCAAAAATATATCAAATAATACAAGTTTGGTTGATGGAGCTTTCTAGATACAAATGAAATAATAAAAATACAACGGCGGTTCAGATACAAATGAACCAACCTACCGTGCAAATCACCCGAAATGAAAATGATGTGCCAGCAACTGCCAAGGGAAACCTGTACATCGAACCTGTAATAAAATTTGGCACAACGGGGGTGAGTTCCCAACTCGTAAGTAGAAGACATCTACGAAAAGAAATCGAATGCACGACGCTATCCTAGGTCATAATAATACACTATTATATCCCAATCATCTAGTAATAGCAGGGTAAAACTACGTGTAAATGCAGATACTCAGTGCTCGTGTCAGTGCCTCATATAATACTATGTCATATGAATGGATATGCATGCATCATGAATACAAAATAATCAATCCTGAAATCCAGAAATATCTGTATAAGAAATCTTTAGCTGTTATCATAGTAAAATGTGTATAGGAATCTGAAATCTCAATAATGAAATCCATGGAAATCCGTGTCAAGCATCGACACAAACATGTAAATCTCAAGTCTCAGAGTCTCAATACCCCGGGCTCCGTCAGTCCGGATTGGCCCATATCATCAAATCTCACGACAACGGTCGGTATCCTCCGGATATCCGCCGCGCCAGACATCACCGGTAGGTAGCCTTCCCCTGCCAGGCTCATCGTCTACAACTCGATCTTCTTGCCCCGGGGTACCATACCGGGCCCACCATGTACCCGAGACGGTTCATCCACTCCTCGAATCGGGTCTCGAAATCCATCAGAAAACATGAAATCTCATGGTGGACGACACATACATCACGAGAAAACCGCATCTTATGTTTTAAAAAGAGAAGGGGAGAGAGAGAGAAGTTTTTATATATTCTTGCGGTTTTCCCCAAAAATCCAGAAATCTCATAGAAATCCAAATCTCAAAATCATGAGTAAGTATATGATAAGTGTCGGTATATGCCCATAATACTGCATGATAACATGAAAATATGAATGCATGAATGTCTAAGTAAATAATATCATGTCTATACTAACATCAGAGAGTAATCACAATATTATATCGGTCAAGTTGTTAACTGATTCTATCAATAAAAGATAATATAATCTAAAGTGTACGTGACATAGCAATTACCGATGATGATGTGTGTGAGCCGGCAAATAAGTGTGCGTGGAATATGCGCATCATCGGTAATGGTGCCGGTGTCCTAACAGGTAAAGTTTATACTGATTATAGCAGCATATGTAAGAACATGCAACATTATGATTACAGTGAAAAAGTAAAGACGGATGTGCATTATCCACTCATTTGATATACAATTACCACTACCCCTATATGACTCGAACCTAACCTAGTGTCCATCTAACCCCCCTAAGAAAAACTAAACCTAAGAACTGGTCGATAGAAGTACACCTAAAGCCTGAGTCCATATCTCTAATAGTCGGCGATCCTACCTCAATAGCGTCACGTACATAGTACGACTTCCTCAAATCAAGAGTGCGGATCAATCATCACATCTATGCCTCGTACGGTAAAATCCATCGTACGGCATCCCAATATCGGGGTACGGGTCAAATATCACCTACGTGTCTCATTATTCATATAATATCGTCATCAACACATGTCATGATCGAGGTGCTATGCTGTAATCGCATACATCAATTATATTACATTGCCATCATAAATATACCTCATTAATTTATGCTCAGAAATAGCATGTCATATGTATCATGTTGTAATTAAGTCATACTGATATCATATCGTCATCAAGTCACACGTATATGATATCGACATCAGGTCACACCTATATGATGTCGTAATCAAGTCATACATATATCATATCGTGATCAGTCACAAGTTACAGTCCGGGTACTATTTTAGAGTCCCATGTACCTCAATATCATCACCACCCATTATAATTTATGTATATATGTTCATTATCTCATTCTCTAATGATCCGCTAACACTTAATACGACTGTATAGCCAAGAATCACGGCTTCAAGCCCAGTTACACAGTTTCATCATACCTCGGATATCATATCACATCAATGTATCCCATACACGTGTTGTATATATATATGTACCTATACCTAGTCCTATATGTATATATGTACATGCACGTATACACCATGTCGAGTTTCAGTGTGTGCGTGTGTGTGTTTCTACCTGAAACCTACGAACCTCTTCCAAGGTACTCATCCTCTGATATGGTTTTCCTAAATCAGTCTAGTCCAGCCTAGGGTCATTACTAGGGTCCTACTCATTAAGAATCTAGGGTCACATCTTGTTTCCTAATGTCAATAAGTACTATTCCTATTCTACGTTGCGGGGGTGCTAAACGCCATCCACCCGACTTCCCCCCGTAGATATACATCTACTCACCTGGTCCATGTCTGCCGAAGACGGTGTCGCCATCCTCCTCTTCATCGCCCGCAGTCCACGTGAGGGGTACCTAAACGCAAACATATAAATAGCATCGTAAACTGAATCACATACAAAAGTCAAAACGACGTAAGGAACAAGCATAGGTTAAAACCTATGTCCCGTCCACGCAAAAGCACCAAATATCGCTCGATATCGGCGTACAAACTCCGATGGATCGAGATAACATCAACAAATAACTCGTAGTTTTAAAACACATTACTTATATTATAAAACATGATTAAATCCATCGAAACCCTAAAATCCATCAAACCGTCCAATTTCGTAAAACCCGAAAATGCCAATTTACCGTTTTTCATCAAAACTTGACATTTAAATGAAACCAATGGTCATAAAACTCATTAAATAGCATAACTAGACTATACAAACCGTTGCTATATTTTTATTACACAAATTTGTATTAATTTGAAATTTCTAGTTTGCAACCTTTAACAATTTTCAACATTTTTCAAGCAAAATACCACAATTCCACCACAAAACATGATTTTGCATGAATTAATGTATTAAACCACAATTCATGATGATAATGATTTAATAAAACCATGATTATATTTTTAATCTCATTTATTTAGGAATTTCTAAAATCTAGTTTACAAAATAGCAATTTTTATCACAATTTATCAATTATCAATAGAAACTAGCAATCAATTTAAGTTTCCATTCCACCAACAAGTTAATACCCTTATTAAGACCACAATATATTATTACAAATATTAATTGAAATTTTATTTCACCAAAAATTATGTTTTATAAAAACCTAGTTAGCAAAATTCCTAATTTAAACAATTTTAAATGAAAATTTTACAATTCAACAACAATGCAAGATTTTCCAATTCTAAAATTGTTAAACTAACTATTATAACCCTAATTAATTAATAAAAATCATAACTTGAATTTACAAATCCTAACTTGAATTTTAAAAATTGAACATCGAATTAATTCATTAAATCTAAACATGCTTAAAAGAAACATCTAATAACAAATAAACAAAAGAAGGAAATTTATACCTCCAAAATATGAAATCCAAACAAGAAAATGAGCCTCCAAAATGCATGCTTTCCATCTCCAAAATCCATATAAAAATGAGCAAGGAATAAAGAGTATGAAATAAATAGGATTTTGTGGATTTTTATTGAATTTTTTAAAGGATTTTTGATGAATTTTGGAGCAAAATAAAATGAGGAAAATGGGGGCTACCATGGGGGGTGAGGCCGGCCATTTTTTTGGAGGTGAGGGAGAGAAAGAAGAGGGTGAGAAAATGTGTAGAAGTCTCCACCAAAATATCACTTCATTATGTCTTTTCATGCATTTCTTTATTTTATTTTATTTCTTTACTATAGCAACTCAAGAAAGCTCTAGAAAAATGGAAAAATTTGCAAATAAATTTTGCATGATACACACAAAATTCTAATATGCCATGGTTCATTTTTACAAATTAAATCATTCAAATTTGTAATTTACACTAATTTAGTGTAAAAATAAAGCTTATGTTAATATTTAAAATAATTAATTTAGGAAAAATATTTAATTAAACTAAAAATTTATAAGTGGCTAAATAAACACCATTTACTAGTAATTACATAATTAAAATAGGTATTTTTGAAATTATAATGAAAAACAATCACGGTTTAATTTTACGAAAAATACATTTTACTTTACCGAAATTCATAAAATTCACTTAAACAATTTTATTCATTTAATTATTTATTTAATTACTTTTAAAACGTTACACAGGGTATGGTTTCTTTGGAATCCTTACGTTCTCGGATTCATCTTGTGAACGTCTTATAGCCTCAGCCAATTGTGCGGCTTCCTCGGTAGATGAACTCGGGAAAAGTAGGCCACCGTCGGATTCTGGCATAGCTAGCGGTTCATCCTGAAGAATAGGCTCAGACTCTATTAAAGAGTCGAGCAGATTGGTGGCCGTCTTCCTCCGCCTCTTGGACCCAGAACCGACCGCCGAAGACGATCGTTTCCTCCCCCGCAGAGCTTTGCTACAGCGCTGACCCATTTCACCTTCAATGTCCTCGCTTGGCGGTGCTACCGAGGACGACACGGCCATTGTCGAAGCCGTGGACGATGATACTGCTACTGGCACCCTATTAGCCCTTGATTGAGCCCGAGTACGCAGTGGCATACCAGCTGTAGAAGTTAAGTCCACTTCCGCCGCCTCCGAATAAGTGCGACACTGGTGTCCCTCCGGGGAAAGCGAACCGGTGCACGCGGTTGCGGCGGAACTCCCGTGGCTTGAATCGGAATCGGAGCGCTGTATCCGAGAAGCACACACTTCTCCTCAGTAATAATTGGACTGACCCGATGAAGGTACCAGCCCATGAAAGACCCCACACATCGAGGAATATGGTCAGCTTCAGGAATCATAAAGCGAGAACCAGTGTTCAGCCTCACAAAATGATGAGCGGCATCGCGAACAGCTTCAGGCGATGGACTAGGCTCCACTGTAAATGCCTCAAAGGGGACGCCATGATCATATCCAAGTTGCCGGGAAAAGCGGTGTGGGTTGTACTGCATAAAAAGGGCCGCACTGTTCTGACGAAATGCCAGATAACCTGGTCTGATCGCGTACATGTGCATGGCTTCCCTGGGCTTCAGAGAAGGTACCTCCTCTTTTGACAAGTCGCAGAGTTGTTGAATCGGACCTGAAGGAGCAGATAGGGCCCGATAAATGAATACCATTCCGTCCGTATTAGCATAGGGAGCGATCAACACGCGAATAGCCCCAGACTGAGTCGGGTCAGGAGCAGAAGCGTCCACCAGCCGCATAAGTCACGGAAAAGTGTAGGCGTCATAAAATTTGGGTCTCTGGTGCGCAGCAAAGGCCCCCAACACGTGCATCTCAATCCAAGATGTGAAGTAATGAAGAGAGAAATTTACCACATCAACACCTGGAGTCGAGGTATTAGCGCGGCGCCTAACCCATGATAAAGATGCGCTAGCGCTTGAATGCCCACAGCTAGTCGTGTTCACTCAGCAATGCGATGAGCAGAGTAAATGGCCGAAGCTCTCATGAAACAGCGATGCACGGGAATGAAGAACCTGTAGGGTTCCTAGGCACACTAGTGAGGTCTCACAAGGCATCAACCATGCCAATTTCAAAAATTACGGTGCCGAGAAACCCTAGTGTACGGATCGTTGGCTAGAAATCTAGGCGAAAAGTAAACTAGTTAACAACTTAACTATAAAGAATACGGAAATACAACCTTTGTAGATCCGGTGCTCCACCTCCATAGCTCCGCAACGAAGTCCCCTCGCTGTCCAAATGAGTTCCCGGGCTCTAGCGTCGGCTTCGTCGGAGAATGGGCAAGCTAGGTCGTCGATGTCCATGCCGAAGATGATCTACGTCGAGGCATCGCTAGATCAAGCTCCAACTTCACCAAGTCAAGAAACTTGTGAAGAAAACACACTCTACTACTTGGCAAGAGGTAGAGGATGAAGAAATAGGAAGTGGGTAGACTTTAGAATTGGATTTCTCACTTGTTTTCACATTCCACCATTGTTGGTAGAAAGCTTTCTTCAAGGTTGAAGATGAAGAAGAAGAAGATAATGATATGATAAGTTATTTTGAAAAAAGAAAATAAAAGAATACTTATCATAATCAACCATGGTCAAGTGTAGAGAATTAACTAAGGTTAGATTAATGGTTAGGGTTAAAGATAAAGACAAAGTGGTCACTTTGGTCAAAGCTTCATGAAAGAAAATAAAATAAAGAAACCATTTTGCTTTTCTTTTATGCTTTTATCAATATCCAAAATGAATAAACAAAAAATTAAATGAAAAAGCAAAACCCTAATCATTAAGTTAACCATGGTTTAATTCTATACACTTAACCAAATAAGTATGTATCATCAAACATGATACAATCATTTGTACAAAAAGTATATCACATATACAACTTGTACATCCAAGTGAGAAAATCCATTTAAAGTGAACCAATACTAGTTAATGCAAAGTAATATATCAAATATATATAATTATACATTAAATCATTAAATCAACACTTGATTTAACGATCCGGTCATATCGCATATAACCGACTAGTATTCAATGTATCGGCTTATCGAATCAATCCTTGATTCGATAACCAGGTTATATCGCATACAACCATATCGATACATTCATCGTGAGAATAGAATACGGTATCACATACATGCATTATTCTCGGTCCGGCACATATCTCATATGCGCTCCTATTTCGTTTCGCTTGAGCCAGGAAACCTCTGTGTAGGACTCTAAAGACTCGTCAATACGCCGGCAGCAGGCGATGATCATATCAAACACCCACAAGCCGCAAGCGGTCTGCTAAACGTAACGGCCACCCGGGTATTGAGCGATCTGAAGATCGACGAGCAAGCCCGCTCACACTCCAGTGAATCCAACCAGTAACACTACCGTACAGTCCGGTCTGATCGTCTGATATGTCGCATATCTCGCCTAGGGGTGGTAAACGTCAGACCCCAATAGCTCGATAAGTCGTGTCGATATGAGGTCTATAACAATTCGAGATACTGCTGGTAACACTTACCAGTAAATCTCAGCAACCCTGGCCAGGGATTTCCTGTTATAGCCAATCGAACACAGCGCAACATCAACCCCCTATACCGGGAGAGACAAATCCCCTCCTATCGCTCATTGCCTCCATGTGACTCGGGACTGTACCCAAAAACCACCGTTTTGCACGCCCTCTTGGACGTGGTAAGATGGAAATCAAAGCACAGTGGGAACCACACAAGACTCTATGACGATCTCGGGTCAACAGACTACTCTGTACCAGTGTCACCAGAGAACTGCCATCTGACGTGAGGTTTAATACCATCTGGGAGTTCTCGGCGAGTCCGTCCAGTGTACCCAGTCTCTACTGAGCACCCGTATATCATCTCTGATGTCAAACACCAATGGATATGGGATCATCCATCGCCCATCTGTATGGGTCGAGAAGGTATACGCTAGTCTACTCTGGCATATCGATGCCCCGTCTCGATACACCCACGACTAGGGACTTTGAAGGATGTACTTATGGACTACCATGTCCCCACTAGTATGATCCGTATCATAGTCCAGATAGTCAAGTACACATCCTAAGGGCTTTACCAACATGTAACAGAGAGACAATCAATGTACACGTTAAGGTAAAGAGTAACCAGATAGCATACTATCATGTCGAGCAAGAAAGTCCTCCCTATATATGTCCCAGCATCCATTACAATATACATCCTATGTATAGTAATGGCCTCTAGGGCATACATATAACTAACAATCTCCCACTTGCACTAGGGCCATCTGATAGCAGTGGTTGCAGTATCTCATACTCAACCATCCCATAAAAGTCTCTCTCTGGGAACAGGCCTTTGTGAGTGGATCCGCTGTGTTGTCCTCTGAGTCTACTCTCCTAACCTCGATCCCCTGGAGATCAACCATCTCCATGATCAGGTGATACTGCCTTAGAATATGTCTGGATCACTGATGGAACCTGCGTTCCTTGGCATAAGCCACAACTCCATTGTCACACAATGGGAGGAACATAGTTCATCTCATGAACCTATATACATCCAAACAGCCTCTTTGGTAGCATCTTAAGTAGCGATGTATCATGCCTTTATCGTCTAGTATGTCACGGTATCTAGCTTGGAACTCCTCCAACATACCGTCCCTTTACTGAGGGCAAAGACAATGCCTGCGACTGACACTCAGTCGTCATTATCACCCTGGAACCCTTCCAGTGATTCTCCCCAGGATCGGTTGACACCATCTCACTACAACTAGTGAGAGTCCTAACATCCAATTAGATCTATCTCATAGATCCAAACACCAGGATTTAGGAGGTATCATTTTGATCCTATATGGAGAATCATTGTGATAAGCGGAGATTGATCGAGCGTAGCATAGGAAACTCCTTCCCCATCAAGAGTATGTCATCCACGTACTCTACGAGGATCGTCACCATACTCCCTACTACCTTTTTGTTTATACAAGGTTCATCTACCATTTTGATGATGTCAAACTCTTTGACTAATTCATCAAAACAGATGTTCCAACTCCGCGATGCCTGCTTTATCCTATAAAGCATCTTGTACACGTTTCCGCTGCTCCCACTGTCTACGAAGCACTCTGGCTGTGTACTTACAGACGTTCTCTTCTAAAACATCATTTAGAAAAGGAGTCATGACACCCAACCGCCAGATATCGTAGTCATGGTATGTAGCCGTGGCAAGTAGGATCTGGATGGACTTAAGCATAGCCACTTAAAAAGGTTTCATCATTATCCACGCCTGGTCGATGACGAAAACCTTTAACAAGTCTAGCTTTGAAAGTCTCAACTTTTCCATGTACACCAAGTAATCTTCTCAAGATTTACTTGCTCCTGATGGAGATTTAACCCTTCAGATATAGCAACCAAAGTCCATACTTTGTTGGTGTATAAGGATTCCATCTCAGATCACTAAGCATCCAGCCATTCTTACAGAGTCTTACTCATGATGGCCAGCTCGAAACTAGTTGGGTCATCATCTCATGATGCAATCCTCGCTCCCACTGTCATAGAGAAACAGAAGTATCTCTCAGGTGGGTGAGAAACCCTACTAGATCGGCGGAGAGGCTGAGGTTCGTTGGTAACTACTGAATCCTTTGGTTCTACCAAATTATCTGCTGTATTTTGTATAGCTGGAACCTTTCCAGTTCTACATAACTAACCTTGCCTCGAGTTTGTCCGGATTTTGCTTTTAGACATAGGCCGGACAACCCCAAATCTTAACTAACTTAAGACATGGGTTCTTCCCATTCCATATCACATATGAAGCGGTAGGCAACTGATTTGATTGGAACCCTATTCAATAGGTATGCAGCTTCTCAAGCGCATAACTCCCAAAAAGGAAAAAGGTAACTCAGTAGTACTCATCATAGTGCACACCTTATCATATAGGGTGTGATTGCTCCGCCCCGATATACCATCGTGCTATGGTGTATTCAGAGGAGTAATGCTGAGAGAGAATCTCATTCTCCTTTAGAATAATCCAGGATTTTCGTGCTCAAGTATTCTCCTCCTTGATCTCATCAAAGGACATAATACTTATACCCGTATTGGTTCTCTACTTCTAACTTATATTCTGTGAATATCTCAAAAGGTTCAGACTTGTGTTTCAACAGGAACATATGTCTGAATCTTGAGAGATTATCAGAGAATGTAACGAACTACAAAGAACCAGTCCTGGCATATGTAGACAAGGGACCTAACATACATCAACATGTATCATCCCAAGAGTTCACTAACTCTTTCTCTGTTTCCAGTAAACGGAGCTATGGTCATCTTATCTTTGTGACATGACTGGCGAGTTTCACAAGATGTAAGTTCAAACTAATTTAAATATGCATCTTTATGTAACTCTAGCCAGTCGGGTCGCATTGATCTGACCTAGTCTACAATACCTCAAGAAGGATTCGTTCATTTCTGAACTCTTCCTCTTTTGTGTGTTCCGTATACTAAGAACTGTAGTTTGATTTAGAACATTAATGCTTTTAGATAACGTGCCTGAACCGATCAACTTTTGATATAGGAAATGTTCAAAACATTATCCAACTATACAAAATTTTATCATTTCTTTACTAATAAAGAGATAGATATGATTTTGTATATCAGGTTCGGTATCTAATAACATTCGTTCAGAATCAATGTATTTGGAATACAGGGTGACAGTGACCAACAGACTTGGCTGCAACTCTTGCCCCGTTTTCTGCCTCATGAAACTTATCACCCGTTCTCAGTTCTCTACCTTTCTGTAGCCCTATGTAACAGATTACATATCTGGGATCCTGATCTGGTATCACATACCCAGGACGTAAAGAATACTGAGAAACAGTTCTGTATAATGAACACACCCGAAGATGATGCATCAGCATGCACTCTCTTCGTTTGGGCGGCACGGGAAATCTGGTATTCCCCAATTTCCTGCTCTGTCTTATAACAATAATAAGTTGGAGCGGGACCAACGTTCCCCAGCTCAGTATAACAAGCGGGTTCGGTCAATATTCCGTATTATTATCTTGATTAAGGCGTGATATGGTCGCTACCTGGAGAGAGAGAGAAGAAAACACTCAGCGTGCGCTCTTGCAAGAATAGATTGGTTATTATTTTATCTAATCAGGATGGCTCTCACTGCTTTTTATCAAATCTTCCTTCAAACCCTAAAAGGAAAGACTAGCCGGGATTAATTACACACTACAAGTTCGCCAATCTTTCAGCCAGGCCAGTGTCGGTACTTTGAGGGAGGTCCCCCGTGCTTTCGCACGAACCTAATTAATGTAAACCTCGTTTTTCCCAGAGGCGTAACCTCGTTAACACCTTTCTAGACACCTACTTGATCGGCTAATTTGTAATGTATAAAACTCTCCCAGGAGTAACAATTACTCGCAGCGGGTATCGGGATCCAACTATCTCATAGAAGGTATGCAATCTCATTGCAAATTTCAACACTTGAAATTCCCGATAATATTTTGCCCCGAACGATCTATGACCTTGACAAGGTCAACAAACCATAGACCGCAAGTCAATTTCAACACGTCATTTCTTGATTGAATCAAACCCACCCGCACGACCCTTGACAAGGTCAACAAGGCCGCACGACTACCCTAACCCAATCTGCATCATATGCATAAGCAGATAAATACTGGTTAGCTACCGCACACTGCGCCTTGACAAGGTCAACAAACGCAGCACGAATACTAAACAGGATTTATCTGAAATGACGGAGGGCTACGACAGGTTTTTCTGAAAACCTATTGCGTAATGAACTTGATATCGTTGTAGAATCAAATGAAGTTTTGAAATGGAGTGTTTTTGAGGCTTTTCTAGTTTTGCTAAAGGAGTCACTCCCGGTGAAGGGATCGTCGGTCCTTTCCTCGTCGAATGAGGTGCGGGATATATCATATATATCACTGTGCAAAGCAAAAACTCTTAAAAGCAATCAAAAGACAAACCGAGTGTGTAGCATCTGCCAGTTATTGCTAAAGGAGTCACTCCTGGTGAAGGGATCTCGGTCCTTTCCTCATCGAATAAGGTGCAGGATATATCACATATACCGCTATGCAAAGCAAGAGCTGTAGCTACCTGTTTTAATTTTGAAATTCAATTCTACAACATCTTAGGTTTCTTTTATTTCATTAATCACATTAATGAAGTCCCATCATTTAAATTACCTAATCATCACAGATAAATACGACGTACACTTATGCCATCCGCATTCGCCTCGATGTCCCCTCGTGCACCGTTAGGTTAGGTTACTAACGGCAGAGCGGGGCAGGGCTAGCGCGGGTGTAAAACATAAGTAACGCCTATATAATATATCATATATACTATATACTGTATCTATCACAGAACATCACATGATCACATCACAGATAAGGCAGCAGAAGAATCATATGAAATATTGGATATACTAGGACGTCCGTGTTTTCAATACGAGCCAGAATAAAACACGGATGCCACGGTCGTGATGAATAGCCAAACCCACACCCCTAGACCCCTACGAGAGCGGCAAGCAACCCTACCAATTCTAGAGCTAGGAGACCCGTACTCGACTCCTCGAGTTGGTCTCCCACTGGACTCCAGAACCCGGTTACTTGTGCCCTCCTCCTTGGGTCTATCCTAGTGCGGAAAAGTAAATAATATACATCAACGGTGACAACTTCCGCAACCTGGAAGCGCCCCAATAAAAGAATATTACATACAAGTTTTTACATGAATGAAAATGAAAAACACTCATCTCACATAAAAACCCCGGGCTATTCAAACACGACGATCCAATATAACATATCCAGCAACACATAACATCACATGTCATCAACGTAAGTAAATATGCGCATCCCAATTGTCGTTGACATATAGCAACGAAACCGGCGATATCACATATTACACTTACGGTCACAGAAAGAAAAGTGTAAAACTACAACAGTTGGAATCCGCAATCTTCTTTAGACATCACATGCCTAATCAAATGAATTACTTAGACATCACATGCCTAACAATTATAAACCCCGCATTTCAGTCTCTAAATCGAAAACACTTTTCAATATCGAGTCTGTTAGTTGTATGTATGCCCTAGAGGCCAGTATTGTACAGATGATGTATATTATATTGGATGCTTGGACATATATAGAGATGACTTTCTTGCTCGATATGATAGTATGCTATCTGGTTACTCTTTATCTTAACATGTACACTAGTCTCTTTATACTGTCTTATAGTTACATGTTGGTAAAACCCTTAGGATTTGTACTTGACTGCCTGGACTATGATGCAGATCATACTAGTGGGGACATGGTAGTCCATAAGTACATCCTTCAAGGTCCCTAGTCGTGGGTGTATCGAGACGGGGCATCGATATACCAGAGTAGACTAGCGTATACGCTTCTCGACCCATGTGATGGGCGATGGATGATCCCATATCCATTGGTGTTTGACATCAGAGATGGTATACGGGTGCTCAGTGGAGACTGAGTACACTGGACGGACTCGCCGAGAACTCCCAGATGGTATTATACCTCACGTCAGATGGCAGTTCTCAGGTGACACTTGTACAGGTTAGTCTGTAGACCCGAGATCGTCATAGAGTCTTGTGTGATTCCCACTGTGCTTTGATCTCCACCTTACCACGTCCATGAGGGCGTGCAAAACGGTGGTCTTTGGGTACAGTCCCGAGTCACATGGAGGCAATGAGCGATAGGAGGGGTTTCGTCTCTCCCGGTATTGGGAGTTGATGTTGCGCTGTGCTCGATTGGCCGTAGCAGGGAAGTCCCTGGCCAGGGCTGATCAGAGATTTGCTGGTAAGTGTTACCAGTAGTTTCTCGACCCGTTATGAGCCTCACATCGGCACGACTTATCGGGTTATTGGGGTCTGACGTTTACCACCCCTAGACTTGATATGCGACATATCAGAAGAAAAGACCGGACTGTACGGTAAGTGTTACTGGTCGGATTCGCAGGAGTGTGAGCGGGCTAGCTCGTCGATCTTCTGATCGCTCAATACCCGGGTGGCCGTTACGTTTAGCAGACCGCTTGCGGCTTGTGGGTGTTTGATATGATCATCATCTGCTACCGGCGTATTGACGAGTCTTTAGAGTCCTACACAGAGGTTTCCTGGCTCAAGCGAAACGAAATAGGAGTGCATATGAGATATGTGCGGGAGCGAGAATAATGCGTGTATGTGATACCGCATTTCATTCTCGCGATAAATGTTTCGATTGGTTATATTCGATATGACCTAGTTATCGAATCATTGATTCGATAAATCGATACATTGAATACTAGTCGGTTATGTGCGACATGACCGGATCATTGAATCAAATGTTGATTTAATGATTTAATGTATAATTATATATTTGATATATTACTTTGCATTAACTAGTATTGGTTCACTTTATACGGATTTTCTCACTTGATGTGCAAGTTGTATATGTGATATACTTTTGTGCACATATATGTATCATGTTTGATGATACTTGATCATTTAGTTAAGTGTATAGGATTAAACCATGATTAATTTGATAATTAGGGTTTTGCATATCCATTTATTTATTTATTTGTTTATTTATTTATTTGGAAATGATTATGATAAGAATGGTGGCTTTCTTTGTCTTTTAGTTGAAGCTTCATGAAGCTTTGACTTCTTAACCATTCTTGTCATCATGCTTAACCCTAACCCATCCATTAACCATGGTTTATTCTCTACACTTAACCCTAGTTTAAGTTATGATAAGTATTGATTTTCTATTTCTTTTTAAAAGAACTTATCAGAACCATCTTCATCTTCTTCTTCAAGCTTGCTACTTTAATGGCAACTTGAGATCTAGTGAGAGAAATCCAAATCTAAAGTGAACCCACCTCCTATTTCTTCATCCTCTACCTCTTGCCAAGTGGTTTTGGGTGTTTTCTTCACAAGTTTCACTACTTTGTGAAGTCGGAGCTTGAGCTTGTGCAACCTCGATGTAGATCGTCTTTGACACGAAGCCGACGACCTATTCCGCACGTTTCTCCGATGAAGCCGTCACGAGAGTCCAAGGTTCAAGATGGACAGCGAGAGGACGCCTTCGTGGAGCTAAGGAAGTGGAAATCCGGATCTACAAAGGTTGTAGCATCTAACTTCTAGTTAAATAGTTAACTAGTTTCTTGTTTCGCCTAAACATCTAGTCTAAGATCCGTAGTCTAGAGTTTCTCGGCACCATTTTTTTTAAATTGGCATGTTCGATGCCTTGTGAGACCTCACTAGGGTGCCTAGGAACCTTTCACTGGTATCATAGCCTAGCTAGAGCCTTAGGCGAAGTCTAGACGACATTTGAAACCCGATCGAACCGAAACCCAAAACCCTAAAATGCTCTCTGGATTTTTTCTAAAAATTCGGATTTTTGTCAATTAAAAATATGCAGAAAATCAAGCAGGGTGTTATTTGAATTACTGTGAAATACGAGGACCTGAATCAACTTTTCCACCGCGGAACCGCGGCACGTGCTATGCATGCTGCGGCGGTTCCGCGGCCTTACTGTTCCTTTGTGTGATGTTTTCTGCACAGTAACTCATATAATTCAATGCTGTGTTTTCTGGGATATTTTTGTTGTGACTATACAGAAGAGTATTCTGGGGTACTATTGGGAATCAAAGTTTCGATCGGATTATCAAATTTCGTCTTTGTGTTTTTCCGGATAATTTTTAGAATATATTAAAAAGTTCGACCGGATATAAATACCCAATTTTTCCCCTGTCGGGAAATTTCCAAGCGTTGGATTTTTCCGTAGTTTAACGACGTTCTAAGTAGTGCAAGTAACGCGATGGACCCTCTAGAAGACAACAAACCTTAACTCGATTATGTGACCGTCTTGAACTGCCCTTTGAACCTTCGGGTTTGGGGGAGTACGGCGTGCCACATGTGAGGCGTTGGCTTGACCCTTCTACGGCTGGACCGTTGGTACTGAGGCACGAACTGAATGTTGTTAGACTTATTTCATGTGTTGAGCTGTATCGGGAAAACTTGGGTATTCGACTGTTCGATCGAAAAATTTAACATTTTCTGTTTATCTGGAATGTGATACAATAATTGGAATTCACAAGTAGTTATGAGATAACTGAATGAATGTTATAAATCTAGCAATTTAGTCCCATATGATATTGAAAAGAGTTTTCGATAATGAGACTAAAATGCGGGATTTATATCTGTTAGGCATGCGATGTCTAAAGAAGTTGCGGATTCCAATTGTTGTAGTTTTACACTTTCTTTTCTGTGACCGTAAGTGTAGTATGCAGATATCGCCGGTTTCGTTGCTATACGTCAACGAAAATTGGGGTATGCATACTTACTTACGTTGATGACATGTGATGTTATGTGTTGCTGGATATGTTATATTGGATCGTCGTATTCGAATAGCCGGGGGTTTTTATGTGAGATGAGTGTTTTTCATTTTCATTCATGTAAAAACTTGTATGTAATATTCTTTTATTTGGGGCACTTCCAGGTAGCGGAAGATGTCACCTTTTGTATATTATTTACTTTTCCGCATTAGGATAGACCCTTTCACTGCAGAAAACATCACACAAAGGAACAGTAAGGCCGCGGAACCGCCGCAGTATGCATAGCACGTGCCGAGTGCAAGTGAGGTCTCAGTATGCGATACTACGCATTGTACAGATGATGTATATTATATTGGATGCTTGGACATATATAGAGATGACTTTCTCTGATACCACAGCAGCTGGCCCTAGTGCAAGTGGGAGATTGTTAGTTGTATGTATGCCCTAGAGGCCAGTATTGTACAGATGATGTATATTATATTGGATGCTTGGACATATATAGAGATGACTTTCTTTCTCGATATGATAGTATGCTATCTGGTTACTCTTTATCTTAACATGTACACTAGTCTCTTTATACTGTCTTATAGTTACATGTTGGTAAAGCCCTTAGGATTTGTACTTGACTGCCTGGACTATGATGCAGATCATACTAGTGGGGACATGGTAGTCCATAAGTACATCCTTCAAGGTCCCTAGTCGTGGGTGTATCGAGACGGGGCATCGATATACCAGAGTAGACTAGCGTATACGCTTCTCGACCCATGTGATGGGCGATGGATGATCCCATATCCATTGGTGTTTGACATCAGAGATGGTATATGGGTGCTCAGTGGAGACTGAGTACACTGGACGGACTCGCCGAGAACTCCCAGATGGTATTATACCTCACGTCAGATGGCAGTTCTCAGGTGACACTTGTACAGGTTAGTCTGTAGACCCGAGATCGTCATAGAGTCTTGTGTGATTCCCACTGTGCTTTGATCTCCACCTTACCACGTCCATGAGGGCGTGCAAAACGGTGGTCTTTGGGTACAGTCCCGAGTCACATGGAGGCAATGAGCGATAGGAGGGGTTTCGTCTCTCCCGGTATTGGGAGTTGATGTTGCGCTGTGCTCGATTGGCCGTAGCAGGGAAGTCCCTGGCCAGGGCTGATCAGAGATTTGCTGGTAAGTGTTACCAGTAGTTTCTCGACCCGTTATGAGCCTCACATCGGCACGACTTATCAAGTCTAGGGATGGTAAACGTCAGACCCCAATAACCCGATAAGTCGTGCCGATGTGAGGCTCATAACGGGTTGAGAAACTACTGGTAACACTTACCAGCAAATCTTTGATCAGCCCTGGCCAGGGACTTCCCTGCTACGGCCAATCGAGCACAGCGCAACATCAACTCCCAATACCGGGAGAGACGAAACCCCTCCTATCGCTCATTGCCTCCATGTGACTCGGGACTGTACCCAAAGACCACCATTTTGCACGCCCTCATGGACGTGGTAAGATGGAGATCAAAGCACAGTGGGAATCACACAAGACTCTATGACGATCTCGGGTCTACAGACTAACCTGTACAAGTGTCACCTGAGAACTGCCATCTGACGTGAGGTATAATACCATCTGGGAGTTCTCGGTGAGTCCGTCCAGTGTACTCAGTCTCCACTGAGCACCCGTATACCATCTCTGATGTCAAACACCAATGGATATAGGATCATCCATCGCCCATCACATGGGTCGAGAAGCGTATACATGGGTCGAGAAGCGTATACGCTAGTCTACTCTGGTATATCGATGCCCCGTCTCGATACACCCATGACTAGGGACCTTGAAGGATGTACTTATGGACTACCATGTCCCTACTAGTATGATCTGCATCATAGTCCAGGAAGTCAAGTACAAATCCTAAGGGCTTTACCAACATGTAACTATAAGACAGTATAAAGAGACTAGTGTACATGTTAAGATAAAGAGTAACCAGATAGCATACTATCATATCGAGCAAGAAAGTCATCTCTATATATGTCCAAGCATCCAATATAATATACATCATCTGTACAATACTGGCCTCTAGGGCATACATACAACTAACAATCTCCCACTTGCACTAGGGCCAGCTGCTGTAGTATCGCATACCGAGCATCCCGAAGAGTCTCTCAAACTGTATCTGGGGAATGGCCTTCGTGAGTGGATCCACGGTGTTGTTCTTCATGTCAACCCTCCTGACCTCGATCTCCCGGCGATCAACTATCTCCCGGATCAGGTGATACCGCCTCAGAATATGCCTGGATCGCTGATGGGACCTGGGTTTCTTGGCTAAAGCCACCGCTCCATTGTTATCGCAATACAAAGGTATTGGATGCTCAATGGATGGAACCACTCCAAGTTCAGTAATGAACTTCTTGATCCAGACAGCCTCTTTGGCAGCATCGTTGGCAGCGATGTATTCAGCCTCCATCGTCGAGTCTGCCACGGTTTCCTGCTTGGAACTCTTCCAGCTAACCGCCCCTCCGTAAAGGGTAAAGACAAAGCCCGACTGCGACTTAGAGTCGTCCTTATCACTCTGGAAGCTCGAATCGGTAAAGGACTCCACTTGGAGCTCTCCGTTACCATACACCAAGAACATATCTCTAGTCCTTCGTAAGTACTTGAGAATGCTCTTCACAGCTGTCCAGTGACTCTCTCCAGGATCAGCTTGATACCTTCTCACTACACTTAGTGAGTATGCTACATCGGGTCTGGTATATAGCATCGCATACATGATAGAGCCTACTGCCGAAGCATAGGGTATCCCTTGCATGCGAGCTCTCTCCAAATCAGTCTTGGGAGACATCTCTTTGGAGAGAGTGACTCCAGAGATCGTGGGCAAGTTCCCACGCTTGGACTCTTCCATACTAAACCTCTTTAGTATGGTGTCAATGTACCTGGATTGGGACAATCCCAGTATCCGTTTGGATCTATCTCTATAGATCCTAATTCCCAATATGCAGGAGGCATCACCAAGATCTTTCATTGAGAATCTTTGTGATAAGAAGAGCTTGACCGATTGCAGCATAGGAATATCATTTCCTATCAAGAGTATGTCGTCCACGTACAATACGAGGAAGAAACCTTACTCTCTGCCACCTTCTTGTAGATACAAGGTTCATCTGGATTTTTGACGAAATCAAACTCTTTGATAACGACGTCAAAGCAGATGTTCCAACTCCGCGATGATTGCTTTAATCCATAAATGGATTTAAGCAGCTTGCACACCTTCCCGCTGCTCCCACTATCTACGAAGCCCTCTGGCTGAGTCATGTACACGCACTCTTCTAAATCACCGTTTAGAAAGGCGGTCTTAACATCCATTTGCCAGATTTCGTAATCATGGTAAGCAGCGATGGCAAGCATGATCCGGATGGATTTAAGCATAGCCACTGGAGAAAAGGTCTCGTCATAGTCCACACCTGGTCTTTGACGAAAACCCTTTGCTACAAGTCTAGCTTTGAAAGTCTCCACTTTCCCATCTACACCAAGTTTCTTCTTGAAGATCCACTTGCTCCCAATGGGTTTTACCCCTTCAGGAGCAACGTCCAAAGTCCATACTTTGTTGGTGTACATGGATTCCATCTCAGACCGCATAGCATCCAGCCATTTCACTGAGTCCCCACTCGTGATGGCCTGCTCGAAGCTAGTTGGGTCATCATCCTCCATGATGCAATCCTCGCTCCCACCATCAATGAGAAAACCGTAGTATCTCTCAGGTGGACGAGAAACCCAACTAGATCGGCGGAGTGGCTGGGGTTCATCGGGAACTACGGAATCCTCTGGTTCCACCAGATCTTCTGTTGTAGCTTCTGCAGCTGGAACTTCTTCCAGTTCTACCTCATGACCACTAATCTCTTTTTCAAGAAATTCCTTTTCTAAAAAGGTGGCATGCCGAGAAACAAACACTCTTTGTTCCTCAGGGTGGTAGAAGATATACCCTTGAGAATTCTTGGGATATCCTACAAATTTGCATAGAACAGACCGTGCCTCGAGTTTGTCCGGATTTTGTCGTTTGACATAGGCTGGACAACCCCATATCTTAACATAGTTAAGACATGGTCTCTTCCCTTTCCATATCTCATATGGAGTGGTAGGCACTGATTTGGTGGGGACCATATTCAGTAGATGTATGGCTGTCTCAAGCGCATACCCCCAGAAGGAAATAGGTAACTCAGCTGTGCTCATCATAGAGCGCACCATATCTAATAGGGTGCGATTCCTCCGTTCTGATACACCGTTGTGCTGTGGTGTATATGGAGGAGTCAGCTGAGAGAGAATCCCATTCTCTTTTAGGAAGTCCAGGAATTCATTGCTCAAGTATTCACCTCCTCGATCAGATCGAAGGATTTTAATACTGTTTCCGGTTTGGTTTTCGACTTCTTGTTTATATTCTCTAAATTTCTCAAAAGCTTCAGACTTGTGTCTTATTAAGTACACATGTCCGTATCTTGAGAGATCGTCAGTGAATGTAATGAAGTACGAAGAACCATCCCTGGCATGTGTAGACATGGGACCACATACATCACTATGTATCAGTCCCAAGAGTTCGGTAACTCTTTCTCCGTGTCCCGTAAACGGAGTTTTGGTCATCTTGCCTTTGAGACATGACTGGCAAGTGTCATAAGATGAAAATTCGAAAGGTTTCAAATATCCATCCTTATGCAACTTAGCCAGTCGTGTCACATTGATATGACCCAGTCTACAATGCCACAAGAAGGATTCGTTGAGTTCAGAACTCTTCCTCTTGTGTGTGTTTGTTATGCTCAGAACTGTTGATTGATTTAGAACATAAATGCCATTGCATAACGTGCCTGATCCAACCAACTTTTGGTTACGGAAAATGTTCATAACATTATCCTGTAATACAAAATTATATCCTTCTTTGCTTAATAAGGAAACCGATATAATGTTGCATATCAGGTTCGGCATGTAATAGCATTCGTTCAGAACCAATGTATTACCAGTTGGTAATACAAGGTGATATTCCCCGACAGTCTTAGCTGCAACAATTGCACCATTTCCAACACTGATGTTTTTATCACCTTCCCCAAGTTCGCTACCTTTCCTGAGCCCATGTAACTGATTACATATATAGGAACCTTTCACTGGTATCAGAGCCTAGCTAGAGCCTTAGGCGAAGTCTAAACGACGTTTGAAACCCGATCGAACCGAAACCCAAAACCCTAAAATGCTCTCTGGATTTTTTCTAAAAATTCGGATTTTTGTCAATTAAAAATATGCAGAAAATCAAGCAGGGTGTTATTTGAATTACTGTGAAATACGAGGACTTGAATCAACTTTTCCACCGCGGAACCGCGGCACGTGCTATGCATGCTGCGGCGGTTCCGCGGCCTTACTGTTCCTTTGTGTGATGTTTTCTGCACAGTAACTCATATAATTCAATGCTGTGTTTTCTGGGATATTTTTGTTGTGACTATACAGAAGAGTATTCTGGGGTACTATTGGGAATCAAAGTTTCGATCGGATTATCAAATTTCGTCTTTGTGTTTTTCAGGATAATTTTTAGAATATCTTAAAAAGTTCGACCGGATATAAATACCCAATTTTTCCCCTGTCGGGAAATTTCCAAGTGTTGGATTTTTCCGTAGTTTAACGACGTTCTAAGTAGTGCAAGTAACGCGATGGACCCTCTAGAAGACAACAAACCTTAACTCGATTATGTGACCGTCTTGAACTGCCCTTTGAACCTTCGGGTTTGGGGGAGTACGGCGTGCCACATGTGAGGCGTTGGCTTGACCCTTCCACGGCTGGACCGTTGGTACTGAGGCACGAACTGAATGTTGTTAGACTTATTTCATGTGTTGAGCTGTATCGGGAAAACTTGGGTATTCGACTGTTCGATCGAAAAATTTAACATTTTCTGTTTATCTGGAATGTGATACAATAATTGGAATTCACAAGTAGTTATGAGATAACTGAATGAATGTTATAAATCTAGCAATTTAGTCCCATATGATATTGAAAAGAGTTTTCGATAATGAGACTAAAATGCGGGATTTATATCTGTTAGGCATGCGATGTCTAAAGAAGTTGCGGATTCCAATTGTTGTAGTTTTACACTTTCTTTTCTGTGACCGTAAGTGTAGTATGCAGATATCGCCGGTTTCGTTGCTATACGTCAACGACAATTGGGGTATGCATACTTACTTACGTTGATGACATGTGATTTTATGTGTTGCTGGATATGTTATATTGGATCGTCGTATTCGAATAGTGTTAGTTATATGTATGCCCTAGAGGCCATTACTGTACATAGGATGTATATTGTAGTGGATGCTGGGACATATATAGGGAGGACTTTCTTGCTCGACATGATAGTATGCTATCTGGTTGAACTTTACCTTAACGTGTATACTGATTGTCTCTCTGTTACATGTTGGTAAAGCCCTTAGGATGTGTGCTTGACTACCTGGACTATGATGCGGATCATACTAGTGGGGACATGGTAGTCCATAAGTACATCCTTCAAAGTCCCTAGTCGAGGGTGTATCGAGACGGGGCATCGATATACCAGAGTAGACTAGCGTGTACCTTCTCGACCCATACAGATGGGCGATGGATGATCCCATATCCATTGGTGTTTGACATCAGAGATGATATACGGGTGCTCAGTAGAGACTGGGTACACTGGACGGACTCGCCGAGAACTCCCAGATGGTATTATACCTCACGTCAGATGGCAGTTCTCTGGTGACACTGGTACAGAGTAGTCTTTTGACCCGAGATCGTCATAGAGTCTTGTGTGGTTCCCACTGTGCTTTGATTTCCATCTTACCACATCCAAGAGGGTGTGCAAAACGATGGTTTTTGGGTACAGTCCCGAGTCACATGGAGGCAATGAGCGATAGGAGGGGATTCGTCTCTCCCGGTATAGGGGGTTGATGTTGCGCTGTGTTCGATTGGCTATAACAGGAAATCCCTGGCCAGGGTTGCTGAGATTTACTGGTAAGTGTTACCAGCAGTATCTCGAATTGTTATAGACCTCATATCGACACGACTTATCGAGCTATTGGGGTCTGACGTTTACCACCCCTAGGCGAGATATGCGACATATCAGACGATCAGACCGGACTGTACGGTAGTGTTACTGGTTGGATTCACTGGAGTGTGAGCGGGCTTGCTCGTCGATCTTCAGATCGCTCAATACCCGGGTGGCCGTTACGTTTAGCAGACCGCTTGCGGCTTGTGGGTGTTTGATATGATCATCACCTGCTGCCGGCGTATTGACGAGTCTTTAGAGTCCTACACAGAGGTTTCCTGGCTCAAGCGAAACGAAATAGGAGCGCATATGAGATATGTGCGGGACCGAGAATAATGCGTGTATGTGATACCGTATTTCATTCTCGCGATCAATGCGTCGAATGGTTGTATGCGATATAACCTAGTTATCGATTCAAGCGTTGATTCGATAAGCCGATTCATTGGATACTAGTCGGTTATATACGATATGACCGGATCGTTAAATCAAGTGTTGATTTAATGATTTAATGCATAATAATATATTTGATATATTACTTTGCATTAACTAGTATCGGTTCACTTTAAATGGATTTTCTCGCTCAGATGTGCGCATTGCATATGCGATATGATTTGTGCACTTGCTTGTATCATATTTGATGGTGCATGCAAAAATGGTTAAGTATAAAGAATTAAACCTTGGTTAAAGGAATGGTTAGGGTTTATTATTTGTTATTCATTTATCTTATTTAATTATCTATTTATTTTTGATAAATGAATAAATGAAAAGATAATGAGGAAAATGGTTGCTTTCTTTTGATCATTCATGAATCTTCATGAAGACTTTGACCATTTTGTCTCATGCTTAACCCTAACCACTTCTATTAACTCAAGTTAATTCTCTACACCTAACCATGGTGAGAATTATGATAAGAATGGATTTTTCCTTTTATTTTAATTCTTATCATAATATTTATCTTCTTCTTGCTCTTCTTCTTCTTCATGAAGAAGCTTGTCTTCATCAATGGCATATTGAGCATATGAGTGAGAAATACAATTCTAAAGTCTACCCACTTCCTATTTCTTCATCCTCTACCTCTTGCCAAGTAGTAGAGTGTGTTTCCTTCACAAGTTTTTAGGGCTTGGTGAAGGTGGAGCTTGATTTAGCGATGCCTCGACGTAGATCATCTTCGGCATGGACATCGACGACCTAGCTCGCTTTTTCTCCGACGAAGCCGACTCTAGAGCCCGGATTCCTTTTGGACAGAGGAGACGACTTCGTTGCGGAGCTATGGAGGTGGAGCACCGGATCTACAAAGGTTGTATTTCCGATATCCCATTAGTTAAGTGTTAACTAGTTAGCTTTTTCGCCTAGTTTTCTAGCAAACGATCCGTAGTCGGGTCTCTCGGCACCTAGAATTTTTGAAATTGGCATGTTCGATGCCTTGTGAGACCTCACTAGGGTGCCTAGGGATCCTACAGTGGTATCAGAGCCTAGCTAGAGCCTTAGGCGAAGTCTAGACGGAATTTGAAGTCCGATCGACCCGAAACCCAAACCCTTAACATGCTCTCTAGACATTTCTGTAAATTGTGGATTTTTTGGAATTAAAAATATGCAGAGAAATGTGCAGGAAATTCTAAGAAAAACTGGAGAAAACGACAACCTAATTCAACAGTACGACCGCGGAACTGCGGCGTTGACCCCCCTTTTGCGGCGGTTCCGCGGCCGTCTGTGATGATCAGGATGTGTTTTTTCTTCAGTTGTTTCTGTTGGTGTTTCTTGTGTGTTCTGGATGTTTTTAATTTTTTTTCCAGAGTTGTATTTTCTGAGTTGTTTTGGGGATTCGAATGTTCGATCGGAGTATCAAATTTTTTCTGTGTGGCTTTCCGGATAATTTTAGAATATGTTAAAAAGTTCGACCGGATATAAATACCCAATTTTTCCCCTGTCGGGAAATTTCCAAGTGTTGGATTTTTCCGTGGTTTAACGACGTTCTAAGTAGTGCAAGTAACGCGATGGTCCCTCTAGAAGACAACAAACCTTAACTCGATTATGTGACCGTCTTGAACTGCCCTTTGAACCTTCGGGTTTGGGGCAGTACGGCGTGCCACATGTGAGGCGTTGGCTTGACCCTTCTACGGCTGGACCGTTGGTACTGAGGCACGAACTGAATGTTGTTAGACTTATTTCATGTGTTGATCTGTATCGGGAAAGCTTGGGTGTTCGATTGTTCGATCGGAAAGTTTAACATTTTCTAATTATCCGGAATGGGATACAATAATTGGAATTCACAAGAAGTTATGAGATAACTGAATGAATGTTGTAAATCTAGCAATTTAGTCTCACTTGATCGGTTGCCACGGAATTTTGATGTGATCAAAAGTCCGTCGCAATCACGTAGCGTACGCGGATACTCGCCGGGTAAACTTAATAGACAGCCTCACTCCATAGCCCCGACCAAGTGACTGTAGGAGAACCCCGTCACCGAAAGCATCCGTCCGGGTGCTCGCGGTAGCGGTGTTCCGCCTTGGTGCACTTCGTCGACGGTATCGGGGGTGCAGCCGTCTACTGAAGTTTGCGACGAGCATTCGATCAAAATGTCGGGAATCCTGTTGAATTGCCCGACTTGGTATTGAAAAGTGTTTTCGATAAAGAGACTAAAATGTGGGGTTTATAATTGTTAGGCATGCGATGTCTAAGAAATTCATTTGGTCAGGCATGCGATGTCTGAGGTGGTTGCGGATTCCAACTGTTGTAGTTTTACACTTTCTTTTCTGTGACCGTAAGTGTAATATGTGATATCGCCGGTTTCGTTGCTATATGTCAACGACAATTGGGATGCGCATATTTACTTACGTTGATGACATGTGATGTTATGTGTTGCTGGATATGTTATATTGGATCGTCGTGTTTGAATAGCCGGGGGTTTTTATGTGAGATGAGTGTTTTTCATTTTCATTCATGTAAAAACTTGTATGTAATATTCTTTTATTGGGGCACTTCCAGGTTGCGGAAGATGTCACCGTTTGTATATTATTTACTTTTCCGCACTAGGATAGACCCAAGGAGGGGAGCACAAGTAACCGGGTTCTGGAGTCCAGTGGGAGACCAACTCGAGGTGTCGAGTCCGGGTCTCCTAACTCTAGAATTGGTAGGGTTGCTTGCCGCTCTCGTAGGGGTCTAGGGGTGTGGGTTTGGCTATTCATCACGACCGTGGAATCCGTGTTTTATACTGGCTCGTATTGAAAACACGGACGTCCTAGTATATCCAATATTTCATATGATTCTTCTGCTGCGATATCTGTGATGTGATCATGTGATGTTCTATGATAGATACAGTATATAGTATATATGATATATTATATAGACGTTACTTATGTTTTACACCCGCGCTAGCCCTGCCCCGCTCTGCCGTTAGTTACCTAACCTAACGGTGCACGAGGGGACATCGAGGCGAATGCGGATGGCAAAAGTGTACGTCGTATTTATCTATGATGTTTAGGTACTTAAATGATGGGACTTCATTAATGTGATTAATGAAATAAAAGAAACCTAAGATGTTGTAGAATCGAATTTCAAAATAAAACAGGTAGCTACAGTTCTTGTTTTGCACAGCGGTATATATGATATATCCTGCACCTTATTCGATAAGGAAAGGACCGAGATCCCTTCACCGGGAGTGACTCCTTTAGCAATAACTGGCAGATGCTACACACTTGGTTTGTCTTTTGATTGCTTTTAAGAGTTTTTGCTTTGCACAGTGATATATATGATATATCCCGCACCTCATTCGACGAGGAAAGGACCGACGATCCTTTCACCGGGAGTGACTACTTTAGCAAAACTAGAAAAGCCTCAAAAACACTCCATTTCAAAATTCATTTGATTCTACAACGATATCAAGTTCATTACGCAATAGGTTTTCAGAAAACCTGTCGTAGCCCTCCGTCATTTCAGATAAGTTGTATATAGTATTCATGCTGCATTTGTTGGCTTTCGTCAAGGTGCAGTGTGCGGTAGCTATATGCTGCTTATCTGTCAGCATACGATGCGATTGGATTAGGGTAGTCGTGCGGCTTTGTTGGCTTTCGTCAAGGGTCGTGCGGGTGGGTTTAATTCGATCAAGAAATGTACGGGTTGAACTTGACTAGCTGGCTATGGTTTGTTGGCTTTCGTCAAGGTCATAGCACGTTAGGGGCAAAACATTATCGGGAATTTCAAGTGTTGAAATTTGCAATGAGATTGCATACCTTCTATGAGATAGTTGGATCCCGATACCCGCTGCGAGTAAGTGTTACTCCTGGGAGAGTTTTATACATTACAATTAGCCGATCAAGTAGGTGTCTAGAAAGGTGTCAACGGGGTTACGCCTCTGGGAAAACGAGGTTTACATTAATTAGGTTCGTGCGAAAGCACGGGGGACCTCCCTCAAAGTACCGACACTGGCCTGGCTGAAAGATTGGCGAACTTGTAGTGTGTAATTAATCCCGGCTAGTCTTTCCTTTTAGGGTTTGAAGGAAGATTTGATAAAAAGCAGTGGGAGCCATCCTGATTAGATAAAATAATAACCAATCTATTCTTGCAAGAGCGCACGCTGAGTGTTTTCTTCTCTCTCTCTCCTGGTAGCGGCCATATCACGCCTTAATCAAGATAATAATACGGATTATTGACCGAACCCGCTTGTTATACTGAGCTGGGGAACGTTGGTCCCGCTCCAACTTATAATTGTTATAAGACAGAGCAGGAAATTGGGGAATACCAGAATTCCCGTGCTGCCCAAACGAAGAGAGTGCATGCTGATGCATCATCTTCGGGTGTGTTCATTACAGAGAACTGTTTCTCAGTGTCCTTTACGTCCTGGGTATGTGATACCAGATCAGGATCCCAGATATGTAATATGTTGCATAGGGCTACAGAAAGGTAGAGAACTGAGAATGGGTGATAAGTTTCATGAGACAGAAAACGGGACAAGTGTTGCAGCCAAGTCTTTTGGTCACTGTCACCCTGTATTACCAATACATTGATTCTGAACGAATGTTGTTAGATACCGAACCTGATATACAAAATCATATCAGTCTCTTTATTAGTAAAGAAAAGATATAATTTTGTATTGTTGGATAATGTTTTGAACATTTCCTATATCAAAAGTTGATTGGTTCAGGCACGTTATCTAAAAGCGTTGATGTTCTAAATCAAACTACAGTTCTTAGTATATGGAACACACATAAGAGGAAGAGTTCAGAAATGAACGGATCCTTCTTAAGGTATTGTAGACTAGGTCAGATCAATGTGACCCGACTAGCTAAAGTTACATTTAGATGCATATTTAAATAAGTTTGAATTTACATCTTATGAAACTTGCCAGTCATGTCACAGAGATAAAATGACCATAGCCCTGTTTAATGGAAACAGAGAAAGAGTTAGTAAACTCTTGGGATGATACATGTTGATGTATGTAAGGTCCCCTGTCTACACATGCCAGGACTGGTTCTTTATACTTCATTATATTCTCTGATAATCTCTCAAGATTCAGTCATATGTTTCTGTTGAAACATGAGTCCGAACCTTTTGAGATATTCACAGAATATAAGCGAGAAGTAGAGAACCAAAATACGGGTAAAAGTATTATGTCCTTTGATGAGATCAAGGAGGAGAATACTTGGGCACGAAATTCTTGGACTTTTCTAAAGGAGAATGAGATTCTCTCTCAGCATTACTCCTCCGTATACACCATAGCATGATGGTATATCGGGGCGGAGCAATCACACCCTATATGATAAGGTGTGCTCTATGATGAGTACTATTGAGTTACCTTTTTCCTTTTGGGAGTTATGCACTTATGAAGTTGCATACCTATTGAATAGGGTTCCAATCAAATCAGTTGCCTACCATTTCATATGTGATATGGAAAGGGAAGCGCCCATATCTTAAGTCAGTTAAGATTTAGGGTTGTCCGGCCTATGTCTAAAAGCAAAATCCAGACAAGCTCAAGGCAAGATCTGTTATGTAGAACTGGAAATGTTCCAGCTATACAAACTACAGCAGATGATTTGAAAGAACCAAAGGATTCAATAGTTACTAACGAACCTCAGCCTCTCCGCCGATCTAGTAAGGTTCCTCACCCACCTGAGAGATACTTCGGTTACTCTATGACAGTGGGAGCGAGGATTGCATCATGAGATGATGACCCAACTAGCTTCGAGCAGGCCATCGAGAGTAAGACTCTGTAAGAATGGCTGGATGTTTAGCGATCTGAGATGGAATCCTTATACACCAACAAAGTATGGACTTTGGTTGCTATATCTGAAGGGTTAAATCCCCATCAGGAGCAAGTATATCTTGAGAAGATTACTTGGTGTAGATGGAAAAGTTGAGACTTTCAAAGCTAGACTTGTGAAAAGTTTTTCGTCATCGACCAGGCGTGGATAATGATGAAACCTTTTCAAGTAGCTATGCTTAAGTCCATCCAGATCCTACTTGTCACGGCTACATACCATGACTACAATATCTGACGGTTGGGTGTCATGACTGCTTTTCTAAATGATATTTTAGAAGAGTGCGTCTATAAGTACACAGCCAGAGGGCCTCGTAGACAGTGGGAGCAGCGGAAACGTGTGCAAGATGCTTTATAGGATAAAGCAGGCATCGCGGAGTTGGAACATCTGTTTTGATGAATTAGTCAAGGAGTTTGACATCATCAAAATGGTAGATGAACCTTGTATATACAAAAAGGTAGTAGGGAGTATGGTGGTGATCCTCGTAGAGTACGTGGATGACATACTCTTGATAGGGAAGGAGTTTCCTATGCTACGCTCGATCAATCTCCGCTTATCATAAAGATTCTCCATATAGGATCAAAGTGATACCTCCTAAATTCTGAGTTCTCATCTATGAGATAGATGTAATTGGATGTTAGGATACTCACTAGATGTAGTGAGATGGTATCAAACGATCCTGGGGAGAATCACTGAAAAGGTTCCAGAGTGATAAAGACGACTGAGTGTCAGTCACAGGCATTGTCTTTACCCTAAGCAAAGGGACGGTATGTTGGAAGAGTTCCAAGCTGAATACCGTGACATACTAGATGATAAAGGCTGGATGCATCGCTACTTAAGATGCTACCAAAGAGGCTATTTGGGTGTATATTGGTTCATGAGATGAACTTTGTTCCTCCCATTGTGTGACAATGGAGTTGTGGCTTATGCCAAGAAACGCCGGTCCCATCAGTGATCCAGACATATTCTAAGGCAGTATCACTTGATCATGGAGATGGTTGATCTCCAGGGAGATCGAGGTTAGAAGAGTAGACTCAGAGGACAACACAGCGGATCCACTCACAAAGGCCTGTTCCCAGAGAGAGATTTTTATGGGATGGTTGAGTATGAGATACTACAACCACTGCTACAGATGGCCCTAGTGCAAGTGGGAGATTGTTAGTTATATGTATGCCCTAGAGGCCATTACTGTACATAGGATGTATATTGTAGTGGATGCTGGGACATATATAGGGAGGACTTTCTTGCTCGACATGATAGTATGCTATCTGGTTGAACTTTACCTTAACGTGTATACTGATTGTCTCTCTGTTACATGTTGGTAAAGCCCTTAGGATGTGTGCTTGACTACCTGGACTATGATGCGGATCATACTAGTGGGGACATGGTAGTCCATAAGTACATCCTTCAAAGTCCCTAGTCGAGGGTGTATCGAGACGGGGCATCGATATACCAGAGTAGACTAGCTTGTACCTTCTCGACCCATACAGATGGGCGATGGATGATCCCATATCCATTGGTGTTTGACATCAGAGATGATATACGGGTGCTCAGTAGAGACTGGGTACACTGGACGGACTCGCCGAGAACTCCCAGATGGTATTATACCTCACGTCAGATGGCAGTTCTCTGGTGACACTGGTACAGAGTAGTCTTTTGACCCGAGATCGTCATAGAGTCTTGTGTGGTTCCCACTGTGCTTTGATTTCCATCTTACCACGTCCAAGAGGGTGTGCAAAACGGTGGTTTTTGGGTACAGTCCCGAGTCACATGGAGGCAATGAGCGATAGGAGGGGATTCGTCTCTCCCGGTATAGGGGGTTGATGTTGTGCTGTGTTCGATTGGCTATAACAGGAAATCCCTGGCCAGGGTTGCTGAGATTTACTGGTAAGTGTTACCAGTAGTATCTCGAATTGTTATAGACCTCATATCGACACGACTTATCGAGCTATTGGGGTCTGACGTTTACCACCCCTAGGCGAGATATGCGACATATCAGACGATCAGACCGGACTGTACGGTAGTGTTACTGGTTGGATTCACTGGAGTGTGAGCGGGCTTGCTCGTCGATCTTCAGATCGCTCAATACCCGGGTGGCCGTTACGTTTAGCAGACCACTTGCGGCTTGTGGGTGTTTGATATGATCATCACCTGCTGCCGGCGTATTGACGAGTCTTTAGAGTCCTACACAGAGGTTTCCTGGCTCAAGCGAAACGAAATAGGAGCGCATATGAGATATGTGCGGGACCGAGAATAATGCGTGTATGTGATACCGTATTTCATTCTCGCGATCAATGCGTCGAATGGTTGTATGCAATATAACCTAGTTATCGATTCAAGCGTTGATTCGATAAGCCGATTCATTGGATACTAGTCGGTTATATGCGATATGACCGGATCGTTAAATCAAGTGTTGATTTAATGATTTAATGCATAATAATATATTTGATATATTACTTTGCATTAACTAGTATCGGTTCACTTTAAATGGATTTTCTCGCTCAGATGTGCGCATTGCATATGCGATATGATTTGTGCACTTGCTTGTATCATATTTGATGGTGCATGCAAAAATGGTTAAGTATAAAGAATTAAACCTTGGTTAAAGGAATGGTTAGGGTTTATTATTTGTTATTCATTTATCTTATTTAATTATCTATTTATTTTTTATAAATGAATAAATGAAAAGATAATGAGGAAAATGGTTGCTTTCTTTTGATCATTCATGAATCTTCATGAAGACTTTGACCATTTTGTCTCATGCTTAACCCTAACCACTTCTATTAACTCAAGTTAATTCTCTACACCTAACCATGGTGAGAATTATGATAAGAATGGATTTTTCCTTTTATTTTAATTCTTATCATAATATTTATCTTCTTCTTGCTCTTCTTCTTCTTCATGAAGAAGCTTGTCTTCATCAATGGCATATTGAGCATATGAGTGAGAAATACAATTCTAAAGTCTACCCACTTCCTATTTCTTCATCCTCTACCTCTTGCCAAGTAGTAGAGTGTGTTTCCTTCATAAGTTTTTAGGGCTTGGTGAAGGCGGAGCTTGATTTAGCGATACCTCGACGTAGATCATCTTCGGCATGGACATCGACGACCTAGCTCGCTTTTTCTCCGACGAAGCCAACTCTAGAGCCCGGATTCCTTTTGGACAGCGGAGACGACTTCGTTGCGGAGCTATGGAGGTGGAGCACCGGATCTACAAAGGTTGTATTTCCGATATCCCATTAGTTAAGTGTTAACTAGTTAGCTTTTTCGCCTAGTTTTCTAGCAAACCATCCGTAGTCGGGTCTCTCGGCACCTAGAATTTTTGAAATTGGCATGTTCGATGCCTTGTGAGACCTCACTAGGGTGCGTAGGGGCCCTGCCAATTCTAGGGTTAGGAGACCCGGACTCGACTCCTCGAGTTGGTCTCCCACTAGACCCCAGAACCCGGTTACTTGTGCTTCCCTCCTTGGGTCTAGGGGTGTGGGATTGGCTATTCATCACGACCGTGGAATCCGTGTTTTATACTGGCTCGTATTGAAAACACGGACGTCCTAGTATATCCAATATTTCATATGTTTATTCTGCTGCGATATCTGTGATGTGTTTCTGTGATGGATATAATATATAGTATATATGATATATTATATAGACGTTACTTATGTTTTACACCCGTGCTAGCCCTGCCCTGCTCTGTCGTTAGTTACCTAACCTAACGGTGCACGAGGGGACATCGAGGCGAATGCGGATGGCATAAGTGTACGTCATATCTATCTGTGATGTTTAGGTATTTAAATGATGGGACTTCATTAATGTGATTAATGAAAGATAAGAAAGCTAAGATGTTGTGGAATCGAATTTTAAAATAAAAAGGTAGCTACAGTTCTTGCTTTGCACAACGGTATATATGATATACCCTGCACCTTATTCGATGAGGAAAGGACCGAGATCCCTTCTCCGGGAGTGACTCCTTTAGCAATAACTGGCCGATGCTACACACTCGGTTTGCTTTTAACTGCTTTTTGGGTTTTTGCTTTGCACAGCGATATATATGATATATCCCGCACCTCATTCGACGAGGAAAGGACCGAGATCCCTTCGCCGGGAGTGACTCCTTTAGCAAAACTAGAAAAGCCTCAAAATCACTCCATTTCAAAACTTCATTTGATTCTACAACGATATCAAGTTCATTACGCAATAGGTTTTCAGAAAAACCTGCGTAGCCCTCCGCCATTTCAGATAGGTTACATATAGAATTCGTGCTACATTTGTTGGCTTTCGTCAAGGTGTAGTGTGCGGTAGCTATGTGCTGTTTATCTGCTGCATATGATGCGACTGGATTAGGGTAGTCGTACGGCTTTGTTGGCTTTCGTCAAGGGTCGTGCGGGTGGGTTTAATTCAGTCAAGAAATGTACGGGTTGAACTTGACTAGCGGGCTGTGGTTTGTTGGCTTTCGTCAAGGTCATAGCACGCTAGGGGCAAAAGCATTATCGAGAATTTCAAGTGTTGAAATTTGCAATTAGATTGCATACCTTCTATGAGATAGTTGGATCCCGATACCCACTGCGAGTAAGAGTTACTCCTGGGAGAGTTTTACACATTGCAATTAGCTGATCAAGTAGGTGTCTAGAAAGGTGTCAACGGGGTTACGCCTCTGGAAAAACGAGGTTTACATTAATTAGGTTCGTGCGAAAGCACGGGGGACCTCCCTCAAAGTACCGACACTGGCCTGGCTAAAAGATTGGCGAACCTGTAGTGTGTAATTAATCCCGGCTAGTCTTTCCTTTTAGGGTTTAGAGGAAGATTTGATAAAAAGCAGTGGGAGCCATCCTGATTAGATAAGATAATAACCAATCTGATCTTGCACGAGCATACGCTAAAGTGTTTTCTTCTCTCTCTCTCCAGGTAGCGACCATTTCATGCCCTAATGAAGATAATAATATGGATGTATTGACCGAACCCGCATGTTATACTGTGCTGGGGAACGTTGGTTCCGTTCTTTCCTATAAGAGTTATAGGAATGAACATGATATAGGGGAATACCAGGATTCCCATGCCACCCGAATGAAGAAAGTACATGTTGATGCATTTTCTTCGGGTGTGTTCGTTACTGAGAACTGTTTCTCCATTTGCTCTACGTCCTGGATATTAGATACCGGGTCAGGATCCCATATATGTAATCAGTTACATGGGCTCAGGAAAGGTAGAGAACTTGGGGAAGGTGATAAAGACATCAGAGTTGGAAATGGTGCAATTGTTGCAGCTAAGACTGTCGGGGAATATCACCTTGTATTACCAACTGGTAATACATTGGTTCTGAACGAATGCTATTACATGCCGAACCTGATATGCAACATTATATCGGTTTCTTTATTAAGCAAAGAAGGATATAATTTTGTATTACAGGATAATATTATGAACATTTTCCGTAACCAAAAGTTGGTTGGATCAGGCACGTTATGCAATGGCATTTATGTTCTAAATCAATCAACAGTTCTGAGCATAACAAACACACACAAGAGGAAGAGTTCTGAACTCAACGAATCCTTCTTGTGGCATTGTAGACTGGGTCACATCAATGTGACACGACTGGCTAAGTTGCATAAGGATGGATATTTGAAACCTTTCGAATTTTCATCTTATGACACTTGCCAGTCATGTCTCAAAGGCAAGATGACCAAAACTCCGTTTACGGGACACGGAGAAAGAGTTACCGAACTCTTGGGACTGATACATAGTGATGTATGTTGTCCCATGTCTACACATGCCAGGGATGGTTCTTCGTACTTCATTACATTCACTGACGATCTCTCAAGATACGGACATGTGTACTTAATAAGACACAAGTCTGAAGCTTTTGAGAAATTTAGAGAATATAAACAAGAAGTCAAAAACCAAACCGGAAACAGTATTAAAATCCTTCGATCTGATCGAGGAGGTGAATACTTGAGCAATGAATTCCTGGACTTCCTAAAAGAGAATGGGATTCTCTCTCAGCTGACTCCTCCATATACACCACAGCACAACGGTGTATCAGAACGGAGGAATCGCACCCTATTAGATATGGTGCGCTCTATGATGAGCACAGCTGAGTTACCTATTTCCTTCTGGGGGTATGCGCTTGAGACAGCCATACATCTACTGAATATGGTCCCCACCAAATCAGTGCCTACCACTCCATATGAGATATGGAAAGGGAAGAGACCATGTCTTAACTATGTTAAGATATGGGGTTGTCCAGCCTATGTCAAACGACAAAATCCGGACAAACTCGAGGCACGGTCTGTTCTATGCAAATTTGTAGGATATCCCAAGAATTCTCAAGGATATATCTTCTACCACCCTGAGGAACAAAGAGTGTTTGTTTCTCGGCATGCCACCTTTTTAGAAAAGGAATTTCTTGAAAAAGAGATTAGTGGTCATGAGGTAGAACTGGAAGAAGTTCCAGCTGCAGAAGCTACAACAGAAGATCTGGTGAAACCAGAGGATTCCGTAGTTCCCGATGAACCCCAGCCACTCCGCCGATCTAGTAGGGTTTCTCGTCCACCTGAGAGATACTACGGTTTTCTCATTGATGGTGGGAGCGAGGATTGCATCATGGAGGATGATGACCCAACTAGCTTCGAGCAGGCCATCACGAGTGGGGACTCAGTGAAATGGCTGGATGCTATGCGGTCTGAGATGGAATCCATGTACACCAACAAAGTATGGACTTTGGACGTTGCTCCTGAAGGGGTAAAACCCATTGGGAGCAAGTGGATCTTCAAGAAGAAACTTGGTGTAGATGGGAAAGTGGAGACTTTCAAAGCTAGACTTGTAGCAAAGGGTTTTCGTCAAAGACCAGGTGTGGACTCTGACGAGACCTTTTCTCCAGTGGCTATGCTTAAATCCATCCGGATCATGCTTGCCATCGCTGCTTACCATGATTACGAAATCTGGCAAATGGATGTTAAGACCGCCTTTCTAAATGGTGATTTAGAAGAGTGCGTGTACATGACTCAGCCAGAGGGCTTCGTAGACAGTGGGATCAGCGGGAAGGTGTGCAAGCTGCTTAAATCCATTTATGGATTAAAGCAAGCATCGCGGAGTTGGAACATCTGCTTTGACGTCGTTATCAAAGAGTTTGATTTCGTCAAAAATCCAGATGAACCTTGTATCTACAAGAAGGTGGCAGAGAGTAAGGTTGTCTTCCTCGTATTGTACGTGGACGACATACTCTTGATAGGAAATGATATTCCTATGCTGCAATCGGTCAAGCTCTTCTTATCACAAAGATTCTCAATGAAAGATCTTGGTAATGCCTCCTGCATATTGGGAATTAGGATCTATAGAGATAGATCCAAACGGATATTGGGATTGTCCCAATCCAGGTACATTGACACCATACTAAAGAGGTTTAGTATGGAAGAGTCCAAGCGTGGGAACTTGCCCACGATCTCTGGAGTCACTCTCTCCAAAGAGATGTTTCCCAAGACTGATTTGGAGAGAGCTCGCATGCAAGGGATACCCTATGCTTCGGCAGTAGGCTCTATCATGTATGCGATGCTATGTACCAGACCCGATGTAGCATACTCACTAAGTGTAGTGAGCAGGTATCAAGCTGATCCTGGAGAGAGTCACTGGACAGCCGTGAAGAGCATTCTCAAGTACTTACGAAGGACTAGAGATATGTTCTTGGTGTATGGTAACGGAGAGCTCCAAGTGGAGTCCTTTACCGATTCGAGCTTCCAGAGTGATAAGGACGACTCTAAGTCGCAGTCGGGCTTTGTCTTTACCTTTTACGGAGGGGCGGTTAGCTGGAAGAGTTCCAAGCAGGAAACCATGGCAGACTCGACGATGGAGGCTGAATGCATCGCTGCCAACGATGCTGCCAAAGAGGCTGTCTGGATCAAGAAGTTCATTACTGAACTTGGAGTGGTTCCATCCATTGAGCATCCAATACCTTTGTATTGCGATAACAATGGAGCGGTGGCTTTAGCCAAGGAACCCAGGTCCCATCAGCGATCCAGGCATATTCTGAGGCGGTATCACCTGATCCGGGAGATAGTTGATCGCCGGGAGATCGAGGTCAGGAGGGTTGACACGAAGAACAACACCGCGGATCCACTCACGAAGGCCATTCCCCAGATACAGTTTGAGAGACTCTTCGGGATGCTCGGTATGCGATACTACAGCAGCTGGCCCTAGTGCAAGTGGGAGATTGTCAGTTGTATGTATGCCCTAGAGGCCAGTATTGTACAGATGATGTATATTATATTGGATGCTTGGACATATATAGAGATGACTTTCTTGCTCGATATGATAGTATGCTATCTGGTTACTCTTTATCTTAACATGTACACTAGTCTCTTTATACTGTCTTATAGTTACATGTTGGTAAAGCCCTTAGGATTTGTACTTGACTGCCTGGACTATAATGCAGATCATACTAGTGGGGACATGGTAGTCCATAAGTACATCCTTCAAGGTCCCTAGTCGTGGGTGTATCGAGACGGGGCATCGATATACCAGAGTAGACTAGCGTATACGCTTCTCGACCCATGTGATGGGCGATGGATGATCCCATATCCATTGGTGTTTGACATCAGAGATGGTATACGGGTGCTCAGTGGAGACTGAGTACACTGGACGGACTCGCCGAGAACTCCCAGATGGTATTATACCTCACGTCAGATGGCAGTTCTCAGGTGACACTTGTACAGGTTAGTCTGTAGACCCGAGATCGTCATAGAGTCTTGTGTGATTCCCACTGTGCTTTGATCTCCACCTTACCACGTCCATGAGGGCGTGCAAAACGGTGGTCTTTGGGTACAGTCCCGAGTCACATGGAGGCAATGAGCGATAGGAGGGGTTTCGTCTCTCCCGGTATTGGGAGTTGATGTTGCGCTGTGCTCGATTGGCCGTAGCAGGGAAGTCCCTGGCCAGGGCTGATCAGAGATTTGCTGGTAAGTGTTACCAGTAGTTTCTCGACCCGTTATGAGCCTCACATCGGCACGACTTATCGGGTTATTGGGGTCTGACGTTTACCACCCCTAGACTTGATATGCGACATATCAGACGAAGAGACCGGACTGTACGGTAAGTGTTACTGGTCGGATTCGCAGGAGTGTGAGCGGGCTAGCTCGTCGATCTTCTGATCGCTCAATACCCGGGTGGCCGTTACGTTTAGCAGACCGCTTGCGGCTTGTGGGTGTTTGATATGATCATCATCTGCTACCGGCGTATTGACGAGTCTTTAGAGTCCTACACAGAGGTTTCCTGGCTCAAGCGAAACGAAATAGGAGTGCATATGAGATATGTGCGGGAGCGAGAATAATGCGTGTATGTGATACCGCATTTCATTCTCGCGATAAATGTTTCGATTGGTTATATTCGATATGACCTAGTTATCGAATCATTGATTCGATAAATCGATACATTGAATACTAGTCGGTTATGTGCGATATGACCGGATCATTGAATCAAATGTTGATTTAATGATTTAATGTATATTTATATATTTGATATATTACTTTGCATTAACTAGTATTGGTTCACTTTATACGGATTTTCTCACTTGATGTGCAAGTTGTATATGTGATATACTTTTGTGCACATATATGTATCATGTTTGATGATACTTGATCATTTAGTTAAGTGTATAGGATTAAACCATGATTAATTTGATAATTAGGGTTTTGCATATCCATTTATTTATTTATTTGTTTATTTATTTATTTGGAAATGATTATGATAAGAATGGTGGCTTTCTTTGTCTTTTAGTTGAAGCTTCATGAAGCTTTGACTTCTTAACCATTCTTGTCATCATGCTTAACCCTAACCCATCCATTAAACATGGTTTATTCTCTACACTTAACCCTAGTTTAAGTTATGATAAGTATTGATTTTCTATTTCTTTTTAAAAGAACTTATCATAACCATCTTCATCTTCTTCAAGCTTGCTACTTTAATGGCAACTTGAGATCTAGTGAGAGAAATCCAAATCTAAAGTGAACCCACCTCCTATTTCTTCATCCTCTACCTCTTGCCAAGTGGTTTTGGGTGTTTTCTTCACAAGTTTCACTACTTTGTGAAGTCGGAGCTTGAGCTTGTGCAACCTCGACGTAGATCGTCTTTGACACGAAGCCGACGACCTATTCCGCACGTTTCTCCGATGAAGCCATCACGAGAGTCCAAGGTTCAAGATGGACAGCGAGAGGACGCCCTCGTGGAGCTAAGGAAGTGGAAATCCGGATCTACAAAGGTTGTAGCATCTAACTTCTAGTTAAATAGTTAACTAGTTTCTTGTTTCGCCTAAACATCTAGTCTAAGATCCGTAGTCTAGGGTTTCTCGGCACCATTTTTTTAAATTGGCATGTTCGATGCCTTGTGAGACCTCACTAGGGTGCCTAGGAACCTTTCAGAGTCGGGCAATTCAACAAGATTCCCGACATCCTGATCGAATGCTCGTCGCAAACTTCAGTAGACGGCCGCACCCCCGATGCCGTCGACGAAGTGCACCAAGGCGGAATACCGCTGCCGCGAGCACCGGAACGGATGCTTTCGGCGACGGGGTTCTCCTACAGTCACCTGGTCGGGGTTATGGGGTGAGGCTGTCTATTAAGTTTACCCGGCGAGTATCCGCGTACGCTACGTGATTGCGACGGACTTTTGATCACATCAAAATTCCGTGGCAACCGATCAAGTGAGACTAAAGTGCTATGTTTATAACATTCATTCAGTTATCACATAACTTTTGTGAATTCCAATTATTGTATCCCATTCCAGATAAACAGAAAATGTTAAACTTTTCGATCGAACAGTCAAACACCCAAGTTTTCCCGATACTGCTCAACACATGAAATAAGTCTATAAACATTCAGTTCGTGCCTCAGTACCAACGGTCCAGCCGTAGAAGGGTCAAGCCAACGCCTCACATGTGGCACGCCGTACTGCCCCAAACCCTAAGGTTCAAAGGGCAGTTCAAGACGGTCACATAATCGAGTTAAGGTTTGTTGTCTTCTAGAGGGACCATCGCATTACTTGCACTACTTAGAATATCGTTAAACCACGGAAAAATCCAACACTTGGAAATTTCCCGACAGGGGAAAAATTGGGTATTTATATCCGGTCGAACTTTTTAACATATTCTAAAATTTATCCGGAAATACACAAAGACTAAATTTGATACCCCGATCGAAACACCGAATCCCCAAAACAACTCCAGAAAATTCAACTCTGTAGTCAGATTTAAAATATCCCAGGAAAACCAACACAGAAAAATACGAATTACTGTGCAAACTTCAAGTGCTGATGTGACAAGGAGACCGCGGAACCGCCGCACAAGCCAAGCTTGTGCCGCGGTTCCGCCGCGTATTGGTGGAATCACGTTCTCGAATTTCACAGTAATTCATAGAAAAGCCTGCTGATTTTTCTGCATATTTTTATTTTCGAAAAATCCCAGATTTTAGAAAAAGGACAGAGAGCATTTTCCGGGTTGGGTTTTCGGTTCGTTCGGACTTCAAATTCCGTCTAGATTTCGCCTAAGGCTCTAGCTAGGCTCTGATACCACTGTAGGGTTCCTAGGCACACTAGTGAGGTCTCACAAGGCATCAACCATGCCAATTTCAAAAATTACGGTGCCGAGAAACCCTAGTGTACGGATCGTTGGCTAGAAATCTAGGCGAAAAGTAAACTAGTTAACAACTTAACTATAAAGAATACGGAAATACAACCTTTGTAGATCCGGTGCTCCATGTCACGACCCGCAGGGTACGGAACGTGACTGGCACTTAAGTTTACGAAACGTCTAAAGACGTCCGTAAAATAAGTAAGCCAAAGCCCAGAAAACAAAACCAATTAAGCAAAAGAGTGAAGAAAACCCAAACATTTGAAAGCAAGTTTATCAAATAAGTCATGTAAAACCCTTTTTAAAAACAATACTAATTTTTCCGAAAATTTCGGCAGAGTCTCCTTTGTAAATACTGGCCCCCAAAAATGGGTACAACAAGAATATATACATGAATCCAACAAAATAGGGCATCCCCAAGCGGGAGCTAGCTCTTCGCCACAAGGCGGTCACAAATCCCACGCAATGTAAATGACAACAAGCATAATAAAGCATAAAGAAGCATGAAAAAGTAGCATGTCGGCTCAAGTGAGCTCGACCCCAAAATACAGCATAAAATCCACAAACCTCACAGTCTCATCTCTAGGTCAATATACAATAATCTGGTAGAAACAGTAGATGGAGTACACTAGATACAAGAATATACAAGGTGGTACAAAATAATAACATAACCCACCTATGAGCAAATCTCGAGCCCAAGCAAAACAGGAAAAAGAACAAGTGCGCCCGCCGCTACTGAACTGACGGAGCGGACCTGCAAAAGACTGTGGCACAACGGGGGTGAGTTGCCAACTCGTGAGTAATAAATAACATCTGCAAAGGCTATCGTATGCATGCACACAAGCATCCTAGCATCTAAAATACAGGTATGACTGGATGCACTAGCAGGTGTGTATATCATATCAGTGTGCTAATATGTATGCAACATGAAAATCTGAGGTCTCAATAGGTATATATAAGAAATATTTTATCTCTTTTTGTTTTTGAAACTCTTTTAGAATGCCAGCATAATGTCAATGAATCGACGAAAATCGGTGTCCAGCAACGACACCCAAAAGCTGTCTCAAATCTCATAAATGTATCTCTGGCCTCAGCCGTCCGGCTGACCCATCTCAAATATCAATATCTCATCATCTAATGGCCACGGTCGGTATCCTCTGGATATCCGCCGTCCCAAACAGTCACCGGTAGGTAATCCGTCCCCTGCCAGGCTCAACGTCATCACCACATTCCTCTTGCCCCGGGGTACCTTACCGGGCCCACCATGTACCCGTGCCGGTTCCTCCACTCCTCGACACGGATTTCCAAATCCACAGCAAACTCATGGTGGACGACACTTACATCACTAGAAAACCGCAATTTACATGTTTTAAAAATATCATAAGTTTGGAAATTTTGCGGCTTTCCCCCGAAATCCAGCAATATCATAAAATCTCAAGAAATCCTCATAAGTGCATATATCAATGATAATGAATGCGTATGATATCAATAATCAAGTTTCGATGTGTGATTAATGTATTAAGCATGAACAATGAATATGATGAAGTACATGCACATGAATAGAAATCCTACGGTTTCATTTTTTAAGGAATTAAAGGAAATAGCACAATCTAAGTATCAATTAGTAAAAGGGTTCAATTTAAAAGTTATCTAGTGTGGTGGCATGGCAATTACCAGGGTGTGTGTGTAAACATGAATAGTGCTCGTGCTGCATATAAAAACCTGGTAATGGTGCATGTGTCCTATAATTGAGTTTGCGTATATGGGTATAACATATTGATCTAATTGCAGCAATTATCATGCCAGTATTATTATTCTAATGTCACAAGTGGTTATCCAGTTTACAAGTTTTCGGTTTACTAAATCTATCGGGCGACTTGCGCCATCCAAACGATCGTCCCCAGTAGATGTTAAATCTACTCACCGGAATCCCTGGCTAGCTATGTCCAATCACCGCCTTTCCCTTTCGCGCCGCGTCTGACGTCTCCGCGACCGAACCTGGAATTTACATCAATACCAGACATAAGATTACACATTCAAGAACGACGCAAAACCCCAACGAAACTACTAAAGTTCGCTAGCTAGGTACAACGTGCACAAAGTGCGCGGAACACACGCGAAAATCGCAAAAACTGCCAAAAAAAACGCCGATTTGGGTCGCCCGGCAAAACTAAAACCCGACTACCCAAAAACCGCACTCACGCATCCTAAAAGTCGTAGGACAAGCCATTACAATCATCAAGATATCAAAAATAATCCATCACATAATTTATATAAAAATCTAGTAAGTATATACATTCCAAAAATCGGTGCAACAATCGCCGATTTGCGACAAAACGACTACAATATAGCATAATTACCCAAGCACACTACAAGCAATCTACAAACACTAATTACAACACAATAGCAATGATTCCAATCCTATTTTCCATAACCACCAATTCTAGAATTTATAACCTAGCAAAATCCAATCAATTTCCACATTTGAAAACTTAATTAACACTAATTTCAAACCCAATTAGCAAGTCCACCTCTTAGATTTAGGTTAACAAAATACTAGATAGCAATTTAGGTTTAATCAACTAAATAATGTTTTCTAAAACTTAATCAACTCACTAATCATGTTTCACAAACCAATTCCATACAAAAACCCTCTCTTGAAAATCCTAAAAAGCAATTTCACACTTCTAAATTTAACCAAATTAGCATAATTGAAAACTACATCAACAAGATAACTATATGAATTAGTTAATTAACCACTAGATTAACTATAAAACAATCTAATTAAGTATTATGGCTTCACAACCCTAGCTAAAACTTTTTTCAAGCAAAACCTAAGAAAACTAGATTAAAACTACACTAAATTTAACACTAAACCATGCATTTAAAGGAATTAGCAACAAAAGAAAGTAACTTTGATGGAATTTATACCTCTTGATCTATGGATCAAGCAAGAAAATTTTGCTCCAATTGATGGCCTCAAGCACCAAGATCCAAGCAAGAATGGTTAAGGAAAGGATAGCATAAGGATTTTGTGTTGAAAAAGAGAAGGATTTGTGGATTTTTATTGAATTTTGTTGCAAATTTTGAAGAAAATGAGAGAGAAAGAGAAGGAAAATAATGGAGATGGGGGATGGTGCAGGTTTCGGCCAGAGAAGGAATGGGGGAGGGTGTGGGCAAGTGGGGAAAGTCAAGGGTCAAGTTCCAAAGTCAAATGTATCATACTTTGTCCAATATATTTAAAATAAATCCATAAACAATCCCAATTTCACACAAGAAGGCAACCAAAGAAAGGAGCCCAGAAATTTCTGGTCTTGGTCAGGGTTGGGCTGTTCTAGGGCTGAGGGAAAAGAGAGAGGGGTTTTACAAAAGAAATTTTATGCAAAAAGGCCCCCTACAACTCAAAAATTGCAAGTTTTAGCTCAAAATTCAATAAATTCGTTTCATAACATAAAAATTTGTTAAAAATCAAAATAAATTACTAAAAATTCATGTTATCACTAGATTATAATTATCATAATTTTAGAGATTAAAATTAGCCCGGAAAAATTTGTATTTATCGCTTATTTAATGTATTTTCTTACCGGCTTAAAATAATATTAAAAAATTGAAAAATAGGGAAAAAATTTTAAATGACCAAAATTTCATAATTAACTCATTAGCTACTAAAAACAAGTAATTAACTATCCATTTTAAGTATAATTAGCCCTAAACTGCAAAATAACAAGAAAGACGGTTTTCGGAAAAATACCGAATTTTCACCGAATTTCAGGAAAACACCAAAACGACTTTTCAAGACGCTACAATCTTCCCCCCTTAAACAAATTCGGTCCCCGAATTTAAAATAATATAGCTACGCGTACCTTCGAAGAGATAGGGATACTTCTTCCTCATCTCGCCCTCGGTCTCCCAGGTAACCTCCTCGCTGCTCGGGCTACGCCAAAGGACCTTGACGGTTGGTATAATCTTCGACCTCAACTTCTTCACCTGCCGATCCAGGATGGCCACCGGCTGCTCTGCAAAAGAAAGGTCGCGCTCTAGCTGGACTGTCGGGTGCTGAATCGCATGCGAAGGGTCGTGAAGGTACTTGCGGAGCATCGAAACATGAAAAACGGGATGAACATCGGGAAAGCTGGGAGGAAGAGCCAAACGATATGCAACAGCGCCAACACGCTCGAGGATCTCGAAGGGACCTACGAATCTAGGGCTAAGCTTCCCCTTTCGCCCAAAACGCATCACGCCCTTCATCGGAGAGACTTTCAGAAAAACATGGTCGCCAACTGCGAACTCTAATCTGCGACGGCGCCTGTCAGCATAGGATTTCTGTCTGCTCTGAGCCGCTCTCATCCGGTCTCGGATCAACTGGATCTTCGATGTCGTCTCCTCAACAAGCTGCGGCCCCAAAATGCTGCTCTCGCTGAGCTCTGTCCAACAAACGGGCGATCTGCATCTCCTCCCATACAATGCCTCAAAAGGTGCCATCTGAATAGTATCCTGGAAGCTGTTGTTGTAGGAGAACTCCACTAGAGGTAAATGACGATCCCAGCTACCACCAAAGTCTAAAACGCACGCTCTGAGCATGTCCTCGAGAGTCTGAATGGTCCGCTCTGACTGTCCGTCTGTCTGCGGATGAAACGCTGTGCTGAAGCTCAAACGAGTGCCCAAAGCCTCCTGAAGTCTCTGCCAAAGTCGGCTGGTGAACTGAGTGCCGCGATCTGACACGATACATGTCGGTACGCCATGTAGTCGCACGATCTCGTCAATATAGAGCTGAGCATACTGAGCGAAGCTGAAAGTCGTCTTCACTAGGAGGAAGTGAGCCGCCTTCGTCAATCTATCCACTATCACCCAGATGGAGTCGTACCCTCGACTGGTCCTGGGTAGACCCACAACGAAATCCATCGAAATCTGCTCCCATTTCCACTCTGGAATGGGTAACGGCTGTAGCTCTCCTGCGGGCCTCTGGTGCTCGGCCTTGACTTGCTGACAAGTCAGGCATCTCAAAACGAACTCCGCAATGTCCCTCTTCATCCCGTCCCACCAGTAGGTCTCTCTCATATCATGGTACATCTTGGTGGAACCGGGGTGGACACTATACACTGATCGGTGTGCCTCCTCAAGAATGTCGCGCCGCAATCCATCAGCATCTGGTACGCACAGTCTAGATCCATATCGTAAAATCCCCTGATCATCAACCACGAACTCGGAAAATCTGCCCTGTCCCATCTGTGCCATGATCTCTGAGCAACGGTCGTCACTGCGCTGTGCCTCATATATACGGTCAAGCAACTGTGGGCGTGCACGAACATGCGCGAGCTGTCCCCCTGTCTGAGTGAACTCGAACTCAACTCGGCTGTCGCATAACATCTGCCAATCTGCTGACGACTGCCTCTGCACTGCGCGCAAAAAGGATAGACTACCCCCGGGCCTCCTACTCAACGCATCTGCCACCACATTCGCCTTGCCTGGGCGATATAAGATCTCGCAGTCATAGTCTTTCACCAACTCCATCCAACGACGCTGTCTGAGGTTCAAGTCTCGCTGCTGAAATATGTACTTTAAGCTCTTGTGATCGGTGAATATCTGACACGACTCGCCGTAAAGATAATGTCGCCAAATCTTCAGTGCAAAGACCACTGCAGCCATCTCCAAATCATGAGTGGGGTAGTTCTGTTCATGCTGCTTCAACTGCCGAGAAGCATAAGCGATCACCCGGCCATGCTGCATCAATACGCATCCTAATCCCACTCGCGAAGCATCACAGTAGACAACAAATCCGCCTGATCCCGAAGGCAAAGATAATACCGGCGCCGTAGTCAAACAAGTCCGTAGTTGCTGAAAACTGCGCTCGCACTCCTCTGTCTAAACGAAAGGAACTCCCTTCCGGGTCAAACCGGTCAATGGTGCAGCTATACGGGAGAAGTCCTGAACAAAACGCCTGTAATAGCCCGCCAGGCCTAGAAAACTACGGATCTCAGTCACTGATGTAGGTCGGGGCCACTGCTGAACAGCCTCAATCTTCTTCGGGTCCACACAAATGCCGTCTCTCGTAACCACGTGACCCAAGAATCCGACGCTGTCCAGCCAGAAAGCACACTTGGAGAACTTCGCGAACAGCTGGTGCTCCCTCAGAGTCTGTAACGTAATCCGCAAGTGCTGCTCGTGCTCCTCTCTGCTCCGGGAGTACACCAAGATATCGTCGATAAACACGATGATGAACAAGTCAAGATATGGCCTGAATGTACGGTTCATCAAATCCATGAATGCTGCTGGGGCGTTGGTGAGTCCGAACGACATCACCAAAAACTCGTAGTGGCCATAGCGCGTGCGGAAAGCTGTCCTCGGTATATCCTCCTGTCGAACTCGCAGCTGATGGTATCCTGATCGCAAGTCGATCCTCGAAAAATACCCCGCACCCTGAAGCTGGTCGAACAAATCATCAATGCGCGGCAACGGATATCTGTTCCGAACGGTAACTTTGTTCAGCTGGCGGTAGTCGATACATAAGCGCAAACTTCCATCCTTCTTCTTGACAAACAGGACCGGAGCACCCCACGGAGAAACACTCGGTCGAATAAGCCCCTTATCCAACAAATCCTGCAACTGATTCTTCAGCTCTCGAAGCTCTGCCGGGGCCATCCGATAAGGCGGTATAGAAATAGGCCCCGAACCGGGAATCAAATCAATGCAGAACTCAACATCGCGCTCAGGCGGTAGCCCAGGTAGCTCATCAGGGAAAACATCAGGGAACTCACAAACTACCGGGACCCGGTCCAACGGAACCTCTGCAGCTCGAGTATCACAAACAAACGCTAAGAATCCCTGACATCCCTTCCACAAGAGCTGACCAGCGCGAAGAGAAGAAATTAAGCTGGGAAGGGCGACACTGCGGTCTCCCTGAATAACAAGGACTGGCTCTCCCGGAAAGCTACATCTGACTGCCTTCTCACGGCAGTCCACCGAAGCATAACAAGTGGCTAGCCAATCAATGCCCAGAAGCACATCAAAGTCCAACATATCGAGGAGTATCAAATCAACTGATGAATCCCTCTCCCCGATACGAACGGAACACAAACGAAATACAAACCGAGCGACAAACGACTCGCCTACCGGAGTAACAACAACAAGCGGCTGATCTAACGACGACGACTCACGGCCCAACATCGGTGCAAAGTGTGTAGAGACGTACGAATGTGTGGAACCTGGGTCGAATAATACCCGTGCGTCGAAAGAACAAACTGGCAAAGTACCTGTCACAACGGCATTGGATGCCTGCGCATCCTGCGGTGTCAAAGCAAATACTCGGGCCTGTCCTCCACCGATAGCGGGCTGACCTCGACCTCGGCCTCTGCCTCCTCGTCCTCTCTGAACAGGACCGCCGCGTCCACGGCCTCTCGGTGCACCTAGCTGGCGTGGAGCATCGCCTGGGGTAGGAAGTAGGGCTCTCTGAGGATGGGGTGGTGATGGTGGTAGGGTCACGTGCGGAACTGTCGCTGCTCCCTGTCGTCTCACCGGACAGTCTCTGACAAGATGATGTAGACTCCCGCACCCAAAACACCCTGGAGACGGCTGCTGCCCCTGGGGATAAGAACCATATAACTGTCCCCGCCCAAATCCTCTGCCAGGCCTATCTCTCGGAAAGAATCTGGCGCGCTGTCTCTGAGACGGTACATCGGTGCGAATCCTCTTCGGCCCAGAAACGGCCGAAGTCCGCGATATGCGTGCCTCCATCCGCAATGCCGTATCCATAGCAGCTGAATAAGTGTCGTAGTGCTGGGCGCCAATGGCAAGATATAGCTGGGCATCAAGTCCCTGTACGAACCTCTTCACCATCTTCTCCTCGGTATCCACCAAATACTGAGCATATCGGGATAACTGTGTAAAGTGGATGTCATACTCAGACACCGTCATCCCAGGTGTCTTGACTAAGGCCTCGAAGCTACGAGCTCTAGCGTCACGAACGCTCTCTGGAAGGAAACGGGCTAGAAAGACCGCTGTAAACTCGGCCCAAGTCATAGGCGGCAGACCTGCAGCTCGACCTCTCAAGACTGACTCCCACCATGTCTGCGCGAGACCCTCTAGTCGGAAACTCGCAAGCTCTACCCATCGATCATCCGAACATCTCAGCGAACGGCAGATCCTGGCTAAACTGTCAAGGAACGTCTGTGGGTCCTCCGCTGCCTCGGTGCCGGTGAATACTGGAGGTCTCAGCCTCATGAAATCCTGTAGTGAAACCGGAATGGCCACGGTGGTAGTAGTAGGAGCAGGTATCATGGTCATCTGTGATGTAGTAGGTACGTCATCCGGCCTCGGTGTACGACTGGCTGCAACTAGGGATCCTACCATCTGACGTAACTCCTGCATGCCTCCCATCATCTGTCGCAACTCCTCCATACCGGTCTCGAGCCTATCCATACGGCCTGGGGAAGGTGGATCGGTCTGTCCCTGCGGCGTAGGCATACCACCCTGCTCAGTCCTAGTCTCGGACGAGCCAGCTCGAATCTCGTCTCTGGCGGCAGCCCTCTGTGCCCTAGTAGCCTTCGGCGGCATAGTGGCTGTTACAGGAAAACGAATAGTAAGGACAGTGCAATAGGATCATAGGATACACGGAATTGAAGAAGGAATTTTTCAAGCAAGTATATCCTAAAGTCACTTAGGCGGAGTACCGTATCGTAAGTATGCCGCGGACATACGCACGCTACGTTACCCTGCTTAAGTCACTTACTCCATCTACCAAGGGTCATCCTACACTCACAAAGGTAAAACCTATCGCTCTGATACCAACTTTGTTACGACCCGCAGGGTACGGAACGTGACTGGCACTTAAGTTTACGAAACGTCTAAAGACGTCCGTAAAATAAGTAAGCCAAAGCCCAGAAAACAAAACCAATTAAGCAAAAGAGTGAAGAAAACCCAAACATTTGAAAGCAAGTTTATCAAATAAGTCATGTAAAACCCTTTTTAAAAACAATACTAATTTTTCCGAAAATTTCGGCAGAGTCTCCTTTGTAAATACTGGCCCCCAAAAATGGGTACAACAAGAATATATACATGAATCCAACAAAATAGGGCATCCCCAAGCGGGAGCTAGCTCTTCGCCACAAGGCGGTCACAAATCCCACGCAATGTAAATGACAACAAGCATAATAAAGCATAAGGAAGCATGAAAAAGTAGCATGTCGGCTCAAGTGAGCTCGACCCCAAAATACAGCATAAAATCCACAAACCTCACAGTCTCATCTCTAGGTCAATATACAATAATCTGGTAGAAACAGTAGATGGAGTACACTAGATACAAGAATATACAAGGTGGTACAAAATAATAACATAACCCACCTATGAGCAAATCTCGAGCCCAAGCAAAACAGGCAAAAGAACAAGTGCGCCCGCCGCTACTGAACTGACGGAGCGGACCTGCAAAAGACTGTAGCACAACGGGGGTGAGTTGCCAACTCGTGAGTAATAAATAACATCTGCAAAGGCTATCGTATGCATGCACACAAGCATCCTAGCATCTAAAATACAGGTATGACTGGATGCACTAGCAGGTGTGTATATTATATCAGTGTGCTAATATGTATGCAACATGAAAATCTGAGGTCTCAATAGGTATATATAAGAAATATTTTATCTCTTTTTGTTTTTGAAACTCTTTTAGAATGCCAGCATAATGTCAATGAATCGACGAAAATCGGTGTCCAGCAACGACACCCAAAAGCTGTCTCAAATCTCATAAATGTATCTCTGGCCTCAGCCGTCCGGCTGACCCATCTCAAATATCAATATCTCATCATCTAGCGGCCACGGTCGGTATCCTCTGGATATCCGCCGTCCCAAACAGTCACCGGTAGGTAATCCGTCCCCTGCCAGGCTCAACGTCATCACCACATTCCTTTTGCCCCGGGGTACCTTACCGGGCCCACCATGTACCCGTGCCGGTTCCTCCACTCCTCGACACGGATTTCCAAATCCACAGCAAACTCATGGTGGACGACACTTACATCACTAGAAAACCGCAATTTACATGTTTTAAAAATATCATAAGTTTGGAAATTTTGCGGCTTTCCCCCGAAATCCAGCAATATCATAAAATCTCAAGAAATCCTCATAAGTGCATATATCAATGATAATGAATGCGTATGATATCAATAATCAAGTTGCGATGTGTGATTAATGTATTAAGCATGAACAATGAATATGATGAAGTACATGCACATGAATAGAAATCCTACGGTTTCATTTTTTAAGGAATTAAAGGAAATAGCACAATCTAAGTATCAATTAGTAAAAGGGTTCAATTAAAAAGTTATCTAGTGTGGTGGCATGGCAATTACCATGGTGTGTGTGTAAACATGAATAGTGCTCGTGCTGCATATAAAAACCTGGTAATGGTGCATGTGTCCTATAATTGAGTTTGCGTATATGGGTATAACATATTGATCTAATTGCAGCAATTATCATGCCAGTATTATTATTCTAATGTCACAAGTGGTTATCCAGTTTACAAGTTTTCGGTTTACTAAATCTATCGGGCGACTTGCGCCATCCAAACGATCGTCCCCCGTAGATGTTAAATCTACTCACCGGAATCCCTGGCTAGCTGTGTCCAATCACCGCCTTTCCCTTTCGCGCCGCGTCTGACGTCTCCGCAACCGAACCTGGAATTTACATCAATACCAGACATAAGATTACACATTCAAGAACGACGCAAAACCCCAACGAAACTACTAAAGTTCGCTAGCTAGGTACAACGTGCACAAAGTGCGCGGAACACACGCGAAAATCGCAAAAACTGCCAAAAAAAACGCCGATTTGGGTCGCCCGGCAAAACTAAAACCCGACTACCCAAAAACCGCACTCACGCATCCTAAAAGTCGTAGGACAAGCCATTACAATCATCAAGATATCAAAAATAATCCATCACATAATTTATATAAAAATCTAGTAAGTATATACATTCCAAAAATCGGTGCAACAATCGCCGATTTGCGACAAAACGACTACAATATAGCATAATTACCCAAGCACACTACAAGCAATCTACAAACACTAATTACAACACAATAGCAATGATTCCGATCCTATTTTCCATAACCACCAATTCTAGAATTTATAACCTAGCAAAATCCAATCAATTTCCACACTTGAAAACTTAATTAACACTAATTTCAAACCCAATTAGCAAGTCCACCTCTTAGATTTAGGTTAACAAAATACTAGATAGCAATTTAGGTTTAATCAACTAAATAATGTTTTCTAAAACTTAATCAACTCACTAATCATGTTTCACAAACCAATTCCATACAAAAACCCTCTCTTGAAAATCCTAAAAAGCAATTTCACACTTCTAAATTTAACCAAATTAGCATAATTGAAAACTACATCAACAAGATAACTATATGAATTAGTTAATTAACCACTAGATTAACTATAAAACAATCTAATTAAGTATTATGGCTTCACAACCCTAGCTAAAACTTTTTTCAAGCAAAACCTAAGAAAACTAGATTAAAACTACACTAAATTTAACACTAAACCATGCATTTAAAGGAATTAGCAACAAAAGAAAGTAACTTTGATGGAATTTATACCTCTTGATCTATGGATCAAGCAAGAAAATTTTGCTCCAATTGATGGCCTCAAGCACCAAGATCCAAGCAAGAATGGTTAAGGAAAGGATAGCATAAGGATTTTGTGTTGAAAAAAAGAAGGATTTGTGGATTTTTATTGAATTTTGTTGCAAATTTTGAAGAAAATGAGAGAGAAAGAGAAGGAAAATAATGGAGATGGGGGATGGTGCAGGTTTCGGCCAGAGAAGGAATGGGGGAGGGTGTGGGCAAGTGGGGAAAGTCAAGGGTCAAGTTCCAAAGTCAAATGTATCATACTTTGTCCAATATATTTAAAATAAATCCATAAACAATCCCAATTTCACACAAGAAGGCAACCAAAGAAAGGAGCCCAGAAATTTCTGGTCTTGGTCAGGGTTGGGCTGTTCTAGGGCTGAGGGAAAAGAGAGAGGGGTTTTACAAAAGAAATTTTATGCAAAAAGGCCCCCTACAACTCAAAAATTGCAAGTTTTAGCTCAAAATTCAATAAATTCGTTTCATAACATAAAAATTTGTTAAAAATCAAAATAAATTAATAAAAATTCATGTTATCACTAGATTATAATTATCATAATTTTAGAGATTAAAATTAGCCCGGAGAAATTTGTATTTATCGCTTATTTAATGTATTTTCTTACCGGCTTAAAATAATATTAAAAAATTGAAAAATAGGGAAAAAATTTTAAACGACCAAAATTTCATAATTAACTCATTAGCTACTAAAACCAAGTAATTACCTATCCATTTTAAGTATAATTAGCCCTAAACTGCAAAATAACAAGAAAGACGGTTTTCGGAAAAATACCGAATTTTCACCGAATTTCAGGAAAACACCAAAACGACTTTTCAAGACGCTACACTCCACCTCCATAGCTCCACAACGAAGTCCCCTCGCTGTCCAAATGAGTTCCCGGGCTCTAGCGTCGGCTTCGTCGGAGAATGGGCAAGCTAGGTCGTCGATGTCCATGCCGAAGATGATCTACGTCGAGGCATCGCTAGATCAAGCTCCAACTTCACCAAGTCAAGAAACTTATGAAGAAAACACACTCTACTACTTGGCAAGAGGTAGAGGATGAAGAAATAGGAAGTGGGTAGACTTTAGAATTGGATTTCTCACTTGTTTTCACATTCCACCATTGTTGGTAGAAAGCTTTCTTCAAGGTTGAAGATGAAGAAGAAGAAGATAATGATATGATAAGTTATTTTGAAAAAAGAAAATAAAAGAATACTTATCATAATCAACCATGGTCAAGTGTAGAGAATTAACTAAGGTTAGATTAATGGTTAGGGTTAAAGATAAAGACAAAGTGGTCACTTTGGTCAAAGCTTCATGAAGCTTCAAAAAGCTTCATGAAAGAAAATAAAATAAAGAAACCATTTTGCTTTTCTTTTATGCTTTTATCAATATCCAAAATGAATAAACAAAAAATTAAATGAAAAAGCAAAACCCTAATAATTAAGTTAACCATGGTTTAATTCTATACACTTAACCAAATAAGTATGTATCATCAAACATGATACAATCATTTGTACAAAAAGTATATCACATATACAACTTGTACATCCAAGTGAGAAAATCCATTTAAAGTGAACCAATACTAGTTAATGCAAAGTAATATATCAAATATATATAATTATACATTAAATCATTAAATCAACACTTGATTTAACGATCCGGTCATATCGCATATAACCGACTAGTATTCAATGTATCGGCTTATCGAATCAATCCTTGATTCGATAACCAGGTTATATCGCATACAACCATATCGATACATTCATCGTGAGAATAGAATACGGTATCACATACACGCATTATTCTCGGTCCCGCACATATCTCATATGCGCTCCTATTTCGTTTCGCTTGAGCCAGGAAACCTCTGTGTAGGACTCTAAAGACTCGTCAATACGCCGGCAGCAGGAGATGATCATATCAAACACCCACAAGCCGCAAGCGGTCTGCTAAACGTAACGGCCACCCGGGTATTGAGCGATCTGAAGATCGACGAGCAAGCCCGCTCACACTCCAGTGAATCCAACCAGTAATACTACCGTACAGTCCGGTCTGATCGTCTGATATGTCGCATATCTCGCCTAGGGGTGGTAAACGTCAGACCCCAATAGCTCGATAAGTCGTGTCGATATGAGGTCTATAACAATTCGAGATACTGCTGGTAACACTTACCAGTAAATCTCAGCAACCCTGGCCAGGGAATTCCTGTTATAGCCAATCGAACACAGCGCAACATCAACCCCCTATACCGGGAGAGACGAATCCCCTCCTATCTCTCATTGCCTCCATGTGACTCGGGACTGTACCCAAAAACCACCGTTTTGCACGCCCTCTTGGACGTGGTAAGATGGAAATCAAAGCACAGTGGGAACCACACAAGACTCTATGACGATCTCGGGTCAACAGACTACTCTGTACCAGTGTCACCAGAGAACTGCCATCTGACGTGAAGTTTAATACAATCTGGGAGTTCTCGGCGAGTCCGTCCAGTGTATCCAGTCTCTACTGAGCACCCGTATATCATCTCTGATGTCAAACACCAATGGATATGGGATCATCCATCGCCCATCTGTATGGGTCGAGAAGGTATACGCTAGTCTACTCTGGCATCGATGCCCCGTCTCGATACACCCACGACTAGGGACTTTGAAGGATGTACTTATGGACTACCATGTCCCCACTAGTATGATCCGCATCATAGTCCAGATAGTCAAGTACACATCCTAAGGGCTTTACCAACATGTAACAGAGAGACAATCAATGTACACGTTAAGGTAAAGAGTAACCAGATAGCATACTATCATGTCGAGCAAGAAAGTCCTCCCTATATATGTCCCAGCATCCACTACAATATACATCCTATGTATAGTAATGGCCTCTAGGGCATACATATAACTAACAGAACCAGCTAAGCCAAACGCTGATGAAGCCTACAAAGAAAGTCTCCTCATCCATGCCAGGAGCTGCAATCGACTCGAAAGATACCGCCGACATGATAGGAATGTAATACTGCGGCAAGTCCTCTTCCTTAGTCGGCCGCCTGTTTAAACCAAACCCAAAGAGGTCGTTAATGTTCGCGAAATTCGGAGCCGTCTTTGATAGGAAACCCTCATGAAGGAAGCAAGCGACAAAACTTTTAAAAGTGACGCCCTGCTCCTCTGACTCTGTGAATAGTTTGTCAAAAATGCTTAGAGTCTTGATTAAACTGGGGCGCTTGTGGCGAACGGCGTTCTCGGTCGACAGGCCGTCAAGCATGGCAGGCTCGGTTTCAAAGACATACTCATCGGGAGGCAGCAATTCTTCATAAAGTGTCCCCCTGACCGGCAGCCCTGAGATCTCGCGAAATTCTTCCAGGGAAATTGAAACTTTGCGGTCCCCTAGAAGGAAGGTGTTGGTGGGAAGATTTCATTGGTTCAAAAAGGCCTTAACCCACCAGACATGGGGAGATTGGTAGTGGAAAAGGGATGCATATATCGCATGCTAAAGTCCAACCCTCTGCAGTCGCGCGCGATGGACGGACAGGATGTAACGAGCCCAGAGAAGGTAGCCCGTGGGGTGTCGAGGCGTAAGCCCTATCTTGTAAATCTGTCCCCATGGCTGGGCTTCGCCCTGGCAAATGCGGCGCCCTAAAATATCTACAGCCGGCACCGGATGGTTCAGAATACCAATTGTTGAAGGCTCAAGCCGTCCCATAGAGGTCCAATTCGGCATCTCCACAGCAAAGGCAGTCCGTGGAGGATCCATCGGCAGGAATGGATAAGTAGGCTCTGTCGGTATCTCGCAAAGAAAACTGCGGCGACCGTGGATGATGTGACCGTACCAGGTCCCCCATAACAGCAAGTTGGTGCGATTCGGGTCATGAGCCCTGATCATCGCCATCACTTCCTCGTTAGACGGTGACTAAGGAAAAGCAGCCTCCGAGCGAGTGAAAGGGAAGTACGGAACAGAAGTCATTGCGCCTGAAATAAAAGAAGGGGAAACTGTTAAGCAAAGCTAACACGTGTTTATAAAGGCAAATATGAAAAGACAGTGGAAGAAAGCAACAAGGGACTCATTTTATGGGACTATTGGTTACAAAACACATGGGTCCCACAAAATCAAGATGGCGGCTTGCTAATGATGAGGCAAAGCAACTACTATGAGACAAAAAGAAGATTTTCAATAAATGAACAGTGGATTTCAAATGACCCTACACATTCCCCAAAAAGAAATCCATCTTGGACTTTGCAAAAATCAAGCAGAGCAAGAGAATTAAATTCCCAGAAAACACTACTGCAAATCTCTTTTTCTTGGTTGCAAAGAAACAACCCAGGGCAAGAAAACCCCAAGAAGTTCTCTGGGAAAAACTAAGTTCTTCATAGGAATTAAATTCCTTTTGAAAAGGGGAATTAAATTCCCAGAATTTTTTTTTCCACAGCCAAAGCTCTTTGAGGTGGAATTAAATTCCAGAGAAAATGCAAGCATCGCCATTGATCCCTGAAGATCAGAGAAACCCTAACAAGGTCTGTTGTTTAAAGATTGAGTGGTTTTCTTTTTAAAGAACTTAAGAAAAAATGGGTTCTTGTTAAAGGGAAAAAACCCTTGCTATGGATTTAAAATCCAACGAAGATTTCTGCAAAAGTTCTTCAGCCGTTCAAGATCATTACCTGAGAAAAAAAGGAAATCTTTCAACAAAGTTAAACTCTGGAAATTTTTGGAAAAGAGAACTGAGCTCTGAGAAAGAGAATTAAATTCTCAAACGAAAATGAACAAGGAAGAAGATGAAAGAGTGGAGGCGTTTCTGAAGAGACCCCTGCATTTACAGAATGTGATGGGAAACGTTCATCTCCCCTATTCCCTAGACAGATCCAACGGTCACAAAGGTGACAACGTTGCACTCACGTGCAGACACGTGAGAGCAACGCTATAGGGGCATTTGTTCCCTGATTAAAAATCAGGAATCACCTCAATGAGGTATCACGTGCTCACATGTGACCAAGGGTCACGTGTTGACACATGATAATTTCCTATGACCTCCACTTTATGGAATTAAACTCTAAAATCAAACAAAAGTGTAAAAAAACGGCTAAGGAAAGACCCCAATGGGGCGTCACATGCTCACACGTGACCAAGGGTCACATGTTGACACGTGATGGTCCTTCAGCCCAGTTAAAAGACAGAATTAAATTCTGAATGAGGGAGGGTCACATGCCAACACGTGATAGGCTTTAAAAGCCTTATAACTTGATAGAATTAAATTCTAATTAAAGGAAATTAAAGACCCTAAATGGGAAAGTATTTCTTTAAATCTTTCCAAACAAAAGAGGATTATGCTCTGTAAAGTGGAGCACCGTTGGATTAAAAATCCAATGGTGATTAAAAATCACCAATTTATGGAAAGATTTTATACAAGGAAAGATTTCCCTAAAATTTACCAAGAATATCTTCTGGATTAAAAATCCAATGGTGAATAAAATTCATTGAGTAATCTAAAAGATCATATTAGTTACAAAAAACAAACAAAATCTTTCAATGAAAGATTTACTAAATAAATCGATTCTTTTCCTTCTCCTATAAATTGGAGCCAAGGAGAGGAGAATAGATATAGATTTTTTGGGATCTTGAAATTTTCTAAAGGCAAATAGCAGAGAGAAAAGAAAGGAGAATTTAATTCTCAAGAAAGAAACCCTAGGTGAGAAAGGGGAAAGGGATCAAAACTTCATAAAGCAAAACAGAGAATTTAATTCTCAATCTAAGAGTTTAACTCTTCTGCAAAAGAATTTAGTTCTTCCTCTGGTTGAAGATCTGCAGAAGCAAATCTCCCCACAGGTTGAGAATTTAATTCTCATCGGGGAGATTCTGCCATGCAGATCCAAAACTTAGAGGGAGAATTGAGTTTAGAGAATTTAATTCTCCCAATTCACAGGAATTTAATTCCTCCAAGATAAAATTAGGGTTTAACCCTATATGATAATTTAATTCTCCCAATTTACAGGAATTTAATTCCTTCAAGATAAACTAGGGTTTAACCCTATATAAGAATTTAATTGTCCTAAATTTACAGGAATTTAATTCCTTCAAGATAGACAAAACTAGGGTTTAACCCTACTTGAAAATTTAATTCTCTCAAATTCACAGGAATTTAATTCCTCCTAAATGAAATTAGGGTTTCACCCTACATAAGAATTTAATTCTTCCACATGTATAGTAATTTAATTCCTCTAAAAACCATAATTAGGGTTTAACCCCATAGAGAATTTAATTCTTAAAAAATAAAGAGACTTGAAAGATCTCCATGCATGTAAAGAACTAAGGTCACGTGTCCCCACGTAACCCCTGAAAAGATCCTCCAAAATCAGAAGGAATTAGCCCTGAGGCAATGCCTCACGTGCTCCCACGTGACCTCCAAAACAAAGAGAATAAAAGCAAAGGCAGTATTGGCTTTGGGCGCTCTCACGTGTTACCACGTGACCCCTAATAAATGCTTTAATAATCAATGCACAAATATCCATCACGTGCTAACACGTGATGGCCAAAAGATCAAACACTTATTTGCAGAACAAAGTAAAGGAGGTATGGCCCCACCTATGGGTGCCCTCACGTGTCCCCACGTGACCCCTTCTTCTCTAGTGTTTAACATTAATTTGAGCGTTTTATTTCCAGTATTTAACACTGTTGTTCCTTAGTGTTTAACACTACTTTGAGCATTTCATTTCCAGTGTTTAACACTGTTGTCCTCTAGTGTTTAACGCTATTTTAAAGCAATCTTAGCCAAATTGGCTAAGTTTTCAGAGGCAAAAACCTCTCCTTTAACTAAATCTCAAAATTGAGTAAAACTTAGAGCTATAATGTTTAATGCTCAGTCAAAGACAAAAATGTTATCAAAGACCACAAACTCTTGTTTAGTATTACTAAATGATGAGGGGCTGAACCCAGACAAATATTTAATGGTCCAATAAAGGGCCAATATTTCAAATTTAATTGGACCCAAGTTGGCCATAAGTCCTCAATTCAGACTTAACTGAGCCAATGTGCTCATAATCTAATTAACTGATCTTAGTTCCAAACTGGACTACAGATCCCCAATCAACTTTGATTCAAGGGTACATCTCTTCATTCCTTTGATACTTGTCGATGTAATCCTTCCACGTCTTCAGAGAGGTGACGGGTCCCGACAACCACACATTTCACAGACTATGATGTCCTTAACCTCGACCGTGATGTCTTTAAACTAACATTGGACTGTGGGGTCCTTAAACTCATGGACTATGATGTCCTTAACCTCGACCGTGATGTCTTTAAACTAACATTGGACTGTGGGGTCCTTAAACTCATGGACTATGATGTTTTTAACCTCGACCGTGATGTCTTTAAACTAACAATGGACCGTAATGTCCTTAAACTAATCGACCGCAATGTCCCTAAACTAAATAATAGAGTCCAAATGCTCTCTTGTTGGATCTAAATGATCCCGTTAAGTTGATCTTAGTCTAAAATGAGACTAACGTATCCTTAACAAATATTTAAGTTGATCTTTGTCTCAAATGAGACTAACGTATCCTTAAACCCAACCCTCAAACCAAAATCTAAGAAGATACGGATTTGGACTAATCCACGCCCTACGGGCGACAACATAAATTAGTCTCCGTATACAATCCACGGGCAACCAAACACAAAACAAACACCCACGACACGAAATGATCATCTGGAGAAGGAGAAAGTTGTTATCGCGATGCGGTAGCGTAATTAACTGCAGGGGCTTGCGCCTGCAGGGAAGAGCGTCCCCACAATCAAAAACCCCTCAACGAGAGGGAATCTGACGAAGTCTGCTACATCGGCCGCATCCGTTTAATCCTTCGATACATGGTGCCATAAATCAACTTGGCATTCTCGGAGAGGTGGACGGATAGCACCAATTAACATCTGCCCCGAAATTTAGGCAAGACGTTTGTCGCGTCTCCGCGTTTCGGAGGGGAACAATATGTAGTGGAAAATTTGGGAGTTATCATGTGTTGACTGTTGGACATCTAAAAAATTTAAAACAAAATAATATTAAAAATAATGTGGGGTATGGAATTTGAACTCTGGTGGCTTGGTTCAGCAGTACAAAGTCTTACCAATGAGCCACAAGCTCCTTCTTATAATTATATAGCTAATTAATTACTTAAACTAACAACAGTAAATATAAATACTCTAAGTATACAATAATTTTAAAGCAAATTTTTGTACACTAAAAATGGAGTTGTTACATTCTTTTAACTTGTAATTAAAAAGCAAAATAATTACTTATATCTTGTACTCGGGCTAAAATACCCCTTTATAGATTTTGAAAAAAAATATTTTGAAAAAATTTGTATAGGAAATTTAGGGTTGTTACACTTATGCAGCTTGCCTTGATCGACGAAATCATTCCGCCTTAGGACTAAATCTCCGATCTTGAAGAAGCGACGCTTGACTCGCACATTGTAGTAGCGGGCGGTTTGCTGTTGATAGGCGGCAGCTCTGATCTGAGCCTGATCTCGTTTCTCTAACAAGATGTCCAGGTTAGTTCGGAGTGCCGAGGTGTTCGCTTCATCATCGAAGTGCTCGACCCGGTGACTGGGGAGCCCGATCTCCGCTGGGACCATTGCATCGGTTTCGTAGCAGAGCTGAAAGGGGTTTCCCCGGTGGGGGGTTTCTTCGACGTGCGCAGGGCCCATAATGTTAGTTATATGTATGCCCTAGAGGCCATTACTATACATAGGATGTATATTGTAGTGGATGCTGGGACATATATAGGGAGGACTTTCTTGCTCGACATGATAGTATGCTATCTAGTTGATCTTTACCTTAACGTGTACACTGATTGTCTCTCTGTTACATGTTGGTAAAGCCCTTAGGATGTGTGCTTGACTACCTGGACTATGATGCGGATCATACTAGTGGGGACATGGTAGTCCATAAGTACATCCTTCAAAGTCCCTAGTCGTGGGTGTATCGAGATGGGGCAACGATATACCAGAGTAGACTAGCGTATACCTTCTCGACCCATACAGATGGGCGATGGATGATCCCATATCCATTGGTGTTTGACATCAGAGATGATATACGGGTGCTCAGTAGAGACTGGGTACACTGGACGGACTCGCCGAGAACTCCCAGATGGTATTATACCTCACGTCAGATGGCAGTTCTCTGGTGACACTGGTACAGAGTAGTCTGTTGACCCGAGATCGTCATAGAGTCTTGTGTGGTTCCCACTGTGCTTTGATTTCCATATTACCACGTCCAAGAAGGCGTGCAAAACGGTGGTTTTTGGGTACAGTCCCGAGTCACATGGAGGCAATGAGCGATAGGAGGGGATTCGTCTCTCCCGGTATAGGGGGTTGATGTTGCGCTGTGTTCGATTGGCTATAACAGGAAATCCCTGGCCAGGGTTGCTGAGATTTACTGGTAAGTGTTACCAGTAGTTTCTCGAACAGTTATAGACCTCATATCGACACGACTTATTGAGCTATTGGGGTCTGACGTTTACCACCCCTAGGCGAGATATGCGACATATCAGACGATCAGACCGGACTGTACGGTAGTGTTACTGGTCGGATTCACTGGAGTGTGAGCGGGCTTGCTCGTCGATCTTCAGATCACTCAATACCCGGGTGGCCGTTACGTTTAGCAGACCGCTTGCGGCTTGTGGGTGTTTGATATGATCATCACCTGCTGCCGGCGTATTGACGAGTCTTTAGAGTCCTACACAGAGGTTTCCTGGCTCAAGCGAAACGAAATAGGAGCGCATATGAGATATGTGCGGGACCGAGAATAATGCGTGTATGTGATACCGTATTCTATTCTCGCGATAAATGTATCAAATGGTTGTATGCGATATAACCTAGTTATCGATTCAAGCGTTGATTCGATAAGCCGATATATTGTATACTAGTCGGTTGTGTGCGACATAACCGGATCATTGAATCAAGTGTTGATTTAATGATTTAATGCATATTTATATATTTGATATATTACTTTGCATCAACTAGTATCGGTTTACTTAAGATGGATTTTCTCACTCGGATGTGCGCATTACATATGCGATATGATTTTGTGCACTTGATTGTATCATGTTTGATGATACATGTTTACTTGGTTAAGTGCAAAGAATTAAACCATGGTTAAAAGAATGGCTAGGGTTTCATTTCCTTTATTTATTCATTTATTTATTTGTTTATTCATTTTGGAAAAGAAGAGAAAAGAATGGTTGCTAGTTTTGGAGTTTAGTTGAAGCTTCATGAAGCTTTGATCAAGTCAACCATTCTTATCTCATCCTTAACCCTAACCATTCCCACTAACCATGATTCATTCTCTACACTTGACTATAGTTAATGATATGATAAGTATTTGTTTTTCTATTATTTTTAATTAACTTATCATATATTTTTTTCTTCTTCTTCTTCATGAGCAAGGAAGAAAAAGCTTTCTTCATCAATGGTGATTGATGATATTGAGTGAGAAATCCAATTCTAAAGTCTACCCACTTCCTATTTATTCATCCTCTACCTCTTGCCAAGTAGTAGAGTGTGTTTCCTTCACAAGTCTTTAGGGCTTGGTGAAGGTGGAGCTTGATTTAGCGATGCCTCGACGTAGATCATCTTCGGCATGGACATCGACGACCTAGCTCCCTTTTTCTCCGACGAAGCCGACTCTAGAGCCCGGATTCCTTTTGGACAGCGGAGAGGACTTCGTTGCGGAGCTATGGAGGTGGACAAACGGATCTACAAAGGTTGTATTTCCGATATCCCATTAGTTATGTGTTAACTAGTTTATGTTTTTGCCTAAACATCTAGCAAACGATCCGTAGTCGGGTCTCTCGGCACCTAGAATTTTTGAAAATGGCATGTTCGATGCCTTGTGAGACCTCATTAGGGTGCCTAGGAACCCTACACATAAGACCCGGGTAATTTCTCGACCCAACTGCCTTAGCGCCCTTCTAGGCGTGTCCGAAAACCTCAGAGGATGTCCCGGTTAGCGACCTCGGTCTGCCCGTTGCATTGTGGATGTGCGACCGTGGCAAACTTCATAAGGATACGATATTCGCTGCAGAATTCCTTGACTCTTTCATTTTCGAAATTTGTCCCATGGTCGGTGATGATACACCTCGGGATGCCGAACCGAACTATCACGTTGTTCTGTAGGAACTTAATAGTCGTGGTGGCGTCCGGTTTCCTGATGGGAATGGCCTCGATCCACTTCGTGAAGTAGTCCACTACGACGAGGACGTACTTTTGCCCGCCCATACCAGTAGGGAACTGGCCTATCATGTCCATTATCCACTGGGCAAACGGACACGGGGAGGTTAGGGCAGTTAGCTCGGTAGAAGGAAGGTGAGGTATGCTTCCATGGAGTTGCCAGTTCTTGCATCTCCTGACGAGCTTCTCGGCGTCCTGATGAATTGTCGGCCAGTAGTACCCCTGGAGCAGCGCCTTCTGGATTAAGGTGCGGGCCCCTTGGTGCGCTCCGCCGACCCCTTCGTGGATCTCACGGAGGACGTAGTCGGCTTCATGGGGGTCGACGCACCGGAGCAGGGGCTAAGTGAAGGACTTCTTGTAGAGGTTCCCATTGCTCCAGACGAAATGGCGAGCTTTGGCTTGGAGACAGCGGGCTTCTCCCGGATCTTCTGGGAGCGTACCTTCCCTCAGGAATTCCACGAAGGGCTTTCTCCAGTCCCGGTCTTCTTCCTGGGCTGTATACACCTGAAGTATTGTTGCCCAGTCTTCCACGCTGGGCCGTGGTAAGACCTCGAAGAGGATGTTCCTCTTGTTGTTGGCCGTATAAGATGAAGCCAGCTTACTCAAGGCGTCCGCTTGGGCGTTGAGCTGTCTGGGGATCTTCTTCACCTGGAATTCATCGAAGTCCTTTCGCGGTCTTCTTACCTCGTCTAGATACTTCACCATCAGAGGCTCCCGTGTCTTGAATCGGATGGTCACTTGGCCAACGACTAGGGCGGAGTCGCTGCAGATCTGAATCATTTTCAGCCCAAGTCCGTAGGTTATGCACAGTCCGACCAGCAAGGCCTTGTATTCCGCCATGTTATTTGAGGCCTTGAACCCGAGCTTCAGAGAATACTCCATTTCTGCCTCGTTCGGGCCCCGAATGATGAGGCCGGCACCACAGCCTTCCTCGGTCGAGGACCCGTCGACGTAAAGGATCCAATCAAGGACTGAGTCGGGCTTCTCATCGATCGAAGGTTGAGCTGTGGGGGCCGGCGTTGACTCCGGCTCCTTGCTGGGGATAGTGCACTCAACGATAAAATCGAGCAGGGCTTGTGCTTTAATGGCCTGCCTCGGGCGGTATTTTATGTCGAACTGGGACAACTCCCACCTCCACTTCTTCCAGCGGCCAGAGGACTCGAGTGAGGTAAGGATAGCCCCCAAAGGGCGCTCAGTAAGAACGAGGATGGTGTGCGCCTGGAAATAGTGTTGTAGCTTCCTTGAGGCCACGATGAGTGCCAAGACGATCTTCTCTATGGCTGGGTACCTCGTTTCTGTATCTTTGAAGACGTGGCTCATATAGTATACCGGCTTCTGGACTCTGTCGACCTTTCAGACGAGCACTGACCCCGCTGCTTAGTTGTATATCGCCAGATATAGCGATAGCTCGTCCCCTTCAACTGGTCGGGTGAGCAGCGGTGAAGTCGGAAGGTGCCTCTTTAATTGGTCAAAGGCGGTCTGGCACTCCTCCGACCACTCGAACCTTGGAATCTTCCTTAGAGCTTTGAAGAACGGGAGGCACTTCTCCCCAGACCTCGACATGAAACGGCTCAGAGCGGCTAACCGCCCTGTCAGCCGCATGATCTCGACGTTATTCTTGGGCGCGGCCATGTTGAGGATGGCATTGATTTTCTCCGGGTTAGCTTCGATCCCACGGTGAGTGACCATGAAACCGAGGAACTTTCCTCCGGTGACCACGAATGTGCACTTGGCAAGGTTCAGTTTCATCTTGTATTTGCGGAAGACGTAGGAGGCCTCGTCCAGATCCTTGGCATGGTCGACCGATGAGACGGACTTGACGAGCATGTCGTCGACATAAACTTCCATGTTCCTACCGATCTGCAGTTTAAACATGCGATTGACCAAGCGTTGGTACGTAGCTCCGGCGTTTTTGAGGCCGAAAGGCATCACCTTGTAGCAGTATACCTCCCGGTCCGTTGTGAATGCGGGGAGATCATCGTCTGCTATATTCATACAGATCTGATTATAGCCGGAAAAAGCATCCATGAAGCTAAGTAGCTCGTGGCCTGCCAAACTGTCGACGAGCTAATCTATCCGAGGGAGGGGATAGTTGTCTTTCAGGCAGGCCTTGTTGAGGTCGGTGAAGTCGACGCACATGTGCCACTTCCCGCTGGACTTTTTGACCATGAACACATTTGCCAACCATTCGGAGTAAGGCACATTCCAAATGAAGTTGGCGGCAAGGATCCTATCCACCTCGTCCTCGATCGCCTTTTGTTTGATCGGGGCGAAGCTTCACTTTTTCTGCCGGACGGGTCGAGCCGCAGGGTCTACCCCAAGCTTGTGAGATATGATTTTGGAGTCGATCCCCGACATGTCGGCAGGTGCCCAGGCGAACACATCAGAGTTGTTTCTGAGGAAGTGAACCAGGTCGTCTCGCTGAGTCCCTGTCAGAAGCGACCCGATCTGAACAGTTCGTTCGTCTTCCCCTTCTACGAAGGGGACCTCTGTCAGTGGCTCCACCGGGGTCCCTCAGACCTTCTTTTCTCATCTCAAGTGTCCAGAGAACCCCTGATGTCACCCTCGCCCTCAACATCGTTGTTTGGACGCTCGTTGGTCTCCATAGATGTTGCGATGAAGCAAACCTTTGCAATTCGTTGGTCTCCGTAGGCTCGACCTATCCCGCCTTGGTCGAGCAGAATTTCATCGCCAAGTGGTAGGTCGATATCTGGGCCCTGAGGGAGTTCAGTGTAGGACGACCGAGGAGGATGTTGTAGGCCAACGGGATTCTCGCCACAATAAATTCCACAGGCATGGTGCGCGTACGGCCGGCCTCCCCGATGTTAAATTGGAGAGTGATTACCCCTTCCGCCAGGATGGAGAGGTTAGTGAACCCTGACAGGATGTGGGTGGTCGGCCTTAGGTCCAACGGGGTGAGTCCCATACGCAAGAAGCAGTCATAAAATAGAATGTCTGCCGAGCTTCCAAAGTCGACCAGTATCCTCTACACCTCGTAGCGGTGGACCCGAGATGCGATCACCAGCGGGTCGTTGTGGGGTAGGGATATACCGTAGAGGTCCTCATCATTAAAAACGATCGGCTCGGCTTCCCTGGCCTTCTTCCTCGGATGGCTGTCAGTCCCCTCGATCGGTGAGGGGTGTTGAGCCTCGTCGGTATTCGCCGTACCCCCCGCTGATATGACCATGATTTGGCCGATTGTCAATTCGCCGGGAGAGGATGTTGTTCTTCTCACGGTCAGCTTGCCGCTTGTCCCGCAAGTACGTTGCTAGGTGCCCCGAGCGGATTAGCTCCTCGATGTAGTCTCGGAGCTGCTTGCAGTTCTCCGTGGAGTGGCCCTACGACCTGTGGAAGCCGCAGTAGGGGCCCCGGGTGCGCTTTGCCGCCCTGTTCGAGACTGGGGGGAGCTTGAAGAATCTCTTGCCTTTATCCTCCTCCAGCAGTACCGTCTGGGAGACGTTGAGCAGGGTGTACTCCTGAAACTTCGGGGAGTAGGGCTTCGGCCGCTCAATCTTCCTTTTCTCTTCCCGGGCCCTTTTCTTATGACCAGCTTGTTCTGTCCAGGGCAGATTAGCGTTCACTTTGGATTCAAGCAGGATCTCATGTTCGGTCCAGGCCTTTACCTCGGCCATGGTCTTAGGTTGCGCTAATGAAAAGGAGCGTAGCCACTCCTTATGCCTAAGACCCGACCTGAGGGCCATAATGACCGTCTCGTCCTTGTGTTCTGGGATCTCGAGGAGGGCGTTGTAGAAGCGGGTGACGTACCCTTTGAAGGTTTCTTTATCCTCGCTCTTTATGGTGAAGAGGTGGTCGACGGTCCGCTTCTGCCATCTGTTCCCGACAAAGTGGCCGAGGAATTGGGTGGCCAGCTCATCGAAGGTTAAGATCGAGCGTGACGCGAGTCCTTGGAACCTGTCTCGTCCGGAGCAGATGAGAGTGGCCGGGAAAGCGCAGCATTAGGCGGCGTCAGAACAGTCCTGGAAACTCATCCCGGCTGTGAACACGTCCAAATGGTCCTTCGGGTCGGACTTCCCGTCGAAGAGTGAGCGTGGCGCGAGTCCTCGGAACCTGTCTCGTCCGGAGCGGATGAGAGTGGCCGGGAAAGCGCGGCATTAGGCGGCGTCGGAACAGTCCTGGAAACTCATCCCGGCTGTGAACACGTCCAAATGGTCCTTCGGGTCGAACTTCTCGTCGAAGAGTGAGACCTTCGGGGGCTTGTTCCGGGAGGAGACATGGACGGCGAGTAGCTCTTCGGTGAAGGGCTTCGTGAGAGAGTCGGCGGCGTATTTAGCCCCGTCGCTTGAATGACGACTTTCCCGATGCATGCCTTCGATCTTCTTTTTGAGGGTGTCGAGTCGGCCATGGTATCTCGATGATTCGGCACATTCTGATTTTCGGCCTCTGCTGCCGGAGACCTTAGCCTGGCCACGGCCCTGGTTCCGTTCGATAAGGTTCCGAAGGTCCCCTGGTGAGGTCGTCTTCGAGCTTCCGTGATGAGTCCCATGCGTGCGACCCCATCGAAGGAAGGGGTGCCCGTCATGCCTGTAGGGCTCCTAGGCACTCTAAGGAGGTTCCACAAGGCATCAACCATGCCAAATTCAAAAAAATTCGGTTCCGAGAAACCCTAATGCGATCGTTGACTAGAGTTTAAGGCGAAACTACAACTAGTTAACAACTTAACTGCTAAGTGAATGGAAATACAACCTTTGTAGATCTGGTCCTCCACTTCCTTAGCTCCGTGACGATGTCCCTTCGCTGCGATCATCGGATCCCAGACTCTCGCGGTGGTTTCATCGAAGAAATGATCGGGCTAGGTCGATGACTTCGATGCCGAAGATGATCTACGTCGAGGCGACTCTAACTCGAGCTCCAACTTCACCAAGTCATGAAACTTGTGAAGAAAACACCCTATACTACATGGAAAGTGGTAGAGGATGAAGAAATAGGAAGTGGGTTCACTTTGGATTTGGATTTCTCACTTGATTTCATCACTTGACATTTTTCAAGAAAGCATTTCTTTTTCTTCACTTGAAGAAGAAGATGAAGAAGAAGGAAAGAAAAGGAATTATCACATAAAGAAAATCAAGTGATGGTTATCGTTTAGCAACCATGGGTTAGTAAACTCATGTAGAGAATAAACTAGGGTTTAGGTAATGGTTAGGTTTATGAATAAAAACAAAATGGCTTTGACCTTTTCAAATATACTTGAAGCTTCTAGCAAATGAATAAGAAAGCCACCATTTTGTTTTCATAAAATACATGAAATAAAACAAATGAAACCCTAACCATTATCTAAACATGGTGTATAGCATACACACATCCAAGTTTGCATGTATCATCAAACATGATACAATCTTGTGCACAAAAATATATCACATATACAATGTGCACAATCAAGTGAGAAAAACATCTTAAGTGAACCAATATTAGTTAATGTAAAGTAATATATCAAATATATAATTATACATTAAATCATTAAATCAAAACTTGATTTAACGATCCGGTCACATCGCATATGACCGACTAATATCAAGTGTATCAATGTATCGAATCAACACTTGATTCGGTAACCCGGCTATATCATATATAACCGTCCGATGATACAAATCGTGAGAATAGAGTCCAGTATCACATACTGGTATTATTCTAGGTCCCGCACATATCTCATATGCGCTCCTATTTCGTTTCGCTTGAGCCAGGAAACCTCTGTGTAGGACTCTAAAGACTCGTCAATACGCTGGCAGCAGGTGATGATCATATCAAACACCCACAAGCCGCAAGCGGTCTGCTAAACGTAACGGCCACCCAGGTATTGAGCGATCAGAAGATCAACGAGCAAGCCCACTCACACTCCTGTGAATCCAACCAGTAACACTTACCGCACAGTCCGGTCTGATCGTCTGATATATCGCATATCTCGCCTAGGGGTGGTAAACGTTAGACCCCAATAGCTCGATAAGTCGTGTGGATATGAGGTCTATAAAAGTTCGAGAAACTACTGGTAACACTTACCAGTAAATCTCAGCAACCCTGGCCAGGGATTTTCGGTTATAGCCAATCGAACACAGTGCAACATCAACTCCCTAAACCGGGAGAGACGAATCCCCTCCTATCGCTCATTGCCTCCATGTGATTCGGGACTATACCCAAAAACCACCGTTTTGCATGCCCTCTTGGACGTGGTAAGTTGGAAATCAAAGCACAGTGGGAATCACACAAGACTCTATGACGATCTCGGGTCTACAGACTAACCTGTACCAGTGTCACCAGAGAACTGCCATCTGACGTAAGGTATAATACCATCTGGGAGTTCTCGGCGAGTCCGTCCAGTGTACCCAGTCTCCACTGAGCACCCGTATATCATCTCTGATGTCAAACACCAATGGATATGGGATCATCCATCGCCCATCTGTATGGGTCGAGAAGGTATACGCTAGTCTACTCTGGTATATCGATGCCCCGTCTCGATACACCCACGACTAGGGACCTTGAAGGATGTACTTATGGACTATCATGTCCCCACTAGTATGATCTGCATCATAGTCCAGGTAGTCAAGTACACATCCTAAGGGCTTTACCAACATGTAACAGAAAGACAATCAGTGTACACGTTAAGGTAAAGAGCAACCAGATAGCATACTATCATGTCGAGCAAGCAAGTCCTCCCTATATATGTCCAAGCATCCACTACAATATACATCCAATGTACAGTAATGGCCTCTAAGGCATACATATAACTAACAATCTCCCACTTGCACTAGGGCCATCTGTAGCAGTGGTTACAGTATCTCATACTCAACCATCCCATAAAAGTCTCTCTCTGGAAAAAGGCCTTTGTGAGTGGATCCGATGTGTTGTCCTCTGAGTCTACTCTCCTAACCTCGATCTCCTTGGAGATCAACTATCTCCATGATCAGGTGATACTGCCTTAGAATATGTCTGGATCACTGATGGGACGGGCGTTCCTAGGCATAAGCCACAACTCCATTGTCTCACAATGGTTGGAACGATGTTCATCTCATGAACTCATATACACCCAGACTTCCTCTTTGGTAGCATCTTAAGTAGCGATGTATCCAGCCTTTATCATCTAGTATGCCACGGTATCTAGCTTAGAACTCTTCCAACATACCGTCCCTTTACTGAGGGTAAAGACAATGCCTGTGACTGACATTCAGTCGTCCTTATCACCCTGGAATCTTTCCAGTGACTCTCCCCAGGATCGATTGATACCATCTCACTATAACTAGTGAGAATCCTAACATCCAATTACTTCTATCTCATAGATCAAAACTCAGGATTTAGGAGGTATCACTTTGATCCTATATGGAGAATCCTTGTGATAAGCGGAGATTGACCGAGCATAGCATAGGAAACTCCTTCCCCATCAAGAGTATGTCATCCATGTACTCTACGAGGATCACTACCATACTCCCTACTACCTTTTTGTATATACAAGGTTCATCTACCATTTTGATGATGTCAAACTCTTTGACTAACACATCAAAACAGACGTTCCAACTCCGCGATACCTGCTTTAATCTGTAAAGCAACTTGCACACGTTTTCGCTGCTCCCACTGTTTACGAAGCCCACTGGCTGTGTACTTATAGACGTTCTCTTCTAAGTCAGTATTTAGAAAAGCAGTCATGACACCCAACCGCCAGATATCGTAGTCATGGTATGTAGCCGTGGCAAGTAGGATCTGGATGGACTTAAGCATAGCTCCTTAGAAAAGGTTTCATCATTATTTACGCCTGGTCGATGACGAAAACCTTTTAACAAGTCTAGCTTTGAAAGTCTTAACTTTTCCATCTACACCTAGTAATCTTCTCAAGATATACTTGCTCCTGATGGGGATTTAACCCTTCAGATATAGCAACCAAAGTCCATACTTTGTTGGTGTACATGGATTCCATCTCATATCACTAAGTATCCAGCCATTCTTACAGAGTCCCTACTCTCGATGGCCTGCTCGAAACTAGTTGGGTCATCATCTCATGATGCAATCCTCGCTCCCACTGTCATAGAGAAACCGAAGTATCTCTCAGGAGGATGAGAAACCCTGCTAGATCGGCGGAGAGGCTGAGATTCGTTGGTTACTGTTGAATCCTTCGGTTCTACCAAATTATCTGCTGTAGTTTGTATAGCTGGAACCTTTCGAGTTCTACATAACAGACTTTGCCTCGAGCTTGTCCGGATTTTGCTTTTAGACATAATCCGGACAACCCCAAATCTTAACCAACTTAAGATATGGGCTCTTCCCTTTCCATATCGCATATGAACTGGTAGGCAACTGATTTGATTTGAACCCTATTGTCACGACCCGAAAGAGCACGCGACTGGCCCTTGAACCATATGAAGTCTATAGGACCCCATCTGATCCAAGTAAGCCAAAAGCCCAGAAATCTAAAACCATTTTAAGGAGTAAATAAGGAAAACTGGTTTAAGAAGTAAAGAAATCATGTTTTGAAAATCAAGCTTTTAAATAACCAAGCCGAATATGCATTTTAAAAATGTGTAGCCTTTTTCTGAAAATTTCGGCAGAGTTTCCTTTGTAAAAACTGGCCCCGAACGGGGTACAACAAGAAATATATATATGAAATGATAAAATGCATCCCCAAGCGGAAGCTAGCTCTTCGTCAATCGACGGTCGCAACCACGCAAGCAATAATAATATACAACGCCAAAGGGCGAGGATCAAAACCAAAAAAAGAAACTCAAAAACAGCCAGAAAACCATAATACTACAAACGCGACTCTAAGGTCGAAATAATACAACACTGTCTCTAAGTCTGAAACAATATACAAGTTTTGGTTGATGGAATATCTAGATACAACTGAAAGTATATGTACAAGGGTGGTTCTGATGCAAAAAAACCCACCTACCAATGCAAGTCACCCATATGGAAGCAGTGTGCCAGAAATGCCGCTATGGAATCTGTACGGCAAAAACCTGCAAGGACTGTGGCACAACGGGGGTGAGTTGCCAACTCGTGAATAGAAAATATCTACAAGCAGAGATCGAATGTATGACCCATCCTAGGTCAATACGATCAGATATATATAAACCACAATATAAATAAGTCTGCAGTATGCTAAACTGGCAATGTAATCTCTATACATGAGTGTAGTGTCATGTGCTCGTGCCAGTGCCTCAGGTAATAGCATATCATGAATGTGAGGTGTGATCAATGAAATCAATCTGCATGTACGTGGATTCCGTCCACTCGTCACCCAATGACAATAACCATCATGCATGTAAATATCATCAGCATATGCATGGAAATATGAGGATATAAACCACATGTGTCCCTCGCGACACGTCAAAATCATGGTACCGGAGTGCCCAGCATCGACACTCGAAAACATCATGAAAACTGTGCCCAGCATCGGCACGTAAATCCTCATATCTCGGGCTCCATCTGCGGAATCGGCCCTCGGCCCCAGCAGGATGCCCATATCCATCTATCGACTCTGGTCGGTATCCTCCGGATAACCGCCAGGTCCAACCAATCACCGTTAGGTACTCGCCCGCCTCCAGGCTCAATCGACAAAATCCTTCGATCATCTTGCCGAGGGGAACCATACCGGGTCCACCATGTACCCGCAATCGGCTCGTCCACTCCTCGAATCGGGTTTCACATGTCGCTCTCAGTACCGAGAAAACACATGGTGGAAGCACTGAAATATCATATCAAGGGTAACCGGGTTTTTAAAGCAATGACATATTCTCTTTTGAAATACCCACGGTTCCCAAATCCAGAAATATCATGGAAAAAGCAACTCTCAATGCGTATAATCAGAAAGCATAATATATATGACATGTAAAAGAAATATAAGCATATCAGTCTGTCATGCAAGAATCATATACCGAATGCAACAGTACTACTGTGTAGTGACATAGCAATTATCGATGATGAAGTGTGTGAGCCGGCAAACAAGTGTACGTGGAACATACGCATCATCGATAATGGTGCTGGTGTCCTAGCAGCATGACTGTAATATATCAATAAACATAAGCAATGCAATGCAAATAGGATGAATAAGCGGAATCGAATAATCAATGCAAAAGTAAAGAACCTGCCTCAATAAATAGATCATGCAGCCTTGCCTTTTGAAATAAGACGAATCGGGGGTTTTGATAAAATAAGGGCTACGGGGTTTTAAGAAAAGATGCGTCGTTTGAAAATATCCGTAGAATCCATTTTTGCCTATCTTTAAAATATTCCTGATTCGTTAGTTTTGAAATAGGTATGACTCGGGTCTAGTTTAACGCCTACTATGCGAACTACAGACCCAACTATCAGTCAATCGGGAAGGGTATGAAAACCACCTAAATCTGAGTCAATATCACATTATCTCATCACATAACTGGTATCACTACCATCATATCACATCTCAAATACGAACTTTGTCATATCGCCGAATCTCACGGCCTCAATCAAACCTCATCTACTCATCGTAATCCCACGTATCATCCTCAAATCCCGTATATGAACACATAGTCCCATACCCATGTGTAGATATACAAACCTCCAAATGCGCACAGATAAATGAAAGAATGTATGCAAGTATATGTGTACGTGTATGTGTGAGTGTAACCACTACTCTAGGGTTTCGCACTATACTACACCAATACATCCTTATCATCAATAATTCTATTATCACCATCAATAATCCTAACAACACATAATAAATATATGGGTGTATACGTATTCGTATACATCACCGCGGACTGCGGGGGTGCTGTACGCCATCCACCCGACTTCTCCCCGTAGATATAAATCTACTCACCTTGCTTCTCGTGTGCCGATGCCGATGTCGCCATCTTCATCTTCTTCGCCTCAACATCACGTAAGGTACCTACAAGTATATCACAATGCTAAAGCACATGAAAATCACATCGGAAACCAAAATAGCACACGCTACTCGCATAGGTAAAAACCTATCGTCTCGCATGTAAACACGTTCAATATCCACTTGTCGTTGACGTCCAAACGCCAGCCGACAGAAACGAATCACCAAATACCAAAATCCATGCTAAAACAAGTCGTAAATCATACGCCAACTAAGGAAAATCAACCCAGATTTTACCCAAACTGGAATCAGTCAAAACTAGACATACCCAGGGTCAAAACTACTGGAAATAGGGCCATGCACCAAAATCGAGACGGTTTCCTCCTGATCTGGCCGCAAATTGCGGCCAGAAGGAATTAATTGGCGGCCGGGGTTTGGAGTTGGGGGATAGGGTTTGGGGTGGTGGTTCCATGGTGCCTGCACATCTCACTGTCAACTCAGTTTTATTTTTGGGGTCTCGGGGTGATAGCAGATTCCTAAATACGATCACAGATTCACTGTTTTTCCCGATATCGATTCTGTAAATCCGTATTCTGGTTTCTAGCTTCAGGTTTGGGTCCAATTTAACATCACACAAGGGTTCTAAGGTCACAACAAGCCTCAATTTCATTTTGATTTCAGATTAAACCCTTAACCCTAACTTGATGTTTCACAAATCCACCAAACGACACCATATCGATATGAAACTAGTATTGATACACAAGAAATGAAATGCTACTCTAATAAGTGCAGAAATTACCTCCTTTGGCAACTCAAGAAAATTCTTGAGTTGCCCAAAGTCCTCAAGATCTACTCTTCCTTAGTCCAAAGCGTTCCTCTCGAGCTCGTGCACCTTTTTAGTGAAGGGAAGATGGGGTTTTGGAGTTGATTTGAGTGTGATGGAGATGATTTTAGTGAGGAGGGAGAGCAAGGGGGAAGCAGCAGCAACTGAAGAAGAGGGAGGGAGAAATGAGTTGAAGAATGATGGGGGAATGGTTCAAGTCAACTTACCTCACCTACTCTTTCTCTCTCTCACCATGCTTCATAATATATTCCCTTTTCCTTTTTCTTTTCTTTTCCTTTTTCCCTAATTCCTTCTCACCCCAATAGTGAACCCAAATGAACAACCATGGCAATAAAAATGTAACACAACTGTAGAAAAATATATGTGCATATTTTGCACAAAAATGCCAAAAATCCGATTAGCGATTTTTAATCGCGATTAGCACTAAATTAGTGTCAAACAAATCATAAAAACTTTAAAATGGTATAATTCCATAAAATACCCTATTTTAGAATTTTCCATAATTTTCCCCATTTATTTGTATTTAATTATACCGGAATATTAAAATATTCATTAAAATAATGTTAAATTATAAAATTTCCCCAAAATTAATATTTTATTATTTTGAAACGTTACACCTATTCAATAGGTATGCAGCTTCTCAAGTGCATAACTCCCAAAAGGAAAATAGGAAACTCAGTAGTACTCATCATAGAGCACACCATATCACATAGGGTGCTATTGCTCCACCCGATATACCATCATGCTATGGTGTATACGGAGGAGTAATGCTGAGAGAGAATCTCATTCTCCTTTAGAATAATCCAGGATTTTCGTGCTCAAGTACTCTCCTCCTTGATCACATCAAAGGACATAATACTTATACCCGTTTTGGTTCTCTATTTCTAACTTATATTCTGTGAATATCTCAAAAGCTTCGGACTTGTGTTTCAACAGGAACATATGTCTGAATCTTGAGAGATTATCAGAGAATGTAATGAAATACAAAGAACCGGTCTTGGTATGTGTAGACAGGGGACCTACATTCATCAACATGTATCATCCCAAGAGTTTACTAACTCTTTCTCTGTTTCCAATAAACAGAGCTATGGTCATCTTATCTCTGTGACATAACTGGAAAGTTTCACAAGATGTAAATTCAAACTAGTTTAAATATGCATCTATATGTAACTTAGCTAGTCGGGTCGCATTGATATGACCTAGTCTACAATACCTCAAGAAGGATCCGTTCATTTCTGAACTCTTCCTCTTGTGTGTGTTTCGTATACTAAGAACTGTAGTTTGATTTAGAACATCAATGCTTTTAGATAACGTGTCTGAACCGATCAACTTTTGATACAGGAAATGTTCAAAACATTATCCAACAAAACAAAATTATATCCTTTCTTTACTAATAAAGAGACTGATATGATTTTGTATATCAGGTTCGGTATCTAATAGCATTTGTTCAGAATTAATGTACTGGTAATACAGGGTGACAGTGACCAACAGACTTGGCTGCAACACTTGCCCCGTTTTCTGTCTCATGAAACTTATCACCCGTTCTCAGTTCTCTACCTTTCTGTAGCCCATGTAACGGATTACATTTGCGGGATCCTGATCCGGTATCTAATACCCAGGACGTAGAGGATACTGAGAAACAGTTCTCTGTAATGAACACACCTGAAGATGATGCATCAGCATGCACTCTCTTCGTTTGGGCGGCACGGAAATTCTGGTAATCCCCTATTTCCTGCTCTGTCTTATAACAATTATAAGTTGGAGCGGGACCAACGTTCCCCAGCTCAGTATAACAAGCGGGTTCGGTCAATACATCCGTATTATTATCTTGATTAAGGCATGATAAGGTCGCTACCTGGAGAGAGAGAGAAGAAAACACTCAGCGTATGCTCTTGCAAGATCAGATTGGTTATTATTTTATCTAATCAGGATGGCTCCCACTGTTTTTATCAAATCTTCCTTCAAACCCTAAAAGGAAAGACTAGCCGGGATTAATTACACACTACAAGTTCGCCAATCTTTCAGCCAGGCCAGTGTCTGTTAGTTGTATGTATGCCCTAGAGGCCAGTATTGTACAGATGATGTATATTATATTGGATGCTTGGACATATATAGAGATGACTTTCTTGCTCGATACGATAGTATGCTATCCGGTTGCTCTTTATCTTAACATGTACACTAGTCTCTTTAAACTGTCTTATAGTTACATGTTGGTAAAGCCCTTAGGATGTGTACTTGACTACCTGGACTATGATGCAGATCATACTAGTGGGGACATGGTAGTCCATAAGTACATCCTTCAAGGTCCCTAGTCGTGGGTGTATCGAGACGGGGCATCGATATACCAGTGTAGACTAGCGTATACGCTTCTCGACCCATGAGATGGGCAATGGATGATCCCATATCCATTGGTGTTTGACATCAGAGATGGTGTACGGGTGCTCAGTGGAGACTGGGTACACTGGACGGACTCGCCGAGAACTCCCAGATGGTATTATACCTCACGTCAGATGGCAGTTCTCAGGTGACACTTGTACAGGTTAGTCTGTAGACCCGAGATCGTCATAGAGTCTTGTGTGATTCCCACTGTACTTTGATCTCCACCTTACCACGTCCATGAGGGCGTGCAAAACGGTGGTCTTTGGATACAGTCCCGAGTCACATAGAGGCAGTGAGCGATAGGAGAGGTTTCGTCTCTCCCGGTATTGGGGGTTGATGTTGCGCTGTGCTCGATTGGCTGTAACAGGGAAGTCCCTGGCCAGGGCTGATCAGAGATTTGCTGGTAAGTGTTACCAGTAGTTTCTCGACCCGTTATGAGCCTCACATCGGCACGACTTATTGGTTACTGGGGTCTGACGTTTACCACCCCTAGACTTGATATGCGACATATCAGACGAACAGACCGGACTGTACGGTAAGTGTTACTGGTTGGATTCACAGGAGTGTGAGCGGGCTAGCTCGTCGATCTTCTGATCGCTCAATATCCGGGTGGCCGTTACGTTTAGCAGACCGCTTGCGGCTTGTGGGTGATTGATATGATCATCATCTGCTACCGGCGTATTGACGAGTCTTTAGAGTCCAACACAGAGGTTTCCTGGCTCAAGCGAAATGAGATAGGAGCGCATATGAGATATGTGCAGGACCGAGAATAATGCGTGTATGAAATACCGTATTCCATTCTCGCGATGAATGTTTCGATTGGTTGTATGCGATATAACCTAGTTATCGAATCATTGATTCGATAAATCGATACATTGTATACTAGTCGGTTATGTGCGACATGACCGGATCATTGAATCAAGTGTTGATTTAATGATTTAATGTATAATTATATATTTGATATATTACTTTGCATTAACTAGTATTGGTTCACTTTAAAAGGATTTTCTCACTTGTATAGCACATTGTATATGTGATATATTTTGTGTGCTCTTGATTGTATCATGTTTGATGATACATTCTCACATGGATTTGTGTAAAGACTTAAACCATGTTTAGTGAATGGTTAGGGTTTCTTATTTTCACTTAATTATTTATCTTTTCCTTTTTGAGAAAAAGATATAACAGAACAAAATGGTTTCTTTTATCATGAAGCTTGTTGAAGCTTCATGAAGCTTTGACCAAGTGACCACTTTGTCTTCTTCTCCTAACCCTAACCACTCATCTAAACTATAGTTAACTCTCTATACTTGACCATGGTTAGAAGATGATAAGTATTGATTTTATTATTCTTTTTACACAATATACTTATCATATCTTTTCTTCTTCTTCATCATCTTCATTAAGAAGGAAAGCTTGTCTTCATCAATGGCATATTGAGCTAAAGTGTGAGAAATCCAATTCTAAAGTAAACCCACCTCCTATTTCTTCACCCTCTACCTCTTGCCAAGTAGTATAGGGTGTTTTCTTCACAAGTTTCACAACTTGGTGAAGTTGGAGCTTGATCTTGTGTAACCTCGACGTAGATCATCTTCGGCATCGTAGCCGACGACTTGTCCGCTCATTTCTCCGATGAAGCCGATGCTAGAGTCCGAGATCCGACTAGGACAGCGAGAGGATGTCTACGTGGAGCTAAAGAAGTGGAGAACCGGATCTACAAAGATTGTAGCTTCTCACTTTTAGTTAAGATGTTAACTAGCTTAATGTTTCGCCTAAAATTCTAGTTAACGATCCGTATTAGGGTTTCTCGGCACCGGAAAAATTTGAAATTGGCATGGTTGATGCCTTGTGAGACCTCATTAGAGTGCCTAGGAACCCTACAGTGGTATCAGAGCCTAGCTAGAGCCTTAGGCGAAGTGTAGACGACGTTTGAAATCCGAACGAATCGAAACCCTAATCCCAAACTTGCTCTCTGGACTTTTTTCAAAAACTGGGTTTTTTCCATATTAAAAATATGCAGAAAAATCAGCAGGTGATTGTAAGAGTTACTGTGAAATTCGATAGCCTAATGCCATAGAAGCGCGGCGGAACCGCGGCATTAGCATGCCTAATGCGGCGGTTCCGCGGCCATCTAGTCTCCTCTGTTGTTCAATTTTGCACAGTAATTCCTATGTTGCAGTGTTGATTTTCCTGGGAATTTTTAATCTGAACTCAAGAGTTGAGTTTTCTGGGTTGTATTAGGAGTTCGTAGATTCGATCGGATTATCAAATTTTGTCTATGTGTTTTTCCAGATAATTTTGGAATATGTTAAAAAGTTCGACCGGATGTAAATACCCAATCTTTCCCCTGCCGGAAAATATCCAAGTGTTGGATTTTTCTGTAGTTTAAGGACGTTCTGAGTAGTGCAAGTAACGCAATGGTCCCTCTAAAAGACAACAAACCTTAACTCGATTATGTTGTTAGTTATATGTATGCCCTAGAGGCCATTGCTATACATAGGATGTATATTGTAGTGGATGCTGGGACATATATAGGGAGGACTTTCTTGCTCGACATGATAGTATGCTATCTGGTTGCTCTTTACCTTAACGTGAATACTGATTGTCTCTCTGTTACATGTTGGTAAAGCCCTTAGGATGTGTACTTGACTACCTGGACTATGATGCGGATCATACTAGTGGGGACATGGTAGTCCATAAGTACATCCTTCAAAGTCCCTAGTCGTGGGTATATCGAGACGGGGCATCGATATACCAGAGTAGACTAGCGTATACCTTCTCGACCCATACAGATGGGCGATGGATGATCCCATATCCATTGGTGTTTGACATCAGAGATGATATACGGGTGCTCAGTAGAGACTGGGTACACTGGACGGACTCGCCGAGAACTCCCAGATGGTATTATACCTTACGTCAGATGGCAGTTCTCTGGTGACACTGGTACAGAGTAGTCTGTTGACCCGAGATCGTCATAGAGTCTTGTGTGGTTCCCACTGTGCTTTGATTTCCATCTTACCACGTCCAAGAGGGCGTGCAAAACGGTGGTTTTTGGGTACAGTCCCGAATCACATGGAGGCAATGAGCGATAGGAGGGGATTCGTCTCTCCCAGTATAGGGAGTTGATGTTGCGCTGTGTTCGATTGGCTATAACAAGAAATCCCTGGCCAGGGTTGCTGAGATTTACTGGTAAGTGTTACCATTAGTTTCTCGAATTGTTATAGACCTCATATCGACACGACTTATCGAGCTATTGGGGTCTGACGTTTACCACCCCTAGGCAAGATATGCGACATATCAGACGATCAGACCGGATTGTACGGTAGTGTTACTGGTTGGATTCACTGGAGTGTGAGCGGGCTTGCTCGTCGATCTTCTGATCGCTCAATACCCGGGTGGCCGTTATGTTTAGCAGACCGCTTGCGGCTTGTGGATGCTTGATATGATCATCATCTGCTACCGGCGTATTGACGAGTCTTTAGAGTCCTACACAGAGGTTTCCTGGCTCAAGCGAAACGAAATAGGAGCGCATATGAGATATGTGCAGGACCGAGAATAATGCGTGTATGTGATACCGCATTTCATTCTCGCGATATATGTTTCGATTGGTTACATTCGATATGACCTAGTTATTGAATCATTGATTCGATAAATCGATACATTGGATTCTAGTCGGTTATGTGCGACATGACCGGATCATTGAATCAAATGTTGATTTAATGATTTAATGCATAATTATATATTTGATATATTGCATTGCATTAACTAGTATTGGTTCACTTTAAATGGATTTTCTCATTTGATGTGCAAGAAGTATATGTGATATACTTTTGTGCACATATTTGTATCATGTTTGATGATACATGATCTTGTTGTTAAGTATAAAGAATTAAACCATGGTTAAGTGTTGATTAGGGTTTTGCATTTTCATTTATTTATTTATTTATTTATTTGAAAAGGATTAAGATAAGAATGGTGGCCTTTTTTGTTTTAAGTTGAAACTTCATGAAGCTTTGACTTTAGTAACCATTCTTGTCATCATGCTTAACCCTAACCCATCCAAGTGACCATGGTTTATTCTCTACACTTAACCTAGGTTAGAACATGATAAGTATTTGATTGTATTATTCTTTTAATAATACTTATCATATTCTATTTGCTTCTTCATCTTCTTCAAGTTGAAGAAAACCTTCACTTCATCAATGGTGATTGATGAATATGAGTGAGAAATCCAAATCTAAAGTCTACCCACTTCCTATTTCTTCATCCTCTACCTCTTGCCAAGTAGTAGAGTGTGTTTTCTTCAAAAGTTTCATGACTTGGTGAAGTGAGAGCTTGATCTTGCGATGCTTCGACGTAGATCATCTTCGGCATGGACATCGACGACCTAGCTCGCCATTTCTCCGACGAAGCCGACGCTAGAGCCCGGGAATTCATTTGGACAGCGAGGGGACTTCGTTGCGGAGCTATGGAGGTGGAGCACCGGATCTACAAAGGTTGTATTTCCGTTATCTCATAGTTTAGTTGTAAACTAGCTCGCTTTTTTCGCCTAAAATTCTAGCCAACGATCTTGTTAGGGTTTCTCGGCACCGTTAAAATTCGAAATTGGCATGGTTGATGCCTTGTGAGACCTCTTGAGAGTGCCTAGGAACCCTACAGTGGTATCATAGCCTAGCTAGAGCCTTAGGCGAAGTCTAGACGGAATTTGAAGTCCGAACGAACCGAAAACCCAACCCGGAAAATGCTCTCTGTCCTTTTTCTAAAATCTGGGATTTTTCGAAAATAAAAATATGCAGAAAAATCAGCAGGGAATCCTAAGAATAACTGTGCAACACGTGTCCATAATTCCACTGTAGCGCGGCGGAACCGCGGCACAATCTGGCTTGTGCGGCGGTTCCGCGGCGATTTTGTCGTTTTGTGCGTCTAATTCTGCACAGTAATTCTTAGTTTTATGTGCTGGTTTTCCTGGGAATTTTTAAATTTTATTCAAGAGTTGAATTTTCTGCAGTTGTTTTGGGGATTCGGTGTTTCGATCGGGATATCAGATTTTGTCTATATGGCTTTCCGGATAAATTTTAGAATATGTTAAAAAGTTCGACCGGATATAAATACCCAATTTTTCCCCTGTCGGGAAATTTCCAAGTGTTGGATTTTTCCGTAGTTTAACGACGTTCTAAGTAGTGCAAGTAACGCGATGGTCCCTCTAGAAGACAACAAACCTTAACTCGATTATGTGACCGTCTTGAACTGTCCTTTGAACCTTCGGGTTTGGAGCAGTACGGCGTGCCACATGTGAGGCGTTGGCTTGACCCTTCTACTGCTGGACCGTTGGTACTGAGGCACGAACTGAATGTTGTTAGACTTATTTCATGTGTTGAGCTGTATCGGGAAAACTTGGGTGTTCGATTGTTCAATCGGAAAGTTTAACATTTTCTATTTATCTGGAATGTGATACAATAATTGGAATTCACAATAAGTTATGAGATAACTGAATAAATGTTATAAACATAGCAGTTTAGTCTCACTTGATCGGTTGCCACGGAATTTTGATGTGATCAAAAGTCCGTCGCAATCACGTAGCGTAAGCGGATACTCGCCGGTAAACTTAATAGACAGCCTCACTCCATAGCCCCGACCAAGTGACTGTAGGAGAACCCCGTCGCCGAAAGCATCCGTTCGGGTGCTCGCGGCAGCGGTGTTCCGCCTTGGTGCACTTCGTCGACGGTATCAGGGGTGCAGCCGTCTACTGAAGTTTGCGATGAGCATTCGATCAGGATGTCGGGAATCTTGTTGAATTGCCCGACTTGATATTGAAAAGAGTTTTCGATTTTGAGACTAAAATGCGGAGTTCATAATTATTAGGCATGCGATGTCTAAGTAATTCATTTGGTCAGGCATGCGATGTCTGAGGTGGTTGCGGATTCCAACTGTTGTAGTTTTACACTTTCTTTTCTGTGACCGTAAGTGTAATATGTGATATCGCCGGTTTTGTTACTATATGTCAACGACAATTGGGATGGACATATTTACTTACGTTGATGACATGTGATGTTATGTGTTGCTGGATATGTTATATTGGATCGTCGTGTTTGAATAGCCGGGGGTTTTTATGTGAGATGAGTGTTTTTCATTTTCATTCATGTAAAAACTTGTATGTAATATTCTTTTATTGGGGCACTTCCAGGTTGCGGAAGTTGTCACCTTTTGTATATTATTTACTTTTCCGCACTAGGATAGACCCAAGGAGGGGAGCACAAGTAACCGGTTCTGGAGTCCAGTGGGAGACCAACTCGAGGAGTCGAGTCCGGGTCTCCTAACTCTAGAATTGGTAGGGTTGCTTGCCGCTCTCGTAGGGGTCTAGGGGTGTGGGTTTGGCTATTCATCGCGACCGTGGAATCCGTGTTTTATACTGGCTCGTATTGAAAACACGGACGTCCTAGTATATCTAATATTTCATATGTTTCTTCTGCTGCGATATCTGTGATGTGATTATGTGATATCTGTGATGGATACTGTATATAGTATATATGATATATTATATAGGCGTTACTTATGTTTTACACCCGCGCTAGCCCTGCCCCGCTCTGCCGTTAGTTACCTAACCTAACGGTGCACGAGGGGACATCGAGGCGAATGCGGATGGCATAAGTGTACGTCGTATTTATCTGTGATGTTTAGGTACTTATATGATGGGACTTCATTAATGTGATTAATGAAAATAAAAGAAACCTAAGATGTTGTAGAATCGAATTTCAAAATAAAACAGGTAGCTACAGTTCTTGCTTTGCACAGCGGTATATACGATATATCCTGCACCTTATTCGATGAGGAAAGGACCGAGATCCCTTCACCGGGAGTGACTCCTTTAGCAATAACTGGCAGATGCTACACACTCGGTTTGTCTTTTGATTGCTTTTAAGAGTTCTGCTTTGCACAGTGATATATATGATATATCCCGCACCTCATTCGACGAGGAAAGGACCGACGATCCCTTCACCGGGAGTGACTCCTTTAGAAAAACTAGAAAAGCCTCAAAAACACTCCATTTTAAAAATCATTTGATTCTACAACGATATAAAGTTCATTACGTAAAAGGTTTTCTTAAAAACCTGTCGTAGCCCTCCGTCATTTCAGATAGGTAATAGTTAGTATTCGTGCTGCGTTTGTTGACTCAGTCAAGGCGTAGTGTGCGGTAGCTGATTATTGCTTATCTGCAAAGCATATGATGCGATTGGATTAGGGTAGTCGTGCGGCCTTGTTGACTCAGTCAAGGGTCGTGCGGGTGGGTTTAATTCAATCGAGAAATGACGGGTTGAACTTTACTTGCGGTCTATGGTTTGTTGACTCAGTCAAGGTCATAGATCGCATGGGACAAAATATTATCGGGAATTTCAAGTGTTGAAATTTGCAATGAGATTGCATACCTTCTATGAGATAGTTGGATCCCGATACCCGCTGCGAGTAAGAGTTACTCCTGGGAGAGTTTTACACATTACAATTAGCCAATCAAGTAGGTGTCTAGAAAGGTGTTAACGAGGTTACGCCTCTGGGAAAACGAGGTTTACATTAATTAGGTTCGTGCGAAAGCACGGGGGACCTCCCTCAAAGTACCGACACTAGCTTGGCTGAAAGATTGGCTAACTTGTAGTTTGTAATTAATCCCGGCTAGTCTTTCCTTTTAGGGTTTGAAGGAAGATTTGATAAAAAGCAGTGGGAGCCATCCTGATTAGATAAAATAATAACCAATCTATTCTTGCAAGAGCGCACGCTGAGTGTTTTCTTCTCTCTCTCTCCAGGTAGCGACCATATCACGCCTTAATCAAGATAATAAAACGGAATATTGACTGAACCCGCTTGTTATACTGAGCTGGGGAACGTTGGTCCCGCTCCACCTTATAATTGTTATAAGACAGAGCAGGAAATTGGGGATTACCAGAATTCCCGTGCCGCCCAAACGAAGAGAGTGCATGCTGATGCATCATCTTCGGGTGTGTTCTTTATACAGAACTGTTTCTCAGTATCCTTTACGTCCTGGGTATATGATACCGGATCAGGATCCCAGATATGTAATCTGTTACATAGGGCTACAGAAAGATAGAGAACTGAGAACGGGTGATAAGTTTCATGAGACAGAAAACGGGGCAAGTGTTGCAGCCAAGTCTGTTGGTCACTGTCACCCTGTATTACCGATACATTGATTCTGAACGAATGTTATTAGATACCGAACCTGATATACAAAATCATATCAGTCTCTTTATCAGTAAAGAAATGATAAAATTTTGTATTGTTGGATAATGTTTTGAACATTTCCTATATCAAAAGTTGATCGGTTCAGGCACGTTATCTAAAAGCATTGATGTTCTAAATCAAACTACAGTTCTTTAGTATACGGAACACACACAAGAGGAAGAGTTCAGAAATGAATGAATCCTACTTGAGGCGTTGTAGACTAGGTCATATCAATGCGACCCGACTAGCTAGAGTTACATAAAGATGCATATTTAAATTAGTTTGAATTTGCATCTTATGAAACTCGCCAGTCATGTCACAAAGATAAGATGACCACAGCTCCGTTTACTGAAAACAGAGAAAGAGTTAGTAAACTCTTGGGATGATACATGATGATGTATGTAGGTCCCCTGTCTACAAATGCCAAGACCGGTTCTTTTTACTTCATTACATTCTATGATAATCTCTCAAGATTCAGACATATGTTTCTGTTGAAACACAAGTCCGAACCTTTTGAGATATTCACAGAATATAAGTTAGAAGTAGAGAACCAATACGGATATAAGTATTATGTCCTATGATGAGATCAAGGAGGAGAATACTTAAGCACGGAAATCCTGGATTATTCTAAAGGAGAATGAGATTCTCTCTCAGCATTACTCCTTCGAATACACCATAGCACGATGGTATATCGGGGCGGAGCAATAACACCCTATATAAGGTGTGCTCTATGATGAGTACTACTGAGTTACCTATTTCCTTTTGGGAGTTATGCACTTGAGAAGCTGCATACCTATTGAATAGGGTTCCAATCAAATCAGTTGCCTACCACTTCATATATGATATGGAAAGGGAAGAGCCCATGTCTTAAGCTAGTTAAGATTTGGGATTGTCCGGCCTATGTCTAAAAGCAAAATCCGGACAAGCTCGAGGTAAGGTCTGTAATGTAGAACTGGAAAGGTTCCAGCTATACAAACTACAGCAGATGATCTGATAAAACCAAAGGATTCAATAGTTACCAACGAACCTCAGCCTCTCCGCCGATCTAGTAGGGTTTCTCACCCACTTGAGAGATTCTTCTGTTTCTCTATGACAGTGGGAGCGAAGATTGCATCATGAGATGATGACCCAACTAGTTTCGAGCTGGCCATCCGGAGTAGGACTCTGTAAGAATGGCTGGATGCTTAGCGATCTGAGATGGAATCCATGTACACCAACAAAGTATGGACTTTGGTTGCTATATCTGAAGGGTTAAATCCCCATCAGGAGCAAGTATATCTTGAGAAGATTACTTGGTGTAGATGGAAAAGTTGAGACTTTCAAAGCTAGACTTGTTAAAGCTTTTCGTCATCGACCAGGCGTGGATAATGATGAAACCTTTTCCAGTATCTATGCTTAAGTCCATCCAGATACTACTTGCCACGGCTACATACCATGACTACGATATCTGGCGGTTGGGTGTCATGACTGCTTTTCTAAATGATGTTTTAGAAGAGTGCGTCTATAAGTACACAGCTAGAGGGCCTCGTAGACAGTGGGAGCAGCGGAAACGTGTGCAAGATGCTTTATAGGATAAAGCAGGCATCGCGGAGTTGGAACATCTGTTTTGATGGATTAGTCAAAGAAGTTGACATTATCAAAATGGTAGATGAACCTTGTATATACACAAAGGTAGTAGGGAGTATGGTGGTGATCCTCGTAGAGTACGTGGATAACATACTCTTGATAGGGAAGGAGTTTCCTATGCTACGCTCGATCAATCTCCGTTTATCACAAAGATTCTCCGTGTAAGATCAAAATGATACCTACTAAATCCTGGATTTTGGATCTATGAGATAGATCAAAATGGATGTTAGGCTAGTCACTAATTGTAGTGAGATGGCATCAGTTGATCCTGGGGAGAATCACTGGAAGGGTTCCAGGGTGATAAAGACGACTGAATGTCAGTCACAGGCATTGTCTTTTCCCTCAGTAAAGGGACGGTATGTTGGAAGAGTTCCAAGCTAGATACCGTGGCATACTAGACGATAAAGGCAGGATACATCGCTACTTAAGATGCTACCGAAGAGGCAGTCTGGGTGTATATTAGTTCATAAGATGAACTTTGTTCCTCCCATTGTGTGACAATGGAGTTGTGGCTTATGCCAAGGAACGCCGGTCCCATCAGTGATCCAGACATATTCTAAGGCAGTGTCACCTGATCATGGAGATGCTTGATCTCCAAGGGATCGAGGTTAGGAAAGTAGACTCAGAGGACAACACAGCGGATCCACTCACAAAGGCCTGTTCCCAGAGAGAGATTTTTATGGGATGGTTGAGTATGAGATACTACAACCACTGCTACAGATGGCCCTAGTGCAAGTAGGAGATTGTTAGTTATATGTATGCCCTAGAGGCCATTGCTATACATAGGATGTATATTGTAGTGGATGCTGGGACATATATAGGGAGGACTTTCTTGCTCGACATGATAGTATGCTATCTGGTTGCTCTTTACCTTAACGTGAATACTGATTGTCTCTCTGTTACATGTTGGTAAAGCCCTTAGGATGTGTACTTTACTACCTGGACTATGATGCGGATCATACTAGTGGGGACATGGTAGTCCATAAGTACATCCTTCAAAGTCCCTAGTCGTGGGTATATCGAGACGGGGCATCGATATACCAGAGTAGACTAGCGTATACCTTCTCGACCCATACAGATGGGCGATGGATGATCCCATATCCATTGGTGTTTGACATCAGAGATGATATACGGGTGCTCAGTAGAGACTGGGTACACTGGACGGACTCGCCGAGAACTCCCAGATGGTATTATACCTTACGTCAGATGGCAGTTCTCTGGTGACACTGGTACAGAGTAGTCTGTTGACCCGAGATCGTCATAGAGTCTTGTGTGGTTCCCACTGTGCTTTGATTTCCATCTTACCACGTCCAAGAGGGCGTGCAAAACGGTGGTTTTTGGGTACAGTCCCGAATCACATGGAGGCAATGAGCGATAGGAGGGGATTCGTCTCTCCCGGTATAGGGAGTTGATATTGCGCTGTGTTCGATTGGCTATAACAGGAAATCCCTGGCCAGGGTTGCTGAGATTTACTGGTAAGTGTTACCAGTAGTTTCTCGAATTGTTATAGACCTCATATCGACACGACTTATCGAGCTATTGGGGTCTGACGTTTACCACCCCTAGGCAAGATATGCGACATATCAGACGATCAGACCGGATTGTACGGTAGTGTTACTGGTTGGATTCACTGGAGTGTGAGCGGGCTTGCTCGTCGATCTTCTGATCGCTTAATACCCGGGTGGCCGTTACGTTTAGCAGACCGCTTGCGGCTTATGGATGCTTGATATGATCATCATCTGCTACCGGCGTATTGACGAGTCTTTAGAGTCCTACACAGAGGTTTCCTGGCTCAAGCGAAACGAAATAGGAGCGCATATGAGATATGTGCAGGACCGAGAATAATGCGTGTATGTGATACCGCATTTCATTCTCGCGATATATGTTTCGATTGGTTACATTCGATATGACCTAGTTATCGAATCATTGATTCGATAAATCGATACATTGGATTCTAGTCGGTTATGTGCGACATGACCGGATCATTGAATCAAATGTTGATTTTATGATTTAATGCATAATTATATATTTGATATATTGCATTGCATTAACTAGTATTGGTTCACTTTAAATGGATTTTCTCACTTGATGTGCAAGAAGTATATGTGATATACTTTTGTGCACATATTTGTATCATGTTTGATGATACATGATCTTGTTGTTAAGTATAAAGAATTAAACCATGGTTAAGTGTTGATTAGGGTTTTGCATTTTCATTTATTTATTTATTTATTTATTTGAAAAGGATTAAGATAAGAATGGTGGCCTTTTTTGTTTTAAGTTGAAGCTTCATGAAGCTTTGACTTTAGTAACCATTCTTGTCATCATGCTTAACCCTAACCCATCCAAGTGACCATGGTTTATTCTCTACACTTAACCTAGGTTAGAACATGATAAGTATTTGATTGTATTATTCTTTTTAATAATACTTATCATATTCTATTTGCTTCTTCATCTTCTTCAAGTTGAAGAAAACCTTCACTTCATCAATGGTGATTGATGAATATGAGTGAGAAATCCAAATCTAAAGTCTACCCACTTCCTATTTCTTCATCCTCTACCTCTTGCCAAGTAGTAGAGTGTGTTTTCTTCACAAGTTTCATGACTTGGTGAAGTGAGAGCTTGATCTTGCGATGCTTCGACGTAGATCATCTTCGGCATGGACATCGACGACCTAGCTCGCCATTTCTCCGACGAAGCCGACGCTAGAGCCCGGGAATTCATTTGGACAGCGAGGGGACTTCGTTGCGGAGCTATGGAGGTGGAGCACCGGATCTACAAAGGTTGTATTTCCGTTATCTCATAGTTTAGTTGTAAACTAGCTCGCTTTTTTCGCCTAAAATTCTAGCCAACGATCTTGTTAGGCTTTCTCGGCACCGTTAAAATTCGAAATTGGCATGGTTGATGCCTTGTGAGACCTCTTGAGAGTGCCTAGGAACCCTACATATGTGACCGTCTTGAACTGCCCTTTGAACCTTCAGGTTTGGGGCAGTACGGCGTGCCACATGTGAGGCGTTGGCTTGACCCTTCTACGGCTGGACCGTTGGTACTGAGGCATGAAGTGAATGTCTTTGAACCAATTTCATGTGTTGAACGGTTTCGGGAAAACTTGGGTGTTCGAATGTTCGATCGGAAAGTTTAATATTTTCTATTTATCCGGAATGGGATACAATAATTGGAATTCACAAACAGTTATGAGATAACTGAATGAATGTTATAAATCTAGCGATTTAGTCTCATTTGATATTGAAAAGAGTTTTCGATAATGGGACTAAAATGCGGGGTTTATAATTGTTAGGCATGTGATATCTAAGTATTTCATTTGATTAGGCATGTGATGTCTAAAGAGATTGCGAATTCCAACTGTTGTAGTTTTACACTTTCTTTTCTGTGACCGTAAGTGTAATATGTGATATCGCCGGTTTCGTTGCTATATGTCAACGACAATTGGGATGCGCATATTTACTTACGTTGATGACATGTGATGTTATGTGTTGCTGGATATGTTATATTGGATTGTCGTGTTCGAATAGCCGGGGGGTTTTTATGTAAGATGAGTGTTTTTCATTTTCATTCATGTAAAAACTTGTATGTAATATTCTTTTAGATGGGGCACTTCCAGGTTGCGGAAGTTGTCACCTTTTGTATATTATTTACTTTTCCGCATTAGGAAAGACCCAAGGAGGGGAGCACAAGTAACCGGGTTCTAGGGTCCAGTGGAAGACCATCTCGAGAAGTCGAGTCCGGGTCTCCTAACCCTAGAATTGGTAGGGTTGCTTGCCGCTCTCGTAGGGGTTTAGGGGTGTGGGATTGGCTATTCATCACCACTGTGGAATCCGTGTTTTATACTGGCTCGTATTGAAAACACGGACGTCCTAGTATATCCAATGTTTCATATGTTTCTTCTGCTGCGATATCTGTAATGTGATCATGTGATGTTCTGTGATAGATACAGTATATAGTATATATGATATATTATATAGACGTTACTTATGTTTTGCACCCGCACTAGCCCTGCCCTGCTCTGCCGTTAGTTACCTAACCTAACGGTGCACGAGGGGACATCCAGGCGAATGCGGATGGCATAAGTGTACGTCGTATTTATCTGTGATGTTTAGGTATTTAAATAATGGGACTTCATTAATGTGATTAATGAAAGAAAAGAAACCTAAGATGTTGTAGAATCAAATTTTAAACAAAACAGGTAGCTACAGTTCTTGCTTTGCATAGCGGTATATATGATATACCCTGCACCTTATTCGATGAGGAAAGGACCGAGATCCCTTCACTGGGAGTGACTCCTTTAGCAATAACTGGCAGATGCTACACACTCAGTTTGACTTTTGATTGCTTCTATAGTTTATGCTTTGCACAGTGATATATATGATATATCCCGCACCTCATTCGACGAGGAAAGGGCCGACGATCCCTTCACCGGGAGTGACCCCTTTAGCAAAACTAGAAAAGCCTCAAAATCACTCCATTTCAAAACTTCATTTGATTCTACAACGATATCAAGTTCATTACGCAATAGGTTTTCAGAAAAACCTGTCGTAGCCCTCCGTCATTTCAGATAAGTCCTATTTAGTATTCGTGCTACGTTTGTTGACCTCCGTCAAGGCGTAGTGTGCGGTAGCTAACTAGTATTTATCTGCTTATGCATATGATGCAGATTGGATTAGGGTAGTCATGCGGCCTTGTTGACCTCCGTCAAGGGTCGTGCGGGTGGGTTTAATTCGATCAAGAAATGACGGGTAGAACTTGACTAGTAGCCTATGGTTTGTTGACCTCCGTCAAGGTCATAGGGTGCTAGGGGCAAAATATTATCGGGAATTTCAAGTGTTGAAATTTGCAATGAGATTGCATACCTTCTATGAGATAGTTGGATCCCGATACCCACTGCGAGTAATTGTTACTCCTGGGAGAGTTTTACACATTGCAACTAGCTGATCAAGTAGGTGTCTAGAAAGGTGTCAACGGGGTTACGCCTCTGGGAAAACGAGGTTTACATTAATTAGGTTCGTGCGAAAGCACGGGGGACCTCCCTCAAAGCACCGACACTGGCCTGGCTGAAAGATTGGCGAACTTGTAGTGTGTAATTAATCCCGGCTAGTCTTTCCTTTTAGGGTTTGAAGGAAGATTTGATAAAAACCAGTGGGAGCCATCCTGATTAGATAAGATAATAACCAATCTGATCTTGCACGAGCATACGCTAAAGTGTTTTCTTCTCTCTCTCTCCAGGTAGCGACCATTTCATGCCCTAATAAAGATAATAATATGGATGTATTGACTGAACCCGCATGTTATACTGTGCTGGGGAACGTTGGTTCCGTTCTTTCTTATAAGAGTTATAGGAATGAACAGGATATAGGGGAATACCAGGATTCCCATGCCACCCGAATGAAGAAAGTACATGATGATGCATTTTCTTCGGGTGTGTTCGTTACAGAGAACTGTTTCTCCATTTGCTCTACGTCCTGGGTATTAGATACCGGGTCAGGATCCCATATATGTAATCAGTTACATGGGCTAAAGAAAGGTAGAGAACTTGGATAAGGTGATAAAGACATTAGAGTTGAAAATGGTGCAATTGTTGCAGCTAAGACTGTCGGGGAATATCACCTTGTATTACCAACTAGTAATACATTGGTTCTGAACGAATGCTATTACATGCCGAACCTGATATGCAACATTATATCGGTTTCTTTGTTGAGTAAAGAGGGATATAATTTTGTATTACAGGACAATGTTATGAACATTTTCCGTAACCAAAAGTTGGTTGGATCAGACACGTTGTGCAATGGTATTTACGTTCTAAATCAATCAACAGTTCTGAGTATAACAAACACACACAAGAGGAAAAGTTCTGAACTGAACAAATCCTTCTTGTGGCATTGTAGACTGGGTCACATCAATGCGACACGATTAGCTAAGTTGAATAAGGATGGATATTTAAATCCATTTGAATTTTCATCTTATGACACTTGCCAATCATGTCTCAAAGGCAAGATGACCAAAACTCCGTTTACGGGACACGGAGAAAGAGTTACCGAACTCTTGGGACTGATACATAGTGATGTATGCGGTCCCATGTCTACACATGCCAGGGATGGTTCTTCGTACTTCATTACATTCACTGACGATCTCTCTAGATTCAGATATGTGTTCCTGATGAAACACAAATCAGAAGCTTTTGAGAAATTTAGAGAATATAAACATGAAGTCGAGAACCAAACCGGAAAAAGTATTAAAATCCTTCGATCTGATCGAGGAGGTGAATACTTGAGCATTGAATTCCTGGACTTCCTAAAAGAGAATGGGATTCTCTCTCAGCTAACTCCTCCATATACACCACAGCACAACGGTGTATCGGAACGGAGGAACCGCACCCTATTGGATATGGTGCGCTCTATGATGAGTGTAGCTGAGTTACCTGTTTCCTTCTGGGGATATGCACTGGAAACAGCAGCATACCTACTGAATAGGGTTCCCACCAAATCTGTGCCTACCACACCATATGAGATATGGGAAGGGAAGAGACCATATCTTAATTTTATTAAGATATGGGGTTGCCCGGCCTATGTCAAAAGACAAAAACCGGACAAACTCGAGGCAAGGTCTGTTTTGTGTAAATTTGTTGGATATCCCAAACATTCGCGAGGGTATATCTTCTACCATAGTGAGGAACAAAGAGTATTTGTTGCTCAACATGCCACCTTTTTAGAAAAGGAATTTCTTGCAAAAGAGATTAGTGGCTCTGAGGTAGAACTGGAAGAGGTTCCAGCTGAACAAAACACAACAGAAGATTTAGTGGAACACGAGGATTCAGTAGCTCCAAATGAACCTCAGCCTCTCCGCCGATCTAGTAGGGTTCCTCGCCAACCTGAGAGATACTACGGTTTTCTCATGGATGGTGGGAGCGAAGATTGCATCATGGAGGATGATGACCCAACTAGCTTCGAGCAGGCCATCACGAGTAGGGACTCAGTGAAATGGCAGGATGCTATGCGGTCCGAGATGGAATCCATGTACACCAACAAAGTATGGACTTTGGAAGTTGCTCCTGAAGGGGTAAAACCCATTGGGAGCAAGTGGATCTTCAAGAAGAAACTTGGTGTAGATGGGAAAGTGGAGACTTTCAAAGCTAGACTTGTTGCAAAAGGTTTTCGTCAAAGACCAGGTGTGGACTATGACGAAACCTTTTCTCCAGTGGCTATGCTTAAATCCATCCGGATCATGCTTGCCATCGCTGCATATCATGACTACGAAATCTGGCAAATGGATGTTAAGACCGCCTTTCTAAATGGTGATTTAGAAGAGTGCGTGTACATGACTCAGCCAGAGGGCTTCGTAGACAGTGGGAGCAGCGGGAAGGTGTGCAAGCTGCTTAAATCCATTTATGGATTAAAGCAAGCATCACAGAGTTGGAACATCTGCTTTGACGTCGTTATCAAAGAGTTTGATTTCGTCAAAAATCCAGATGAACCTTGTATCTACAAGAAGGTGGCAGAGAGTAAGGTTGTCTTCCTCGTATTGTACGTGGACGACATACTCTTGATAGGAAATGATATTCCTATGCTGCAATCGGTCAAGCTCTTCTTATCACAAAGATTCTCAATGAAAGATCTTGGTGATGCCTCCTGCATATTGGGAATAAGGATCTATAGAGATAGATCCAAACGGATATTGGGATTGTCCCAATCCAGGTACATTGACACCATACTAAAGAGGTTTAGTATGGAAGAATCCAAGCGTGGGAACTTTCCCACGATCTCTGGAGTCACTCTCTCCAAAGAGATGTCTCCCAAGACTGATTTGGAGAGAGCTCGCATGCAAGGGATACCCTATGCTTCGGCAGTAGGCTCTATCATGTACGCGATCCTATGTACCAGACCCGATGTAGCATACTCACTAAGTGTAGTGAGCAGGTATCAAGCTGATCCTGGAGAGAGTCACGGGACAGCTGTGAAGAGCATTCTCAAGTACTTACGAAGGACTAAAGAGATGCTCTTGGTGTATGGTAACGGAGAACTCCAAATGGAGTCCTTTACCGATTCGAGCTTCCAGAGTGATAAGGACGACTCTAAGTCGCAGTCGGGATTTGTCTTTACCCTTTACAGAGGGGCGGTTAGCTGGAAGAGTTCCAAGCAGGAAACCGTGGAAGACTCGACGATGGAGGCTGAATACATCGCTGCCAACGATGCTGCCAAAGAGGCTGTCTGGATCAAGAAGTTCATTACTGAACTTGGAGTGGTTCCATCCATTGAGCATCCAATACCTTTGTATTGCGATAACAATAGAGCAGTGGCTTTGGCCAAGGAACCTAGGTCCCATCAGCGATCCAGGCATATTCTGAGGCGGTATCACCTGATCCGGGAGATAGTTGATCGCCGGGAGATCGAGGTCAGGAGGGTTGACACGAAGAAAAACACGGCGGATCCACTCACGAAGGCCATTCCCCAGATACAGTTTGAGAGACTCTTCGGGATGCTCGGTATGCGATACTACAGCAGCTGGCCCTAGTGCAAGTGGGAGATTGTTAGTTGTATGTATACCGTAGAGGCCAGTATTGTACAGATGATGTATATTATATTGGATGCTTGGAAATATATAGAGATGACTTTCTTGCTCGATACGATAGTATGCTATCCGGTTGCTCTTTATCTTAACATGTACACTAGTCTCTTTAAACTGTCTTATAGTTACATGTTGGTAAAGCCCTTAGGATGTGTACTTGACTACCTGGACTATGATGCAGATCATACTAGTGGGGACATGGTAGTCCATAAGTACATCCTTCAAGGTCCCTAGTCGTGGATGTATCGAGACGGGGCATCGATATACCAGTGTAGACTAGCGTATACGCTTCTCGACCCATGAGATGGGCAATGGATGATCCCATATCCATTGGTGTTTGACATCAGAGATGGTGTATGGGTGCTCAGTGGAGACTGGGTACACTGGACGGACTCGCCGAGAACTCCCAGATGGTATTATACCTCACGTCAGATGGCAGTTCTTAGGTGACACTTGTACAGGTTAGTCTGTAGACCCGAGATCGTCATAGAGTCTTGTGTGATTCCCACTGTACTTTGATCTCCACCTTACCACGTCCATGAGGGCGTGCAAAACGGTGGTCTTTAGGTACAGTCCCGAGTCACATGGAGGCAGTGAGCGATAGGAGGGGTTTTGTCTCTCCCGGTATTGGGGGTTGATGTTGCGCTGTGCTCGATTGGCTGTAACAGGGAAGTCCCTGGCCAGGGCTGATCAGAGATTTGCTGGTAAGTGTTACCAGTAGTTTCTCGACCCGTTATGAGCCTCACATCGGCACGACTTATCTGTTACTGGGGTCTGACGATTACCACCCCTAGACTTGATATGCGACATATCAGACGAACAGACCGGACTGTACGGTAAGTGTTACTGGTTGGATTCACAGAAGTGTGAGCGGGCTAGCTCGTCGATCTTCTGATCGCTCAATACCCGGGTGGCCGTTACGTTTAGCAGACCGCTTGCGGCTTGTGGGTGATTGATATGATCAGCATCTGCTACCGGCGTATTGACGAGTCTTTAGAGTCCTACATAGAGGTTTCCTGGCTCAAGCGAAACGAGATAGGAGCGCATATGAGATATGTGCAGGACCGAGAATAATGCGTGTATGAAATACCGTATTCCATTCTCGCGATGAATGTTTCGATTGGTTGTATGCGATATAACCTAGTTATCGAATCATTGATTCGATAAATCGATACATTGTATACTAGTCGGTTATGTGCGACATGACCGGATCATTGAATCAAGTGTTGATTTAATGATTTAATGTATAATTATATATTTGATATATTACTTTGCATTAACTAGTATTGGTTCACTTTAAAGGGATTTTCTCACTTGTATAGCACATTGTATATGTGATATATTTTGTGTGCTCTTGATTGTATCATGTTTGATGATACATTCTCACATGGATTTGTGTAAAGACTTAAACCATGTTTAGTGAATGGTTAGGGTTTCTTATTTTCACTTAATTATTTATCTTTTCCTTTTTGAGAAAAAGATATAACAGAACAAAATGGTTTCTTTTATCATGAAGCTTGTTGAAGCTTCATGAAGCTTTGACCAAGTGACCACTTTGTCTTCTTCTCCTAACCCTAACCACTCATCTAAACTATAGTTAACTCTCTACACTTGACCATGGTTAGAAGATGATAAGTATTGATTTTATTATTCTTTTTACACAATATACTTATCATATCTTTTCTTCTTCTTCATCATCTTCATCAAGAAGGAAAGCTTGTCTTCATCAATGGCATATTGAGCTAAAGTGTGAGAAATCCAATTCTAAAGTGAACCCACCTCCTATTTCTTCACCCTCTACCTCTTGCCAAGTAGTATAGGGTGTTTTCTTCACAAGTTTCACAACTTGGTGAAGTTGGAGCTTGATCTTGTGTAACCTCGACGTAGATCATCTTCGGCATCGTAGCCGACGACTTGTCCGCTCATTTCTCCGATGAAGCCGATGCTAGAGTCCGAGATCCGACTAGGACAGCGAGAGGACGTCTACGTGGAGCTAAGGAAGTGGAGAACCATATCTACAAAGGTTGTAGCTTCTCACTTTTAGTTAAGATGTTAACTAGCTTAATGTTTCGCCTAAAATTCTAGTTAACGATCCGTATTAGGGTTTCTCGGCACCGGAAAAATTTGAAATTGGCATGGTTGATGCCTTGTGAGACCTCATTAGAGTGCCTAGGAACCCTACAGTGTCGGTACTTTGAGGGAGGTCAACCTCGTTTTACCATAGGCGTAACCTCGTTAACACCTTTCTAGACACCTACTTGATCGGCTAATTGTAATGTGTAAAACTCTCCCAGGAGTAACTCTTACTCGCAGCGGGTATTGGGATCCAACTATCTCATAGAAGGTATGCAATCTCATTGCAAATTTCAACACTTGAAATTCCCGATAATTTTGGCCCTAGCGTCCTATGATCTTGACGGAGGCCAAACTACCCATAGTCCGCTAGTCAAGTTCAATCCGTCATTTCCTGATTGAATTAAACCCACCCGCACGACCCTTGACGGAGGCCAAACAACGCCGTACGAATACCCTAATCCAATCGCATCATATGCTAGCAGATAAGCACTAGTTAGCTACCGTACAATACGCCTTGACGGAGGCCAAACTACCGCAGCATGAATACTAACTAGTACTTATCTGAAATGACAGAGGGCTACGACAGGTTTTTCTGAAAATCTATTGCGTAATGAACTTGATATCGTTGTAGAATCAAATGATTTTAAAATGGAGTGTTTTTTAGGCTTTTTCTAGTTTTGCTAAAGGGGTCACTCCCGGTGAAGGGATCATCGGCCCTTTCCTCGTCGAATGAGGTGTGGGATATATCATATATATCGCTGTGCAAAGCAGAAACTATAGAAGCAATCAAAAGACAAACCGACTGTGTAGCATCTGCCAGTTATTGCTAAAGGGGTCACTCCCGGTGAAGGGATCGTCGGCCCTTTTCTCATCGAATAAGGTGCAGGATATATCATATATACCGCTGTGCAAAGCAAGAACTGTAGCTACCTGTTTTATTTTTGAAATTCGATTCTACAACATCTTTAGGTTTCTTTTACTTTCATTAATCACATTAATGAAGTCCCATCATTTAAGTTACCTAAACATTACAGATAAATACGACGTACACTTATGCCATCCGCATTCGCCTCGATGTCCCCTCGTGCACCGTTAGGTTAGGTAACTAACGGCAGAGCGGGGCATGGCTAGCGCGGGTGTAAAACATAAGTAACGTCTATATAATATATCGTATATACTATATATAGTATCTATCACAGAACATCACATGATCACATCACAGATATCGCAGCAGAAAAATCATATATGAAATATTGGATATACTAGGACGTCCATGTTTTCAATACGAGCCAGTATAAAACACGGATTCCACGGTCGTGATGAATAGCCAAAACCACACCCCTAGACCCCTACGAGAGCGGCAAGCAACCCTACCAATTCTAGAGTTAGGAGACCCGGACTCGACTCCTCGAGTTGGTCTCCCACTGGAATCCAGAACCCGGTTACTTGTGCCCTCCTCCTTGGGTCTATCCTAGTGCGGAAAAGTAAATAATATACAAAAGGTGACATCTTCCGCAACCTGGAAGTGCCCCAATAAAAGAATATTACATACAAGTTTTTACATGAATGAAAATGAAAAACACTCATCTCATATAAAAAAAACCCGGCTATTCAAACACGACGATCCAATATAACATATCCAGCACCACATAACATCACAAGTCATCAACGTAAGTAAACATGCGTATCCCAATTGTCGTTGATATATAGCAACGAAACCGGCGATATCACATATTACACTTACGATCGCAGAAAAGAAAGTGTAAAACTACAACGGTTGGAATCCGCAACCTCCTCAGACATCGCATGCCTAATCAAACGAATTACTTAGTCATCGCATGCCTAACAATTATAAACTCCGCATTTCAGTCTCATTATCGAAAACACTTTTCAATATCATGTCGGACAATTCAACAAGATTCCCGACATTCTGATCGAATGCTCGTCGCAAACTTTAGTAGACGGCCGCACCCCCGATACCGTCGACGAAGTGCACCAAGGCGGAACACCGCTACCCCGAGCACCCGAACGGATGCTTTCGGCGACGGGGTTCTCCTACAGTCATTTGGTCGGGGCTAAGGGATGTAGCTGTCTATTAAGTTTACCCGGCGAGTATCTGCGTACGCTACGTGATTGCAACGGACTTTTGATCGCATCAAAATTCCGTGGCAACCGATCAGGTGAGACTAAACTGCTATGTTTACAACATTCATTCTGTTATCTCATAAGTACATGTGGATTCCAAATATTGTATCACATTCCAGATAAACAGAAAATGTTAAACTTTCCGATCGAACAGTCAAACACCCAAGTTTTCCCGAAACAGCTCAACACATGAAATAAGTTCAAGAACATTCACTTCGTGCCACAGTACCAACGGTCCAGCCGTAGAAGGGTCAAGCCAACGCCTCACATGTGGCACGCCGTACTGCCCCAAACCCTAAGGTTCAAAGGGCAGTTCAAGACGGTCACATAATCGAGTTAAGGTTTGTTGTCTTCTAGAGGGTCCATCGCGTTACTTGCACTACTTCGAAAGTTCTTAAACTACGGAAAGATCCAACACTTGGAAATTTCCCGACAGGGGGAAAAGTGGGTATTTATATCCGGTCGAACTTTTCAACATTTTCTAAAATTATCCGGAAAAACACAGACGAAGTTAAACTTCCCGATCGAAACACCGAGTCCCCAATACAACCCAGAAAACTCAACTCTTGAGAATAGTATAAAATTACCCAGAAAATACAGGAGTCAAATATAAACATTACTGTGCAAAGTGTGGTCAAAGAAGAAACATTATAGCCGCGGAACCGCCGCGCCACGTGGGGTATGGCCGCGGTTCCGCGGCGGTTTGACGGAGTTAGGACCCCATTTTGCACAGTAATTCATATAAAACCCTGCTTATTTTTCTGCATATTTTTAATTCACAAAAATCCCAGTTTTGAAAAAATGTACAGAGAAGGGTTTCGGATTAGGGTTTCGGGTTCGATCGGGTTTCTAACATCGTCTACGCATCGCCTAAGGCTCTAGCTAGTCTTTGATACCACTGTAGGGCTCCTAGGCACTCTAAGGAGGTTCCACAAGGTATCAACCATGCCAAATTCAAAAAATTTCGGTGTCGAGAAACCCTAATGCGATCGTTGACTAGAGTTTAAGGCGAAACTACAACTAGTTAACAACTTAACTGCTAAGTGAATGGAAATACAACCTTTGTAGATCTGGTCCTCCACTTGCTTAGCTCCGTAACGATGTCCTTTCGCTGCGATCATCGGATCCCGGACTCTCGCGGTGGTTTCATCGAAGAAATGATCGGGCTAGGTCGATGACTTCGATGCCGAAGATGATCTACGTCGAGGCGACTCTAACTCGAGCTCCAACTTCACCAAGTCATGAAACTTGTGAAGAAAACACCCTATACTACATGGCAAGTGGTAGAGGATGAAGAAATAGGAAGTGGGTTCACTTTGGATTTGGATTTCTCACTTGATTTCATCACTTGACATTTTTCAAGAAAGCATTTCTTTTTCTTCACTTGAAGAAGAAGATGAAGAAGAAGGAAAGAAAAGGAATTATCACATAAAGAAAATCAAGTGATGGTTATCATTTAGCAACCATGGGTTAGTAAACTCATGTAGAGAATAAACTAGGGTTTAGGTAATGGTTAGGTTTATGAATAAAAACAAAATGGCTTTGACCTTTTCAAATATACTTGAAGCTTCTAGCAAATGAATAAGAAAGCCACCATTTTGTTTTCATAAAATAAATGAAATAAAACACATGAAACCCTAACCATTATCTAAACATGGTGTATAGCATACACACACCCAAGTTTGCATGTATCATCAAACATGATACAATCTTGTGCACAAAAATATATCACATATACAATGTACACAATCAAGTGAGAAAAACATCTTAAGTGAACCAATATTAGTTAATGTAAAGTAATATATCAAATATATAATTATACATTAAATCATTAAATCAACACTTGATTTAACGATCCGGTCACATCGCATATGACCGACTAATATCAAGTGTATCAATGTATCGAATCAACACTTGATTCGGTAACCCGGCTATATCATATATAACCATCCGATGATACAAATCGCGAGAATAGAGTCCAGTATCACATACTGGTATTATTCTCGGTCCCGCACATATCTCATATGCGCTCCTATTTCGTTTCGCTTGAGCCAGGAAACCTCTGTGTAGGACTCTAAAGACTCGTCAATACGCCGGCAGCAGGTGATGATCATATCAAACACCCACAAGCCGCAAGCGGTCTGCTAAACGTAACGGCCACCCAGGTATTGAGCGATCAGAAGATCAACGAGCATGCCCGCTCACACTCCTGTGAATCCAACCAGTAACACTTACCGCACAGTCCGGTCTGATCGTCTGATATATCGCATATCTCGCCTAGGGGTGGTAAACGTCAGACCCCAATAGCTCGATAAGTCGTGTCGATATGAGATCTATAACAGTTCGAGAAACTACTGGTAACACTTACCAGTAAATCTCAGCAACCCTAGCCAGGGATTTCCGGTTATAGCCAATCGAACATAGTGCAACATCAACTCCCTATACCGGGAGAGACAAATCCCCTCCTATCGCTCATTGCCTCCATGTGATTCGGGACTGTACCCAAAAACCACCGTTTTGCATGCCCTCTTGGACGTGGTAAGGTGGAAATCAAAGCACAGTGGGAATCATACAAGACTCTATGACGATCTCGGGTCTACAGACTAACCTGTACCAGTGTCACCAGAGAACTGCCATCTGACGTAAGGTATAATACCATCTGGGAGTTCTCGGCGAGTCCGTCCAGTGTACCCAGTCTCCACTGAGCACCCGTATATCATCTCTGATGTCAAACACCAATGGATATGGGATCATCCATCGCCCATCTGTATGGGTCGAGAAGGTATACGCTAGTCTACTCTGGTATATCGATGCCCCGTCTCGATACACCCACGACTAGGGACCTTGAAGGATGTACTTATGGACTACCATGTCCCCACTAGTATGATCTGCATCATAGTCCAGGTAGTCAAGTACACATCCTAAGGGCTTTACCAACATGTAACAGAGAGACAATCAGTGTACACGTTAAGGTAAAGAGCAACCAGATAGTATACTATCATGTCGAGCAAGAAAGTCCTCCCTATATATGTCCAAGCATCCACTACAATATACATCCAATGTACAGTAATGGCCTCTAGGACATACATATATAGGCTCTTACCCCCAGGGTGTCCCGAGACCGGAAGGTGTTCCGGCGGGTTGTAGTCCTCGCGAGGGGGCATGCGTAAAAAGTAGCTGCTGAGGGACCCGTTGGTGCCACGGTGACCCCATTGGATGGGATGGCTGCCTGACCATCAGTGGTATCAGAGCCTAGCTAGAGCCTTAGGTGATGCGTAGACGGTGTTAGAAACCCGATCGAACCCCGAAACCCTAATTCTAAGCCTTCTCTGTACATTTTTTAAAATTGTGCATTTTTCCAAATTAAAAATATGCAAAAAAATCAGCAGGGTATTTTAGGGATTACTGTGCAGCACGTGCTCATGATTCGTCTAAAGTGCGACGGAACCGCGGCAGGAGCATGGCTCGTGCGGCGGTTCCGTGGCCATGTAGAGACATTAGCTTTTCAATTTTGCACAGTAATTCCTATATTTTAGTGCTGTATTTTCTGGGATATTTTAACTTCTACTCAAGAGTTGAGTTTTCTGGGTTGTATTGGGGACTCGGTGTTTCGATCGGGAAGTTTAACTTCGTCTGTGTTTTTCCGGATAATTTTAGAAAATCTTGAAAAGTTCGACCGGATATAAATACCCAATTTTTCCCCTGTTGGGAAATTTCCAAGTGTTGGATCTTTCCGTAGTTTAATGACGTTCTAAGTAGTGCAAGTAACGCGATGGTCCCTCTAAAAGACAACAAACCTTAACTCGATTATGTGACCGTCTTGAACTGCCCTTTGAACCTTCGGGTTTGGGGCGGTACGACGTGCCACATGTGAGGCGTTGGCTTGACCCTTCTACGGCTGGACCGTTGGTACTGAGGCATGAAGTGAATGTTTTTAAACTTATATCATGTGTTGATCTGTTTTCGAGAAAACTTGGGTGTTTGATTGTTCGATCGGAAAGTTTAACATTTTCTATTTATCTGGAATGTGATACAATACTTGGAATCCACAAGTAGTTATGAGATAACTGATATGAATGTTATAAACATAACACTTTAGTCTCACTTGATCGGTTGCCACGGAATTTTGATGCGATCAAAAGTCCGTCACAATCACGTAGCGTACGCGGATACTCGCCGGATAAACTTAATAGTCTGCTACACCCCATAGCCCCGACCAAGTGACTGTAGGAGAACCCCGTTGCCGAAAGTATCCGTTCGGGTGCTCACGGCAGCGGTGTTCCACCTTGGTGCACTTCGTCGACGGCATCGGGGGTGCGGCCGTCTATTGAAGTTTGCGACGAGCATTCGATCAGGATGTCGGGAATCTTGTTGAATTGCCCGACTTGATATTGAAAAAAGTTTTCGATAATGAGACTAAAATGCGGGGTTTATAATTGTTAGGCATGCGATGTCTAAGTAATTCATTTAATTAGGCATGCGATGTCTAAAGAGGTTGCGGATTCCAACTGTTGTAGTTTTACACTTTCTTTTCTGCGACCGTAAGTGTAATATGTGATATCGCCGGTTTCGTTGCTATATGTCAACGACAATTGGGTTGCGCATATTTACTTACGTTGATGACATGTGATGTTATGTGTTGCTGGATATATTATATTGGATCGTCGTGTTTGAATAGCCGGGGGGTTTTTATGTGAGATGAGTGTTTTTCATTTTCATTCATGTAAAAACTTTTATGTAATATTCTTTTATTGGGGCACTTCCAGGTTGCGGAAGATGTCACCTTTGTATATTATTTACTTTTCCGCACTAGGATAGACCTAAGGAGGAGGGCATAAGTAACCGGGTCTGGAGTCCAGTGGGAGACCAACTCGAGGAGTCGAGTCCGGGTCTCCTAACTCTAGAATTGGTAGGGTTGCTTGCCGCTCTCGTAGGGGTCTAGGGGTGTGGGTTTGGCTATTCATCGCGACCGTGGAATCCGTGTTTTATACTGGCTCGTATTAAAAACACGGACGTCCTAGTATATCCAATATTTCATATGATATTTTCTGCTGCGTTATCTGTGATGTGATCATGTGATGTTCTATGATAGATACAGTATATAGTATATATGATATATTATATAGACGTTGCTTATGTTTTACACCCGCGCTAGCCCTGCCTCGCTCTGGCGTTAGTTACCTAACCTAACGGTGCAGACGGGACATCGAGGCGAATGCGGATGGCATAAGTGTATGTCGTATTTATCTGTGATGTTTAGGTACTTAAATGATGGGACTTCATTAATGTGATTAATGAAAGAAAAGAAACCTAAGATGTTGTTGAATCGAATTTCTAAATAAAACAGGCAGCTACAGTTCTTGCTTTGCATCGCGGTGTTCCTTGTAGAACATCCTGCAACCCCTCGGTTTGTCTTTTGATTGCATCTATAGTTTTTGCTTTGCACAGAGGTATATATGATATATCCTGCACCTCATTCGACGAGGAAAGGGCCGACGATCCCTTCACCGAGAGTGGCCCCTTTAGCAAAACTAGAAAAGCCTCAAAAGCACTCCATTTTAAAATCATTTGATTTTACAACAATATCAAGTTCATTACGCAATAGGTTGTCTGAAAAACCTGTCGTAGCCCTCCGTCATTTCAGATAAATACTAGTTAGTATTCGTGCTGCGGTAGTTTGGCCTCCGTCAAGGCGTAGTGTACGGTAGCTAACTAGTGCTTATCTGCTAGCATATGATGCGATTGGATTAGGGTATTCGTACGGCGTTGTTTGGCCTCCGTCAAGGGTCGTGCGGGTGGGTTTAATTCAATCAGGAAATGACGGGTTGAACTTGACTAGCGGACTATGGGTGGTTTGGCCTCCGTCAAGGTCATAGGACGCTAGGGGCAAAATTATCGGGAATTTCAAGTGTTGAAATTTGCAATGAGATTGCATACCTTCTATGAGATAGTTGGATCCCGATACCCGCTGCAAGTAAGAGTTACTCCTGGGAGAGTTTTACACATTACAATTAGCCGATCAAGTAGGTGTCTAGAAAAGTGTCAACGGGATTACGCCTCTGGGAAAACGAGGTTTACTGTAATTAGGTCCGTGCGAAAGCACGGGGAACCTCCCTCAAAATACCGACACTGGCCTGGCTGAAAGATTGGCGAACTTGTAGCGTGTAATTAATCCCGGCTAGCCTTTCCTTTTAGGGTTTGAAGGAAGATTTGATAAAAACAGTGGGAGCCATCCTGATTAGATAAAATAATAACCAATCTATTCTTGCAAGAGCGCACGCTGAGTGTTTTCTTCTCTATTTCTCCAGGTAGCGACCATATCACGCCTTAATCAAGATAATAATACGGAATATTGACCGAACCCGCTTGTTATACTGAGCTGGGGAACGTTGGTCCCACTCCAACTTATAATTGTTATAAGACAGAGCAGGAAATTGGGGATTACCAGAATTCCCGTGCCTTCCAAACGAAGAGAGTGCATGCCGATGCATCATCTTCGGGTGTGTTTATTATACAGAACTGTTTCTCAGTATTCTTTACGTCCTGAATATGAGATAGCGGATCAGGATCCCGCATATGTAATTTGTTACATGGGCTACAGATAGGTAAAGAACTGAGAACGGGTGATAAGTTTCATGAGACAGAAAACGGGGAAAGTGTTGCAGCCAAGTCTATTGGTCACTGTCACCCTGTATTACCAGTACATTGATTCTGAACAAATGCTATTAGATACCGTACCTGATATACAAAATCATATCAATCTCTTTATTTAGTAAAGAAAGGATATAATTTTGTATTGTTGGATAATGTTTTGAACATTTCCTATATCAAAAGTTGATCGGTTCAGGCACGTTATCTAAAAGTATTGATGTTCTAAATCAAACTACAGTTCTTAGTATACGGAACACACACAAGAGGAAGAGTTCAGAAATGAACGGATCCTTCTTGAGGTATTGTAGACTAGGTCATATCAATGCGACCCGACTAGCTAAGTTACATATAGATGCATATTTAAACTAGTTTGAATTTACATCTTGTGAAACTTGCCAATCATGTCACAAAGATAAGATGACCATAGCTCTGTTTATTGGAAACAGAGAAAGAGTTAGTGAACTCTTGGGATGATACATGTTGATGTATGTAGGTCTCCTGTCTACACATACCAAGACAGGTTCTTTGTATTTCATTACATTCTCTGATAATCTCTCAAGATTCAGACATATGTTCCTGTTGAAACACAAGTCCGAACCTTTTGAGATATTCACAGAATATAAGTTAGAAATAGAGAACCAAAACGGGTATAAGTATTATGTCCTTTGATGTGATCAAGGAGGAGAGTACTTGAGCACGAAAATCCTGGATTATTCTAAAGGAGAATGAGATTCTCTCTCAGCATTACTCCTCCGTATACACCACAGCACAACGGTATATCGGGGCGGAGCAATCGCACCATATTGGATATGGTGTGCTCTATGATGAGTACTACTGAGTTACCTATTTCCTTTTGGGAGTTATGCACTTATGAAGTTGCATACCTATTGAATAGGGTTCCAATCAAATCAGTTGCCTACCGCTTCATATGTGATATGGAAAAGGAAGAGCCTATATCTTAAGTTAGTTAAGATTTGGGGTTGTCCGGCCTATGTCTAAAAGAAAAATCCGGACAAGCTCGAGGCAAGGTCTGTTATGTAGAACTGGAAATATTCCAGCTATACAAACTGCAGCTGATGATTTGGTAGAACCGAAGGATTCAATAGTAACCAACGAACCTCAGCCTCTCCGCCGATCTAGTAGGGTTCCTCACCCACCTGAGAGTTACTTCGGTTTCTCTATGACAGTGGGAGCGAGGATTGCATCATGAGATGATGACCCAACTAGTTTCGAGCTGGCCATCAGGAGTGGGACTCTATAAGAAAGGCTGGATGCTTAGCGATCTGAGATGGAATCCTTATACACCAACAAAGTATGGACTTTGGTTGCTATATATGAAGGGTTAAATCCCCATCAGGAGCAAGTATATCTTGAGAAGATTACTTGGTGTAGATGGAAAAGTTGAGACTTTCAAAGCTAGACTTGTTAAAGGTTTTCGTCATCGACCAGGCATGGATAATGATGAAACCTTTTTCCAGCGGCTATGCTTAAGTCCATCCAGATCCTACTTGCCACGGCTACATACTATGACTACGATATCTGGCGGTTGGGTGCCATGACTGCTTTTCTAAATGATGTTTAAGAAGAGAACGTCTATAAGAACACAGCCAGAGGGCTTCGTAAACAAGTGGGAGCAGCGGAAACGTATGCAAGATGTTTTATGTGATGAAGCAGGCATCGCGGAGTTGGAACATCTGTTTTGATGAGTTAGTCAAACAGTTTGACATCATCAAAATGGTAGATGAACCTTGTATATACAAAAAGGTAGTAGGGAGTATGGTAGTGATCCTCGTAGAGTACGTGGATGACATACTCTTGATAGGGAAGGAGTTTCCTATGCTACGCTCGGTCAATCTCCGCTTATCACAATGATTCTCCATATAGGATCAAAGTGATACCTACTAAATCCTGGGTTTTGGATCTATGAGATAGATCTAAATGGATATTAGGATACTCACTAGTTGTAGTGAGATGGTATCAATTGGTCCTGGGGAGAATCACTGGAAGGGTTCCAGGATGATAAGGACGACTGAAAGTCAGTCACAGGCATTGTCTTTACCCTCAGTAAAGGGACGGTATGTTGGAAGAGTTCCAAGCTAGATACCGTGGAATACTAGACGATAAAGGCTGGATACATCGCTACTTAAGATACTACCAAAGAGGCAGTCTGGTTGTATATTTGTTCATGAGATGAACTTAGTTCCTCCCATTGTGTGACAATGGAGTTGTGGCTTATGCTAGGGAACATCCGTCCCATCAGTAATCCAGACATATTCTAAGACAGTATCACCTGATCATGGAGATGGCTGATCTCCAAGGTGATCGAGGTTAGGAGAGTAGACTCAGAGGACAACACGGCGGATCCACTCACAAAGGCATTTTCCCAGAGAGAGACTTTTATGGGATGGTTGAGTATGAGATACTGCAACCACTGCTACAGATGGCCCTAGTGCAAGTGGGAGATTGTTAGTTATATGTACGCCCTAGAGGCCATTACTATACATAGGATGTATATTGTAGTGGATGCTGGGACATATATAGGGAGGACTTTCATGCTCGACATGATAGTATACTATCTGGTTGCTCTTTACCTTAACGTGTACACTGATTGTCTCTCTGTTACATGTTGGTAAAGCCCTTAGGATGTGTACTTGACTACCTGGACTATGATGCGGATTATACTAGTGGGTACTTGGTAGTCCATAAGTACATCCTTCAAGGTCCCTAGTCGTGGGTGTATCGAGACGGGACATCGATATACCAGAGTAGACTAGCGTATACCTTCTCGACCCATACAGATGGGGGATGGATGATCCCATATCCATTTGTGTTTGACATCAGAGATCATATACGGGTGCTCAGTAGAGACTGGGTACACTGGACGGACTCGCCGAGAACTCCCAGATGGTATTATACCTTAGGTCAGATGGCAGTTCTCTGGTGACACTGGTATAGGTTAGTCTGTAGACCCGAGATCGTCATAGAGTCTTGTGTGATTCCCACTGTGCTTTGATTTCCACCTTACCACGTCCAAGAGGGTGTGCAAAACGGTGGTTTTTGGGTACAGTCCCGAATCACATGGAGGCAATGAGCGATAGAAGGGGATTCTTCTCTCCCGGTATAGGGAGTTGATGTTGCACTGTGTTCGATTGGCTATAACCGGAAATCCCTGGCCAGGGTTGCTAAGATTTACTGGTAAGTGTTACCAGTAGTTTCTTGAACTGTTATAGACTTCATATCGACACGACTTATCGAGCTATTGGGGTCTGACGTTTACCACCCCTAGGCGAGATATGCGACATATCAGACGAACAGACCGGACTGTACGGTAAGTGTTACTGGTTGGATTCATAGGGGTGTGAGCGGGCTTGCTCGTTGATCTTCTGATCGCTCAGTACCCGGGTGGCCGTTACGTTTAGCAGACCGCTTGCGGCTTGTGGGTGTTTGATATGATCATCACCTGCTGACGGCGTATTGACGAGTCTTTAGAGTCCTACACAGAGGTTTCCTGGCTCAAGCAAAACGAAATAGGAGCGCATATGAGATATGTGCGGGACCGAGAATAATACCAGTATGTGATACTGTATTCTATTCTCACGATGAATGTATCGATTGGTTGTATGCGATATAACCTAGTTATCGAATCGATGATTGATTCGATAAATCAATACATTGGATATTAGTCGGTCATATGCGATATGACCGGATCGTTAAATCAAGTGTTGATTTAATGATTTAATGTATAATTATATATTTGATATATTACTTTGTATTAACTAGTATTGGTTCACTTAAGGTGGATTTTCTCACTTGAATGTGCACATTGTATATGTGTTATAGTTTTTTGCACTAGTTTGTATCATGTTTGATGATGCATGCAAACTTGGGTGTGTATGATTAAACCATGATTAAGTTAATGGTTAGGGTTTGATTTACTTATTTATTTATTTCTTTTCATTTATATTTGGACAAGAAATGAAATGGTTGCTACTTTTGTTTTTTGTTGAAGCTTCATGAAGCTTTGAAAGCTTGACCATTTTGTTTCTTTCCTTAACCCTAACCATTCACCTAACCCTAGTTTATTCTCTACACTTAACCATGGTTGCATTATGATAACCATCACTTGTTTTTCTATTATTGATAATTCTTTTTCTTTCTTCTTCTTCATCTTCTTCATGAAGAGAAGAAACCATGGCTAGAAAATTCTAAGTGATGATTCCAAGTGAGAAATCCAAATCCAAAGTGAACCCACTTCCTATTTCTTCATCCTCTACCACTTGCCATGTAGTATAGGGTGTTTTCTTCACAAGTTTCATGACTTGGTGAAGTTGGAGCTTGATCTTGAATTGCCTCGACGTAGATCATCTTCGGCATCGAAGTCGACGACCTAGCCCGATCATTTCTCCGATGGAATCAACACTAGAGTCCGAGATCCGATGATCGCAGTGAAGGGACATCGTCACGAAGCTATGGAGGTGGAGGACCAGATCTAGAAAGGTTGTATTTTCGTTCACTCTCAGTTAAGTTGTTAACTAGTTGCATGTTTCGCCTTAAACTCTAGTCAACGATCGCATTAGGGTTTCTCGGCACCGGAATTTTTTGAATTTGGCATGGTTGATGCCTTGTGGAACCTCCTTAGAGTGCCTAGGAACCCAACATTCGATAAGGTTCCGAAGGTCCCCTGGTGAGGTCGTCTTCAAGCTTCCGTGATGAGTCCCATGCGTGCGACCCCATCGAGGGAAGAGGTGTTCGTCATGCCTGGGCGCAGGCGAGCTGACCGATACCTCCTCGGGAGGGACAGGGGCGTGATGGGGTTCGGGGCGAGGCGCTCTGGCATAAGACCTCGGATTTAGGCTGTGAGGCGCCCACCAGGTCATTGAATATGTCGGTCCGGAGGACCTGCGGCTGCCGGAGACAGCGAGGCGTTGATCGGTCGTGCCAACATGGGCATAGTCTTCTCTCCCTCTGTAGGGGTCCCGGTCCCGCAGAGGGGGAGCGGAGACCTGGGGAGCTTGCCTGGCGTTTAGACACAGACGAGCGCATCCATAATAGATGTGAGTCGATCTATCCGAGCGGATAAGGCTTGAATGGCGTTCGGTAGAGGTGGGGATTCTCCCTTGTCTCCACTGCGGGGAGGACGACGGCTGGTGTTTGGATTGTCGCGGTGACCGCTTGCCATGAAGTCGAGATCGGAAGATGAACTTTAGGTTGAGTGAAACTATATTCCTACAGACGGCGCCAACTGATGGATCTCTGGATCTCCTTCAGATGTTATCTTCCGTTGATCTGCTGCGAGCGCTGATGGACGGCTGAGATTGAGTTGGAGGGTTGAGTCCTGGAGCGTGTGGATCTCAATGGGTTTTGTGTGGTTGAGGCTGAGCTACCTGCAAAGAAGTCCCGGGGTGGTTGTGCCACCGAGGACCCTCCGACAATCAAGTTAGACGGGGTATTCTGGCAGAGTAACGGCCTATTGGAGTGAAATTGGCTTACCTGAATCGTCTGAGAGAGGGGTTTATATAGCGGCAGTAATGGGCAGGCGGGCACGAGATTCACGCCGGCCGTTATGCCCCTAGCGTCATGCCCGCGTGATAGGCGGGAACCCGCATTAATGACGAGATATCTCATTAATGGGGATCGTGATGGCGTGGAACGCGGGATCATGGGCAGCGGATATCTTGCTCATGGTGAGATTCGCAGAGCCGTGGCGGAGACGCCAGTGATCAGCGCTGTGGATCGGTCAGTGAGACCGAGAAAGATGAGCTCGGCGGGAGGCTCGGGCACGAGCGGGAGGCCGAGGAATCTTGGTTCTATGATAGCTCGGAAGCGAGCCGGGGGTGGTCTGGAAGGCCACCGAAGGTTGGGATAATCCTCGGGCCGGAGGCCCGTGGTGTGATCCCAACTGAAGTTCTTGATCCTCTCTTGTAGGTTCTAGGACACGTCATCTGCAACGTGTCAGCATCTGGAGAGTCACCGATATCGAGCATCATCAAATTCCGAGAACAATTTGTTTTCTTATTACACTTAAGAAAAGAAGAATTTGTGGAAAAGTAGAATGCAAGAAATGTATGAAACTGAGAAAAAAAGTCAGCAGCAACATGTGTGAGTTTCTATGGAGGTCGTCGATCTCGAGAAGGGTTCGGCGTGGAACAAAAACCTCGGTGTTAGGAGCAACTTCCGGAGCAACGGATCCAGAAGGATCGCCAGCATGAGGGTCAAAAGTAGACAGTTTGACCAAAGACGAAGATTCTACTAATAGGAATGGAGTAGATGAAGAAGTATTTCCATAATTACAATATGAAAAATTATAGTAGTTTTGATTCCAAAATGTTGGACATGTTTGTATGTGTTGCTATCTGTTCTATGGCTATTTGATCCCTAATTGACCGGCATTCCTTCCATTCATGCTTCAATTTGATTTTGATAATTTTCAATTTCATTTTGTATTGCGGATGTTTAACAAACACATCCCCCCTCCACACACACACACACACACACACACACACGAGGATAACGAAGAAAATGTGTCATAAAAGGGAATTTCCTATTATGGCGTTGAAAAAAACATCCTCCATGATCTTTTTCGACGATTGGCATCCATCAACTCCATCTATATCATCTAAGATGTAGATACACCAAATTTCATATGATTCTACCACTTTTTCACCATTAATTTAGTGGGTGCAAAATTAACGGTTTACCGACAATAGAACTTTTTATATTACTAATTCAACGGCGAAAAAATGGTAAGATCATATGAACTTCGGTGTGTGCACATCTTAGATGATAAAAATGATGATGGTGTGTGCTGATCGTAGAATAAAATGGTGGATAATATAGATTTTTTACGCCGACACCTAAGGAAAAAGCCTTATACAGACTCTTATCTTCATTATTCTCATAAAAACACTACTACAAATAGGGGTTGCCCCTACGGATAAATCCGTAGGGGAAACCCACTGCCCCTATGGATAAATTCATAGGGGCACATAAATACGCCGTAGGTGCATACGCCACAGGTGCAAGTCTTAGCCTTAAACATGTCCCTACGGTGAAATATTTGCCCTTACGGTTTAATGTGTAGGTCTACTTGTCCCTACGGATTTCACCGTAGGGACAACATATTTATTTAATTTATCAGTTTATAAAATAAAATAGTTGCCCCTCCGGAGAAATCCGTTGGGACAAAAATATGCCCCTACGGCTTAAGGCGTAGGTACAGATGTATAGGGGTAAAATATCAGGTATTCTGATATTTTGTCCCTATGGGTAAATTTGTAGGGGTAAAGTTATACCCCTACGGATTACTCCGTAGGGACAAGCCTAATCCCTGTTACTGAGTCCATAGGGTCAAAATATCAGGTATCCTGATATATTGTCCCTACGGATAAATGTGTAGGGGCAAAGTTGGACCCTACGAATTAAACGGTATGTGCAATATTTGTACCTACGGATTAATCCGTAGGGACATATTATCAGGGTTTTTTTAAAAAAAAGGGCTGCCTGTTTTTTCCTCGCCCTATACACAATAATATATACATCATATATGAAAGTAATCAATAAGCAGAATATATACAGCAGTATTCATAATCAACATCTCACGCATAATATATAAAAGAAATCAACAAGGAGAATACGATATCAATCTAAATCAATATGAACACCACCAATATCGTCCAAAATATATACAATATCTATCATATAAGTAAATACATGTTTAAAATATAAAAATCAAAAAGCTACCCTAGCTCGGTCCAGCTCCACCTCTGATAATCGCTGTAATCTGGCGCATTTGCTCTTCGGATAAACCCTGAGTCAACAACTCGAGCAATGCAGACAGTGCGGGAGTCTGAGCGGGCTGTGGAACTGTGGAGCTGGTCTGCGCAACCGCAGCCGAGGTAGTGTCTTGCGGAGCCACAGCTGCGGGAGTCTGAGCGGGCTGTGGAGCTGTAGGAGCCAAAGGAGATGTATGTGGAGCCTCAACCGAAGTACCCTATCGCGTCTGTTCAGTTTTGCGTATAATAAACGAGTAAGAACTGTGTATTATTCGAATTCATATCATTATCAGGTTATTGCGAAACCCCAATCTATGAATATCTAGTTTGGAAAACCGTAGTTTATTTTAATTACACAGTTCTATATATGTATGATTAATCAAAGCTAAGTCTACAACCAAATAAGCTCAGGCTACGTACTAATATTGGATATGTTGTTATCTATAATATGACATAATATTTTACTATTAAGTAGTATACATACCATCATCTCCTTCAACTCCTGGACGGTGGCTTTCAAGGTGTCAAGTTCTTACTCTAGACGTCGCTCACGGGAGATAGAGAAAGTTGTTAGTTATATGATTGCCCTAGAGGCCATTACTGTACATAGGATGTATATTGTAGTGAATGCTGGGACATATATAGGTAGGACTTTCTTGCTCAACATGATAGTACGCTATCTGGTTGCTCTTTATCTTAACATGTATACTTTCTGTCTCTCTGTTACATGTTGATAAAGCCCTTAAGATGTGTACTCGACTTCCAGGACTATGATGTAGATTATACTAGTGGGGCCTGGGTAGTCCATGAGTACGTCCTTTAATGTTCCTAGTCGTGGGAATATCGAGACGGGGCATCGATATTCCAGTGTAGACTAGCGTATATCTTCTCGACCCATGTGATGGGCGATGGATGATCCCATATCCATTGGTGTTTGACATCAGAGATGGTATGCGGGTGCTCAGTGGAGACTGGGTACACTGAACGGACTCGCCGAGAACTCCCAGATGGTATTATACCTCATGTCAGATGGCAGTTCTCTGGTGACACTGGTACAGCTTAGTCTGTTGACCCGAGATCGTCATAGAGTCTTGTGTGTCTCCCACTGTGCTTTGATTTCCACCCTACCACGGCTCTACTGAGTCGTGCAAACAGGAGGTTTTTGGGTACAGTCCCGATTCACATGGAGGCAATGAGCGATAGGAGGGGATTCGTCTCTCCCGGTATTGGGGGTTGATGTTGCGCTATGCTCGACTGGCCATAACCGGAAATCCCTGGCCAGGGTTGCAGTGATTTACTGGTAAGAGTTATAAGTAGTTTCACGCTTGTTATGGACCTTACATCGGCATGACATATCAAGCTACTGGGGTCTGACGTTTACCACCCCTAGGCGAGATATGCGACATATCAGACGAATAGACCGGACTGTACGGTAAGTGTTACTGGTTGGATTCACAGGAGTGTGAGCAGGCTTGCTCGTTGATCTTCTGATCGCTCAATACCCAGGTGGCCGTTACGTTTAGCAGACCGCTTGCGGCTTGTGGGTGTTTGATATGATCATCACCTGCTGCCGGCGTATTGACGAGTCTTTAGAGTCCTACACAGAGGTTTCCTGGCTCAAGCGAAATGAAATAGGAGCGCATATGAGATATGTGCGGGACCGAGAATAATACCAGTATATGATACTGTATTCTATTCTTGCGATTTGTATCATTGGACGGTTATATAAGATATAACCAGGTTTCCGAATCAAGTGTTGATTCGATACATTGATACGCTTGATATTAGTCGGTTATATGCAGTATGACCGGATCATTAAATCAAGTGTTGATTTAATGATTTAATGTATAATTATATATTTGATATATTACTTTACATTAACTAGTATTGGTTCACTTAAGATTATTTTCTCACTTGATTGTGCACATTGTATATATGATATATGTTTGTGCACTAGTTTGTATCATGTTTGATGATACATGCAAACTTGGGTGTGTGTTTACTTTAAACCATGTTTAGGTTAATGGTTAGGGTTTTAACTTAATTATTTATTTCATTTATTTATTTTTTGGCAAGAATAAAATGGTGGCTAACTTTGTTTTGTTATTGAAGCTTCATGAAGCTTTGATAAGTCTAGCCATTTTGTCTTTTGCCTTAACCTAACCATTAAACCTAAAGCCTAGTTTATTCTCTACATGTGTTAGCCTCACCCATGGTTGCATTATGATAAGATCACTTGATTTATTATTATTCATTAATTCTTTTTCTATTCCATTCTTCTTCTTCTTCTTCTTGAGGAAGAAAAAGAAAGCTTGCTTGAAAATTATCAAGTGATGAATCCAAGTGAGAAATCCAAATCCAAAGTGAACCCACTTCCTATTTCTTCATCCTCTACCACTTGTCATGTTGTATAGGGTGTTTTCTTCACAAGGTTCATGACCAAGTGAAGATGGAGCTTGATCTTGAGTTGCCTCGACGTAGATCATCTTCGGCATCGAAGTCGACGACCTAGCCCACCCATTTCTCCGATGAAACCGACGCTAGAGTCCAGGATCCGATGATCGCAGCGGAAGGACATCATCATGGAGCTAAAGAGGTGGAGGACCGGATCTACAAAGGTTGTAGTCACTTTCACTTTATAGTAAAGTTGTTTACTTGTATGTCTTTCGCCTATCCTCTAGTTAACGATCTAGCATTAGGGTTCTTTGGCACATGGAAATTTTTGATTTTGGCATGTTTGATCTGTTGTGGAACCTCATTAGTGTGCTTAGGAACCCTACAGTGGTATCAGAGCTACTAGGCATTGGATGTCGACCTATGGGGGGTTCTCACCGTGTGACGGTGTGGCGAAGCATAGGCTCTTACCCCCAGGGTGTCCCGAGACCGGAAGGTGTTCCGGCGGGTTGTAGTCCTCGCGAGGGGCATGCGTAAAAAGTAGCGGCTGAGGGACCCGTTGGTGCTACGGCGACCCCATTGGATGGGGTGGCTGCCTGACCAACAGTGGTATCAGAGCCTAGCTAGAGCCTTAGGTGATGAGTAGGCGATGTTAGAAGTCTGATCGAACCCGAAACCCTAATTCAAAAACCTTCTCTGTACAATTTTTCAAAACTGTCCTTTTTGTGAATTAAAAATATGCAGAAAAATCGGCAGGCTTTTCTAAGAAACACTGTGCAACACGTGCGCCTGAATCGACTAAAGCGCCGCGGAACCGCGGCACGAGCATGGCTCGTGCGGCGGTTCCGCGGCCATACAGTACCATTGATTTGTGAATTTTGCACAGTAATTTCTTTCTTTAGTTGCTGAGTTCTCTGGGAATTTTTAAATTATACTCAAGAGTTGAGTTTTCTGGGTTGTATTGGGGACTCGGTGTTTCGATCGGGAAGTCTAATTTCGTCTATGTGTTTTTCCGGGTAATTTTAGAATATGTTAAAAAGTTCGACCGGATATAAATACCCAATTTTTCCCCTGCCGGAAAATTTCCAAGTGTTGGATTTTTCCGTGGTTTAAGAACGTTCTAAGTAGTGCAAGTAACGCGATGGACCCTCTAGAAGACAACAAACCTTAACTCGATTATGTGACCGTCTTGAACTGCCCTTTGAACCTTAGGGTTTGGGGCAGTACGGCGTGCCACATGTGAGGCGTTGGCTTGACCCTTCTACGGCTGGACCGTTGGTACTGTGGCATGAAGTGAATGTTTTTAAACTTATTTCATGTGTTGAGCTGTTTCGGGAAAACTTGGGTGTTTGATTGTTCAATCGGAAAGTTTAACATTTTCTATTTATCTAGAATGCGATACAATATTTGGAATCCACAAATAGTTATGAGATAACTGATTTGAATATTATAAACATAGCAGTTTAGTCTCACTTGATCGGTTGCCACGCAATTTTGATGCGATCAAAAGTCCGTCACAATCACGTAGCGTACGCGGATACTCGCCGGGTAAACTTAATAGACAGCCACGCCCTATAGCCCCGACCAAGTGACTGTAGGAGAACCCCGTCGCCGAAAGCATCCGTTCGGGTGCTCACGGCAGCGATGTTCCGCCTTGGTGCACTTCGTCGACGGCATCGGGGATGCGGCCGCCTAATAAAGTTTGCGACGAGCATTCGATCAAAATGTCGGGAATCTTGTTGAATTGCCCGACTTGATATTGAAAAGAGTTTTCGATAATGAGACTAAAATGCGGGGTTTATAATTGTTAGGCATGCGATGTCTAAGGAATTCAGATGGTTAGACATGCGATGTCTAAGAAGGTTGCTGATTCCAACTGTTGTAGTTTTACACTTTCTTTTCTGCGACCGTAAGTGTAATATGTGATATCGCCGGTTTCGTTGCTATATGTCAACGACAATTAGGATGCGCATATTTACTTACGTTGATGACATGTGATGTTATGTGTTGCTGGATATGTTATATTGGATCGTCGTGTTTGAATAGCCGAGGGGGTTTTATGTGAGACGAGTGTTTTTCATTTTCATTCATGTAAAAACCTTGTATGTAATATTCTTTTATTGGGGCACTTCCAAGTTGCGGAAGATGTCACCGTTGATGTATATTATTTACTTTTCTGCATTAGGATAGACCCAAGGAGGGGAGCACAAGTAACCGGGTTCTAGGGTCCAGTGGGAGACCAACTCGAGGAGTCGAGTCCGGGTCTCCTAACCCTAGAATTGGTATGGTTGCTTGCCGCTCTCGTAGGGGTCTAGGGGTGTGGGATTGGCTATTCATCACGACCGTGGAATCCGTGTTTTATACTGGCTCGTATTAAAAACACGGACGTCCTAGTATATCCAATATTTCATATGATATTTTCTGCTGCGTTATCTGTGATGTGATCATGTGATATGTTCAGATAGATATAGTATATAGTATATATGATATATTATATAGACGTTGCTTATGTTTTACACCCGCGCTAGCCCTGCCTCGCTCTGGCGTTAGTTACCTAACCTAACGGTGCAGACGGGACATCGAGGCGAATGCGGATGGCATAAGCGTACCTTATATTTATCTGTGATGTTTAGGTGGACTTAAATGATAGGACATTCATTAATGAGATTAATGAAAGAAAATAAACCTAAAAGATGTTGTAGAATCGAAATTCAAAATAAAACAGGTAGCTACAGTTCTTGCTTTGCATCGCGGTGTTCCTTGTAGAACATCCTGCACCTTATTTGATAAGGAAAGGACCGAGATCCCTTCACCGGGAGTGACTCCTTTAGCAATAACTGGCAGATGCTACAGCCCTCAGTCTGTCATTTGATTGCTTCTATAGTTTTTGCTTTGCAGAGAGGTATATATGATATATCCTGCACCTTATTCGATGAGGAAAGGGCCGACGATCCCTTCACCGGGAGTGACCCCTTTAGCAAAACTAGAAAAGCTTCAAAAACACTCCATTTAAAAACCATTTGATTCCGCAACGAGATCAAGTTCAAAGCGTTAAAGGTTTTCTTAAAAACCATTCGCAACCCTCCGTCATTTTAGGAAGTAGAGTACTTAGTATTCGTGCTGTGTTTGTTGACCATAGTCAAGGCACAATGTACGGTAGCTAAGTGATGTCTTCCTACACCGCATATGATGCGATTAGTTAGGACAGTCGCGTGACTTTGTTGACCTTAGTTAAGGGTCATGTGGGTGGGTCTAATTAATCATGAAATGACGGGTAGAACTTGACTAGTGCTTATGATTTGTTGACCATAGTTAAGGTCATAGGTGCTATGGGTAAAAACCTTTATCGGGAATTTCAAGTGTTGAAATTTGCAATGAGATTGCATACCTTCTATATGATAGTTGGATCCCGATATCCACTGCGAGTAATTGTTACTCCTGGGAGAGTTTTGCACTTTACAATTAGCCGATCAAGTAGGTGTCTAGAAAGGTGTCAACGGGGTTACGCTCCTGCGAAAACGAGGTTTACTGTAATTAGGTCCGTGCGAAAGAACAGGGAACCTCCCTCAAAGTACCGACACTGGCCTAGCTGAAAGATTGGCAAACTTGTAGAGTGTGATTAATCCCGGCTAGTCTTTCCTTTTAGTGTTTGAAGGAAGATTTGATAAAAACAGTGGGATCCATCCTGATTAGATAAAATAAATAACCAATCTAATCTTGCAAGAGCGCACGCAGAGTGTTTTCTTCTCTCTCTCTTCAGGTAGCGACCATATCACGCCTTAATCAATATAATAATATGGATGTATTGACCGAACCCGCTTGTTATACTGAGCTGGGGAACGTTGGACCCGCTCCAACTTATAATTGTTATAAGACCGAGCAGGAAATAGGGGAATACCAAGATTCCCATGCCGCCCAAATGAAGAAAGTGCATATGATGCATCTTCTTCGGGTGTGTTCGTTACACAGAACTGTTTCTCAGTATCCTCTGCATCCTGGGTATTTGATACCGGATTAGGATCCCAGATATGTAATCTGTTACATAGGGCTACAAAAGGCAGAGAACTGAGAACGGGTGATAAGTTTCACGAGACAGAAAACGGGGCAAGTGTTGCAGCCAAGTCTGTTGGTCACTGTCACCCTGTATTACCAGTACATTGATTCTGAACGAATGTTATTAGATACCGAACCTGATATACAAAATCATATCAGTCTCTTTATTAGTAAAGAAGGATATAATTTTGTATTGTTGGATATTGTTTTGAACATTTCCTATATCAAAAGTTGATCGGTTCAGGCACGTTATCTAAAAGCATTGACGTTCTAAATCAAACTACAGTTCCTAGTATACAGAACACACACAAGAGGAAGAGTTCAGAAATGAACGGATCCTTCTTGAGGTATTATAGACTAGCTCATATCAATGTGACCCGACTAGCTTAAGTTACATTTAAGATGCATATTTAAATTAGTTTGAATTTATATCTTGTGAAACTTGCCAGTCATGTCGCAAAGATTAGATGACCAAAGCTCTTTTTATTGGAAACTGAGAAAGAGTTAGTGAACTCTTGGGACTGATACATAGTGATGTATGCAAGGTCCCCTGTCTACACATGCCAAGACCAGTTCTTTGTACTTTATTACATTCTCTGATAATCTCTCAAGATTCAGCCATATGTTCCTGTTGAAACATAAGTCTGAAGCTTTTGAGATATTCACAGAATATAAGTTAGAAGTAGAGAACCAAAAATCGGGTATAAGTATTATGTCCCATGATAAGATCAAGGAGGAGAATACTTGTGCATGGAATTCTTAGACTATTCTAAACGAAAATGAGATTCTCTCTCAGTATTACTCCTCTGAATACACCACAGCACAACGGTGTATCAGGGCGGAGCAATCGCACCGTATTAGATATGGTGTGCTCTATGATGAGTACTACTGAGTTACCTATTTCCTTTTGGGGTTGTGCACTTGAGAAGCTGCATACCTGTTGAATTGGGTTCGAATCAAATCAGTGCCTACCACTCCATATAAGATATGGTATGGGAAGAGCCTATCTCTTAAGTAAGTTAAGATTTGGGATTGTCCGGCCTATGTCAAAAGCAAAATCCGGACGAGATCGAGGCAAGGTCAGTTCTGTAGAACTGGAAAGGTTCCAGCTATACAAACTGCAGCTGATGATTTGATAGAACCAAAGGATTCAATAGTCCCCGACGAACCTCAGCCTCTCCGCCGATCTGGTAGGGTTCCTCATCCGCTTGAGATATACTTCGGTTTCTCGATGACAGTGGGAGCGAGAATTGCATCATGAGATGATGACCCAACTAGTTTCGAGCAGGCCATCGAGAGTAGGGACTCTGTGAGAATGGCTGGATACTTAGCGATCTGAGATGGAATCCATGTACACCAACAAAGTATGGACTTTGGTTGCTATATCTGAAGGGTTAAATCCCCATCAGGAGCAAGTATATCTTGAGAAGATTACTTGGTGTAGATGGAAAGGTTGAGACTTTCAAAGCTAGACTTGTCAAAGGTTTTCGTCATCGACCAGGCATGGATAATGATGAAACTTTTTCCAGGGACTATGCTTAAGTCCATCCAGATCCTACTTGCCATTGCTGCATACCATGACTACGATATCTGGTGGTTGGGTGCCATGACTACTTTTCTAAAATGATTTAGAAGAGAACGTCTATAAGAACACAGCCAGAGGGCTTCGTAGACAGTGGGAGCAGCAAAAACGTGTGCAAGTTGCTTTACAGAATAAAGCAGGCATCGCGGAGTTGGAACGTCTGTTTTGATGTGGTAGTCAAAAAGTTTGACTTCATCAAAATGGTAGATGAACCTTGTATATACAAAACGGTAGTAGAGAGTAAGGTGGTCATCCTCGTATTGTACGTGGACAACATACTCTGGATAAGAAAAGAGTTTCTTATGCTACGCACGGTCAATCTCCTCTTTTCATAAGGATTCTCCAAATAGGATAAAGATGATACCTCCTAAATCCTGAGATTTGGATCTATGAGATAGATCTAAATGGATGTTAGGCTTCTCACTAAGTTTAGTGAGATAGTATCAATCGGTCCTGGGGAGAATCACTGGAAAGGTTCCAGGGTGATAAGCACGACTGAATGTCAGTCACAGGCATTGTCTTTACCCTCAGTAAAAGGACGGTATGTTGGAAGAGTTCCAAGCTAGATACCGTGGCAAACAAGACGATAAAGGCTGGTAACATCGCTATTAAAGATACTACCAAAGAGGCAGTTTGGGTGTATATTGGTTCATAAGATGAACTAGGTTCCTACCATTGTGTGACAATGGAAGTGTGGCTTTGGCCCAGGAACCCCGATCCCATCAGTGACCCAGACATATTCTAAGGCAGCATCACCTGATCATGGAGATAGTTGATCTCCAGGGTGATCGAGGTTAGGAGAGTAGAGTTAGAGGACAACACGGCGGATCCACTCACAAAGGCTTTTTCCCAAAGAGAGACTTTTATGGGATGGTTGAGTATGAGATACTGCAACCACTGCTACAGATGGCCCTAGTGCAAGTGGGAGATTGTTAGTTATATGTATGCACTAGAGGCCATTACTGTACATAGGATGTATATTGTAGTGAATGCTGGGACATATATAGGTAGGGCTTTCTTGCTCGACATGATAGTACGCTATCTGGTTGCTCTTTATCTTAACATGTATACTTTCTGTCTCTCTGTTACATGTTGATAAAGCCCTTAGGATGTGTACTCGACTTCCAGGACTATGATGTAGATCATACTAGTGGGGCCTGGGTAGTCCATGAGTACGTCCTTCAATGTTCCTAGTCGTGGGACTATCGAGACAGGGCATTGTCATGACCCGAAAGAGCACGTGACTGGCCCTTGAACCATATGAAGTCTATAGGACCCCATCTGATCCAAGTAAGCCAAAAGCCCAGAAATCTAAAACCATTTAAAGAGTAATAAGGAAAAACTGGTTTTAAGAAGTAAAGAAATCATGTTTCAAAAATCAAAGTTTTTAAATAACTAAGCCGAATATGCATTTTAAAAATGTGTAACCTTTCCTGAAAATTTCGGCAGAGTTTCCTTTGTAACAACTGGCCCCGAACGAGGTACAACAAGAATAATATATATAATGATAAAAGGCATCCCCAAGCGGGAGCTAGCTCTTCGTCAATCGACGGTCACAACCACGCAAGCAATAATAATATACAACGCCAAAGGACGAGGATCAAAAACCCCAAAAGAAACTCAAAACAGCCAGAAAACCGTAATACTACCGCGCGACTCTAAGGTCGAAATAATACAACACTGTTTTCTAAGTCTGAAACAATATACAAGTTTTGGTTGATGGAATGTCTAGATACAATGAATAATACATGAACAATGGCAGTTCTGATACAAAAGAACCCACCTACCCAAGCAAGTCACCCATAAGGAAGCAGTGTGCCAGAAATGCCGCTATGGAATCTGTACGGAAAAAACCTGCAAGAACTGTGGCACAACGGGGGTGAGTTGCCAACTCGTGAATAGAAAATATCTACAAGCAGAGATCGAATGTATGACCCATCCTAGCTCAATACGATCAATAAACCTCAATATGAATAAGTCTGAAGCATGCTAAACTGGCAATGTAATCTCTATACATGAGTGTAGTGCCAAGTGCTCGTGCTAGTACCTCAGGTAATAGCATATCATAAATGTGAGGTATGATCAATGTAATCAAATCTGCATGTACGTGGATCCCGTCCACTCGTCACCAAATAACAATAACCATCATGGATGTAAATATCATAAAGCATGTGCATGGGAATATGAGGATATAAACCATCTGTGTCCCTCGCGACACGTCAAAATCATGGACCGGAGTGCCCAGCATCGACACTCGAAAACATCATGAAAACTGTGCCCAGCATCGGCACGTAAATCCTCATATCGGGCTCCGTCAGTCCGGATCGGCCCACGGGCTCTGTCTGCGGTATCGGCCCTCGGCCGCGGCAATACGCCCATATCCATCTATCGACTCTGGTCAGTATCCTCCGGATAACCGCCAGGTCCAACCAATCACCGGTAGGTACTCGCCACCCTGCCAGGCTCATCGTCTACTCCACGAAAAACATTTCTTGCCCCGAGGAACCATACCGGGTCCACCATGTACCCGCAATCGGCCTCATCCGCCTCCTCGAATCGGGTTTCACATGTCGCTCTCAGCACCGAGAAAACACATGGTGGACGCACTGAAATATCATATCAAGGGTAACCGGGTTTTAAAACAATTACCTATTCTCCTTTTGAAACACCCACGGTTCCCAAAAAACAGAAATATCATGGAAACAATATATCTCAATGCGTATAATCAGAAAGCATGATGTATGCGACATGTAAAGAAATGTAAGAAACATACATTGAATGCAACAGTACTACAGTGTAGTGACATGGCAATTATCGATGATGAAGTGTATGAGCCGGCAAACAAGTGTACGTGGAACATACGCATCATCGATAATGGTGCTGGTATCCTAGCTGCATGACTGAAATATATCAACAATACAAGCGATGCAATGCAAACAGCATGAATATACGGAATCGAATAATCAACGCAAAAGTAAAGAACCTGCCTCAATAGAAATATCATGCAACCTTGCCTTTTGAAATAAGACAAATCAGGGCTTTTGGTAAAATAAGGGCTACGGTGTTTTAAGAAAAGATGCGTCGCTTGAAAATATCCGTAGAATCCCTTTTTTTGCCTATCTTTAAAATATCCCCGATTCGTTAGTTTTGAAATAGGTATGACTCGGGTCAAGTCTAATGCCTACTATGCGAACTACGGACCCAACAATCAAGTCAATCGGGAGGGGTATGGAAACCACCTAAATCTGAGTCGATATACATATATATATATAGTCGGTGATCTCGCCTCAATAGTATCACGTACGATACAGTATATCATATAACATTCTCGAGTCATGAGTGCAGATCTAACATTAATATAAAGCTCGTACGGTAAATCGTCGTACGGCATCCCAAAAGCTGGGTACGGTTCAATATCACATTTATCTCATCACATATCCGGTGTCACTACCATCATATCACATCTCAAATACGAACTCTGTCATATCGCCGAATCTCACGGCCTCAATCAAACCCCATCGACTCATCTCAATCCCATGTATCATCCTCAATCCCGTATATATGAACACATAGTCCCATACCCATGTGTAGATATACACACCTCTATATGCGCACAGATAAATGAAAGAATGTATGCAAGTATATGTGTACGTGTATGTGTGGGTGCAACCAGTACTCTAGGGTTTCGCGCTATACTAAACCAATACATCCTTATCATCAATAATTCCAAACAACACATAATAAATATATGTGTGTATACGTATTCGTATACATCACCACGGACTGCGGGGGTGCTATACGCCATCCACCCGACTTCTCCCCGTAGATATAAATCCACTCACCTTCCTTCTCATGTGTCGGTGCCGATGTCGCCATCTTCATCTTCTTTGCCTCAACATCACGTAGAGTACCTACAAGTATATCACAATGCTAAAGCACATGAAAATCATATCGGAAACCAAAATAGCACACGCTACTCGCATAGGTAAAAACCTATCGTCTCGCATGTAACACGTTCAATATCCACTTGTCGTTGACGTCCAAACGCCACCCGACAGAAACGAATCATCAAATACCAAAATCCATGCTAAATCAAGTCGTAAATCATACGCCAACTCAAGCAAATCAACCCAGATTTTACCCTAACAGGAATTTGTCAAAAATAGACATATCCAGGGTCAAGACTAGAGGAAATAGGGCCATGCACCAAAATCGAGGCAATTCCCTCCTGCTCTGGCCACAATTTGCGGCCAGAAGGAATTAATTGGCGGCCGTACTTTGGAGTTGGGGGCTAGGGTTTGGTGTGGTGGTTCCATGGTGCCTGCACATCTCACTGTCAACTCAGTTTTATTTTTAGGGTCTCGGGGTGATAGCAGATTCTTAAATACGATCACAGATTCACAGTTTTTCTCCGACATCGTCTCATAAATCCGTATTCTGGTTTCAAGTTCAGGTTCGGGTCCAATTTAACATCACACAAGGGGTTCTAAGGTCACAACAAGCCTCAATTTCACTTTGATTTCAGGTCTAACCCTAAACCCTAACTTGAATTCTCCAAAGTCCACAAAACGACACAATATCGATATGAAACTAGTATTGATGCACAAGAAATGAGATACTACTCTAATAGGTGCAGAAATTACCTTCTTTGGCAACTCAAGAAAATTCTTGAGTTGCTCAAAGTCCTCCAAATCCAATCTTGCTAGGTTCAATGTGTAGCTAGTGAGCTTGGGAGCAAGTTTTGTGAAGTGGGAATGGGGTTTTGGTGAGGGAAATGAGAGGGATCTATGAAGTGAAGGGGAGGGAGATGAGGGAGCAGGAGCAGGATCAGCAGCAGCTCCATGAGAGGGGAGAGAGAAATGGGTGTGAGGAAATGATGGGTATGGTTCAAAAAGTGGGGGTTGACCTAGTCTCTCTCTCTCTCATCATCATCATACATTTTTCTTTCTTTTCTTTTCTTTTCCTTCTCACTCCAATAGTGAACCCAAAAAAACAACTATGGCAATAGAAATGTAACACAAGTGTAACAAGTGTGGAAAATGATATGTGCACATTTTTGCACAAAAATGCTAAAAATCCAAATTAGCGATTTTTAATCGCGATTAGCACTAAATTAGCATATAACTAATCTTAAAACTTTAAAATGGCATAATTCCGTAAAATACTCTATTTTAGAATTTTCCATAATTTTTCTCCATTTATTTGTATTTAAATATACCCGAATATTAAAATATTCATTAAAATAATATTAAATTATAAAAATTCCCGAAAATAATATTTTATTATTTTGGAAACGTTACAATCTACCTCCCTTAAAGAAATTCGGTCCCCGAATTCAAATTTAAAACCCCCAAATACTAAAACATTTCGATACTAATTCCAAGTCGTCGGGGCTTCGAAATCAGGAATACATAAAACGTATCATAGCACAATGAATGCACGTGAGTACTGAGCAGATAACTCAAAAGCAATACTCCGTCAAGTATCCCGCAATCATCAGAGTCATGGTAAAGACACAAATGTCAAATCCAATACAAAACCAATATGATATAGATCAGAACTATACATGTAGACATCCAATCTATACATGTGAATAGCTGATGTAAATGCATGCCAAATCTTTTTAAGTCGCTGTGCGATATGCGTAACACTGCACAGTGGCGGACGTTTTTCATAAGAAAATAACTATATACGTATATATATATCCTTTGTTTAATAGGTACGTTCCGCCGTTTTGAAAACAATTTAGAAGGGTTTCCTTATTTTTAAAAAGTTTCATGTCATATCGGACACGTAGGTATATATATACCGAGACCATAGCTCGCTTTTTGGAAATCCCTTCGAACCATCAATGCATGCAAAATATATCCAGGTACTGTCCTCTGACTAGTCCTGCTCGGTATGAAAACAAATATCCAATATCATAAAAATGTACTGCTCCAAAAGGAATAAATCCTAAAAAAAAAGAATGCACATAACACCACCATGTGCATCTGGTGTGCACGGAAATCAAAATCCATATATGTGCCATACAGGTGCACAAAACCACATCTAGGTGCAACGGGTGTGCACGAAGCATCTGTCATAGGCAATGTGTGTGCCTGACAGCCAAAATCCGGTGCATCTGACATGCACGAAGAATCTCGATTTAGTGCATCGGGTGTGCACCAAAATCGTATCTCAAAACTTGCGCCCAACATGCGCGAAAATCCAAATCGGTGCATCCATCGTGCACGAATGAAAATCTAAATCCTGCGCACTCAACATGCACGGAATCACAAAATCCAATAGCAAACGTCGAACATGCGTAAGTCCAGTCAAAAGCACGGAGTGCAAGAATCAATCATCAATATCAGGGTCAAAATCGACGATATAATGCGGCTCAATAAAAATCAGGTGTACCGCGATGGAAAATCTCACAACCGTGTGCATCAGCGTGCACAAATCAAATTAAAACACTAAAAGTGCACGAAAACTATGCTGGAAGCGTAGATCAAATCACCGGCATAAAGTAGGCATGAAATCACAATCAATATCTCAAAAGTAATAACTATGTGCAAGGTATAAATACCCAGTAGGTGCAACCATGGTGCACAAAATCAAATATCATGGAACTCAGTCATCAAGAATAAATCATACAAATAGATCGCCCAAAATACCGAAATCCAAAGCGACGGATACGTGATAGTCAAATCACAAAATCACAAATCATAAATACTGTCGTCGGTACATCCTCCTTCGAGTCGAGAAGGTGCCGGTACATCCAATGCTAGCGGCGCAAGATATCTACTTGCCTCATGCTCGCGGCTGGCGTCCTCTGCCTCTGGTTTCTTATCTTCCCTGTGGATTACCAATCTCGCAACCCATCGGCTCATCGGCCCGGTCAGGTGTGCTGACAGGAACGATTCCGTTCTGGCACTTTCCTGGTCATCTCTCGGTCAATCCTCACGATCGCTCGTAACGCAGCACATCTCTGGCGCCGACCTCTGGTCCTCTAAATGCACATCACACATCGGCTCCTGGTGCAAATCTTATTGCAGCAGTGTACTGGAAGGAATCCCTGCTCAAGGTCTCTTTTGACCTCGCCTAAGCCAAACTGTACGGAGGCTGGTACTCTGGCACAATCTTTCCTCGCTCTCTGGACATCCGCGTCCTTAGTACAACATCTCCTCGGAAGCTGGTCGTGCCCCAACGCTCCTGTAGACATATCCGACCCTTAAATCTTAACGGGGAATAGTAACAGCTCGTCTGCATCTCGCACGAACTTCTTGTCCCGCTTGTCTGTATCATCGACCATTTCGACATCGCGTCTCTATCCGCGCACTGCAATGTCCTCAGCTATGGTCCCTCCAAAGTCTCTAACACGGACTCGAAATCACGAACTCGGTATCTTCGTCACTCAGTAGGAGATATCTAGCCGATCACGTCCTCAACGTGCGTATCGCATCTCTGATGTCAGCGGAGTGGAACGTCATCTCGTCGAAATCTCATGCGAACTCTTTACTCCACTCTGCTTCAATATCGACTGATTCGGACTCATCTCATCGTGGCTACACAGATTGCGCTCCAACGGCTATGCTCGTATCTGGAGTCTCCCAAGCAGTGTCCCATCACAATATCCGAAAGATGTCGAACCATCCGATCGACTCGTCAGAACCTCACAATCTCCCAAGAGCTCAACATCTCGAGTACAGTTTAATAGTATCGAGTACATACCACAGCAACGGTGGTCCAGCCGTAGAAGGGCAAACCCAAGCCTCACTAATGGCGCCGCGGAATTGCCGCAAACCCTAAGGTTCAAAGGATTTCACACGGTCATTATGTAGAGTTAGGGTTTCATTCTTCTAGAGGGTCCATAGAATCGCTTGCATGTCTTTCCGAATACTTTAAACTTGGAAAATGGGTTCCCGACATTCGATCGTCTCAATCGACTCTCAACGAATCCGCGTGAAGTCGCCTCTAGCTGGAATCAATCTACCTGATGGCCTCGCATCGGGGTAAGCGAACGGACCAAATGTCCTAGTCATTAATCCTCGGTGACTAGCGACTCACTATCATATCTCTAAGAATATGCTCATGCTGCAGTAGCTCCAATCATCTGGGTGATATCTCATCATTCGCAGCAACAACTGGCTCCTTCGTCCGTGCGCTGAACAACGCCTCAATCGTCCTACATAAGCGATAATATCAACGGTCATCACATCCTGGCTAGCCTCTATCAGTGGCTCAATCCTCTGGTGCCGATCAGCACATCCGGAAATCTCGTAAAAGCGATCAATCCAACGCTCATGGCGCGAAAACACAATAAGACGACTCCTCAATTTGCAATCGTATGTCTCTGGAATCATGCCCTGGTCAGTCCTCGCCCACGACGAGCTCATGCTGACGCAACTCGAGCCGTAGCTCACTCTGCCCGTGCAATCGTGGCAGTAAAACCAAAACCAGTATCGATGAGGATAGATCATAGGAAGGAATATAATACGGTGCAAGGAAATGTACATACTAAGGTTTCTTAAGCGGAGTTGCGTGTCGTAAGTATGCCGCGGAACATACGTACGGTACGTCCCTCTACTCAAGCTACTTACTCCATCAACCAAAGGTCATCCTATGCGACGAAAGTTCGGGTATAATACCCCCTCGACTAAGTCTAAGTTCCGTAAGGTCAAGCCTAAGTTCCGTATATATATAAACGCCCTAGGCTCCACATAGTCAAACTTAGACTCGAACCAAGGTCAACCTAGCGCTCTGATACCAACTTTGTCACGACCCGAAAGAGCACGTGACTGGCCCTTGAACCATATGAAGTCTATAGGACCCCATCTGATTCAAGTAAGCCAAAAGCCCAGAAATCTAAAACTATTTAAAGAGTAAATAAGGAAAAACTGGTTTTAAGAAGTAAAGAAATCATGTTTCAAAAATCAAAGTTTTTAAATAACTAAGCCGAATATGCATTTTTAAAATGTGTAACCTTTCCTGAAAATTTTGGCAGAGTTTCCTTTGTAAAAACTGGCCCCGAACGAGGTACAACAAGAATAATATATATAAAATGATAAAAGGCATCCCCAAACGGGAGCTAGCTCTTCGTCAATCGACGGTCACAACCACGCAAGCAATAATAATATACAACGCCAAAGGGCGAGGATCAAAAACCCCAAAAGAAACTCAAAACAGCCAGAAAACCGTAATACTACCGCGCGACTCTAAGGTCGAAATAATACAACACTGTTTTCTAAGTCTGAAACAATATACAAGTTTTGGTTGATGGAATGTATAGATACAATGAATAATACATGAACAATGGCAGTTCTGATACAAAAGAACCCACCTACCCAAGCAAGTCACCCATAAGGAAGCAGTGTGCCAGAAATGCCGCTATGGAATCTGTACGGCAAAAACCTGCAAGAACTGTGGCACAACGGGGGTGAGTTGCCAACTCGTGAATAGAAAATATCTACAAGCAGAGATCGAATGTATAACCCCATCCTAGCTCAATACGATCAGATATAAATAAACCTCAATATGAATAAGTCTGAAGCATGCTAAACTGGCAATGTAATCTCTATACATGAGTGTAGTGCCAAGTGCTCGTGCTAGTGCCTCAGGTAATAGCATATCATAAATGTGAGGTATGATCAATGTAATCAAATCTGCATGTACGTGGATCCCGTCCACTCGTCACCCAATGACAATAACCATCATGCATGTAAATATCATAAAGCATGTGCATGGGAATATGAGGATATAAACCATCTGTGTCCCTCGCGACACGTCAAAATCATGGACCGGAGTGCCCAGCATCGACACTCGAAAACATCATGAAAACTGTGCCCAGCATCGGCACGTAAATCCTCATATATCGGGCTCCGTCAGTCCGGATCGGCCCACGGGCTCTGTCTGCGGTATCGGCCCTCGGCCCCGGCAGTACGTCCATATCCATCTATCGACTCTGGTCAGTATCCTCCGGATAACCGCCAGGTCCAACCAATCACCGGTAGGTACTCGCCACCCTGCCAGGCTCATCGTCTACTCCACAAAAAACATTTCTTGCCTCGGGGAACCATACCGGGTCCACCATGTACCCGCAATCGGCCTCATCCGCCTCCTCGAATCGGATTTCACATGTCGCTCTCAGCACCGAGAAAACACATGGTGGACGCACTGAAATATCATATCAAGGGTAACCGGGTTTTAAAACAATTGCCTATTCTCCTTTTGAAACACCCACGGTTCCCAAAAACCAGAAATATCATGGAAACAACATATCTCAATGCGTATAATCAGAAAGCATGATGTATGCGACATGTAAAGAAATGTAAGCAACATACATTGAATGCAACAGTACTACAGTGTAGTGACATGGCAATTATCGATGATGAAGTGTGTGAGCCGGCAAACAAGTGTACGTGGAACATATGCATCATCGATAATGGTGCTGGTATCCTAGCAGCATGACTGAAATATATCAACAATACAAGCGATGCAATGCAAATAGCATGAATATGCGGAATCGAATAATCAACGCAAAAGTAAAGAACCTGCCTCAATAGAAATATCATGCAACCTTGCCTTTTGAAATAAGACAAATCAGGGCTTTTGGTAAAACAAGGGCTACGGTGTTTTAAGAAAAGATGTGTCACTTGAAAATATCCGTAGAATCCCTTTTTTTGCCTATCTTTAAAATATCCCCGATTCGTTAGTTTTGAAATAGGTATGACTCGGGTCAAGTCTAATGCCTACTATGCGAACTACGGACCCAACAATCAAGTCAATCGGGAGGGGTATGGAAACCACCTAAATCTGAGTCGATATACATATATATATATAGTCGGTGATCTCGCCTCAATAGTATCACGTACGATACAATATATCATATAACATCCTCGAGTCATGAGTGCAGATCTAACATTAATATAAAGCTCGTACGGTAAATCGTCGTACGGCATCCCAAAAGCTGGGTACGGGTCAATATCACATTCATCTCATCACATATCCGGTGTCACTACCATCATATCACATCTCAAATACGAACTCTGTCATATCGCCGAATCTCACGGCCTCAATCAAACCCCATCGACTCATCTCAATCCCATGTATCATCCTAAATCCCATATATATGAACACACAGTCCCATACCCATGTGTAGATATACACACCTCTATATGCGCACAGATAAATGAAAGAATGTATGCAAGTATATGTGTACGTGTATGTGTGGGTGCAACCACTACTCTAGGGTTTCGCGCTATACTAAACCAATACATCCTTATCATCAATAATTCCAAACAACACATAATAAATATATGTGTGTATACGTATTCGTATACATTGTAAGTCTACGGTAGCGCCCCGGCCGTCTACAGACGCCAAATGCGGAACAAAAACTTTTTAACTGGCGCTATCGTATACTTTAACCCGGATCTGCCATTATTGCTAAACTAACAAACTGTAAAGAGTGTAGAAAGGATATACCGAATGATCCGAGTCCTTCGTTCTTTAACCATCATCCCACGCTCCGTTGCGGCTGCTCCGATCTCTTCGATCTCCGATCTGCTCGTCCAGGTGGCACCACATCACTGATTCTTTAAACGGGCTCCCGCCTCTGACTCGAGGCAACTCGGTCGTCAAGTTTGCCAAAAGAGACGACCAAGATTGATGTAGAGAATGAGTAGATGACTTTGTCTCACTTCGTCCAAGTCCGTGGACGATCGGTTAATGAAGTTGCCGATGGAAATGAAATGGAACAAGAAATGAACTATGAAATTTCCATGTATCCAAAACTTTAGTCTTTTCTTTTAACAACCATAAATTTTCTCTCATGAGTGTGTGGAGGAGGAGAGGGGGCCGGCCACTTATTTGGAAGAGGAGGGTGAGTGTAGGAGCAATCAAGGAGGTGACCATAAACAAAGATCATGAAGAAATATCCTTAAGTAAACAAGAACATTAAAGCTTAAAGCATGAGTCATTATAACACATCATCAAGCCTTTAATGCACCAATTAATGTCAAGATGACTCATTAGCCATCTCACCACTTCTAGAACCTTCTAAAATGATGACTCACTCTCATCCAAGAAAAGATAAATCCGTCTCTAACCGAATGTTAAAAGACGGCTAATAGAAAACTGGAAACTGGCAACTTCCAAAAGTGATCCTGAAACGACTTTCAGGAAAACCCCGAAACTGTATAAATATACCCGTATTTGTATTACGACCGAATACAAATGCAACTGAGACAAAGATATTATATCTACTCAATATAATACTCGGATCCGGCTTAAACCAAAGCCGACCAGTATCAACTGCCCGAAAAATAACACGTGCGTAAACGCACGTGCATTTTCCGAACCCTGCCATAAAACCATACGGCCTCTACAACATTTCGCCCGAACTTGGGAAACTGTCTGTGGGGGACTTTAATGACTCGTCAGTACCCTGGCAGTGGGTTTAACCACAAACCGTCAGCGGCACTAGCAATGCGTAACGGCTGCCCATGGACTGACCTCAAGAGAGGCCGATGAGCGAACTCATCCGGAAACCCTACTGAGCCTAACAGTGACAATGTATATACAGTCCGGTCCGTTCGTCTATGAGTATCGCATATCTGCCTGGGGGGCTAGTAACGTCAAACCCCCAATAGCAGTATAAGTCGTGTCGGAGTGTTGCCCAATAACACCCTGAGATACTACTGGAGTACCTACCAGTAAATCTCCTGCCATGGCCATGGACTTTGTGTAATGGCTCTCCTAGACACAGCACGACCTCGCCCCCAATACCGGGAGAGACGAATCCCCTGCCGATCCGCTCACGTGCCTCCATATGGCTCGGGACTGTACCTAAAAGCTACCTGTTTGCACGACTCCTTTGAGCCGTGGTAGGGTAGCAATCAAAGCACAGTGGGAACTCACACGAGACAAATGACGACCTCAGGTCGATGAACTAACCTGTACACATGTCACCAGGGAACTGCTATCTGACGATATATATAATACCAACTAGCAGGTTCCCGGCGAGTCCTGTCCGGTGTACTCATAACCCAATGAGCACCTGTATACATCTTAGGTGATCCAACTGACACCAGTGGCTTGTGAGACCGGCCACCGCCCCTCGTCGGGGTCTCGACTGTACACACTAGTCTACTCCGGAGTATCGATGCCCTGTCTCGAAACTCCCACGACTAGGGACAACAATTAAGGATATGCGTCTAAACCACCCAACTCTCACGTATATGATCGCCATCATACAGTTGGTGGTAAAGCAAGATCCTAAGGGCTCTATCAAAGTGTAACATGTAATCAGTCACCTGAACATGTACACGACTGATAAAGGCAAACCAGATAGCATACTATCATCTCGAGTAAGACTGTTCTACCGGTATAGGTCCTCCGCAATCATTGCAATCACGTACCTGCGATCCAATAATTGACTATGAGGGCACTATCTCCAACAATCTCCCACTTGCACTCAAGGCTAATTATTGCGATGTCGACTACTCACAGCCCGTGTGAAACCGAACATCCAACTCCTCTACTAATCAGTTTCACAAAGCCCGTTTGTAAAACTATTGTGTTCGAGAAATAGCCTCAGTGAGTGGATCCGCCTAGATGTTTCTTTCTATATCTCTCTTAATCTCAAGTTCGCGGAGAAAGCCATCTCCCGAATTGAGTAATACCTGTCCTAGAATATGTCTGGATATCTGATGGGACCTAGTTCATAAATGAACTCCAAATCCAAACTTCTTAGACTGTATCGATCACTGAACCTAATCAGTATCCGGCACCATGCCACCCACAGTATCCTCTTGGACCATCTGTCCATAATACTGTCCCTCTTCGTCAGAGGGAAAAACTATAACTCTGACAATCACTCTGTCAACCCTGTCACCTTTGAAGCCTGGAATGATAACCGTCTCCCGAAAGAGGCTGCCGTCATCAAATCCGTAGATCATTTACTTATGTTCTAAAACTGCTTCCTTATGTTTCTCCAGGATTGGATTAATACAAACTTATTGCATCTAGTGCAAAAACAACATCTGGTGTGGTACTTGACATCTCATGATTGACTCAGTTGCCTAAGCAAGTGATTTGCCAATCATGCCCATCCCTCTCCCCTTTAGTCTGTAAGATACCTTTAGAGAGGGTGACTCCATCTCCTGCAGGTACACCACCATGCTAAGAGTCAACTATTCTAAAAACCATTAGAATACTGTCAAAGTACCCACATTGGGAAACTACCCAAATCCAGATCTAAAACCATAGATCTAGAAACCATAATGTCTGATATTATATCCATATCCTGTCTGGAGAAACAACTGTGTGACGACCACAGTACAACCGATCGTAGTATAGGAATTTTACTTCCTACTCTGTGTATGTCATCCAAATACCATGACATCACACCCTACTACCTTCTTAACAGATCCATCCCCTATTCTGATTGAAGTCAAACACATGACTGTCACATCAAAACTAGATGATCTATCTCCGCTATAACTGCTCTAGTCTATAAATAGACATAAGCTACTTGCCCACCATGCTTCCGCTACTCCCACTGACTACAACAACCCTCCTACCGGGTCTCATAGCCTGGAACAACGGTAATGTCAAGTCTGGGTAGATAAGCACCTCCCTGTCACCGTCCTTGAGGCTACCGAAGTACCTCTCGGGTGTCTGAGGTTACCCACCATTTCTGCGGAGTGGCTAATGGAATGTCAAACCTGATTGAATATATAGGTCCTATTAAATTTTCCGTAATCGTTCGCGGTTTTGGAATCACTTCCAGTTCTACCATACTCCCACTACTGTTTTTCTGAAAAAGATCCATTTTACTAAAACTGTGGCGAGTCAAGAACAATATCACTATTGATCTTCCAAATGGTAGAATATCAACCCTCGTCATAGCCAGGGTCAACCCACAAACAGCCATTACAGAAATGTACCCTGAGTTATCCAGAGTCTGGTTTTAAGCATAAGCTGGACAACTCCCCGTACCTTAACATCTTTTAAGATACGATCCATTCTATATCCAATACAGAAACTTTGGCACTTATTTAATTGGAGCCAGATTCAAATCATGCAACTGTCTCCAGTGCATATCAACTTAATGGAAAGAGGCTAATCAGTATTACTCAACTTAGGAATCCATCCAATTATGAGTAACCTAAAAGAGAAACACGTTTCTCAAAACCATCACTATCATCTGAATACCAATCACAAGAATCTACATCTTCGATCTCTTTGAAGAATCCCGATACTTGTGACACCTGGTTCTCTACTTTATTCTTATACCCACAACTTCTCAAAACTTAGACCTTGTATTTCTACGAAACACTTGTCTAAATACTAAAGAAGTTATAAGTAAACAGAACATAGTACGAGGACCTACCCCTTTGTCCTGATGGACACCGGACAACATACAATACTCTGTATAAGTCCGCTGAGTTGAACAACTCAAAACCTGTGCGTCGTAGGTTGAAAACTGTACCCTGGCGATTTCCTCAAATATCACCAATTACAACGAATTCCGATATAATGAGGATAATCACCTAATTCCCAATAACTTACTCCTACTCATCATCTGTAAAACCATACAGATATGAGAATGAAACCTGGTGAATACACACCCTGGAGTAAGTATCTAATCGGGAAAACAGTTTTCCATTAACAATGTACTGAAATATGAAAATATTTCGTAGGGGTATCCTGGTATTCATAGTAATGCCTCTTCCATAATCCAATTCATGACTTTAACCGTATATTTTATTGCCATCTCTCCAAATCCCTTTATTTGTCTTTAGTCGTTACCTTCTGTACACCATCGTTAGGCTAAATGGTTTTCTTCCTTCCCTACCGTTCGGCACCAGCCTATGGTTTGGAAGAAGACTATCCAGTAAGCATAATAGGTGTACCCCTTAAACCAAGGAGTACTCGCATCTCGAGAGAAGGTGATGATAAAAGACAACTGAATAATACCTTATTCTTTTAAAGGTGAAATAAGAGTGGCGATGAAGTACGCGGTTTGGTCGTGAATGATAACAGTCGCAATTTACTTTGCCCTCTTTCTAATCCCTTTATTTTGTCTTTACATATTACCTTCTGCACACCCTACTTAGGCTAATTGATTTTATTCATTCCCTACCTTTCGGCACCTGCCTATGGTTTGGAATAAGACTATCCAATAAGCGTAATAGGTGTACTCTCCTAAACTAAGGAGCCCTCGCAACCTGAGAGAAGGTGATAATAAAAGACAACTGAATAAACCAATTCTATTTCTCCTGAACCTGGATCCATCCTCGAAGAAGTCCCTTCGAGTTCGTATATAACCATACGATGGATCTATCTAATGGAAGTGGATGTCCGTAGTAATACGGGTGTTCTGAGAAATTCAAAGGGTAAAAGAAGGAGTAGCAATGACTTATGCAACATAGACAATCCAAAAGCCAGTATTTTAAGAAGGTTCGCTCAACCTGGTCACTGAGTCATAGTCTAGGGTCGGTCAAAGGTCGCTGCCAAAGAGAGAGAGAAAAGAAACACTCTGCGTGCACTCTAACCTAGATCAGAATGGTTATCACTTTATCTAATCCGGAAACCTCCCACTGTCCTGTCAAATTCTCCTCCAAACCAGAAAGAAGAATCAATCGGGATCACCCGAAGAGTAAACCAACTCATCAGTGGGAATCGGGATCCAACTCTCATCGCATGATAACGTGATGGAATGCATCCACGTTACTCATACTCCAGAAGGTATGCGCATACTTGGCAAGTTTTAGTTTCTTTAGAAACTCCCGATATGATTTTTGCCCCATGCTCTTATAACCTTGGCGTTAGGTCAAAATGTCATAAGTCACATGCCAAGTTCTACCCATCACTATCTTGTTAATTTGAACCCACCCGCACATGCCCTTGGCGTTAGGTCAAAATGGCAGAACGGCTGTCCCAAACCAACTCATCTATCTATGCAACAAATGAATACCCAGCAGCTACCAAACACTATGCCTTGGCGTTAGGTCAAAATACATAGCTTGAATACTACTGAATACCCAAAAGAAGTGACGGAGGGCTACGACTGGTTTTTTGGCGAAAAACCTTTAACGTAGTGAACTTGATATCGCTGAAGGAACCTGATAGCTTTTTAAAATATAGTGGCGAAAACCTTTTGCTAAAGAGGTCACTCCCGGTAAAGGGATCTCGGCTCTTTCCTCGTGGAATGAGGTGCAGGATATTCCACTGAATACCACGGTGCAAAGCAACTTATAATCGACTATAGTGAAGTTATTACCCTTACACAAACTTCTGCCCAAGGGGTCAGTCCCGGTGAAGGGATATCGGCCCTTGCCCCGTCGAATGAGGCGCAGGATATTCCACTGAATACCGCTATGCAAAACAAAAGGAAACATCTTTGTAATAACACATTTTAAATTTGTTCCAACAACTGTAAACAGGTTTGCTTTACTTTGCATTGATCAGAATCAACGCAGTCCCATCAATCAATCACACTAGAAAAGAACGAAAATAAAATGTACGTATATGCCATCCGCATTCGTCACTGGGTCCCGTCATCACCCGTTAGGTTACTTAACTAACGACAGAGCGGGGACTGGACTAGCGCGGGTGTAAAACATATACAACATCTAATAGTATATAAACCAATATACAATAATCGCTCCAGGCGTGATAATAAGCAACATTACAGAAAAGTAATAAGCATCACAGAACAATACAGATAATCTGGGATCCCCGGGTTTCACAGAGCCGCTGCTGAAACCTGACGTTCCCCTGTCGTGTGGATAGCCTGTGCAATGAAACCTAGACCCCTACGGGTGCGGCAAGTTACCCGCCAAAACCTGAAGCGAGGCAGCCCCCTACAGCAAAGTGAATGGACCACCCTGCACTTCACGGAATCCGGTAATCTTGGGCACCCCTCCTTGGGTCAACCTGTACCCCCTACGAGTGTGGCGAATAGTCTGCCAATTCTAGAGTGGGGCCCCTCTGCCTCTCAAAGCCATGAGATGCGGACCCGTTGCCCCTCCAGAACCCGGCTATCCGTGCACTCCGTCGCTGGGCAAAACCTAGTACAGTAATGAAAAATAGTACAACAGGTACATCGACTGCAACCTGGTCGTGCCCCAAAAGAATATTATACAACAGGCAGTGACGGCAGTCCACAAGTTGGACGCTCGCCCCGCAATATCAAATGTACAAATAAACTCAAACTGTACTACCATTGCACACTGCTATCCACCACGACAAATCCGCAACATCACAGCACAACACAGAACATCAACGCGAATGTCACGTTCGCAAACCCGTCTAAAAGAACTATAGCAATCAGACACGGTTTACCGATCAAATGACATTCCCGGTCGGAGATATAATGTAAGTACTGTAAACTAACATGTTTAAATTTCAATCGACTAAATATCACAAAGTGGGCCCCATGAACAACTGGTGAACAGTAACAAAATCTGGGCCCAAAAGATATATACCAAAAACCCCAAATTCCAACAAAGAAGACACAGACAAAATTTGGTGTACTGATCCCATAGAACGGCCGCGGATGCGCGGCCAAACCATGGGTTTGGCCGCGGTTCCGCGGCTCTTTGGTGGGATCACGTGACCAAATTTGGTCGGTGTGCTTCTGAGATCCTGCACAACTTTCTGTGATATGTGGAATAATTTTAGGACGCCGTTTAAAATCGACAGAAACTGTGAAATTGTAAAAATGTGGTTTTTGATTTTCGGTTCGATCGATATTTTAAACGCGTTAGCACAAGTTAGTATAGCAAAATGGTGAGGCTCTGATACCACTGTAAGTCTACGGTAGCGCCCCGGCCGTCTACAGACGCCAAATGCGGAACAAAAACTTTTTAACTGGCGCTATCGTATACTTTAACCCGGATCTGCCATTATTGCTAAACTAACAAACTGTAAAGAGTGTAGAAAGGTTATACCGAACGATCCGAGTCCTTCGTTCTTTAACCATCATCCCACGCTCCGTTGCGGCTGCTCCGATCTCTTCGATCTCCGATCTGCTCGTCCAGGTGGCACCACATCACTGATTCTTTAAACGGGCTCCCGCCTCTGACTCGAGGCAACTCGGTCGTCAAGTTTGCCAAAAGAGACGACCAAGATTGATGTAGAGAATGAGTAGATGACTTTGTCTCACTTCGTCCAAGTCCGTGGACGATCGGTTAATGAAGTTGCCGATGGAAATGAAATGGAACAAGAAATGAACTATGAAATTTCCATGTATCCAAAACTTTAGTCTTTTCTTTTAACAACCATAAATTTTCTCTCATGAGTGTGTGGAGGAGGAGAGGGGGCCGGCCACTTATATGGAGGAGGAGGGTGAGTGTAGGAGCAATCAAGGAGGTGACCATAAACAAAGATCATGAAGAAATATCCTTAAGTAAACAAGAACATTAAAGCTTAAAGCATGAGTCATTATAACACATCATCAAGCCTTTAATGCACCAATTAATGTCAAGATGACTCATTAGCCATCTCACCACTTCTAGAACCTTCTAGAATGATGACTCACTCTCATCCAAGAAAAGATAAATCCGTCTCTAACCGAATGTTAAAAGACGGCTAATAGAAAACTGGAAACTGGCAACTTCCAAAAGTGATCCTGAAACGACTTTCAGGAAAACCCCGAAACTGTATAAATATACCCGCATTTGTATTACGACCGAATACAAATACAACTGAGACAAAGATATTATATCTACTCAATATAATACTTGGATCCGGCTTAAACCAAAGCCGACCAGTATCAACTGCCCGAAAAATAACACGTGCGTAAACGCACGTGCATTTTCCGAACCCTGCCATAAAACCATACGGCCTCTACAACGTTTCGCCCGAACTTGGGAAACTGTCTGTGGGGGACTCTAATGACTCGTCAGTACCCTGGCAGTGGGTTTAACCACAAACCGTCAGCGGCACTAGCAATGCGTAACGGCTGCCCATGGACTGACCTCAAGGGAGGCCGATGAGCGAACTCATCCGGAAACCCTACTGAGCCTAACAGTGACAATGTATATACAGTCCGGTCCGTTCGTCTATGAGTATCGCATATCTGCCTAGGGGGCTAGTAACGTCAGACCCCCAATAGCGGTATAAGTCGTGTCGGAGTGTAGCCCAATAACACCCTGAGATACTACTGGAGTACCTACCAGTAAATCTCCTGCCATGGCCATGGACTTTGTGTAATGGCTCTCCTAGACACAGCACGACCTCGCCCCCAATACCGGGAGAGACGAAACCCCTGCCGATCCGCTCACGTGCCTCCATATGGCTCGGGACTGTACCCAAAAGCTACCTGTTTGCACGACTCCTTTGAGCCGTGGTAGGGTAGCAATCAAAGCACAGTGGGAACTCACACGAGACAAATGACGACCTCAGGTCGATGAACTAACCTGTACACATGTCACCAGGGAACTGCTATCTGACGATATGTATAATACCAACTAGCAGGTTCCCGGCGAGTCCTGTCCGGTGTACTCATAACCCAATGAGCACCTGTATACATCTTAGGTGATCCAACTGACACCAGTGGCTTGTGAGACCGGCCACCGCCCCTCGTCGGGGTCTCGACTGTACACACTAGTCTACTCCGGAGTATCGATGCCCTGTCTCGAAACTCCCACGACTAGGGACAACAATTAAGGATATGCGTCTAAACCACCCAACTCTCACGTATATGATCGCCATCATACAGTTGGTGGTAAAGCAAGATCCTAAGGGCTCTATCAAAGTGTAACATGTAATCAGTCACCTGAACATGTACACGACTGATAAAGGCAAACCAGATAGCATACTATTATCTCGAGTAAGACTGTTCTACCGGTATAGGTCCTCCGCAATCATTGCAATCACGTACCTGCGATCCAATAATTGACTATGAGGGCACTATCTCCAACATACATCACCACGGACTGCGGGGGTGCTATACGCCATCCACCCGACTTCTCCCCGTAGATATAAATCTACTCACCTTGCTTCTCATGTGTCGGTGCCGATGTCGCCATCTTCATCTTCTTTGCCTCAACATCACGTAGGGTACCTACAAGTATATCACAATGCTAAAGCACATGAAAATCATATCGGAAACTAAAATAGCACACGCTACTCGCATAGGTAAAAACCTATCGTCTCGTATGTGACACGTTCAATATCCACTTGTCGTTGACGTCCAAACGCCACCCGACAGAAACGAATCATCAAATACCAAAATCCATTCTAAATCAAGTCGTAAATCATACGCCAACTCAAGCAAATCAACCCAGATTTTACCCTAACAGGAATTTGTCAAAACTAGACATACCCAGGGTCAAGACTAGAGGAAATAGGGCCATGCACCAAAATCGAGGCAATTCCCTCCTGCTCTGGCCGCAATTTGCGGCCAGAAGGAATTAATTGGCGGCCGTACTTTGGAGTTGGGGGCTAGGGTTTGGTGTGGTGGTTCCATGGTGCCTGCACATCTCACTGTCAACTCCGTTTTATTTTTGGGGTCTCAGGGTGATAGCAGATTCTTAAATACGATCACAGATTCACAGTTTTTCTCCGACATCGTCTCATAAATCCGTATTCTGGTTTCAAGTTCAGGTTTGGGTCCAATTTAATATCACACAAGGGGTCTAAGGTCACAACAAGCCTCAATTTCACTTTGATTTCAGGTCTAACCCTAAACCCTAACTTGAATTCTCCAAAGTCCACAAAACGACACAATATCGATATAAAACTAGTATTGATGCACAAGAAATGAGATACTACTCTAATAGGTGCAAAAATTACCTCCTTTGGCAACTCAAGAAAATTCTTGAGTTGCTCAAAGTCCTCCAAATCCAATCTTGCTAGGTTCAATGTGTAGCTAGTGAGCTTGGGAGCAAGTTTTGTGAAGTGGGAATGGGGTTTTAGTGAGGGAAATGAGAGGGATCTATGAAGTGAAGGGGAGGGAGATGAGGGAGCAGGAGCAGGATCAGCAGCAGCTCCATGAGAGGGGAGAGAGAAATGGGTGTGAAGAAATTATGGGTATGGTTCAAAAGGTGGGGGTTGACCTAGTCTCTCTCTCTCTCATCATCATCATACCTTTTTCTTTCTTTTCTTTTCTTTTCCTTCTCACTCCAATAGTGAACCCAAAAAAACAACCATGGCAATAGAAATGTAACACAAGTGTAACAAGTGTGGAAAATGATATGTGCACATTTTTGCACAAAAATGCTAAAAATCCAAATTAGCGATTTTTAATCGCGATTAGCACTAAATTTGCATATAACTAATCTTAAAACTTTAAAATGGTATAATTCCATAAAATACCCTATTTTAGAATTTTCCATAATTTTTCCCCATTTATTTGTATTTAAATATACCCGAATATTAAAATATTCATTAAAATAATATTAAATTATAAAAATTCCCGAAAATAATATTTTATTATTTTGGAAACGTTACAGGCATCGATATTCCAGTGTAGACTAGCGTATATCTTCTCGACCCATATGATGGGCGATGGATGATCCCATATCCATTGGTGTTTGACATCAGAGATGGTATGCGGGTGCTCAGTGGAGACTGGGTACACTGAACGGACTCGCCGAGAAATGCCAGATGGTATTATACCTCAGATCAGATGGCAGTTCTCTGGTGACACTGGTACAGCTTAGTCTGTTGACCCGAGATCGTCATAGAGTCTTGTGTGTCTCCCACTGTGCTTTAATTTCCACCCTACCACGGCTCTACTGAGTCGTGCAAACAGGAGGTTTTTGGGTACAGTCCCGATTCATATGGAGGCAATGAGCGATAGGAGGGGATTCGTCTCTCCCGGTATTGGGGGTTGATGTTGCGCTATGCTCGACTGGCCATAACCGGAAATCCCTGGCCAGGGTTGCAGTGATTTACTGGTAAGAGTTATCAGTAGTTTCACGCTTGTTATGGACCTTACATCGGCATGACATATCAAGCTACTGGGGTCTGACGTTTACCACCCCTAGGCGAGATATGCGACATATCAGACGAACAGACCGGACTGTACGGTAAGTGTTACTGGTTGGATTCACAGGCGTGTGAGCGGGCTTGCTCGTTGATATTCTGATCGCTCAATACCCGAGTGGCCGTTACGTTTAGCAGACCGCTTGCGGCTTGTGGGTGTTTGATATGATCATCACCTGCTGCCGGCGTATTGACGAGTCTTTAGAGTCCTACACAGAGGTTTCCTGGCTCAAGCGAAACGAAATAGGAGCTCATATGAGATATGTGCAGGACCGAGAATAATACCAGTATGTGATACTGTATTCTATTCTTACGATTTGTATCATTGGACGGTTATATAAGATATAGCCGGGTTTCCGAATCAAGTGTTGATTCGATACATTGATACACTTGATATTAGTCGGTTATATGCAGTATGACCGGATCATTAAATCAAGTGTTGATTTAATGATTTAATGTATAATTATATATTTGATATATTACTTTACATTAACTAGTATTGGTTCACTTAAGATTATTTTCTCACTTGATTGTGCATATTGTATATATGATATATGTTTGTGCACTAGTTTGTATCATGTTTGATGATACATGCAAACTTGGGTGTGTGTTTACTTTAAACCATGTTTAGATTAATGGTTGGGGTTTTAACTTAATTATTTATTTCATTTATTTATTTTTTGGCAAGAATAAAATGGTGGCTAACTTTGTTTTGTTATTGAAGCTTCATGAAGCTTTGATAAGTCTAGCCATTTTGTCTTTTGCCTTAACCTAACCATTAAACCTAAAGCCTAGTTTATTCTCTACATGTGTTAGCCTCACCCATGGTTGCATTATGATAAGATCACTTGATTTATTATTATTCATTAATTCTTTTTCTATTCTCTTCTTCTTCTTCTTCTTGAGGAAGAAAAAGAAAGCTTGCTTGAAAATTATCAAGTGATGAATCCAAGTGAGAAATCCAAATCCAAAGTGAACCCACTTCCTATTTCTTCATCCTCTACCACTTGCCATGTTGTATAGGGTGTTTTCTTCACAAGGTTCATGACCAAGTGAAGATGGAGCTTGATCTTGAGTTGTCTCGACGTAGATCATCTTCGGCATCGAAGTCGACGACCTAGCCCGCCCATTTCTCCGATGAAACCGACGCTAGAGTACGGGATCCGATGATCGCAGCGGAGGGACATCATCATGGAGCTAAAGAGGTGGAGGACCGGATCTACAAAGGTTGTAGTCACTTTCACTTTATAGTAAAGTTGTTTACTTGTATGTCTTTCGCATATCCTCTAGTTAACGATCTAGCATTAGGGTTCTTTGGCACATGGAAATTTTTTATTTTGGCATGTTTGATTTGTTGTGGAACCTCATTAGTATGCCTAGGAACCCTACAAAAGTAACCGTCGGAGTGGAGTCCAACATCATATGGGCCCTGCTAGGACTCAGTCATCGGCCTCTCTCCCAACCTCCGTGGTGCCCTCCGTGTGCAGCGTCTAGGACTGGGGTCAGCAGCATTGGATCGTTTTGTCCAGTAAAATCGATCCCCAATGCCTCGGCCTGCTCAACCACCCGCTCCTACACCCACATTAACCAGTAAAATATAAGTATATCATTTAAATTTGAAATTTTAAAAACAAAAATTTCAAATAGTGGTTGAATAAATATTAACACTTACGCAATACTCCTGGGTAGCGGTGTCGGGGTATCGAAGCTCGCCCGTGGCGGGATCTATCGAGGTGCCGTGGACGGCAAGATACGCGGACAACACGCTCGGTGTACCACCCTGCGCCAGGTCTGAGCTCTCTGCAAATCGCCAAAAATTTATATTTATTATAAAATAACTGTTAAGTTCACATTATATTAAAATAGATCTATTGTAATTTACCGATGCCTCCATGTCACGAGTAATATTTCTCGAGCCACCTGTATAAGTGGGGCGACCCCTCTTCGCTGACTTCATATTCTCTTTATTTTGATCCACCTGTTTCTGCACAACACATTCAGATTTAGTTTTCTAATTAAGAAACACAAAAAAATAAATTATATACTACATAATGAATTACATTTAAAATACATACCTGTTTGCGCTGAGAGTCAAAATATTGGCACAATAGAGGCCATGTATCTACGTCGACTCTCGCAAAGACCGGAGTATGTAGGAGGGCCGCTCTCTTTGCCTCGGGGGTCGCCATCCAAAAGGAAGAGCAGTCGATCTTCAGCTCGTTCCTATTGTATCGGACCCTCGATTGCATGTTCTTCATCAGGCCATGGTATAGAGCGTGAAGATCAAGCACCCTCCCAGGATAATCAGGGTCGGGTACAAGCTGAAAATCGTAATCCAACTGCAAATACAAAAAAAACAATATTATTAAATTGCAAGTGTTAATAATAAATATATTGGATAAATCAAATGAAAATATATATTAATACCCGAGCCTGATCCTAGAAAAGGGCGAATGAGCGTCGGTGCTGGTCGCCCCACTCAACGTGAAGTGGATACTTCTTCACGAGGCGACTCTCATCCCCCATATACCGGTCGAACCTCTCGGCATAATCGCCAGTATAGCGATAATCAGGGGTAAAGAAGAGGGGGAATGCTGCCTCCCCCCTGGCTCTGTCGGGCCTCAGCCTGTGAGACTGATTCGGGCCTCGAGTCCCCCTCTCGGGATGGGGATGCCCTGCATCTACAAGAAATATCAAAACAATCAATATTAAGACAATGTGGTATTAAGAAATCAAGTTTTAACGAAAATTGAAGTGTGATATATACCTCCGGCGACAGAAGCACGAGCCTGGGCCTGGGGAGCAGCACGAGCGGGGCGATAGTTCCTCCGGTGAGGAACAACCGGTGACCCGGACGTGGACGCTTCCCCTCCAACTAGAAATAAACATCGATAAAATTACATGAATATTTAAAGGATATATAAAATGAATAAATATTTTATATTTATTCATACAAACCTACAGACTGAGCGGAGGGTATGGAAGTGACGGGATTGGCCCCTGCACCTGATGTAAACATACCCGCAGGTGCGGTGGTGGGCTCTGCCCCTGATGTAAGTACGTAAGAGCAAAAAGAATGTACGTATATTTATGATATAGCATTCTAATCAATATACATGCACTATATGATATATAAACATACCTGGAGGTGCGGGAGTGGCCTCTGTCCCTGATGTGGACGCACCAACAACTAGACAATCAAACATTGACTATGTAAGTAATTTTGACATGAATATGCATGTATATCTATAATATTACATTCAAAATGAATAGGGGTGTAACATACCTGGAGGTGCGGGAGTGGACTCTGTCCCTGATGTGGACGCACCACCAACAACTAGACAATCAAACATTGACTATGTAAGTAATTTTGACATGAATATGCATGTATATATATAATAGATATTACATTCAAAATGAACATGCGTGCAATATACCTGGAGGTGTGGCAAAGTCTATACGGAAGGAGCCATCCAAAGGAGTCTCCGATCGGGGTGCAAGACCGGCCCTCTGAAGCTCCCTACGCAGCTCTCCGGGCGGCAGAACCGCTCTGCCTCTGCCTCTGCCTCTGCCGGTGCCGCAGCTGGAGCTCCTGCCGCCCCTCGCTGCTCCCGTCATCGTCGTCAAATCTAGATAAAACGGTTCATGTACGCATTAGACAATCATTACATATGCATTTTATATATGTATAGATCGTAAAATGTGAAGTAATAATATAACATTACTGATAACCTTTTTCGTTTCGTGGACGCATTAGACATATCTACTTGGATTTCATCATCGATATCATTTCTAACCCACGTAACTTCATGATCAGCCGAAGAAAACCCGTCTTTCGAAACAGACGGTCGGAGCACTCTAAGTCTTCTCTCTTCTTCATCCTCATCGCTGTCCTCGAATTTTGGGACATCGTAAACATCCCTGGGTTTCCAATGGCATACGACGCTCCATCCCGGATGCTTTAAACACCGTGAGTAGTATACTTGGAACGCTTGGTTCGGAAAGATAAACGGATCTTCCTGACCGTAAAATCGAAGTGTGTTCACACTGGTCAATCCATATTCATCTTTCCAAGTCCCAAGATTGCTTCTCTACTTATCCGTATCTGTTCATATATCGTACCAAGTACACTGAAATATATAAAAGGGTTCTGATCGTCCAGGATATTGGATGCCGAGTATACAATATAAGTATCCATAATAAATCACACCATCCAATCCTATCATCGCAATCCCACTATTCTGAGTGGTTTGAGATGTTTCTATGTCCTTAACTTCGAATTTGTATCCAAGAACACCGAATCCTTTATAATATGCAACCCCCATACTAGGAAACTGAGCTAAACATCTTGAGTCACTCTCTAATGATGCAGACAAGTTCGGATCGTGGATCTAACAAAACAAATTTTACGACAAATACATAACGATATAAGTTTAGATTAAAACTGATAGCAATAATATGTTATTCGAATAACTTACATGATCTGCAACCCAATCGCAAAAATTATCCTGATGATATTTTTCCAATCGTTCATCGTTCCAATCAGGATGCCCCTCACGTACCTCGTTAAAATGAATTCTGTTCTCGACAATAAATTATGACATTAATATTATATCATTTCATACACACAAACACAAATATAACAATTAATACAAAAAAACATACTCTCTAATTTTTTCAAGACATGCGCTATTGAGGAGGATAAACCGGTATATCTTGTTGATAAACATAGTGTCTACCCTTTTATAATCGGTTTTACCATAAGGCACGTCCTGAATTCTTCAAGGCCGGTTAAGTCTCGTCTCAATGTTCTCGTCCAGATAGCAGGAACAAAATATGGTTATTTCATCTAGAAGATAACCTTGCATGATAGAACCCTCTGGTCGATTTCTATTGCGTATATACTTTTTAAGAGTGTAGAGTTACCTAAAGAAAAATATGTTAAATAAATAAATACGGGCATATAGGACAACAATAATTTTACTAATTGCGCGAAACGAAAAATTCCACGTACCTCTCGACGGGATACATCTATCGATATTGTACCGGTCCGGCTAATTTAGCCTCAGTTGCAAGATAAACCGTCAGGTGTATTATGATATCGAAGAATGACGGTGGGAAAATACGCTCAAACTTGGAAAGTATCAACGCAATAGAATTTTCTAGTTTCTCCAGCGTCACAACATCCAGTGTTTTAGCGCATAATTCTCTGAAAAAACAACATAGGTCATTGATTACTAGACCAACCGATTCGGGGAGGGAAGTTCTGAGGGCTAATGGGAGAAGGTGCTCCATAATAACATGATGATCATGACTTTTCAGCCCATCGATCTTGCCTTTCACAATTTTTATCTTCTTACTGAATGATCCTGAGAAACCTGTAGGAACTTTCAAATCATGCAACACCTGCAAAAATATTTTCTTCTCCGGTTGTGACATATGATAAGCGGCATTGGGAAGTACAAACTTGTCTGGTTTACCCGCTATCGGTAAGATGCAATTCACTTCTAATTCCCCAGTCCTGTAGATCCATCCGAGTATTAAGGTTGTCTTTCGATTTCCCGTCTTTACAAAGAAGCAAGTTGAGTACGTACTCGAATACTCCCTTCTCTATGTGCATGACGTTCAGATAATGACGCACTAAATTTGTTGACCAGTACGGAAGCTTGAAGAAAATGCTTAACTTGTTCCAGCATAGTGGTTTGACATGTTTTGTCGGATCCATCCCGAAGGTCACATTATTGTAACCATCCCACTGAGCAGTCACGTCCTCTCTGGACAATGGGGCTGGAGGTCCACGAAGCTCTTAATGACCATCAAAGTGAACATCGTCTAACCTGTAGGGGTGGTCTAAAGGCAGGAAACGTCGATGGTCGTAATAACAAACCTTCCTACTAAAATTCAAGAATTTCGATGTTGTATGTTGATGGCAATGAGGACATGCTTTGTGACCATGTACGGACCAACCTGATAGCATTCCATACGCAAGAAAGTCATTAATTGTCTACATTAAAGTCGCACGCAGTATAAAGGTGGTATTTGTGTTTGCATCGTAAGTCTCTACACTATCAATGAACAAAGATTTTAACTCCTCGATCAGAGGTCGGAGATAGACGTCGATATTGTTTCCCGATGAGTTTGGTCCGTCGATAAGAAGAGGCATCATAAAGTATGATTGGTCCATAGCCAACCAAGGCGCTAAATTATAAACTATCATTACAACGGCCCATGTGTTGTGGCTTCCAGCCATATAGTTAAATGGGCAGAAGCCAACACTAGCTAGTCCAAGCCTGACATTGCGAGGATCGCTACTGAATATTGCGTGCCTCCTATCGAAATCCTTCCATGCCGGCGAATCTCTTGGATAACTCATTTTTCCATCTTCACTTGGAGGAGCACGGTGATACCAAATCATTGCCTCGGCTGTTTTCTTGCACCTGAATAGCCTCTGCAGCCTCTGTGTTATGGGAAAGTATCATGCTATCTTGACAGGTATATCAGGCTTCTTATCAGAATCTTTCGGTTTATACCTGGTATCTCCGCATGTTGGACACTCTTTCAAATCTGAATTCTCTTTCTGCTACAACACGCAATTTTTAGAACATGCTTGAATCTTCTCATACTTCAGACCCAAATCAGACATCATCTTCCGGGCTCCGTACCAGCTGTCTGGCACGTTATTTCCCGGGGGCATAGAATCTTTCAAGAACGAAAGAAGCATTGTGAATGGCTTGTTGCTCCATCCATTTAGGCACTTAATCTGGAAAAGTTGTACGAACCATGAGAGGGTGGAATACTTTGCATTCTCATAAATTGGTTTTCTAGTATCATTCATGAAATTTTTATATTTATCCGCACACAGTCCTTGACCGGAAGGAATGTCATCTTCGTTACGAATAGATTCACTTAGGGCGGCCTCTACCATATCCTCAATTTCTTCATATGGAAAGAAATTACCGTCTTCTTCTTCTGCCGCATTACCGTCTTCTCCTTCTTCTCCTGCCGCATTATCGTCTTCGCCTTCTTCTGCCGCATTACTGTATTCTTCTCCTTCCCCGTGATATAGCCAAGTTGTATAAAGTCTAGTAAAATCATGTTTTACGATATGAAGCTCTGCTAATTCTACCTTCTGCCAGTACTTATTCCTACATCTATCGCACAGGCAGAGAATCTTCGCTATCACGATCTTATTATATACGCGTGCAAATTCAATAAAAGCAGCAACTCCTGCGACAAACTTAGGCTGCATACGTTGTTGTCAATCCACATACATCCAGTCCTTAACTCTGATGTACTCATGGGCTTATATTAGACTGTATAATATATAAATTGTAGATTATGATGACTATATTGAGAAATCTAAGAACGGGATGGTTGCTGACAAAGGAGAAAATCCGTGTATATGCTTTGTGTGTGCATTTGTCGTTGAAAAGAATAAATTATCGATAATCAAAGTTAGATTTGAGGATACCCATATATGATTTGTATTCTATATATGTGTGTTTCAATTTATGATTTCTCTTAAGTGTAGGGTTGTTAGTATGTATGTGTTGTGTGTGCGTTTGTTGTGATTCGTGGTGTGTGTGTGTGTGTTTCGGCTGTCGAAGGTAAGGCTTCTATCCCATTAAGAATGTATAGAGCGGACACCCATTCGCTTGTGCTTTCAACTGTTTCGAGTAAATTTCGACAGCACCTCCCCGCTGTTCTCCGAGTACACTGTAATAGAATAGATAATCATTTCAAAGCTGTAAAACAACGTTGAAATGAACATCTAATCTATCTTTGTACACGGAAAACCAGCGGAAAAGTACCGACGAAATATCTCGAAATGGATGAAAACACAAGTGAATGCAGGTGTTTGCTTTATACATTCCTAACTTGTCCACACGGGACAAATCTATCGATTATCATACGATTGAATCTTCTCGTCACATAGACTACACGACGGTTGTTAGTACCGAGCTATACCGTCCGATATTTAACAACCTTCGTATAGTTCTATGTCACGACGAATATCGAACGTATGTTAACCGATAGACGGGGACTAAGTGGCGCTTTGAGTTTCATGCATGAGTATCGATGAGAATATGAAAGTTTCATATTATCATCGAGTATCATTTATTGGTTTTAACTTGAACATCTTGAATCACTCTCTAATGATGCGTTTGTTGTGTATTCGTGTTGTATGTGTGTATTTCGGCTGTCGGGGGTAAGGCTTCTATCCCATTAAGAATGTATAGAGCGGACACCCATTCGCTTGTGTTTTCAACCGGTTCGAGTAAATTTCGGCAGGACCTCCCCGTTGTTCTCCGAGTACACTGTAATAGAATAGATAATCATTTCAAAGCTGTGAAACAATGTTGAAATGAACATCTAATCTATCTTTGTACACGAAGAACCAGCGGAAAAGTACCGACGAAATATCTCGAAATGGATGAAAACACAAGTGAATGCAGATGTTTGATTTATACATTCCTAACTTGTCCACACGGGACAAATCTATCGGTTATCATACGATTGAATCTTCTCGTCACATAGACTACACGACGGTGGTTAGTACCGAGCTATACCGTCTGATATTTAACAACCTTCGTATAGTTCTATGTCACGATGAATATCGAACGTATGTTAACCGATAGACGGAGACTAAGTGGCGCTTTGAGTTTCATATATGAGTATCGATGAGAATATGAAAGTTTCATATTATCATCGAGTATCATATATTGGTTTTAACTTGAACATCTTGAATCACTCTCTAATGATGCGTTTGTTGTGGTTTTACGTTTACGTTTCGTTATTAAGGGTTCGAAATTTCAAGTTTAGGGTAAATTTTGCGTTTACGGTAAAGTTGTACGTTTACATTATCATCGAGTATCCTACTGCAATGAACTAGTGCACCCTAAACCCTAACCCTAAATAACCCAAATTAACCTAATGAACCACAATTAACCATAATCGTTACCCTAACACAAATTATCCCTAATTAATCCAAACTTAACCCAATTTACCCAAATTAACCTAATTAACCCTAATCAACCCAAACTTAACCCAATTTACCCAAATTAACCTAATTAACCATAATCAACACCCTAACCTTTTCAAATTATCACTAATTAATCCAAATTAACCCTACCCTCTAATTAACCCTAGCCTCTAACCCTAAACCTGAACCAAACCCTAACCCTAATTACCCTAACCCTAAGCCCAACTAATTGACCTTAACCCTAGCCCCAACCCCAACCGAACCCTAACCCTAACCCCAACCCCAACCGAACCCTAACCCAACCCCAATCCCAACCCCAACCGAACCCTAACCCTAACCCCAACTAAACTCTAACCCCAACCCCGACCCCGACCCCGACCCCGACCCCGACCGTACCCTAACCCCAACCCCAACTGCAACCGAACCCTGCAGAACCCGATGCCTAACCCTAACCCTCAGGCCCCCACCCGAACTCTGCAGAACCAAGAACCCTAGCCCTAACATCATCAAAATTATAAGTAATTGAAGATTTACTAACCTGTAGTAGGCGGTGGAGGAGACGACGGAGGAGACCGGTGGTCGACGACGCAATCGGCGACGACTCGCGGGCGGTGGCGACGAGGAAGTCGACGAGGAAGTTTTGGGAACGAGCGCGGTAGCGGGCCGTGGGCGGAGGGCGGTGGCGACGAGGAAAAAATTGGAGGCGCGGGAACGAAATCGAGACGCAGGAGATTGAGAGAGAGAATTTTGGGAACGATGAGGCGTAGGGCTTTTCTGTGCCTTTTTATATTAAATAACCATTTATATGCCCCTACGGACTTCACCGTAGGTCATTTGTTTGCGGCTCCGTAGGGCCAAACAACAAATTACGATTTAATATTTTTAAATTAAAACGTAGGACACCGTAGGGACAATCATGGGAACTACGGATTAGTCCGTAGAGGCAATAAAAAGTTGCCCGGATTCCTGTAGCCGTAGGGGCAACCCCATATTGCAGTAGTGAAAGTATGCACAGAAGGTATAATTTTGTTAAAAAATATTTTTGTCTGCACAGATGGTATTATGACCATCCCAAAAGTGTAATTACATGCAACAAATAAAATAAAAATAAAGTCATCCAGAGAAAATGGAACGGGTCCAAATGAAATTTGCCCATCTGAGATCCTATTCAACAGCTAAACTAGCTAAACTCCAGCTTTGCTGCCCATAATTAAATTACAACACCATGCTTGCACTCCTACTATAAATATATCATCTCTTCAACTTGTTGTTACTTGCAGTTTAATTAACCAAAATTAAGAAAAAAGAAAGCCATGAAGGCCACCACCTCCACCATTTCTATTACTCATCTCTCATTCTTGTTTTACTTCTTCTTCTACCTATCTATTTCGCAATGCGTCCAATCCGAAGAACCTGTCGGGTATGGGTACACGCTGCATTCTATCAAATCTGATGGTATCGGGAGATCAATGAGTGCTGGTCTCAAGCTCATACAGAACTCCTCTGTATTCGGAGCCGATGTTCAAAATCTCAATTTCTATGCAAAGTGAGTGCAACTACTTGTACATATACCTCTTCAATTCCAGGTAGTTGTTATATAAGCATGCAGTTAAACGACCACAACTTGATCTCGTTCTTAGAAAACCCACTGTTAATTGGGACCGTGCGCAAATCTAATGTGGTTAATCTGACTACAATTGCAATGCGCGCACCACCAACTTAATTATGTTGCACGGATTCGGCATTCCTGTAGTGGAATCATAGCATGAATTATAGAACAATATTCTAAACCATACGCTCTGTCGTTCTAGATGTATCCTTCTTGAATGTATATGAATGACTAGATCGAATATCCACCTATCTATGCATCAACACTAATTATATGTATTTTGAGTTTAGATATGGTTTATATAATATTGTTTTCGTTATTATGCATATATATCAATGAAACAAATACTTAGCATATCCCACCTTTACTAAAAATTGCGAATCCATGAATCTAACTAGTATATATCTTGTCCGTATTTTTATCAAAATCCATGCTGCTTAGTCTCCAACCATTAGCAACCAAACTGATTGTACATAGCAGGCATTAGAAACAAATCTCAGTTGGACAGGCTTTTATTCTTCTTCTTTTCTTTCTTCTTTTTCTTTTTCTTTTCTTTTTTGAGTAGTAAAGTATGCCACCCATATGGGACACATCCCCTTTCCTATAAATACGACTGGTCTTCTCTTGAAGTCGTGACTTGTCACAGTTCACATGTCCTGACCAATGGCCCCACCCCTTGGGACCAATTAGACAGTTAGAAGCCCTAATCTCAACTGTATTGTTCTTTTGCTTTCAACTATGTAGATTGGAGACAAACAATCGTTTACGAATCCGAATAACAGACTCGCACCGTCAAAGATATGAAGTCCCCCATGAAGTCATCCCAAGGCAAACTACTAAGAAAATCCATGGGCCTCACTCTCCTCCCGCAAACCATGTGCTCACCGCCGAGGGCTCAGATCTCATCCTCACTCTCCATGCAACATCTCCAGTCTCGTTCACAATAACCCGACGCTCAACTGGGGATATCCTATTCGATACTCTGGGCATTGGGCCCGGCATTGTGTTCAAAGACCAATACTTAGAAATTTCTTCATCTCTCCCAGGCGATCGTGCAGCAGTTTACGGCCTTGGAGAGCACACTAGACGGACATTTCGATTGGTATTGTCCCAATTTTCATGTTCCCTGAAGAAAGGGGGGAAAATGAGTTTTAGGGTTAATTATTGTAATTTATACTTGTCTTTTCACTTGTATAGCTATATTTCACTAAATTACCATTAATTATAAGAATTTTCAGTTAACCACCATAATTTTTTTTAATTACAGTCAGCTCCCTTAAATTGATACATCTAAATTTTAAGGGCATTTTATTCTTGTCTTTGTAAATTATAATTGCCATTAGTTATAGCAATTTATACTCATCTTTCTATTTTAAGGCTATATTATAGTAGAGTAACCTACCTGTGAATAATTTCAGTTAACTGCCTTAAAGTTCTTTTTTTTAAATAAAAAAATTACAGCAATCTCCTTTAAAGTGCTACATTTAAGGGTACAATAAAAAAAAGTGAAATTTTTTACTGTAATTAAAAAAATTAAGGTAGTTGCCTTACCTGATACAGGCTCATTAAGGGTAGTCCAGTGAAATTTGGCATGTTTTCATTATAATACTAAGAATCAAAAGGATTTTGACTTGTTTATTTCCGGAATTCTTCTAACAGATACCGCACGAGACACTGACCTTGTGGAATGCAGCCAATCTTGCGTCACATGTTAACCAGAATCTATACGGATCACATCCATTCTATATGGATGTTAGAACCTCGTCGCCTAATGTTAACTATAAGGCAGGGGTTGCTCATGGTGTTTTGTTGCTAAACAGCAATGGTATGGATGTCATATTTGGGGGAAATGTTATTACGTACAAAGTGATTGGAGGAATTCTCGACTTCTACTACTTTGCGGGACCCACACCTGAAAATGTCATCGAGCAGTATACAGAACTTATCGGACGACCTGCAGCAATGCCATACTGGTCATTCGGTAAGTTGATTATGTGATTTGGCTTTCTTTGATATCTGATTTTGAACCTTAATGTAAGAAAAAGCCATAGAGTTTGCAGCATAACATAAAAACAAAAACTGCAATATCAGAATGTATAACGATTAGTGGATAACTTAAATTTACTAAGTTTCCACCTTTATGTGCAGGTTTTCATCAGTGTCGATGGGGATACAAGAATGTGTCAGATGTTGAAGGTGTAGTTTCTGGTTATCAAGACTCTGGAATTCCCATGGAAGCTGTTTGGACCGATATGGATTACATGGAAGACCGCAAAGATTTCACGCTTGATCCAATCAACTTTCCAGAAAATTTAACAAAGAACTTAATCGATCGGCTCCACAAAAACGGACAAAAATATGTCCTCATGATAAACCCAGGTACCAAAAACCTGCACCATTTAAAACTCGATATATATTTCACACTAACACTAGCACCTTCATCATAATTTTGTAGGCATCAGCGTAAACAAAACCTATGCGACATTCTTTAGAGGCATGAAAGATAAAATCTTTCTGCAGAGAAACGGCACCATTTACGAAGGAGAATCCTGGCCTGGGAGAGTCTACTTTCCTGACTTCCTCAACCCCACAGCTACAAAATTCTGGGCTCGAGAGATTGCCATATTTCACAAAACCATCGAATTCGACGGCCTTTGGCTCAACATGAATGAGATAGCCAACTCCATTGACCCTCCACCTCTTAACTACCTCGACGACCCTCCTTATAAAATCAACAATGCCGGAGTTCAGATGCCTATCAATAATCAAACCATCCCTGTATCAAGCATCCATTACGGGAACATAAATGAATACAATGTCCATAACTTGAACGGTTTGTTTGAATCAAGGGTGACTCATGCTGCATTGGTTAAAGGAACAGGAAAGAGACCGTTTGTGCTCAGTAGATCAACGTTTGTTGGGTCAGGAAAGTATGTTGCACATTGGACTGGTGATATTGCAGCGACATGGGAAGATATGGCGTACTCGATTCCGGCGATTTTGAATTTCGGTTTGTTCGGGATTCCGATGGTTGGTGCAGACATCTGCGGGTTTTCGGGGCACACAACAGAGGAACTGTGTCGCCGGTGGATTCAGGTAGTGCAACATTTTTTGCAAAGATAACGGAGTAAACCTATTGTTTGTATATGGCTGGTTAGAAACTATAATAGTTATCTTGCGGTTTTGACATCAAGGGCGGACCCATGAATCCTCGCCAGAGGGGGCACAACTGCATAACAAAAATTTGTCAAGAACCCAATTAATATGATAATACAATTTAAAAACCAGATAACAAAATTTTAGATTAATTTAATTATAGATGTTAAATAATTTTATCTATAGTAATATCTTTGAAGATTTAATATAGGAAAAAGGTTTCCTACACAACCCTTTTCTACACAACAAACTACATAACACTCACAAAATCAACGGGTCTCGCACTTAAGTGTGTGGGTCCCACACCAAATGTTTGATTGTGTTGCTTAGTTTGTTGAGTAGAAAAATTGTGGAGCTGCTCATTGCTCTAATTGGATATGCTTGCAGTTGCAAATGCATTGTTATTCCAAATAGACCACACCCTTTAGATTCTTTATTACCATGTTTTCTAATGTTTCTATGCAGCTTGGTGCTTTCTACCCATTTTCCCGCAACCATGCAAGTTACAACTCCACAGCGCAAGAGCTCTATAACTGGCCCTCAGTCGCAAACTCGGCCAAAAAGGCTCTCGGTCTCCGCTACCGCCTTCTCCCCTACTTCTACACCCTTATGTACGAAGCGCACACAAAGGGAATCCCTATAGCTCGACCACTCTTCTTCTCATTTCCAGAATATGTTGAAACTTACGATATCAGCACACAATTCCTGATAGGAAAAGGGCTGATGATATCTCCAGTTCTAAAGCCGGGGGTCACTTCTATCGAAGCCTATTTCCCAAAAGGAAAATGGTTCAATCTGTTCAATTACTCTTTAGCCGTAAACACGACTAGTGGAAAATATGTTAAACTCGATGCACCGGAGGACACTATAAATGTTCATGTTGTAGGAGGAAATATTTTGGTTATGAAAGATGAGGCATACACAACTCAGTATGCAAAAAACAGTGGATTTGAGTTGATAGTGGTTCCTGATGAAGGTGGAAATGCTACTGGCGATTTGTTTTTAGACGATGGGGAGGTGATGATAATGGGAGGGAATAATCAAAGTGAATGGAGCTTGGTCAGGTTTAATAGTAGGCTTGAAGGTGCAGATGCAGCTATTGTTGAATCAGAGATCTTGAACGGAACCTATGCTAAAGATCATCAGTTGCTGATAAAGAAAGTGGTGTTTCTAGGGTTGAAAGCCGATTCGAATATGAATGTTTCTAGTACTGCATTGTTTGTGAATGGGATGGAGGTTAGAGAGACCGAAGGGATTAGAGCTAGTTACGGAAGAAGAGGCAGATTTGGCGTCGTAGAGATTGAGGGGTTGAAATATTTTATTGGGGAGAAATTTGAGTTGAAGTTTAAGTTCAGGAGCTAGCCTAAGTAGAAATTGGGTAATAAGAAAACCATGATTCTACCAGTTGTAGTGAGATTAGCAAGGCAGAATTATTATTTGTTTTCCCCCTTTTTTTTTCAATATATAGATGGATTTTTTTCATTAGCTAACCAGCATAAGATCTTCCTTATATCACTGCATGTTAATTTAATGTGCTTGTATGTGTGCGCGCGCATGTGTGAATACAATTGCGATGGCAGTCTGGATTATTTGTGGGAATGCAGATACAATTAAAGTTGCAATATAAATGTCAAACTCAGGATAAGTGGGTTCACATTTGGATAAGACTCGTTAATTTTAAATAATTGTAGATGTATAGAAATTATTAAAATGTCACATAATAGGAAATTCATGAATTTTATGCACTTCTTGGAACTTAGTACGTTATATCTGTATACTCATACTATAAATGGTTTACCAAAATCTCAACATTCTTTTTTTTAAATAGAAGTATTCTCTCTTATAAAGCCACATGTCAAATATAGCATCAATATATGTACATGAATTTGGATAAATGGCACTAAATTTTAAATAATGAAAATCTTTATGTTCATATAAATAGGTCAAATAACAGGAAAACCCCATAATTTTGCAGGATCTACGATGAAGGGATCATTTGGTAATGGGGTGGACACTTGGAAATAAAGAGAAAATTAAAGATCTTTTTCATACTATGTGGATTTTTTTCCTTAGAAGGATGAGAGAAGGCACATGAATGAATCCCTTGAGTTTGAGTTATAACAGTAAAGATTTTATTTTATTTTATTTTTAGTATTAGTATTTTATATTTTAAAATGAAGGATGTATATTTACCTGAGAAGATTCATTCATATGGAGATTGGCATGGCCATGCATATTTATAGAAAAATATTGAAATTGTATAAATGTCCAGAATTAACATCTTTCTCATAATATAATTCAAAAGAACCAAGATATTGCATATATAGCAAACTTGTGTATTTAAAACTTGGAAAAGTTATATAAATATGAAATATCAAACATTAATATCTGTCCACTAATGGAATCTGAATAACATGAAAGGCCAAGCCCTGCATGGATGTGATCTGTAGAGTCGAAATTATATCTTCATTTAAATAGCATAAATACAGTCAAAAGCTAGCACAATCCAAACATGTGAAGAATTATCATAACAGGTCTCTAAATTATTGGGATACTCTCTATAATCTAGCATTATTTGTAGGAAAATTTTCTTTCAACTATAAGGAGACAAAATTTTTGGAACAGCAGCTATGGCAAGTCATTAATATTGTAATCATAGTTAGCATTATTAAAAAAAAGCAAGACCCACAGCAATCATACTATTATCTAAGAATCAAATATATCAATTAAGAACACAAGAGAAGAGAGTGAGGGATGAGACCTTATCATATCTTCTCCTTCATTTCTTTGTCTTTCACCTCCTCTGTCTCAAGATGGACCAACTGGAAATGGATACAATCTGGGTTCAGTAGTAAATGTTGATCCTTCTGGAAAATCGCTGACCGCGAAACTTCAGCCCATCAATAGCACCTCGACGTTTGGATGCAACGTTCAAAATCTCAATCTGCTTGCAAGGTAATTCTTTCATGCTCAAAATGCTCCTTTTTCATCACAAATTAAATGATAATGATCAGGTCAGCCATTTGCATGCAAAAAAATGCAAAGGATTAACTATTCAATAACCAGCAGCGTCCATTTTGTTAGTATCCCGTATCTTTTTATTCATAAAATGATTGTAAAGCCAACCCGAGCTCGGTTAGACCTATCCTTTCAAAGTATAATTTTACTAATTATGGATAAGCTAAGACAAACCCAGATTTAACGCTAGTATAAAATGCAGACCGGAGTTGGCCTTAATAACTACAGTCTGACTGAATTAAATTAGTTATTTAATAATATTAAAAAAACATATGCAAAGTTTATGATATATGAAGCAGAGTTTCTAAGGCCTTAATTATGTATAAAACATTCCAAAATAACCGATGACTAACTGTGCAATTTCGTTCATCAGCTTCGAAACCCCCACCAGGCTCAGAGTTAAGATAACAAACTCTGCTCAACCCAAATAGGAAATTCCGACCCAAATCATCCCCCGAGATACCAATGATTCTCAACAGTCACCATTAAAGCACGCACAATCTTTATTCCAACAGTCTCCTTACATACTCTCCATTGCTCTTTCTGACCTCGTCTTCACTCTCAACAACAACACTTCCTTCACCTTCACCATCACCCGCCGCTCTTCAAACAATCAAACTCTTTTCGATACACAATCCCCAGGAATTGTCTTCAAAGACCAATACTTGGAAATTTCATCTTCGCTGCCTAGCAACAATGGTTCTTTCCTCTATGGTTTAGGAGAGCACACAAAGAGACAATTCAAACTCAATGCAGGTGACACGTACACGGTATGGAATTGAGATATTCCGGCTGTAGCGGTGGATCCTCCGCTTTACGGGTCGCACCCGTTCTATTTGGATGTTAGACCCGGTGGTGTTGCTCATGGAGTGTTGCTGCTTAATAGTAATGGCATGGATGTGATTTATAGCGGGTTGAGTATTACTTACAAGGTGCTTGGTGGGATTTTTTATCTGTACTTCTATGTGGGCCCTACGTCCGTGGCAGTTATCAATCAGTACACTGAGCTTGTCGGGCGCCCTGATCCTACGTCGTATTGGTCATTTGGTGAGAGTTGTTATCTGCATTTATCATTTGAAGCACTCATTAGAAGTTGCTTAAAGCCTGATTTGATTCAAAATTCATGTTTTGAGACTGGATCATGATTCACGGATGCATAATAAGATTGATTAATTAGATCTATCAAAATCACATTTCAGTAGAACTTTAACTTCAGATGGTCTTTATAGTGATTCACATATTAAATCGATGAACCTGTTGCATGCTGAAATAATTTAGAGAACACAGGTTGTTTGGTGAGTATTAATTTCAGAATCAATCCTTTCAAGCATCCATTAGACATTATTGAACGGAGCCTAAAGTGTCATCATAGGATGCACCCTACAGTGACACGTACCATTTATCGATGATGAATATTTTTAAAACGATATGACACTGCTATCATATTTGTTATTTACTTTATGTTACCGTTTAATATAAGCAACATATAGTGAATTGTTTTCATGACATTTCCACCAAAGACCCCCAATTCCTCTTTTGGATTTGGGTTATTAGTCTTTTACAATAATTAACCCATAATTTAATAGGAATTGACCGATGAATCTATTCAGGGATGAAAGAAAATAACACTGGTTGCTTTTCTTTTCTTTTGGGATATTTTCAGGATTTCACCAATGCAGATATGGATACAAGAATGTATCTGATTTAGAAGGTGTTGTTGATGGTTATGCAAAGGCCGGGATCCCATTGGAGGTGATGTGAACTGACATCGACTACATGGATGCCTACAAGGTTTTCGCTTTTGATCCAATCAATTTCCCAGTTGACAAGAAGCAAGAATTTGTTGATAGACTCTGTTAGGATTTTTAGGACCCAAACAATTCAGAAATCAAACACGGATCTTTGAGAAGAAAAGAAAATATAAAAACAAAATCAAACACAAGAAAAATCTTCAAACTTCTCTTCTTTATTCAACTTCAATACGAATTACAAAAACTCTCTACAAAAACTTCTCTTCAACTCTTTTTCTTCTTCTCTACATAAAATACCCTAATCAATCTATATTTATAGGTCTAGAAACCCAAACATATTCCTACTAGAGTACATAATTTAACTAATTTAGATCTCATCAAATCTCCAAAAATTGGTCTTTTCAAATCTTCAAATTATTCTCCAGCTAATTTTCCTAAATACACCAGAATTCGGCCGAATACGGAAGCAGACGTCTGAAGAAAGCATTGCAGACGTATGCCCAAACGACTGCCCAAAACACAGAGCGTCAACAGACGTATGAAGAACAACCCTCAGATGTCTGATCGCTCTTATTAGGGTCAAAAATTACACCCCGGTTGACCAAATCAAAATCAAAGTCAACCCCAAACCAAGTGGGCCCAAGCCCAGGTCAAAAGGATCAGTCCCATAACAAAAGGAATGAAGCCATAAATTGGTTTAATGTAATTCTTTTTCTTATATATATGCATAGAAATAAATGTATGTAAAATAAGCAAAAAACCAAAATTTTGTAAACCCTATGGCTTATATGCAAAAAGAGATAAGCACATAAGGCATGGGATGGCATAAGTGCCATTTGGCAAAACCTAAGAGGCTATATGTAAAGTGTGTAGCCTATAAAGGTAAACATAATGAAAATATCTATGGCAACTTTTCCATTCTCTAAAAATTCGTTTGTACCTCTTCCTTCCTCAAGATTCTAAACCTTCTTCTTTTCTTTTGAATTAAATCGAGAGTTTAACTTTTCCTGTTCCAAAAATAAATAGTTTTTCACCATAAAACCCTTAAAGGAGAGTCGGACCTGCCATCAAACCCTTAAAAGGGGAGATTTTAAGTCTCACTTCCCCTTTTTTCCCCCAAGATCCAGCCAACAAAGAGAAAGAAGAAAGATACTCATCTCCAAAAAAAATCCCATTCGAAAAGGATCCGAGACTCAAAAGAAGATCCAAAGATTTTTAGGAGTTTAACTCCATTCAAGATCTGTTGGAGTTTGACTCCATAAATCGAACCCCTTTTTAGGAGCTTAACTCCAAATCTATACATAATCCATGTTAGGAGTTCAACTCCAAAACCTCTTGGGAGTTCAACTTCTAACCTAGGGGCTAAGCCGCTTTTCCGCTGGTGTTTCCTGCGGTCGCGTGCGGCGCACATGACCCGCGGGTGCCCAGCGGTCGCGTGCCGTGCACGCGACCTGCGGGCGCTATACGACCACGTGCGTCTCATGCGACCCGCGGTCGCGTGCAGCTCACGTGACCCGCTGGCGCCCAGCGGTCACGTGCTGCGCACATGACCCGCAGGCGCCAAAACGCCCTCGTGCCAGGCACGTGATCGGTGGGGGCCAAGCGCACGCGTGCCAGGCACGTGACCCGTAGGCGCTCGGCGCCCACGTGCCATGCACGCGTCTTTAAGACGCTCCTCACCCCTCATTTTCCATGCACTCCACACAGAAACACGTCCCCTGTTAGGAAAAATTTTCTTACGGGGCGCAGCCCCGCACCCCGTAAGGGGGCTGCTAGCCCCCTTGACCCCCAGCCCGTTATCCGGGTAGCGGGACCCCGTAAACTCTACGAGGCCCCCGATATACCTAAAAACCCCTTTCAAAACACAACACACGCACACTGCACATTGAGTTCGCATGACCAGTTTGACCAGTCAATCAGAGGTTTCTTCGCTCTAAAGGAGGGGGGTAATTAACGGCAGCTTAGTCCGCGGCTGCCGGAAATTCGGATCCCCGCAATCAATAAACCCCCACCTACCCTAGACAAGGGGGAATCTGTAGTACGCCTGACAAGCGACGCGTGTTCCCATCTCAATAGGGTGACGAAAAACACCCTACAGATTCTGGCACGCCCGGTAGGACTTTTCTCTCCTCCCATATCTCGGGTCAAACATTCATGCGAACTCATTTAACATATATACCGATATTTGTACTGAAGTAATGTTCCTTTTATGCAGCAATCAATTTTCAACGACGATGTCTCCAAAGATGAATTCAGCTGCCGACGCGACCCCGATCTCGTACGTGGTCAAGATCAATGCTCGTGTGGTTTTCCTTGTCAGTCTCAGCCGGCAATGGGAGGAGCCACCCCGTCAATTTGGTTCCGTCGTCATCTACCTTGCTGGAAGCGCTCATCTGGCGGAGGTCCCGACAAACCAAGCGGCTAAACCGACCTCAAGGGGCAGGAGGCCGAACGTCGTGGTCGCCAGAGCATCCCACCCCAAATGCAAATCCGTATTCGAACGGCTCTCCACCGTTCTAAATGGGGGCAAGGCCATCAATACCAATAGGGCCACAAAGCAGCTTCAGCAAGCTCAGATAGTGCCCTTGACAATCGCACGAGCAGGCATCTTCCCTGGGCTCTCTGTCAATCGGTCTACGGTGTCTTTCCGAAGAACCGAAGCCTGCCAAGTGCTTAAAACAGAAAAGTTAAGGCAGAAACAGCTCAGGTATCGAGCCAACAAGAGGGCCAGGACTTCGGCCTTGTGGAATCTTGTGAGCAGGGTTACTCCGTGACGACGGCTGAGTCGGCCGTAAAAGTCTGCAATTCCTTCGAACCTCTAAAGTGGGTTCAAAAAATGCCATGACCGCCAGAATCAAGAAGATAGCGGTCCGAACAATACCACAAAGGGACGTGTCCCAGCCCCAAAAGAGAAAGCATGACACCATCTCCTCAAGGGTCTATCAGGCACTCTGCGCCGCGTGAAAACAGCGGGGCAAATCTAGAAAGGAAGCGCCAGCAACACGCATGAATCCGGTCAGGCCGGCCATTTTCAATCGATTGTCCGCTACCAAAACAGAAAGACCAAGACGGTGGTCCACAAAATCAGCTACCAACAATGAAATGATGACCGGATATGTTATCCATACGGTCTATATGGCGGACGCGCGTCCCAGTGACAACCTACGCAGCAAGAGCAAGGATGGGGCCACCATATCCCAAGCTCAATCTGGCTTGAATGTGGTTGCCGCTTCCCAAGATCAGCCGTCTCCACTGGATGAGGAAAACTCTCTCGATAAGGCCGATAGGCAGAAAGACCCCTCAGTCTATGTAAAGTCAAGCTCGGACAGCGAGGAAGAGCCGACTTTCCTCCCCAGGAATACAGAGCAAGAGCTGCTTCAAGAGCTTCGAAAACAGCTCAAGAGCAAAGATAAAGAGATGGCCAACCTCTATTCAAAAATTGACGACCTAACGAACGTTGTGATGCAGCTTACGACTCAAATTGCTCGGGCGCCTCCCGGTCAAGCACAAGTCTCTATTCATGAGCAAGGTGTTGACAACCCGAAGCAACCGATGCCTATCCCTTTGGGTCCAAGATTGGGCGATCCGCACGAAAACCGGCCACATTCAACTTTTGGGGACGCCTTCGCCCCAGATAGCGCTGTCCTGCTAACACAAGATCGGATAATGGATTTGGTTGCTAGCAAGGTTAAAACATTAGTAGCCAAAGTTGAAGCCCAGAAAGAAATCGGCAGTAGTGGGCGGCCATATCCCGCACAATACGATCTGATTGAGTTCCCGAGCGGCTACGTCCTTCCTAAGTTCGGAAGATTTGACAGGACGGGAAATGCAAATCAGCACGTCTCCTACTTTAAAGCGTCATGCGGAAATACAGGGGGCAATGATGCGCTCCTTCTTCGTCAGTTTGTCAATAGCCTGACCGATGTTGCTTTCAACTGGTACGCAAGCATACCAGATGGGTCCGTCGTTACTTTTGCCCAAATGGAGTCTCTGTTTCGGTAAAGATTCATGAGTGTCAGTGACAAAATCTCCATCGCTGACCTCGTGAGAACCAAGCCGGAGAAAAATGAAAGCAACACGGACTTTATTGCCCGATGGCATAACCTTACTGTCAAGTGCGAACCGCCGCTAGAGCAGGACCAGTCTGTCAGCCTCATTGGGAACCTCGGCAATTGGATGGTCACATTCTTATGTACAGCATGCATCAAGACGTTTCAAGAGCTAACCAAGAAAGTCTAAATACTGGAACGCTCGAAAAAAGAGTCTACCCCGGACTCACAAAGAGACAAGACTTGGAAAAGCAAGAGGGACAACAACCGTAGAAGCGGGAATTCCAGCAATACCAATGCCTTCAATGCGTCCGATAATGAAAACAAGCGAAAGGCATGCGGATCCAAAACCAATCGGTCTCGAAAGCCAGTGCTGGGAGGAGAAGGGCCTTCTCTAAAAGAGAAAAAGAACAAGATTTACTCTTACAGAAGTGTAACATCCTAGTTCGATCATACGTTTCTTTTTCTTTTTCTTTTGGATATATTGGGTTTTGTTTTATTTTTATTATTATAACTTGGAGTTTAATACTTTTAATCAAGATATATACATATAATTATGGTTTTTCAAGTTTGTTAAATATGCATATTATTAGTATTTAAATATTTATTTGTCTAACACTATTTTATAACCATATTTATATTTTAGTATCATAATTTAAACAAAAGATATTTTATTTGGTATTTCTTTAAACAATACATATACATAAAATTTTATCTCTTCTTAAATTCTATTTATAAGATATTTTGTCTTACGATATTTATTTGGTTAAAATATTTAATTTTGAAAAGTCATGAGAGCCCCTGTTAAATCTTTTAACCATATAAATATTTTTCCTAAACTAACTCAATTTTCTCTCTCCAATCACCATATATGTCTCACCTGATAACTTTATTCTTTTAAAACAAATACTATTCTCTCTCTCCAAACAAATATCTTTTCCAACAGATTTCTTTCTCCCCATATTCTATTCTATCTACATATATTTTTCTATATCACTAACTATATTTCACCAAATCCCCGCTCTCTTTCTTTATATATTCCCTAACAAAATCCCTCTCTCCAATCTAATCTAATCTCTCTCAGCAGATTCTCTTTCTCAAATCTATTCTCTTTAATTATTTTTATACAAACCTATATAAATACATATATATAATTGAAGATATTTTGTTATGATAGTTTAACTGAAAATATATTTTAGTTGTTTGATATCATAAAATCCTATATATATATATATATATATAACTAATTATATTTATTTTCATTAACCCATAATCATATGCATATCTACATATATTTTCACTATATACTAATATGTGTATATACATATACTTTTATATTATTCTAACTAATATGTATATATGCAACTTTTCTAATATCTTATAGAAGTATATAATAACCCATCATATCTCTCTTTTATAAAATCAAATCCAAATCTCATCTCATCAGAATATTTCTCTCTCTAATTATAATAATCTCTCCAATTTTTAACATCTCTCTTCCCTATAAATAACAACCTAATTATTATCATCTCTCCCCTTCTCATATAAATCAACCTTCTCTTTTTCCCATCATAATATTTTTTTCTTCTTCAAATTTAGTCGAGCAATCAAACCTTGGATTTGTTCTTCGTGTCGTCGTGTTTATCTGTCTCCGAGGCAAGTACTCTGACTCTTTTATTTTTTTAGTCGATGCAATATCGGCAATTCTCTAAATAAATTATTAACTTACAATATTTAAATAAAATTATAATATTTTCCCGCTTTATTAATATATCTTATAATACTTGTACATATGATGAAAACCCTAGGATCTAGAATACATATTAATCCTTTCATCAAGTGAACAACTGTAAAAGTGCAAGCGTAATAAAATAACTATTAACATGTAAATGTGGTTTAATATATAAAAAGCTTTATAAGTAATTATATGTTTCTGTTGCAACAATATTGGTATACACTAGCATGCAAAATGTCAACATTTATATCCTAATCTAAAACATAAAAATATACCATTATTACTGTTAATCAATAAACGCTTTGGGCTTAATATATAAATTAAACTTTCTGCACTATCACTCCTTATAATATCGCTGCACTCTATGTGCTCTAGTCATATAAATTATTTTAATACTATAATTTGTATTAATATTTTCTATTATCACATGATTATAAAACTTATTATTAGCACTTACATGAGGACTAGTCAATCTGTCATTTAGTTTATCTACTTACTATTATCTTGTAATTATACTATTACCACTATCCGCTTTATGCATCTGTAATTTGTCATTCCTATTTAACTATATTAACCTTTTAAAACCATATTTCAGTTTATTATTCTTTTCAATAAATAAACCCGAATGTTAAATACAGATACTTGAATATTTATGTTGAATCTTGTTTACATTTTTGATCTTATCATATCTTATCATCTATATTTAACATTTTCCTTGAGACTATCATTATCGGCATTCTTGAGAAACCTTAACATGCTATTCTTGTTTATGGACACTATCATTTTATAACTATTGTACTTGACATGCCATGATTACTCATTGTTCCAGACTACTCATATTAAAACGAGTTCTCTAATTTGAATGCTGAATTACATGACATGACACACTACTATTCACCAGTTTTATTTCCATACAATTACCATACCACAAGTTCCTGTCTTTTCAGCATTCTTAATTAGTAATTTAGTCTTTACTATAATAGCTATAAATACGCGGGTGTTGGGGTAGTTTGAGTGTGCATTCATACAACAGGATCTCAGGAGTCCCATGCCGGCAGCTCGTACCGGGCTATATCGGTCTCATGTTTACAGCTCGTACCGGGTTATATCGGTCTCATGTTTACAGCTCGTACCGGGCTATATCGATCTCATGTTTACAGCTTGTACCGGGCTATATCGGTCTCATGTTCATTCTACAGTTGGGCCCGTGTTTCCTAGCCCCTGGGGCACCACTTATGGGTTAGGAATACTCCTGCAGAGGTTGACGCACACACTCGAGCTTACGATAGGATAGTTTATCTTTTAGTGACCAGTTAGATTATGACTTGACCTCTTACATACATGTTTCATAGTGTTAATGCATCTAATTATTTATATATCCGTTTTTCTTGCACACCGGGCTTCACTATTTTCATATATTCATGTTATTATACTACACACACCTTATACGTTGAGTACTTGCTGGGATGTTCTGACATCCCTGAGATTTACCATCTCAGGTTTAGAGACAGATTTACAGGCTGAGCAGGATCGGGGCGGTTATCAGAACTTTGCCGAAGATCAGCAACCCGTAGGTTTATTTTTCTTTTCTACTAGTATTTAGTATGTGCGCTCTTATGGGACATTAGGACTTATGTATCTTTTTTGGCTCTTATTTTATTTCGAACCTATTGTATTGGATCTTTAATCGCATCAATTATCTAGTGGACCCATTTTTAGGATTTCTTGTGGTTTCATTGCAGCATGATTATCGGTATTATTCCTTTTTGGTATTGGATTTTATCTTTGACAGGTTAATCTAGACAGCCTTATGTGACTATAGAAGGATTTTTCCTTACCATAGGTAGCATGGCTGGCCTTCGTCGCTTCCGTATTCCGTATTTTGGGAAGCGGGGCGTGACAAGGTTTTGTTGGTATCAGAGCCCAAGCTGACATCAAAGTTAGTCATGGTTCTACCGACCTTTTAGGTTAGAATCGCATGTATAGGTTCTCCCCAGTGTGTCATGCTGCATATTCTTTTGACTCTGGTTGTAGAATTTAGGCGACTGAGATGGAATTACGATATTGTACTCATGTACCGCGGCATGGTTACAATGCGTCATTCTGTTTGAGTAACTTAGAGTTCTACTTGATTTGTTTCCACTGATTTGATTTCCTTTCACATGCCGATTTTCTGAGCCCAAACCGTGACTCTTAATACCCTCATTTGTTTCCTTGATCCTAAATTTTTCGTACCCATCTATTTTCATTGATCCTTATAATTAGTTCGTGATCTTGTATTTTCGTTCTTCAAATTTCGAGGACAAAATTTTTGTAAGGTGGCTAGGATGTAACATCCTAGTTCGATCATACGTTTCTTTTTCTTTTTCTTTTTCTTTTGGATATATTGGGTTTTGTTTTATTTTTATTATTATAACTTGGAGTTTAATACTTTTAATCAAGATATATATATATAATTATGGTTTTTCAAGTATGTTAAATATACATATTATTAGTATTTAAATATTTATATGTCTAACACTATTTTAAAACCATATTTATATTTTAATATCATAGTTTAAACAAAAGATATTTTATTTGGTATTTCTTTAAACAATACATATACATAAGATTTTACCCCTTCTTAAATTCTATTTGTAAGATATTTTGTCTTACGATATTTATTTGGTTAAAATATTTAATTTTGAAAAGTTATGAGAGCCCCTGTTAAATCTTTTAACCATATAAATATTTTTCCTAAACTAACAACTCAATTTTCTCTCTCCAATCACCATATATGTCTCACCTGATAATTTTATTCTTTTAAAACAAATACTATTCTCTCTCTCCAAACAAATATCTTTTCCAACAGATTTTTTTCTCCCCATATTCTATTCTATCTACATATATTTTTCTATATCACTAACTATATTTCACCAAATCCCCGCTCTCTTTCTATATATATTCCCTAACAAAATCGCTCTCTCTCCAATCTAATCTAATCTCTCTCAGCAGATTCTCTTTCTCAAATCTATTCTCTTTAATTATTTTTCTACAAACCTATATACATACATATATATAATTGAAGATATTTTGTTATGATAGTTTAACTGAAAATATATTTTAGTTGTTTGATATCATAAAATCATATATATATATATATATAACTAATTATATTTATTTTTATTAACCCATAATCATATGCATATCTACATATATTTTCACTATATACTAATATGTGTATATACATATACTTTTCTATTATTCTAACTAATATGTATATATGCAACTTTTCTAATATCTTATAGAAGTAAATAATAACCCATCATATCTCTCTTTTATAAAATCAAATCCAAATCTCATCTCATCAGAATATTTCTCTCTCTAATTATAATAATCTCTCCAATTTTTAACATCTCTCTTCCCTATAAATAACAACCTAATTATTATCTCTCCCCTTCTCATATAAATCAACCTTCTCTTTTTCCCGTCATAATATTTTCTTCTTCAAATTTAGCCGAGCAATCAAACCTTGGATTTGTTCTTCGTGTCGTCGTGTTTGTCTGTCTCCGAGACAAGTACTCTGACTCTTTTATTTTTTTAGTCGATGCAATATCGGCAATTCTCTAAATAAATTATTAACTTACAATATTTAAATAAAATAATAATATTTTCCCGCTTTATTAATATATCTTATAATACTTGTACATATGATGAAAACCCTAGGATCTAGAATACATATTAATCCTTTCATCAAGTGAACAACTGTAAAAGTGCAAGCGTAATAAAATAACTATTAACATGTAAATGTTGTTTAATATATAAAAAGCTTTATAAGTAATTATATGTTTCTGTTGCAACAATATTGGTATACACTAGCATGCAAAATGTCAACACTTATATCCTAATCTAAAACATAAAAATATACTATTATTACTGTTAATCAATAAACGCTTTGGGCTTAATATATAAATTAAACTTTCTACACTATCACTCCTTATAATATCGCTGCACTCTATGTGCTTTAGTCATATAAATTATTTTAATACTATAATTTATATTAATATTTTCTATTATCACATGATTATAAAACTTATTATTAGCACTTACATGAGGACTAGTCAATCTGTCATTTATTTTATCTTACTTACTATTATCTCGTAATTATACTATTACCACTATCCGCTTTATGCATCTATAATTTGTCATTCCTATTTAACTATATTAACCTTTTAAAATCATATTTCAGTTTATTATTCTTTTCAATAAATAAACTCGGATATTAAATACAGACACTTGCATATTTATGTTGAGTCTTGTTTACATTTTTGAACTTATCATATCCTATCATCTATATTTAACATTTTACTTGAGACTATCATTATCGGCATGCTTGAGAAACCTTAACATGCTATTCTTGTTTATGGACACTATCATTTTATAACTATTGTACTTGACATGCCATGATTACTCATTGTTCTAGACTACTCATATTAAAACGAGTTCTCTAATTTGAATGCTGAATTACATGACATGACACACTACTATTCACCAGTTTTATTTCCATACAATTATCATACCACAAGTTCCTGTCTTTTCAGCATTCTTAATTAGTGATTTAGTCTTTACTATAATAGCTATAAATACGCGGGTGTTGGGGTAGTTTGAGTGTGCGTTCATACAACGGGATCTCAGGAGTCCCATGCCGGCAGCTCGTACCGGGCTATATCGGTCTCATGTTTACAGCTCGTACCGGGCTATATCAGTCTCATGTTCATTCTACAGTTGGGCCTGTGTTTCCTAGCCCCTGGGGCACCACTCTTGGGTTAGGAATACTCCTGCAGAGGTTGGCGCACACAATCGAGCTTACGATAGGATAGTTTATCTTTTAGTGACCAGTTAGATTATGACTTGACCTCTTACATACATGTTTCATAGTGTTAATGCATCTAATTATTTATATATCTGTTTTTCTTGCGCACCGGGCTTTACTACTTTCATATATTCATGTTATTATACTACACACACCTTATACGTTGAGTATTTGCTGGGATGTTCTGACATCCCTGAGATTTGCCATCTCAGGTTTAGAGACAGATTTACAGGCTGAGCAGGATCGGAGCGGCTATCAGAACTTCGCCGAAGATCAGCAACCCATAGGTTTATTTTCCTTTTCTGCTAGTATTTAGTATGTGCGCCCTTATGGGACATTAGGACTTATGTATCTCTTTTGGATCTTATTTTATTTCGAACCTATTGTATTGGATCTTTAATTGCATCAATTATCTAGTGAACTCATTTTTAAGATTTCTTGTGGTTTCATTGCAGCATGATTATCAGTATTATTCCTTTTTGGTATTGGGTTTTATCTTTGACAGGTTAATCTACACAGCCTTATGTGACTATAGAAGGATTTTTCCTTACCGTAGGTAGCACGGCTGGCTTTCGTCTCTTCCGTATTCCGTATTTTGGGAAACGGGACGTGACAAGAAAGGACAAGGTCCGTAAGATAATCAAAGATGCCATGAACAACGGTCTATAATTGCCGGAGTCTAAAAGACCTCACGAAGCAAAAATGACCGACAATCCTCTATATTGCTCGTACCACCGAGTAGTGAGCCATGCGATCGAGGATTGATATATCTTCAAAGACTAGATCGAGAAACAGTACAAGACTGGAGAGATCGAACTGTCTAAGAGTGTGTTGGTGAACAATAAAGTTGCAACCACCAACTTTATACAGACAGAAGCTAAAGCCTTCTGGAAGCAGACAGCTGAACCCGCTGCCCTGAGAAATAAAACTGACCTACCGCAACTTCCGTGGAGTACGCACATATCTAATAAGACGAAGAAGATGCTAAAGCTACTTCAGAAAGAGCCCAGAACAGAATGGGAAGGGAAAAAGAAGCCCACCATGTCAGCTACCAATTCGGCTCAACCAGGCTCAAAATCCAAAAAGCTCAAGAAGAAGAAAAGTGCAGCTCGACGCAAAAAAGAGTCTACAGGGAGATCGACCATTCAAAAATATATTGATTCCCTCGAAGACTATGAACAGAAGAAAAGAACTCTGATTCAATTGAAGAAGTTCCTCCCTATAGAAGCGGCTGAAATTCTGGAGGAGTTGGAAGAAGACTCCAATGAAGAGATCCCTATAGTGACTTGCCACGCCATCCATCTTGGCAGCGACTCTGAGGAGGAGCTCTGTTTTTCCGAAGAGAACGATGAGCTCGCCACAAAGGAAAACCAAATCCAGCTCAGAAGAGCCCTGCCAAACCAGGGCAATACCCCAAAAAAAAAGGAAAAACATGTGGCTAATGAGGAAGATGGCAGATAACTGGCTAATGAAAACTCAAATCCTTCCTCAGTGGACTACAATGTCTTGGCTCATCTCCGGAAGATTTCGTCTCTCCTGAGCATCTATGATACCTTGGTCCTATCTAAAGAGCTTTGAGATGTTCTCATTCACGCTCTACAAAACCCCGAGTGGTATCAGGCTCGCTTTGCGGAAATTAAGATGAAAGAAGCCCAGTACGCTCTGCATGCCGCCGCAGTCACGTTTAAGGACAAAGACTTGCTACTGGGAACGGCTGAGCATAATCGGTCGCTTTACGTGACCGGGTACAGCGACGGAGATCGAATTAATCGCATATTGATTGATCCGGGATCCTCAGTGAACATCATGAACTTGCGGACTCTGAAGAGTTTGTCAATGGACGTCCGACACCTGTCAAGGGAAAGGATTGTCATTCAGGGCTTCAATCAAAATTGCCAGCAAGTTCTGGGATCCATAGCTCTGTCGATCAGATTCGGGGACCTACAGACCGAAGCCAAAATATACGTGATTGACGCTGACACGTCTTATAAAATTCTCATGAGGCAGCCGTGGCTCCACGATTATGGCATTGTTTTGTCAACTCTCCATCAATGCATGAAGTATACTAAAAATGGCGACGAAAGACACATTGACGGAGGCATCCAGCCGTTCGATGTGCATGAGGTCCGATATGAAAATTCTCGGTACTTTGTGAACCCCAAAATGCTAAGCCACAACGGACTAAGGACAGGACGGCCCCGAAACTCAAAAGCAAATCTGAGCCGGCCGTTACTTTCAAAAGCAAAAAAACCCATGTGCGTCCGCGTTTCGGCAGCGACACTGATGAATCCGATGCTGGAAGTCCTTCCTTCTGTAAAACTCGCCCTCATTTCGGTAGCGATACGAACGAGTCTGATATTTAAGGCTTATCCGGCAGCAAAATTCGCCCTCGTTTAGGCAGCGACACTGAAGAGTCAGAGGAAGAGGACCCGCTTGCAACAGCTATGCAGACTGGGCCCCCACGCAACAAGCGAAACTACGGGAGACCTTCGAAATTGCAGAAGGGTCCCTAGCCGTCATAAGGGTGCCGGAGCAGATGTGCAAAGAGCTCGATGCATTGTCAATCTCCACCGTGAACCAGCTGAAAACTTTCTACGTTCTCGGAAGGAAAAATGGATAGAAGGGCATCTTGTTTTATGGGTCAAATCCTGTCGTGCATCCGGACGATTTGTCTGTGACATGCCTTCTATACGAGAGAGGCATAAGGGCCGTCTTCAATCCCAGATATTATGCATTTGAGATGCAGGAATACTTTAAAAAGTTGGGTGTCGGCTATATCAAACAGACTCCAAAGCGAAGTTTTACGAAGGGCTATAGCATCCACCTCAGGTCCGAGCACTTATCGATGGATGAATCCCAGATAGACGGGGCATAGGTTTCATTCAACCTGACGTCAAGACATGCTATATGATCCATGTTGGTGCAGCCAGCGAAGGGTCAAATGATGACGACGAGCTATCCGAGCCAGAAGAAGCTCCTCGAGAGCTCGAAGACGGCGTACAAGCAACCTTTGACGAGCTAACCGAGATTGACTTAGGAACGCCCAATAATCCAAGGCCGACCTACATCAGCTCACTCTTGTCAGAGGAAATGAAAGATCAGATAATCACCCTGCTGCATGAGTTCACCGACTGTTTCGCGTGGACGTACAAAGAATGTCTGGCCTCTCCCCTGAAGTGGCCGTGCATAAACTGGCTATATCTCCTGATGCCAAGCCTGTCAAACAAGCTCCTCGAAGAATGAGAAAGGAGCTGGAAGAAAAGGTCATCGAGGAAACTAAGAAACTTATCGATGCTGGCTTCATCAGGGAAGAGAAATACGCAGACTGGATCGTATGTATTGTCTGTCCTAGTAAAGAAGAAAAATGGGCAAATCCGGGTTTGCGTCGATTTCAGGGACCTTAACAAGGCATGCCCTAAATATGATTTCCCGCTTCCGATCATGGAAATGATGGTCGATAACGCCTCAAATTACGAGCTGTTCACCTTCATGGACGGTTCGTCTGGGTACAATCAGATAAAAATACCGCCTGAGGACGAAAGGCATACAACATTTCGAACCCCGATCGGTATATACTGTTACACAGTGATGTCGTTCGGACTGAAGAACACAGGTGCTATATATCAAAGGTCAATGACCAATATCTTTGATGACATAATCCATAAAGTCATCGAATATTATGTTGATGATTTGGTCGTCAAGACTAAAGCCAAGGCCGATCACATCCAAGATCTTAGAACCATTCTCACTAGACTGAGGGAATACGATCTGAAGATGAATCCTCTGAATTGCGTCTTTGGCGTGTCATCGGGAAAATTCCTGGGCTTCATAGTCCGACATCGAGAGATCGAAGTTGACCCATCCAAGATAAAGGCCATCATAGAGATACCTCCTCCGAAGAATCTGACGCAGCTAAGATCTTTTCAAAGCAAGCTTGCTTATATACAAAGGTTTATCTCAAATTTATCGAGGAGATGTAGGCCTTTCTCAAAGCTCATGAACAAAGGAGCTCTTTTTGTCTGGGATGCCGAATGTCAAGAAGCGTTCGAAAGCATCAAACAGTACCTGTTGCACCCTCCAGTGCTTGCTGCCCCTATTCTAAATAAACCGCTGATTCTCTATACTGCCGCGCTAGATGAGTCACTCGGTGCGCTCCTTGTTCGGAACAACGAGGAGGAAAAAGAAAATGCCCTCTACTACCTCAGTCGAACTCTAGTCGGAGCGGAACACAACTATTCCCCGATCGAAAAGCAATGCCTGGCTCTGATATTCGCTGTGAAGAAGCTGAGGCACTATTTGCTTGCTCATCGGGTTATGCTGATCTCTAAGGTCGACCCGCTCAAACACTTGATGACCAAAGCAAGCCTAGCCGGTAGAATGGCCAGATGGGCTGTCATGCTGCTTGAATTTGACATAATCTATACTCCTCAGAAAACAGTAAAGGGCAAGCCATCGCTAACTTCCTTTCTGCTCATCACATACCAGAAAGGGCGCCGCTCAATTGCGAGTTACCCGACGAACAAGTGCTGCGCCTCGAGGATGATGAGCCATGTTGAAAGCTCTACTTCGATGGAACCTCATCAATAAGGACCTCCAGTAAATCAAACGTCCCGGAGATAAAAGCGAGGGTAGGATTGTTGTTTGTCACGCCGTCGGGAGGAAACCTACGATGTTCTTTCGCTCTCACCGAGCCTCGCACAAACAACGAGGCTGAGTACGAAGCTCTGATAGCTGGTCTGGAGCTTGCTATAGAAATAGGAATCCTTCGGCTACGGGTTTACGGTGACTCCTGGCTTGTCGTCAACCAAGTGAGCGGAGACTACAAGATATATAAACTCGAGTTAGCTCGATATAGAAGCCGGGTGGTGAAACTCATGAAAAGGTTCACTCACATTGAATTAATGAGAGTCCCTAGGGTGTTGAACGGAAAAGCCGACGTACTCGCTCACCTAGCCAAAGAACTGGCTGATCCCGACATGGACGAAATTTTGATAATAGTCAAAAGCCAGCAAATTCTACCTCCGGTCTCTTTGCGTGAAGAGGGAAGCGTAGAACAGGAGAACAATCATGCCGAAGAAGCTCTAATCATCCAAGATAAGCCCGATTGGAGAAAACCCTTCATAGACTACCTCCGATACGACAAGCTGCCTGAAGGAAAATCTGCGAGGATTCAGATGAAGAAGAGAGCTCTCTGATACGTGTTTGTAAATAATACGCTATACCGCAGATCGTACGACCAACTCTGGCTCAGATGTCTGTCATCGGCCGAAACCCAAAAAGTCATGAAAGAAGTTCATTCAGGCATCTATGGAGCCCATCAATCTGGCTCTAAAATGCGGCTTCAAATTAAACGGCTTGGGTATTACTGCCTACCATGATAAGGGATTGCGAAGGGCATGCGAAGAGGTGTCATCTCTGCCAAATTCACGGTGACTTCATTCATAAGCATCCTAATCCGCTGCATCCTACGATGGCGTCATGGCCCTTCGAAGTTTGGGGCACCGATGTAGTTGGTCCAATTGATCCTCCGTCATCCAAAGGCCACCGGTTCATATTGGCTGCAACTGACTATTTCTCCAGATGGGCTGAAGCTATCCCGCTAAAAGAAGTCAAGACAGAAGATATTCTGGAGTTCTTCCGGCATAATATCCTATACCGCTTTGGTACACCGAGAAGAATCATATCTGACAACGGGCCTTCTTTCAAGAGCTTCAAAGTCTTAAGATTCGCTACTCAGTACAAGATAGACTGGAGATATTCCTCCTTTATAATCCAAGAGCCAATAGGCTAACCGAAGCCTTCAATAAAACTCTATGCAAGCTCCTGAGGAAAAATGCCTCAGTCAACAAGAGAGACTGGAATCTCAAGCTCCACGAGACGTTGTGGGCATATCGTACCATGCACCGTACTCCAACTCGGAGTGGAAGCAATCCTCCCACTCGAATTCGAAGTTCCAAGCCTAAGAATGGTTGTACAACACGAGTTGAGGGAGGAGGAAAACGTTCTCCTTCGGCTCGAAGAGCTCGACGCCCTCGAAAAAAAGAGACTCGCAGTACAGAAAAATCTGGAGTTGTACCGAGCCCAAATATCATGGGCCTATGATAAGATGACCCGTCTCCATACTTTTAAGAAAGGCGAATTGGTGTTGGTCCTCAAAAGACCGATCATCCCCGATCGGCATGCCAAGGGAAAATTCGAGCCAAACTGGGAAGGACCTTACGTCATCGAGAAAGTGTTTGATGGAGGGTCTTACTAGCTGATAAATGCCGAGGGAGAAAGGCCCATGTCACCCATCAATGGACGATATCTCAAGAAATGCTATGCGTGAATGCTCCAAGTCGCAGACGAATTGAGCACACCGGCCCTACGGTCTGGATCATACATCTTGTAAAACCGTATACAATCCACGGGCGTAAACGATCCCTATCTCCCCCTAAAGTCCTACAGGCGATACTACTTTTAAAGTCACACCGGCAAAAAAGAAAAAACAAAAACGGTATGTCCACAAGCAAAACGGACACGGATGAAAACCCGAAAGGGCTCCGTGAGTAAAAACAGCAGGACTGCCGGTGAGTTTTTGAAAACCCGAAAGGGCGCAAATTCGTGAAAAGAGATAAAATACCCCCACAAAGTCCTCTCGACCTTGTGAGGAGAAAATCCCTGCGTAAGATCCTTACGACTCACAAAGGAGCAACACACTTAGGAATCCCTACGATCCTGTTCACACCATAATATTGCATTATTATATTCCCCATTCTTATTCTTTTTATAAATAAACATGTGCTTTTGACGCATGTCTGCTACATGTTACAGGTTACAGGTTCTTGGACAAAAAACAGTGAAAACGATGAAAAGACGACGTAAAAGTGAGACTTTGACCAATAAACAGAAGACTCTTGATCAAGCCTACATAAAGACCAGTACACAAAACAAGGTTCAAGACGTCGACACAACGCGAATGGTGAGAAGTCCACTACAATGTTCACTGGAAAGATCTGGAAGAGAACGAGAAAATAATATGAAAAAAGTACTGAAGAAACAAAAATAAAAAGTCATCAGAAGCCAGCAGAAGAAGTCCCACAAGTCAACTCTCTAGGTTGACCGCGGAACCGCGGCCAAACCAGGCCTCGGGCAGCGGTTCCGCGGCAGGGATGGGCAATTGGAAAATAAAAAGTTTACCATATTTTTTTGGCTCTGCGCATACTGATGACTAGGTCTTTTCTTAGGGGTACTTTTGTAATTTCAGATATGCGAATCAAATGTAACCTAGGGTTTCCTATGCTCTATAAATAGGAATTCTAAATTATTGTAAACCCTATGCCTCCTTTTAATAATAAAATACAGATCTCTTTATGGAGAGCATCGGTGTCTCTCTTCAATTCAGAAATTCAGATCTGACAACCTGCGTTGATGTTTGGAGAGATGCATCTGTAAGTAGATTTAATTCCTTACTCTAGTTTAGATTTCAATTCTTTGTCCTAAGTAGATTTAATTTCTTGCCGTAGATAAATTGTTTAGAGTTAGCTTTGGGGAAGGATTTTGAGAGATGAGATCTCTCATCATTTTCTTACCCATAATATATTTTCAATAGGACTCCATGCATACACGCACACACCGCGCCCTACGGCATCCTATCCCTCGAGGTAGCGATGACACCGTAGTATAAAGGCCCGGTTGCGTGCGTTTTCCATGGAGGTTAGGGTGAGGATCTCTAAAGGAAGGACAAGAACCTAGAGGAAGGAACACCTTCCCGAATGAATCTAATCCCCTTTATTGATAATTACCATAACTCCTCATAGATCTTCATTCGGGTATAGAAAGCGTTGAGATTTCCCTGCATTTCCAAACCATCCCTAAACCTAACCCTAGCAAGACTAGATCTAGATAATCGTAGTATAGAATAATCTAGGATTTTAGATTTAATAATCAATCCGAACACCCTTCGGAATTAATTCGTTAGCGCGACTAGGAAATTTACAACATCCCTGTGGACCGATCCGTACTCACCGGCTAGCTACATGCGACGCCGTTCTTGATTGCGGTTATAGATAGTTTTTGAGACAAATCAGATCCCTAAGGAGAAAATACACCTGCGAGATCTTCTTGACTCGTAGGGAGAAAATACTTTTATGAGACCCTTACGGCTCATAAAATTGAAAAGCCTTAGGTAATAGGGATCTAAACCTGTCTCTTGAGCCATCGCTCCCCAACGGGCAACGGCAAATGATGAGTCGCTCCTGGCATTTAGCTTAAGTGTTAGCGGTGCTGATACCGACCCAAAAGCCAAACCCTAAGTTTTCCCAAGGGCAAATGATGAGTCGCCCCTGACATTGCTTTAGTGTTAGCGGTGCTGATGCCAACCAAAAACCCAAATCCCTAGTCTTCTCTGGGCAAATGATGAGTCGCTCCTGGCATTGCTTCAGTGTTAGCGGTACTGATGCCGACCCAAAAACCAAATCCTAAGTCCTTCCGGGACAAATGACGAATTGCTCCTAGCATTATTCCAGTGTAGCAATACTGATGCCAAACAAAATCTAAATTCCAAGTCCTCTCAAATTCAAAAGTCTCGCCAGATAAGGAAGAAATCAAACAGATCAAATTAATGTCCCATCCGGTAACGCTTCCAAGCTTAAAAGTCCCGCTGGACGGGTACGGAACTCCTAAAATAAATCAAATCAAACAAATCAACCCGACACCGTAGAAAACGGAGCAAGTCAACTTCAACTCCGACACCGCAGAAAGCGGAGTAAGTCAAATCAAACCCCGACAACGCAAGAAGCGGAGCAAGCACCGACCGTCCAAATCGCTAAAAGGGCAGCACCGACCGTTCAAGTCGCTAAAAGGGCAACACCGACCATCCAAGTCGCTAAAATGACAGTACCGACCGTTCACGTCGCGAAAAGGGCAGCATCGACCTCTAAGTCGTCAAAACGGGAGCCAAATCAAGTCAACCTCCACGCGAAAGAAGATCCATCAATTTCATGCACACGGCCCATATATGTGGTGTGCATGTATTGATGGGGGCACTTTGTTAGGTTCAAAAATAACACCCCGATACCAAATCAAAATCAAAGTCAACCCCAAATCAAGTGGGCCCAAGCCCAGATCAAAAGGACCGGCCCCATGACAAAAGGAATGAAGCCATAAATTAGTTTAATGTAATTCTTTTTTTATATATATATGCATAGAAATAAATGTATGTAAAATAAGCAAAAAGCCAAAATTTTGTAAACCCCATGGCTTATGTGCAAAAATAGATAGCACATAAGGCATGGGATGGCATAAGTGCCATTTGGCAAAGCCGAAGGGGCTATATGTAAAGTGTGTAGCCTATAAAGGCAAACATGATGAAAATATCTATGGCAACTTTCCATTCTCTAAAAATTCTACGGTTTGTACCTCCTCCTTCCTCAAGGTTCTAAACCTTTTTCTTTTCTTTTGAATTAAATAAAGAGTTTAACTCTTCCTGTTCCAAAAATAATTAGTTTTTCACTATAAAACCCTTAAAGGGGAGCTCGGATCTGCCATCAAACCCCTAAAAGGGAAGATTTTAAGTCTCACCTTCTCTTTTTCCCCCCAAGATCTAGCCAACAAAGAGGAAGGATACCCATCTCCAAAAAAATCCCATTCTGGAAGGATCCGAGGCTCAAAAAAAGATCTAGAAATTTCTAGGAGTTTAACTCCATTCAAGATCTATTGGAGTTTGACTCCATAAATCGAACCCTTTTTTAGAAGTTTAACTTCAAATCTATATATAATTCCTGTTAGGAGTTCAACTCCAAAGCCCCTTGGGAGTTCAACTCCTAACTCAGGGGCTAAGCCCTTTTTCCGCTGGTATTTCCAGCGGACGCGTGTCGTGCACGTGACCCGCGGGCGCCCAGCGGTCGCGTGTAGGGCACGTGACCCGCGGGCGTTATGCGACCACGTGCGCTTCACGTGACCCGCGGGCGCTCAGCGCCCAGAGGTCGCATGGAGCTCACGTGACCCGCTGTTGCCCAACAGTCGCGTGCTGCGCATGTGACCAGGCACGTGACCCGCGGGGGCCAAGCGCTTGCGCGTCAGGCATGTAACCCGTGGGCGTCAAGCGCCCACGTGCCATTCACGCGTTTTTAAGACGCTCCTCACCCCTCATTTTCCATGCACTCCACACCAGAAACACGTCCCCCGTTAGGAAAATTTTTCTAACGGTACGCTGCCCCGCACCCCGTAAGGGGGCTGCTAGCCCCTTGACCCCCAGCCCACTATCCGGGTAGCGGGACCCCGTAAACTCTGCGAAGCCCCCGATATACCCAAAACCCCTTTCAAAACACAACACACGCACACTGCACATTGAGTTCATATGACCAGTTTGACCAGTCAATCGGAGGTTCCTTCGCTCCAAAGGCGGGGGTAATTAACAGCGGCTTAGTACGCGGCTGCCGGAGATTCGGATCCGCACAATCAATAAACCCCCGCCTACCCTAGGCAAGGGGATCTGTAGTACGCCTGACAAGCGACACGTATTCCCATCTCAATGAGATGACGAAAAACACTCTCTATGGTTCATCTAATTTGTACTAAAGACGTTTGAAGCACTATGGCTCAGACGTCTGACCCATAGACCTGTTGAATACAAGTCAATTTCATAACAATCTCCATCTTGACTTGTAATCAACAAGCCGTATTATATCTTCTCTTCACAATATCCACCCACGATATCTTCTCAAATTTGCATAAAACTCCATCTTGACTCAAGTTTCTTCCGCCTTACTCCAAATTTGTTCTTCTGTAGGCTTCCCCACAACTTGATATATATCGCTCAAGTTTCCGACTCCTTACATCACGACACAATTCTTCTGGCACACCTTCATCACTCCATCTTGAGCAATAATTGTGTAATATCTCATATCTAATCTCCTAAGCGAAATTAAATTTCTCTTCTGTTTTGGGACATATCTAGCATCACCAAGAACTTTCTGCTTCCTATCGAACATCTTCATCTTCGCGGTGCTCACGCCTTCTATTTCTATTTCAGAATTATCCGCTAATGTCACCATCTCCTTTTTTCTCCTTGATTTCATCGAACCACTCTTTATTTGAACATATATGAAAGGATGCTTCCAAATTCATGTATCATATATCTTCCTTCTTGACTTTATCATCCCTAGTCATAAGTAAATCGCATTCTATCTCGACATAGTGGGCAACATTCGCTTGCTCTTCCTCTCTACGTTTCTTCAGATCATCTAAGTTCTCCTTCATCTTGGGGCAATCAGACATATAGTAACTCATCTTGTTGCAGTAATGACACGTTATCTTCAAAATATCTTTTGCATACCACGATCTCTGGTTTCTTCCATCGTTGCTCTGTTCCTTCCTCCACTTCGGACCCTCTTGCAATAAGTGCAGATGAATTGGATAATCTACTTAATGATTTCCTTTTTAATTCTTCGTTTAGGAAACAGTTTTTACTGTGCTCATAGAAATAACTCTGTCAGGACACGAATTGCTCAAAGAAACTACCAGAGTTTCCCAGCTACTCGAAAGGGAACTCAATATGATCAATGTTTGCATTTCGTCTTCAATCGGCATCCTCATGGCTGCAAATTGATTCATAATATTCTGAACTTCGTTCAAGTGCTCCGCTATTGAGGAATCTTTCTGGAACTTCAAATTCATCAATTTCTCATTAGAAAAACCTTGTTTATAGCCGTCTTTCTCTCGTAGAGATATGTCAACTTCTTCCATAAACTTTCTGCAGTGCTTTCTGACGATAAATGGTGGAACACCGAATTTTCTATCCATCTGAGAATAAGAATCCTCGCCTTTCGATCCATTCTCGTCCAATCTTCATCAGATATCTTCTCTGGTTTGGCAGTAATCCCATAAAGAGGTACATCTAAATTTTTAAGGCACAACATGTCCTCCATGCTCGAATTCTATACCAACCAATTTATGCTATTCAAACACATTATCTTTGTTGCGATTTGAGTTGTCTCAATCTTCGTCATTCTTCTCTCAACCAAGCTCTGATACCAATTTGTTAGAATTTTTAAGTCCCAAACAATTCAGAAATCAAACACCGATCTTTGGGAAGAAAAGAAAATATAAAAACACAATCAAACACAAGAAAAATCTTCAAACTTCTCTTCTTTATTCAACTTCAATACGAATTACAAAACTTCTCTTCAACTCTTCTTCTTCTTCTCTATATAAAATACCCTAATTAATTTATATTTACAGGCCTAAAACCCATAAACCTGTTCCTACTAGAATACCTAATTTAACTAATTTAGATCTCATCAAATCTCCAAAAAATAGTTCTCTTCAAATTTTCAAATTATTCTCCAACTAACTTTCCTAAATACACCAGAATTCGGTCCAATACGGAAGCAGACGTTTGAAGAAAATAATGCAGACGTCTGCCTAAATGACTACCGAAAACACAGAGCGTCGACAAACGTCTGAAGAACAACCCTTAGACGTCTGATCGCTCTCTGTGGTTCTTCTAATTTACACTACAGACGTCTAAAGCACTATGGCTCAGACGTCACAGACATGTTGAATACAAGTCAATTTCATAACAGACTCCACAACAACAGCAAGAAGTATGTAGTCATTGTTGATCCAGGCAAATCTGCTTACAAGTTACGACAACAGTCACACACACACACACACACCCCGGCCCACCCCACCCAAAAACCCACCCTGTGCGGTTCCTGCCAGGGTTAGAGCCCAAAAGAATTCCTATGAGTCAAAGTATAATATACAAAATGCATAATCTAGGAAAATTTGATCAGTATTAAAAACATTCCATCTTTGCCAGGTCAAGCATTGTTTTTAGGATATATAAATAATGCATTATCTAGAATATATTATAATTGCTAGATAAATTGCAATATAAAAAACGCTTCTAAGAATTCCAAAAATGTAGAAGAGGCCTGCCATTATCATTCCCAACTTTACATGAATTATGTGAATCTCTTATAGATATTGGCATCAACGGCACATATGGTACTTACACGAGGGGTCATAGCAATGGGATCTATATACAAAGGAACGGAAGTAATTACCTTGGAAAGGTGTGGCCTGGCGATGTCTGTTTCCCAGACTTCTTACACCCAAACGACTCAAAACTATTGGCTAGGAGAAATCGGTATCTTTCACAAAACTCTTCCAGTAGATGGTCTCTGGATCAATATGAACGAAATTGCCATCTTTATAACCTCACCATCACTCAACCAGCTGGACGACCCTCCGCATATGATTAAACGGGAAGTTACCGAAAAAACAGTACCTCCTTCGTCTATCTATTCACTATGGAAACATATCTGAATACAACGCTCACAACTTATTTGCTTTCATGGAATCAAAGGCGGCACATGATGGACTGATCAATATTACAGGTAAGAGATCATTTGTACTTAGCCGCTCAACTTTTGTTGGTTCAGGAAAGTATGCCGCGCATTGGAGTGGTGATAATGCTGCGAACTGGGATAATCTTCGGTTTTCAATATCATCGATTCTAAATTCCGGAATTTTTGGAATCCCAATTGTTGGAGCTGACATTTGTGGATTTATTGGTGATACAAACAAGGAATTGTGCCGAAGGTGGATTCAGTTAGGTGTGTTCTATCCTTTTTCAAGGGACCACTCTGACAAGAACTCTATCAGACAAGAACTCTACCTTCGGGATTCAGTAGCACAATCTGTGGAAAAAAAATTAGGGCTTCAATACCTACTCCTCCCCTTTACCACACACTCATGTATGAAGCCCATGTTAAGGGTACACCAATTGCTAGACCAATGTTCTTCTCGTTCCCTAATGATACAGAAACTATTAGTATAAGTAGTCAGTTTCTGATCGGAAATGGAGTTTTAGTTTCTCCAGTGCTACAACAAGGGCAAGTCTCGGTTAATCCTTATTTTCCAGTAGGAAAGTGGTTTAATCTCTTCAAGTTCACAGAGTTGGTGATAGATGGTGGCGGGAAATATGTGACCCTTGACGCACCAGTTGACACGATAAATATGCATGTCAGAGGAGGAAACATTTTGATCATGCAACAAGAAGCAATGACGACAAAGGCAGCTAGAGAGACTGATTTTGGGCTTTTGGTGGTGTTTGATGAAGGTGGAAATGCTACTGGAGAGGGGTTTTGGATGATGGGGAGGTTTTGGAAATGGCTGGAGGGGATTTAAGCCAGTGGAGTTTAGTGAGATTCACTGGTTCCATTGAAGCAGGGAAGGGAATTGTGAAGACTGAAGTTGTGAATGGTACTTATGCAGCAGATCATAAGTTTGAGGTGAAGAAGGTGACGTTTTTAGGTTTAGAGACAAAGATGGTGTCGAAAATGAACACTTTCTATCTCAATGGGGTGAGAGTAAGTGGAAGTGAAGGAGTAAGTGTGAGCAGTGAGGGTATGGCGAGGTTTGGTGTTGTAGAAGTTGAGGGATTGTCGCTCCCTCTTGTAGAGAATTCTATATTGAAGTTTGAGTTAGAGAACTGAACTAAACAGAAGGGATAACAAAATAAAAGAAGAGTGCAAGCTCTCCACTAGAGAGTTTATTTGCTTGTAAACATTGCTGCGGAAAAAGTAGTATGTAACAAACATGATCATTTAGGGAGATGTAACCTTTATGAAAGAAGAAATGGATGAATTACTGTGGTGTGATGGCATTCATGTTCCTTTTTTACTTTGCCCCAGTTTTTCTTAATGAATCAGATATTGTGTGTTATGCTTGTACCAATCTCTTGTTCTCATTCATTCAGCCAATCTTTCTCCTAACTAGTTCTTCTACCAATTGGGGAAGGGGGTTAATCTCAATTACGTCATTACTGCTCTAGACTTTCATTCCTCTATTTCCCTCTGCTACCAACACACTGGTTTAATCAAAAGTTTGCAACAGTTCTCTTTTCTTCCTAAATAAGTGATCATTCTTCCACTTTGAAATAACTGAATCTGGCAATCACATAGCAAAACGATGAAGATTTTCTTTTTAAGGGAAACATTGCCTAAGCCTGCAGAATAATACGAATTCTCTATGACAAATCAATGAATCAATGGCAACTATTTCCACTAGCAAACATTTGCTCCTATTGCTCTTTCTACTAGCTTATTAAATGTCGACACCAAGCCAAATAACAGGGAAAGATAACAAGCTAACAAGTGTAGCACAACCATTAACTGCAAGAATTGACAATAATTTTCTTAAAGAAAAAACAGATATCTTAAACCAGAGTCGGTTCATTCCCAACTGCTGCCCCCGGACAATGGTCATTACTTCTGCACAAAAGAAAAATTAAACCAATAATTTTGACAATGAGAACAGAATTCTTAATCAAAAAGGATGAAGGAGAAAAAAACCTCACCCTGACTGCATCAGCATTAATCCTCATTCAGAAGCCTCAACGGAATCTGAAACTACTGAAAGAGTACTACTTCACTCTCATGCATACAGCATTCTGGTGGATCCCCCGTAGGCATGCAGGAGTGTTTATGAGCAGGTAATATATGAGACTAAAAAAAATTGATTCATTCGGAACCTAAGAAGCCAAGAACCTGATTCTGCCAACTACCAATTTCAGTAATTCTGGTAGAAGAAACATTAGAGAAATTTGAATTTGTATCAAGATATTTGACGCAGTGGAGAAGCTTTTCCTAGCAATTCATTACGGACCGCCTTTCATTACCACAATTTTTTTTCCAAACACCAGTTGAGATATTGGTAGTGGCCTTTCCTTGATCTTTTTAACTTCTGAGATTATCAAACTTATAATAGCAAGTACAAACATTTATGACCATCATAAGGTTCTATTACATGTGCGACATCATTACAATTTTCGCATCAATTTGATAAAAGCATCTCTAAACTATCTGGTCAAAAAAATTCAACATTGTTGATTTTTTATGCCCAGGAGGCGATATCTCACTGTGCAGATGCCCGCTTGACAGCCCTACAAGTCCTCTGTCCATATGTTGCAAAACCCTAATGTTTGCTTTTTAATTTCCCGGTCAAAAAAAAACTTCGATTTTCAAGAGCTGTCTACATGGCCTTGAGACCAATATCTCCACTTGCATCATGATTCAATTCTTCGGCTTCTTAGGTGGAGGCGGTCCCATGCTGCCAGAACCAGACTTGCGATTAATTCCCAAGAAATGTTCAACCTGACAGAAGAAAAAGTGTTAATTAATGGAAAATTTTGTATGCCAAGGGAGTGTGAAATAATTTAAGACAGAAAAAATGCATTAATTGTTTTGAAGTAATTTCAAAGTAACTAACCTTCTTGTCACCAAGCATAGGTGTCAAACTCCCTGGATGATCTTTCTCCAATGTAGCAAAGCCACTTCTTGGATCGCTACTTTGCCTGAAATTTTCGAAGAGGGGGGTGCACGAGCGAAAAGAAATCCATTATAATTAATAAAATCAGATATAATCGAACATAGTTTTGAGAGCAATTACAACTAAATCGAACAATTACAATAGGTCTAGAGAAACAACTCTTTTTTTAGTTAAAAATTGCTATTTTTGCTATTATCAGTAGACGAAAAAACCAATCAAACCTCATTACGCGTGCTAGAGTAGAGGCACCAACGTTGACTTTCAGGAAATCAGAATTTACTGGATTTTCATATTGTTTTCAAATCTCTGTCATTGTTTGCTTCAGGGTGTTAGGTGCAATTTGTTGTAAGCCTTGGTCTATCACTACTTATATATCGTTTTCAGCTACATATATTAAATTACTTGGCTCTTAGGAAATCTATCTTAAGCTATACATATATTAAATTTCCTAGCTCTTCCTAGGAAATATATCTTAAAACTGCAAATCAGCTTGTATGATCATTTTGACCAGTAGAAAATTCTTCAATGTCATTTTACAGATCCGCTCTCCCAGTAAAGTGCCATGTGCTGATGATAATAAAATTAATCAATTTAGCAAGAAGGTAGTGGGAGGTGATTTGACCAACATTAACATGAGTATTGACAAAGAGAATTGTCAGAGACAGTACTTTATCAAGGATACAGTATTCTTGTTTCTACATGTATATTTGACTGTGTGCTTCAGTCACTGTGTGAGTGTGTGTAGGTGTGCGGCGCGTATGCATGTGTGCATGCCTAAGCAATCATAGAAACTAAAAACCGGCAAATTATAACGATATTACTTGGATCTTCTGTATTGGTTATACTATAACAAGACTTCTAAAAAAATCAAGAGAGTAAAGTTCTTATATCAAGTCTTTGCCTTTGGTTACATCAATCACTTTTCTCCATTCAGCCTACTCAAGTTGCATCTTCTCCAATCACATCCTTTCTGACACCTAAAGCAATGTTCTTTTAGATCAAACCCTAGTCCTCATTGATCCATGAAACTACCCACCAATCCATAGCCAGCATTCCTAGAGACACATGCACATACCATCACTGGTTCTTTCTCATTATATCCTCACCTGACCTAAATCATCGATGGTTGGTGCTGCTGCTGTTGTAGTTTTGCCTATGTATTGAACAAAACCGGGTAAGGCAGTAACTAAATGGTAACAGGTATCGTTTAGGACATGGTCATAAGCTAATGAAGTGTTGTCATTCTTCCTTTCCTATTCCTGCCTTCTCTTCCCATTTCTTCATGTGCTTTTTCTTCAATCTCCTGAAGTTTTCTTCCATATTTTTATTATTGTCAATGCAAAACCCAAAGAAAAAAGTGTGGGCCTGACTCCTCTCTCTTCGATGTGAATATTTGAGAATGAATAAGGGCACAAGTCCCCCAAATCATATGTAGTGACCATGATAACTGATAATAAAGCCATTTTGTATCTTGTACAACTTAGAAGGCATCAGCATATATAGAAGTTGAAGGGATATATAGGAGTCTAAAGTTATATAGCTTACACAAGAATCAATAAAAAAATAATATGTAGCAGATGACTTTTTTATAATCAAGGCAGATAGTTAACGCTCTCCCTTTTAGGAAGACAAGGCCTCTGAATAAGTTGGCGAACAGTAGTGAAACTGAAACCTTCCGGAATGGTGGAAACTTTAGCATAGAAAAATAGCATGCACTATTGATAGAAACAATACAATGATGTGTGATACAGATTTCCGAATAAATCTAATAAAAAAGAAGATACCAACTCTAATAATTCACCAAATAAGAACTCAGAAGAGTTATTGGGATTACCAGAATTGTTTTAGTGTTTTCATGTTTGGTGAGTAAAAAGAAGGCTTATTTTTATAAAACTCACCAAAAGTTTCAGCTTTTGGCAAACAACTCCCCAAAAGTTCAAATCTCTATCGATCAATGCCGGTCAACCCCTAACAGTTATAATTGTGCATCTAAAATGACGTTTTTGTCCTTGTATTAAATATAATTAATTGAATTATTATTTATTACTTTATTAATAATTTCAATTAATTATTAATTACACATTATTGGTGATGATGGCAGGTGGAAAACGGTGAAAGAGGAGCACAAAGGTGGCTAGGGAGGCCACGAGCAAGGTTTGGGTCAGGATGATGTTGAAAAGAGGCGGCGACGGTGACGAAGGCGCGGAGAGGTGAGGAACATGGGTTAGGGTTAGGGTTTGAGATAGGGAAGAGGAGGACGATGATGATGATGATGGAGAGCGGTAACAGCTCCGGTGGCACGCAAAGCAGGCGGTGACAGAATGGTGGTGGCAGGTTACATTAGGGTTAGGATTACAGTTGAGAAGAAGAAGACGACGATGATGATGGGGAGGGCACCAACGGCATGGGCAGCCCAGCGGCAGGTTGGCAGCTCTGGCAGAGGGCAGTGGTGGTGAGGTTAGATTAAGATTAGGGTGAGGGTGAGGGTGAGGATGATGGAGGAGGTATTTTGGAGATTTAAAAATAATATAAAAAAAAAGAAATTTAAGAAGTGGCAACTTAACTTACTGCTGATGTGGTGATCAGGTGACACCATTAGAGTTGTTGTTGCAGGCTAGGTTTTTAGAGATTTGAAACTTAAGGGGAGTTTCTTGCCAGAGGCTGAAACTTTTGCTGAGTTTTAATAGAGAGAAAAAAGGGCAAACAAGTAAATGAGAGATAAAATTACCCTGGCTTAACATGTCCACTGAGTACGATATAAGGAGAGTTCAGCTGAGCTTGAGCTTCCCTCATTTTTTCCATAGCCAACAATGGCGTGTCAGAAGATCTCATCTGCTTCGCCTTCAAATCTTCTTGGAATTGCTTCATCCGTTTTTCTTGTTTCATTTTGCCTGGTCCTTTACCATGAAACTTGTGGGAGATCATCCGAAATGCCTCCTTCGGGGTCATCTAAATAAAATAAGGAATAAGATATTTAAACATAAGCTTTTTGTGGGTTCATCATAAAACATAAAACAAGTGGAGCTCACGATATTGGTGAAGGATAATAATACAGTGGCAATCAACATAATATATTAGAGCACAAACTCACAAATTTAAATGGGTAAAAGAACAGAATTCCAAGTACAGAAAGATAGTACTAAGTAACCCTCAACAGAAATTCAAACTTCATATTAAAAAAGATCTACAATAAAACAACTATAATTTACTCAAGCGAACAAAACATATTTATCGAACAAATAGATATTATTTCATATAATTTCTACTTCTGCTATTGATAATTTCTCATGATCCAGATGCCAGAAAGCAGATCCAACAATATAACCTCAAGCCTGCTATTTTGTGTCTAATTTCAACTATACAGTCAGCATTTACTCGTAAGAAAGCCATACAAGAATAGATAAATAGGACTAATAAGAATAGGTGAACACCAAAAATTGACAAGATAGTTGATGAATGAGGCTTCATTATTTGGTAATTCATACTCTCCAGCATTATAAGACAAAGGCATATTCTTTTGGCCCTGTAATTCAAATAGTATAATACTTGTCTTCAGTGAAACTTGTAAGATTTAAAGGCTGAAGAATATATACTAAAGCCAAGGAACATATGCTTCCACTTCTGAAACTAATAACAAGAAAAAGAAGGTCTAGACAAACTACATTATAGGGTATTTTCATATGGCATTAGTATGCATATGAGAGCAACAAACCTGTGATGACAACCAACTATTTTTTTTATAAACTGACAAGACATCAACAGATGGCGAAACTTCCTTAAGTCCTAAATGACACCAGTTAACCATAGGAATGCTGGATTCATTACAATGTGTTATTTTGTAATTAGTGTTATCTTTTACTTAATTTGTTTCATTGAAGTGTTGATACACAAAAAAGCAGGTGCGATGAAGATGTTGAGACTTTTACATCTTATTTCACAATGGATGTAATACTTAGAATGTGAATAACTTAAGGCATCAAACGGGGAAAATTAGAAATCAAGAATAATTTAAAGCATTAGACTAAAACAATAACTTACAATTCGGCCAAATTCATCTGTCCTCTCAATACGAATTTCCTTCGGCCCATCATTATCATTAACACCAACAAGTTTGCTCTTCTTCTTGTCCATGTTTCTACCTCCCCAATCGATACTCTCCTTAAGTGTCCCACGGTCCTTGAGAAGCTTAAGAGCACCAGATAAACCTTTCCCAACAGCCACCTCATGGATGATCTCATCCGGAGCAATATCCACTTTCTCTTCACTAACAGGCTCCTCACTTATATTTGTTTCTTTGAGTTCTGTCCAACCTCCATCCACATCTTCCATTTCATGGTCAACAGGTTTTGGAATGTCGTCCTCATCTTTGAAAACATCATCTGATTCAGCCTTATGAGTTTCTGAAAATTGCATAAAAGAACACCCAGCAGAAAAATATTAGAGTGGAAAAGAAAATTGTAAGCTAGCTATGATAAGAAAAGAGAAGAACTAATATCAAATATCTCAGTTCAAGTACAAACTCTGTGTTTACTAAACCCACATCATGACATCAGAATTCTGGCTGAGCGATAGGAAAGCTAAATGACTTCATTTTACGAATAAATGAATAATAACCGTAGTTGTCATTATCGTATGATATACAATATATATCGATCGATATGATACGATACAATAGGTTTTTGATACATATCGGTAGTATATATTGTATTGTACAATATACAATATGTATCTAACGATATGGTACAAAAATTTACAATATATTTAACAATACAAAGAATGGAGACCCAAAGTCATATATGGATCGACTTTATCGAACAGGTTTTAGAGGCTACTAGCCAACAATATATAAAGATTCACTGCCCAAGACTTTCCCAAATTCTTTTGATCAATCGCACAAATCTCTTCTCTGCAAGAAATCTCGCCTCGCATTTGCCTAAACCCCAAATTTTTAATTATAAGAATCTTATTAGTTTTTAACCGGTTGGTGATAGAACCTCAGAATTTGAATGCTATTGCTAGAAAGAAAGGCTGCAAACGGAAAGGAAAGTAGTGAGGAGTTTGTGGAGGGCAAAACTAGTGACATGAGGAAGATGAAGACATCCTCATAGAAGATGATGATAGCAATGAATAGATCAGGCACTATATGGCTTTGTAGTTTTGTTTTTTCTTTAGCTTATGATTTGTGAACTTAGTTAGAAAGTTCTATTTGTGGAGCTTATGTTGATGTCTTTATCATGTGGTTTACATTTTACACTAAAAGCTATCATTTTGCTTAGTTATATTTAATTATGATTGTTCACTTAACTTTTGTTGATTCGTGTATCTTGTGTTTGTATGTGTTTATTGTGTCGGTTGTGCGGCTGGTTGGGGTGTAAATGAACCAAACTTGAACGAGCTGGGTTAGCTTGAGTTCGGCTCGTTTATTTTCGGCTCAGCTCGAGTTCGGCTCGAGTTCGTTTCAAGCTGAGCTCGGTTGGCTCAAGTTTGGCTCGGCTCAATTACCTCAGCTCAAGTTTGGCTCGTTAATCGCTCGATTACAAAACGAGCCAAGCTTATAAATAAACAAGCGAGCTTCGTTCTAGCTTGTTTGTAGATTCATATTGATCTTAGCACATTAACTAACATCATCTAAATATCAGTAACACAAAAGAAGAATATTCCACGCATTTTGGTATGATTTCACTAAACGTATGGCTTTTTTGATTGACATTTATGTACTAGAAAATTGGCTACTATTTCAAAATATATAAAATACGGTATAAGATATAAACGAACTAAACCCGAGCTATAAACGAACGAGCTAGGGCCAGCTCGAGTTCGGTTCGTTAACTTAACGAGCCTAATTTTTGGCTCAAGTTCGGTTCGTTTATTAATGAACCAAACTTGAATGGGCTCTTAACAAGCCGAACCCGAGCTGGCTCGGTTCATTTAGCACCCCTAGCGGCTGGCGCTTCACCGAAAATTATATTTCTTATTAGTATATTGCTAGTTTGATCATATTTTTATGAAAATTATAGTCGTATACCTAATTGCCTAGCTATTGCAAAAGCGAACAACATATCTTATGATATTCGATCCGATATATAAGAAAAACGATATACGATACATATCATGATTGACAACTTCAATAATAATAGCTAATTCAACCCCCCCAAAACAAGGCACAGCCAATGTCTCCAACAAGGGCGCTCAACCTGGGCAGAAGTTGGTAATAGAAAATGTCCCAACCCTTAGCTTAGGGTTTCACTACAGTGACTAATAATCATAATGTAATTGATGGCATTAATTTTGAACTTTGGATCAATGAGATCACATCTAAACACCTATGGTCATATGTAATCAATGTGCAGTCTTTACCAATCCCTGATACGGTTAATTGAACAAGTAACTATCACAAGCATTAAGTATCTAAAACTCTATTTCTAATGAAATGGTTATGTGGATACGCATTTCTACTAATATCTTCTAAGCCTACCCAAAAATCATAAGGTATACAAGGACATCTAGTAGTCAGGAACTGACTCAGTTTAGTTTTAACTTTTAAGGGAATAAAATTTACAAAGTCGAATGGGAACTTTGATTCATAACTACACTTTGTATTCGATGGATCAATTCGCTTGTAAAGATTGTATAACTATTGTATGAGGACTACAGAAAAGTAAGGAAATGGAGAGAAGGTCCTACCTTCGTTTAACTGCAAGCCCAAAACAAATTCCTCCATCTCCGTGATAACAACTTTATTTTCTTGTGACTCTACAGTCGTCGAGTTCTGATTATCTTCCTCCTTTTTATTTGCTGTAGCCAAAAGTGCAACTGCCTGAGGACCAGAAGGTGCATCTTCTTCTTTCCTCTTCAGTGCGAGATTCCTTGCTTGCTCAAGGGACCTTTCAAGATCTTCATAATCTTCACCAAAAACCATGTTGTCATCATCCATGGTCTTAACAGTTAGAGTTTGTTCCTGACGAAGAACTTTGGATGCCTCTTCTGCTTTAGCTAAAGCTGTCTGATACGCGTTGCTCCTCATTTCAGCCTCAGCTTTGTCCTTTTCTTCCTTGGCTGAAAGTCCCTTAGAATTCTTCCTAGAACCAAGATCACCAACACCCAGTCCAGAAGAAATGGCTTCTGCTTCCAAGGCATCCAAATCAAGCTTTTCCCTCTTCCTCAAGGATTTCTTTTTCTTAGGCTTCTTAAATTGAAGCATTTCGTCAGGAGTATAATAATCTGATGTATTCTTTGATGTTGAATTGAGATCTTCAAATGATCTAATTGTGGTTCCACCTTCTATCCTTTTACGCAGCTGTGGCACAAAATAAACTTGTATAAGAAATTAATATAAAAGAAGTAACTTTATGCAATATGTTTTTCATTTTGAGATGCATCAGAAATCTTGAATTTATAGACTATCAAATTTGACACACACACGATCGCGTGATGCATAAAAATTTGTACTGTATATCTTGTCATCAATGCAAAATATGGAATTATTTGGGCATTTAACTAGAATATTAGCCAAGTATTTAGGAACATGTAAAATAAATGAATTTGATGTCTGGGCAGAAGACTAACATTATAGTGAGCATCAGCTTTCTAGCCAATCTAAAAGCAAAAGCACGTGCAGAACTCATAAGAAAATTTCCTGATGCTAATCAGGATAGAGGCTTCTTGTTGTTGTTTTAACAAATAGAAAAATATAGTTTCCATAGATTGATTGAATAACATGCATGCACACCACACAAAAAGAAGAAAAGAACATGTACTTCTTCTAGTTTTTTCTCTGCTTCACCAGTAAAGCGCCCACTTTCATCCAAAGTTACTCCCTGAAAGATGAAAATAAAAACATGTATGAGATAAATCTTCGAGAACTTTATGCGTCGAGAGGACAGTCTACAAGAAGATTTAACCTCATCCTCAATCGGATCATCATATTGTGGAAGTATCGTCTTCCTGGGCCCCATGTTGTCATTAAACCTTTTGAAGATGATAAAAATAAGAAAGGAAAAGGATTAAACCAGGAGAAGACATATATCACAAAGATCCAACTGCAACAGAAGACAACTTACTCATCCTCATATCCAGTCTTTTTCTTAGCAACCCTGTAAGCGTCATCTCTACGTCTTTGCTCCCCAATTTCAACATTTTCAAGCATATCAGCCTCTGTCGTTATTGGTTAGTTGGAAAAGTTCAATAATTTGATCGCAGTAACTACCAAGCAACACATAAGTAATTTTAGTACCTTCATTGATGTCACCATCAGCAAGAATACTCTGATCTTTGAGAGTCAGAACAACTGCTCCACCCTCGATTACCTTATTGAGACCATGAAGAATCTTAACCCCAGCTAAATCCTCTGTAAAAAGGTTGAGAGAAAGAGAAGAGGAAAAAGGTGTTGAGCATAACAAGGGTAGAAATGTACCGGTCCCTTCATATTCAAATGAAAGGAATTGTGCCCCTTCATATTCAAATGAAAGGAATTGTTAAACCCGTAACTTTTTCTGGAATTCTATTAGGCCATGTCTTTCTATGTATATACATTAATTGCTATTTCTCCACAAAAACGCTGTCTTGTATGTAGAAATAGTGACTTTTCTATAGATATGGTAGGTTAAAGCTAGAAGTAGAAAAGCATGCGCCTAATAACTCTGGAAAAAATAAGCAAGTATCTTAATTGTTTCAGATCCGCATATAAATACAAGTTGACCAATTTTTCAAACCTTGGTTAAACAACAGTTCATTTCAGAAACTAGCACGTGTAAATGTAAATCCTTCAACATTTTAAGGGGCCAAAGACGAATGTCTAAGAGGGGGGGGGACATTACTTTGACTGTGCCCAGCTGTTGTCTCATCATCGCTTTCTTCTTCAACATTATCCTGAGTTTCAATTATACAAGGCATCTTAGGACATAGAATCTTCAAATAAGCAATTAAAAGAAGGGTTAGTTGCAAACCTCACCAGCACTAAAATACCCTTAACTGACTTTTTAGCACCAGACACCACTGGGATTACTTAGCAGAGGGGTTGTTTTAAATTAACAATTATTCCAGCTTAGAATAATGTTACCCCCAAGAGTGTTAGACACTAAGTCAGACGAAGGTGGTAAGAGTTGGGAGGTAGTATTGTTGAATATCCAATTACCGCTTAAAAGAACCATGACACACTCAATGCCTCACCTGTTCATCCAATATTCTCAAAGTACGTGCAGCTTTCTCCCTTTCCATGATCCACCTATCCTCGAGCTTCCGGCTTTTACTAACCCACGATGAAATCTCTGAAGAGTCATCAGCCTTTCTCTTCAGTCTTTCTTGCTTCATTCTGTAAGTGATCAAATACTATAATAAGTAAACAAATATTATGGAAGAAAGTGATAGCTTGAGTGCTGTCAATTAAAAAGATGAACACAAAAACTCCCACAGAAAGATATGCAATATTATCAGTGTCATTGAGATAGGGGTGGTAATTGAACGAGCCAGCTCGGGTTCGATTAGGGTTCAGCTCGGTATTAGCTCATTCAAGCTCAGTTCATTTATTAATGAGCCGAACATGAGCCTGAAAGCCTGGCACGTTTATTAAACGAGCCGAACTCGAGTTCAGCCAGGCTCGTTCGGTATTAACTCGAGTTCGGCTCGGTTACACGGTTTGGAAAAAAACAGTAATATGTAATATAGGACAGACTCAATACAACTCTCAGGACACTTAATTCAATTAAGAGACAATATATGAAGTGCAACTGAGGTGAATATAAAACCCAACACTTAGACCCATTAAATGCTCTAGATGTTAATTTTTTTTAATCTTTCCATACTTCAAACCCCTGAGTCTTAGGCTCTATGATTAGGCTCTATGATTGTTGTCCCCGGCCTAACCTCTTACAGAATACTTTCATATTTTCTTCTAAAATACATGTATCCTCATCCTCCATCAAACGCCTCTTTGTCATTTTCCTTTCAGAGATCACCTAATAGTAGATGCATCCGAGCTCGACTTTGGCTCGTTTAAAGCTCGGTAAGCTAACGAGCTGAACATGAGCCAGACCTGCTCAGCTCGAGACGAACTCGAGCCGAGCTTGAGCTAGCATAAACTAAGCCGAGCCGAGCTTGGACAAGGGTCGGCTCGTTCAAGCTCGGCTCGGTTACACCCCTACATCGAGTGAAGCTAAAAAGGAGTATGCAGAAAGATACCTGCATCACATGCTCAGCCTTCGTAAGACGTAATCAAAAAAATTAAGTTATTTTACTGATTGAGCACTGGAATAAAAAGATGGAAATAAAGAACTTTCTTATGGCCTAAAGGGACAGTCGATCAACAACTGACCTTGTGTCAATCAGAATATAGCAAATAAACCCTAACATGAAGAGAGCTTCAACAGAATGCCAGCATCACGAGCTAAAAGGAATGCACAGAGATAATTCCCCACATCACATGGTTGGACTCCATAAAAAATGACCGCGATAAAGTTGTTTTAATAATTGTGTCTCAAGAAGATGGGAGCAGCGCTTTAGTTAATCTATAAAAAGTTTCCATAAGAGAACAGGGAAAAACACCATTCAATAATTATAGCAAGATTATTAAGCTCAAGATTTTATTCTAGGAACTCTCTTCCAAGACCATTTAGCATAGAGATCCTTGGACTCATTGATAGACCTACTTTGGAGGCAAATAACAGAATAAAAGCAAAAGGCCACTTTGGTGATATAACACATAGCATGACATATAACTAGTCAAGGACACTACAAGACCTGTCAAATGATTAAACAAAAAAAATTGTTTTCTTAGTGACAGCGTACCAACATGGCCTAGAACATTCTGTCATATTACTGATGTAAGGTTTAAACAATTAAATGTGTAGGTAAGTAAACAAAAAAAAAAAACTCAATCGAGTCAATCCTAACAAACGCAATGAAATAAAATTGTGTATTTTTTTAATTAAAATTGTGTTTTTCCCTTTTGAAATAAAATTGTGTTAAAATCATATAAGCATCACCCAAGGCAACACTCATTTGCCAAAAAACATCAACGATATCAAGAACAATAGTGCGTCAATGGAATAAGACTGTTTATGATGTTCATGCTAAAGGACGAAATCATGAAAAGGATCTTGTAGACAAGTTCATAATAGATATTTCTTTAACAGATGCCCAATCATAGAGAAACTATGAAGCGGCCGTGCCTAAGTATTAAATGTTAAATTTGATAGTAAGTGACCAAAGAATGTATTGTTCATTGGCACAACAATCGATGTCATTGAAAAGAGTTTACAGTAGTGCAAGTGAATGAGGTCAAAGTGGATATTATCCACAAGTAAGAGAATAAAGAGGTCTTACTTTAATAGGCGCTCTTCAAGCTCAGAAGTGGGTTGTGACCCCACTGGCTTTTCACTGCTACCATTGAGACCAAAGCTTTCAACTTCAGCTTCCTTTGCCTTGTTTCCAACAGCTTTACTGTCCCCTCCATCAACTTTTGCTCTGTCGTCTTCGTCCCCTCCTTTACCTCGGGTTATGTCCCTTTCTTTAACCCTTGTTCTGGATTTATCGTTGTCAGTTTCCCGATTATCCTTGGCCTTCTCTGACCTATCCTTCTCTCTATCATTCTCTTTCCCTTCCCTTCCTCGGTCCTTCACTTTCTCTTTCTCCCTTCCCCTGTCCTTCGCCTTATCTCGATTCTTCTCCCTTTCCCTCTCTCTATCTTTTCCCCTCTCACGATCTTTATCTTTTACCATTTCTCTCTCTATTTGATTCTCATAATCCTTCTCACGGTCTTTACTTTTATCATGTCTTTTATCTCTGTCTTGGCCCCTCTCGCGATCCTTGACTCTATCACTTGCATGTTCAGTTGCCTTATCCCAAGCTGAATCTCTTTCTTTATGAGCATCCCTATCCTTTTCATGCTCCCTTCCTTTGCGTCCTCCACCCTGTTCATGCTCTCTCTCAACATCTGGCTCTCTATCCCTGTCATAATCTTTCCCTCTATCTTTTTCCTTCTCCCTCGCCTTATCTCTACTCCGTTCTTTATCCCGATGTCGATCCCAATCAAGTTCCCTGTCTTTATCATTACTTTCTTTTCTTCTCTCTTTATCCCTTTCTCTTGTATCATGCCTAGCTGAATGTCTTCTAGAGGAGCCATCTTTCTCTCTTTCCTTCGACCTCTCCCTATCTTTACTCCTGCGGTCCTTTCCGTCCTTGCTCATGTGCTTCCGTGACTCTCGTGATCTCTTGTCCAAGAAGTCATCGTTGATACCCTCCTTATCAATCTCCATTTCACTGCCATGGGATCCCAGGTCATCTTCCCTGCTCAATTCTCTCGCTTCCATGTCCATTAAACCCCAAAACAACCAAAAACAGGAGATTAGGTATAAATCTCAGATGCCCAAGCACCCCGCTGGCGAACAAAAGCAATCCTCTACTGCAAAAAAAAGGCAAGGAAGAAACAATTACTAATTACAAGCTGAATGGTTATAAAACCTAATTTTTATACAATCATACTGCTAAAATGGAAAAAAATAATAATAAACATTACGATTAAGATCTTATGCATAAAACAGCTTCAAGAAATTAGAACTAGATGACCAACAAATCTCGAATTTACGGAACAATTGGTTACTGTAGGGTTTAGGGTTAAGGTTGGAGAAATTGAATCGAGAGATCAGGATTTAGGAATCTATATAAGATTTAAGAGTAATTAATAGTAAAAAATTAGGGGTAGCAAAGAGTTTTGATTTGTAGCTGATGATGATGGATGACGACGCCGCTGGGATGTTTGGTTGCTTGACTCTAAAAAAATGGATTCCTAAAGTCTTACAAATGCAGATTCTACATTCACATGTTTGGTTTTATCATAAGTGATGATAGATTCCAAGAGATGGAATTGGAGGGAACTTTAAGAAGGTGATTATCTTTTGTCACCTCCAAATGTAATGGATGTTTTGAGTGATTTAAATAGATTGGGTTTTGTCGACGTTTTGATGCTAAAACTTGGGTTTAATGGACGTTTTGAGTGATTTAGATATAATGGTATCCAAACCCCTGCTTTTATTATCACTCTTTTTCAATCCATCGGTATTAATCCAAACATACCCAATAATTCAGGTGTTTTCAATGAATTTAGAGAAGGGTTACAGATACTTACCAAATAGGCCTCCGATCTCTTGAGAGATGAAGCCCTAAAGCTTGATCAATGCAATTCTAATGTATGAGGCGGCAACGCTAAAAACCCCTAACCCCAATCTCGATTTTAGATGCAAGCAGCGCCGAAGCCAAGAAATCTTTAAGGACCTCAGCGCCAAGGGCCTCGTCGTGATCGTCACCTCAGAGAGTGAGAGAGAGGGAGAGAGAGAGGAGAGGTCGCGATCGTCGCCTCAGGAAAGAGAAGCATCGATGATGAATAAAGTGGTAAACCCAAAGTTTGCGTCCTTTTTTTAATGATATATTTGGGTTTTTTTTAATATACGGCCACTAAAAAGCCGGTATTTTTCAAAACATCCCTTGAGAAAATATATTTTGGAAAACAACCCTTAAACTAATGACCTAACCAAATACAGCCCGTCAAGTTAAGCTGAGAGTTAACTCCATTAGATATACCCGTTAGGAGAGGCAAAAAATTCTAAATTTCCTTTAAAACCCAAGGCTCCCTACTTCTACAAACTATAGCAGCAGCAGTAGAAGATTTATGCGTCATTAATGGCTGCAGCATCTCCTGTTCTCAGCCCTTTCTCTTAGCATTTTCCTTAGTATCTCCATTAATACAAAGCATCTCCTCAGCATCTTTTCAACCCACAACAACAAAATCAAACATAAGTAACAATTCATCTTCTTCATCTCCACCGACATATCTCCTTACCATTAGATACAAGCGGAAACAATTGCATGCATGCATATTCTAAACAAAATATAATACAATAGCATTGATGATGCTCGGTGCTGGGAACTCCGCAGATCATGACACGCGGCAGATGACGTATCTCAAAGCTTACGAGAAAAGAGTGAAAACGGTACATTGGGAGCATACCCCGGGCCTTCGACCCGAGGATGCACTCGACCTTCGATGACCGCCCAGAACACTCCTATGCTCGTCCTGCAAACAACCATTAGCTCACCTCCGAGCCCTCCTGCACAATGGGCCTCCTCGGCCCTCCCAGCTCGCCTCCGAGCTATCACAGAACCAAGCCTGCTCGGCCTCCCACTCGCCTCCGAGCCTCCCGCCGAGCTTAGCTTCCTCGGTCTCATCGACTGACTCACAGCACAGATCACAGGCGTCTCCGCCACGGCTCCGCGAATCTCGCCAGACGCGAGATATCCGCCGTCCACGATCCCGCGTTACACGCCATCGCATTCCCCCATTAACGAGCATATCTCGTCATTAATGGGGGATCCCGCCTTTCACGCAGACATAACGCCATGGGCGTAACGGCTGGCGTGAATCTCGCGCCCGCCAGCCCACGGCTGTCACTATATAAACCCCTCTCTCAGACGACTCAGGTAAGGCAATTTTATCCCAATAGGGCGTTACTTTGCCAAAATACCTCAACTAACTTGATCGTCAGAGGGTCCTCGGTGGTACAACCACCCCAGGACTTCCTTGCAGGTAGCTCGGTTCCATCCCAAATCAAGCCTACTGAGATCCACACGTATCAAGAGGCAACCCTCAAACTCAATCTCAGCCATCCATCAACGCTCGCTACAGATCAACGAAATATAACATTTGAAGGAGATCACAAGCTCCATCAGTTGGCGCCGTCTGTGGGAAAGAAAAATTCCGCTCAACGAAATTTAATCTTCCGATCTCGAACTCATGGCGAGTGATCATTGCGACGATCCAAGCTCCAGCCGCCGTCCTCCCCACAATGGAGATGCGGGTGGATCCCCACCTTCCCCGAACGCCATTCACGCCCTATCTGCTCGGATAGATCGGCTCGCGTCCGTCATGGATGCGCTTGTCCGTGTCCAAACGGCGGGACAAGCTCGGATATTTCAAAACTCACTGCTTCATCTGAGGAAAATTTTTCTGTAAGCCCCACTGTTTCTTCTCTGTACATTTTGAAATATCTTTTCTGAAAATTCCTGCAGGATTCCGTGCGCTATAAAAATATTTCCGCTTCCAAATAACAATTTTGTGCAGGATTTTTGCGCCCCGCTTAAATTAGAAATAGATTGCAAGTAATATTTTTCTGTTGCATATCTTTTCTCGAAAATCTTTTTGCAACAAATTTTTCCAAATAAAGAGAAAAAGAATATAAAAAAAAGAGAAAATTTTTATTAGAAAACTTGCAAACTTTTGCTGCAAACAAATCCTTGCACCACAAACTTTCTTTCTTTCCCCCTTCTTCTAACATGGGTACCCCATAAAATAAATCACTTGCCGAACTTTGGTATCCTGAACCTAATTTTGCGTCGTACGTCAATTTGTTCGGTCAATTTAAAGACGATCCTTTCTTACCAAAAATATCTTTGAAAGATCAATTAGAGACGTCTAGGAGAAACAGTTTGACTTTTCAACCCACTTTGTGTCAACCAAGTCAACATTTACCACTTCCACATGTTGATACCACTTTTTCAAGTCCTGCTGTCACTCCTAAACCGATGTCCATTGCTGAGCATATTGCTCAATCTCGCAGTCGATCTTTCACCCCTCTCCACTCATTTAGTTCTAGGGATCCGCACGATTATTCACCTTTTTATCCACATGTTGACCCTACCCCTGTCCTACCACCCACTTTCTACCAGTCCTACCCGATCTTACCACCTTCACTAGACACTGTTTCTACACAGCCTGTTGGGAGTTTTGCATATCCACACTATTTTGAATCTTTTACCGAAACCCCCTCACCACCCAAGTCTAGTTTGGAAGAGTCGTTGGAGGCATATATCGCAGCAACAAACAAAATGACTAGGAATGTGGAAGCGTCCGTGGCCACCCTTATGCAACCTAGTGAACCAGTAGCTAGTTTCCCGCTAGCTCAAAATTTTTCAATGTATAAGGAGGCGGTTGGACATAGTGAGAATGTGAGAGGATTTCAAAATCAAACCTACCCTTACCCAATTGAAGCCCACAACTCCAGTTTTCTATCGAATGTCCTAAATGATTCACTAGTTCAAAATAAAAACGAGTTGTGTGATTTTGTAGTGTTTGATTTGCCAAATTATGAAGAACCCCTTTCGAGTGAAACCGCACCTAATTCGTTTGACCTTTACACCTCTATTCTAGAACCTAAATCGATAAATATCCATGCTTTTGATGAGGTACCAGAAAAAATTAATTTTCACTTGATTGAGGATATAGACGCCGGGAATATTTCGGATGACGCACCTGTCGATTTGATTGAAATTTTAGGTCAAATTCATCATCCCGAATCATTAAATGTTTCTCCCGAACCTCATATGCGTCTTGATTTTGATGATAATGGCATGGATGAGATAAATATTGAGAAGAATTATAAGGATAGTATTGAGGAGAGTTTTGAGGATCATATTGAGGTTGAACCATTTTTGTTTGATGTGTCTGATTTTCCAATTCACCCTCTTAAACGTTTAACTAAATCACCCTCCTTCCTTTCCATCGTTCCGACCACGCTTGAAGACTGTGACCTTGAAAAATTTTTCTTTGAATCTGACACAGTCCTCATAGACGATAACACTTACGAGTGTTTCACTTTTTCGGACGATATTGATGACTCACCGCCCGAGTTTGAGTCCTTTACATTTTCAGATGAGTTAGTTGAACCATCAGACTCGGTTGCTTATAGTAGTTTCGAACCATTAATGGAATCTTTCAAATTCGAAACAGTTTACTACGGTGAGAAAGATATTATCCCTAATTCACTTCCTTTCGTCCTTCCTATTGTTCCGACCGTACAAGTGACCGTTACGCTTTCATCTCCTGTATCAAGTTCGGCGTACCCATGTTTTCTTGCGAATCTTGAAGGATTTGACCCTATTTCCCGACGGGTTGATAGGTTAGCGCAATCGCTTATAACACATCGGTCATCACATATTGCGCTAATTTATTCACTCGATTTACACCCTCAAGATCGCGCGACCCTTCTTTCTCCTTTCCGCCCTTCTTCTCCCCCACCGAGACCATATTCTACCATTCTTCTTTCCACACGGTCTCGCGTGTTTCTCATTTCTTTCCTCCACACCCCATTCTTGCACCAACTGTATCATTACCACGATAAGATTTTTGAATGGTTGGTGCTAACCTTTGGCTTGTGTAAGGCCAAGCTTAAGTTTGGGGGGAACCTTGTTGTATATATGTATATATTTTTGTTTTCTTTTTCTATAAAAAAATAAAAAAAAATTCAAAACATTAAAAAAATATAATTTTTTTTTATAAATAAATAAACAGGGGAGTGCCGGTATTTTGACCCTCTTGGTTTAGCATGACAGTGAGGACACTGTCAAGTTCAAGTTTGGGGGTATGCTCGGCACGTCTTCTTCCTTCGCATTCATTTGTACATATTTTTGCATTTGCATACTTACTTGAAAACCCATAAAAATTGAAAAATTTCAAAAATTATAAAAATTTATGTATTCAATTTTGGCTAATTGACTTGAGTTTGACAAATAGGTTAACTGGCTAGGAACAACTAGCTCTTAGACTTAGTAAGTTAAAAACCATAAAAATAACCTTTCTTAAAGTTTAACGGTAGAAAGTATATGTCTTTGTAGGTTATTTAGAACTAGGCAAATTTTGAGTTCACTTCTTGGGCTAAGTCGAAACAAAGGAAAAGTATTGATATTTTATTAGAGTATAAGTTTGAAAAATAATTCCTAGCTTAAGTCTAGATTCTGAAAATATATACCCTACAAATTTGCACAATCACGCACCTTGAAATTTGGAATAGTAGAAGAGACCTTGAAATGCTCTTGTCTAAAGTCCTTAGTACGAAAAAAATAAAAAAAAATATACATAAGTGTGAATGAAGAATTAAAAAATGGACACTGGTTTTTGTGATTACTTAAGGCTGCAAAAATAGAAAAATATTTAGCGAGGGTGCTTCATCACCTAGTGCCTTAGACCAACTGGTTTGGGAGTCACTGCTAAAAGCCTTGGGTGTTGCAAGACTAGGAATTAAGCTTAAATGTGCAAACACATTTTGTAATCGGTTGTTGGTACCTCAAGAAGTATTAACGGTCGCATGAAGGATGTGTAAGCAAAATTCATTTAAATTCACCAATTAATAAGTACTTTGGACAACGGACAAGAGTATGATTGCTTGATTTGAATTTCCAAGTGTAGGGGTGATCTATACACACACGTAGGGGTATGTGATTGGAGTTTAGATGAGAGAAAGGAGTGAAGAATAGAACTTGTATCTTTAGTAAGGGTTGATAGAAATTCCTATGTGGAGATGGAACCCTAGAAGAAAAACTTAAGAGATGCCGAAAGCTGGGTAAGTCTATAGAACATATATAATCTTAAGTTAGATGATGAGGAAGTGTGAAAAATATGGGTGGATAATTTGCAAGTCGAAGATAATAGAGTTCCTTGTTAGAAACCCTAATGGGAGAATTAAAGTCGAAAAAGCCAAATTGATAAGATTTTGTGGGTTTAATCCGCTGAAAACCCTCAGGAGACAACAGTCCTCCTACTAGGGACACCTAGAGGTTTAACGGCTTGTTGCACGAGCTCAGTGCAATCGCGTTTCCCTGCGAAAGTGCGGTTAGGATTTTAGTGAATAAAAATAAGTTTGCTCGAGGACGAGCAAAAGATAAGTTTGGGGGTATTTGTTCACACCATAATATTGCATTATTATATTCCCCATTCTTATTCTTTTTATAAATAAACAGGTGCTTTTGACGCATGTCTGCTACATGTTACAGGTTACAGGTTCTTGGACAGAAAACAGTGAAAACGATGTAAAGACGATGAAAAAAGTGGACTTTAACCAATAAACAGAAGACTCTTGATCAAGCCTACATATGGAACAATTCACAAAGCAAGATTCAAGACATCGACTCAAAGCGAACGGGTAGAAGTCCACTACAATGTTCACTGGAAATCTGGAAGAGAACCAGAAGCTAAATTGAGAAAAGATATATAGAAATAAGAAGCCCAAGCCACCAGAAATCAGCCCAAGAAAATTCAAAGCCCAATTCCTTCTTTTGACCGCGGAACCGCAGCCAAACTGGGCCTCGGGCCGCGGTTCCGCGACGGTCATGAGCGATCTGTGGAAGGAATTTTTACCATAATTTAAAGCGGTGTTGACTAGTCTTTATATGGCTATTTTTGTAATTGTAGACATGCGAATCAAAATGTAACCTAGGGTTTCTATCTCCTATAAATAGAACTCTAAATCATTGTAAACCTTATGCCTCCTTTTAATAATAAATTTCAGATCTCTTTTTGGAGAGCATCGGTGTTTCCTTTCCATTCAGAAATTCAGATCTGACAACCCTGCATGGATGATTGGAGGGATGCATCTGTAAGTAGATTTAATTTCTCGTCCTAGTGTAGATTTTAATTCTTTGCCCTAGGTAGATTTAATTTCTTGCCCTAGGAACTTGTTTAGGGTTTAGCTTTGGGGAAGGATTTTGAGAGATGAGATCTCTCATCCCTTTCTTACCCACCAAATATTTACAATAGGACTCCATGCATACACGCACACACCGCGCCCTACGGCACCCTATCCCTCGAGGTAGCGGTGACACCGTAGTTTAAAGGCCCGGTTGCGCGCGTTTTCCATGGAGGTTAGGGTAAGGATCTCTAAAGGAAGGACAAGAACCTAGAGGAAGGAACACCTTCCCGAATGGATCTAATCCCCTTTATTGATAATTACCATAACTCCTCATAGATCTTCATTCGGGTAATGAAAGCGTTGAGATTTACTTGCATTTCCAAACCATCCCTAAACCTAACCCTAGTAAGAATAGATCTAGATAATCGTAGATAGAATAATTTAGGTTTTTAGATTTAATAATCAATCTGAACACCCTTCGGAATTAACTCGTAAGCGCGACTAGGAGATTCACAACATCCCTGTGGACCGACCCATACTCACCGGCTAGCTTCATGCGACACCGTTCTTGATTGCTGTTTAGAAATAGTTTTTGAGATCAAATCACCACCTCGGGAGCGACACGTGGGGAGAAAAGACACTGCCCGCATCGGCACATCTAGGCACCGCCTCGCTATCTCCGGCGGCCACAGATCCCCCGTGGCGACTAACTCGATGACTCGGTGGGCACCTCACAGCTCGACTCTGAGGGCTTATGAAAGAGCGCCCCGCTCTGAGGCCCATTGCGCTCCTGTCCCTCCCGAGGAGGTGTCGGTCAGCTCGTCTGCTCCCAGGCATGGCCGACGCTCTCTCTCTCGACAGGTTAGCGCAGACGGGACTCACTACGGCAACTCGAAGACAACCTAGCCAGGGGACCTACGAAACCTCATAGAACAGAACCGGAACCGCGGCCCGGTGCAGGCTGGCAGCAGCAGGGGCTATAAATCCGAGTGTGCCGAATCCTCGGGATACCATGACCAACTCGATGCCCTCGAAAAGAAGATCGAAGGTATACATCGGGAGAATCGTCCCTCAAGCAACGGGGCTAGATATGTCGCCGACTCGCTTACGGGGCCCTTCACCGAGGAGCTTCTCGCTGTCCACGTCTCCTCTAGGAACAAGCCCCCTAAGGTCTTCCTCTTCGACGGAAAGTCCGACCCGAAAGACCATTTGGACACATTCACAGCAGGGATGAGTTTTCAAGACAACTCCGACGCCGCGCAATGTCGTGCTTTCCCCGCCACTCTCATCCGCTCTGGACGAGACTGGTTCCGAGGACTAACGCCATGCTCAATCTCTACCTTCGATGAACTGGCCACCCAGTTCCTCGGCCATTTCGTCTGGAGCAGACGGCAAAAGCGGACCGCCAATCATCTTTTCACTATATAGAGCGGGGATAAGGAATTCTTCAAAGGATACGTCACCCGCTTCTCCAACGCCCTCCTTGAGATCCCAGAGCACCGGGACGAGACGGTCATCACTGCCCTTAGGTCGGGTCTTAGGCACAAGGAGTGGCTCCGCTCCTTTGCATTAGCGCAACCTAAGACCATGGCTGTTCAGTCGAAAATAGTGCACTTTTAATATGACAATTTCCTTACTTTTCTTAATCATCTAAAGGTATTTGCTATAAATATAACACATATTAGAAGTTCATCAGCAAAATATCATTTAATATGTGTTATACATTATAATCAATATTATGAAGGAAATTGTATGTTTAATATTTTTACGCATAATATTTTGTATCTCACATTCTTCATTAAGATCTTGTGCAAAATTAGCTCAGGTCAGATATCGGGAATCAGGAATTTGCTGATAAAATACAAGAAAGTCGAAGAATCAAATACTGGAAGAAATTCAGAAGAGATAAGAAGATTCCAGATATCACATAAAGACCCAGAGATCAACAGAATAATACCACAGAAGTTTGAAGCAACGAGCTCACCAATCGGCCGCGGAACCGCGGCCGAGTCAGGCCGAATCGCCGCGGATCCGCGGCCGATTCAGGTACTTGGGGTTCAGGAGTTCTCTGGAAGTTTCTTTGTAACAACCTAGCTTGTTAAGGACGCTTCTTTGTAACAACCTAGTTTGTTCTGGAAGGTTCTTTGTAACAACCTAGCTTGTTGAGGACGCTTCTTTGTAACAACCTAGTTTGTTCTAGAAGCTTCTTTGTAACAACCTAGTTTGTTAGGAAAGCTTCTTTGTAACAACCTAGCTTATTCTAGAAGCTTCTTTGTAACAATCTAGCTTATTGAGGACGCTTCTTTGTAACAACCTAGCTTGTTTTAGAAGTTTCTTTGTAATAACCTAACTTGTTCTAGAATCTTCTTTGTAACAACCTAGCTTGTTGGGGAAGCTTGATTAGAGGCTATAAAAAGAACCTAAAACTACATTGAAAAGGTTTCTCAATTTGGTACCCAATTTGGTTCCAACTTTAATTCCAATTTCAAATCAAGAAAAGGGCTAACAAATTCAACTAATTCAAGATACAAGATCAAGAATCATCGAGAAGTTCATCAAGCGATTCAACAAAAGATCCTTTATATGAAGCCGATCATCATCAACGAGCACGCGATCCATGATAGGTCCAAGACCCACGGTGATCGAGCGACGTGAAGATCGACGGAAAAATTACCTCTTCAAGGGAGTGATCGAGAGCAATTCTTCTTGTAATTCTCGGATTGAAGAAGTTTTAATTTGAAGTTGAATAATAAAGGTGATAATTAGTTTCAATTTCACTTTCTTTAAATTTTGCATTATGATTTCTTTCTCTAATCTTTCTTCGATTTTCATGATGCGCGAGTAAATCTCCGCTTGATAGGATTCGTAAGATTAGGGTAGATCGATGGATGATAAAATTCTATACTTATTTTAAATCTTATGAAGTTTACAAACCTTCGCAAAAGAATCGTTAACATCCTCATCGGGCGCGATATCAAATTCTTGATTATCTTGATCAGGATGTGAGATAAGATTGACGATCTTTTTGTGAAGGGCTGGAAAATGAATGGGATCAATGAAAGGACAAGGGATTATAGTGAAGAACCCTAGTTTCTTCCAAAAAAAACCTAATCCGCATTCATCGCCATCAATCTAGCGTTAAACTGTCAATAGATAAGATGAGTCACCTTTATTCGTCATCCATGGCTACTAAATCCGATCGAATCCTACAAGGCTTCTTCATATTTTCTTGATAATTAGATCTTGACATTTTCTTGATTTTTTTTCTTGAAACTATTACTTCAATCAAATCTTGAAACAATTTCTTTATTTTCTTTACTAGTTCTTTCGACTCATCTAAAGTAAGAATTTATGAATTCCTCGAATCCCAGAGGACGACCCGTACTCACTAAAGGTCTAGCTACATGCGACACCGTTATTGATTGCGGTTACTTTACTACTTTTCTTTGATCAATCAAATGGCGCCGTTACCGGGGATTCGTGCGTAATTTGTTTTTTCTTGCTTTTTGGGTTGAAATATTATTATTCCATCAAAATATAAATCAAGAACATATCTTGTGCTTAACAATTAGTGTGTGATTTTTGCGAGGGAATCTGGAATCACTGTAGCAGGGAGATAAGGATTCGGAGCAATTCATTAAGACCAGAGGAGCAAGGGTAACGACCGTACCAAAAATATTTTCAAGAACTCTCATATTGGCCGTGGAATCGAGGCAAAAAGACCATTCTCGCGGCGGAACCGCACTGGTATTGGTGAATTAGAGCTTCATCTCTCTCTGGTATATTTTCTATCTTCTGCTCTCTCCTCTGAAAAGTCCAATAACAATTTTTCTGCAGGATTCTTTGCACAAATTTGCCGCTTTAAAAAAAATCTTGTTGCATGTTTTGATATTGGTTGTTTTTGTATATTGTAATACGGAAAATTAAAGGGCAAAGACCAAATTCTGATTAGGTGGGAATTTCATTTCCCTTCCTAAGCCCCACAAATCACAAAACTAGCATCCGCATCACTCTTCATTAATTAAAAAATATCTAGACCAAGACTCCAAGGACCGTCACGCTCAATTAGGACAGAGGAAGGTCGTGGGTAATCTACTGTTTATCCGTATTTTTTTTGTGGTGTCTAGGCAAGTGTGTCTAAGGCAAGTGGTTACTTAATTAGGTCCGCTATTTACGTAGCGGATACCTCCCACTTACCTGGCACTTACCTGGCCACAAGAGAGATAAAGAGGTAGTAGAGAATTGATCATGTGATTTGTCCTTTAGAAATCTAAGAGTGGTCTAGTGCTTGATCTAGGTAACCTTAGTTCTAGGGTTGTTTGTGCATTTTTTTGTGATTTTGTGAGTCAACCCCCAAGTTCCACTTTTAAAAGCAAAACAATCCAACTAGATCTTAATTTTTTTTCTTTTTCCTTTTTTTTTACCCTCCCTCCTCCTTTCTTCTTATAATGAGTAACCCAAATAGACGAACTCTTGCCGATCTTTACTATCCAGAACCAGATATTTCTTTTTTTCGTAATCGCTTCGGTATACCATCCGACTCTCCCATGTCCTTAAGATATCAGATAGAACAAGCGGATAGAAACAGTTGGCGACCTCAGTCCAGATCCTATCAACCGCATCCTAATTCTACATCTTTTTATGTTGATACTCCGAGTGAGAAAACTCCTAAACGCATGTCCATCGCCGAGCATATAGCGATGGCTAATGGCCAAAGTTTCAACCCAGTCAATCCATTAGGACAACAAACACCACCACTTTCTAAAGAAGATTTTCATACTCGGTTTGTGGCGTATATGATGTATGTTGAAAATCGCCAACCAACCAATCAATATCAATATTCTTCTTATTTCAATGTTGATCCTACTCCTACCCAATTTTCACAACCATTCAATTCCTATCAATCCTACCCGACTTTTACACCTTCTCTAGACAGTCTTTCTAATCAGTCATTTGGGAGTTTTACCTATCCACAAGAATTTCAATCTTATACTAAAACCCGTTCTCGACCCATGTCTAGTCTTGAGCGGACATTAGAAGAATATGTGGTAGTTACAAGCCGCATCAGAAAGGAATTGAAGGAGTCCATGGCCGTCTTCAATAAACAAAAAGAACAAGCAACTAGTTTCAAACCAGCTCAAAATCTTTCAATGTATGATACGACCATCGGGCAAATTGAGAATTCGGGTGGTGAGAGAGAACGATACACCCTTCCTAATCAAACCTCCCCATCCTAAATTGAAATACACAACTCCAGTTTCACTGATCTATCGAGTGCGCCAATTGAAGATATAATGTCTGATAACTTGTGTGACTTTGTAGTGTTTGATTTACCTGATTGTGAAGGGTCCATTCCAAGTGAAACCACACCCAATCCTTATGATCTCTACATCTCCACTCTAAAGCCGAAATTGATTGAAAACCATACTTTAGATGAAATGTCTGAGACTTCTAACCTTCACTTGAATGAGATTGACGTTGGGGATATATTGGATTATGAACCCGAAATTTTGGATGAATTTGTCCCACCAATTCATCAGGTACTTGTTCTCCTCCGAAACACAGAGACGCGACCGCGTAGGTCCGTCTTGCCTGAATTTGGGGGCAGATGCTAATTGGTGCTATCCGTCCACCTCTTCGAAAATGCCAAGTTGATTTATGGCACCATATATCGAAGGTTTAAACGGATGCGGCCGATGTAGCAGACTTCGTCAGATTCCCCCTCGTTGAGGGGTTTTTGATTGTGGGGACGCTCTTCCCTGCAGGCGCAAGCCCCTGCAGTTAATTACGCTACCGCATCGTGGTAACCACTTTCTCCTTCTCCAGATGGTCACTTCGTGTCGTGTGTGTTTGTTTTGTTTTTGGTTGCCCGTGGATTGTATACGGAGACTAATTTATGTTGTCGCCCGTAGGGCATGGATTACTCCAAATTCATATTTTCTTAGATTTGGGTTTGGGGTTGGGTTTAAGGATACGTTAGTCTCATTTGAGACTAAGATCGACTTAAACGTTTGTTAAGGATACGTTAGTCTAATTTTAGACTAAGATCAACTTAACGGGATCGTTTAGATCCAACAAAAGAGCATTTGGACTCTATTGTTTAGTTTAGGGACATTGCGGTCGATTACCAGTTTAAGGACATGGCGGTCCATCGTTAGTTTAAGAACGTTTCGGTCCGAGGTTAAGGACATCATAGTTCATGGGTTTAAGGACCCCATAGTCCAGGTTAAAAACATCATAGTTCATGGGCTTAAGGACCACACAGTCCAGGTTAAGGACATCATCGTCCATGAAGTTTAAGGACATCATAGTCCATGAGTTTAAGGACCCCACAATCCATGGAATGATTGGTTATCGGGACCCGTCACCTCTCTGAAGACGTTGAAGGATTACAATGACAAATATCAGAGGAGTGAAGAGATGTACCCTTGGACCAAAGTTGATTGGGAGATCTGTAGTCCAGTTTGGGACTAAGATCAATTAATTATATTATGAGCATATTGGCTCAGTTAAATCTGGATTGAGGACTTATGGCCAACTTGGACTAAGTCCAATTAGGTTCGAAATGTTGGACTTTTGTTTGGACCGTTGAATCATTTGTCTGGGTTCAGCCCCCCATTATTTAGTAATGCTAAACAGGGGTTTGGGGGCTCTGACAACATTTTGTCTTTGGCTGAGCATTAACCATTCATTATAGCTCTGGATTTTAAGGTTCAGTTGAAGGGGAGATTTGCCTCTGGAAAACTTAATCAATTGGGGATATGCTTGGCTTTAAAATAATGTTAAACACTAGAGAATACTTGGCGATCACGTGCTCCCACGTGATGTGCTAAAAATAGTGTTAAACACTAAGGACGAAGCGCTTAAAGTAGTGTTAAACACTAAAATTGAATTGGTCACGTGGGGTCACGTGAGGCATCTGAAGATGAGGCCAGACTTCCTTTATTTTGTTCTCAGAATATTCAAATAAGTGTTAAACACTTTTAGTCTTTGAAATCATCACGTGTGGACACGTGACAATGCCTCTGCGTTGGGCATCAATTCCTCTGTCTTCCCCTATTTTATTCTTTTGAAAAGGGTGTTTGTCAGGGGTCACGTGGGGACACATGAGGCACCCTAGATCAGTACTGCCTTTGGCTTTGTTCTCTTTTATTTTGAGGGTCACGTGGGAGCACGTGAGGCAATGCCTCTGGGCTAATTCCTTCTTATTTTGAGGAGTCCATTAAAGGGGCACGTGGGGCACGTGAGCATGCCTTATTCATTCCTTTTTGTTTGTTGGGATGAAGGGTCACGTATTACCACGTGATCATGTAGGATACTTAATCTTTACATGCATGGAGAGCTTCAAGTCTCTTGTTTTAAGAATTAAATTCTTTTGTAGGGTTAAACCCTAGTTTCATTTAGAGGAATTAAATTCCTATGTATTTGGAAGAATTAAATTCTTATGTAGGGTTAAAACATAGTTTCATTTGGAGAAATTAAATCCCTATAAATTTGGAAGAATTAAATTCTTAAACTCAAATTCTCCCTCTAAGTTTTGGATCTGCATGGCAGAATCTCCCCGATGAGAATTAAATTCTCAACTTGTGGGGAGATCTGCTTCTGTAGATATTCAACCAAAGGAAGAACTAAGTTCTTATTCAGAAGAGTTAAACTATTAATTTGAGAATTAAATTTTCTTTTGTTTTATGGAGCTTAGATCTCTTTCCCCTTTCTCACCTAGGGTTTCTTTTTTCTTCTAAAGAAATCTTATTTTCTCTCTCGAGAATTAAATTCTCTTCTTTTTTCTCTCTTTTCTTGTATTTCTCTCAAAAAAATCAGATCCATCTCTTCTCTTCTTAGCTCCTATTTATAGGAAAAAGAAAAGAATCAGTTTGTTTAGTCAATCTTTCATTGAAATATTTTAATTGATTTTGTAACCAACACGATCTTTTAGATCACTCAGTGAATTTTATTCACCATTGGATTTTTAATCCAAAAGATATTCTGTTTGTTATTCTTGGTGAATTTCAGGGAAATCTTTCCTTGTATAGAATCTTTCTATAAATTGGTGATTTTTAATCACCATTGGATTTTTAATCCAACGGTGCTCCACTTTTTAGAGCACAATCTTTTTTTTTGTTTGGAAAGAATTAGAGAAATATTTTTCCAGTTAGGGTTCTCGATTCCCTCTTAATTAGAATTTAATTCTATTAGTTCAGAAGGCTTAAGAGCCTATCACATGTTGGCACGTGAATCCACTGTTTGATCATTTATGTAGAATTTAATTCTATTAATTAAAAAGCTTAGGAACCCATCACGTGTTGACACGTGACCCCCTTGATTAACATTTTAACCAGAATTTAATTTTTCTGTTTTAAAGAATTAAGGAATCATCACGTGTCAGCACGTGACCCTTGGTCACGTGTAGACACGTGATGCCCCATTGGGATCTTTTCTTGCTGTTTTATTATGACTTTTAATTCCTTCAGTGGGTTTTTTAAAGGCTCATCACGTGTGGGCACGTGACTCCACTAATTGTTGGCTTGATTAGAATTTAATTCTATTTCAGCAGAATCCCCAGAAAACCATCACGTGTCAGCACGTGACCCCTGGTCATGTGTGGGCATGTGATGCCCCATTGGGGTTTTTCCTGATATTTTATGAGGGAACAAATGTCCCCACAGCGTTGTTCTCACTTGTTTGCACGTGAGTGCAACACTGTCATTTTTTTGTGGCCGTTGGATCTGCCTAGGGAAGGAGGAAGATGAACCGTTTCCCATCACATCCTATAAATGCAGGGGTCCCTTCAGAAGCGCCTCCACTTTTTCCATCTTCTTCCTTGCTCGTTTTCCTCTGAGAATTTAATTCTCTTTCCCAGGGCTCAGTTCTCTGTTTCAAAATTTTCCAGAGTTTAACTCTGTCAATAAAAGATTTTCTTTTCAGGTAAGGATCTTGAACGGCTGAAGAACTTCTTGTAGAAATTTTCTTTGGATTTTAAATCCATACCAAGGGTTTTTCCCTTTAACAAGAACCCATCTTTCCAAGTTCTTTAAAATAAAGTCCAACCTTTAAATAATAAACTCCTTTTTTTTAGGGCTTCTCTGATCTCAGAGATCGATGGTGATACTTGTCTTCTCTCTGGAATTTAATTCCATTCCAAAAAGCCTTGGCTCTGAAAAATATTTTCTGGGAATTCAATTCCTCTATTCAAAAGGAATTTAATTCCTCTAAAGAACTCAGTTCTTCACAGAGAACTTCTTGGGATTTTCTTGCTCTGAGTTGTTCTTTGCAAAAATGCTTCCATAGAGACCCTTCATGATTTGCATAGAGTTCTTGCAGTGGGTTTTCTCCTTGGGGAATGTGTAGAGTTGTTTGCAATCCACTGTTCATTTATTGAGAATCTTCCTTTTATTCCCATAATGATTACCCTGCCTCATCATTAGTGAGCCGCCATTTTGATTTTGTGGGGCCCTTGTGTTTTGTAACCAATGGTCCCATAAAATAAGTTGTTTATCGTTTTCTTCCACTGTCCTTTATATATATATATATATATATATATGTTTACAAATATATATACATGTATGGGCTTTATTAACAGTTTCCTTCTATCTGTTTCAGGAACAATGGCTTCTCTTCCGTACTTCCCTTTCACCCGCTCGGAGGCCGCCTTTCCTCAGTCACCGTCTGATGAAGAGGTGATGGCGATGATTAAAGCTCACGACCCTAATTGCACCAACTTGCTTTTATGGGGGACCTGGTACGGTCATATCATCCATGGTCGCCGCAACTTTCTTTGCGAGATACCAACAGAGCCTACCTACCCATTTTTGCCGATGGAGCGTCCACGGACCGCCTTTGCTGTAGAGATGTTGAACTGGACCCCTACGGGATGGCTCGAGCCGTTGACAACTGGGATTCCAAACCACCCTGTGCCGGTTATAGACATCTTAGGGCGTCGTATCTACCAAGGTGAAGCCCAGCCCTGGGGACAGGTTTACAAAATAGGGCTTACTCCTCGACAACCCACGGGTTACCTTCTCTGGGCTCGTTATATCCTGTCTGCCCATCGTGCGCGACTGCAGAGGGTCGGGCTCTATCAGACGGTGTACGCATCTCTCTTCCACTATCAGTCCCCCCATGTCTGGTGGGTTAAGGCTTTCTTAAATCAATGGAATCTTCCCACCAACACCTTCTTGCTAGGGGACCGCGAAGTTTCAATTTCTCTGGAAGAGTTTTGCGAGATCTCGGGGTTGTCGATCAGGGGGACGCTCTATGAAGAACTGCTATCTCCTGATGAGTATGTTTTCGAAACCGAGCCTGCTATGCTTGACGGCCTGTCGACTGAAAATGCCGTCTGCCACAAGCACCCAAGTCTAATCAAGACTCTGGGCATTTTTGAGAAGCTATTCACAGAGTCAGAGGAGCAGGGCGTCACTTTCAAAAGCTTTATCGCCTGCTTCCTTCGCGGAGACGTTCTATCAAAAACGGCTCCAAAGTTTGCGAGTATCAACGACCCCTTCAGGTTCGGTTTAAATAAGCTACCGGCTAAAGAAGAGGATTTGCCGCAGTTCTACATTTCAATCTTGTCGGCTGTACCTTTTGAGTCGATCGCAGCTCCTGGCATAGATGAAGAGACTTTCTTCGTGGGTTTTATCAGCGTCTGGCTCAGCTGGTTCGTCATTCCAACGCACCGTCGATTCATGAGAGCTTCGGTCATTTACCCTGCTCATCGCATCACCGGAGGGACGCGACTAGCTGTGGGCATTGCGGGGCTAGCGCATCTGTATCATGGGCTAAGTGCTGCAGCCAATACCTCAACCCCAGGCGTGAACGTAGTGAGTTTCTCTCTTCATTACTTTACGTCATGAATTGAGATGCACATGCTAGGGGCTTTTGCCGCGCATCAGAGACCCAGCTTTTATGATGCCTACACTTTTCCGCGGCTTATGAGGTTGGTGGACGCCTCTACTCCTGATCTGACTCAGTCCAGAGCTATTCGTGTGCTGCTTAGTCCTTATGCTAATGCGGGCGGGATGGTATTCAACGATCGAGTCCTCTCTGCTCCTTCAGGACCGATTCAACAGCTTTGTGACTCGTCGAAAGAGGGAGCACCCTCCCTGAAGCCCAAGGAACCCATGCACTTATATTCGATCAGGACGGGTTATCTGGTGTTTCATCAAAACGGTGCGGCCCTTTTTATGCGGTACAACCCGCACCGCTTTGCTCGGCAACTGGGATATGACCAGGGTGTCCCCTTTGAGGCATTTACAGTGGAGCCCGGTCCGTCGTCAGAAGTTGTTCGTGACGCCGCTCATCACTTCATGCGGCTGAACACTAGCTCTCGCTTCGTGATTCCTGAAGCTGACTACATTCCTCGATGTGTGGGGGCTTTCACGTGCCGGTACCTCCACCGAGTCAGTCCCATTATTGCTGAGGAGAGGAGGATGCTCCTCGGATACAGGGCTCCTACTCCGATCCAGGCTATGGGAGTCCCGCCGCAACCGCGGGCAGTGGTTCGCCCTCCCCTGAGAGATGCTGGTGTTGTGCTTATTCCTGAGACGGTGGGAGTGGATCTAACTCCCACAACTGGTATGCCGCCACGCATTAGAGCTCAAGCAAGGGCCAATAAGGCGCCGGTAGCAGTATCATCAGCTGCGGCGTCAGCAATGGTAGTGTCGTCATCGGTGGCACCACCGAATGAGGATATTGAAAGCGAAGTGGGTCAACGTCGCACTAAAGTACCGAGGGGAAAGAAGCGATCGTCTTCTCCAGTTAATTCTGGGTCCAAGAGGCAGAGGAAGATGGTCACTAATCTGCTCGACTCTTTAGTGGAATCCGAGCCTATTCTTCAAGACGAGCCAATAGCTATGCAAGAGTCGGTGGTAGCCTTCTTTTTTCGGGTTCATCTGCCGAGGAATCCGCACAATTGGCTGAGGCTATAAGACGCTCTCAGGATGAAGCTGAGAATGTAAGGGTCCCGAAGAGGCCTTATCCTGCCGTCATCTTCTACGAGGATCCTCCATCGATACGGCGGATATTTATAGGTCCTCTGGAAGAGGGAGGCGAGAGAGCCCTTAAGCAGCCTATCTCGGCCGATGCCGAAGACGTGCTGTCGTTGTAGACTGGTGGCCACGAGTCTACCCTCACACCCCGCCGAGCACGCATCCTTGAGAAGGAACGTCATCTTGGAAAAGCCATACTAGAGGCTCCTTTGTGCATTGGTATACTCATATATCTTTTTGTAATATTTTGCATTGCTCATATATATCTATATGTATCCTTATCTTCGCGAAAACTTTGCAGGGACTTCGGCAATGGCAGAAGATCTGAGTTCGAGTCGCGCCTTGATTATGGACTCTACAAATATCCCCGATGAGACACTAGTAAGTGTGGAGGGGGTCGATACAACTGTTGTTCCTGCCATGGAGCTCCCATCGGTGATTTCCGTTCCCCCGATGCTTGTTCTCCCGGAAGAGGCATCTTCATTGGCCACGGAATCAATGGATCTTCCTGGGGACGACCCGGAGGCTGTGGGGCAGGTAGTCGAGGCCACCGTCCTCTCATTGGAGCCTGCAGCGGTGGTTGCTGCTCCTTAATTGGGAGTTGTTATACCGGCACATGTCCCCGATGACGTGCCCGGGGGTATGGAGAAGACCGCCGAAGCTGCTATCCCTCCTATTCAGAGCGGGAGGAGCATCGAAGGTAGTCCTCTATATTTTATTTTAATAATCTCTCCATTATCTGAACCTTTCTGTCTTTTCAGAATTGCGCGGATTGGCGGTGTCCATCGTGGACCTGTCCCCCAGGAAGTCTTTTCAACGTCTGTTAGAGATGGCTGCTCCGCAGGCGATATCCCCTCAACGGATCGTCCTCTCTTCCGGGCAGGGTTAGTGTTATTTGCCTTCTCCTCACGGCTTTATTATTATTTTGTATAACGATATTGATGCCTTCTGCAGTTTTGGAAGCTGATGACGAAGTTGAGATTCTTGACGGGCCTGGGGATCCTTCAGACCCTTCTTGCATGACCGTGGGTGTTCCCCTCCGAAAGACGCGGCGGAGACGCGGCGGACGTCTTGCCTGAATTTCGGGGCAGATGCTAATTGGTGCTATTCGTCCACCTCTCCGAAGATACCAAGTTGATTTATGGAACCATGTATCGAAGGTTTAAACGGATGCGGCCGATGTAGCAGACTTCGTCAGATTCCCCCTCGTTTAAGGGGTTTTTTATTGTGGGGACGCTCTTCCCTGCAGGCGCAAGCCCCTGCAGTTAATTACGCTACTGCATCGCGGTAACAACTTTCTCCTTCTCCAGATGATCACTTCGTGTCGTGGGTGTTTGTTTTGTTTGTGGTTGCCCGTGGATTGTATACGGAGACTAATTTATATTGTCGCTCATAGGGCGTGGACTAGTCCAAATCCGTATCTTTCTTAGATTTGGGTTTTGGGGTTTGGGTGTAAGGATACATTAGCCTCATTTAAGACTAAGATCAACTTAAACGTTTGTTAAGGATATGTTAGTCTAATTTTAGACTAAGATTGACTTAACGGGACCGTTTAGATCCGACAAGAGAGCGATTGGGCTCTATTGTTTAGTTTAATGACGTTGAGGTCGATGATTAGTTTAATGACATTACGGTCTGTTGTTAGTTTAAGGACATCTCGGTCCAATGTTAGTTTAAAGACATCACGGTCGAGGTTAAGGACATCATAGTCCGTGGATTTAAGGACTCCACAGTCCAATGTTAGTTTAAAGACATCACGGTCGAGGTTAAGGACATCATAGTCCGTGGATTTAAGGACTCCATAGTCCGGTGTTAGTTTAAAGACATCACGGCTGAGGTTAAGGACATCATAGTCCATGGATTTATGGACTCCACAGTCCGGTGTTAGTTTAAAGACATCACGGTCGAGGTTAAGGACATCATAGTCCATGAGTTTAAGAACCCCACAGTCCGTGAAATGTATGGTTGTCGGGACCCGTCACCTCTTTGAAGATGTTGAAGAATTACAACGACAAATATCAAAGGAGTGAAGAGATGTACCTTTGAACCAAGGTGGATTAAATGATCTGTAGCCCAGTTTGGAACTAAGACCAATTAATTATATTATGAGCACAATAGCTTAGTTAAGTCTGAATTGAGGACTTATGGCCAACTTGGGCTAAGTCTAATCAAGTTAAAATGTTTAACATTCATTTTGGGCTGTTAAGCATTTGTTTGGGCTTGGACCTTTTAACAATGCGGAGCATTGATTTAAATTCTGACAATATTTGTCTTTTATTGAATGCTAAGCATTCATCATAGCTCCGGGGTTTATCCAAAGAACAATTTATGTTCTGCCCAAGCGCACATAAAAGTATATAGCGCGCTTGGCACTAGCGCAAGTCGATGAGCGCAGTGCGCTAGTGCGCTTGGCGCCAGATGTTAAGCGCTGATGCGTTTAGCGCTTTGCGCTAAGTGAAGAGCGCAGATGCGCTTAGCGCTAGATGTAGAGCGCTGATGCACTTAGCACTTTGCGCTAAATGAAGAGCGCTGATGCGCTATAATTGAAGCGTTGAGGCGCTTGGTGCTGGTGCCATATAATGAGCGAAAAGCGCTTTTAGTAATGCAGCGCACACGTGAGGAGCACGTGGCGCGCTTAGCGCTTAGCGCTAGCCAATGAGCACGGTGTGCTGTGTTTTAAGTACTATTGCACTGCAGCACTTTGCGCTAGATGAAGAGCACTAAGGCACTTTTAAATTAGGAGCGCTAAGGCTCTTCTTAGGTTAACTTTGCGCTCTGAAGATTATCTTCTTTGATAAGAGACTTTGTCTCAAGATTCCAAGAACAAAGTTCTTAACTTATAGGAGATACTTCAATCTCTTTTTGATGAAAGGCTTTGCCTTTATGGATCTGTGATCCTAAGAGAATTGAATAATTCTCCTCCCTTTATAATGAGATGTTCATGATCTCAAAAAGACAATTTGTCTTATAGATCTATGATCTGTGAAGTAAGTACTTCTTTATTTTTATGATGAGATCTTTTTTTTTATCTCTTTATAAAAGACCTTGGTCTTTGTAGATCTATGATCTTTTAAGAAGAGAATTCTTCTCTTTAATTATGAGATGATTTCATCTCTTTGTTCATCACCATTTTTTTTACCTTGAAGAAAAATCTTCTTTTGCCGAGAGCTATTTCTTCTTTTTGAGATTTTCTCAAAGTTTATGGGGGGGGGTCCTCTCTTTCAGACTTGAAGTCTTGGGTCCTTTATATAGGGGAAGCTGATTTATTGAATCAGTTAAAGAGATTTATTCTCCAATTGATTTGGGAATTTCCCCACCGTTGGATCCTTGATCCAAGGGCTTCTGATTTACAGAAGATAATCTTCTTGTTTTAACAAGATTGAGAAATTTTTCCTTCTTTACAGAATTTGTTCTGTATTTTAGTGATTTTTAATCACCATTGGATCATTGATCCAACGGTGTTCCAAATTCAGGGCACAATCTTTTCTGTTTGGAAAGATTCAACAAAATTTTATTCTTGTTAACTGATGATTTAATATCCAACGGTGAGGAACATTTAGTTCCAGCGCTAGCGCTTATGCGCTCTGCCCATGGTGCGCTAATTGGAGTGCAGCACTCTTAGCGCTAGCACACACATGCTTTGCACGTGGTGCGCTACTTGGAGCGCAGCGCATCTAGAGCTAGCGTCTATGTGCTTTGCACGGGTGCGCTAGTTATAGCGAAACGCTTTTATAAAAGCGCAGCTTTAATTCAATTTTTGAATTCTGAACAGAGCTTTGCTCTAATTGGGGAAACAAATGCCCCCCATCGTTGCGCTCACGGGGCCCACACGTGGGTGCAGCGGTGGCAACATCTCGACTCTTGGATCACCCAAGGAACTGAAACGACGCTTGGTGCCTATAAATAAGACCCTTGGCCCTTGAGATGACTTATGTTCATCTTCAATCCTTCTTGAAAATTTATTTTCTTCTTCAGAGCGCAGCTCTTCTTCTTAAGAATTTTTAAGGACAGAACTTTGTCGGATTAGGTAAAAGATTAAATCTTTTTGAGATATCTTTTAGGGTTTCACCCATTAACAGAGCTTTGCTCTTCATAGATCTTTGATCTAAAGAAAATCCCTTTTAGGGTTTTATTAATAGAGATTTTATCTCTTGGAATCATAGATCTAAAAAGATCTTGCTTATGATTTCTTAATCCATTAATGGAGCTTTGCTCCTTTCAGATCATATAGAAGAAATCTTAAGAGTTTGTTCATGGATCTTGAAGATCAAATTTAAATTTTATTTTTGATAGATTATTCCATCATCTTTTCAGAGCAAGGCTTTTCTTGAGGAATTTTATTTCTTCATCATTAGACTTTGATAGATGTCTGTCTAGTGAAGAGCGCCGCTCTCAATGGGAGTTTTACTCCTCTGCCCAAGGGATTTCTCATTTAATGAGAATCTCTTGAGGATTTCCTCATTAATTGACAGTCTCATCCAATGATGAGACTGTTTTATTAATTGATGCATTGTCATCTGGTTTTTGTGGGTCCACCTTTGGTCCCCTTTCCACTGCATCGCAGTGTGGTACAAATTTTAAAGTGCCGAATGTCAGAATTTTGAAATTAAATTATAGTACTGACAATCGAATTCTGTTCTTTCTTGCAGACGACATGTCTTCCGATCTCTCTTTCCCGTTTTTTCCATTCAGAGGGAGGATTCCCTGAGGCACCTGTGGACCGGGAGGTTCTTGCGCTCATCAGAGACTATGACCCGGAACACAAAAACCTTCACTTGTGGGGTAGGTGGTACGACCAGATAATCAGAGGTCGTCGAAGCTTCTCTTGTGCGACGCCGTCGGATTCGATCTCATCGTTTCGTATGCAGATGCACCCCCGGTGAACTATGCCGTGGAGGTTGTCAATTGGACTTCGGAGGGACTTCTTCAACCTTCGATTGCCGCCATACCTATGCAGCTGCCGGCAGCTTTGGATACTTTGGGGCAGCGCATATGCCAGGGCGAGTCGCGCCCTTGGGGACAACCTTACAACATCGGGTTGACTCCCCGACATTCGGCCGGGTATTTGCAGTGGGCCAGGTACATTTTGTCGGCGAAGAAAATGCACTTGCTGAAGCTCGGCCTATATCCTGCGGTTTATGCTTCATTGTTCCAATATTCTGCTCCTCCGACATGGTGGATTAAGGCGTTCTTGGAGCAATGGAACATCCCAACCCATACCTTTCTCATATTGGACAGAGAAGTCTCCATCTCCTTAGAAGAATTTGCTGAGATTTCCGGTCTGCCGGTTAGGGGGGAGCACTATGAGGAGCTGCTTCCTCCGGATGAATACGTTTTTGCCACAAAGCCGGTGGTGATGGGCCTAACACCGGAGAACGCCATTCAGCACCAGTTTCCGTGTCTGATAAAGGTGTTGAATATGTATGAGAGTCTCTTCTTGGAATCCGGAGGCCGGGGGGTCAGTTTCGCAGACTTCATTGCCCGGTTTCTTCGCCCGGAGATTCTATCGCAACGAGGCGAAAAATTTGCCAAGCTCGACGATCCCTTCGGCTTTGGCTTGGACTGTCGACCAGTACTGGAAGATGATCAGAAGGGCTTTTATCTTCTCGATGCCGCGATCATCCCTCTGTCAGAAATCGCCGCTCCAGGCATTGACGAGGAGACTTTCTTTCTCGGGATTCTCGGGTTATGGTTGTGTTGGTTCGCGCTCCCTATGCACCCTCGCTATATGAGGCCGTCCGTCTTCTACCCAGCACATCGAATGGTGGCCGGAATACAAGTGGCCATCGGGATTGCCGGGCTAGCCTACCTGTACCATGGTCTCAGCGTGGCGGCGGATACAACTGAACCGGGGGTGCATGCCGCCAACTTCCCGATGCACTACTTTACTTCGTGGATGGAAATGCACATGCTCGGGGTATTTGGTATTCATAAAAGGCCTCCGTTTTTTGAGAAATGCAAATTCCCAAGAATTATGCGGCTGATCGACACTTCTATCGTGAATCCGTCTCAGCGGGAGGCTAGGGGCTTGCTTCTTCGTCCGCGCACGGTCGGGGCTGGTATGTCTTTCACGGACAAAGTCCTGACAATCGGTCAGGAAACTTCCAACACGGTGCTGGCATTGCGCGACTCCTTTAAGGACGGGGCCTCCGTGTTGAAAGCTCGGGAGATCCTTCATTTATACTCCATCAGACCGAGTTTCTTAGTGTTCAGGCAAAATGATGCGGCGTTATTCATGAGATACAATCCGCACCGTTTCGCCCAGCAGCTAAGTTACAATCAGGGCGTCCCACTTGAAGCCTTCTTGGCTGAACCTGCTGCTACCGAAGAGGGAATGCGGAGCGCACTACATCATTTCATGCGCTTGAACACAGGGTCTAACTTCTTTATCAGCGAACCGAGTTGCGTCCCAAAGGCTCTTAATGCATACGTGGCGTGGTATCAGCATTCAATGGGCGCCGTCATCAGGGAAGAGAAGCGATTATTGCTCGATCGCAAGAGTGCAGTGCCGGCTGGTGATCGAAATGTTCCTCTGAAGCGACAGAACATTGTTCATCCTCCCTTGAGAGAGGTCACTGTAGTTGAGCCTCCACACGTGTTAAGCCCTATGCGTGCCCCCACCCAGTGTGCCTGAAAAAGAGGTCGCTGCCGCGTCCCCCGAGTCGGACGTAGGAAAAGAAATTGGGACTCGTCGTCCAAAGGCATCTACCAAACGCAAACTCGTGTTATCGGCCACCGGCGCCCGTCCTCAGAAGAAAAAGAAACAAGTACTTTCTTTGGACACTATATTAGGCTTGACGCCCCCTGGTCCGTCTAGCGAAGGCTTGAGCGAATATGGGACCAATGAGGGCTTATTCGGGACGCTTGATGATACCGATTTGGAGGCTGCCATCGAAGCTTCCAAACAGTCAACCATCCTTGAAAAAGAACTGGCTGCCCTTGCGCAGTCAGGTATACTTTACCCTTATCTCTCTGTTGTTCATTCTTTTATCATGCTTTGACTGATGCTTGCTATTTTAACAGGTGCCTCTACAGAAGAAGCTATTGCTGCTTCGCTTAAAACCTTTGGAGAGGAGGAAAGGCTTCGCGTCTCATTGCCAACAAATGCTTCGCTTGAACAACCGATGATGGATACCGTACCGGTTCCGGATGTAAAACCCAGCTCTGATGATAATATCCCCTTGGCGAAGGTCCTGAAGAAGTCTCCTCTCTCTGTCAAAACCGAGAAGCAGCCTAAAAAGCAGACGGCAAAAGGAAAGAAGCGATCTTCTAGAGCCATTAGCTCTGGGCCAAAACGGGGGAAGAAGACCGTTTCTAGTCCACCAGACGACAGTCTTCTTTTTCCTGGTTCATCTGCCGAGGAAGCTGCACAACTGGCTGAGGCCATAAGACGCTCAAAGAATGAATCCCAGATTGTAAGGATCCCGAAGAGGACTTATCCTGCCGTCATCTTTTATGAAGATCCTCCTTCAATACGGCGGATATTCATAGTTCCTTTAGAAGAAGGAGGCGAGAGAGCCCTTAAGCAGGCTGTCTCAGCCGACGCTGAGGATGCACTTTCATTGTGGACCGGTGGACACGAGTCTACCCTCGAACCTCGGCGGGCATACCTCCTCAGGAAGGAGCGCCAGCTCAAACAAGCCATACAAGAAGATCCTTTGCGCATTAGTACACTTATATAGCTTTTTGGAGTATTTTGCACTGCATACACACACACACACACACACACATACATACATATCCTTATTCTCATGCAAACTTTACAGGGACTTCGCTGATGGCAGAGGAGCTGAGTCCAAGTCGCGCCATGACTATGGACTCCGCAAATATCCCCGATGAGATGCTAATCAGTGTGGAGGGGGTTGATGTAATTGTTGTTCCTGCGATGGAGCTTCCCTTGGTGATTCCTGCTCCCCAGGTGATTGCTCCTCCGGAAAAGGCATCTTCATTGGCCGCGGGTTCAATGGATATCCCTGGGGACAGCCCGGAGACTGCGGGACAGGTAGTCAAGGCCACCATCCTTCTATTGGAGCCTGTAGCGATGGTCACTGCTCCTCCACCGGAAGTTACTATACCGGTCCACCTCCCCGATGATGTGTCTGGGGGCACGGAGGAGGCCGCCGAAGCTGCTATCCCTCCAACCCAAAGTGGGAGGAGCATCTAAGGTATTGTTCCATCTTTTATTTTAACGATCTCTTCATTATTTGAACTTTTCTGTCTTTTCAGAGCTACGGGAATTGGCGGCGTCCATCGCTGGCCTGTCTCCTAGGAAGTGTTTCCAGCGTCTGCTGGAACTGGCTGCTCCACAGGCGATATCCCCTCAGCGCATCATTCTATCTTCCGGACAAGGTTAGCATTGTTCGCTCTTTTCTCGATATTGTTACTTCTTTATGTAACAATGTTCATGTCTTCTGTAGTTCTTGAGGCTAATGATGAGGTTGAGGTCCTCGATGGGCCCGAAGATCTTCCAGACTCTTCTCGTATAAACGTGGGTAAGTAAAGTTTCGACGCCTTTGCATCTGTCCTCTGTTTGCAACCTTCACTGATCATTTATCAATCTTTAACAGCTCTGCCTACTTTTACCGCGTTGGAGACTCGCATTCTCATGCCGTCTGGCCCTTATGCGCTGCGTGCATCCGAACGTATGGCCAAGTCAAGCCTTCACTCTTTGTTAGAATTAATCGAAGACCTTCGTGTTGGTAGCTCGCTCACAGCCGAAGAATTTGCCGCTGAAGCCAATGGTTCTCTCCCCTTTCTTGCCACTTATCACAGTGAAGCATTTGTGCAAGTTTGGGTCGAATTCTGTCGTCGAGTGGAGGCTTGCTTGCATAGTCTTGAATGCGCACGCCTTCTTTCGGAGGTGGTGGCTGCGAAGACAAGTTTGCAGGAGTTGATTAAGCGGTACGCCGCTAATACGCTTTCCAGTGAAAAGAGGCTCCGCCGAAAGTTCTCAGAGAGGAAGCTGGCTTCAACCGCGCTAGGGGAGCTTCAAGCCGAACTTATATCTAAGACCACCCGCGCATATAAACTTTGGCAAGAGCTTTAAGCCGTAATCAAGGACGTGGTGGCTGTTGATAAAGCTGTTATCTTTACCCGGACAATGGTTGATGCTCATAAAGCTACTGAGCATGAACTTGAAGGCTGGCTTGCCTCGCATCAGGCCCAACAGTCGGAAGCGGAGACCCATCTCGCAACCATAGCCAATTTTGAAGCTGAGACCCAAGAAAGGAAGAATGAACTGATGAACCTTTTGAATCATCCGCCAGCTTGAAGAATTGTATATTTTTATTCTTTTTTTGTACATACTCCTGAATGAGAGTATTTTTGGTTCTTTCATAAATTGTACTTTGTATTCATTTGGATTCATGAATAAAAGGCATATTTTGCTTCATGATGGTGTGTCCCTTTTAGTAAGTACATTTTATGGATAATCTATTTTGATTTCCTTATAGGACAGCGATGGCTTAGGAGTCAGGTTAAGATATGCTTCCTAAGGCTTTTCAATTTTATAAGCCGTGAGGGTCTCATAAAGAATTTTCTCCCTACAGGTCGAGAGGATCCCGTAGGTGTATTTTCTCCTTAAGAATCGTGAGGATTCCTAAGTGTGTTTTCTCTTGAAAGTCGTAAGGATCTCACAAGAGAATTTACTCCCTTACGAGTCGTGAGGACCTGCAAGTGATGGGTGAAGTTGCCCTAATCCGCATTTCACGGAGTCAGGGGTTGCTCTGGATGCTTCTCACGGGTTCACTGCCGTGTCCTGTAAGGACCAGGATCCGCTCTGGACGTTTTCCACAGGGTCAGGAGTGATATAATCCGCATTCCACGTAGCCAGGAATTTTGCTCTGGATGCTTCACACGGGTTCACTGCCGTGCTCTGCGAGGACCAGGATCCGCTCTGGACGTTTTCCACGGGGTCAGAAGTGACATAATCCGCGTTCCACGTAGCCAGGAATTTTGCTCTGGATGCTTCCCACGGGTTCACTGCCGTGTTCGGCGAGGACTAGGCTCCGCTCTGGACACTTTCCAGGATACCGTAGTTTAAAGACATCGCGGTCGAGTTTAAGGACATGATAGTCCGTGAGTTTTAAAGACCTCACAGTCCAATGTTAGTTTAAAGACATTGCGGTCGAGGTTAAGGACATCATAGTCCATGAGTTTAAGGACCTCACAGTCCGATATTAGTTTAAAGACATCACGGTCGAGGTTAAGGACATCATAGTCCGTGAGTTTAAGGACCTCACAGTCCAATGTTAGTTTTAAGACATCACGGTCGAGGTGAAGGACATCATAGTCCATGAGTTTAAGGACCTCACAGTCTAATTTTTGCTCTGGATGCTTCCCACGGGTTCACTGTTGTGTTCGGCGAGGACCAGTCTCCCTCTGGATGCTTCATACGGGTTCACTGCCGTGCTCTGCGAGGACCAGGATCCGCTCTGGACGTTTTCCACGGGGTCAGAAGTGACATAATCCGCGTTCCACATAGCCAGGAATTTTGCTCTGGATGCTTCCCACGGGTTCACTGCCGTGTTCGGCGAGGACTAGGCTCCGCTCTGGATACTTTCCATGATATCGTAGTTTAAAGACATCGCGGTCGAGGTTAAGGACATCATAGTCCGTGAGTTTAAAGACCTCACAGTCCAATGTTAGTTTAAAGACATTGCGGTCGAGGTTAAGGACATCATAGTCCATGAGTTTAAGGACCTCACAGTCCGATGTTAGTTTAAAGACATCACGGTCGAGGTTAAGTACATCATAGTCCGTGAGTTTAAGGACCTCACAGTCCAATGTTAGTTTTAAGACATCACGGTCGAGGTTAAGGACATCATATTCCATGAGTTTAAGGACCTCACAGTTTAATTTTTGCTCTGGATGCTTCCCACGGGTTCACTGCCGTGTTCGGCGAGGACTAGGCTCCGCTCTGGATGCTTCACACGGGTTCACTGCCGTGCTCTGCGAGGACCAGGATCCGCTCTGGACGTTTTCCACGGGGTCAGAAGTGACATAATCCGCGTTCCACGTAGCCAGGGATTTTGCTCTGGATGCTTCCCACGGGTTCACTGCCGTGTTCGGCAAGGACCAAGCTCCGCTCTGGATGCTTCATACGGGGTCATTGCCGTGCTCTGCGAGGACCAGGATCCGCTTTAGACGTTTCTCACGGGGTCGGGATTGACATAAGCCGCGTTCCATGTAGCCAGGAATTTTGCTCTGGATGCTTCCCACGGGTTCACTGCCGTATTCGGCGAGGACTAGGCTCCTCTCTGGATGCTTCACACGGGGTTATTGCCGTGCTCTGCGAGGACCAGGATCCGCTCTGGACGTTTCTCACGGGGTCAGGATTGACATAAGCCGCGTTCCACGTAGCCAGGAATTTTGCTCTGGATGCTTCCCACGGGTTCACTGCCGTGTTCGGCGAGGACTAGGCTCCGCTCTGGATGCTTCACACGGGGTCATTGCCGTGGTCTGCGAGGACCAGGATCCGCTCTGGACGTTTCTCACGGGGTCAGGATTGTAAGTTCGCGGCGGCGCCCCGGCCGTCGATCCGACGCCGGAAACGCGGAAACGAAAAACTTTGCAAACTAGCAAACCGGCACCACCGCGCACTTTTAACCCGGATCGGGCCATTAACCTAGCTACTAGCAAACTAAAAGATGGGTGAAGAGATATACCAAGCGATCCGTGTCCTTCGGTCTTCGTCTCCACTCCGATCTCCCGCGGAATCTCCGTCCGTCACGTCCTCGTCGGAAAGGGCACCACGTAGCCGATCTCTTTTACGGGCTCCCACCTCTTGACCGAGGCAACTCGGGCGCGAAGTTGGCTAGCCGACGCGTCCAAGATTTGCTGTAGAATAGTGTAGTAGCCATTGTCTCTTTGAGGGTTTGAAGTTGCCTTTGGATGGAAGTAGGAATCAAGAACTTTGGAGAGGTGAGAAGGATTTTGTGAGCAAGCCAAATGAGATAATCAAATTTCCCTCATACAAAATGAAACCTCTCTCTTCTTCTCTCAATGTGTGGCCGGCCCCCTCATATCAAATGGTGGAGAGAAAAAATCAAAACTAAGAAGGGAGGTGAGTGTAGGAAAGGAAAGAGGGTGACCACATCCAAAGCAAACCTCACATCCAAATCAAGATCAACTCCAATCTCATTAATACAAAAGGGTGGATGGAAAAAGAATATAATGATGATGGTCATATCATAATCTCTCAAATGCAAGACACCCCCTCCACAATAAGTTATTTGCAAACTTGCAAATAACCCAATCCATCGGAAAGTCTGGCCGCGAAAGAATAAAGGAAAATCGGCCGGAACGGAATGCAAACTGGCAACTTCAGAAAATCGATCCCGTAATAAATTACAGGAAAACCCCACTACTGCAAATACATGCCCGCATTTGTATTCCCACTGAACACAAATGCAAAGAGACAAAATCTACACTATCTAATACTAGGATCCGGTTTAAGCCAAAGCCGGCTAGTAAAAACCGTCCGATCACGATCCGTGCAATACCGCACGTATCTGATCGAACCCTGCCATATCTTCATACGGCCTCTACAGCGTTTCGCCCGAAACTTGAGTAACCGTGTGTGGTGGACTCTAAAGACTCGTCAATACTATGGCTGTGGATTTAACCACTAGCACGTCAGAGGTATAAGCCATACGTGACGGGCCACCAGCTATTGACCAAAAGGGACGTCGATGAGCGCACTCATCCTGACACCCTACTGAGCCTGTCAGTGACAATATCCGTACAGTCCGGTCCGTTCGTCTATGAGCATCGCATGGCGGGCCTAGGAGGTTGGTAAAAGTCAGACCCCCAATAGCGGTACAAGTCGTGTCGGAGTGTAGCCCAGAACACCCTGAGATACTACTGGAATACCTACCAGCAAATCTCCTGCCTTGGCCAAGGACTTTTCATGTTCTGGCTCTCCTAGACACAGCGCGACCTCACCCCCAATACCGGGAGAGACGAACCCCTGCAGATCCGCTCACTGCCTCCATGTGGCTCGAGACTGTACCCAACTAAAACCTGTTTGCACGTCTCCTTTGAGCGTGGTAGGGTAGTAATCAAAGCACAGTGGGAACTCACACGAGACAAATGACGATCTCAGGTCATTGAACTAACCTGTACACATGTCACCAGGGAACTGCTATCTGACGTCTGGTATAATCCCAACTAGCAGGTTCCCGGCGAGTCCTGTCCGGTGTACTCATAACCCAATGAGCACCTGTATACATCTTAGGTGAACCAACTGACACTAGTGGCTTGTGAGACCGGCCACCGCTCCTCGTCGGGGTCTCGACTGTATACACTAGTCTACTCCGGAGTATCGATGCCCTGTCTCAAAACTCCCACGACTAGAGACCTTTTAAGGATGTGCTTATAGACTCCAGCTCTCACGTATATGATCGCCCTCATACTGCTGGTAGTCAAGCAAGAATCCTAGGGGCTCTATCAACGTGTAATAGCGACTCGTAAGGTCACCTAAAGTAGTACACGATGATAAAGATAAACCAGATAGCATACTATCATCTCGAGTAAGACTGTCCTACTGGGATAGGTCCTCCCCTCAATCATTGCAATCACGTGCCTGTGATCCAATAATTGACTCTGAGGGCACTATCTCCAACAGGGATTGACATAAGCCGCGTTCCACGTAGCCAGGAATTTTGCTCTGGATGCTTCCCATGGGTTCACTGCCGTGTTCAGCGAGGACCAGGCTTCGCTCTGGATGCTTCACACGGGGTCATTGCCGTTCTCTGCGAGGAGCAGGATCCGCTCTGGACGTTTCTCACGATGTCAGGATTGACATAAGCCGTGTTCCACGTAGCCAGGAATTTTTCTCTGGATGCTTCCTACGGGTTCACTGCCATGTTCGGCGAGGACCAGGCTCCGCTCTGGATGCTTCACACGGGGTCATTGCCGTGCTCTGCGAGGACCAGGATCCGCTCTGGACGTTTCCCACGGGGTCAGGATTGACATAAGTTATGTTCCACGTAGCCAGGAATTTTTTTGATTATATCCGCATTTCACGGAGTTGGGGTTTGACTTTCGGTCCTTTGTGTACTGCCGAATCATAGAACTGGGAGTTGCCGCTGTTCCACTTTGCTTGATATTGTATTTGTCGTAATGAAACGAATGTTGAGATGATCTCCAGGCTGTCTATGAACCATTGAGATTTGGCCTCTCCTTCTGATGAAGCTTGGGGAGGAAGGGTGTGATTCCCTCTTTGTTTGCGCCTCTGGATTGCATACAGGGATTGACGTGATATCACCTGTAGGGCATAAATTTCATTCATTTTTTTATTTCTTTCCGCGATGCTCTATCATTTCAGATTTTATATCGCGAAGGTCGCGATTGCCCAATCATTTCGGCTATTTTTCGCGGTGCCCAATCATTTCGGCTATTTATTTTATTTTTACTCGCTATTTTTTTTGCGAGTTGCCCAATCATTTCGGCTATTTTGCATGCATACATTTTTACTTGCTGATTTTGTTGCAAGTTGCCCCATCACTTCGGCTATTTCGTATGCATGTGTAGCCCGCAAGCTTTTTGCCGCAAGCTTGGGATTAGACACCGATTTCGGCATCAGCACCGCTACAACTGGGATATTGCCAGGAGAGAATCATCATTTGCTTCTGTCGATATCGAACAAAGGTGGCTTAGCGAACAGGGTTAGGATCCTGTCGACTAAGGCTTTTGACTTCATGAGTCATAAGGATCTCATAAAGGTATTTCTCCCTGCGAGTCGTGAGGATCTCGTAGGCGCGCTTTCTCTTTAGGAATCGTGAGGATTCCTAAGTGTATGTTCTCTTATAAGTCGTAAGGATCTTACAAGAGTGTTTTCTCCTTATAAGTCGAGAGGACTCACAATGGTTTTTCACCGTGCGAACATATCCCTAGTCACGGGTGGGACTTTGTTAGGCAAATGTTTATTCGCGCTCGTGGATTGTATACAAGGGTCAGCATTGAGCCGCTTGTAGAGCATTAATGGAGGTTGTGGGGGCTGCTTAAGAACATGTTCAGATCCCTATAGCTTAAGACTTTCAAATCTTATGAGCCGTGAGGGTCTCATAAGAAGGTTCTCCTTACGAGTCGTGAGGATCTCGCAAGTGTAATTTCTCCTTAGGAATCGTGAGGATTCCTAAGTGTATTGCTCCCTTGTGAGTCGTAAGGATCTCACGCAGGTGGTTTCTCCTTACAACGTCGAGAGGACCTTGCAAGTGTCTTTTAATGAGGTTGTGCCCTTTCGGGTTTTCACAAACACTCGCCGGTAGCGCTGCTGTTTTTACTCACGGAGCCCTTTCGGGTTTTCATCCGTGCCCTTTCTGCTTATGGACATACCGTTTTTTTTTCTTCTCTCTTTTTTTCTAGCGAGGTTGCGCCCTTTCGGGTTTTCACAAAACTCGCCAGTAGCCTGCTGTTTTTACTCACGGAGCCCTTTCAGGTTTTCATCCGTGCCCATTTTGCTTATAGACATACCGTTTTTCTTTCTTTTTTTTTATTCCTTTTTTTGTATCAACTTTGGGATGCTATAATCCAACGTAGTTTATCGACATCTCGGTCAACAGCTAGTTTTAGGACATAGTGGTCCGTTGTTAGTTTAAGGACGTTCCGGTCCGTCGTTAGTTTAAGGACGTTTCGGTCCGATATTAGTTTAAGGACGTTTCGGTCCAATGTTAGTTTAAGGACGTTTCAGTCTGCTGTTAAGGAAGCCGGTAGGAAGATAGCGAGCGGACATAGTCGTCGTCATCTATCATTGACCTAGGCCGTGACTCGTTAGGCGTGGTATTTCTTCAGGAAGCGACCATTTATTGGCCTGAAGGGTCTTTCGCCGTGCATGTCCCTGAGTAGATAGGCTCCGCCCTGGTAGACCTTGTATATGATATATGGGCCTTCATAGTTCAGCTCGAATTTCCCCCGCTTAGCGCGATTAGGGATCATAGGTCTTTTAACCACTAGCACAAGTTCACCTCGGCGGAATGTTCTCGGCCTAGTCAATCTCTCGTATGAGCGCGTCATCTTTGCTTTATAAGCCTTCAGATTTTGTTGCGCCATGAGCCGGGTTTCATCGAGGGCATCGAGCTCCTCAAGCCGAAGGTGAGCGTTTTCTTCGTCCGTTAGCTCGTAGTGAACTTCCACTCGTAGGGAGGGTAGCTCTATCTCGAGGGGGAGTATTGCTTCTGTACCGAATACCAACGCGTACGGCATTGTGTTCGTGGCTGTTTTGAATGCTGTTCGGTACGCCCAGAGAGTTTCGTGCAGTCTCCCGTGCCAGTACTTTTTATTTCGAGACACCGTCTTCTTTACAATCTTCGTCAATGTCTTGTTAAAAGCCTCAGCCAGACCATTAGCTCGAGGATTATAGACTGAGGAGTATCTCCAGTCTATGTTGTGCTGTTGTACGAAGCGACTGATCTTGTGGCTTCTGTAGGCTGGCCCATTATCGGAGATGATCCGTCGCGGAGTGCCGAACCGATAAATGATGTGTGTCTTGAAGAAATGGAGGATATTCTCCGTCTTCACTTCCCTCAGCGGTACTGCTTCTGCCCATTTGGAGAAGTAATCAGTTGTCGCCAAAATGAACCGATGTCCTCTGGACGATGCTGGTTCGATGGGGCCGATTATGTCAGTCCCCCATATTTCAAACGGCCAGCTAGCCACCGTTAGATGTAGCGAATTCGGATACTGATGGATAAAATCCCCATGGATCTGGCACGAGTGGCATTGCTTCGCATACTCGAGGCAGTCCTGGATTATCGTGGGCCAATAATAACCCATCCGTTTGATCTTCAGCTTCATCCTCGGCCCGGCTTGGTGAGAACCGCAGAATCCGTCATGAGTTTCTTGGACGACTCTCTTTGCTTCTTTTGATAGTAAAAGGGCGTCAAGAATGCTGAGCTGTGAGGGTAACTTCCTCAAGTGCGCCAGAACGTTATAGTCCACCTTACTCTTCTTTGGAGGGTCCTTAGCGGTCAGTTCTTCTATGACTTGGTCATCTAGAGCGATATCCTCAGAGACCTTTTCTTTTCCCTTATCTTTTCTATTCGACCCACTGTTCGAGGGCCCAAGATTCTTTTCGGGCAGCGTACGATTGCGTAGCTGAATGTTTTCACAGGTCTTTGGTTCCTCCATTTTTCCCAAGGTGGACTCTTTGAAGAGAGGGCCAAGAGTCATTTCTTCGTCAGAGTCGCTTCCGAAGGTGAGAACCTGCGATCCCCTGGCGTTAACCATGCGACAGTTGCCGGTAGTTCTTTTACGCTCCTCGGTCGTATTTCTTTGCTCTCGACGAGTTTTGCGTTTCATCCACTTAAAATGTTGCCGGTGAGCAACATATCCCTGCCACCATCTTTTAAAAGCGTTGCACTCTTCGGTGGGGTGCGCAATCATCCGATGATATAAGCAGTAGCTAGGATACATTTCTGCTCCATCAAGAATGTTTTATTCAGAGGGTGGTAGCTTCATCCCTATTGATATGGCTTTAGCAAACCTTTTCCTCGTCTTGAACTTGTTTTTATTCACGACGGATGTCTCTTGATTCGGCGGGAGTGTCTCGACTCTTTCGTCCAGTCGCCGGCATTTGGCCTTTTCAAATATGGCCATCTCACGCTCCCGATCAGCTTTACTTTTCAGAAGAGCTTTGTTTAGGAATGCGTCGATCATCTCGTCTGATGGCCCTGGAAGTTCCGGTTCAGGCCCTGCCCCCAGTCTCTTGGTGCAAAGGGCTTCTTCATCGTTTATTGATGAGTGAGAGATCACATGGCAACTTGCTACGCAACCCTCAGATTCATCCGACGAGTCTTCTCCATCATCTCCATCTTCAAGGACGTGGCCGAGAAACTCTTGGAGCGTGATTGGAGTCCGCGTCTTCTGGTTATACTCTTCCAGCGCGTCGATTTGTTTCTGCAAGTCCGTGCGCTTGTCGCCAGGCTTCACGGGCTTTTTGGATTTCTTCTTCTTTTTTGAAGATTTTGGCGGCTGGATGTGAGTGCTTTGGCTATCAGTACCAATTTTTAGAGTTGGGCACGGCTTCAGTATCCTTTCGATGATCTGGGGTTCCAGCGGATTCTTCCACCTGATCGCCGGGCATGTCTGGAGATCATTCAACATTCTTTTGGTTTTCGCTAAAAGAGCGAACTCCCATGGAGCTTCTTCAACAAAATAGAACGTTGCCCCCAGTGTGTCCATCTTCTTAGGAGTATGCGGTTGTGGTGGGCTCACTTTCCACTTCTCAGACAACGCAAACTTGCCTTGTTGGTACTGATCCTCGATCCATCCCTTAAAGACGAAGCAATCTTCGATTGGATGGCTTACCGTTTGGTGGTAAGGGCAATAATTGGGTTATTCACTTCGCTGGGTTGCGATGGTCGTCTTGGATTCGGCAAATTGATAAGCCTGTTGCGCATCGCCAGCTCGAACAGCCTCTTCATTTTACCCCGCGGGAATGATTAAGGGCACTTCATTTTCTTATTGTAAAAGTGTCGTTTCTCCTCCAATTGATCCGTTAGTCTGGGAGCACTGGGCTGCTGTTGGATATTCGCAACGAAGGTCGCCTTCCCATTACCTTTTTCATTCCGCGGCTCCGGCTTCGGAGGAGACGGTCTATGACCCATTTGATCTATCTGGGCTAGCTTGTCGATTAGAGCCTAGAATGTGGTCGGTTTGAAGAACATCATGAACTGTGAAATAGTTGCATGAGGGTCTAGAGTGCCCACGAACATGCCCACCGCTGGTGCTTCTTCGATGCGCTGTTCGCACTTCGACCACAGATTCCGCCATCGGATTGTGTACTGAACCCACGTCTCGCCTGGCTTCACCCTGGCATTGATCAATGCCGTTATTGGGGTGCGTTCACTAGCACTTGCGAATCGCTGGGTGAACAACAACTCCATTTCTGCGAAAGTTTTGACGGAGTCGTTTGGAAGTTCGGAGTACCACTCAAACGCCGTCTCTGACAAGCTGCCGACGAATTGACGGAGCAAAAGCTTATCATCGCCCCCGGTGTTGCCGCACAGAGCTCTAAACTGGGCGATGTGCTGGTGGGGATTGCCTGTTCCCTTGTATATGTGGAATTTGGGGATCGTGTATCCCGGTGGGTACTTTATCTGATCATACCAGCCTGGATACGGTCGCCCAGTTTTGACAACTTGGCCAGCTGCTTCATTTGCCTAGTGAACTCTTATTTGCTGGGCAATATAGTCATCCAGGACAGCTTTAGAGATTGTCTCCTCCTTAGCTGCTGACAGAGCCGGCAGAGGATTCGATGTTTCTCCTCTGTCATTTTTAATTATTACCGGAGGATCTTCGGCTGGAGGGTCCGGCTGGATCATCATGCCCACCATATCCTGGAATAGAAGGGCCATTTGCTTTATATTGGCTGCTTGTTCTGCAGCCTCCTTGTCCTTCTTTTCAAGCATTCTCCGAAGGAATTCAGCATCAGTCTCGTGTTTGTGACGTTGTTCCGATGATGCCTCCGGGCTTTCTTTTGGCCCGGTAAGTGCGGCCATTGCAGTTAGCATCTCTTGAAGCTTCTGCTGTTGTTGTTCCTGAGCCCTTGTTATTGATCGGGTGAGCGGTCGGTGGCCTGTTGAAGTACGGCTTTCCTCTTTTCCGGAAGCCATGTAAATAGTATGTACCACCATGCCCCCAGACTTAGGGTGTTTGGGCTCGGTGTTTTTGTGGTCTGCCACGTTTACAGGGGCTTTCTCTGGCCTCCTTTTCTTTTGAGTAGTCGACGTGGAGGGGGCCGTTGTAGCGGGCACCCAAGTGGTTGTCGTCTTTTGCGGCTTTCTGGGACGGTTCCCTTCCGGCTGAACCTTCAGCTTCTTCTGTCGGCGGAGGTTGTCTTGATCGATCACTGACTCTCGGACATGTCGCCAGACTTTGTAAATTTTGGAGGACAGCCGCTGAGGGGGCTATTCCGGTTTTGCTTCTGCGACAGTCTCTACCGGTGGAGGAGATCTTTTTAATACGGCGGTAGGCGAATTCCTGCGCACCTTGTTCAGCAGCTCAAAGCTGTTCCTGGTTGGAACAGCAGCATTAATTTCCACCGTTGGAGCCGGTGGAGTTAGCCCAAAGGGGAGTTGCCCTCGGCCTTCCTTACTCGGCGCCAGTGGCGACGTCGAGCGTGTCGAGCTGTTGGGGCTGGTTCGGCGATGGGGATGGTTTTGTCTTGCCCCCTGTCCAGATGAGGCGCCGCTGGTGCCAGCCTCTTGAAGACTGACGTCTTTTGAGTAGCGGTATCCAATCTGTCAAAGACAGACCTTCGAGCAGAAACGGGAGCCGGAATAGTCAGTCTTGTAAAGACCGACTCTTTGGCAGGAGAAGCCGCCTTGATGACTTTAGGAGAAGAGATGGCTATCTTCTTTGGGATGGCCACTTCAGGTGTCATGGGCTTCTTGGCAGGCCCATCGGAGTTCAGGCTCAGTCTGGCGAAGACCGAGGAGTTGGAGCTGGACGACCCGTTGAGAGGGGCCGTGGTAGCAGCAAGACGATCGAAGACCGACTTCTTGGGAGCTTCCGGTGCTGGCATAGGAACGCTGAAGCTCGTTGGCGGGAGCATGGTCTCGAAAAACAATCCTGTGGTGACTTGGGTGACCTGTTCTACCGGCATCGTGAACAGGGAGGCTGCTTGAGGCCCGTAGGCTATGCCTCCAGATGAGGCGGAGCGTGAGTTGCAGCTGCAGTTGGAGCACTTTACGCAAGTATATGCCATTACTGTTTCGCTTTCTGCACCAAGCAAACGCCAAATCTTAGAACCTCGAAACCCAAGGGCAACCATTAGCAAACTGCGATTGGCTCGCGAACACGACACACGAAGTGTGGAGTGGAAAGAGGAAAAGGTCCCACCGGGCGTGCCAGAATCTGTTCCCCTCCGAAAGACGCGGCGGAAACGCGGCGGATGTCTTGCCTGAATTTCGAGGCAGATGCTAATTGGTGCTATCCGTCCACCTCTCCGAAGATGCCAAGTTGATTTATGGCACCATCTATCGAAGGTTTAAACGGATGCGGCCGATGTAGCAGACTTCGTCAGATTCCCCCTCGTTTAAGGGGTTTTTGATTGTGGGGACGCTCTTCCCTGCAGGCGCAAGCCCCTGCAGTTAATTACGCTACCGCATTGCGGTAACAACTTTCTCCTTCTCCAGATGGTCACTTCGTGTCGTGGGTGTTTGTTTTGTTTGTGGTTGCGCGTAGATTGTATACGGAGACTAATTTATGTTGTCGCCCGTAGGGCGTGGACTAGTCCAAATCCGTATCTTTCTTAGATTTGGGTTTTGGGGTTTGGGTTTAAGGATACGTTAGCCTCATTTAAGACTAAGATCAACTTAAATGTTTGTTAAGGATACGTTAGTCTAATTTTAGACTAAGATCGACTTAACGGGACCGTTTAGATCCGACAAGAGAGCGATTGGGCTCTATTGTTTTGTTTAATGACGTTGCGGTCGATGATTAGTTTAAGGACATTACGGTCTGTTGTTAGTTTAAGGACATCTCGGTCCAATATTAGTTTAAAGACATCACGGTCGAGGTTAAAGACATCATAGTCCGTGGATTTAAGGACTCCACAGTCTAATGTTAGTTTAAAGATATCACGGTCGAGGTTAAGGACATCATAGTCCGTAGATTTAAGGACTCCACAGTCCGGTGTTAGTTTAAAGACATCACGGTCGAGGTTAAGGACATCATAGTCCATGGATTTAAGGACTCCACAGTCCGGTGTTAGTTTAAAGACATCACGGTCGAGGTTAAGGACATCATAGTCCATGAGTTTAAGGATCCCACAGTCCGTGAAATGTATGGTTGTCGGGACCCGTCACCTCTTTGAAGACGTTGAGGAATTACAACGACAAATATCAAAGGAGTGAAGAGATGTACCTTTGAACCAAGGTGGATTAAATGATCTGTAGCCCAGTTTGGAACTAAGACCAATTAATTATATTATGAGCACAATAGCTTAGTTAAGTCTGAATTGAGGACTTATGGCCAACTTGGGCTAAGTCCATTCAAGTTAAAATGTTTAACATTCGTTTTGGGCTGTTAAACATTGTTTGGGCTTGGCCTTTTTAACAATGCAGAGCATTGATTTAAATTCTGACAATGTTTGTCTTTTATTGAATGCTAAGCATTCATCATAGCTCTGGGGCTTATCCAAAAAACAATTTATGTTCTGTCCAAGCGCACATAAAAGTATATAGCGCGCTTGGCACTAGCGCAAGTCGATGAGCGTAGTGCACTTGGCGCTTTGCGCCATATGTTAAGCGCCGATGCGTTTAGCGCTTTGCGCTAAGTGAAGAGCGCAGATGCACTTAGCGCTTTGCGCTGGATGTAGAGCGCTGATGCACTTAGCACTTTGCGCTAAATGAAGAGCGCCGATGCGCTATAATTGAAGCGTTGAGGCGCTTGGTGCTGGTGCCATATAATGAGCGCAAAGCGCTTTTAGTAATGCAGCGCACACGTGAGGAGCACGTGGCGCGCTTAGCGCTGAGCGCTAGCCAATGAGCGCGGTGCACTGTGTTTGAAGTACTATTGCACTGCAGCGCTTTGCGCTAGATGAAGAGCACTAAGGTACTTTTAAATTAGGAGCGCTAAGGCTCTTCTTAGGTTAACTTTGCGCTCTGAAGATTATCTTCTTTGATAAGAGATTTTGTCTCAAGATTCCAAGAACAAAGTTCTTAACTTATAGGAGATACTTCAATCTCTTTTTTATGAAAGGCTTTGCCTTTATGGATCTGTGATCCTAAGAGAATTGAATATTTCTCCCTCCTTTATAATGAGATGATCATGATCTTAGAAAGACAATTTGTCTTATAGATCTATGATCTGTGAAGTAAGTACTTCTTTATTTTTATGATGAGATCTTTTTTTTTATCTCTTTATAAAAGACCTTGGTCTTTGTAGATCTATGATCTTTTAAGAAGAGAATTCTTCTCTTTAATTATGAGATGATTTCATCTCTTTGTTCATCACCATTCTTTTTACCTTGAAGAAAAATCTTCTTTTGCCGAGAGTTATTTCTTCTTTTTGAGATTTTCTCAAAATTTATGGGGGGTTCCTCTCTTTCAGACTTGAAGTCTTGGGTCCTTTATATAGGGGAAGCTGATTTGTTGAATCAGGTAAAGAGATTTATTCTCCAATTGATTTGGGAATTTCCCCACCGTTGGATCCTTGATCCAAGAGCTTCTGATTTACAGAAGATAATCTTCCTGTTTTAACAAGATTGAGAAATCTTTCCTTCTTTATAGAATTTGTTCTTTATTTTAGTGATTTTTAATCACCATTGGATCATTGATCCAACGGTATTCCAAATTCAGGGCACAATCTTTTCTGTTTGGAAAGATTCAACAGAATTTTATTTTTGTTAACTGATGATTTAATCATATCCGTTGGATATTTGATCCAACGGTGATGAACATTTAGTTCCAGCGCTAGCGCTTATGCGCTCTGCCCATGGTGCGCTAATTAGAGCGCAGCGCATCTAGAGCTAGCGCCTATGTGCTTTGCACGGGGTGCGCTAGTTGTAGCGAAGCGCTTTTATAAAAGCATAGCTTTTATTCAAATTTTGAATTCTGAACAGAGTTTTTCTCACAGTGGGTAAGTAAAGTTTCAACGTTGTTCCACCCGCTCTTTACTTGCGAGTCTCGCTGATTGTTTTCTATGAATCTTAACTGCTTTGCCAGTTCTTACCATGCTGGAATCTCGCATCGTGATGCCGCCCGGCCCCTATGCCCTACGTGCCTCGGAACGGATGGACAAGCTAAGCCTTCACTCCTTGTCAGCTCTGATTGAAGACCTTTGTGCTGGCAGTCTGATCACGGCCGAAACATTTGCCGCTGAAGCCAACGGTTCTCTTCCCTTTCTCGCTACTTACCATAGTGAAACATTGGTGCAAGTCTGGGTTGAGTTCTGTCGTCAGGTGGAGGCTTGCTTGCATAGTCTTGAATGTACACGCCTTCCTTCAGAGGTTGTGGCTGCAAAGGCGAGCTTACGGGAGCTGACTGAGCGGTGCGCTGCGAATATGCTATCATGCGAGAAGAGGCTCAGCCGAAAGTTTTCGGAGAAGGAACTGGCTTCCAAAGCGCTGAGGGAATTTCAAGCTAATCTTACAGCCAAGACCACTCAAGCGTATGAACTTTGGCGGGTGCTTCAAGAAGCTATCAGAGATGTGGTAGCCATTGATAAAGCCGTCATTTTCACTCGCGAAATGGTCGAAGCTCATAAGGTTACCGAAAAACAGCTTGAAAGTCGGCTCGCCTCGTACCAGGCCCAACAGGCTCAAGTGGAGGCCCATCTCTTGACGATAATAAATTATGAAGCTGAGGCCCAGCTGAAAAAGGATGAACTAGCAAACCAATTAAATCGTCCGCCGGCTTGAAGAATTGTATATTTTTTTCTATTCTTCTTTTGTACATACTCCTGAAGGAGAGTATTACTTTTTTTTATTCTTTCATAAATCGTACTTTGTATTCATTTTGATTCATGAATAAAAGACATATTTTGCTTCGTGGTGGTGTGTCTCTTTTAGTAAATGCATATTGTGGATAATCTATTTTGATTTCCTTATAGGACAGCAATGGCTTAGGGGTCAGGTTCAGATATGCCTCCTAAGGCTTTCCAACTTTATGAGACGTGAGGGTCTCATAAAGGTATTTCTCCTTACGAGTCGTGAGGATCTCGTAAGTGCAATTTCTCCTTAAAAATCGTGAGGATTCCTAAGTGTGTTTTCTCTTAAGAGTCGTAAGGATCTCAAAAAAGTGTTTTCTTCCTTACGAGTCGAAAGGACCCATAAGTGATGGATGAGGTTGACATAATCCGCATTTCACGGGGTCAGGGGTTGCTCTGGCCATTTCCCACGGGGTCAAGATTTACTTTAGCCGTGTTCTATGGGACCAGGATTTGCTCTGGATGTTTCCTACGGGCTCAGGATTGACGTTAGCCGTGTTCCACAAGGACCAGGATCCGCTCTGGACGCTTCCCACGGGGTCAGGATTGGCATAAGCCGTGTTCCACGAAACCAGGATTTGCTCTGGACGTTTCCCACAGGGTCAGAATTGACATAAGCCGTGTTCCACAAAACCAGGATTTGCTCTTGGCACTTCCCACGGGGTCAGGATTGACATAAGCCGTATTCCGCAAGGACCAGGATCCGCTCTGGACGCTTCCCACGGGGTCAGGATTGACATAAGCCGTATTCCATAAAACCAGGATTTGCTCTTGGCGCTTCCCATATGGTCAGGATTGACATAAGCCGTGTTCCGCAAGGACCAGGATTCGCTCTGGACGCTTCCCACGGGGTCAGGATTGACATAAGTCGTGTTCAACGAAACCGGGATTTGCTCTGGGCGCTTCCTACAGGGTCAGGATTGACATAAGCCATGTTCCGCAAGAACCAGGATCCACTCTGGACGCTTTCCACGGGGTCAGGATTAACATAAGCCGTGTTCCACGAAACCAGGATTTGCTCTGGGCGCTTCCCACGGGGTCAGGATTGACATAAGCCGTGTTCCGCAAGGATCGGGATCCGCTCTGGACGCTTCCTACGGGGTCAGGATTGACATAAGCCGTGTTCCACGAAACCAGGATTTGCTCTGGGCGCTTCCCACGGGGTCAGGATTGACATAAGCCGTGTTCCGCAAGGACCAGGATCCGCTCTGGACGCTTCCCACCGGGTCAGGATTGACATAAGCCATGTTCTACGAAACCAGGATTTGCTCTGGGCGCTTCCCACGGGGTCAGGATTGACATAAGCCGTGTTCCGCATAGACCAGGATCCCCTCTGGATGCTTCCTACAGGGTCAGGATTGACATAAGTCGTGTTCCACGAAACCAGGATTTGCTCTGGGTGCTTCCCACGGGGTCAGGATTGACATAAGCCGTGTTTCGTAAGGACAAGGATCCGCTCTGGACGCTTCCCACGGGTCAGGATTGACAGAAGCCGTGTTCTACGAAACCAGGATTTGCTCTGGGCGCTTCCTACGGGGTCAGGATTGACGTAAGCCGTGTTCCGCAAGGACCAAGATCCGCTGTAGATGCATCCCACGGGGACAGGATTGACATAAGCCATATTCCACGAAACCGGTACTTGCTCTGGGCGCTTCCCACGGGGTTAGGATTGACATAAGCCGTGTTCCGCAAGGACCAGGATCCGCTCTGGACTCTTCCCACGGGGTCAGGATTGACATAAGCCGTGTTCCATGAAACCAGGATTTGCTCTGGGCGCTTCCCACGGGGTCAGGATTGACATAAGCCGTGTTCCGCAAGGACCAGGATTTGCTCTGGGCACTTCCCACGGGGTCAGGATTGACATAAGCCGTGTTCCGTAAGGACCAGAATCCGCTCTGGAGGCTTCCCACGGGGTCAGGATTGACATAAACCGTGTTCCACGAAACCAGGATTTGCTCTGGGCACTTCCCACGGGGTCAGGATTGACATAAGCCTTGTGCCGCAAGGACCAGGATCCGCTCTGGACGCTTCCCACGGGTTCAGGATTGACATAAGCCGTGTTCCACAAGGACCAGGATCCGCTCTGGACGCTTCCCACGGGGTCAGGATTGACATAAGCCGCATTCCACGAAACCAGGATTTACTCTGGGCGCTTCCTACGGGGCCAGGATTGACATAAGCCGTGTTCAACGAAACCAGGATTTGCTCTGGGCGCTTCCCACGGGGTCAGGATTGGCATAAGCCGTGTTCCGCAAGGACCAGGATCCGCTCTGGACGCTTCCCACGGGTCAGGATTGACATAAGCCGTGTTCCACGAAACCAGGATTTGCTCTGGGTGCTTCCCACGGGGTTAGGATTGACATAAGCCGTGTTTCGCAAGGACCAGGATCTGCTCTGGACGCTTCCCACGGGGTTAGGATTGACATAAGCCGTGTTCCACGAAACCAGGATTTGCTCTGGGCGCTTCCCACGGTGTCGGGATTGACATAAGGCGTATTCCGCAAGGACTAGGATCTATTCTGGACGCTTACCACGGGGTCAGAATTGACATAAGCCGTTTTCCATGAAACCAGGATTTTCTATAGGCGCTTCCCACGGGGTCAGGATTGACATAAGCCGTGTTCCGCAAGGACCAGGATCCGCTCTGGACGCTTCCCAAGGGGTCAGGATTGACATAAGCCGTGTTACACGAAACCAAGATTTGCTTTGGGCGCTTCCCACGGGGTCAGGATTAACATAAGCCGTGTTCCGCAAGGACCAGGATCCGCTCTGGACGCTTCCCACGGGGTCAGGATTGACATAAGCCATGTTCCACAAAACCAGGATTTGCTCTGGGCGTTTCCCACGGGGTCAGAATGACATAAGCCGTGTTCCACGAAACCAGGATTTGCTGTGGGCGCTTCCCACGGGGTCAGGATTGACTTAAGCCGTATTCCGCAAGGACCAGGATCCGCTCTGGATGCTTCCCACGGGGTCAGGATTGACATAAGCCGTGTTCTACGAAATCAGGATTTGCTCTGGGTGCATCCCACGGGGTCAGGATTGACATAAGCCATGTTCCACAAGGACCAGGATCCGCGCTGGACGCTTCCAACGGGGTCAGGATTGACATAAGCCGTGTTCCACGAAATTAGGATTTGCTCTGGGCGCTTCCCATGGGGTCAGGATTGACTTAAGCCGTGTTCTGTAAGGACCAGGATTCGCTCTGGACGCTTCCCACGAGGTCAGGATTAACATAAGCCGTGTTCCACGAAACCAGGATTTGCTCTGGGCGCTTCCCACGGGGTCAGGATTGATATAAGCCGTGTTCCGTCAGGACCAGGATCCGCTCTGGACGCTTCCCACTGGGTTGGATTGACATAAGCCGTGTTCCACGAAACCAGGATTTGCTCTGGGCGCTTCCCACGGGGTCAGGATTGACATAAGCCGTGTTCCGCAAAGACCAGGATCCGCTCTGGATGCTTCCTACGGTGTCAGGATTGACATAAGCCGTGTTCCATAGAACCAGGATTTGCTCTGGGTGCTTCCCGCGGGGTCAGGATTGACATAAGCCGTGTTCCGCAAGGACCGGGATCCGCTCTGAACGCTTCCCACGGGTCAGGATTGACATAAGCCGTGTTCCACGAAACCAGGATTTGCTATGGGCGCTTCCCACGGGGTCAGGATCCACATAAGCCATGTTCCGCAAGGATCAGAATCCGCTCTGGACGCTTCCCACGGGGTCAGAATTGACATAAGCCATGTACCACGAAACCAGGATTTGCTCTGGGCGCTTCCCATGGGGTCAGGATTGACATAAGCCGTGTTCCGCAAGGACCAGGATCCGCTATGGACGCTTCCCACGGGATCAGGATTGACATAAGCCGTGTTCCACGAAACTAGGATTTGCTCTGGGCGCTTCCCACGGGGTCAGGATTGACATAAGCCGTGTTCCGCAAGGATCAGGATTTGCTCTGGGCGCTTCCCACGGGGTCAGGATTGACATAAGCCGTGTTCCGCAAGGACCAGGATCCGCTCTGGATGCTTCCCACGGGGTCAGGATTGACATAAGCCGTGTTCCATGAAACCAGGATTTGCTCTGGGCGCTTCCCACGGGGTCAGGATTGACATAAGCCGTGTGCCGTAAGGACCAGGATCCGCTCTGGACGCTTCCCACGGGTTCCGGAATGACATAAGCCGTGTTCCACAAGGACCAGGATCCGCTCTGGACGCTTCCCACGGGGTCAAGATTGACATAAGCTGCATTCCACGAAACCAGGAGTTGCTCTGGGCGCTTCCCACGGGGTCATGATTGACATAAGCCGTGTTCAATGAAACCAGGATTTGCTCTGGGCGCTTCCCACGGGGTCAGGATTGGCATAAGCCGTGTTCCGCAAGGACCAGGATCCGCTGTGGACGCTTCCCACGGGGTCAGGATTGACATAAGCCGTGTTCCACGAAACCATGATTTGCTCTGGGCGCTTCCCACGGGGTCAGGATTGATATAAGCCATGTTCCGCAAGGACCAAGATCCGCTCTGGAAGCTTCCCATGGGGTCAGGATTGACATAAGCCGTGTTCCACGAAACCAGGATTTGCTCTGGGTGCTTCCCACGGTGTCAGGATTGACATAAGCCGTGTTCCGTAAGGACCAGGATCCGCTCTGGACGCTTACCACGGGGTCAGGATTGATATAAGCCGTGTTCCACGAAACTAGGATTTGCTCTAGGCACTTCCCACTGGGTCAGGATTGGCATAAGTCGTGTTCCGCAAGGACCAGGATCCGCTCTGGACGCTTCCCACGGGATCAGGATTGACATAAGCCGTGTTCCATGAAACCAGGATTTGCTCTGGGCGCTTCCCACGGGGTCAGGATTGACATAAGCCGTGTTCCGCAAGGACCAGGATTTGCTCTGGGCGCTTCCCACGGGGTCAGGATTGACATAAGCCGTGTTCCGCAAGGACCTGGATCCGCTCTGGATGCTTCCCACGGGGTCAGGATTGACATAAGCCGTGTTCCACGAAACCAGGATTTGCTCTAGGCGCTTCCCACGGGGTCAGGATTGACATAAGCCGTGAGCCGCAAGGACCAGGATCCGCTCTGGACGCTTCCCACGGGTTCAGGATTGACATAAGTCATGTTCCACAAGGACCAGGATCCGCTCTGGACGCTTCCCACGGGGTCAGGATTGAGATAAGCCGCGTTCCACGAAACCAGGATTTGCTCTGGGCGCTTCCCACGGGGTCATGATTGACATAAGCCGTGTTCAACGAAACCAGGATTTGCTCTGGGTGCTTCCCATGGGGTCAGGATTGGCATAAGCCGTGTTCCGCAAGGACCAGGATCCGTTCTGGATGCTTCCCACGGGGTCAGGATTGACATAAGCCATGTTCTACGAAACCAGGAGTTGCTCTGGGCGCTTCCCACGGGGTCAGGATTGACATAAGCCGTGTTCCGCAAGGATCAGGATCCGCTCTGGTCGCTTCCCACGGGGTCAGGATTGACATAAGCCGTGTTCCATGAAACCAGGATTTGCTCTAGGCGCTTCCCACGGTGTCAGGATTGACATAAGCCGTGTTCCACAAGAACCAGGATCGCTCTGGACGCTTACCACGGGGTCAGGATTGATATAAGCCGTGTTCCACGAAACCAGGATTTGCTCTAGGCGCTTCCCACGGGGTCAGGATTGGCATAAGCCGTGTTCCGCAAGGACCAGGATCCGCTCTGGATGCTTCCCACGGGGTCAGGATTGACATAATCCGTGTTCCATGAAACCGGGATTTGCTCTGGGTGCTTCCTACGGGGTCAGGATTGACATAAGCCGTGTTCCGCAAGGACCAGGATCTTCTCTGGACGCTTCACACGGGGTCAGGATTGACATTGTCGTGTTCCACGAAACCAGGATTTGCTCTGGGTGCTTCCCACGGGGTCAGGATTGACATAAGCCGTGTTCCACAAGGACCGGGATCCGCTTTGGACGCTTCCCACGGGATCAGGATTGACATAAGCCGTGTTCCACGAAACCAGGATTTGCTCTGGGCATTTCCCATGGAGTCAGGATTGATATAAGTCGTGTTCTACGAAACCAGGATTTGCTCTGGGTGCTTCCCATGGGGTCAGGATTGACATAAGCCGTGTTCCACAAGGACCAGGATCCGCTCTGGACGCTTCCTACGGGGTCAGGATTGACATAAGCCGTGTTCTACGAAACCAGGATTTGCTCTAGGCGCTTCCCATGGGGTCAGTATTGACATAAGCCGTGTTCAGTAAGGACCAGGATCCGCTCTGGATGCTTCCCACGGGGTCAGGATTAGCATAAGCCGTGTTCTGTAAGGACCAGGATCTGCTCTGGTCGCTTCCCACGGGGTCAGGATTGACATAAGCCGTGTTCCACAAAACCAGGATTTGCTCTGGGCGCTTCCCATGGGGTCAGGATTGACATAAGCCGTGTTCCGCAAGGACCAGGATCTGCTCTGGACACTTCCCACGGGGTCAGGATTGACATAGGCCATGTTCCATAAAACCAGGATTTGCTCTGGGCGCTTCCCACGTGGTCAGGATTCACATAAGCCGTGTTCCATAAGGACCAGGATCCGCTCTGGACGCTTCCCACGAGGTCAGGATTGACATAAGCCGTGTTCCACGAAACCAGGTTTTGCTTTGGGCGCTTCCCACGGGGTTAGGATTGACATAAGCCGTGTTCCGTAAGGACCATGATCCGCTTTGGACGCTTCCCACGGGGTTAGGATTGACATAATCCATGTTCTGCGAAACCAGGATTTGCTCTGGGCGCTTCCCACGGGGTCAGGATTGACATAAGCCGTGTTCCACGGAACCAGGAGGGGTTGACTCTCGGTTGTCTGTGCATCGTTGAGTCATGGAACTGGGAACTTCGCCGCAGCTCCGATTTGTTGATGTTGCGTCTGTTGTAATGAGACGAATCTTGAGATAATCTCCAGGTGAACCATCAAGATGTGGCTTCTTTTTCTGATAGAGCCTGGTGGGAAGGTATGGTCCCCTTTTAATTTGTGCCCCTGGATTGTATACAGGGATCGATGTGATCTCACCTGTAGGGCAAAAGGTTTCATTTTATATATTTTTCTTTCCGCGATGCTCTATCATTTCAGCTTTTATATCGCGAAAGTCGCGATTGCCCAATCATTTCGGCTATTTTTTGCGGTGCCCAATTATTTCGGCTATTTGTTTTTATTTACTCGCTACTTTTTATTACGAGTTGCCCAACCATTTCGGCTATTTTATATGTACATTTTTACTTGCTGATTTTGTTGCAAGTTGCCCTATCATTTTGGCTATCTCATATGCATTTGTGGCTCGCTAGTTTTTCGCTGCGAGTTTTGGGATTTGACACCGATTTCGGCATCAGCATCGCTACAACTGGGAAATTGCCAGGAGTGAATCATCATTTGCCTTTGTCGATGTCGAACAAAGGTGACTTAGTAAACAGGGTTAGGATACTGTCGACTAAGGCTTTTAACTTTACGAGCCGTAAGGGTCTCATAAAGGTATTTCTCCCTACGAGTCGTGAGGATCTCGCAGGTGCGTTTTCTGCTTAAAAATCATGAGGAGTCTTAAGTGTATGGTCTCTTATAAGTCGTAAGGATCTTACAAGTGTATTTTCTCCTTATAAGTCGAGAGGACTTACAAGTGTCGTTCGCCATATGAGCATATCCCCGGTCTCTGATGAGATTTTGTTAGGGAAATGTTTATTCGTGCCCGTGGATTGTATACAAGGGTCGATATCGAGACGCTTGTAGGGCAATGCTGGAGGTTGTGATGGCTTAAGAATAGGTTCAGATCCCTTTAGCTTAAGGCTTTTGAATCTTATGAGCCGTGAGAGTCTCATAAGAGGGTTCTCCTTATGAGTCGTGAAGATCTCGCAAGTGTAATTTCTCCTTAGGAATCGCGGGGATCCCTAAGTGTGTTGCTCCCTTGTGAGTCGTAAGGATCTCACGCAGGTATTTCTCCTCGCAAGGTCGAGAGGGCCTTGCAAGTGTCTTTTAACGAGATTGCGCCCTTTCGGATTTTCACAAAACTCGCCGGTAGCCCTGCTGTTTTTAATCATGGAACCCTTTCGGGTTTTCATCCGTGCTCATTTTGCTTATGGACGCACCGTTTTCTTTTTCTTTTTTTTCCTTATTTTTTTGTGTCAGCCTTGGGATGCTGCGGTCTGTAGTAGTTTATCGACGTCTCGGTCAATAGCTAGTTTTAGGACATAGTGGTCCATCGTTAGTTTAAGGACGTTTCGGTCCGAAAGCCGACTACTACTTATAGAGTTTGGGCTTAGGAAGATAGCGAGCGGACATAGGCATCGTCATCTATCGTTGACCTAGGCCGTGACTCGTTAGGCGTAGTATTTTTTCAGGAAGCGACCGTTTATTGGCCTGAAAGGTCTTTCGCCATGCATGTCCATGAGTAGATAGGCTCCACCCTGGTAAACTTTGTCTATGATATACGGGCCTTCATAGTTCGGCTCGAATTTCCCCCGCTTGGAACGATTGGGGATTATAGGTCTTTTGACCACTAGCACGAGTTCGCCTTGGCGGAATGTTCTCGGCCTAGTCAATCTTTCATATGAGCGCGTCTTCTTTGCTTTATAAGCTTCCAGATTTTGTTGCGCCATGAGCCGGGTTTCATCAAGGGCATCGAGCTCTTCAAGCCAAAGGTGAGCATTTTCTTCATCCGTTAGCTCGTAATGAACCGCCACTCGTAGAGAGGGTAACTCTATCTCAAGGGGGAGTACCGCTTCTGTGCCGAATACCAACTCATAGGGCGTTGTGTTTGTCGCAGTTTTGAACGTAGTTCGATATGCCCAGAGAGCTTCATGCAGTCTTTCGTGCCAGTCCCTCTTATTTCGAGACACCATCTTTTTCATGATCTTCGTCAAGGTCTTGTTAAAAGCCTCAGCTAGACCGTTAGCTCGGAGATTACAGACTGATGAATATCTCCAGTCTATGTTATGCTGTTGTGCGAAGCGGATGATCTTGTGGCTTCTATAGGCTGGCCCGTTATCGGAGATAATCCGTCGCGGAGTGCCGAACCGGTAAATGACATGTGTGTTGAAGAAATGGAAGATATTCTCCGTCTTCACTTCTCTTAGTGGTACTGCTTCTGCCCGTTTGTAGAAGTAATCAGTTGTTGCCAGTATGAACCGATATCCTCTGGACGATGTTGGTTCGATGGGGCCGATTATGTCAGTTCCCCACATTTCGAACGGCCAGCTAGCTACCGTTGGGTATAGCGGATTTGGATGCTGGTGGATAAAGTCCCCATGAATCTGGCACGAGTGGCACTGCTTCGCGTATTCAAGACAGTCCTGGATCATCGTGGGCCAATAATAGCCCATCTTTTTTATCTTTAACTTCATCTTCGGCCCGGCTTGGTGAGAACCGCAGAGTCCGCCGTGAGTTTCTTGGACGACTCTCCTTGCTTTTTTAGGTCACAAGTATCTTAACCATAGAGAATCAAATGATCTCTTATACAGAGTATCATTGACGAAGGCAAAAGATAGAGCTCGTTTCATGAGCTGATGTCTCGAGGACGCATCTTCAGGAGTTCGACGGGATTTGAAGTAGTCTATAAAGACTTCTGTCCAATCCATAGCCTTTTCATGGTCTTTTACTTGTAGGGCCGCTTGCTCGGTTGATCCCTTTTCTTCGGCCGACTCCGGAGATATTTCTGCCGGCGCAAGAATCCGACGGCTTTGCACAACGATCCTTACGTCATCGAGGTTTTCGTCGGCCAGTTCTTTAGCGAGTTTGGCCAATGCGTCCGCTTTGCTATTTTCCGCATGCGGTATGCTTTCCATGGTGTAGGAAGGAATTTGAGTCAGCAGTTGCTGCACTCTCTCGCTGTATTTTACCAACTATGGTTTGCACGTTTGATAGTCGCCATTCACTTGACTAACGACCAGCTGGGAGTCTCCGTATATGAGGAGGTATTCAATTCCCATGTCGACAGCAATCTCAAGACCTGCTATCAAAGCTTCATATTCGGCTTCGTTGTTTGTCCTCGGCTCTGTCAAGGAGAAGGCAAAACGCATTATCCCTCCTTGTGGAGTCACGAAGATGAGGCCTACCCCTGATTTGATTATGGGGGTATTTTTTTTGCGCTTCTTCATGAAAGATGCTCCATCAAAGTAAAGTTCCCACTAGGTATCATTCTCTCTTCTCTCCCTGTCGATTGTGTCAAACGCGTGCTCATCTGGCAACTCGAAGTTCAAGGGAGAGTCGATAGGTATCGGATGCTCAGCGAGGAAGTCGGCGATGGCCTGGCCTTTCATTGCCTTGAGAGGACGATAAGTTATCGAGAATTCCATCAAGAGCAGGGCCCATTTAGCGAGCTGTCCCGTTAATATAGCCTTTGACATCAAATATTTAAGAGGATCCACCTTTGATATAAGATGGACCTCATGTACCAACGCATAGTGTCTGAGCTTCGTTATTGCGAAGATCAACGCCAGGCAGTGTTTTTCAATGGGAGAGTAATTGTTTTCTGCCCCCAGGAGAACTCGACTTAAATAGTAGAGAGCTCTTTCCTTCCCTTGGTCGTTCTTTTGTGCCCATAACGCGTCTAAGGAACCCTCGAGGGCGGTTGTATACAGAATGAGAGGCTTTCCCTTGACCAGGGCGGTCAGCACCGGCGGATTCTGCAGGTATTGCTTGATTTCGTCCAGTGCGCTTTGGCATTTGCGATCCCAGATGAACGGGGTTCTCTTCTTCATTAGGTAACTGTAAGGACGACACTTGCCGGAGAGATTAGCTATGAATCGCCGGATATATGCGAGCTTTCCTTGGAGAGACCGCAACTGCTTGAGAGTCCTGGGCGGAGGCATTTCCATGATCGTCTTGATCTTAGACGGGTCTATCTCGATGCCTCGGTGTCGGATGACGAATCCTAGGAACTTGCCCGTGGAAACTCCGAACGCGCATTTGAGAAGGTTCATCTTCAAGTTGTATTTCCGAAGGCGCCGGAACACGATCTTCAGATGCTCTAAATGTTCCTCTTATGATTTGCTTTTAACTACGAGGTCATCGAAGATCTTCGTCATGGCCCTCTGATAGGTGGCACCGGCATTCTTTAGACCGAAAGGCATCATCTTGTAGCAGAATATGCCCAAAGGGGTCCGGATAGCTGTATGCTTCTGGTCCTCGGGATGCATCTTTATCTGATTGTATCCTGACGAGCTGTCCATGAAGGAGAAAACTTCGTGAGTGGACGTATTATCTATCATCAGCTCAGTGACCGGTACTGGAAAGTCGTCCTTTGGGTAAGATTTGTTGAGATCCCGAAAGTCCACGCATATGCGCACCGTTCCATTTTTCTTAATCACCGGGATGATGTTGGCGATCCAGTTAGGATATTGAACCTCTTAGATGAAGCCGGAGTCGATTAGCTTCTTGACCTCGGTGTTGATGATCATCTCAAGCTCAAACCGCATTCTTCTCGGTGCTTATTTGATCGGCTTGATGTCTGGAGAAATCGCCAATTTGTGGACGGCTATTTCTGGATCCAATCCGGGTATCTCCGAATAGTTCCATGCAAAGCAATCTTTATACTGTATGAGCATGTCTTTAAGTGTAGCCACCCTTTCTTCAGATAACAGTTCACTGACGAACGTCGGCCGTGGGTCGTTTGCCGTTCCCAAGTCGATTTTTCTAAGATCATCTACAGCAGTATGTATCCCATCTTCCAGCTCTTTTGGCGCCGGTGGAAACTCGGAGATCACTTCATCATCATCGTTTTTGAAGCACCAGGGGAGATCAGCCATATCTTCGCATATTCTTTCTCCTGACATCGTTATCACGTGACAGGTGCGAGATCGCTTCCAAGACCGATGTTGGTCTGGTTCTACTCTCGCTGCATACGTGGCTTTCGGTTCATGCTTGTGCGGCGGTGTTACTCTCCAACCATTGGATAAAGTGAACTTGCCTTGCTGATACTGGTCTTCTATCCAGTCTTTGAATGTGAAACAGTTTTCGAGAGGATGTCTTATCGCTCGGTGATAAGAGCAATAATCCGAGTGAGAGACCTCGCCTGCTTGCTCGGGGTGCTTGGACTCCGGGAGTGTCATCATCTGATGTTTTACGAAAAGATTGAATATCTTCTTTGTCTTGTCTTGGGGAAAAGAATATTCTCGACCCATCTTCTTTATAAGAGACGAATCCCGGCTGCTCGATTCTTGATTGTGTGGCTTCATAGACCCGCTATGCTGTCGTCGAACGTTTTTTCTGTTCTTTGGTTTATTTTTCCTCTGCGCCGGGTCTTTTGTATGATGGGTTGGTGACGAGGAGCATTGTCATTCTCCGCGGCCTGTTGAAGGAGGCGCTGCGTTCTGGTTTTCTCGTAAATGGCCATTTCCCAGCTATGGTCGTCCCGGACCTTCTGACCCGCTTCCCTTATTAGCTTATCCATCTGTTCTTCAAACGACAGACTTGGCATTTTGATAGCAGGACCTCGTTTTGGTTCAGGGTTGGCGTCTTTTAATAGAACATCTCCTTCTTCGTCAAAGTCATGTATGACGTAGCAGCCATGAAATCGTTCCCGTTTCTTGGATTGAATATATCCGAGCCCGATCGTTTCCATTCTCCCGTTGGGCAATTTTCGTTGAGTTCCAAGGACGCTCCAGATCCTGTTGTAGAACTGGGCTTGTCGCGTAGTCTGTTTGAAGGGAACGCCTTGGCATCTCAACGGCCTTTATAATCCTTCTGTGTAGAATCTGGGCAGACGGATGGGCACGGTTTCAGCATTCCCTTGATGATCTCGGGTTCCAGTGGATTTTTCCATCTGATCGCCGGGCATGTTTGGAGATCTTTCAACATTCTTTTAGTCTTGGCTGAAAGAAAGACCTCCCATGGAGCTTCTTCTACAAAAGAACATGATGCCTCCGGTGTGTCCGTCCTTTTAGGAGCGTGCGGCTACGGCGGGCTTACTTTCCAATTCTCGGACAGGGCGAATTTGCCCTGTTGGTATTGATCTTCAATCCAGCCTTTAAAGCCGAAGCAATATTCAATTGGATGGCCTATCGCTTGGTGATATGGGCAATAATTGGGATTATTAGCCTCACCGGGTTGCAATGGGCATTTTGGATTCGGCAGATTGATGAGCCTGTTGCGCACCGATAGTTCGAACAATCTTCTCATTTTGTCCCGGGGAAACGAATAAGGGCGCTTTATTTTCTCATTATAGAATCGTCATCTCTCGTCTAGGCGATCAGTTAATTTTGGACCACTGGGCTGTTGTTGAGCATTGGCGACGAAGGTCGCTTTCCCTTTCCCTTTTTCATTCCGCGGATCCGGCTTCGAAGAGGAAGGCCTGTAGCCCATCTGGTTCATTTGGGCCAGCTTATCAATCAAGGACTGGAACGTGGTCGGCTTGAAAAACATCATGAATTGGGAGATGGTCGCTTGAGGGTCAAGAGCGCTTACAAACATGCCCACCGCAGGCGCTTCTTCGATGCGCTGCTCGCACTTCGACCATAAATTCCGCCATCGTATCGCGTATTGGACCCAAGTTTCTCTAGGCTTCACCCTGGCATTGATCAATGCCGTGATTGGGGTGTGTTCGCTAGCACTCGCGAAACGCTGGGTGAATAGCAGCTCCATCTCTGCAAATGTTTTGATAGAGTCATTCGGGAGTTCCGAATACCACTTGAACGCTGCCTCCAACAAGCTACCGACGAACTGGCGAAGTAACAGTTTATCGTCACCTACAGTGTTGCCGCACAAGGCTCTGAATTGAGCGACGTGCTGATGCGGATTTCCCGTCCCCTTATATACGTGGAATTTGGAGATCGTATATCCCGGCGGGTACCTTATTTGGTCATACCAGCCCGGATAGGGTCGTCCAGTCTTAACGATCTGCCCAACCACTTCATTCACCTGGTGAGCTCGTATTTGCTGAGCAATGTAATCATCCAGAGAGGCCTTGGAGATGGTCTCCTCCTTGGCTGCTGAAAGAGTCGAAGGTGGGTTCGATGTCTCTCCTCTGTCATCTTCAATGATAATTGGGGGGTCTTCAGCTGGAGGTTCCGGCTGTAACATCATCCCAGCCATGTCTTGGAATAAAAGAGCCATTCGTTTTATGTTGGCCGCCTGTTCCGCGGCCTCCTTTTCTTTCCTCTCAAGCATTCTTCGGAGGAATTCAGCATCAGTTTCTTGTTCCTGATGCTGCTCTGAGGTCTCTGGATATTCTTTTGGCCCAGTGGGTGCGGCTATTGCAGTTAGCATCTCCTGAAGTTTTTGCTGCTGTTGCTCCTGAGCCTTTGTTATCGATCGGGTAAGCGGTCGATGGCCCGTAGAAACACGGCTTTCCTCTTTTCCGGAAGCCATATAAATGGTATGTGTTACCATGCCCCCAGACCTGGGGCGTTTAGACTCAGCGTCCTTGTGGCTCGCCGTGGTCACAGGGTTCTCCGGCCTCCCTCTCTTGTGAGCGGTTGAAGTTGAGGGGGCCGTTGCAGCGAGCACCCAGACAGATGACATCTTCTGTGGTACCACGGGATGGCTCTCTTCTTGCCGAGTTTTAATCTTTTTTGGTCGGTGAGAGTAGTCCTGGTCAATCACCGATTCCTGGACCTGTCGCCAGACTTTGTAAATTTTGGAAGATAGCCGCTGAGGGGGCTGCTCCGTCTTCTTTTCTGTAGCAATCTCCACAGGTAGAGGAGATCTTTTCAGCATGGCAGTCGGAGAGTTCTTGCGAACCCTCCTAAGCGGTTCAAAGCTGTTCCCAGTTGGAACAGCAGCATCGATCTCCACCGTTGGAGCCGGCGGGGTCAATCCAGAAGGAGAGTTGCCTCCGGCCTTCCTTACTCGGCGCCAGTGGCGACGTCGAGCATGTCGAGCAGTTGGGATTGTCTCAGCTGTAGGGGTGACTTCCTCATGCCCCCTGTGTTGGCGAAGGGTCGTCACTGGCATCAGCCTCTTGAAGACCGATGTCCGTTGAGAAGCAATGTCCAATTTGTCAAAGATAGAACTCTGGGCAGGGGAAGCAGTTTTGAGGACTTCGCCTGGAGCGGGAGCCGGAATGGCCAGCTTTGTGAAGACTGAATTCTTGGAAGAAGAAGCCTCCCTCATGATTTTGTCCGCTTGAGCCGGGATGGCTATCCGCTTTGGGATGGCTGCTTCAGGTATTGCGGGCTTGTTGGCGTTCTAGCCCAGTCTGTTGAAAACTGAGGCATTGGATTTGGGCGACCCGTTGAGAGGGGTCGCAGCAGTGGTAAGTCGATCAAAGACCGACTTCTTTGGGGTTTCTTGCGACAGCAGTGGAGCACTGAAGCTCATCGGTGGGAGCATGGTCCCAAAGAACAGCCCAGTGGTAGCCTGAGTTACTTGCTCCACCGGCATCTTGAACAGGGAGGCCATTTGGGGCCCGTAGGTTACACCTCCAGATGAGGTGGAACGGGAGTTACAGTTGCAGCTGGAGCAGTTAGAGGCCATCCCCCCTTTTTTTTCTGCACGAGAGCAAGACCAAATCTTAGTACCTCGAACCCAAGGGCAACCATATTAAACCGCGATTCGTTCGCGAACACGACACACGAAGTGTGGAGTGGAAAGAGGAAGAGGTCCCACCGGGCGTGCCAGAATCTGTTCTCCTCGGAAACACAGAGACGCGACCGCGTAGGTCCGTCTTGCCTGAATTTGGGGGCAGATGCTAATTGGTGCTATCCGTCCACCTCTCCGAAAATGCCAAGTTGATTTATGGCACCATGTATCGAAGGTTTAAATGGATGCGGCCGATGTAGCAGATTTCGTCAGATTCCCCCTCGTTGAGGGGTTTTTGATTATGGGGACGCTCTTCCCTGCAGGCGCAAACCCCTGTAGTTAATCATGCTACCGCATCGCGGTAACCACTTTCTCCTTCTCCAGATGGTCACTTTGTGTCGTGTGTGTTTGTTTTGTTTTTGATTTCCCGTGGATTGTATACGGAGACTAATTTATGTTGTCGCCCGTAGGGCGTGGATTTGTCCAAATCCGTATTTTCTTAGATTTGGGTTTGGGGTTGGGTTTAAGGATACGTTAGTCTCATTTGAGACTAAGATCGAATTAAACATTTGTTAAGGATATGTTAGTCTAATTTTAGACTAAGATCAACTTAACGGGATCGTTTAGATCCAACAAAAGAGCATTTGGACTCTATTGTTTAGTTTAGGGACATTGCGGTCGATTAACAGTTTAAGGACATGGTGGTCCATCGTTAGTTTAAGGACGTTTCGGTCCGAGGTTAAGGACATCATAGTCCATGGGTTTAAGGACCCCACAGTCCAGGTTAAAGACATCATAGTCCATGGGCTTAAGGACCCTACAGTCTAGGTTAAGGACATCATAGTCCATGAAGTTTAAGGACATCATAGTCTATGAGTTTAAGGACCCCACAGTCCATGGAATGATTGGTTATCGGGACCCGTCACCTCTCTGAAGATGTTGAAGGATTACAACGACAAATATCAGAGGAGTGAAGAGATGTACCCTTGGACCAAAGTTGATTGGGAGATCTGTAGTCCGGTTTGGGACTAAGATCAATTAATTAGATAATGAGCACATTGGCTCAGTTAAATCTGGATTGAGGACTTATGGCCAACTTGGGCTAAGTCCAATTAGGTTCGAAATGTTGGACTTTTGTTTGGACTGTTGAATCATTTGTCTGGGTTCAGCCCCCCCATTATTTAGCAATGCTAAAAAGGGGTTTGGGGGCTCTGACAACATTTTGTCTTTGGCTGAGCATTAACTATTCATTATAGCTCCGGATTTTAAGGTTCAATTGAAGGGGAGATTTGCCTCTGGAAAACTTAACCAATTTGGGCTAGGCTTGGCTTTAAAATAGTGTTAAACACTAGAGAATACTTGGCGATCACGTGCTCCCACGTGATGTGCTGAAAATAGTGTTAAACACTAAGGACGAAGCACTTAAAGTAGTGTTAAACATTAAAATTGAATTGGTCACGTGGGGTCACGTGAGGCATTTGAAGATGGGGCCAGGCTTCCTTTATTTTGTTCTCAGAATATTCAAATAAGTGTTAAACACTTTTATTCTTTGAAACCATCACGTGTGGACACGTGACAATGCCTCTGCGTTGGGCATCAATTCCTCTGTCTTCCCCTATTTTATTCTTTTGAAAAGGGTGTTTGTCAGGGGTTACGTGGGGACACGTGAGGCGCCCTAGATTAGTACTGCCTTTGGCTTTGTTCTCTTTTATTTTGAGGGTCACGTGGGAGCACGTGAGGCATTGTCTCTGGGCTAATTCCTTCTTATTTTGAGGAGTCCATTAAAGGGTCACGTGGGGCACGTGAAGGGTCACGTGTTACCACATGATCATGTAGGATACTTAATCTTTACGTGCATGGAGAGCTTCAAGTCTCTTGTTTTAAGAATTAAATTGTTTTGTAGAGTTAAACCCTAGTTTCATTTAAAGGAATTAAATTCCTATGTATTTGGAAGAATTAAATTCTTATGTAGGGTTAAACCCTAGTTTCATTTGGAGGAATTAAATTCCTATAAATTTGGAAGAATTAAATTCTTAAACTCAAATTCTCCCTCTAAGTTTTGGATCTACATGGCAGAATCTTCCCGATGAGAATTAAATTCTCAACTTGTGGGGAGATCTGCTTCTGCAGATCTTCAACCAAAGGAAGTACTAAGTTCTTATTCAGAAGAGTTAAACTCTTAATTTGAGAATTAAATTATCTTTTGTTTTTTGGAGCTTAGATCTCTTTCCCCTTTCTCACCTAGGGTTTCTTTTTTCTTCTGAATAAATCTTCTTTTTTCTCTGGAGAATTAAATTCTCTTCTTTTTTCTTTCTTTTCTTGTATTTCTCTAAAAAAAAAATCAGATCCATCTCTTCTCTTCTTGGCTCCTATTTATAGGAAAAGGAAAAGAATCAGTTTGTTTAGTCAATCTTTCATTGAAAGATTTTAATTGATTTTGTAACCAACATGATCTTTTAGATCACTCAGTGAATTTTATTCACCATTGGCTTTTTAATCCAAAAGATATTCTGTTTGTTATTCTTGGTGAATTTCAGGGAAATCTTTCCTTGTATAGAATCTTTCTATAAATTGGTGATTTTTAATCACCGTTTAATCCAACGGTGCTCCACTTTTCAGAGCACAATCTTTTTTTTTTGTTTGGAAAGTAGAGAAATATTTTTCCAGTTAGGGTTCTCGATTCCCTCTTAATTAGAATTTAATTCTATTAGTTCAGAAGGCTTAAAAGCCTATCACGTGTTGGCACGTGATCCCACTGTTTGATCATTTATGTAGAATTTAATTCTATTAATTAAAGAGCTTAGGAACCCATCACGAGTTGACACGTGACCCCCTTGATTAACATTTTAACCAAAATTTAATTCTGTTGTTTTAAAGAATTAAGTAATCATCACGTGTCAGCACGTGACCCTTGGTCACGTGTAGACACGTGATGCCCCATTGGGATCTTTTCTTGCTGTTTTATTATGCCTTTTAATTCCTTCAGTGGGGTTTTTAAAGGCCCATTACGTAAGGGCACGTGACTCCACTAATTGCTGGCTTGATTAGAATTTAATTCTATTTCAGCAGAATCCCCAGTAAACCATCACGTGTCAGCACGTGACCCCTTGTCACGTGTGGGCACGTGATGCCCCATTGGGGTTTTTCCTGATATTTTATGAGGGAACAGTCCTTTCACTCCTGTGCGGTCATCATCTCGAGCCTTTAACTATTCTTCCCGAACCCCATATGCGTCTTGAAGTTGATGATAATTGTATAACCGAAAAGCAAAACGAAATTCAGCTTTCATTTCCCACATCTGGTTCAGCGATGACACACCAATTTGTTTACCCATTTCATCTTCCACTTTCTCTAGTTCTTCTATTCTTCTTTTAAGTTTAGCGAGTGTTGATGAATCATAATTCAATATTTTGAGTTCAATAATTTTAGAAAGCCAACTTGATTTAGATACTTTTGAGAATGAGATATATGAGTTTTTTCAGTCTCCTATCTCCATAATTTTTAACAAATCAAGTATGATAAATTCTGGCACAACACTTATTGACAGTGAAACGTTCAATCAATCCATTGATGAAATTTTCGAAGTTAATCTTCAGGATATCGATGAAAGCTTTGATGAAATTTTTGCTGACGAACTCGTATTCCTAAACAACACGGATTTTATGATTAATCAACCTCCACCTATAGAAGTTTAACCACCACCATTTCTTCTTATAAAATACGAGAATGCAAATATTCCTAATCATTCACATTCTCGTTTTTATCCATCATCATTAAGTCATTTCTACAAATCGAGATGTAAACCCGTTCTATTACACCACTTATCTCTTCCCCACTTCTTCTTGACTATATATAATATGTTCTTCCACCAACTGGTGCGTTACATTGATAAAATCTTTGAATAGTTGGTATAAACTTTTGGTCTTTGTAAAACATAATATTGACCAATAACTTTACCCCCCTCTTATAATTTTAAAAGTTTAATATTGTTTAAATCAAGTTTTGGGGGGGGGGGTTTATACTTTTGGCTCTTGAAAATAAAATTTGTACACAAAATTGTGAGTCAAAAATAAGTTTGGGGAGGTTTTCACATTCATTTATTCTTGTACACCGTTAATAACTTTTCCTCCTAAGTCTACAGGTTTTTGAGATTTAAAAGATGACAACAGTGAGGACACTGTTGTAAACAGGTTTGGGGGAGGTTTGTGCTTATTTACGCATTACTTTGCATTACACTTCGGATAAGCACAAAAATTTTAAATTTTTTAAATTTTTCTTTTATAATGAAAGGTTAGAAAGTGAAAAATTACATTTAAAAGATTGGAAAAGTTTTAGAAAACCAAGAAAGTTAGATATTTTCTTAAACGAAACTAGTAATAAGTAGTTATGAGCCGTTGTCCCAAGGGTTAGTAAGATGAAGAATGTCACTAATCTGAGGATAAAAATAAGTCTGAAAAATAGTCCCTATTCTTGAAGCCAAACATTTGAACGTTGATACCCTACTATACGCACTTATACACGTCTTGAAACTCGGGATAATAAAGGATACCTTGAAACGCTCTTGTCTAAAAGCCAAAGTACGAAAAAAATAATAAATGAAGCATAAAAGTATAAAATGGTGAAGAAAAATAAACACGGGTTTTGTAATCACCAAGGCAGCATAAAAAAAATATAGCGAGGGTTCTTCATCACCTAGTGCTTTAGACCAACTGGTTTGGGAGTCACTGCTAAGCCTTAGATGTTGCAAGACGAGGAAATTGCTAATTACGCCTAATTAGTGAGCACATTTAGTAATCGGTCGGTTAGTTCCTCAAGAAGTATTAACGGTCGCGTGAAAAATGTGTGAGCAATTCCATCCAAAATATTCACTGACTAAAAAGTACTGAGATAGATGAACAAGAGTATGATAGCTTGAATTGAATTCTCCGAGTGTAGGGATGTCTTTTACACACACGTAGAGGTATATGATCGGTGTTTGGAGGAAAGGTAGGGATGAAGAATAAAGGCGATGTTTTTTTGAGAGATGATGTGATTTCTAACATCTTTTCATGACTATTAAGATAGGGCTCATGACAACCGAAAAGCTAGTGTAGTTAGAAACTCTAATTTTCAAGTTCTTTCTTTTTATAGTTCTTATCTTTATATGTAACTTTCACGGTCTTTCTTTTATTATAGGATTTTGTGGGTGCAATCCGCTGAAAACCCTCAGGAGACAACACTCCTCCTACTAGGGACATCTAGAGGTTTAAAGACTTGTTGCACGTGCTCAGTGCAATCGTGTTGCCTACGAAAGTGTGCTAGTTAGTTTTTTTTTCTTTATATTTTTCTCCTTCTATTGAATAAATAAAATTTTCTCGAGACGATCAAAGTTAAGTTTGGAGGTATTTTTTCAGTCGAAAATAGTGCACTTTTAACATGACAATTTCCTTATTTTTCTTAATCATCTAAAAGTATTTGCTATAAATATAACACATATTAGAAGTTCATCTGCAAAATATCATTTACCATGTGTTATACATTATAATCAACATTATGAAGGAAATTGTATGTTTAATATTTTTACGCATAATATTTTATATCTCACATTCTTCATTAAGATCTTATGCAAGATTAGCTCAGGTCAGATATCGGGTATCAGGAATCTGCCGATAAAATACAAGAAAGTCGAAGAATCAAATACTGAAAGAAATTCAGAAAAGATAAGAAGATTCCAGATATCACATAAAGACCCAGAGATCAACAGAATAATACCACAGAAGTTTGAAGCAACGAGCTCACCAATCGGCCGCGGAACCGCGGCCGAGTCAGGCCGAGTCGCCGCGGATCCGTGGACGATTCAGGGACTTGGGGTTTGGGAGTTCTCTGGAAGTTTCTTTGTAACAACCTAGCTTGTTAAGGACGCTTCTTTGTAACAACCTAGCTTGTTCTAGAAGCTTCTTTGTAACAACTTAGCTTGTTAGGAAAGTTTCTTTGTAACGACCTAGCTTGTTCTAGAAGCTTCTTTGTAACAACCTAGCTTATTGAGGACATTTCTTTGTAACAACCTAGCTTGTTCTAGAAGTTTCTTTGTAACAACTTAGCTTGTTCTAGAAGCTTCTTTGTAACAACCTAGCTTATTAGGAAAGCTTCTTTGTAACAACCTAGCTTGTTCTAGAAACTTCTTTGTAAGAATCTAGCTTGTTGAGGACGCTTCTTTATAACAACCTAGCTTGTTCTAGAAGTTTCTTTGTAACAACTTAGCTTGTTGGGGAAGCTTGATTAGGGGTTAAAAAAAGGACCTAAAGCTACATTGAAAAGGGTTCACAATTTGGTTCCAACTTTAATTCCATTTTCAAATCAAGAAAAGGGCTAACAAATTCAACAAATCTAAGATCCAAGATCAAGAATCATCGAGAATTTCATCAAGCGATTCAACAAAAGATTCTTTATACGAAACCGATCATCATCAACGAGCACGCGATCCACGACGGGTCCAAGACTCACGGTGATCGAGCGACGTGAAGATCGACGGAAAAATTACCTCTTCAAGGGAGTGATCGAGAGCAATTCTTCTTGTAAATCTCGTATTGAAGAAGTTGTAATTTGAAGTTGAATAATAAAGGTGATAATTAGTTTCAATTTCACTTTCTTTAAATTTCGCATTATGAATTCTTCTTCTAATCTTTCTTCGATTTTCATGATGCGCGAGTAATTGTCCGCTTGATAGGATTCATAAGATTAGGGTAGATCGATGGATGATAAAATTCTATACTTATGTTAAATCTTATGAAGTTTACAAACCTTTGCAAAAGAATCGTTAACATCCTCATCGGGCGCGATATCAAATTCTTGATTATCTTGACCATGATGTGAGATAAGATTGACGATCTTTTTGTGAAGGGCTAGAAAATGAATGGGATCAATGAAAGGACAATGGATTATAGTGAAGAAACCCTAGTTTCTTCCAAAAAACCCTAATCCGCATTCATCGTCATCAATTTAGCATTAAACTGTCAATAGATAAGATGAGTCACCTTTATTCATCATCCATTGCTACTAAATCCGATCGAATCCTACAAGCCTTCTTCATATTTTCTTGATAATTAGATCTTGGCATTTTCTTGATTTCCTTTCTTGAAAACAATTTCTTGAATTTCTTGAAACTATTACTTCAATAAAATCTTGAAACAATTTCTTGATTTTATTTATTAGTTCTTTCGACTCATCTAAAGTAAGAATTTATGGATTTCTCGAATCCCAGAGGACGACCCGTACTCACTAAAGGTCTAGATACATGCGACACCGTTATTGATTGCGGTTACTTTACTACTTTTCTTTGATCAATCAATGGCTGAGGTAAAAGCCTGGACCGAGCGGGAAATCCAGCTCGAGTCCAAGGTGAACGCGAACTTACCTCGAGCAGACCAGACCGATCAGAAGAAGAGGGCAAGAGAGGATAAAAAGAAGGTTGAGCAGCTAAAGCCCTACTCCCCAAAATTCCAGGAGTACACCCCGCTCAGCATCTCCCAGACAAAGCTGTTGGAGGAGGCAAAGGGCGAGAGATTCTTCAAACTTCCCCAGGTCAGCCATAAGGTGGCCAAGCGAACACGGGGGCCCTATTGCGCTTTCCACAGGTCGCAGGGAAACCCTACCGAGAACTGCAAACAGTTCCGAGACTATATCGAAGAGTTAATCCGCTCGGGGCACCTGGCAAGATACTTGCGGGACAGGCGACAAGCCGACCGAGATCAATAGCACCACCCCCTCCCGGCGAGTTGACGATCGGCCAAATCATGGTCATATCAGCGGGGTGTGTGCCTGGGATCGATGAGACATGGCGCCCCTTGCCGGTCGAAGGGACTAGCAGCGAACCCCGAAAGAGGGTCAAAGCAGCTGAGCCCATCATCTTTACCGACGAGGACCTCCACGGTATATCCCTGCCCCACAACGACCCTTTGGTAATCACCGCACGGGTCCACCGTTACGAAGTGCAAAGGATATTGGTCGACTCGGGAAGCTCAGCAGACATCCTCTTCTATGACTGCTTCCTGCGTATGGGACTTACCCCGTCGGACCTTGGGCCAACCGCCCACATCCTGTCGGGGTTCACCAATCACTCCATCCTGGCAGAAGGGGTGATCACCCTCCCGCTTAACATCGGGGAAACAGGCCGCACACGTACCGTGCCTGTGGAGTTCATCGTCGCCAGAATTCCATCGGCCTACAATATCCTCCTAGGATGTCCAACGTTGAATTCCTTCCGGGCCCAGATATCGACCTACCACCTGGCAATCAAGTTTCCCCTCGGCCAAGGCGGGATAGGTCGGGCTTACGGGAACCAGCAAACCGTGAAGATTTGCTTCACAGCAACATCAATGCCCGATGAGAAAAATGATGATCTTGAGAGCACGGATGAATTCAGGGGATCTTTGGATACTCGGGACGAGCATAAAGATATCCGAGGAGCCCCGGTGGAGCCACTAACAGAGGCCCCCCTCGTCAAAGGGGACAGCGAACGAACTGTCCAAATAGGAAATAAAATGGGAAATTTTATAATTTAATATTAATTTTAAATGAATATTTTAATATTTCGGTATAATTAAATACCGATAAAATGGGAAAAATTTGGAAAAATTATAGAAATTACTAAAAGAGGGTATTTTATTTGAATTATGCAATTTTTAAGTTTTTACGATTAATTATATGCTAATATAGTGCTAATCGCGATTAAAAATCGCTAATCGCGTTTAAACTTGTTTTGTGCAAAACATGCACCATATTTTTTTTACACTTGTGCATTTTCTACCATGGTTTCTTTTGGGTTTACTATTGATGAGAGAAGGAAAATGGATTAGAGAAAAGAAAAGAAAAGGGAAATTGAAAACAATAAAATATATAGGTATGGGTAGAGAGAGAAAGAGAGGGGTTAACTTTGACTTAGGCAATTCCTCCCCCATTCCTTCACCCTCATCATCCCTCCTCTCCTCTTCATTTTCTGCAGCTGCTGCTGCCCCCTCCTCCTCCCCCTCTTCAAGCTACAAAAACTCCATGAATATCACTCCAAAACCCTATCTCCTTTTCACAAAAAAGATGCACAAGCTCAAGGGAATCACATTGGACCAAGAAAGCAAAAATTTTGGCCACTTGGGGCAACTCAAGAAAATTCTTGAGTTGCCAAATGAGGTATTTTCTGAACCACTAGTTTAGTTTTCCTATTGCTTTCACATCCATGTTAACTTTAAACCGATATAGTGATGTTTAGTGAGGATATGAAAATTCTAGTTAGGGTTATTGGAAATTGAGAGTTGTGGTGAGCAATTAAGCTCACTAGAGGCCACACAAATCCCCTAGTGCAAGAATTCTGACCTAAACCAGAGACTAGAAACCCGGAATACGGATTTAGAAATCGATATCGGAAGAATTGTGGAATCTGTGAGGGTTATTTAAAATCTGCTATCATTAGAAGACTCTGAAAATTATATTGTAAGGACAGTGAGACATGCAGGCACCCAGGAAGCTACCACCAAAACCCTAGCCCCTAATTCCCTAGACATGCCACAGATTTAATCAATTTGGCCGCAAATTGCGGCCTGGGTCCCACCATTTTTGCTTGTGTTGGTTCTGAAGTTTTATTTCATGTAAATTAGACCCTTGGTATATGCAAAATTGTCTGATTTGACCTAGGGTGAAATCTGGGACCCTTTTCTATAGTTGCTGTTTTAATTCATGTTTTCGTTTTGCGTATTTTAAATTATAGATTTGTATAATTGCGTTTTACCTCGATTATTTGGCGTTTATACGACGATATCGAGGATTGTTTGATGGTTTTGAAAGCGTGGTCCACAGGTTCTAACCTATAAGCTTTTAAGCGTATCGTTCTGGTTTTCGTGTGTCGTTTTATTTTTGATTTGGTTTTAATGCGATGCGATACGTGTGATATGTAGGTACCCCCACGGTGATTCGAGGTGATGAAGAAGATGAAGGCGACGTCGACACCGACACTCAGGATGCAGGTGAGTAGATTATATCTACGGGGGAAGTCGGGTGGATGGCGTATAGCACCCCCGCAGTTCGATGTTTAGTATACTATATATACTATATATATATGATATCTTATAGTGTGTCGTGGATATTTGAGATGAGATTAGGTGTACTAGGGTTAGATTAGGGTGTAGGAGTAAACTAGTATAGTTCCTAGTTGCGAACCCTAGAATAGGCTTACACTCACACTCACACACATGTTTATTGCTACACATATACCTACATGATGAGGATAGTGGATGATATTTGGAGATGAGTCGATGATATTGGGCATAGTGCCATGAGATCGGTGATATGATGTGATTCGTATTTGGGATACGACATGAGATTTTAGCGGGCCTTTGGACGCGTGTTCCACACACGCATTTATATTTATATAGACGGTATCAATTTGTACTAGACTTAGATCAGTACCCCAGATCATGTGATATGACGATAAGGATACCAGATAATTGATGAGATGAATGTGATATTGACCCGTACCCAGCTTTTGGGATGCCGTACAATAATATACCGTACAAGCTTTATATTGATGACAGATCCGCACTCATGACTCGAGGATGGCATATGATATTGTATCGTACACGGTACCTTTGAGGCGGGATCACCGACTATTATACTTATATATATATATATATATATATATATATATATATATCGACTCAGATTTAGGTGGTTTCCATATCCCTCCTGATTGACTTGTTAGTTAGAGCCGTAGTCTTGTTAGTAAATGTTAGACTAGACCCGAGTCATACCTATTTCAAAACTAACGAATCGGGAGTATTTTAAAGACAGGCAAAGGAATTCTACGGATATTTTCAAAAGACGCATCTTTTCTTAAAAACACCGCAGCCCTTATTTTACTAAAAACCCCGATTCGTCGTATTGCAAATGGCAAACTGTATGACCTTTTATATTGATGCAGATGCATCACTGTTGCATTTATTAGTCGATTCCTGCATATTCTTGTTATTCGCATCGCATTGCATGTGCAAATGGTTATTGCTATATTAAACTCATGCTGTTAGGACACCAGCACCATTATCGATGATGCACATGTTCCACATACACCTGCTTGCCGGCTCACACACTTCATCATCGATAATTGCCATGTCACTACACTGTAGCACTGTTGCATTTAGGATATGATCTCTTGTATGGCATACTTGTGTACATACCCCTTGTACACCCATATTTACATGCATAAGTATTTGCACATACATAGATGATTCTGGCTTGATTTGAGATTTGCGAACCGCAAGATACTCTTTAAACTGATTCATTTTAAAAGAGCGATTTTCCCCCAACGTGTGCATATTACTATTCCATATTGCATGATATACTGATATGCTTACATTTCTTTTACATGTCGCATACATCATGCTTTTGATTATACGCATTGAGATATGATGTTTCCATGATATTTCTGGATTTGGGAACCGTGGATATTTCAAAAGAGATTATATAATTGTTTTAAAAACCTGGTTACCCTTGATATGATATTTCAGTGCGTCCACCATGTGTTTTCTCGGTGTTGAGAGCGACATGTGAAACCCGATTCGAGGAGGCGGTGAGGCCGATTGCGGGTACATGGTGGGCCCGGTATGGTACCCCGAGACAAGAAAGGGATGCTGTGTATACAGACGGTGAGCCTGGCAGAGGGACTACTACCTACTGGTGATTGTATTTGAGCTCGGCGGATATCTGGAGGATACCGACCGGAGTTGAGAGATGATATGGGCCGATCCAGACTGACGGAGCCCGATATATGAGGATTTACGTGCCGATGCTAGGCACAGGTTTCATGATGTTTTCAAGTGTCGATGCTTGACACTCAGGTTCCATGATTTGATATGTCGCGAGCGACACATGTTGATTTACATCCTCATATTTCCATGCATATGCTTTATGATATTTACATGCATGATGTTTATTGTTATTTGGTGACACGTGGACGATTTCCACATACATATATTGACATTGATGACATTGATCATATAGTTGGATGATATCCACTTTTTCATAAACTTCATGATATAGTCGACATTGGTCATACCTCATACTTATGATATATTATTACCTGAGGCACTGGCACGAGCACTTGGCACTACACTCATGTATAGATGTTACATTGCCACCTTATCATGCTTCAGACTTATTCTTTGAGGTTTTTATATATATATATTGATCGTATTGACCTAGGATTGTGTCATACATAAGATTTCTACTCTGCGATGTTTTCTATTCACGAGTTGGCAACTCACCCTCGTTGTGCCACAGTTCTTGCAGGTTTTGCCGTACAAGTTCCATTGCGGCTTTTCTGGCACACTGCTTCCTTTCTGGGTGATTGCATTGGTAGGTGGGTTCACTCGCATCGTGACCACCCTTGTATTATTTTATTCAGTTGTATCTAGAAATTCTATCAACTAAACTTGTATATTGTTTCAGACTTAGAAAACCAGTTGTGTATTATTTCGACCTTAGAGTCGCGCGTTGTAGTATTATGATTTTCATATTGATTTTGAGTTTCTTTGGAGTTTTGATCCTCGCCCTTTGGCGTTGTATATTAGATTGCTTGCGTGGTTGTGACCGTCGATTGACGAAGAGCTAGCTCCCGCTTGGGGATGCCTTTTATTGTGCATATATATATATTATTCATGTTGTACCCCGTTCGGGGCCATTATTTACAAAGGAAACTCTGCCGAAATTTTTAGAAAAGATATGGAGGATTTAAAAATGCATATTCGACTTACCTATTTTAAAACCCTTATTTTAAAAACTTGTTATCTTCACTTCTTAAAACTATTTCCTTTATTTATTAACAAAAAAATGGTTTTAGATTTCTGGGCTTTTGGCTTACTTGAATTAGATGGGGTCCTATAGACTTCATATGATTCAAGTGCCAGTCACGGGCTATTTCGGGTCGTGACAGAAGAAAACCTGAGAAAACGACACAGAGATCCTTCAAGATGGCCGCGGAACCGCGGCCAAACAAGGCTTCCTGCCGTGGATCCACGGCCATATAGTACACGTGTCGGTGCGTCGGTGCGTGTCGGTGGGAGTCGGTGCATTGACCCGGTTTTTTTAGGGTATTTTTGTAAATTTAGATATGGATCAGATGTAAACCCTAGGGTTTCTATTCTCTATAAATAGGAACCCTACAGCTCTTTTTGGAGCATGCCTCTTTTTAATTCCGAGTTTAAAATTTCCATTCATTGTAATTATCAAAGAGTGCATCAATAAAGTAAGTTTTCTTATCTGCCGTAGTTATAAAATTTCTTATCTGCCGTAGTTATAAATTTCTTATCTGCCGTAATTATAAATTTCTTATCTGCCGTAGTTATCACATAAAAATGAATTCTTTTATTAATTCCCTAATGAGTGAGTAGTTCCTCACTTGTTAAAATTAGGTTTGGGGAAGATTTGAGAGATGAAAATCTCTCACCCATTTCTTGCCCGTTCAACATTTTAAAGTAGGCTCTATGCATACATACACACACCGCTCACTACGGCACCCTATTCCACGAGATAGCGGTGATTCCCTAGTTAAAGACCGGTTATGATTGTTTTCCATAGAGGTTAGGGTAAGAGTTAAGAAAAGACGGACAAGGACAAAAGGGAAGAAACCTAGTTTCTTCCCGATCGTGCTAATCCCCTTTGTTAACTATTACCTTAACATCTAAAAGTTCTTAATTAGGGCAAAGAAAGCGGTGAGAATAATTGACTTTCCAAACTAACCTAATCCTAACCCTAGCAAGGTTTTAATCCCATTCAAACTCAACTTTAGTTTTTATTGAAAATCAAAACCTACCACAAATAGGAATTGACTCGTTAGAACAACTAGAAAATACACGTAATCCCTGTGGACCGACCCGTACTCAACCGGCTAGCTACCAAGCGACACCGTTCTTGATTGTGGTTAATTCTTTGATCACAAAATAGCATAAGCACTAAATCCCCACACAATCAAATGGCGCCGTTGCCGGGGATGGCGCAGTTATTTTCTTTTTGTAATTTCGGGTTAATTAAAAAATATATAAATAAAAAAATTTATCATCCTGTTATTTTTTGAAGGGTTTTCGTGTGAATTGTGCAGGATCGGAAAGACGAACAGATTCAGATCTGGAAAATTCCAGTGATCAAAACAGCAAACAGCAGATCTGAACAAACAGAGGAGAACCACAACAGACAACAGAAGATTTTTGGAGGCTTGAAACAGTATTTCCACCGCGGAACCGCCGCTATTGCCTACATTTAGCCGCGGATCCGCCGCAGCTTGCTGATGTCAGCAAACCAAAACCTCTCTGTAAGTTTACTTTCATCTCTTCTGCCCTCTGATCCCTTCTGAAAAATTTTCCTGCAGGGTTCTTTGCGCAAAAACTTCTCTCCCTTTTCCAATAACTTGATCTTGTGAAGGATTCTTTACGCCGCAATAAAAGAAAAAAAAATTTGGTAAGTGTTTTGTGTGTTTACTGCTTTGCATTTTTAAAACTGACTTTTAAGGGACTTTAACACTAATCCAGATTGGGTGAGCATTTCATTACCCTTCCTAGGACCCCAAAAATCACAAAATGCATTCGCATCAACCATCGAGTTAATTAAAAAAGATTAGACTCAGCCTATAAGGACTGTCGTGCTCATTAGGACAAAGGAATAGTTGTAGGCATCGGTTGTTTATCTAAACCAGACTTTGTGGTGCCTAGGCTAGACTAGTGGGAAAGCTAATTTTAAAAGGCCCGTCTTACGATGATTCGTGAGCGGATCCCTCCTTTCTTTATTTGTGCTTACCTGGTCACAATTGACGGTGAATAGGCGATTTGGGGATTTCACAACTTGCCCTTTGGAACAGTTAGGAGCAGTCTAGTTGACCTAGGAAACCCTAACTCTATGCTTGATTGTGCATATTGTGATTGCTTAAACGTGTGTCTAAGCTTCTTATAAAAATCTTTTTGCAAAAATCCTTATAAATAAAAAAAACACAAAACAAAATTTAAAAAAAAAAATTTCCACTTTGTCGCTTGAAATCCATTGCACCCCACTTGCACCCACTTCCTCTCATTGACGTTTTCTTACCCCCACCTTCTGTTTTTACCTTTTGACTACACTACCCCTCTTTAGTGTATGTACAGTTGGACTAGGGACACTAGTGCCCGTTTAGTCCGTGTCTCGTTAGTGCCGACTGACGACGCTTTTGACTTCGAAGTCAAAATTCTCTCAACTTCTTTACCTTTATCTTCAAATTCATCATCTTCTAAGGAGATGTTGGGATTAAATCCTAACAACCCCTTACCTGCGAGACTGATTCCACCCCCACTGGGTGCGAATAACCTACCACACCCTCCTGTCGAAGCGTCCCAACGAATCGCGCTCCAGGATCTTTTCTATCCCATCCGCACCGCACTTCCCACTTGTCTTTCACTTCCACTGGTTAATGGGGATAACTTTGAAATTAAACCCCACTTCATCAATATGTTGCCCAAATTTCACGGGGTGGAATCCGAAGATGCCTACATCTTTATTAACAAATTCCAGAATGTTTGCGCAATGATGAAGACAACACAACTTTCTGATGATGCTATAAGGCTACGTGTCATTCCATTCACTTTATGTGACCTACCTGAAAAATGGTTATATAGCACAACATCACATTCCATAAAAAATTGGGAAGAGTTTGTTAAGGCTTTTCTGAAAAAGTTTTACCCACACCACAAGACCGCGAGAATTCGCAATGAAATTATTCAATTTTCCCAGCTTCCTTCCGAACCTTTTTGGAAGTGTTTTGAAAGATTTAAGGACCTACTCGTTCAGTGCCTTCACCATGGTATCGAGAATTGGAAACTTTGCCAAACTTTATAAGAAGGACTGAACCCAGCAACTAAGCAGTTGTTGGAAACCATTTGTCAAGATCACTTTCTTACAAAATCTAGCGAGGAAGCTTGGCAATTTCTCGACGATCTTGCTGAACAAACACTTCAGTGGGAAAGCACTAAGACCATCTCATCTACTTCATCAGGCCAGTCTAGGGCAGGCATACATCAACTTGATATGTCGATTGCAATGAAGGCCGAAATGGCTGCACTCACGAAAAAACTAGAAGCAATTGAGAGCAAATTCCCATCGCCTTCTCCTGCCCCTGCTTTACCCCTACGCACAGTTTGCGCTTGTTGTTCGGATCCATCCCATCTAACCGAAGAGTGTCCTTATAATCCACCTGTTCAAGGACAAGATCAAGTCAATGCTGCCTTTCAGCAAAGACAAAGAAATGATCCATACTCTTCAACTTATAATCCTGGTTGGAGGAGCCACCCAAATTTTGCTTGGAATCAAAATCAACAACAATTCTAAGGCAATAACAACTTTCAAAGGCTTCCTCCACAACAACAAGCCCCTCAACAAACTCAATATCAGCAACCTTTCCAACCCCAACCTTATCCAAACCAAATGAACAATTTTGTACCCAACGACTCTTATCCTTAAAACAATTTTGTTCAGCCGAATAACGATAAGGTTTCCTCACTAGAACGAAGTTTGGATGCGTTTTTAAAACAATCTACACAATCCTCAGCAAGGTTGGAGTCTTCCATTCAGTCTTTGGTGCAAAACAGTGCTTCACATGATCAGAGCATCAAATCAATTGAGGCCTAAATTGTATAACTGAATGTTGCGTTAAGCGAGCGAGAAAAGGGAAAGCTTCCGTCTCAACCATTGCCAAATCCCGATCACACACACAACACACATATTGCTTATGAACAACAAAATTATAATGTAAATGCTGTGACCACGTTGAGATCTGGAAGAGTGTTGCACAATAATGTGGGTATTAGTGATGAAACCCCGGCCGCTTCTTCTTCTTCGTCTTTTTCGTCATCTTCTTCTTCATCAGAGCCTGTTCTTCATTCTTCACAAGGCTCTACTGCTTCTAATTCGAATGGACCCACTTCTCACTCCATGATAACACCAACAATGGGATCCGTTCCAACTCCGCAATCTACTCCACAAACATTAGACTCAACAAATTTTCAAAATATTCCATTTTCAAACAGGTTGAGATCCAATAAACAAACTCCATAAATGGAGAAGATTGTGGAGTTATTCAAACAGGTTAGCATTAACATACCTCTCTTGGATGCAATCCAACAAGTCCCTTCTTACGCAAAAATCTTGAAGGACTTATGCACCAAGAAGAGGAAGTCTCAGGTACCCAAGAAAGTATTCGTAGCTAGTGCCGTAAGCAATGCTATTAACCAACCTCAACCTGTGCCCCAAAAACGAAAGGACCCTGGCTGTCCTACAATTTCAATAACAATTAGGGATAAGAACATCAATCGTGCACTTTTAGATCTTGGTTCCAGTGTTAACATGCTTCCCTATTCCGTTTATGAGCAATTAGGCGTTGGAGAGTTGAAACCCACTCATTGTACTTTCTAAATGGCCGATCGATCCATCACCATCCTAGGGTGAGTTAGAAGATATGTTGATCAAAGTAGGGGACTTCATATTCCCCGCTGATTTCATTGTTATGGACACACAGCCTGTGGCTAACCCACGGAACCAAATTCCGGGGATTCTCGGTCGACCATTTTTGGTCACTTCCAATGCTGTAATCAACTGTCGTAACGGCTCTATGACTCTATCTTTCAGGAAGATGTCAAGTAAGTTCAACATTTACAAGATAGGAAGTCTGCCCTCCGAACCTTCTGCTCATGCATGTTCTGTTGAATTAATGGATGTCGACAGCAGCGAGTTTGATCAGCTTCAGGATACTGATCTAGACTCTTTTCATACGTTGTTTGACCCAACTATGTATTATACACATACGGACTCTTCCATTAAGTTGTCCGGGTCAACATTTAACGCTGATTATGAATCTTTCATGGAGTCTAGAGATCACCCCACTCTTTCGGATGACATTATTCTTCGGGGGTATCGATGAAAGCTTTGAGAAAATTTTCGCTGATGAGCTCGCATTTTTAGCAAATACGGGTGTTGAGATGAATCAACTCCATGAAGAAATTGAACCTCCGTCCCTTCTTCTTGATAATCACAAAAATGCGAGTAATCCATCGTCACAATCACTTTGTCGTCTCTTCAAATTGAGATGCAATCCATTTCTGTTACACCACTCATCTCTTCCCCACTTCTTCGTGATTCTAGACAACATACTCCACCACCAACCACTATTTTTCACTGATAAATTCTTCGAATGGTTGGTATTGACTTTTGGCCTTTGTGAAGCTTGGTATTGACTTGTAGCATTATTTAATTCAAGTTTGGGGGAGATTATGTTGGCTCTTGAAAGAAAATGATTTTTAGCCAACCGTATGATTGGGGGTACGTTTACCACTTGTAAATATAAAAAAAAAAGAAAAAAAATTTATTTTGAGTTATTTTTGTAAATTTCCATTTAAAAATAATAATAATAATAATAAATAGGGGAGTGCCGACAATTTTGACCCTCTTGGTGTAGCCTGACAGTGAGGACGCTGTCAAGTTTAAGTTTGGGGGTGAGCTTTCTTTCTTCGCATTCATATGTATAATTTTGCATCTGCATACTTATTTAAAACCCATAAAAATTGAAAAATTTTAAATTATAAAAATTGAAAAATTTAATTTTGGTCATAATTGACTTAAGTTCGACAAGACGGTTAACTAGCTAGGAAAAACTAGATCCTAGACTTAGTAAATTAAAAACCCTAAAAATAATCTTTCTTAAAATTTAACGGTAGAAAATATATGTCTTTGTAGTTTACTTTGAAATAAGAAAATTTTGAGTTCACTTCTTGGGCTAAGTCAAAATAAGGGAAGAGTATTGAAATTTTTATTAAAGTGTAAGTCTGAAAAATAATCCCTAAGCTTAATTCTAAATTCTGAAAATATATACCCTACAACTTGCACAAACACGAACCTTGAAACTTGGAATAGTAGAGGAGATCTTGAAATGCTCTTGTCTAAAATATTTAGTATGAAGGAAAATAAAATTATAAGTGTGAATAAAGAGATATAAAAAAAATGAATACTGGTTTTGTAATTACTTAAGACTGCGTAAAATAAAAATATATAGCGAGAGTTCTTTATCACCTAGTGCCTTAGACCAACTGGTTTGGGAGTCACTGCTAAAAGCCTTAGGTATTACAAGACGAGTAATTACGCTTTAATGCGCAAACACATTTTGTAATCGGTCGTTAATACCTCAAGAAGTATTAACGGTCGCATGAAGGATGCGTGAGCAATTTCATCTAAAAATTCACCAACTAAAAGTACTTTGGATGATGGACAAGAGTATAAGAGTTTGAATTAAATTTCCAAGTGTAGGGGTGATACATACACATACATAGGGGTATGTGATTGGGGTTTGGATGAGATATAGGAATGAAAAATAGGACTTATATCTTTAGTAGAGATGATAAAAATTCCTAAGTTGAGATGGAACCTTAGAAGGAAAATTCAAAAAATGCTAAAAGCTAAGTAAATTTACAGAACATATACAATCTTAAGTTAAATGATAAGGAAGCGTGAAAAATACGGGTTAATAATTTCTGAGTTGAAGATAATAGAATTTCTTGCTAGAAAACCGAATTGAAGAATAAAAATCAATAGGCCAAATTGATAGGATTTTGTGGGTAGTATCCGCTGAAAACCCCCAGGAGACAACACTCCTCCTACTAGGGACATCTAGAGATTTAACGGCTTGTTGCATGAGCTCATTGCAATCGCGTTTCCCTGTGAAAGTGAGGTTAGGCTTTTTCAAGAATAAAACTAGTTTTGCTCGGGACGAGCAAAAGATAAGTTTGGGGGTATTTGTTCATATCATAATTTTGCATTATTATATTCCCCATTCTTATTCATTTTGCAAATAAATAGATGCTTTTGATCCATGTCTGTTGAATAGTTGCAGGTTACAGGTTCTCGGAACAATACAGTGAAAATGATGAAAAGTCGCTACAAAAGTGAGACTACGACCAACAAACAGAAGAATCTTTATCATGCCGCCTACAGTTTGAGGAACAAATGAAGATCAGCAAACAGTTCGATTGCACAAGGGCAGCACAAGATTCAAGACTTCAACACGAAGCGAACGGTAAAAGTCCACAACATTCTGCACTGTGGAAATCTGGAAGAAACTAGAAGACATTCTGAGAAACCAAGTGAAGAAACCAGAATGAAAATGCAATAAGAAGAAAACCTGAGAAAACGACACAGAGATCCTTCAAGATGGCCGCGGAACCGCGGCCAAACAAGGCTTCCTGCAGCGGATCCGCGGCCGTATAGTACACGTGTCGGTGCGTCGGTGCGTGTCGGTGAGAGTCGGTGCATTGACTCGGTTTTCTTAGGGTATTTTTGAAAATTTAGATATGGAATAGATGTAAACCCTAGGGTTTCTATTCTCTATAAATAGGAACCCTACAGCTCTTTTTGGAGCATGCCTCTTTTTAATTCCGAATTTAAAATTTCCATTCATTGTAATTATCAAATAGTGCATCAATAAAGTAAGTTTTCTTGTCTGCCGTAGTTATAAAATTTCTTATCTGCCGTAGTTATAAATTTCTTATCTTCCGTAGTTATCACATAAAAATGAATTCTTTTATTAATTCCCTAATGAGTGAGTAGTTCCTCACTTGTTAGGGTTAGGTTTGGGGAAGATTTAAGAGATGAAAATCTCTCACCCATTTCTTGCCCGTTCAACATTTTAAAGTAGGTTCTATGTATACATACACACACCGCTCACTACGGCACCCTATCCCATGAGGTAGCGGTGATTCCCTAATTAAAGACCGGTTGTGATTTTTTTCCATAGAGGTTAGGGTAAGAGTTAAGAAAGGACGGACAAGGACAAAAGGGAAGAAACCTAGTTTCTTCCCGATCGTGCTAATCCCCTTTGTTAACTATTACCTTAACATCTAAAAGTTCTTAATTAGGGCAAAGAAAGCGGTGAGAATAATTGACTTTCCAAACTAACATAATCCTAACCCTAGCAAGGTTTTAATCCCATTCAAACTCAACTTTAGTTTTTATTGAAAATCAAAACCTACCACAAATAGGAATTGACTCGTTAGAACAACTAGAAAATACACGTAATCCCTGTGGACCGACCCGTACTCAACCGGCTAGCTACCAAGCGACACCGTTCTTGATTGCGATTAATTCTTTGATCACAAAATAGCATAAGCACTAAATCCCCACACAATCAAATGGCTCTCGATCAGCTTTGCTTTTCAGAAGAGCTTCGTTCAGGAATGTGTCCATCATTTCGTCTGATGGTCCAAAAGTTCCGGCTTAGGATCTGCCCCTAGTTTCTCTGCATCCAGAGCTTCTTCACCGTTTATTAACGAGTAAGAGATCACATGGCAGCTTGCCACATAATCCTCAGGTTCATCCGACGAGTCTTCTCCATTGTCATCATCTCCGTCCTCAAGGACGTGGCTGAGAAATTCTTGGAGTGTGACTGGGGTCCGCACCTTCTGGTTATATTCTTCCAACGCGTCAATATTTTTTGCAGTTCCCTGCGTTTGTCACCATGCTTCACGGGCTTTTTGGTCTTCTTCTTCTTTTTCGAAGACTTTGACGGCTGGGTATGGGCGCTTTGACTATCACCACCAATTTTTGGAGTTAGGCGTGGCTTCAGCATTCCCTTGATGACTTCAGGTTCCAGCGGAATTTTCCATTTGATCGCCGGGCATGTTTGGAGATCCTTCAGCATTCTTTTCGTTTTGGCTGAAAGAACGACCTCCCATGGAGCTTTTTCTACAAAAGAGCATGATGCCCTCGGTGTGTCCGCCTTTTTGAGAGCGTGCGGCTGGGGCGAGTTTACTTTCCAATTCTCGGACAGTGCGAATTTGCCCTGTTGGTATTGGTTCTCAATCCACCCTTTGAAGACGAAGCAATCTTCGATTGGATTGCCTATCGCTTGGTGATAAAGGCAATAATTGGGATTATTAGCCTTACCGGGTTGCAATGGGCATTTTGGATCCGGCAAGTTGATGAGCCTGTTGCGCACCACCAGCTCGAACAATCTCTTCGTTTTGTCCCGGGGAAACGAATAAGGGCGCTTCATTTTCTCATTAAAGAATCGCCGTCTCTCGTCTTGGCGATCAGTTAGTTTTGGACCACTGGGCTGCTGTTGAGCATTGGCGACAAAGGTCGCTTTCCCTTTCTCTTTTTCATTCCGCGATTCCAGTTTCGAAGGAGATGGTCTGTGACCCATCAGATCCATTTGGGCCAATTTGTCAATTAAGGCCTAGAAAGTGGTCGGCTTGAAAAACATCATGAATTGCGAAATGGTCGCTTGCGGATCAAAAGTACCCACGAACATGCCTACCACGGGCGCTTCTTCAATGCGCTGCTCGCACTTCGACCATAGATTCCACCACCATATTGCATACTGCACCCATGTCTTTCCTGGCTTCACCCTGGCATTGATCAATGCTGTGATTAGGGTGCGTTCGCTAGCGCTTGCGAACCTCTGTGTAAAGAGCAACTCCATTTATGCAAACGTCTTAATGGAGTCATTCAGGAGCTCGGAATACCACTCAAATGCCGTCTCTGACAAGCTGCCAACGAATTGGCGAAGCAGTAGCTTATCATCACCTCCAGTGTTGCCGCACAGAGCCCTAAATTGAGCAACGTGCTGGTGTGGATTCCCCGTCCCCTTATATATGTGGAATTTGGGGATCGTGTATCCCGGCGGGTACTTTATTTGTTCATACCAACCTGGATAGGGCCGTCCAGTTTTAACAATTTGCTCAGCCGCTTCATTCGCCTGATGAACTCGTATCTGCTGAGCGATGTAATCATCCAGAGCGGCTTTTGAGATGGTCTCTTCTTTGGCTGCTGAACAAGCTGGAAGAGGGTTTGACGTCTTCGCTCGGTCGTCTTCGAGGATAATCGGAGGATCTTCAGCTGGAGGATCCGACTGTAACATCAAACCGACCATATCTTGGAATAAGAACGCCATTCGTTTTATGTTGGCAGCTTGTTCCGCTACCTCTTTGTCCTTCTTTTCGAGGATTCTGCAGAGGAACTCAGCATCAGTTTCTTGTTCTTGACGTTGCTCCGATGACGTTTCGGGGCTTTCTTTTGGCCCTGTGAGTACGGCCATTTGTGTCAACATTTCCTGGAGCTTCTGTTGTTGCTCCTGGGCCTTTGTTACGGATCTGGTGAGTGGTCGATGGCTCATAGAGATACGGCTATCCTCTTTCCTGGATGCCATATAGACAGTATGTACCACCATACCCCCAGGCTTGGGACGTTTAGATTCAGTGTTCTTGCGATTCGTCATAGACTCAGGGATTTTCTCCGGCCTTCTCCTCTCGTGGGCGGTCGAAGTTGAGGGAGCCGTTGCAGTGGGCACCTAAGTAGCCGTCGCCTTCTGTGGCTTGACAAGGTGGTCCTCTTCTTTCCGAACCTTCATCTTTTTCTGTCGGCGGGGATAGTCTTGATCTACCACAGAGTCCTGGACCTGTTGCCAAACTTTATAAATTTTAGAGGACAACCGCTGAGGGGGATGCTCCAGCTTCGCCTTTGTAGCGTTCTCCATTGGTGGAGGAGATCTTTTCAGCACAGCAGTTGGCGAATTCTTGCGCACCCTGTTAAGTAGTTCAAAGCTGTTCCCGGTTGGAACAGCAGCATCAACTTCCACCATTGGAGCTGGCGGAGTCAGTCCCGAAAGGGAATTGCCCCCAGCTTTCCTCACTCGGCGCCAGTGGAGACGTCGAGCATGTCGTGCAGCCGGGATCAACTCCGCTGTTGGATCAGCTTTTCCATGCCCCATGTTCTGATAAGAGTCTGTTGTTGGCGCCAGCCTGTCAAAGACAGATGCTCGCTGAGAGGGAATGGTCAACATATCAAAAGCCGATCTTCGAGTAGGGGGAGCAGCTTGGATGACCTCCACTGTAGCAGGAGTTGGAGTGTCCTTCTCTGGTATTGCGAGCCTCTTTGCGAGCCCACTTGAGGTTTGACCCAGCCTGTCGAAGACTGAGGCATTGGAGTTGGACGACCTGCTGAGAGGGGCCGTGGTGGTTGCAAGCCGATCAACGACCGACTTCTTCGCAGCTTCCTGTGACGGTATAAGAGCGCTGAAGCTCGTTGGTAGGATCATGGTCCCGAAGAATAGCCCAGTGGTGTCTTGGATCACTTGTTCCACCGGATTTGTGAAAAGGGAGGCTGCTTGGGGCCCATAGGTTACTCCTCCAGATAAGGAGGAACAGGAGTTGCAGTTGCAGTTGGAGCAGTTAGAGGCCATTGATGTTCTTTTTTTTCTGCACGGGAGCAAGACCAAATCTTAGTATCTCGAACCCAAGGGCAACCATATTAAACTGCGATTCGTTCGCGAACATGACACACAAAGTGTGGAGTGGAAAGAGGAAAAGGTCCCACCGGGCGTGCCAGAATCTGTTCCCCGCCGAAAGACGCGACCGGGACGTTGGGACGTCTGGACCTGAATTTCGAGGGCAGATGGTATTTGGTGATATCCGTCCACCTCTCCGAAGATTCCAAGTTGATTTATGACCCAATGTATCGAAAGTTTAAACGGATGCGGCCGATATAGCAGACTTCGTCAGATTCCCCCTCATTGAGGGGTTTTTAATTGTGGGGACGCTCTTCCCTGCAGGCGCAAGCCCCTGCAGTTAATTATGCTACCGCATCGCGGTAACCAATTTCTCCTTCTCCAGATGGTCATTTCGTGTCATGGGTGTTTGTTTTGTTTTTGGTTACCCGTGGATTGTATACGGAGACTAATTTATGTTGTCGCCCGTAGGGCGTGGATTAGTCTAAATCCGTATCTTCTTAGATTTGGGTTTAGGGTTGGGTTTAAGGATGCGTTAGTCTCATTTGAGACTAAGATCAACTTAAACGTTTGTTAAGGATACGTTAGTCTAATTTTAGACTAAGATCAACTTAACAGGATCATTTAGATCCAACAAAAGAGCATTTGGGCTCTATTGTTTAGTTTAGGGACATTGCGGTTCATTAGTTTAAGGACATTACAGTCCAAGATTAAGGACATCATAGTCCATGGGTTTAAGGACCTACAGTCCGAGGTTAAGGACATCATAGTCCATGGGCTTAAGGACCCCACAGTCTAAGATTAAGGACATCATAGTCTATGGGCTTAAGGACCCCACGGTCTAAGATTAAGGACATCATAGTCCATGGGCTTAAGGACCCCACAGTCCGAGGTTAGGGACATCATAGTCTATGGGCTTAAGGACCCCACAGTCCAAGGGATGTTTGGTTGTCGGGACCCGTTACATCTCTGAAGACGTTGAAGAATTACATCAACATATATCAGAGGAGTGCAGAGATGTACCCTTGAACCAATTTTGGTTGGGAGATCTGTAGTCTAATTGGGACTAAGATCTGAGATTTATGAGCATATGGGCTCAATTAATCTGAATGAGGGATTTATGGCCAACTTGGGCTCGGTCCACTCAGTTAAAATGTTAAACATTTGACAATGCTGGGCATTGATTTGAGTTCTGACATTATTTTTGTCTTTTACAGAATGCTGAGCATTCATCATAGCTTTGGGCTTTATTTATGGAACAATTTATATTCTTTTAGCGCACACGTGAGGAGCACGTGGCGCGCTTGGCGCTTTGCGCCAGTCAAAGAGCGCAGAGTGCTTCTGCTGGGTAGCGCACACGTGAGGAGCACATGACGCGCTTGGCGTTGTGCGCCAGATTTGGAGCGCTAAGGCGCTTCTGCTAAGTAGCGCATACATGACGAGCACATGGCGCGCTTGGCGCTTTGCGCCAGTCAAAGAGTGCAGAGCGCTTCTGTTGGGTAGCGCACACGTGAGGAGCACGTGGCTCGCTTGGCGCTGAGCACCAGTCCATGAGCGCAAAGCGCTAGTTTATGAGCGCAAAGTGCTATTTGTTCAGTGGCGCACACATAAAGAGCACGTGGTGCGCTTGGTGCTGAGCGCCAGTCCATGAGCGCAAAGCGCTATCTGTTAAGTGGCGCACACGTGATGAGCACGTGGTGTGCTTGACGCTGAGTGCCTGTCCAAGAGCGCAAAGCGCTAGTTTATGAGCGCAAATCGCTATTTGATCAGCTTTATGATTTGAGAAATAAATTCTCGTTTATAAGAGACTTTGTCTCAAGGTTCTAAGAACAAAGTTCTTATTTTATATGAGATGTTTCAATCTCTTATTTTGGAGAAAGGGTCTGCCTTTATAGATCTGTGATCCTAAGAGAATTGAATTATTCTCCCACCTTCTTTGTAATGAGATGTTCATGATCTCTTTTCGTAAAAGACCTTAGTCTTATAGATCTATGATCTGTGAGAAGAATTATGTTCTTCTTTTTATTTTTTTATGATGAGATCCTTTGATCTCTTTGTGAAAGACCTTGGTCTTATAGATCTATGATTTTAAAGAAAGAAGTGAATTCTTCTTTTTATATGAGACAATTTCGTCTTTCTGTTCTTTTTACCTTGAAAAAAATCTTCTTCTTCTGAGAGCTTGTTCTTCTTTCTGAGATTTCTCAAAGTTTATAGGGGGTTTCTCTATTTGTTTTTTCTATATCCGACTTGAAGTCTTGGGGCCTTTATATAGGGCGAGCTGATTTGTTCAATCGGCTCCCACTCCGCCACCACCACCGCATCGGGATTGTTCGACCGCCTCACCCGCGGGAAGTTGGCCCCATGCCACTGGACGAGCACAGGCCAATCCTCACCTTCGGGTGGCCCGACGAACAAGAACTTCCTCTACCATTCATGAATGGGAGAAGGTACTGCCACGACCCCTGACCCGGCCGCCCCTCCTCTGTGTTTTCTAAAAGAAATGTATACCCAGCTAGGCTCGTCCCTACGAGTACCGGGATGATTTTTGTAGCAGAGGGAAGAAAGGAGAACGTTCAGGCTAAAAGGGATCTCCTGCAATCTTAACCGAACCAGGAACCCGAGGAGAATCCTCCACGAGTTCGGCACTAGCTGGCCCGGGGCTAATTGAAAGCAACGCAGTGTCGCACTCACCTCGGGGGAGAATGGAAGACGCATTCCGGCCCAAAAGGCTTCCAAGTACAAGGCAATTTCCTTGCCATGTACCTAATCTGCCCTCTCTCTCTCCCCGGCCAAGCTAAGCGAGTAGCCGGGGGGAATGTGGAAGTGAGCCCGGATTGTAGTGAGCTCGTCTACATGCCTCAGGAGGGAAGGCACGTCGCGGACACTCCTGACACTCGCTTTGGGGACCGTCCCCGCCGCACGCCCCTAGGAAGCGTGACTAACCCTAACTTTCCGGGAAGATTCCGACCCGGGCGAAGAAGAGGAAGCTGTAGAAGACTCCCTAGACTCTACCCGAACTATTTTTACGGACTCCCCAGAGAAAGATATCTAACCTGAGAAAAAGAAGGGGTCCTCCGAGGAAAGAACGCAAAAGATCCGACCTAGAGGGAAGAGCGCCGACCTAACACACGAAGGGAGAAGGAAATTATAGCAAAGTGTGGACCCTCAGGGGGGGAGATCCCACCTCTATTTATAGCAGTCAGCGAACATATCCTCCGGCGCCGATCGTCTCCCGCCAAAATGACACTTCGCATTCAACGGCCGTCAACGCTCCACCAGTCGCACACGCATTGGACGCGTCCCGTCGAGCGCGAAAAACACCGGCGCCCCGTCACGTCAGCGAACCAGCGTCGGACACGTGGCCTGGCGCTCCGACGAATGTACGCCCGAATCGGCGCTTCCTCTTTAATGCAAGATCTCTTCCCTGATTCGCTGACGTTATCAAGAAAATACAACTAATCGCTTGGGAATCCTCGCCGAAAATATCTTCAAATAAGAATTTGGCCCGGGTGAACGATCAGACCACTCTCGACCCGACCCATGAATAGGTCGGTCCGAGAGTGGGGGGCTAATGATGATGCTCGGTGCTGGGAACTCCCCAGATCATGACACACGGCAGATGACGTATCCCAAAGCTTACAAGAAAAGAGTGAGAATGGTACATTGGGAGCATACCCCGAGCCTTCGACCCGAGGATGCTCTCAACCCGCGACGACCGCCCAGAACACTCCTATGCTCGTCCTGCAAACAACTATTGGCTCACCTCCGAGCCCTCCTGCACAATGGGCCTCCTCGGCCCTCCCAGCTTGCCTCCGAGCTATCACGGAACCAAGCCTGCTTGGCCTCCCGCTCGCCTTCGAGCCTCCCGCCGAGCTTAGCTTCCTTGGTCTTATCGACCGACCCACAGCACAAATCACAGGCGTCTCCGCCAAGACTCCGCGAATCTCGCCAAACGCGAGATATCCGCCGCCCACGATCCCGCGTTCCACGCCATCGCTTTCCCCCATTAACGAGCATATCTCGTCATTAATGGGGGATCCCGCCTTTCACGCAGGTGTAACGCCAGGAGCGTAACGGCCGGCGTGAATTTCGCGTCCGTCAGCCCATGGCTGCCACTATATAAACCCCTCTCTCAGACGACTCAGGTAAGACAATTTTACCCCAATAGGCCGTTACTCTGCCAAAATAGCTCGACTGACTTGATCGTCGGAGGGTCCTCGGTGGTACAACCACCCCGGGACTTCCTTGCAGGTAGCTCGGCCCCATCCCAAATCAAACCCACTGAGATCCACACGCATCAAAAGGCAACCATCAAACTCAATTTCAGCCATCCATCAACGCTCGCTACAGCTCAACGGAAGATAATATCTGAAGGAGATCACAACCTCCATCAAGCATTAATAAAAATTGAACCTTAAAGATGCAAATAAGAAAAATTAGGCAAAATTCGTTTTAAAATAGTCATATTGATATGAATTTATAAATTAAAAAACAAGCATATATGACAAAATCCAATAAACTGTATTCTACAAAGCAAGGCTGTATTTTTCCCTCCAAATTCTTGCAATCGTTGCAATCGTTGAGTTATAAATTAGGAAGTTGCTTAAAATTTCATGAATGAAGTAAAAACTGCATGCACCAAGTAAATATAAACTACTATACAAGCCCCAATTTTTACTATCTAATTTTGGAAATTACGGTAGAGCAAGTAAAACCAGTGAAACTTGTTCAAAAGTTCCGTATAGACTAGACAAATAGTTTTTTACCAACAAAACTTGCTCTTAAGTTCTAAACTTGTTCAAGTTTTCTACATTTAATATTCATTGCCGCTATAAAAAAACCTTGGATGATCTTCAATGCCTTTGTTCTTCTTCGTCAAGAGTGTGTTGGGGGGGGGGGGGAGGGATGAGGCGAAATAGAGATGAGATTGAGAGAGGAAATATGACATTAAGAAAGGTGAATTTTGTTTCAATGAGCTTAGCATTGAGAGAGAGGAAAGGTGAGGGCATTTACGACAATAATTCCCATCATTTAACCATGATTGCCTGTATTCCGAAAGGGTCCCCATTGTTCTACAGTGGGTCTCACGGACTCAAGAGGTGGCCCCCATAGATTCAAGAGGTGGCCCCCGCCCACTTAACATGACACTTGGCGTGACACTTTGTTCCGTGTGGTATTTTGCTCCGTGAGCAAGAACCGGGTCCCGACATTCTCCCCACTTTTGAACAATGGTTCGTTCTCGAACCACAGACCTACTATTGAGGAACCTGTCTCTGATACCATTCTGTCACGTCCGTACTCAATGCATCAAGTTAAACTAACATAAAGTTGTATTCAGTTAACGGTTAAATTTTAAGCGTTGTTTTTCAAGATAGGTTTTTTAAGGGTTGTTTTTCAAAATACCAGATTTTTAGTGATTGTATAAAAAAACCTGTATTTTTTAGTCTAGCGGATGAAGACTCTTCTCTAGTCTGGGCTTTTTTTCTGGACTAGGAAGGAGTCAAAATATCTGATGTATCTGAAGTGGTAGCTATTGATTTCAAATATTAAGTTTGGATATCAAACGCAAGAATAACAAACCCACATGCATTTTGAATCCAAACCTTTTGAATCCACTCCAATTCCATCAACCAAATAGGAGTGTGATCTTGTTAGAACGAGAACCCAGAAAATAGAATCCATAGGAGTCAAACGCAACGTTGTTGATTTATAAACGGATTCATCGAGTATGTGTGACTTATGCGCTGGTAAATTAAACCCAAATAGATTGGATATGCAATTGAGAGAGAGAGAGAGAGAGAGAGAGTGAGATTTTACCTACTCAGGGGTAAAATCACATTATGTACAAGACGGGATCGGAATGATAATTCCGTAGGTACTAAATTTGTCTCACTATATATCCAATAAGTAGACCGGTTCCCAACATGGATTCTACAAATCCGATAGAAAAAGTTTTATTCAAAAAAATGTGAATTTTCTACTTACATACAAAATGGAAACTTTATAGATGGTAAATCAATATCATATATTAGCAAGGGCCCGCGCACGGCATGTGTATAAAGTCAAGAAAAATAATATTAATTTAATAGTTTATTGTTATATAATTTGTAAGTTGTAATTTCTCATTATTTTAAAACTTCATATGTAAATGTATAACGATTGACTTGCAAATGCTTCGGGTTTTTTCTTCATAAACTAGTAAAAAAATTTACTTTTTTCTTCGGTTTTTCAATATATAATACATGAGAATCATGAAATGCAGAAAAATCTCAAAAATTTTGTTTTCTTTAAATTTTCAACATTTTACACGCTTAATGGCGAAATTTCAAAAATCTCAGGATATTTGTTTTCTTTGATTTTTCATTTGCTTGCTATATCACAAAAAACATCATGAAATTTTCAAAAAAAAATTTCAATATTTTTTATGATATAACACAAAAATCGTAAAATTTTTGAAAATCTTAAAAAAATTTATTTGATTTCTTTTTTTCAACATTATGTATGCTGTGCCACACGAAAATCATAAATTTTTAAAAATCTCAATTTTATGTTTTTCTCCTTTTTTTAAAAATATTTTGCATGCATAGAACATGACAATCACGAAATGTTTAAAAATCCCAAAATCATTTGTTTTCTTTAAATTTACAATATTTTTGCACAGTCCTGCATGGAAATTGCATAATATTTAAAAATCTCAAACTTTTCTGCTTTATTTGGTTTTCAATATTTTGTTTGGTATAGCATACGAATATCGTGAAATTTTAAAAATTCTTAAATTTTAATTTCTTTGATTTTCAACATTGTCACGTCCTGCTTCCCAAAAGACGGAAACAAGTACGTGATGGGGCCCGCGACGTATTTATTCTAAATAGGTCTTTTCTCGAAACAAATATGCTAAACGTAAAGTAAGCAGTATAAAAGACAAGAATGACATAATAATGAGAATCAAACCACTTCATATGTTTATATTCTGAACTTTACAAGGTTTATATTGATACAAGATATCTTAACAAAAAACAAAAACATAAAATCTTAAACATGTGGCCTACAGAAATGAAAGCCGAAAGAAACTAAAGATTGGGTTTGTTGGGGTAAAAAATTACACCCCGGTTGATCAAGTCAAAGTCAAAGTCAACCCCAAGCCCAGGTCAAGTGGGCCCATGCTTAAGTCGAGCCCCGCGGAGAGCCTCCTCCATGCCAAAATGAAAACTATGTAATAAATAAATTTGATGTAATTTTCATACAAGAATGTAAGAAAAATGGGTATAAAGCCAAATTTTTGTAAAGCTCATGGCTCATGTGCAAAAGAAATGAGCACATGAGATATGGGAAGGGCAAAATGCCATTTTGTAAAGCCCAAGGGGGAATATATAAATTTGTAAGCCTATATAAGGCAACATTATAATGGGGAAAATACAATTCATTCTCCCCAAAAATAAGGGTCCGTACCTTCTTCTCCTTGCTCAAAGTTCTAAAACCTTCTTCTCCTTTTGAATTAAATCAAGAGTTTAATTCTTCCTTTTTCAAAAATAAATAGTTTTTCACCATAAAACTCTTAAAGGGGTGCTCAAATCAGCCATCAAATCCTTAAAAGGGGAGATTTTAAGTCTCACCTCCCATTTCCCCCTCAAGATCCAGCCAACAGAGAGGAAGAAGAAGGATACCCATCTCCAAAAATCTCATTCCGGAAGGATCCGAGTCTCATAAGAAGATGTAACCCTTCGAAAATCGTTTAGGCAGTTTTTCGGTAATCGGCTAATTTTTCGGCTTTTTTCCGTAAAAAGTCGAAATAGGTATTTTTCATTGTAGATCTAATTATACCAAATTTAGATAAGATATTACTATAATTTTGTCACTAAAATGTCACTTATAATTTTCTAGTTAAATAATTTTTTTTTCGTAATTAATTATTTTTTTTTATTATTTTAAGCTTTTTAAAATACATTTAATTAGGGATAAATACAAATTTAATTAGGTAAATTTCTTAATTAGGGGTCTTTATAAGCTAAAATATGGTGTTAATAAAATTGTATCATGTCTTGCAAACTTTTGGTTTAAAGGTGGGAAATTTAATGAAAAATGAGGTAAAAAATGGGGTTTTTTGTAAAAAGGTTGACATGAAAGCATTAAATGATAATATGGGGTGTTATTTGACCTAGAATCTTCTCAAATTTTCCCCACCTCCTCACCCTTGCTGCTGGCCGACCCCTCTTCCTGCAGAATTCCCCACTTCATCACTTCATTTTGCTTCTTTTTCTTTGCTAAAAATCCATTTAAATTCATAAATTTCCATCTCCATTCAAACCCAAACCCTAAACCACTCTCTCTTCTATCCAAATTGGTTTAAAAACTAGATGAAAGGAGGCTTCTTGGTGACTTGATCAAGCTAGGGTTCAAGCTTGAGAGGTGAAAATTCTAATCTTTTTGTTAACTTGTGGTTTAATTATACTAGAATTGAAATTCTAATTGGTTGTAGTGGTTAATGGTGTATTTATATGCTCGCTAAATCGTTAAATTTCGATGTTTGCATTGAATCGGCGTTGAATTTGCTTGCTAGATTTTTACGAAAAATAGAATGCGTTCAATTTGCGTTAGGTTAGCAATATTATTAGCTTCGTATAGGATTATTAGAATGCGCGAACGCGGGGTTTCGTCTAGTCGGGTTGTAGTTTTGTCGATTTCCCCGAAATGACGATTTTAGTTAAAGGTTAGCGATTTTCGTGCGTTTTTCCGCGCACTGAGTGCATGCTATGATTAATTTGAGAGCGTCGATAATTGTATATTGTGACTTGCATCGTTTTAGGTTATGTAATCTTATACTTGGTGTTGTGCAAATATAGGATCGGTCGGGAAAACTTCAGACATGGCACGAAAAGGCAAGGCGGTGGCCGGAACGGATTAGCGGGGATTTCAGGTGAGTAGATATATTCATCTATGGGGGAATCGTCTGGATGGCGCGAGGCGCCCCCCTAGTTAGGATTACCCTACTTTTGCAAGATTTATATATTAGCTAACTTATCCATTCATGTACACTGCATACCCTTATAGCGAACAGTATATTACATTGCATGGACATTCATCTATACTTATGCGATATCACTTCGTAGGGCACGAACACCATTACCATTGGCATCTGTTGCACGCACACTAATCATGTGACACACACGCCTTTGGTAATTGCCATGCCACGTGCACTATAGAACCTGTTTAATTTAATAACGTCATTGCATTCATACATGATATATGGAGTCGCATAGCATGCATATACCTCGCATTACCATCATATCTACATAGATTTCTAGCCAAAACTCACATCATATACATTGATATCATAGACATTTATCATATATAACATGTGAACATTATGATTTTCTCGAGGATTTCACTATTTCTGTGATTTCTGGATTTTTGGGGAAAACCGCAAGAATTTAACAAAAGCTTATACTTATCGTTTTTAAAACAAAGTTGCGGTTTTCTCGTGATGTATGTGTCGTCCACCATGAGTTTTCATGTTTTCTGTTGGATTTCGAGACCCGATTCGAGGAGTGGATGAACCGTCTCGGGTACATGGTGGGCCCGGTATGGTACCCCGGGACAAGAAGATCGAGTTGTAGACGATGAGCCTGGCAGGGGAAGACTACCTACCGGTGATGTCTGGCGCGGCGGATATTCGGAGGATACCGACCGTTGTCGTGAGATTTATGATATGGGCCGATCCGGACTGACGGAGCCCGATATTGAGGCAGATATGATTCCTATTTGGTGTCGATGCTTGACACGGGTTTTCAGATGATTTCTTGATGATACTTAGCTATTGTACAGATATTCATTTTCTAAAAGTTAAGAATGCAGTAACCTTAACATTTAAAACACTTAAAGAGTTAGAAAAGAAATTGCATACATGTTCATGCATACTAGAGATATTATATCACATATGGATATACAGGTTGTTCCGCATTGCGTGCATTCTTACGATTGCCTTACTAGATGTTATATTTACTCACGAGCTGGCAACCCACCCCCGTTGTGCCACAGTGTCTTGCAGGTCGGACCCGTCACTCTTGTAGCGGCGGCTATCTTATCATCAGCTCCTTTTGTCCAGACTCGCGACATCGCCCGTAGGTGGGTTGCGAGCATATTTTATATCTTTTGCTTTATCATTGTATCTAGTATTCTCCATCTACCACTTTATATATTGTATATGCGACATAGTGATGAGACTGAGAGATTTGTATATTAGTGGTTTCTTTTGGGTCGAGCTCACTTGAGCCGGCGTTGCGTTTTCTGATATTTTGGGTTTCTTCTATGCTCTTTTCTTGGTATTGCTTATATATTGCATGTGGTTGTGATCCGCCTTGGGCGAAGAGCTAGCTCCCGCTTGGGGATGCCATTTTTATGATTTCATATGTATTATCTTGTTGTACCCATTTTGGGGGATAGAAAATACAGGGGAGACTCTGCCGAAATTTTCGGAAATTTTTGATGTTTTAAAAAGGGATTCTATGCAACTTAAATGATTTAAAAACCGTTTTCATTAAAAGTTTTCCTTCACTCTCTTTTGATTCTGGTTTAGATTTTCTGGGCTTTGGCTGACTTAGGTTACGGTACGCCTTTAGACGTCTCGTAATCTAAGTGCCAGTTACGTTCCGTACTTTCGGGTCGTGACAAAGTTGGTATCAGAGCCAGATTTTACCTTTCTGAGTGTAGGACGGCTTTGGTAGATGGAGTAGGTGACTTAAGCAGAGTGGCGTAGCGTGGGTATGGTCCGCGGCATACTTACGATACGGTACTCCGCCTAAGTGACCTTAGGACATAATTGCTTGTATTTCCTTTCTTGATTCCTTACATTCCTTGATTCAATTGCAATGATCTTATCAGTCCTTTTTCTTATTCTAGCTTCGATGCCGCCAAAGACTACGAGAGCTCAGCGGGCTGCCGCTAGGGATGAGATTCGAGCGGGCCCGTCTGAGGCGAGGATCGAGCGGGAGGATACGCCTACCCCTCAGGGTCATACTGATCCGCCTTATCCTGACCGTATTGCCAGACTAGAGGCCGGCATGCAAGAGTTGCGGCAGATGATGGGATCTTTAGTTGAGTCCAGCCGGGCACAGAGATCCGAGGACGTTCCTTCCACCGCACAGACCACGATCGTACCTGCTGCACAGATGGTCACTCCTGCTGCTACTACGGAGACTATCCCTGTTTCACTACAGGAGTTCATGAGATTGAGACCTCCAGCTTTTACCGGTACAGATGCGACAGAGGACCCACAGGCATTTCTTGATAGGATGGCTCGGATTTGCCGTTCGTTGAGGTGTTCTGATGATAGATTGGTGGAGTTTGCGAGTTTTCGTCTGGAGGGTCTTGCCCAGACATGGTACGATTCAGTAGAGAGAGGCCGAGCTGCAGGTCTGCCTTCTATGACCTGGGATGAGTTTACATCTGCATTTCTTGCCCGTTTTCTTCCGGAGAGTGTCCGAGATGCTCGCGCCCGTAGTTTTGAGTCGTTGCGCAAGACTCCTGGGATGACGGTGTCGGAGTATGATATACAGTTTACCCAGTTGTCTCGATATGCTCCGTACCTAGTCGACACAGAAGAGAAGAGAATAAAGAGGTTCGTGCGAGGGCTTGATACACAGCTATTCCTTGCCATCGGCACCCAGCATTTTGACACATACGCAGCCGCGATGGATGCAGCCTTACTTTTGGGGGAGCGTATTTCTGAGACTCCGGTCGTTTCTGGGCCGAAGAGGATCCGCACCGATACGCCAGCTCAGCGGCAGATGGGTAGACACCGCGATAGATTGTTTCCGGGAGATGGTGGAGGCAGAGGATTGAGACGAGGTCAGTTATTTGGTTCATATCCACAGACCCAGCAGTCGTCTCCAGGATGTTTTCGGTGTGGGAGTCAGTACCACCGTGTCAGAGACTGTACCATGGGACGCCAGGGCGCGGCGACAGTCCCGCATGTGACTTTACCACCCTCACCACCTTCTCAGAGAGCTTTACTTCCTACTCCTGATGATGCTCCACGCCAGTCAGATGCTTCTAGAGGCCGTGGGCATGGCGGTCCAGTCCAGAGAGGACGAGGCGACAGAGGCAGAGGCAGAGGCCGAGGTAGAGGCAGAGGACAGCCAGCTATTAGTGGTGGACAGGCCCGAGTGTTCGCATTGACTCCTCAGGATGCACAGGCATCCAATGCCGTCGTGACAGGTACTCTGCCAGTATGTTCTTTTGATGCACGGGTATTATTTGATCCAGGCTCCACACATTCCTATGTATCCACGTACTTTGCACCGAGGTTGGGCCGAGAGTCTTCTCCGTTAGATCAGCCGCTTGTCGTTATTACCCCAGTAGGCGAGTCTTTTGTTGCCCGTTTCGTATACCGATCATGTTCCGTTCGTATCGGGGAGAGAGATTCTTCAGTTGATTTGATTCTCCTCGATATGCTAGACTTTGACGTTCTTCTTAGTATGGACTGGCTAGCCACCTGTTATGCATCCGTGGACTGCCATGAAAAAGCAGTCAGATTCAGTTTTCCTGGTGAGCCGGTTCTTATTATTCAGGGAGATCGTAGCGCTACCCTTCCCAGCTTGATTTCATCTCTTCGCGCTGGTCAGCTCTTAAGGAAAGGGTGTCAGGGATTCTTAGCTTATGTTTGTGATACTAGCTCCACAGAGGTTCCGTTGGACCAGGTCCCTGTTGTGAGAGAGGTTCCGGATGTATTTCCTGACGAGCTGCCTGGTCTGCCACCAGAGCGCGAGATTGAGTTCTGTATTGACTTGATCCCCGGCACGGGGCCTATCTCTATACCGCCTTATCGGATGGCCCCGGCGGAGCTGAGAGAGCTAAAGGATCAGTTACAGGACTTGCTGGACAAAGGGCTTATTCGACCGAGTGTGTCACCTTGGGGTGCTCCCGTCTTGTTTGTTAAGAAGAAGGACGGAAGTATGCGCTTATGCATTGATTATCGTCAGCTGAACCGGGTTACTGTGCGGAACAGGTATCCCCTACCCCGCATTGATGACTTATTTGATCAGCTCCAGGGTGCAGGGTTTTTCTCGAAGGTTGATTTACGGTCAGGTTATCACCAGTTGCGGGTTCGGAAGGAGGATATTCCGAAGACAGCTTTCCGTACTCGATATGGTCATTATGAGTTCTTGGTGATGTCGTTCGGGCTCACCAATGCCCCGGCAGCGTTTATGGATTTGATGAACCGCGTATTCAGGCCGTATCTCGATCAATTCATCATTGTGTTCATTGACGACATCTTGGTTTATTCTCGGAGCCGGGAGGAGCATGAGCAGCACTTACGTATCACCTTGCAGACTTTGAGGGAGCATCAGCTGTTCGCCAAATTCTCCAAGTGCGCATTCTGGCTAGACAGTGTCGATTTCTTGGGTCATGTGGTGACGAGAGATGGTATTTGTGTGGACCCGAGGAAGATCGAGGCAGTTCAGCGTTGGCCTAGACCAGTATCAGTTACAGAGGTTCGCAGCTTTCTAGGTCTGGCCGGCTATTATCGGCGTTTTGTCCAGGATTTCTCCCGCATTGCTGCACCTTTGACCGGGTTGACCCGGAAGGGGGTTCCTTTTGATTGGACCCAGGCATGTGAGGATAGCTTCCAGCAGTTGAAGACTCGTCTGACTACTGCACCAGTGTTAGCATTGCCTTCAGGATCAGGTGGGTTCGTGGTATATTGTGATGCTTCTCGAGTGGGGCTGGGCTGTGTATTGATGCAGCACGACAGAGTTATCGCGTATGCTTCTCGGCAGCTGAGGAAACACGAGCAGAACTACCCTACCCATGATTTAGAGATGGCTGCAGTGGTATTTGCACTTAAGATCTGGAGACATTACCTATACGGTGAGTCGTGCCAGATATTTACTGACCACAAGAGTTTGAAGTATATCTTCCAGCAGCGAGATCTGAACCTGAGACAGCGCCGTTGGATGGAGTTGGTGAAGGATTATGACTGCGAGATTTTATACCATCCGGGCAAGGCGAATGTGGTGGCAGATGCTTTGAGTAGGAGGCCGGGAGGTAGCTTATCTTGTTTGAGCGCAGTACAGATGCAGTCGACGGCGGATTGGCAGGTGTTATGTGATAGCAGAGTGCAGTTCGAGTTTACTCCTACAGGGGGACAGCTGGCCCATTTCAGAGCACGCCCACAGTTACTTGACCGTATCCGTGAGGCACAGTCCGGCGATGCCCGTACATTAGAGATTATTGAGCAGATTCGGCAGGGCAGAGTTTCTGAGTTCGTGACTGATGATCAGGGGATACTTCGATTTGGGACTCGACTGTTCGTGCCAGATTCAAAGGGACTGAGGCGTGATATTCTCGAGGAGGCACATAGATCAGTATACAGTGTTCACCCAGGTTCCACCAAGATGTACCGTGATTTGAGAGAGGTTTACTGGTGGGACGGGATGAAGAAGGATGTTACAGACTTTGTGTCCAGATACCTGACTTGTCAGCAAGTCAAGGCCGAGCACCAGAGGCCAGCCGGCGAGTTACAGCCTTTGCCCATCCCTGAGTGGAAGTGGGAGCAGGTCTCCATGGACTTCATTGTCGGTCTACCCAGGACCAGTCGAGGGTATAACTCTATTTGGGTGATTGTGGATCGACTGACGAAAGCGGCTCACTTCCTGCCAGTGAAGACCACTTTTGGATTTTCTCAGTATGCCCAGGTTTATATTGATGAGATAGTGCGACTGCATGGCGTTCCAACTTGCATCGTGTCCGACCGTGGCACCCAGTTTACCAACCGATTGTGGTAGAAACTCCAGGAAGCTTTGGGCACCCGATTGAGTTTTAGCACAGCCTTTCATCCTCAGACTGACGGTCAGTCGGAGCGTACGATTCAGACTCTTGGGGACATGCTCAGAGCTTGTGTTTTAGATTTCGGTGGTAGCTGGGATCGTCATTTGCCTTTGATCGAGTTTTCCTACAATAATAGCTTCTAGGAGACGATTCAGATGGCACCTTTTGAGGCTTTATATAGGAGGAGATGCCGATCGCCTGTATGTTGGACAGAGCTCAGGGAGAGCAGTATTTTGGGGCCGCAGATTGTACAGGAGACGACCGAGAAGATACAGCTGATTCAGGACAGGATGAGAGCGGCACAGAGCAGGCAGAAATCATATGCTGACAGGCGCCGTCGCCGACTCGAGTTCGCTATTGGCGATCATGTTTTCCTGAAGGTCTCTCCGATGAAAGGTGTGATGAGATTTGGGCGGAAAGGGAAACTGAGTCCTAGATATGTTGGTCCTTTCGAAATCCTAGAGCGTGTTGGTCCAGTCGCTTATCGGTTAGCTCTTCCGCCCAGCTTCCCCGATGTTCACCCCGTATTCCATGTCTCGATGCTCCGCAAGTACCTTCATGATCCTTCCCAGGCTATTCAGCACCAGACAATCCAGTTAGAGCGTGATCTTTCTTTCACCGAGCAGCCGGTGGTCATTTTGGATCGGTAGGTGAAGAGATTAAGGTCGAAGGTTATACCGTCCGTCAAGGTCCTTTGGCGTGGCCCGAACAGCGAGGAGGTCACCTGGGAGACCGAGGTCGAGATGAGGAAGAGATATCCCCATCTTTTTGAAGGTACGCGTAGTTAAATTTTAAATTCGGGGACCGAATTTCTTTAAGGGGGGAAGATTGTAACCCTTCGAAAATCGTTTAGGCAGTTTTTCGGTAATCGGTTAATTTTTCGGCTTTTTTCCGTAAAAAGTCGAAATAGGTATTTTTCATTGTAGATCTAATTATACCAAATTTAGATAAGATATTACTATAATTTTGTCACTAAAATGTCACTTATAATTTTCTAGTTAAATAAATTTTTTTTCGTAATTAATTAATTTTTTTTTTATTTTAAGCTTTTTAAAATACATTTAATTAGGGATAAATACAAATTTAATTAGGTAAATTTCTTAATTAGGGGTCTTTATAAGCTAAAATATGGTGTTAATAAAATTGTATCATGTCTTGCAAACTTTTGGTTTAAAGGTGGGAAATTTAATGAAAAATGAGGTAAAAAATGGGGTTTTTTGTAAAAAGGTTGACATGAAAGCATTAAATGATAATATGGGGTGTTATTTGACCTAGAATCTTCTCAAATTTTCCCCACCTCCTCACCCTTGCTGCTGGCCGACCCCTCTTCCTGCAGAATTCCCCACTTCATCACTTCATTTTGCTTCTTTTTCTTTGCTAAAAATCCATTTAAATTCATAAATTTCCATCTCCATTCAAACCCAAACCCTAAACCACTCTCTCTTCTATCCAAATTGGTTTAAAAACTAGATGAAAGGAGGCTTCTTGGTGACTTGATCAAGCTAGGGTTCAAGCTTGAGAGGTGAAAATTCTAATCTTTTTGTTAACTTGTGGTTTAATTATACTAGAATTGAAATTCTAATTGGTTGTAGTGGTTAATGGTGTATTTATATGCTCGCTAAATCGTTAAATTTCGATGTTTGCATTGAATCGGCGTTGAATTTGCTTGCTAGATTTTTACGAAAAATAGAATGCGTTCAATTTACGTTAGGTTAGCAATATTATTAGCTTCGTATAGGATTATTAGAATGCGCGAACGCGGGGTTTCGTCTAGTCGGGTTGTAGTTTTGTCGATTTCCCCGAAATGACGATTTTAGTTAAAGGTTAGCGATTTTCGTGCGTTTTTCCGCGCACTGAGTGCATGCTATGATTAATTTGAGAGCGTCGATAATTGTATATTGTGACTTGCATCGTTTTAGGTTATGTAATCTTATACTTGGTGTTGTGCAAATATAGGATCGGTCGGGGAAACTTCAGACACGGCACGAAAAGGCAAGGCGGTGGCCGGAACGGATTAGCGGGGATTTCAGGTGAGTAGATATATTCATCTATGGGGGAATCATCTGGATGGCGTGAGGCGCCCCCCCAGTTAGGATTACCCTACTTTTGCAAGATTTATATATTAGCTAACTTATCCATTCATGTACACTGCATACCCTTATAGCGAACAGTATATTACATTGCATGGACATTCATCTATACTTATGCGATATCACTTCGTAAGGCACGAACACCATTACCATTGGCATCTGTTGCACGCGCACTAATCATGTGACACACACGCCTTTGGTAATTGCCATGCCACGTGCACTATAGAACCTGTTTAACTTAATAACGTCATTGCATTCATACATGATATATGGAGTCGCATAGCATGCATATACCTCGCATTACCATCATATCTACATAGATTTCTAGCCAAAACTCACATCATATACATTGATATCATAGACATTTAACATATATAACATGTGAACATTATGATTTTCTCGAGGATTTCAGTATTTCTGTGATTTCTGGATTTTTGGGGAAAACCGCAAGAATTTAACAAAAGCTTATACTTATCGTTTTTAAAACAAAGTTGCGGTTTTCTCGTGATGTATGTGTCGTCCACCATGAGTTTTCATGTTTTCTGTTGGATTTCGAGACCCGATTCGAGGAGTGGATGAACCGTCTCGGGTACATGGTGGGCCCGGTATGGTACCCCGGGGCAAGAAGATTGAGTTGTAGACGATGAGCCTGGCAGGGGAAGACTACCTACCGGTGATGTCTGGCGCGGCGGATATTCGGAGGATACCGACCGTTGTCGTGAGATTTATGATATGGGCCGATCCGGACTGACGGAGCCCGATATTGAGGCAGATATGATTCCTATTTGGTGTCGATGCTTGACACGGGTTTTCATATGATTTCTTGATGATACTTAGCTAATGTACAGATATTCATTTTCTAAAAGTTAAGAATGCAGTAACCTTAACATTTAAAACACTTAAAGAGTTAGAAAAGACATTGCATACATGTTCATGCATACTAGAGATATTATATCACATATGGACATACAGGTTGTTCCGCATTGCGTGCATTCTTACGATTGCCTTACTAGATGTTATATTTATTCACGAGCTGGCAACTCACCCCCGTTGTGCCACAGTGTCTTGCAGGTCGGACCCGTCACTCTTGTAGTGGCGGCTATCTTATCATCAGCTCCTTTTGTGCAGACTCGCGACATCGCCCGTAGGTGGGTTGCGAGCATATTTTATATCTTTTGCTTTATCATTGTATCTAGTATTCTCCATCTACCACTTTATATATTGTATATGCGATATAGTGATGAGACTGAGAGATTTGTATATTGGTGGTTTCTTTTGGGTCGAGCTCACTTGAGCCGGCGTTGCGTTTTCTGATATTTTGGGTTTCTTCTATGCTCTTTTCTTGGTATTGCTTATATATTGCATGTGGTTGTGATCCGCCTTGGGCGAAGAGCTAGCTCCCGCTTGGGGATGCCATTTTTATGATTTCATATGTATTATCTTGTTGTACCCATTTTGGGGGATAGAAAATACAGGGGAGACTCTGCCAAAATTTTCGGAAATTTTTGATGTTTTAAAAAGGGATTCTATGCAACTTAAATGATTTTAAAACCGTTTTCATTAAAGGTTTTCCTTCACTCTCTTTTGATTCTGGTTTAGATTTTCTGGGCTTTGGCTGACTTAGGTTACGGTACGCCTTTAGACGTCTCGTAATCTAAGTGCCAGTTACGTTCCGTACTTTCGGGTCGTGACAGAAGATCCAAAAATTTCTAGGAGTTTAACTCCATTCAAGATCTGTTGGAGTTTAACTCCATAAATCAAATCCCTTTTTAGGAGTTTAACTCCAAATCTATATATAATTCCTGTTAGGAGTTCAACACTAAAGCCCCTTGGGAGTTCAACTCCTAACTCAGGGGCTAAGCCTCTTTTCCGCTGTTGTTTCCAGCGGTCGCGTACCGAGCACGTGACCTACATGCGTCTAGCGATTGCATGCCGCGCACGTGACTAGCGGGCACCCAACGGTCACGTGCAGGGCACGCGATCCGCGGGCGCTAAGCGCCCATGTGCGCCTCACGCGACTCGCAAGCGCTTAGCGCCCAGCGGTCGCGTGCAGCTCATGGGACCCGCTGGCGCCCAGTGGTCGCATGCTGTGCACGTGATCCGCTCAGTGCCCAGCGGTCGCGTGCTGCGCACGTGACCCGCTGGCGCCCAACGGTCGCGTGCTGCACACGTGACCCACTGGCGCCAAGCACCCACATGACGGACACGTGACCCATGGGCGCCTAGAGCCCACGTGCCATGCACACGTCTTTAAGACGCTCCTCATCCCTTATTTTTCATGCACTCCACACCAAAACACGTCCCTCGTCGGGAAATTTTTTCTAACGGGACGCTGCCCCTCACTCCGTAAGGGGGCTGCTAGCCCCCTTGATTCCCAGCCCGCTATCTGGGTAGTGAGACCCCCGTAAACTCTACGAGGCCCCCGGTATATCTAAAACCCTTCAAAACACAACACACGCACACGGCACATTGAGTTCGCATGACCAGTTTGACCCGTCAATCGAAGGTTCCTGCGCTCCAAAGGCGGAGGGTAATTAACGGAAGGTTAGTCTGCGGCTGCCGGAGATTCGGATCCCCACAATCAATAAACCCCCGTCTTCCCTAGGCAGGGGGATCTGTAGTATGCCAGACAAGTGCGCGCGTATTCCCATCTCAATGGGGTGACGAAAAACACCCTATAGATTCTGGCACGCCCGGTGGGACCAATCTCTCCTCCAATATTTCGGGTTAAATGTTCATGCGAACTCAATTAACATATACATTGATTGCCTGTACTGAAATCATGCTTATTTGTGTAGGTTAACGACTTTCGACTGCAATCTTTGGACGCAACAAAATGTCGCCAAGGACAAGCTCAGCTCTCGACACAACTCCCATCTCCTACACAATGAAGATGGACGCCAGGACGGTCCTCTCGACCAGTCTCGGGCGATAATGGGAGGAGCCCCTGCTACCATTCGGCTCTATTCTGTTCGTGCCAGCTAACGCCATCTAAGCTCCTCAAGCTCCAGTAACAAACAGAATGGCCTCGAAAGGCAGAAGGCCAAATGTGGTGATCTCGAGGGCACCACTACTCAAACGCAAGTCGGTGTTTGAACGACTTTCGTTGGCCACGGCTGGGGGCAAGGACATCAACACCAATAAAGCAACAAGGCATCTCGGGCACGCTCCAGCGGTGCCCCTGACAATTACTCTGTTCACCGCCGAAAACGGAGAGGAACCGGGATGGATCGTCTTGCCTGAATTTGGGGGCAGATGCTATTTGGTTTTATCCGTCCACCTCTCCGAAGATGACAAGTTGATTTATGGCACCGTGTATCGGAGGTTTGGACGGATGCGGCCGTTGTAGCAGACTTCGTCAGATTCCCCCTCATTTCTGAGGGGTTTTTGATTGTGGGGACGCTCCTCCCTGCAGGCGCAAGCCTCCGCAGTTAATTACGTTACCGCGTAGCGATAACCACTTTCTCCTGCTTCGGAAGTTCACTTCGTGTTGTGTGTGTTTGTTTTATTTTTGGTTGCCCGTGGATTGTATACGGGGACTAATTTATGTCATCGCCCGTAGAGCGCGATTAGTCCAAATCCGTATATTTTAGATTTGAGTTTTTATTTAAGGATCGTTAATCTAATTTGAGATTAAGATCAACTTAAATGTTTGTGAGCAGTTGGAGCTCGATTGTTTTTTTGTTAAGGATACGTTAGTCCAATTTAAGACTAAGATCCACTTAACAAGGTTTTAGGATCATTCAGATCCAACAAAAGAGCATTTGGGCTTTATTATTTTAGTTTAAGGACTTTTCGGTCCATTGCTCATCTCGCATGCATGGGGTGTGCCCAATTTGGGGCACGATCCGATTTGAGGCGTGCATGTTAGTTTAGAAGTGCACCATCGAAAGAAGTTGTTAGTCGTCGGGACCCGCCACCTCTCTGAAGATGTTGAGGAATTACAACGACATATATCAAAGGTGTGAAGAGATGTACCTTTAAACCAAATCCCGTATTTGAGGGAAAATACTGTGATGGACCTAAGAATCGTCAATCATGAATGAAGATCGGTTTGGATATCAGTTTGGATATCACAAACATAAGCTTAGACAATTTGGTCTAAGATTGGGATTTTGTATCACTCAGAAGTGCTAAATACTCAGTTGCATATAGCGCTCATGTGTGTATCACGTGAGGCACTCAAATAGTGCTAAGCACTAACTTTTCCCGGCGCTCACGTGTGTTTCACGTGAGGCGCTATATAACTTGGCCTTGAGCGCTCACATGCTTTTCTCGTGAAGCACTGAGTTCTTTTAGAGATTAAATCTCTGTTGATGTTTTTAGAGAACTTAAATCTCTGTTAATGGTATTTTGACCATTAACGATCACCAAGATCATTATTTTGAGGATCTTGAATCGGGTTCTTTAAAGAACTAAGTTCTTGATTTGAAGAAACTAAGTTCTTGATTTGAACTCCATCTTCTCCGAGAGCTTAAATCTCTGTTAATTGTGTTTTGACCATTAACGATCACCAAGATCATTATTTTGAGGGTCTTGAATCGAGTTCTTTAAAGAACCAAGTTCTTGATTTGAAGAAACTAAGTTCTTGATTTGAACTCCATCTTCTCCGAGAGATTAAATCTCTGTTAATAGTATTTTGACCATTAACGATCACCAAGATCATTATTTTGAGGATCTTGAATCGGGTTCTTTAAAGAACTAAGTTCTTGATTTGAAAAAACTAAGTTCTTGATTTGAACTCCATTTTCTTCCTTTTTAAATTCGTTCTTCCATGAATCTTTGATTCTCAAGAACAAGATCTTCTCGATAAGAATTAAATTTTCAACTTGTGGGAGATTTGTCTTGCGGATCTCAGATCCATCGTAAGAACTAAGTTCTTTGAGAAGAGTTAAACTCATGGTTTAAGAATTAAATTCTCTTTTGTTTTGTGGAAGCTTTTGGAAGGTTTCTGTATATTTTTTAGAAGCTTATGGGGTGGTCTTCTTCTTTTGGATTTAATCTCCTTTCTCCTATTTATAGGAGAAGGGAAAAATTAATTTGTTGAGAAAATCACTCATTGAGAGATCTTAATTGATTTCATGATCTTTTAGATCGATCGGTAAATTTTATTCACCGTTGGATTTTTACACCAAAGGCTCTCTGATTAACAGAAAAGATTTTTTGTTTGTTTAACAAGATTATGAATATCTTGTTAGGTTAACAAGATTAGAATTTTATTCTATCATATCTTTTTATTTTAACAAGATCAGAAATATATTTTCTTAATATGGATATCTTGTTAGTTTAACAATATTAGAATTTTATTCTAACATAGAATTTTATTCTTGCCATGTGAATATCTTGTTAGTTTAACAATATTAGGAATGTTGAATTTAATTCTGTTAAATGAATATCTTATTAGTTTAACAAGATTAGGAAAATATTTTTCTATGATAGAATTTTATTCTATCATATGATCACTGCTGGATTTTTGATCCAAGGGGCCTCTGTTTAACAGAGAAGATCTTTCTAGTTTAAGGAAGATCGGGAAAATATTTTCCAAATAGAATTTAATTCTAGAATTTGATAGGAGCATTTTAAATTGGGGTGCTCACATGCTTTGCATGTGACCGGCAAGAGAACTCACGTTTTTAACACGTGACCCCTAGTGTGGGTTTTAGCCTGTTTATTTCCGGTGCTCATATTAGCATATGAGCGCTCACATTAGCATATGAGCGCTCACATATTTAACACGTGAGGCCCGTTTGGTCATTGGTTATTTATGTTCAGCGCTCATATGCATATGAGCGCTCACGTGTTTAACACGCGATGCCTGTTTGGCCTTTTGTTATTTTCTTTCAGCGCTTATATGCTTTGCGCTTACGTGTTTAACACGTGATGTCCAACCGTGAATTCTTTTCCTCTTCTTCTCTCTCTTTTTATAAGGGTTATAAGGGAACAAATAGCTCTTGGCCGAAATTTTGGCAGGAACAAATGCCCTCACTACTTTGCCCACGTAAGTATGTATGTGGGTGAAATAGTGCAGAGTTATGCATGGCCATAGAATTGAGGGCTTAGGAGACAAGTTTAGGGACTTTGTAGCCTAAAACATTTTTCATCTTCATGAGCCGTGGTGATCTTAAGAAGATTTTTTCTCCCTACAAGTCGAGAGGATTTCATAGGTGCATATTCTCCCTAGAAATCGTAAGGATTTCTAAATGTTCATCGCCTCCGTGAGTCGTAAGGATCTCACTCGGGTATTTTTCCTTACGAATCGTGAGGACCCGTAAGTAGCTTCTTTTATTTCATTGACGAATGTGGCCCGTGGATAGTGTACAAGAGTCAATTTGGACCTTCTTGTAGGGCAGCGATGGCTTAGGAAACAGGTTTGGATCTGCCGCCTAATACTTTTCAACTTTATGAGCCGTGAGGGTCTCATAAAGGGTTTTCTTCCTACGAGTCGAGAGGATCCCGCAGATGTATTTTCTCCTTAGAAGTCGTGAGGATCTCCTAAGTACGTTTTCTCTTGAGAGTCGTAAGGATCTCACAAGATAATTTCCCCCCTTACAAGTCGAGTGGACTCGTAAGTGGGTTTTTTTCCTCCTTGTCGATGTTCGACTTTGGAGAATATAGCCCGTGGATCGTATACAAGAGTCAGTTTGGACCTGCTTATAGGGCCACAGTGCTTAGGAAACGGGTTGATATCCCCGTTGCCAAAGGCTTTTCACCTTCATGAGCCATGAGGGTTTCATGAAGATGTTTTTCCCTACGAGTCGAGATGAGTCGAGAAGTTCTCGCAAGAATATTGTTTTCCCTACGAGTCGAGAAGTTCTCGCAGGAACATTGTTTTCCCTACGAGTCGAGACGAGTCGAGAAGTTCTCACAAGAATATCTTAACGTTATAACCCCTGCTCTTTACGACAGAAGTCCGTTAGGTTTTGTGGTACTAGGGCTTTTGTCCGTGGTACCGTCGTGTTGGCTGATGCATTCCCTGATATGCAATCTTGTTGTTCGAGTAGCTCCGCGACTGTCGTGTCTCTGATCCCTTCGCGGGCTGGACAAGACGTCTTCAAGTAATCTCCCAGGTCATATTACTGTCGAAAGAGCAAGCGTTAGGGATTTTCCATGCCGCTTTTTACTTAAGGTTAGGCTCAGTTTGGGAGCCCTGATGAGTCATAACCACTCCGCGCTGGTATGGGATGATCTCCGATAGTATTTCAGGTTTTATTTGAGTTGCCGTCAAGACCCTGAAGCTAGGGATTTTCCTTTGCTTCGTTTGTTGATATTGTATCTGCTGTAATGAGACGAATGTCGCGGTTGCCTCTAGGTTGTTTGTGAACCGTCGAGGCTTGGAACTAGGGACTCTGCCATGGCTCCGTTTGTTTTGACCCTGGGGTCGGTTGTTGACGTTGCGTCTACACCCTGCTGGAGTGAGAAGGAACACCGGGGTGACATCGCATCTGCTGTATCGAGACGAACGTTGAGGTGATCTCTAGGTTGTTGGTGAACCGTCAGGACCTGGAACTAGGGATTTTTCCATGGCTCCGTTTTGTTTTGAACCTGGGGTCGGTTGTTGACGTTGTGTCTACATCCTGCTGGAGCGAGAAGGAACGCTGGGGTGATCTCTAGGCTGCAGATGTTGCCGTCGAGACTGGGAACTAGGGATTTTGCCATGGCTCCACTGTTTTGACCCTAGGATCGGTTGTTGACGTTGCGTCTGCATCCTGATGGAGCGAGAAGGAACTCCGGGGTGATCTCTAAGCTGTAGATGTTGCCGTCGAGACTGGGAACTAGGGACTTTGCCATGGCTCCGCTGTTTTGACCTTGGGGTCGTTTGTTGACGTTGCGTCCGTATCCTGCTGGAGTGAGAAGGAACGTTGAGGTGATATTTAGGCTGTAGATGTTGCCGTCGAGACTGGGAACTAGGGACTTTGCCATGGCTCCGCTTTGTTTCGACCCTGGGGTCGGTTGTTGACGTTACGTCTGCATCCTGCTGGAGTGAGAAGGAACGCCGGGGTGATCTCTTAGCTGTAGATGTTGCCGTCGAGACCTGGCTTTCCTTTTGATGAAGCTTGGTAGGAAAATATGGTTCCCTTTTCGTTTGTGCCCATGGATCGTATACACGTGTTCATCACAGAAAACTGCATTTTAATACCGCTCATTCATTATCTATTTTATTATAACTATTAACCAGTGTCTGCTCAGTAAATACAGATAATAGGTATTCGTAACATAATACTGGAAACACACTCAAAATCACGGATATAACATTTGGGAGCCGACACTGCAATCAGAACAGAAAACCGACCGATATTCAAAGAGCTCTTTTGCAAGTAATCAAGTGTACACAATTTTGGTCCAACACAATACTAGTGTACACTAGCTTTTTATCCTAAGACCATGGTGGGGGTTGCCATGACCCAACATATACCTGTGGGCATAAGTGGATGTGTGAGTTAATGCTTAAAAAGTTATGATGTGATATAAAGAAACTAGTTTCCCTCCAAATATTCTGAGCACAAACCAGTATTAAATAGAGAAATCAAACAACACCAGAGATATGTTGGAGAGCACTCGAGTTCAGCATAAAAAAACGAGCCCAATTGCCCACAACAAAACCGGCGAGACCCCCCAAAAGACCGGCATCACCGGGTCTCCTAACTCCTTTTATCCCCATTTTCCTTCTGGTCATTTATTAGGGTCACATCAGTCCATCTATATTGTTTGTTTATTATGGGATGAGACCTATAAACACCAGAACAGATTAGAGCCAAGGGGCATGTAAAAAATTACACTATTTTCATTTCTTTAGTTTTGGTTTAGCTTGAGAGTTGTGTGGGCTTTAACTTGGTTTCTTCTTCTTCTTCTCTCTTGAAGCTTTCTTTTGAAAGCTTCATTATGGAGGTTAAACAAGTAACCAACATCATGTATCTCAACTACATCAAGTGTTAAATAATATTGCTTTGTTCTTTTGCTTTGTTTCTTTACTTGCCTTTCTTTTCATTATGTGTAACTAATCTCTTGGTTGTGGTGATGGTGAGGAAATGAGATGAAAGGTTTTGCCTTCCTCCTCCTCTTGTTCATCTTTAATGTGCTTATATTTGTGGTTCTAACTTAAAAATTGTTTCATGTATTGATGTGATATGGTATTTTGAAACCGTGGTTACTTTGTAACCTCTTCATATACCATATTCACTATCTTTCCCCATTTCACAACGTTTAAGTTAAAATCAATTTGGTGTTAAGTTTGCTAAGTTTAGATATGGTATTTTGTGATCAAGTGACTTGACAAATCTCTTGGTTTCATATACCATATACTATCACAAACACTTAGCACACTTAACACTAAAACCAATTGCTCTCACTCGCTAATTTGTATTTTTGATGTTGTCGTATGCTTGCTAACCCTTGTGCTTAGTGTTGATACCTCAAGCTTGGACATACAAACGGTAAGTGAACAATACGGGCTCGTTTCGTATTTGCGTCGAATATCGGCAACTTGACGACTTGTGCTTCGCAACCGCCTTGACAAGGTATGCTTCGCGTCGGGATTGATACAAGGACGGTCAACGCACGATCAAGGGAGCGTCGAAGATATCACCGCGATTCAACCATCCGAGCAAAAACCACGGCCACTTCTTCTTAACTTGCTTTCTATATTTTTTTATTTTTATTTTTTTTAGTGACAACCAAACCAATTCGTTATTTGTTGAACCTTAAGGAACAAAACCTAATACAAAATTCCTTGCGGATTGACCCGTAATTGCCGGCTCGCTACAACACGCCGTGCACTTGCGGTTTATAAATTTTAAAACGAGACTGAGCTCGTGTGCGCAACCATTTCTCAAAACGATCTCAATTTCCAAAACATGCACGTTTGCGCGCACGGGTAAAGGCCTAACAAGTTTTTGGCGCCGTTGCCGGGAAGTTAGTAGTCATTAGGAATTGTTATTTCTGGTTCGTACTAACTCACTAATTTTTAACTCAATTTTTTCAAAACTAATATAATACTACATTTTCTAACACTTTGCTCTCTGTCTTTGCAACCTGATAACACCCTGAAATTTAATTTAAAAATCAAAGTATACCATAATAACACTTAACGAGCCTAGAGAACCCACCAAAAATTCGAGCACATAAGAATTAAATTTTACTGGCGACATTGGTGAAAAGTCCGGCGCCGTCGGTCCATGTGTGGTATTTTGGGATTTTTTTTCTTTTGTGGTGTCTCCAGCAGCTTGTTAGTATTCTAGTGGTATTGTTTGATTTTTACAATTTTGTGTGTGCAGGAATTGGGGCAGATATATCGCTTTTGGCACTAAATATCGTATTTTCCGACATTTTCAGGTTTCGACGGAATTACGTGGAGCGATCGTGCGGAGCAAGCTTCAAATTCCAGTGCAAGACGTTAGTGAAGTATAGTGCCAAAGATTCGGATAGTTTGACCTGCGCAAGCGAACATTCAAATACCCGTAACCACTTCAAAGGGGTTTCTAAACCCAAAATCGCATCGGTACGTATTTTCTAACATCTTCGCTCAAATCCGACGCATTCCAATACTCTATCTTCTGCAGGATTCTTCGCACAAATTTGCAACCAATTGCACAGAGAACTAACCCGTATTTGTTGCAGCGCTTAAGCCTAAACGGAAAAAGAATTGGTTTACTGATTAAATTCTTGAATTCTTTTATTGATTTGCGCATTTGCATCTTAATACGGATATTAAGGGCACGAAACCAAACAAAATACGGTAAAGGATTTCATCACCTTTCTCCGTAGCCCACAAATCACACAACTGCATTCTTACATACCTACAGTAACTTAAAATCAATTAGAACTCTGATTTTAAGGACTTCGCGCTTATTAGTAGAAATTAACTGTGTTTAGAACATCGCTTAACGGTATATCGTTCATGGGGTGTCTAGGAAAGTGTTCACGGCGAAACCGCTAAAAGAGGAAGGGTTATTTTAATTAAGGAACTTAGCGAAAGTGTTGGAAAACCTCCCCTTATCTCTGCACTTACCTGGCTTCGTGATCCGTATATCTTGAGCCCGTTTCTCGACACAGTTTTACTTTGACAATCAGGTTCTTGAGCAGGTCTAGTTGACTTAGCATAACATAGACTGCTAGGGGTGTGATATTCTTTGTTTCTGTGATATTTGTGAATTCTTGTTGATATGGGTGACACACAATTCAGTTCAATCTTTCACGATTCTTATTCTTTTGTTTATACTCAATCCCAATTCGTTTGTTCAAATTGCCAAAATTCTTCCCAAATTCCTGAAAACTGTCCTTTTCTAAGGGGTGACCAACCGTCCCAGAGTTTTGATAACAGCTACCCATCTAACACTCTTGAACCCAGTCCCACTTCAAACATAGATCAAATGATTGAAAATTTAGAGAAAGAGGTCGACAGGATAGCAGCTTTAGCATCACCACCATCACAACCCTCCCTTCCTGAAACAACTGACCCATCATTAGGGAATGATAGCGAGATGGATGCTAGGTTGACTGCTTTAGAGAAGGGTATTGAAGTGATGACTGCGGTCGAGAATCAAACAGTTGCGACGCTAGCCCTGTTTATACAGCATTCTGAGCAATTGTTTCATGCTCAAGCTCAATCTTTGGCTAGAATCGAAGAGCATGTAGCTGTGAGGATTTTAAGGAGTGAACACGGTCAATTGGAACCAAATAATGTCGATGTCTGTTATCTAAGAAGTCACCCTAGGGAGATAAACGATCTACCGAATTTTGATGATTTCATAGATGATGATAAGATTGAATTGACTGAGTGTTATCAGGACACACAAGAAAACCCTCCGAGTCAGTCCGACACTAGCCTTCAGGTACCAACAGAACCTCTTGTTACTCGTGATTTAGAGGTCCATTTAACTAAAGTACTACTTGAAGAGGAAATTCTTGAACCGACTGATTTTTGCATTCCAATTTTAGAGAAGGAAGCTTGTGATTTTGACGGGTATGGTCGGGATAAATTATTAGAGGAAATCAAAGATCAGGAACCTATAATTTTTTCTGAAGAAACGTTAGTGTGGGAACCTACCTTTTTAGATGATATGAACCTACCCAGATATGAATGTGATGAAGGAGAACTAGTTTTGGGAATTGTGAGTTGTAACCAAGAGAATAGGATTGTGGAGGATCTTAAGGAGGAAGGCAGCGTGGAAAAACGGTCTTTCATGCGGAGTTTTGAGGAGATATTTGCGGATGAACTTGATATTCTTTCTAAGTTTGAGTTAAGATCAATTCGGGAACATCCTATGAACCTTTCTTTTTCTGAATTTTTTGCAGATGAACTCCAGTTTTTAAATGAGCCTGACTTCGAAACTCAACACATACTTCGTGAAAATTCAATTCATTCGGGAAACAATTCTTTAACTCCTTTAAAACTTCATCTTTGCATTCAGCGTCTTCCGATCTCTACTTTCACACACCCATGCCCTTTAGTAACTACCAACCATTCTTTATATATTCTCCTTTTCTTTTTATTATACCTTTTCTTTTACCAGCCTTTACCATATATCGACAAAATTTTTGAATGGCTGGTATTAATTTCTGAACTAACACTATCTCTTAGCTTGCTAATATTGTAATTAGTCTTAGATTTTTTTTAGTTTTTGAAAATAAAATCTCACCCGTTTGGGGGTGAGTGCTGAGTTTTGGGGATAGCACATTATTAACTTCAGGTTTGAGTATGTAAATATATAAAGAGTGGGGTTTCTTTTTTACGGGGGTTTTTTTGTAAAAAAAAATTCCTTTATAAGCACCAGATCCATAGACCCGACCCTTTTCTCTCCTCACTCAAACAAATCTATCGGTTTCCTCTCCTCTCCCCAAAGTCTCCATCAGAACCCTAGATCCACCCCACCTGTTTCGACCGGCGATATCCTCACAAAATCCGGCATTGTCGGTCCTGCCTACTCCGATCGTCGATTGTCTTCGTTTGCTCTGTGGGAATTTTCCTTCCCCCCTCTTCAGCGTTGTTTAATTTTCCAGAAAATTTCAAAAACCCACAGATTATGGCTCCCTTTAATTTAAAGAAAAATTTTGTCGATGTGTTCACCCACGAGGTGTTTGGCAGTTATTTTTATGACGCTATTCAACAATTGGGTTGGGAATTTTTGCTATATGGGGATGAGGGGTTGTGTGCTATTGAGCAATTGGTAGATGAGTTCTACGATGCTCTACGAGAGTGTGAAATACTCCAGGACCGTATTCGTTTTCATTTTCGGAATAGAAGGAGGGTGTTTTCTGCTGAGACGATTTCAAAAGTATCAAACATCCCCATCCGACCGGTTTCCAGAGACCGTTAGAACTTGCCCAGTATAGGACGATCATGGGGTCAAGATGCGAGTTACGTGATGCTGGGCTAAATGCCCAGCAGATTTACCAAAACGTCTATACGGCTTGCCGCTGGGCTTACCGTAATGTCAGGGGATCATTCGAGTTTCCTCATTTCCGGCGATTGTGGGACATATTGTCCACTGTTTGATGACCAAGGATTATCAGTTTTGCACGGCAAGCATGCTATTTACCACAATCAAGGAGGGTATCGCGGCGCATAAATCGTTACTTCCCATCCTCATCACCCAGATTTGCCACAACTACATGGAGGAGGAGGATTTCGTGGCCTGCATCACTATGTACGACATTGTCCTGGTCGAGATTGAGAGTATCTCACTGGGTTATACTGACAGCAGGAGTGAGTAGCAGATCTGGTCACCCACTGACCCCAGCGAGCATGCGGCACCACAGACTTCCTCTGAGATTTACTTGGGAGAGGATGTTCCGACTGATCCATACAAGCTACACAGGATGGAGGTCCGTGGCATCAAGACTTTGATCCGGCAGAACAAGAAGATAAAAGAACAATTAAGCCACATCTTAGCGCACCAAGACGAGGCAAGTGGATCGAGCAAGACCAAGGGAAAGGGCAAGGCCAAGTGACGATGAGGACATTGTCATCTTCTGTTTGGGGGTTATCATTGTATCAGCATATAGTTTTGCATTTGCATATTTCCTGCATTTTAGCACTGTATATCATGTATCTTTTATTTTTATTTTTCATGTAGTTGCATTTCATGTTTTCTATTGTATTGCATTTTGATATTTGTATTCAAATGAAAAAACCCGTAAAAATTGAATTTTTTTCCAAACAACATAAAAACTTTTTTATCATGTTAGCTAGCGAGGGAACTTAGACTCGAAATCTGACGGTTCGGTCGATAAGATAGAAACAACTAAATCCTTTTCGAAAGATTGAAAACCCAAAAGATAACACTCCTTTGAGTTTAACCATAGCTAATATACTTCTTTTATATCACTGTACACATGTCATATATTCTTGAGAATTAGATGAAAGGTCTGACATGTCTCAAACTTTTAAAAATTGATAAACATCTTTAGGATCAAACAGGTTTGTTCCGAGTTTAGTAATATCAAGAAGAGTTCATAAAGTGAAGTAAATATGAAAAATATTATTGAGGTTTTAATAGAAGCTAAAGGTCTGAAAAATAACCCACCTGGAACCTAGTTGGAGTGATTACACACCTTATTCATATGAACACGTCTTCGGATTTAAAAAGAAAAGCTGGCTATATCTCCGTTCTCACTGCTTTCAGAATATTTAATACGTAACAAAATGAGTCTTTTGTTTTATGGCCTTGGTAACTTGGGTAATTAAGTCCTTGGGGTGTCTTCACACCTAATGCCCTAAAACCATCTGATTTGGGAGTCATTGACCCAAAACTCGCTAAGTTTCCAATTTCCAAATAAAACAAGATAAGTAAGTGTTCTCTCCAAGTTAAAAGTCCTCACGGTTTTTTGTGGGAGAATAATCTTGGCGAAAACAAGTTTTCAATTATAAAACAGTTTTTTCAAGGAGATATAAAAGTTTATATTTATAAAGACGTTTTTGTACGATCACGAAGGGTGTGTATAAACAATAACAGGTAAAAGGTAGGAGTGAAAAATAAGACTTGGTTCTCTGTTAAAATGATATAAATTCTAACTAGAAACCTAACTGGAGAACGAAAATTGAGAAAATCTTAAGTTTGTTCAAAACTCGTATGATCTTTTAGAAATTTATCCTGGTCTGTATTTATGATATGATGATCTTAATCAAGTTCTTAAAAACTTATAGAAAATATTCGCACAACCACGTAAAGACGCGTATAAGCTTATGTTAAATAAATTGTGAGGAGTGAAAAATAGGGTTTGACGTTTCTAACTTGGATAATAGAACTTCTAGCTTTGATTCTTAGCCTTAAGATTAGAATCAACAGTTTCTCCACGATACTAACTTGACTGGATTTTGTGGGTGTAATCCGCTGGAAACCCTCAGGAGACAACACTCCTCCTACTAGTGACACCTAGAGGTTTAACGGCTTGTTGCACGTTCTCAGTGCAATAGCGTTCCCTGCGAAAGTGAAGCTAAGATTTTTTTTTGTTTTGCTCGGGACGATCAAAAGATAAGTTTGGAGGTATTTGTTTATCACAGAAAACTGCAATTTAATATCGCTCGTTCATTATCTATTTTGTTATATATCGGTATTATTAACCAGTGTCTTCTCAGTAAATACAGATAACAGGTATTCGTGATATAATACTGGAAACACACTCAAAATTACGGATATAACATTTGGAAGCCGACACTGTAATCAGAACCTAAAACCGACCGATATTCAAAGAGCTCTTTTGCAAATAATCAACTGTACACAATTTTGGTCCAACACAATACTGGTGTACACTAGCTTTTTGATCCTATGACCATGGTGGGGGCTGCCATGACACAACTTATGCATGTGGGCACAAGTGGGTGTGTGAGGTAATGCTTAAAAAGTTATGATGTGATATAAAGCAACTAGTTTCCCTCCAAATCTTCTGAGCACAAACCAGGATTAAATAAAGAAATCAAACAGCACCAGAGATATGTTGGAGAGCACTCGAGTTCACCATAACAAAACGAGCCCAATTGCCCACAACAAAACCGGCGAGACCCCCCCAAAAGACCGGCATCACCGGGTCTCCTAGCTCCTTTTATCCCCATTTTCCTTCTGGTCATTTATTAGGGTCACATCAGTCCATCTACATTGTTTGTTTATTATGGGATGAGGCCTATAAAAACCAGAACAGATTAGAGCCAAGGGGCATGTAAAAAATTACACTATTTTCATTTCTTTAGTTTTGGTTTAGCTTGAGAGTTGTGTGGGCTTTAATTTGGTTTCTTCTTCTTCTTCTTTCTTGAAGTTTTCTTTTGAGAGTTTCATTATGGAGGTTGAACAAGTAACCAATATCTTGTATCTCAACTACATCAAGTGTTAAATAATATTGCTTTGTTCTTTGCTTTGTTCTTTTGCTTTGTTTCTTTACTTGCCTTTCTTTACATTATGTGTAACTAATCTCTTGGTTATGGTGATGGTGAGGAAATGAAATGAAAGGCTTTACCTTCCTCCTCCTCTTGTTCATCTTTAATGTGCTTATATTTGTGATTCTAACTTAAAAATTGTTTCATGTATTGATGTGGTATAGTATTTTGAAACCGTGATTACTTTGTAATCTCTTCATATACCATATTCACTCTCTTTCCCCATTTCACAACGTTTAATTTAAAATCAATTTGGTGTTAAGTTTGCTAAGTTTAGATATGGTATTTTGTGATCAAGTGACTTGAAAAATCTCTTGGTTTCATATACCATATACTATCACAAACATTTAGCACACTTAACACTAAAACCAACTGCTCTCACTCGCTAATTTGTATTTTTGATGTTGTCGTATACTTGCTAACCCTTGTGCTTAGTGTTGATATCTCAAGCTTGGACATACAAACGGTAAGTGAACAATACGGACTCGTTTCGTATTTGCGTCGAATATCGGCAACTTGACGACTTGTGCTTCGCAACCGTCTTGACAAGGCATGCTTCACGTCGGGATTGACACAAGGACGGTCAACTCACGATCAAGGGAGCGTCGAAGATATCGCCGCGATTCAACCATACGAGCAAAAGCCACAGCCACTTCTTCTTAACTTGCTTTCTATATTTTCGTATTTTTATTTTTTTAGTGACAACTAAACCAATTCGTTATTTGTTGAACTTTAAGCAACAAAACCTAATACACAATTCCCTACGGATCGACCCGTACTTGCTGGCTCTCTATAACACGCCGTGTACTTGCGGTTTATAAATTTTAAAATGAGGCCGAGCTCGCGTGCGCAACCATTTCTCAAAACGATCTCAATTTCCAAAACATACACGTTTGCACGTGCGGGTAAAGGCCCAACAACAGGGGTTGATGCGGACTCACCTGCAGGGCAAACATTTTCTTTTCTTTTTTTTGTTTCTTTCCACGATGCTCTATCATTTCAGCTTTTTATATTGCGAAAGTCGTGATTGCCCAATCATTTCGGCTATTTTTCGCGGTGCCCAATCATTTCGGCTATTTATATTTTTACTCGCTATTTTTTATTACGAGTTGCCCCATCATTTCGGCTATTTCATATGCATATATTTTTGGCTCGCTGATTTTTATTGCGAGTTACCCCATCATTTCGGCTATTTCATATGCATTTTTGGCTTTCTAATTTTGTTGCGAGTATGGAACTTGAGATCTGATACCAATCTTAGCATCAACATCGCTGTGACTGGAATATGGCCAGGAGCGAATCATCATTTGCCTTGAGAGAACTTAGAATTTGCTACCAATTTAGGCATCAGCATCGCTACCACTGGAATGTTTCCAGGAGAGAATCATCATCTGCCTTTGCTGATTTGAACAAAGGTGGCTTAGAAAACAGGGTTAGGATCCTGCCGACTAAGGCTTTTTGACTTCATGAGCCGTAAATGTCTCATAAAGGTAATTCTCCCTACGAGTCATGAGGATCTCGTAGGTGTATTTTATCCTTAGGAATCGTGAGGATTCCTAAGTGTGTGTTCTCTTATAAGTCGTAAGGATCCCATAAGAGTATTTTCTCCTTGGAAGTTGAGAGGACCTACAAATGTTGTTCATCATATGAGGACATTTCTCGTCATTGGTGAAACTAGGTGATGGTACGTTTATTTGTGCCCGTGGATTGTATACAAGGGCCGATATTGGACTGCCTGTAGGGCAACTTGGGGGATATGACGGCTTAAGAAAAGGTTCAGATCCTTATAGCTTAAGGCTTTTGAATCTTATGAGCCGTGAAGGTCTCATAAGGGGAATTCTCCTTACGAGTCGTAAGAATCCCGTAAATGTAATTTCTCCTTAGGAATCATGAGGATTCCTAAGTGTGTTGCTCCTTTTATGAGTTGTAAGGATCTCACGCAGGTATTTTCTCTTCACAAGGTCGAGAGGACCTTGCAAGTGCACATGAATTTTTTTTTACAAGTCTGCAACCTATTCGGTTTTTCACAAACTCGCCGACTGTCCTGCTGTTTTTACTCACGGCGCCCTTTAGGGTTTTCATTCGTGCCCATTTTGCTTGTGGACACACCGTTTTTTCTTCTCTTTATTATTATTTTTTAACGAGATTGCGCCCTTCCGGGTTTTCACAGACTCGTCGGCAATCCTGCTATTTTTACTCACGGCATCCTTTCGGGTTTTCATCCTTGCCATTTTGCTTGTGGACATACCTTTTTTTTGCGAACGATGAAACTTTCAAAAATAGTTTCTCCATAGGCGACCCATCTGTTTTCCGGTGGGACTTAAGGTTGGCTTTATTGCTGGAGTAGCTGTGTAGCCGGTAGGACTTGAGTTGCAACTTTTGCCGTTGGGGCTTCGATTGCAATATAGATCTCAAGAGAGGATATCGCCGTATTTGGGGCGATGTGCCATGTTTGAGGCGACACACTAGTTTAGGGACTTTTCGGTCCATTATCACCATATTTGAGGCGAATTTCTAGTTTAAGGACTTTTCGGTCCAACATTCTCATTCGGTCGCGAAGTTGCATAACTCACCCCTTCCAACTCTTGTTTGCTGAGACGCTGCTTATTGTCCTTTGTTTGCATGGACACTTCATGCCTTAGACTAGTTTTACCTTCTTGGACTTCTTCATCTATCATCATGCCAATCGGGTTGTTTTGCAGGAAGTACTGGGCATTTTAAATAGCACCTGCCCCCTGCTTATCAATGTCGCTTTCCGATACCGATGGAGCGTCTTCTTCATATATAAAGGAACGAGATATCATATCATTCCTTCTGCCGAGTCTTCCTCTTCCTTGGAAGAATGAATTTGACTTGGGGTTTTTTCCTCATCGTCTGATTCGGAGTGGGACATGGGTTTTACATCCCTCTCATGGTTTTTTGATTCAAGTGGGATATTCCACTTGATTGCAGAACCCGCTTGTAAGTCCCTTGATATTCTATCTGTTCTTTGAGAAGAAAGGACCATCCCACATAGAGATTCTTCCGCCAGTGAGAAATATGCCCCTGTGTATATCTCGGGAGGGGGAGCGAGTACCTACGCCATCGCTATTTTGGCGACATGTTGCTTCAAAGTCGCTCATTTTTTGTTGAGCGTGGGCGAAAAATGCCACCTTACCTCTGCTTTTCATTCATCTTCATCGGATGATGAAGGGTCTTGACCCAGTTGATCCAATCGAGTCGTTTTATCCATGAGCTCTTGGAAGGTTGTCGGCTTGAAAAGGGCCGTAAATGGGAACACCTTTTGAATTTGTTTCAAGGGTGGCTATGAACATTCCCACAGCTGTAGCTTCGTCGATACGTTGCTCGCATTTTGACCAGAGATTTCGCCATCGGGTAACATATTAAAACCAAGTCTCATTCGGTCTAACCCTTTCATTAACCGACGTCGTTACGGTAGTGCGTTTATTCACACTAGCAAACCTCTGATAGAAGAGCATCTCCATCTTGTAGAAGGTATTCACGGAGTCATTCGGGAGTTCCACATACCATTTGAAGGCAATGCCCGCCAGACAGCTGACGAACTATCAGAGGAGAAGTATATCATTCTCTCCAGTGTTACCGCACATGAATTTAAATCGCGCAATGTGCTCGTGAGGATTCCCAGTTCCTTTGTATATGTGGAGTCAGAAGTATGTATTCTAGCGGGTACTGTATTTGATCATAGCACGCCGGATACGGTCGACCAGTCTTGATTGGCCTATTTGATGCTTCACTGGCATGGTGAGTTTTGACTTGCTGAGCGGTATATGTGTCCAACTTTTCTTTTAGGAATCATTTCCTCCTCAGCCGTTGATGAGGTTTGCAGTGGATTTGAAATGTCATCCTTATCTTTAAGACTGACTACCGGCGGTTCATCTGCCAGTGGTTCCGATTGAACCATCATTCCAGCCATATTCTGAATCAGAAGAGCCATCTGGTTCATTTTAGTGGACATTTCTGCCGCTTCTTCATCTCTCTTTTTTAGAGCACGCTTAAGGAAATCTATATCCGACTCCTTCTCTACTCTTTCTTCGGGTGCGTCCTCGGGATTTTTCTTAGGTGATGGATTACCATTTGTTGCCGCCTGAGCGAGCATCTCCCACAGCTTTTCATGTTGCAGTTGAAATTTTGTCAAGGACCGAGTTTGAGGTCGGTGACTAGTAGAAGCTCGAACTTCGTCTTTAGAATTCACCACATAGACTGTATGAACTACCATGCCCCCAAGCTTGGGGTGTTTGGAGTTTTGGCTTTTGGAGTTTGCTTCGGGCACTTGAGCTTTATTAGGCCTCTCTTTTTTGTGAAAAGCCGCTTTGGTTTTGGGAGGAACCGCTGTATCAGGATCCGTCTTGGGATTAATCCCCTTGTATTTGAAAGGGGATTTATCAGAATTTGGCTGACGTTTAGAGGAAGAGCCGCAGACGATGACTGAGTCCTTCACCTGCTTCCACACCTTATATATAGATGAAGAAAGTTGTTTTAGGGAGCGAACTGGTTTCTGCTCTCGTGGGATCTCCATGGGCTACGGAGATTTCTTCAATATCGCGGTGGGAGAATTTTGTCTGACCTTTTGCAATAGTTTGAAGCTGTTCCCAGTTGGAACAACAACATTCATCACTAGGGTTGAAACAGGACCATACGGAGAACTGCCCCCAGCTCATTTTGTATGATGCTGATATCGACGTCGACCGTTTCTTACGTCCGGGATTTGTTTTGCTTCAGGATTTTGCCGAGTCTGCTCCCTGTTTCCTTTGAGAGCTTGAATATTCTGTCCTCTGTGTCGACCTTGGTCCTTGGCAGGTGCCAGTTGTTTGAGAACTGATTCCGTCGGCAAATCTTCTGCTTGGGGAGCTAGCATGTAGAAGACAGACTTTTTCTGGGGTTCCTCCTTCGACGTTGAGGCACCGAGGGTGGGAGGTGGGAGTATCGACCCAAAGAGAAGCCAGTTAATTTCTTGAAGAGCCGGATTGCAGAGATTTAAGGCTGCAAGTGGCCCATACTTTGTTAGTTGTATGTATGCCCTAGAGGCCAGTATTGTACATATGATGTATATTATATTGGATGCTTGGATATATATAGAGAGGACTTTCTTGCTCGATATGATAGTATGCTATCTGGTTGCTCTTTATCTTAACATGTATACTTGTCTCTTGATACTGTCTTATGGTTACATGTTGGTAAAGCCCTTAGGATGTGTACTTGACTACCAGGACTATGATGCAGATCATACTAGTGGGGCCATGGTAGTCCATAAGTTCATTCTTTAATGTTCATAGTCGTCGGTGTATCGAGACAGGGCATCGATATACCAGAGTAGATTAGCGTATACGCTTCTCGACCCATGAGATAGGCGATGGATGATCCCATATCTATTGGTGTTTGACATCAGAGATGGTATACGGGTGCTCAGTGGAGACTGGGTACACTGGACGGACTCGCCGAGAACTCCCAGATGGTATTATACCTCACGTCAGATGGCAGTTCTCTGGTGACACTTGTACATGTTAGTTTGTAGACCCGAGATCGTCATAAAGTCTTGTGTGATTCCCACTGTGCTTTGATTTCCACCTTACCACGTCCAAGAGGACGTGCAAAACGGTGGTTTTTGGGTACAGTCCCGAGTCACATGGAGGCAATGAGCAATAGCAGGGGTTTCGTCTCTCCCGGTATTGGGGGTTGATGTTGCGCTGTGCTCGATTGGCCATAACAGGGAAGTCCCTGGGCAGGGCTGATTTAGAGATTTACTGGTAAGAGTTACCAATAGTTTCTCGACCCGTTATGAGCCTCACATCGGCATGACTTATCGGTTATTGGGGTCTGACGTTTACCACCCCTAGACCTTATATGCGACATATCAGACGAGGAGACCGGACTGTACGGCAAGTGTTACCGTCAGGCTTTGGTAGGAGTTGGAGCGGGCTTGCTTGCTTATCTTCTGATCGCTCAATACCCAGGTAGCCGTTATGTCCAGCTAGTACCGCTGATGGCTTGTGGATGCTTGATGTGATCATCACCTACTGCCGGCGTATTGACAAGTCTTTAGAGTCCTACATAGAGGTTTTACTGGCTCAGGCAAAACGAAATAGGAGCACACATGCGATATGTGCGGGACCGAAAATAATGCGTGTATGTGATACCGTATTCTATTCTCGCGACTTTTGTATCGGTCGGTTATATGTGATATAGCCGGGTTATCGAATCAAGTGTTGATTCGATAAGATGGTACATTTAATGTTAGTCGATTATATGTGATATAGCCGGATTATTAAATCAAGTGTTGATTTAATAATTTAATGTATAATTGTATATTTGATATACTAATTTACATTAACTAACATTAGCTCACTTAAGCATTCTTTTCTCACTTGTGTGTACATGTTATATATATGTGATATATATTGATGTGCATTATTTATTTTAGTGTGTCATGGTTGTTGATACACTATACATGGGTGTATGAGACATACACCATTCTATTTATAATGGTGGGTTATTAATGTTTAAAGTAATTACAAAATTAGTGGATTATTTGTTAAAAGCATGAAGCTTGTAGAAGCTTGTATGTGCTTTGAAAAAGTCCACTCACTTTGTTTTACTTTAGATATTTGTTAACCTAACCATTTTAATTAGCCATGGTTATGCCTCTACATGAGTTAGTATATGATACACACTCACCCATGGTTCACTCTCTCACTTGATCATTATCTCATTCTCCTCTTCTTTCTTCATCTTCTTCCTCCAAAAGAAAAAGCTCTCTAGGGTTTGAAAAAAGTGAGAAAGTATTGTGAGAAAAAGAGTTCTAAAGTGAACCCTGTTCCTTGATTAAGAAAATCAGGAAAAAGCTTCAGAGGAAGTATCACGTGCTCACACGTGACTAGTGGTCACGTGTTGGCACGTGATGGTTGAGCAGCGGTAAAGAACATAGCGCAGAAGAAGAGTCCCTTCAGGGGGTCACGTGCTTACACGTGACTAGTGGTCGCGTGCTTGCACGTGACCGGGGGTCACGTGCTCACACGTGACCAAAGGTCACGTGGCCATACGTGACTGGCTTTAAAAGCCTTGCTATTCAACAGAATTAAATTCTAAAAAAAATATCATTTAAATCTTTCCAAAATGGAGAAGAATTATGTAAAACCGTTGGATTAAAAATCCGAGGGTGATTAAATATCACCAATTTATAGAAAAATCTTGGACATGGAAAGATTTCCCCCTAAATCTAACCGAAATAACAAAAGAATATCTTTGGATTTAAAATCCAACGATGAATAAAATTCACCTAATAATTTAAAGGCCCGGATCAATGATGAAAATAAATCAAATCTCTCAATAAACAAATCAAATCTTTCAATGAAAGATTCACTAAACAGATTGATTCTTTTCCTTCTCCTATAAATAGGTGCCAAGGGAGAGAGTTAAAAAAAAAAGAAAAAAGAAAAAAGGGGAGAGAAAAACAGACAGAGAGAGATATAGAGCCTTAGAATCTTGAAAATTCAGAAGGAAGAATTTGATTCTCTGCAAAGAAAAACCTTAGGTAAGAAAAGAGAGACTTCCAAAAAGAGAATTTAATTCTAAAAAGAGTTTAACTCTTCTATAAAGAAAAGAACTTAGTTCTTTCTCTGGTTGAAGATCTGCAAAGTGCACATCTCCCCATAAATTGAGAATTTAATTCTCATTGGGTTGAGATCCTGCCATGCAGATCTAAAATATAGAGGAGGAATTGAGTTTTGAGAATTTAATTCTCATAAGAGTTATAGGAATTTAATTCCTTTTAGATAAAATTAGGGTTTAACCCTATATTATAGGAATTTAATTCCTTCAAAATGGACAGAACTAGGGTTTAACCCTAATTGAGAACTTAATTATCTCAAACTCACAGGAATTTAATTCTTTTAAAAAAAAGAAATTAGGGTTTCACCCTATGATAGAATTTAATTCTTTACATATATGGGGAATTTAATTCCTACAGAAAAGAAATTAGGGTTTAACCCTATCTAAGAATATAATTCTTCAAAAGAAAAGTGGGAATTTAATTCCTTTAATGTTATTGCTAGGGTTTAACCCTATGAAAGATTTAACTCTTAAAAAGATAAAGAGATTTTCAAACATGCAAAGAACCAGAGTCACGTGCTACCATGTGACCCATGTAAAGATCCACAGAAAAGAACTTTGAGGCAACGCCTCATGTGCCCCACGTGACCCCTGAAGCACACAAAGAAAAAGCAAAAGAAACAGAAGCTATGGGTGCTCGCACGTGCCCCACGTGACCCCTTGGCAAAAGCTTTAGCAGAAAAATACCCAAATTCCCGCCACGTGACATCACGTGATGCTCCAAAGTAATCAATACTTTTGACAGAACAAAATAAAGGGAATCAGGGCGCTCTCACGTGCTACACGTGACCCCTATTTCTTTAGTGTTTAACACTAATTTGAGATCTCTGTTTCCAGTGTTTAACACTGATTTTCTTAGTGTTTAACACTGATTTTCTTAGTGTTTAACACTAATTTGAAAACTCTGCTTCCAGTGTTTAACACTAATTTGAAGACTCTGTTTCCAGTGTTTAACATTGATTTTTTTAGTGTTTAACACTAATTTAAAAACCCTGTTTCCAGTATTTAACACTGATTTTCTTAGTGATTAACACTAATTTGAAAAAAACCCTATCTACAGTGTTTAACACTATTACCTTCTGATGTTTGACACTACATCAAGAACTATGTTTCCAGTGTTTAACACTGATTGTACTCTTAGTGGCTAACACTAGTTTAAGGAATCTATCTCTAGTGTTTAACACTTTTGATCTTTAGTGTTTAACACTACTCTTAGCCAAGTTGGCTGATTTTTCAGAGGCAAAGCCTCTCCTTCAATGGACCAACAGAGGGCCAATATTCCAAACATGATTGGACTTAGCCCAAGAAGGCAATAAGTCCTCAATCCAGACTCAACTGAGCTAATGTGCTCATAACATAATGAATTGGTCTTGATTCCAAATTGGACTACAGATCATTTAATCTACTTTGGTTCAAGGGTACATCTCTTCACTCCTTTGATACTTGTCGTTGTAATTCCTCAACGTCTTCAAAGAGGTGACGGGTCCCGACAACCACACATTGATACAGACTATGGGGTCCTTAAACTCATGGACTATGACGTCCTTAACCTTGACCGGGATGTCTTAAAACTAACAATGGACTGTGGGGTCCTTAAACTCATGGACTATGACGTCCTTAACCTTGACCGGGATGTCTTAAAACTAACAACGGACTGTGGGGTCCTTAAACTCATGGACTATGATGTCCTTAACCTTGACCGGGATGTCTTAAAACTAACAACGGACTATGACGTCCTTAACCTTGACCGTGATGTCTTAAAACTAACACCGGACTGTGGAGTCCTTAAACCCTCGGACTATGATGTCTTTAACCTTGACAACAACGTCTTAAAACTAACATTGGACCGCAATGTCCTTAAACTACCTATCGACCGCAATGTCCCTAAACTAAACAATAGAGCTCAAATGCTCTTTTGTTGGATCTAAACGATCCCGTTAAGTTGATCTTAGTCTGAAATGAGACTAACGTATCCTTAACAAATGGTTAAGTTGATCTTAGTCTGGAATGAGACTAACGTATCCTTAACTAACGTTTTAGTTGATTTTAGTCTCAAATGAGGCTAATATATCCTTAAACCCAAACCCCCAAACCCAAATCTAAGATAATACGGATTTGGACTAGTCCACGCCCTACGGGCGACAACATAACTTAGTCTCCGTATACAATCCATGGGCAACCACAAACAAAACAAACACCCACGACACGAAGTGACCATCTGGAGAAGGAGAAAGTTGTTACCGCGATGCGGTAGCGTAATTAACTGTAGGGGCTTGCGCCTGCAGGGAAGAGCGTCCCCACAATCAAAAACCCCTCAAGCGAGGGGGAATCTGATGAAGTCTGCTACATCGGCCGCATCCGTCTAAACCTTCGATACATGGTGCCATAAATCAACTTGGTATCTTCGAAGAGGTGGACGGATATCACCGATTAGCATCTGCCCCGAATCTCAGGCGAGAAGTCTTGTCGCGCCGTCTTTCGGAGGGGAACAGATTCTGGCACGCCCGGTGGGACTTTTTTCTCTTTCCACTCCACACTTCATGTGTCGTGATTCGCGAACCAATTGCGGTTCGCTAATGGTTGCCCTTGGGTTTCGAAATACTAAGATTTGGTGTTTCGTTTGCTGCAGAAAGCAAAAGGATCAATGGCTGGCAACTGCTCAAGCTGCTCCAACTGCAAATGCAACCGACGCTCCGCCTCACCTGGAGGTGTAGCCTATGGACCACAGGCTGCTTCCCTGTTTACTATGCCTGTGGAACAAGTGACTCAAGCTACCACCGGTCTGTTCTTCGGGACCATGCTCCCGCCTGCAAGCTTCACCATTCCAGTGCCTGCACCGGAAGCGCAAAAGAAGCCGGTCTTCCATCAGCTCACTACTACCACGGCCCCTCTCAACGGGTCGTCCAATGCCAAGCCGGCAGCCTCGGTCTTTACCAGGCTGAACCTGAACTCTGATGGGCCTACCAAGAAGCTCATGACCCCTGACGTGGCCATTGCGAAGAAGACAGCCATCTCCATCCCTGAGGTCGTCAAGGCAGCTTCTACTGCCAAAGAGTCGGTCTTTACAAGACTGGCTGTCCCAGCTCCCGCTCCGGCTCGAAGGTCTGTCTTTGACAGATTGGACACCGCCACTCAAAAGAAGTCAGTCTTCAATAGGCTGACACCAGCGGCGTCTCATCTACACAGGGGGCAAGACGAAACCATCCCCATCACCGGACCAGCCCTAACAGCTCGACACGCTCGACATCATCACTGTCGCCGAGTAAGGAAGGCCGGGGGCAACTCTCCCTCAGGGCTAACTCCACCGGCTCCAATGGTGGAAGTTAATGCTGCTGTTCCAACTGGGAACAGCTTTGAACCGCTAAGGAGGGTACGCAAGAACTCTCCGACTGCCACGTTGAAAAGATCTCCTCCACCTGCAGAGAGTGTTACAGAAGCGAAGCCGGAGCAGCCTCTTCAACGGCTGTCCTCCAAAATTTATGAGGTCTGGCGGCAGGTTCGGGACTCAGTAGTTGATCAAGATTACCCTCTCCGACAGAAAAGGGCGAAGGTTCAAAAAGAAAGGAACCGTCTTGCTAAGCCACAGAGGACAACAGCTAATTGGGTGCCCACTACAACGGCCCCCTCGACTTCAACTGCTCAAAAGGAGAGGAAGCCAAAGAAAGTCCCCACGCCTACGGCGAATGTCAAGGGTAGTGGACCCAAACGCCCTAAGTCCGAGGGCATGGTGGTACACACCGTTTACATGGCGTCTGGGAAAGAGGACAGCCGTACATCCACGGGTCACAGACCGCTCACGTGATCGGTGACTAAAGCTCAGGAGCAGCAGCAAAAGCTCCAAGAAATGATGACCGCGATGGCCTCACTCACTGGGCCAAAAGAAAGTCCCGAAGCGTCCTCGAATCAACGCCAAGAGCAAGAAACCAACGCCGAATTCCTTCGGAGAATACTGGAAAAGAAGGATAAAGAGGTTGCGGAACAAGCAGCCAATATACAACGAATAGCCCTTCTGTTTCAGGATATGGTAGGTATAATGATCCAACAAGATCCTCCTGCTGAAGACCCTCCGATCGTCCTCGAAGATGACAAAGGAGAGACTTCGAATCCTCCACCGGCTCTTTCAACGGCCAGAGAGGAGACAATTTCCAAGGCCGAACTGCACGAATACATAGCCCAGCAGATACGAGTTCACCAGGCAACTGAGGCAGCCGACCAAGTTGTCAAAACGGGGCGACCATATCCGAGCTGGTATGATCAGATCAAATACCCGCCGGGCTACACGATCCCAAAATTCCATGTCTATAAGGGGACAGGCAATCCCCATCAACATATTGCCCAGTTAAGGGCTCTTTGTGGCAACACCGGCGGCGATGATAAGCTCTTGCTTCGCCAATTCGTCGGCAGCTTATCGGAGACGGTGTTTGAGTGGTACTCCGAGCTTCCAAATGACTCCGTCAAAACTTTCGCAGAGATGGAGTTGCTATTCACTCAGCGTTTCGCAAGCGCCAGCGAACGCACCCCGATAACAGCATTAATTAATGCAAGGGTGAAGCCGGGCGAAACCTGGGTTCAATATACAATCCAATGGCGGAACTTGTGGTCGAAGTGCGAGCAGCGCATCGAAGAAGCACTAGCGGTGGGCATGTTCGTGGGCACCCTAGATCCTCACGCGACTATTTCACAGTTCATGATGTTCTTTAAACCGTCCACGTTCCAGGACCTAATTGACAAGTTGGCTCAGATGGATCAAATGGGTCACAGACCGTCTCCCCCGAAGCCGGAACCGCGAAACGACAAGGGTAAAGGGAAGGCAATCTTCGTCGCGAACACCCAACAGCAGCCTAGTACCCCAAAGCTAGCAGATCAACTGGAAGAGAGACGGCGCTATTACAATGAGAAAATGAAGCGTCCTTACTCATTCCCACGGGACAAGACGAAGAGGCTGTTCGAGCTGGCTATGCGCAACAGGCTTATCAACTTGCCGAATCCCAGGCGACCGCCGCAACCCAGCGAAGTGAATAATCCTAATTATTGCCCTTACCATCAAACGGTAAGTCACCCGATCGAGGATTGCTTCGTCTTTAAAGGATGGATTGAAGATCAGTACCTACAAGGCAAGTTTGCGCTGTCCGAGAAGTGGAAGGTGAACCCGCCCCAACCATACACTCCTAAGAAGACGGACACACCGGGGGCAACTTGTTCTTTCATTGAAGAAGCTCCATGGGAAATTATGCTGTCAGCCAAAACCAAAAGGATGCTGAGTGATCTTCATACGTGCTCGGCGGTCAGATGGAAGAACCCGCTTGAACCTCAAATCATCTAGGGGACGCTGAAGCCGTGCCCAACTCCAAAGATTGGTGGTGATGGCTCAAGTACTCACACCTAGCCGTCGAAATCTTCAAAGAAGAAGAAGAAGAGGACCAAAAAGCCCATGAAGCCTGGTGACAAGCGCACGGACTTACAGAAAAAAATTGACGCTCTGGAAGAGTACAATCAAAAGGCGCGGACTCCCATCACACTCCAAGAGTTCCTCAACCACGTCTTTCAGAAGGAAGATGATGAAGAAAGCTCGTCAGATAAATCCGAGGGATACGTGGAGAGTTGTCATGTGATCTCCCACTCATTTACGGATGATGAAAAAACTCCTGGCACTGAGAAACTGGGGGCAGAGCCTAAACCGGAGCTTGTATGGCTGTCAGACGAAATGATCGACGCTTTTCTGGATGAGATTCGTCTGAAAAGTAATGCCGATCGGGAGCGTGAGATGGACGCATCAGAAAGAGCCAAACGCGGGCGGCTAAACGAAAGAGTTGAAGCACCCCCGCCAGATCAAAAGACATCCGATGCGGATAAAAACATATTCAAGACGAGGAAAATGTTTGCCAAAGCCATATCAATGGGAATGGAGTTACCACCCTCGGAAGAAAACACGCTCGGTGGAGCAGAAATGCATCTTGATTACTGCTCATATCATCGGAAGATTTCACACCCTACTGAGGAGTGCGACACTTTTAAGAGATGGTGGCAGAGATATGTTGCTCACCGGCAACATTTTAAGCGAATGAAACGCAGAACTCGTCGGGAGCAGAGAGGTACGACCGAAGGGCACAAAAGAACTACCGGCAACTGTTACACGGTCAACGCCGGAGGATCACAAGTTCTCACCTTTGGGAGCGACTCTGAGGAGGAAATGGCTCTGGGCCCTCTCTTCAAAGAATCCGTCTTAGGGAAAGAGGAAGAGCCAGAGGCCTGCGAAAACATTCAGCTGCGCAATCGCACGCTCCCGGAAAAGAATCTCGGAACCACAACCAGAAAAGATAAGGGAAAGGAAAAGGTCGCTGAGGTTATCGCCTTAGATGACCAAGTCATGAAAGAATTGACTGCCAAGGACCCTCCTAAGAAGAATAAAGTGGACTACAACATCCTAGCGCACCTGAGGAAGCTACCCTCTCAGCTCAGCATTCTCGATGCCCTCTTATTATCAAAAGAAGCGAGAGATTCATTAATCAAGGAGCTGCAAGAGCCCGAGTAGTTCCAAGCCTTCCTCGCCGAAGAAAGGATGAAGGATGAACTAGAAGAAGTACACACAGCCGATGTCATGTTTGGTGATGAGGACCTTCTCCTTGGGACGTGCGACCACAACCGTCCCCTCTATGTCTCAGGATACTGCCACGATATAAAGATAGGCAAAATCCTGGTCGACAATGGGTCTTCCGTTAATCTCCTCAACGTGCGAGTGTTGAAAGAAATCTGCATGAGCGTTCAACACCTCGCTCGTGATAAGATCACCATCTCCGGGTTCGACTCCCAATCATCACGGACCCTTGGGTCTGTAATACTGACGCTGCGCTTCGGACTGCTTGTCACAGACATTAAATTTCATGTCATTGACACCAGGACATGCTACAACGCCTTGCTCGGTCGTCCTTGGTTACACGAGTATAACATCATCCCTTCTACGCAACATCAGTGTATGAAGTATTTCAAGGATGGTCTCGAGTATACCGTAACAGGAGAGCTGAACCCGTTCTCCGTGAACGAAGTCCGCAAGTACGAAGATGCAAAATACTTTTTGCCAGATTTCGAGGACACAGAGAGGTGTCGCAAACCGGAGAACAAAGCCGCCGCCACCATTCCTGTTTTCGGGAGTGATACCGAAGAAGAAGAAGAGATAGTTTACGCTGGGCCGTCTCGACGCAATAACCTGGGGCCGTCCGCCCCCATATTGATCTTCGGAAGCGACTCAGAAGATGAGGTTAATGCTGTGTTCTCCAATCGGCCGTCAATACAAGCATTCCCTGGTGATGATCAGAGTTTGCAAATTACCATGATTCCGCGGGAGCACTACAAAGACCTTGACTCACTTGAAGCTTACAATGTGCAAGACCTGCAAGCATTTTACGTCCCTCCCAGGCGAAAATGCGATCCTATTCTATCGGTCCACGGAAATAAGAGTGGAGAAAGAAATCTGGCACGGCGCAGATTCTACGCTTGACAGGCTCCAACCCATCCGTTTGCCCAGTTACTACACGATCGGACTAAAAAGGCTATTGAAGCGCCAAGGGGTACCTTTAAAATAGACTATTCGACAAGCTCGGTTCTACAACAGGATTTGGGATGTGCCTGGGACTCAGCGCAAGTTGCCCAACAGGAGAATGGAGACGCTTGGGCTTGGATATGTGAGATCCGGAAAACGGGAACGAGTCCACGGTAGCTACGCCATATATAACTTCGATGAAGAAGAGGATGCCCTGTCAGAAAACACCGACCCTGTATCAAAACTAGATCCCGCAATCAAAGTGCCGAGTCTGTCATTTGAAGAACGAATGGACAAGCTCATCAGGAAAGCGGGTCAAAAAGCTCGGGACGACCATAACCGCGAAATGGCCATCTACGAGAAAGCCAGGACGCAACGTCTTCTTCAACAGGCTGCAAAAGACGAAAATGTTCCTCCCTGTAAACCTGTTGTGCAAAAGGCCTGACGCAGAGGCATAAATAAGTCAAAGAGTGGAAAAGGCGTTCGGCAGCGATAAAGCGGGACTAAAAAGTCACGCTGTCGAGAATCAAGTGGTCTGGATTCGTCCCTTATGATGAAGATGAGTCGAGCATACTCCTTTCCGCAAGATAAGACAAAGAAGATACTTGACCTAGCTATAAAGCACCAAATGCTTATGCTTCCGGAGTCCAAGCACCCCGAACAAGCAGGTAAAGTCTCATACCTGAACTATTGCTCTTATCACAGGGTAATAGGGCACCCTCTTGAAGATTGCTTCACCTCCAAAAATTGGATCGAGGATCAGTATTAGCTCGACAAGTTCGCTCTATCTGACAGTTGGAGGGTAACACCGCCACAGAAACATGAGCCCAAAGCCACGAGAGCAGAACCAGATCCACATCGATCTTAGAAGTGAGCTCGTGCTTGTCATATGATAACGATATCAAAAGAAGAGACCGAGAATGTGGATGACCTTCCCTGGTGCTTTGAAAATAGCAATGACGAGGTGATCTCAGAATTCCTACCAGCGCCGAAAGAGCTGGAAGATGGAATACATACCACTGCGGATAACCTCAAGAAAATTGAGTTGAAGACGGCGAATGACCCGCGACCGACATTCGTTAGTGAACTGCTATCTGAAGAAAGGGTTGCTTCATTAAAAGACGTGCTCATGCAGTATAGAGATTGCTTCGCGTGGAACTATTCCGAAATGCCAGGACTAGATCCAGAAATTGCTGTGCATAAATTGGCGATATCCCCGGACGTTAAACCAATCAAACAAGCATCGAGAAGAATGCAGCTCGAGCTTGAGATGAGCATTAACGCTGAAGTTAAGAAGCTGATCGACTCCGGCTTCATCCAGGAAGTTCAATATCCTGACTGGATCGCCAATATCGTCCCGGTAATGAAGAAAAATGGGACGGTGCCCATATGTGTAGACTTTCGGGATCTCAATAAAGCTTGCCCGAAGGACGATTTCCCAGTGCCAGTCACCGAGCTGATGATAGATAACACGTCCACTCATGAGATTTTCTCCTTCATGGACGGCTCATCAGGATATAATTAGATAAAGATGCATCCCTGTTGGGGTAAAAATTTGCACCCCGGTTGACCGAGTCAAAGTCAAGGTCAACTCCCAAGCTAGGTGGGCCCAAGCCCAGGTCAAGCGGGCCCATGCCCAAGTCGAGCCCGCGGCCAGCCTCCCCATGCCAACAACAAAATCATGTAATAAATAATTTTTATGTGATTGTTTATACATGAATGTATGCAAAATGGGTATAAAGCCAATATTTTGTAAGCTCATGGCTTATGTGCAAAAATGAAATGGCACATGAGCCATGGGATAGGCAAAATGCCATTTTGTGAAGCCCAAGGGGCTGTATGTAAATATGTAAGCCTATAAAAGGCAACATGATGATGAATAAAGTAATACTTTTTATTCCCCCAAAAACTAGGGTTCTTTGTGCCTCCTGCTCCTTCTCCAAGGTTCTAAACCTTCTCATTTCTTTTGAATTAAATCAAGAGTTTTGCTCTTTCCTTTTCGAAACTAAGTAGTTTTCCACCACAAAACCCACAAAGGGGAACTCAGATCTCCCATCAGATCTCAAAAAGGAGTGATTTTTAAAATCTCCTACTTCTTGATCTTTAAGATCCGGCCAAACAATTGGAGGAAGAAGAAGAGCCCCCTTCATCAGCTTCAAAACATCCTAAGAGTTTTAACTCACTCACTCTCTCTCTCTCTCTATATATATATATAACAACAAATATTTCTTTTCTGAAGCATAGCTTCTGTTTCTGGGACTAAAAGCCCATTTTTCCTCACCGGCGCCCAAGCGCCGAGCGCCCACGTGCCGACACGTGGCGCGCTAGCGCTCGAGCGCCGAGCGCCCACGTACCGACACGTGGCGCGCTAGCGCTCGAGCGCCGAGCGCCCACGAGCCGACACGTGGCGCGCTAGCGCTTGAGTGCCGAGCGCCCACGTGCCTATACATGGCGCGCTAGCACTCGAGTGCAAAGTGCCCACGTGCCGACACGTGGCGCGTTTGCGCTCCAGCGCCCTGCGCTCGAGCCCAAAGCGCCCACATGCCGACATGTGGCGTGTTTGCGCTCCAGCGCCCTGCGCGTGAGCCCAAAGCGCCCACGTGCCGACACGTGGCGTGCTTGCGCTCCAGCGCTCTGTGCCCGAGCGCAAAGCGCCCACATACCGACACGTGGCGTGCTTGCGCTCAAGCGCACTGCGTCCGAGCGCAAAGCGCCCACGTGCTGACACGTGGCGCTCCTGCGCTCGAGCGCCCAGAGCTCATGCGCAAAGCGCCCATGTGTTGACACGTGCCGCGCTTGTGCCTAAGCGCACAGCACCTAAGCGCACAGCGCTCGAGGCGCTGGCCCCCACGCATCCTTTGGATGTCTTTTCCTCCTCTTGTTTATATATATATATATACATATGCATACATATGTACACATACACATACTCCACGACACTGCCCCTGCAAAAAACTCTGTGTGGCTCCCAACATATCCAAACCCCCCTTCAAAACACAACACACGTACACTGCACATCGAGTTCGCATGACCAGTTTAACCCGTCAATCGAAGGTTCCCTCGCTCCAAAGGCGAGGGGTAATTAACGACAGTTTAGTTCGCGGCTGCCGGAGATTCGGATCCCCATAATCATTAAACCCTGGCCTACCCTAGGCAGGGGGAATCTGTAGTACGCCTGACAAGCGCGCGCGTATTCCCATCTCAATGAGGTGACGAAAAACACCCTACAGATTCTGGCACACCCGGTGGGATCAATCTCTTCTCCCATATTTCGGGTTAAGCATTCATGCGAACTCAGTCAATATACATACCTATATTTATACTGAAATATTGCTTTTTCATGCAGGTTTTCAAGCAATCACCTTTCAACAATGTCTCCAAAGATGAACCCAGCTCCTATCTTCTACACGATGAAGATAGACTCCAGGACGGTCCTTCCGGCCAGTCTCGGGCGACAATGGGAGGAGCCGCTGCTACCATTTGTCTCTATTATGTTCATGCCAGTTGGCGCCATCCCAGCTCCTCAAGCCCCGGTGACAGACAAACCGGTCTCGAAAGGCAAGAGGCCAAATGTGGTGGTCTCGAAGGTGCCCCAACTCAAACGCAAATCGGTGTTTGAACGACTCTCCATCACTCCAGCTGGGGGCAAGGCCATCAACGTCAACAAGGCAGCGGGGCATCTCAGGCAAGCTCCAGTGGTACCCTCGACAACTGCTCGATCGAATATCTTCTTTAAGTTCCCTATCAATCGACTCACGTTGGCTTCCCAGAAAACGGATGTCCGCCAAGCCCTCAAAATCGAGAAGCTAAGGCAGAAAAGGCTCAGATACAGAGCCAACAAAAGGGCTAGGGCTCATGCTAGGCTGAACCTCATGAGGTTCGAGAAACAGGGTTACCCCGCCAAAGATGAGGGGATGGCTGAATGTGTTATCCACACCGTCTACATGGTGGGCACGCGTCCCAGTGACAACCTTCGCAGCAAAAGCAAGGATGGGGCCACCATATCTCAAATCCAACCTGGTGTGAATATAGCTGTCACTTCTCAAGACCAGTATCCTCCGGAGGGTGATGAAAATCCTCCCAGTGAGGTTGATAGGCAGAGAGAGCCCTCGGTCTATGAGGAGTCGGGCTCGGAAAGCGAAGATGAACCAACTTTCTGTCCCAAGAACGCAGAGCAACAACTTCTCCAAGAGCTCCGAAAACAGTTCAGAAGCAAAGATAAGGAGATGGCCAAGCTCTACACAAAAATTGACGACTTGACAAACGTCGTCTTACAGCTCACGGCCCAACTTGCCTCTCAGCCGCCCAATCAGGCGCAGGGCTCTCATGAACCGGGAAATGGTGTCCCGAAACAGCCGACGCCCGTTCCCTCAAATCCAAAAGTGGGCGGACAACATGAAAATCAGTCGCATCCTATCTCGGGAAATGTCTTGGCTGCCGATGACAGTAGCCCGCTAACTCAAGATCAAATCATGGATTTGGTTGCCAGCAAAGTCAAAACATTGGTGGCCGAAGTCGAAGCGCAAAAAGATATCAGCAGTAATGGGAGACCATATCTTGCTCAGTATGATCTGGTAGAATTTCCTAGCGGCTATTTCATCCCCAAATTCGGAAGATTCGATGGGACGGCAAATGCGAATCAGCACATCACCCACTTCAAAGCCTCATGCAGGAACACTGGGGGCAACGATTTGCTTCTCCTCCGCCAGTTCGTTAATAGCTTGACCGATGTTGCTTTCGACTGGTACGCGAGCATACCGGATGGCTCCGTTACTACTTTCGTCCAAATGGAATCTTTGTTTCGACAAAGGTTTATGAGCGTCAGCGATAAGATCACCATTGCAGAGCTCGTAAGGACCAAGCCCAAGAACAACGAAAGCAGCACGGATTTTATAACCCGATGGCGCAATCTCTCCGTCAAATGCGAACCGCCGATTGAGCAGGACCAATCTGTCAGTCTCCTCGTCGGAAATCTCAGCAATTGGATGGCCCCGTTTCTATGCACCGCGGGTCTCAAAACATTCCAAGAGCTGACCAGGACAGTTCAGATGTTGGAGCGCTCAAAACAGGAGTCCTCCTCGGATTCCCAAAATAACAATAGGTCCTGGAGAAACCGAAAGGACGATAATCGCAAAGGCGGAAACTCCGATGATTCTGAATCTTTCAACACTTCGGCTAACCGAAATAAGCAAGGGATGAGCGGGCCTAGCGCCAACCAGCCTCGGAAGCCAATGTTCGGAGAGGGAGGAGAATCTCAACTGAAAGAGAAGCTGGATAAGGTCTATTCCTTCAGAAGGGACAAAATCCGTAAAATATTCAAAGATGCCCTGAGGAACGGTCTACAACTGCCAGAGTCAAAAAGACCACAGGAAGCGAATAGGACCGACGACCCCAAATACTGCCCCTATCACAGAGTGATAGGTCATGCCATTGAGGACTGCTTTGTCTTCAAAGATTGGGTTGAAAAGCAATACAAGGCAGGAGAGATAGAACTGTCTAAAGGCGTGTTAACAAACAGCCCAGCTGCGACCGCCAATTTCATACAAACGGAGACCAAAGTTCTTCGTGAAACTGATTCTCTCAGATATCCACCTCTCTCTGAAAACAATCGACCACCACGCCATTAAACCGGGAACAGTCGACCTCTAAGTCGTTAAACTGGGAATGTAAAAAAAATTTTGTAAATAAAAAAAATGTGTAAATAAAAAGAAAAAAAAGAGAAAAGCCGAAATGATGGGGCAACTCGCAATAAAAATCAGCGAGTAAAAATAAAAATGAAAATAAAGCCGAAATGATGGGGCAACCGCGAATAAAAGCCGAAATGATGGGGCAATCGCGATCTTCGCGATAAGAAAAGCTGAAATGATAGAGCAATCGCGGTAAAACAAAAACAAAAAAAAAACAAAAACAAAAAAAAAACAAAAAAAAACAAAACAACGGCGAATGATGAGTCGTTCCTGGTACCATATTCCAGTGTTGCGATGCAGACGCCAACCAAAATCCAATTTTTCAAAATTCTCCCAGCCCTACGACCAGTCCCCAAATTGACTACCGTATACAATCCACGGGCTTAAATAATTCTCATCATACCCATATCCCACCGCAATCACCAGCTACGCGGCTGGTCTCCACCTTTGGAATTATGCTCCATTGAGAAGACCCACTCATGTGTCCTCACGATACATGAGGAGAACAAAGCTTTGTGGGATCCTTACGACTCACAAAAAAAAACACACTTGGGAGTCCTCACGAATCCTAAGGAGAAAATACACCTGCGGGATCCTTACGACTCGTAGGGAGAAAATGCTTTTATGGGACCCTCACGGCCCATAAAATTGAAAAGCCTTAGGTGATAGGGATCTAAACCTGTCTCCTAAGCTATCGCTCCCCAATCACAAACGGCGAATGATGAGTCGCTCCTGGTACCATATTCCAGTGCAGCGATGCAGACGCCAACCAAATTCCAAATCTCATACCCCAACGGCGAATGATGAGTCGCTCTTGGTACCATATTCCAGTGCAGCGATGTAGACGCCAACAAAGTCCCAAAATTTTTCCGGCCCTACGGTCTGGATCATACATCCTGCAAAACCGTATACAATCCATGGGTGTAAAACGATCCCAATCTCTCCCGAGTCCTACCGGCGAGACCACATTCAAAGTCCTACCGGCGGGGAAGATTCAAAAAAAAAGAGAAGAAAAAAGAAGGTATGTCCACAAGCAAAATGGGCACGGATGAAACCCGAAAGGGCTCCGTGAGTAAAAACAGCGGGACTGCCGGCGAGTTTGTGTAAACCCGAAAGGGCCCAAACTCATGAAAAAGAGATGAAATGCACCCACAAGGTCCTCTTGACGTTGTGAGGAGAAAATTCCCGTGTGAGATCTTTACGACTCACAAAGGAGCAACACACTTGGGAGTTCCCATGACTCCTAAGGAGAAAATGCACTTACGGGATCCTTACGACCCGTAGGGAGAAAATGCTTTGTGAGACCCTTACGGCTCACAAAATTGAAAAGTCTTAGGTGATAGGGACCTAAAACCTGTCTCCTAAGCCATCGTTTCCTAATAAGCAAACGCAAATGATGATTCGATCCTGGTACCATATTCCAGTGTAGCGATGCTGATACCAAACAAAAAAAAACAACAATTCCCAAATCCTCTAATGACAAATGATGATTCGCTCCTGGTACCATATTCCAGTGTAGCGATGCTGATGTCAACCCAAATCAAATCAAACCAACAACCTCTACGGTGGAATCATGCCTCGTCCCAGAATTTACCCCATGTCGAAATCATGCGTCGCCTCAGGATATCTACGTTCCCTGCAGGAATTATGCTCCGCCTCGGAATCAAATCAACCAACCAGCTCTGCGCCGGAATCAAGCTTCGTCTCAGAATATACCCCGTGTCGAAATAATGCTTCGCCTCGGGATATCTACCTTCCCTGCCAGAATTATGCTCCGCCTCGGAATCAAATCAACCAACCTGCTCTGCATCGGAACCATACTTCGTCTCAGAGTGTATCCCGCATCGAAATCATGGTTCGTCTCGGTGTATCTGCCTTCCCTGTCAAAATTATGCTTCGTCTCGGAATCAAGTCAGCCAAAAGCTCTGCGCCGGAATCATGCTCCGTCCCAGAATATACCCCGTGTCGAAATCAATGCTTCGCCTCGGAATATTTGCCTTCCTTGTCGGAATTATACTTCGCCTATGAATCTACCCCTGCATCGAAATCATGCTTTGGTCAGAATGTCTGCCGCTCTTCGGAATTATGCTCCGATCCCTGGAATCTTGCTCCGCTCATCGGAATGATGCTCCGATCCCTGGAATCATGCTCCGCTCATCGGAATGATGTTCCGATTCCCTGGAATCATGCTCCGCTCTTCGGAATGATGCTCCGAACCCTAGAATCATACTCTGCTCTTCGGAATGATGCTCCGAACCCTGGAATCATACTCCACTCTTCGGAATGATGCTCCGATCCCTGGAATCATGCTCCGCTCTTTGGAATGATGCTCCGAACCCTGGAATCATGCTCCGCTCTTCGGAATGATGATCCGATCCCTGGAATCATGCTCCGCTCTTCGGAATGATGCTCCAAACCCTGGAATCATGCTCCACTCTTCGGAATGATGCTCTGATCTATGGAATCATGCTCCGCTCTTCGGAATGATGCTCCGATCCCTGGAATCATGCTCCGCCCTTCGGAATGATGCTTCGAACCCTGGAATCATGCTCCGCTCTTCGGAATGATGCTCCGATCCTTGGAATTATGCTCCGATCCCCGAAGTTATGCTCATCGGAATTATGCTCCGACCCTGGAATTATGCTCCGCGCTTCGGAATGATGCTCCGATCCCCTGGAATCATGCTCCGCTTATCGGAATGATGCTGCGGTCCCCTGGAATTATGCTCCGCAAATCGGAATGATGCTCCGACCCTGGAATTATGCTCCGCGCTTCGGAATGATGCTCCGATCCTTGGAATTATGCTCCGCTCATCGGAATGATGCTCCGATCCCCTGGAATTATGCTCCGCAAATCGGAATGATGCTCCGACCCTGGAATTATGCTCCGTGCTTCGGAATGATGCTCCGATCCTTGGAATTATGCTCCGCTCATCGGAATGATGCTCCGATCCCTGGAATGATGCTCCGCTCTTCGGAATGATGCTCCGATCCTTGGAATCATGCCTCTACTCTTCAGAATTATGCTTCGACTCTTCGGAATGATGCTCCGACGTTGGAATTATGCTCCGCGAATCAGAATGATGCTTCGATCCCCAGGAATCATGCTCCCCAGGATGATGCTCCGCCCCCGGAATGATGTTCCACCTCGAAGTCCAGCTTCAAGATCCATCAATTTCATGCACACAACTCAAATGTGCAGTGTCCATTTATTGATGGGGGGCAATTTGTTGGGGTAAAAATTTGCACCCCGGTTGACCGAGTCAAAGTCAAAGTCAACCCCCAAGCTAGGTGGGCCCAAGCCCAGGTCAAGCGGGCCCATGCCCAAGTCGAGCCCGCGGCCAGCCTCCCCATGCCAACAACAAAATCATGTAATAATTAATTTTTATGTGATTGTTTATACATGAATGTATGCAAAATGGGTATAAAGCCAATATTTTGTAAGCCCATGGTTTATGTGCAAAAATAAAATGGCACATGAGCCATGGGATAGGCAAAATGCCATTTGTGAAGCCCAAGGGGCTATATGTAAATATGTAAGCCTATAAAAGGCAACATGATGATGAATAAAGTAATACTTTTTATTCCCCCAAAAACTAAGGTTCTTTATGCCTCCTGCTCCTTCTCTAAGGTTCTAAACCTTCTCATTTCTTTTGAATTAAATCAAGAGTTTTACTCTTTTTTTTCCGAAACTAAGTAGTTTTCCACCACAAAACCCACAAAGGGGAACTCAAATCTCCCATCAGATCTCAAAAAGGAGTGATTTTTAAATCTCCTATTTCTTGATCTTCAAGATCCGGCCAAACAACAGGAGGAAGAAGAAGAACCCCCTTCATCAGCTTCAAAACATCCTAGGAGTTTTAACTCCATATATATATATATATATATAACAACAAATATTTCCTTTCTGAAGCATAGCTTCTGTTTCTGGGACTAAAAGCCCCTTTTTCCTCGCCGGCGCCCAAGCGCCGAGCGCCCACGAGCCGACACATGGCGCGCTAGCGCTCGAGCGCAAAGTGCCCACATGCCGACACGTGTCGCGTTTGCGCTCCAGCGCCCTACGCTCGAGCGCAAAGCGCCCACGTGCCGCCACGTGGCGCGTTTGCGCTTCAGCGCACTGCGCCCACGTGGCGCGCTTGCGCTCAAGCGCACTGTGCCCGAGTGCAAAGCGCCCACGTGCCGACACGTGGCGCGCTTGCGCTCCAGCGCTCTGCGCCCGAGTGCAAAGCGCCCACGTGCCGACACGTGGCGCGCTTGCGCTCCAGCGCCTTGCGCTCGAGCGCAAAGTGCCCACATGCCGACACGTGCCGCGCTTGCACTCAAGCGTAAAGCGCCCACGTGCCGACACGTAGCGCGCTTGCGCTCGAGCGCCCAGAGCTCATGCGTAAAGCGCCCACGTGCTGACACGTGGAGCGCTTGCGCCTAAGCGCACAGCACCTAAGCGCACAGCGCTCGAGGCGCTGGCCCCCACGCATCCTTTGGATGTCTTTTCCCCCTCTTTTATATATATATATATACATATATATATATATACATATGCATACATATGTACACATACACATACTCCACGACACTGCCCCTGTTAGAAAAAAATTTCTAACGGGACGCTGCCCCGCACCCCGCACCCCGCAAGGGGGCTGCTAGCCCCCTTGACCCCCAGCCCGCTATCTGGGTAGCGGGACCCCCGTAAGAAACTCTGTGTGGATCCCAATATATCCAAACCCCCCTTCAAAACACAACACAAGTACACTGCACATCGAGTCCGCATGACCAGTTTAACCCGTCAATCGGAGGTTCCCTCGCTCCAAAGGCGAGGGGTAATTAACGGCAGTTTAGTTCGCGGCTGCCGGAGATTCGGATCCCCACAATCATTAAACCCCGGCCTATCCTAGGCAGGGGGAATCTGTAGTACGCCTGACAAGCACACGCGTATTCCCATCTCAATGGGTGATGAAAAACACCCTACAATCCCATTGACCAGAAGCACACCGCTTTCCGGATCCCTTTGGGTATATTCTGCTACAAGATAATGCCCTTCGGTCTAAAGAACGCTGGTGCCACCTATCAGAGGGCCATGACGAAGATCTTCGAAGATCTCATACATGAAATCGTCGAATGCTATATCGACGACCTCGTGGTTAAAAGCAAATCATACGAGGAACATCTCGAGCATCTGAAGATCGTATTTCAACGCCTTCGGCAGTACAACCTGAAAATGAACCCTCTCAAATGCGCGTTCAGGGTATCCTCAGGCAAATTCCTAGGGTTCATTGTCCGGCACCGAGGGATTGAGATAGATCCGTCGAAGATCAAGGCGATCATGGAAATGCCACCGCCAAGGACTCTCAAACAATTGCGGTCTCTCTAAGGAAAGCTCGTGTACATCCGGCGATTTATAGCCAATCTCTCAGGCAAGTGTCGCCCTTACAGTCACCTGATGAAGAAGGGAACCCCATTCGTCTGGGATCATAAATGCCAAGACGCACTGGACGAGATCAAGCAATATCTGCAGAACCCGCCGGTGTTAGCTGCTCTAGTCAAGGGAAAGCCTCTCATTCTGTATACAACCGCCCTTGAAGGTTCCTTAGGCGCATTGTGAGCACAGGAGAATGACCAAGGGAAGGAGAGAGCGCTCTACTATCTGAGTCGAGTCCTACTGAGGGCAGAAAGCAATTATTCTCCCATTGAAAAACACTGCCTGGCATTGATCTTCACGATAACAAAGCTCAGGCACTACACGTTGGCGCATGAAGTCCGTCTCATTTCGAAGGTGGACCCTCTCAAATATTTGATGTCAAAAGCCATATTGACGGGACGACTCACTAAATGGGCCTTGCTCTTAATGGAGTTTCGATAACCTATCAGCCTTTTAAGGCGGTGGAAGACCAGGCCATCGCCGACTTCCTCGCTGAGCATCCGATACCGGCCGATTCTCCCTTGAATTGCGAACTTCCAGATGAACATGCGTTTGACGCGATTGACGGAAGTGGTACCCGGTGGGAACTTTACTTTGACGGAGCGTCCTCCATGAAGAAGCGCAAACAGAACACCCCTGTAATTAAATCAGGGGTAGGCCTCATCTTCGTGATCCCACAAGGAGGGATAATGCGCTTCGCCTTCTCCTTGACAGAGCCGAAGACGAATAACGAGGCTGAATATGAACCTTTGATAGCAGGCCTCGAGATCGCCATCGACATGGGAATTGAAAACCTCCTCATATACGGAGATTCTCAACTGGTCGTCAGTCAAGTAAATGGCGACTACCAAACGTGCAAACCCGAACTGGTGAAATATGGCGAGAGAGTACAGCAATTACTGACCCAAATTCCCTCCTATATGCTGGAAAGCATACCGCGTGCGGAAAATAGCAAAGCAGATGCACTAGCCAAGCTCGCTAAAGAACTGGCTGATGAAAACCTCGATGACATCAGAATCGTGGTACAAAGCCGTCGGGTCCTCACACCGGCAGAAATATCTCTGGAATCATCTGAGGAAAAGGAAGCGACCGAGCAAATGGCTATGCAAGGACCAAGAAAAGGTTGAAGATTGGAGAGAAGTCTTCATGGACTACTTCAAATCCAGTCGAACGTCTGAAGATGCGTCCTTAAGACATCAGCTTGTGAAACGAGCTCTGTCTTTCGCCTTCGTCAATGATACTCTGTACAAGAGCTCGTTTGATTCTCTGTGGTTGAGATGCCTGGGACCTGACGAAGCGAAAAGAGTCGTTCAGGAAGTTCACGACGGACTCCGCGGTTCTCACCAAGTAGGTCCGAAGATGAAGTTGAAGATTAAACGAATGGGCTCTTATTGGCCCACGATGATTCAGGACTGTCTCGAATATGCGAAGCAATGCCACTCGTGTCAGATCCATGGGGACTTTATCCATCAGCACCCAAATCCTTTACATCCAACAGTGGCCAGCTGGCCGTTTGAAATGTGGGGGACTGATATAATCGGCCCCATCGAACTAACATCGTCCAGGGGACATCGATTCATTTTGGCGACAACTGACTACTTCTCCAAATAGGCAGAAGCAGTACCGCTGAGGGAAGTGAAGACGGAGAATATCCTCCACTTCTTCAAGACACACGTTATTTATCGGTTTGGAACTCCGAGACGGATCATCTCCGATAACTGGCCAGCCTACAGAAGCCACAAGATCAGCCGCTTCGCGCAACAACACAACACAGACTGGAGATATTCCTCAGTTTATAATTCTCGAGCTAACGGTCTAGCTGAGGCTTTCAACAAGACCTTGACAAAGATCGTGAAGAAGACGGTGTCCCGAAATAAGAAAGAATTGCACGAGAGACTGCAAGAAGCTCTCTGGGCGTATCGAACTACGTTCAAGACGGCCACGAACACAACTCCATACGCATTGGTATTCGGTACAGAAGCAGTACTACCCCTCGAGATAGAATTACCTTCTCTACGAGTGGCAGTCCACTACGAGTTAACGGACGAAGAAAATGCTCACCTTTGGCTTGAGGAGCTTGATGCCCTTGATGAAACCCGGCTCATAGCGCAACAAACTCTGGAGGCTTATAAAGCAAAGATGATGCGCTCATATGAAAGATTGACCAGGCCGAGGACATTCCGCTAAGGCAAACTCGTGCTGGTGGTCAAAAGACCTATGATCCCCAATCGCGCCAAGCGAGGAAAATTCGAGCCGAACTATGAAGGCCCATACATCATAAACAAGGTCTTCCAGGGTAGAGCGTATCTACTCATGGATATGCACGGTGAAAGACCTTTCAGGACAATAAACGGTCGCTTCCTGAAGAAATACTACGCTTGACGGGTCAGGGCCTAGGTCAATGATAGATGACGACGACCATGTCCGCTCGCTATCTTCCTAAGCCCGAACTCTATAAGTAGTAACCGGCCCTTTTCAACAACGGACCAAAACGTTCTTAAACTAACAACGGACCGAGACGTCCTTAAACTAACGACGGACCGAGACGTCCTTAAACTAACGACGGACCGAAACGTTCTTAAACTAACGACGGACCGAAACGTCCTTAAACTAACGACAGACCGAAATGTCCTTAAATTAATGACGGACCGAAACGTCCTTAAACTAATGACGGACCACTACGTCCTAAAACTAGCTATTGACCGAGATGCCGACAAACTACGATGGATCGCGGCATCCCAAAACCAATACAAAAAAAAAGAATAAAAAAATAAAAAGAAAAACGGTATGTCCGTAAGCAAAGTGGGCACGGATGAAAACCCGAAAGGGCTCCATGAGTAAAAACAGCAGGGCTACCGGCGAGTGTTTGTGAAAACCCGAAAGGGCGCAATCTCGTTAAAAGACACTTGCAGGGTCCACTCGACCTTGTAAGGAGAAACCACCCACGTGAGATCCTTACGACTCACAAGGGAGCAACACACTTAGGAATCCTCACGATTCCTAAGGAGAAATTACACTTGCGAGATCCTCACGACTCGTAAGGAGAACTCTCTTATGGGACCCTCACGGCTCATAAGACTTGAAAGTCTTAAGTTACAGAGACCTGAACTTGTTCTTAAGAAACCCCCACAAACTTCGATATTGCCCTACAAGCGGCTCATACTGACCCTTGTATACAATCCACGGGCGTGAATAAACATTTTCCCAGCAAAGTCCCACCCGTGACTAGGGATATGTCAATATGGTGAACGACCCTTATGAGTCCTCTCGACTTATAAGGAGAAAATCCTTTTGTAAGATCCTTACGACTTACAGGGGAACACGCACTTAGGAATCCTCACGATTCCCAAGGAGAAAACACACCTACGAGATCCTTACGACTTATAGTGAGAAATACCTTTGTGAGACCCTTACGGCTCATGAAGTCAAAAGCCTTAGTCGACAAGACCCTAACCCTGTTTACTAAGCCACCTTTGTTCGACATCGACAGAGGCAAATGATGATTCGCTCCTGGCCATATTCCAGTTGTAGTGATGCTGATGCTGAGATTGGCACCAGATTCCAAGTTCTACACTCGCGATAAAAAAATCAGCGAGCTAAAAATGCATATGAAATAGCCGAAATGATGGGGCAACTTGCAATAAAAGTAGCAAGTAAAAATGTATGCATGAAAAATAGCCAAAATGATTGGGCAACTCGCAATAAAAAGCAGCGAGTAAAAATAAAAAAACATATATATATATATATATATATATATATATATATATATATATATATATATATATATATATATATATATATAGCCGAAATGATTGGGCGCCGCGAAAAATAGCCGAAATGATTGGGCGCCGCGAAAAATAGCCGAAATGATGGGGAAATCGCGACCTTCGCGATGTAAAAGCTGAAATGATAGAGCATCGCGGAAAAAGAAATAAAACAAAAAAAATGAAATTTATGCCCTATATGTGATATTACATCAATCCCTGTATACAATCCAGGGGCGCAAACAAAGAAGGAATCGCATTCCTCCTCTCCCAGGTTTCATCAGAAGAAGAAGCCAAATCTCGATGAGTCATAGATAGCCTAGAGATCATCTCGACGTTCGTCTCATTGCAGCAGACACAATATCAAGCCAAGCGGAACAGCGGCAATTCCCAGTTCCATGACTCGACGGCGTACAGATGACCGAGAGCCGAATCCCAACTCCATGAAATGCAGATACAATCAATAAAATTCCCGGTCACGTGGAACGCGGATAACGTCATTCTTTGACCCCGTGGAAAACGTCCAGAGCGGAGCCTGGTCCTCGGAGAACACGGCAGTGAACCCGTGGGAAGCATCCAGAGCAAAATTTCTGGTCACGTGGAACGCGGATAACGTCACTCTTTGACCCCGTGGAAAACGTCCAGAGCGGAGCCTGGTCCTTACAGAACACGGCAGTGAACCCGTGGAAAGCATCTAGAGCAAAATTCCTGGTCACGTGGAACGCGGATAACGTCACTCTTTGACCCCGTGGAAAACGTCCAGAGCGGAGCCTGGTCCTCCCAGAACACGGCAGTGAACCCGTGGAAAGCATCCAGAGCAAAATTCCTGGTCACGTGGAACGCGGATAACATCACTCTTTGACCTCGTGGAAAACGTCCAGAGCGGAGCCTGGTCCTCGCAGAACACGGCAGTGAACCCGTGGAAAGCATCCAGAGCAAAATTCCTGGTCACGTGGAACGCGGATAACGTCACTCTTTGACCCCGTGGAAAACGTCTAGAGCGGAGCCTGGTCCTCGCAGAACACGGCAGTGAACCCGTGGAAAGCATCCAGAGCAAAATTCCTGGTCACGTGGAACGCGGATAACGTCACTCGTTGACCCCGTGGAAAAAGTTTAGAGTGGATCCTGGTCCTCGCAGAGCACGGCAGTGAACCCGTGTGAAGCATCCAGAGCGGAGCCTAGTCCTCGCCGAACACGGCAGTGAACCCGTGTGAAGCATCTAGTGCAAAATTCCTGGTCACGTGGAACGCGGATAACGTCACTTTTTGACCCCGTGAAAAATGCCCAGAGCGGAGCCTGGTCCTCGCAGAGCACGACAGTGAACCCGTGCGAAGCATCCAGAGCAAACATCGGACTGTGGAGTCCTTAAAATCCACAGACTATGATGTCCTTAACCTCGACCGTAATGTCTTAAAACTAATGATCAACCGTGATGACTCTAGACTGATTTTACCTTGGTTCAAGGGTATATCTCTTCACTCCTTTGATATTTGTCGTTGTAATTCCTCAACATCTTCAAAGAGGTGACGGGTCCCAGTAACCACACATCGGACTGTGGAGTCCTTAAATCCACGGACTATGATGTCCTTAACCTTGACCGTGATGTCTTAAAACTCACATTGGACTGTGGAGTCCTTAAATCCACGGACTATGATGTCCTTAACCTTGACCGTGATGTCTTAAAACTAACATCAGACTGTGGAGTCCTTAAATCCACGGACTATGACGTCCTTAACCTTGACCGTGATGTCTTAAAACTAATATCGGACTGTGGAGTCCTTAAACCCACGGACTATGATGTTCTTAACCTTGACCGTGATGTCTTTAAACTACGGTACCCTGGAAAACATCCCAAAGCAACCCCTGATCCCGTGAAATACAGATAAGGGCGACCACACCCAGTACTTGCGGGTCCTCACGACCTGTAAGGAAGAAAACTTTCTTGTGAGATCCTTACGACTCCCAAGGGAAAACCCGCTTAAGAATCCTCACGATTCTTAAGAAGAACTTACACCTACGGGATCCTCTCAACCTGTAGGGAGAAAAACTCTTTATGAGATCCTCACGGCTCATAAAGCTCAAAAGTCTTAGGAGGCAGATCTTAACACTGAATCCTAAGCCATCACTACCCTGCAAGGAGACCAAGATAAATTGTCCGTAGAACACATTCAATAAAAGAGACACACCATTGAAAAAAATATGTCTTTTATTCATGAACCAAAATGGATACAAAGTACAATTCATGAAAAAGCTAAAAGAATATACTCTCATTCAGGAGTATGTACAAAAAGAAAAAAAAAATACAAGTCTTCAAGCCGGCGGGCGATTTAGCAATTTTACTAGCTCATCCTTCTTTTGCTGGGCCACAGCTTCATGATTCAGGATCGCCAGGAGACGGGCCTCCGCCTGAGCCTGCTGGGCCTGATACGAGGCGAGCCGGCCTTCGAGCTCTTTCTCAGTAGCCTTGTGAGCCTCAACCCTTTCGCGAGTGAACACGACAGGTTTATCAAGAGCCACCACCTCTTTGATAGACTCTTGAAGTACCCGCCAGAGTTCATACGCTTTATTGGCTTTGCCTGTAAAGCTGGTTTGAAGCTCGCTCAATGCCTTAGAGGCCAGCCCCCTTTCCGAGAATTTGCGGCCGAGCCTCTTCTCGCATGATACCATATTTGCCGCGCACCGCGCTATCAGCCCCCGCAAGTCTGCCTTTGCAGCCACGGCCTCCGAGGAAAGGCGGGAGCACTCAAGCGTGTGCAAGCAAGCCTCCACCTGCCGACAGAACTCCACCCAGACTCGCACCACCTCTTCGCTATGGTAGGTGGCAAGAAAAGGAAGAGAACTGTTAGCCTCGGAAGTAAATGCTTCAGCTGTGGTTGCACTGCCAGCACGAATCTCCTCGATCAAAGACAATATGGAGACAAGGCTTAACTGGGCCAGGCGCTATGAGGCTCGCAAAGCGTAGGGGCCGGGCGGCATGGCGATACGTGATTCCAGCGCTATGGGGGGTGGCAAGGCTGTTCATATTTGAAAAATATCAGTAAAACTCTTAAGCAAAGGAACAAGTAGGGCTATATTGAGATGTCACTTACCTACGGTCATGAAAGTAGGAGCTGAAGGTTCCCCTGGCCCTTCGAGGACCTCAACCTCGTCATCGGCCTCCAAAACTGTAGAGAACATCAATGTCAATACGCAAAACAACAACGACGCTATAAGAAATGGCGAACGACACTAACCTTGCCCAGATGAGAAGACGATGCGTTGAGGGGATATCGCCTGCGGAGCTGCCATCTCTAACAGATGCTGAAACGATTGCCGGGGAGACAAATCGGCAATAGAGGCCGCCAGCCCACGCAATTCTGAGAAAAAAAAGAGTTCAGACAACAGAAAGATTACTATCTTAAAATGTAAAAGGTTACCTTCAACACTCCTCCTATTCTGAGTCGGGAGGATGGCGGCTTCAACGGCCTCCGCCGTGATCTCCGGCACCAACAAAGGGAGGGTAGTCCCGACTACCTCTCTTCCAGCCTCTAGGCCGCCCTCAGGAAGAGTCGTTGGGGAGGAGACCACCAAAGGAGCCTCTACCAAAGGAGCGAGTGCTCCGTAATCAAGAACTGCCACTGGAGGCTCTATTGCAAGAGGAGCAGCCTCGTCAGCCCCCTCCACATCGAGCAATGCTTCATCAGGAATGTTGACAGGCTTTAGCTTCAATAAGCCCTTAGGGACCTCCCCCATCGTCGAAGATTCTGCACAATCCACACAAGAATAAGGATACATACATACAGGCGTAAATAATCTGAAAAGCTACAAAGAAGTACAAGAACATACCAATGCGTAGGGAAGCCTTCAATATGGCTTCTTCAAGCCGATGCTCCTTCTCAAGGAGACGTGCTCGCCGGGGTTCGAGGGTGGACTTGTGGCCGCCAGTCCACAAGGAAAGCGCGTCCGCCGCATCCTCCGAAGCAGCCTGCTTCAGGGCCCTTTCTCCCCATTCCTCCAAAGGGTCGATAAACCGCCGCCGGATCCACGAGGGGTGTTCGTAAAAAATTACAGAAGGATAGGGCTTCTTCGGAACCCTGGCGTTCTGAGACACATCTTTGGAACGTCTTATAGCCTCAGCCAACTGTGCGGCTTCCTCGGCGGCCAAACCCGGGAAGAGAAGACCAGCGTCCGACTCTTGCACAACCAACGGTTCATCTGGAAGTATAGGCTCGGACTCCGTTAGAGAATCAAGTAAGTTGATAGCTACCCTCCTCCGCCTCTTAGATCTAGAACCGGCCGCCGAAGACGACCGTTTCCTCCCCCGTAGAGCCTTAGTGCGGCGCCGGCCCATGTCACTCTCAACACCTTCTTCCTTATCACCCTCGCTTGGCACCACAACCGAGGATGACACCGCCATCGCCGACGCCACGGGGGGCGGTGCTGTCGCGGGCAGTGGTGCTGCTACCGGAGCCCGTTTACCCCGCGACCGGGTACCCAGGGGCATACCAGCTGTTGGGGTAAGATCCACCCCGACTCTCCCGGAATAAGCGCGATGTCGGTAACCCTCAGAGGAAAGCGGACCGGGGCGCGCGGTCGCAGCGTAGCTCCTGTGGCCGGAACCTGAGTAGGGGCACCGTGGCCAAGAAGTACCCTTCTTTCTTCAATAATAATCGGGTTGACCCGATGGAGATACCAGCCCGTGAACGACCCTACGCATCGGGGCATGTAATCATCATCGGGGATCATGAACTGGGAACCGGTGTTCAGCCTCACAAAATGATGGGCGGCATCTTGAACGGCCTCGAGCGAAAGAACCAGCGCGACTATGAAAGCCTCAAACGGGACGCCCTGATCGTAGCCAAGCTGCCGGGCAAAGCGATGCGGATTGTACCGCATGAAAAGGGCTGCGCTATCCTGACGGAATACCAGGTAGCCCGGTCTGATTGCGTATAAGTGTGCGGCCTCCCGGGGCCTCAAAGAGGGCACGCTATCTTTTGACCGGTCCCAAAGCGGCTGAGTTGAACCCGAGGAAGAAGATAAGACCCGATCAATAAATACCAACCCGCCAGCAGTAGCATAAGGAGAAATCAATGCCCGAATATCCCCGAATTGAGTCGGGTCAGCGGCAGAAGCATCCACCAATCGCATAAGTCGCGGAAAGGTGTAAGCATCATAAAATGCAGGCCTCTGATGCATAGCAAAAGCACCCAAGATGTGCATTTCGATCCAAGACGTGAAGTAGTGAAGCGAAAAGTTTACCACATCTACGCCATGGGTGGAAGTATTAGCTGCAGCGCCCAACTCATGATAGAGATGCGCCAATGCCGGGATGCTAATGGCCAGCCGCGTCCCCTCAGCTATACGGTGAGCCGGATAGATGACCGAAACTCTCATAAAGTGGCGATGCATAGGGATGACTGTTAGTTATATGTGTGCCCTAGAGGCCATTACTATACATAGGATGTATATTGTAGTGGATGCTTGGACATATATAGGGAGGACTTTCTTGCTCGACATGATAGTATGCTATTTGGTTGCTCTTTACCTTAACGTGTACACTGATTGTCTCTCTATTACATGTTGGTAAAGCCCTTAGGATGTGTACTTGACTACCTAGACTATGATGCAGATCATACTAGTGGGGACATGGTAGTCTATAAGTACATCCTTCAAAGTCCCTAGTCGTGGGTGTATCGAGATGGGGCATCGATATACCAGAGTAGACTAGCGTATACCTTCTCGACCCATACAGATGGGCGATGGATGATCCCATATCCATTGGTGTTTGACATCAGAGATGATATATGGGTGCTCAGTAGAGACTGGGTACACTGGACGGACTCGCCGAAAACTCCCAGTAGGTATTATACCTTACGTCAGATGGCAGTTCTCTGGTGACACTGGTACAGAGTAGTCTGTTGACCCGAGATCGTCATAGAGTCTTGTATGATTCCCACTGTGCTTTGATTTCCACCTTACCATGTCCAAGAGGGCGTGTAAAACGGTGGTTTTTGGGTACAGTCCCAAATCACATGGAGGCAATGAGCGATAGGAGGGGATTCGTCTCTCCCGGTATAGGGAGTTGATGTTGCGCTGTGTTCGATTGGCTATAACCGGAAATCCCTGGCCAGGGTTGCTGAGATTTTCTGGTAAGTGTTACCTGTAGTTTCTCAAACTGTTATAGACCTCATATCGACACGACTTATCGAGCTATTGGGGTCTGACGTTTACCACCCCTAGGCGAGATATGCGACATATCAGACGACGAGACCGGACTGTACGGTTAGTGTTACTGGTTGGATTCACAGGAGTATGAGCGGGCTTGCTCGTCGATCTTCTGATCGCTCAATACCCGAGTGGCCGTTACGTTTAGCAGACCGCTTGCGGCTTGTGGGTGTTTGATATGATCATCACCTGCTGCCGGCGTATTGACGAGTCTTTAGAGTCCTACACAGAGGTTTCCTGGCTCAAGCGAAACGAAATAGGAGCGCATATGAGATATGTGCGGGATCAAGAATGATACCAGTATGTGATACTGTATTCAATTCTCGCGATTTGTGACATTGATCGGTTATATGCGATATAGCCGGGTTATCGGATCAAGTGTTGATTCGATAAGTTGTTACTATTGATATTAGTCGGTTATATGCAGTATGACCGGATCATTAAATCAAGCGTTGATTTAATGATTTAATGCATAATTATATATTTGATATATTACTTTGCATTAACTAGTATTGGTTCACTTAAAATGGATTTTCTCACTTGATGTGCACATTGTATATATGATATAGTTTTGTGCACTTGTTTGTATCATGTTTGATGATATATGCAAACTTGGATTTGTGTAAAGACTTAAACCATGTTTAGTGAATGGTAAGGGTTTCATTTCACTCATTTATTTATCTTTTCATTTTTGGTTAAAAGATAAAAGAAAAACAAAATGGTTGCTTTCAAACATGAAGCTTGTTGAAGCTTCATGAAGCTTTGACCAAGTGACCATTTTGTCTTCTTCTCCTAATCCTAACCATTCATCTAAACTCTAGTTAGTTCTCTACACAAAACCATGGTTAAAAATATGATAAGAATCATTTTTATTTTCTTTTTTTAAAAGACTGATCATATTATCTTCTTCTTCTTCTTCTTCTTAAAAGATGAAGAAAAACCTTGCTACCAACAATGGCAACTTGAAAAAAAGAGTGAGAAATCCAATTCTAAAGTGAACTCACTTCCTATTTCTTCATCCTCTACCACTTGCCAAGTAGTATAGGGTGTTTTCTTCACAAGTTTCATGGCTTGGTGAAGTTGGAGCTTGATCTTGTGTTGCCTCGACGTAGATCATCTTCGGCATCGAAGTCGACGACCTAGCCCGCCCATTTCTCCGATGAAGCCGACGCTAGAGTCCGGGATCCGATGATCGCAGCGAGGGTACACCGTCACGGAGCTATGGAGGTGGAGGACTACAAAGGTTGTATTTCCGTTTACCCTTTAGTTAAGTTGTTAACTAGCTTCTAGTTTCGCCTAAACTCTAGTCAACGATCCGTATTAGGGTTTCTCGGCACTTGTAAAAATTGAATTTGGCATGGTTGATGCCTTGTGAGACCTCTAGTGTGTGCCTAGGAACCCTACAATGACAAATCAGCTGAGCCAGACACTGATAAACCCCACAAAGAACGTCTCCTCATCCATGCCGGGAGATGCAATGGATTCGAAAGACATCGGCGACTTTATGGGGATGTAGTACTGCGGTAGATCCGATTCATTGGTCGGCAGCTTCTTCGGACCAAACCCAAAGGGGTCTTTGATATTTGCGAACTTCGGAGCTGTCTTCGACAAGATGCCCTCGTGAAGGAAACATGCAATGAAGCTCTTAAAAGTAACGCCCTGCTCCTCAGATTCGGTGAACAATCGGTCAAAGATACCTAGCACCTTGATCAAGCTGGGACGCTTGTGGCGGACGGCGTTCTCGGCAGACAAGCCGTCAAGCGGTGCGGGCTTGGGTTCAAAGACGTATTCATCAGAAGGCAGCAACTCCTCATAAAGTGTCCCTCGAATTGGCAGCCCCGAGATCTCATAAAATTCCCCCAAAGAGATCGAAACCTCTCTGTCCCCCAGAAGAAAAGTGTTGGTGGGGAGATTCCATTGATTCAAGAACGCCTTAACCCACCAAACATGCGGGGATTGATAATGGAAGAGCGACGCATATATTGCCTGGTAAAGCCCGACCTTTTGCAGCCGTGTACGATGGGCAGAAAGAATATAGCGAGCTCAGAGGAGGTAGCCCGTGGGGTGTCGAGGAGTGAGCCCTATCTTATAAATCTGTCCCCATGGGTGGGCCTCACCCTGGAAAATACGTCATCCCAGGATATCTATAGCTGGGATCGGATGGTTCGGGATACCGGTTGTCGAAGGCTCGAGCCGTCCTGTTAGAGTCCAATTTGGCATCTCCACAGCGAAAACCGTCCTCGGAGGGTCCATCGGCAAGAACGGGAAAGTGGGCTCTGTCGGCACTTCGCAGAGGAAACTCCGGCGACCCCGGATAATATGGCTGTACCAAGTTCCCTATAGAAGTAAGCTAGTGCAGTTCGGGTCATGAGTCCGGATCATCGCCATTGCTTCCTCATCAGATGGTGACTGAGGAAAAGCGGCCTCCGAGCGAGTGAAGGGAAAGCACGGAGCAGAAGCCATCGCACCTGAAATAAAGTAAAGGAAAACTGTCAAAAGTGAAGCCAGCAATATATATATATATATATATATATATATATATATATATATATGAGCATAAATATATGAAGACAGTTGAAGAAAGCGACAGAGGACTTGTTTGGTAGGACCATTAGTTACAAAACATGTGGGTCCCACGAAATCAAGATGACGGCTGGCTAATGATAAGGCACAGCAATTATAATGAGACAAAGGGAATATTCTAATCAAATAGGCAGTGGGTTTCAAGTGACCCTACATATTCCCCTAAAAGACAAATCCATCTTGGGCTCTGTGATGAATCAAACAGAATCAAGGGAATTAAATTCCCAAAGACCAACAGTGCAAATTTCTTCTGGATTGTGAAGAAGATGACTCAGAGCGAGAAAACCCATGAAATTCTCTAGGAAGAACTTAGTTCTTCATAGGAATTAAATTCCTTTTCCAGAGCCAGAGCTCCTTGGGGATGGAATTAAATTCCAGGGAAAACAACCGACAACATCATCTCCCTAAAAGATCATATGAACCCTAAGAGATCTACGGTTAAATGGTTTTATATTTCTGTTGAAGAACTTGAAGAAAAAATGGATTCATGTTAAAAGGGTGAAACCCTTGATGTGGATTTAAAATACAGAGAGTTTCTTTTAAAAAAAATGGAGGTTCTGCGATCGTTCAACATCATTACCTGAAGGAAAGAGTCTTTCTTAAACAGAGTTAAACTCTAAAAATTTTTCAAGGCAGAGAACTAAGCTCTGAGGAACGAGAATTAAATTCTCAAGAGAAAAGTTATCAAAGGAAGAAGATGAAGAGTGGAGGCGCTTCTGAAGAGACCCTTCCATTTATAGGATGGGATGAAAAACGTTTCATCTACCCTACTCCCAAAGCAGATTCAACGGTCACAAAAGTGACAGCGTTGCACTTACGTGCAGACACGTGAGAGCAACGCTGTGGGGGCATTTTTTCCCTGATTAAAAAAATCAGGAAAAAACTTCAGAGGAAGCATCACGTGCTCACACGTGACCAGTGGTCATGTGTTGGCACATGATGGTTGAGCAGCGGCAAAGAACATAGCGCAGAAGAAGAGTCCCTGACCGCGGTCGCGTGCTCGCACGTGACCGCGGTCGCGTGCACGTGCTCGCACGTGACCAGGGGTCGCGTGCTCGCACGTGACCAGGGGTCGCGTGCTCGCACGTGACCATGGTCGCGTGCTCGCACGTGACTGGCTTTAAAAGCCTTGCTATTCAACAGAATTAAATTCTAAAAAAAAGATCATTTAAATCTTTCCAAAATGGAGAAGAATTATGTAAAACCGTTGGATTAAAAATCCGAGGGTGATTAAATATCACCAATTTATGGAAAAATCTTGGACATGGAAAGATTTCCCCCTAAATCTAACCGAAATAACAAAAGAATATCTTTGGATTTAAAATCCAACGGTGATTAAAATTCACCTAATAATTTAAAGGCCCGGATCAATGATGAAAATAAATCAAATCTCTCAATAAACAAATCAAATCTTTCAATGAAAGATTCACTAAACAGATTGATTCTTTTCCTTCTCCTATAAATAGGTGTCAAGGGAGAGAGTTAAAAAAAAGAAAAAAAGGGGGGAGAAAAACAGACAGAGAGAGATATAGAGCCTTTGAATCTTGAAAATTCAGAAGGAAGAATTTGATTCTCTGCAAAGAAAAACCTTAGGTAAGAAAAGAGAGGCTTCGAAAAAGAGAATTTAATTCTCAAAAGAGTTTAACTCTTCTATAAAGAAAAGAACTTAGTTCTTTCTCTGGTTGAAGATCTGCAAAGTGCACATCTCCCCTTAAATTGAGAATTTAATTCTCATTGGGTTGAGATCCTGCCATGCAGATCTAAAACATAGAGGAGGAATTGAGTTTTGAGAATTTAATTCTCACAAGAGTTATAGGAATTTAATTCCTTTGAGATAAAATTAGGGTTTAACCCTATATTATAGGAATTTAATTTCTTCAAAATGAACAGAACTAGGGTTTAACCCTAATTGAGAACTTAATTATCTCAAACTCACAGGAATTTAATTCCCTTAAAAAAACAAGAAATTAGGGATTCACCCTATGCTAGATTTTAATTCTTTACATATATGGGGAATTTAATTCCTACAGAAAAGAAATTAGGGTTTAACTCTATCTAAGAATATAATTCTTCAAAAGAAAAGTAGGAATTTAATTCCTTTAAAGTTATTGCTAGGGTTTAACTCTTAAAAAGATAAAGAGATCTTCAAACATGCAAAGAACCAGAGTCACGTGCTACCATGTGACCCCTGTAAAGATCCACAGAAAAGAACTTTGAGGCAACGCCTCACGTGCCCCACGTGACCCCTGAAGCACACAAAGAAAAAGCAAATGAAACAGAAGCTATGGGCGCTCGCACGTGCCCCACGTGACCCCTTGGCAAAAGCTTTAGCAGACAATACCCAAATTCCCACCACGTGACAGCACGTGATGCTCCAAAGTATTCAATACTTTTGACAGAACAAAATAAAGGGAATCAGGGCGCTCTCACGTGCTACACGTGACCCCTCTTTCTTTAGTGTTTAACAATAATTTGAGATCTCTGTTTCCAGTGTTTAACACTGATTTTCTTAGTATTTAACACTAATTTGAAAACTCTGCTTCCTGTGTTTAACATTGATTTTCTTAGTGTTTAACACTAATTTGAAGACTCTGTTTCCAGTGTTTAACATTGATTTTCTTAGTGTTTAACACTAATTTAAAAACCATGTTTCCACTGTTTAACACTGATTTTCTTAGTGATTAACACTAATTTGAAAAAAACCCTATCTACAGTGTTTCACACTATTACCTTCTGATGTTTGACACTACATCCAGAACTATGTTTCCAGTGTTTAACACTGATTGTACTCTTAGTGGCTAACACTAGTTTAAGGAATCTATCTCTAGTGTTTAACACTTTTGATCTTTAGTGTTTAACACTACTCTTAGCCAAGTTGGCTGATTTTTCAGAGGCAAATCCTCTCCTTCAATGGACCAACAGAGGGCCAATATTCCAAACATGATTGGACTTAGCCCAAGAAGGCAATAAGTCCTCAATCCAGACTCAACTGAGCCAATGTGCTCATAACCTAATGAATTGGTCTTGATTCCAAATTGGACTACAGATCATTTAATCTACTTTGGTTCAAGGGTACATCTCTTCACTCCTTTGATACTTGTTGTTGTAATTCCTCAACGTCTTCAAAGAGGTGACGGGTCCCGACAACCACACATTGATACGGACTGTGGGGTCCTTAAACTCATGGACTATGACGTCCTTAACCTTGACCGGGATGTCTTAAAACTAACAACGGACTGTAGGGTCCTTAAACTCATGGACTATGACGTCCTTAACCTTAACAGGGATGTCTTAAAACTAACAACGGACTGTGGGGTCCTTAAACTCATGGACTATGATGTCCTTAACCTTGACCGGGATGTCTTAAAACTAACAACGGACTATGACGTCCTTAACCTTGACCGTGATGTCTTAAAACTAACACCGGACTGTGGAGTCCTTAAACCCTCGAACTATGATGTCCTTAACCTTGACCGCAACGTCTTAAAACTAACATTGGACCATAATGTCCTTAAACTACCTATCGACCGCAATATCCCTAAACTAAACAATAGAGCTCAAATGCTCTTTTGTTAGATCTAAACGATCCCGTTAAGTTGATCTTAGTCTGAAATGAGACTAACGTATCCTTAACAAATGGTTAAGTTGATCTTAGTCTGGAATGAGACTAACGTATCCTTAACTAACGTTTAAGTTGATCTTAGTCTCAAATGAGGCTAACGTATCCTTAAACCCAAACCCCCAAACCCAAATCTAAGATAATACGGATTTGGACTAGTCCGCGCCCTACGGGCGACAACATAACTTAGTCTCCGTATACAATCCACGGGCAACCACAAACAAAACAAATACCCACGACACGAAGTGACCATCTGGAGAAGGAGAAAGTTGTTACCGCGATGCGGTAGCGTAATTAACTGCAGGGGCTTGCGCCTGCAGGGAAGAGCGTCCCCACAATTAAAAACCCCTCAAGCGAGGGGGAATCTGACGAACTCTGCTACATCGGCCGCATCCGTCTAAACCTTCGATACATGGTGCCATAAATCAACTTGGCATCTTCGAAGAGGTGGACGGATAGCACCAATTAGCATCTGCCCCGAATCTCAGGCGAGACGTCCTGTCGCGCCGTCTTTCGGAGGGGAACAAACCCACTTCCTATTTCATCATCCTCTACTAGATTAGCACCTTAGTATTAGGTGTTTGCTTCACTAATCCTTCATTAGTGAAGTAGTAGTTTGAGTTAGTATTCTCTCGACGTAGATCATCTTCGGCCTCGAAGACTTCAAGCAAGAACGTTCCATTCGCCTTGTGAAGCCATGCAAGGGTCCGGGAGTTCCATCAACGCAGCGAAGGGACTACTACAAGGAGATTATGAAGTGAAGGACCGATCTACAAAAGTTGTAATTCTAGTTCATTTAGTTGTAAATGGTTTACTATTGTTTCCGTATAATATTCTAGTTAATGATTCTAGTTTAGAGTTCCTTGAAATGACAAAATTTTGAAAATGGCATGGATGATGCCTCCCGAAACCTTGCTACCGTCGATAGGAACCCTATAGTGGTATCAGAGCCTAGCTAGGGAATTATACGGATAATGTTAGATTACGAATACGAAACGAACTCCGAAACTTGAAACCTTAAATTCCACTTTCTGTCGATTTTAAAACGATCTCCAAAAATTTTGCAAACAAGTACAGAATGTAGTATTGGACATTATAAGAACACAGAAGAAAATTGGATGCCTCTCGCGGGTTTTGGCCGATCCCCTTAGGCAAATTTCTGATGTCACCGGCCGCTTTCGGGAGGAATGGGTCCAATTTTGTTTTGTGTTCTGGTCTCTGGGATTTGGTGTTTCAGGTGTTGTTTATTTTTGCTACTTTTTCATGTGATGATTAACTCAATGCAAAGGCAACTCAGAGTGTTTCATAGTCGTAATTTTAACTGTTTTCGGGATACTTTAGATGGTATTAAAAAGTTCGATCGGATACCAAATACCCATTTTAACCCTCGCTGAAAATTTCCAAGTGTTGGAATTTTCTCAAGTTAATTATATTCGATTGTCGTGCAAGTAACCCTATGGACCCTCTAGAAGAACAAAAACCTTAACTCGATTCTATATCCTCGGAACCGCGACTGAACCTTAGGGTTTGCCGTAGTTCCGCGGTGTCATAGGTGAGGCTTTGGTTTGGCCCTTCTACGGCTGAATCATAGGTACTGTGGCACGTTTTTGGGTACTTTAATTTTGCTCAAGTGTTGAGCTTTCTGGGTAATTGTGGGTGTTTGTTGATAAAATCGGAATGTTTAACATCGTCTAGTTTTTCTGCGACCGTAAGTGTAATATGTGGTGTATTGCCGGTTTCATTGCTATATGTCAACGACAATTGGGATACGCATATTTACTTACGTTGATGACATGTGATGTTATGTGTTGCTGTATATGTTATATTGGATCGTCGCGTTTTGAATAGCCGGGGGTTTTATGTGAGATGAGAGTTTTTATTTTCATTCATGTAAAATTAAATGTATGTGATATTCTTTTATTGGGGCACTTCCGGGTTGAGGTTGATGTCACCATTGATGTATATTATTTACTTTTCCACATTAGGATAGACCCAAGGAGGAGAGCACAAATAACCGGGTTCTAGAGTCCAGTGGGAGACCAACTCGAGGAGTCGAGTCCGGGTCTCCTAACTCTAGAATTGGTAGGGTTGCTTGCCGCTCTCGTAGGGGTCTAGGGGTGTGGGTTTGGCTATTCATCGCGACCGTGGAATCCGTGTTTTATACAGGCTCAAAATAAAACACGGACCTCCTAGTATATCCATTATTTCATATGTTTCTTCTGCTGCAATATCTGTGATGTGATCATTTGATATGTTGAGATGGATACTGTATATAGTATATATGAAATATTATATAGACGTTACTTATATTTTACACCCGCGCTAGCCCTGTCCCGCTCTGCCGTTAGTTACCTAACCTAACGGTGTATGACGGGACATCGAGGCGAATGTGGATGGCATAAGTGTACGTTGTATTTATCTGTGATGTTTAGGTGACTTAAATGATGGGACTTCATTAATGTGATTAATGAAAGAAAAGAAACCTAAAAGATGTTGTAGAATCAAATTTTCAAAAAAAGGGTAGCTACAGTTTTTTGCTTTGCAAAGTGATATATATGATATATCCCGCACCTTATTCGATGAGGAAAGAGCCGAGATCCCTTCACCGGGAATGACCTCTTTAGCAAAACTGGCAGATGCTACAACACCCAGTTTGTCTTTTGATTGCTTTTGGAGTTTTACTTTGCATAGTGATATATATGATATATCCCACACCTTATTCGATAAGGAAAGAGCCGAGATCCCTTCACCGGGAATGACCTCTTTAGCAAATATAATGAAAGCCTCAAAAACACTCCTTTTCAAAATTCACTTGTTTCTACAACGATATCAAGTTCATTACGCAATAGGTTTTCAGAAAAACCTGTCGTATCCCTCCGTCATTTCAGATAAGTCCTACTTACTATTCGTGCTACGTTTGTTCGCCTGCGTCAAGGCGTAGTGTGCGGTAGCTAACTAGTATTTTTCTGCTTATGCATATGATGCAGATTGGATTAGGATAGTCGTGCGACTTTGTTGGCTTGCATCAAGGGTCGTGCGGGTGGGATTAATTCAATCAAGAAATGACGGGTTGAACTTGACTAGCGCACTATGGTTTGTTGGCCCGCGTCAAGGTCATGGGACGCTAGGGGCAAAATATTATCGGGAATTTCAAGTGTTGAAATTTTCAATGAGATTGCATACTTTCTATGAGATAGTTGGATCCCGATACCCACTGTGAGTAATTGTTACTCCTGTGAGAGTTTTAGACAGGACAATTAGCCGATCAAGTAGGTGTCTAGAAAGGTGTCAACGAGGTTATGCCTCTGGAAAAACAAGGTTTATTTTAATTAGGTCCATGCGAAAGCACGGGGACCCTCCCTCAAAGTACCGACACTGGCCTGGCTGAAAGATTGACGAAATTGTAGGGTGTAATTAATCCCAGCTAGTCTTTCCTTTTAGGGTTTGAAGGAAGATTTGATAAAAACAGTAGGAGCCATCCTGATTAGATAAAATAATAACCAATCTGATCTTGAAAGAGCATACGCTAAAGTTTTTTCTTCTCTCTCTCTCCAGGTAGCGACCATATCATGCATTAATCAAAATAATAATATAGATGTATTGACCGAACCCGCATGTTATACTGTGCTGGGGAACGTTGGTTTCGTTCTTTCTTATAAAAGTTATAAGACTGAATAGGATATAGGAGAATACCAGGATTTCCATGCCACCTGAATGAAGAAAGTACATGTTGATGTATTTTCTTCGGGTGTGTTCGTTACAGAAAACTGTTTCTCCATTTGCTCTACGTCCTGGGTATTAGATACCGGGTCAGGATCCCATATATGTAACTTGTTACATGGGCTGAGAAAAGGTAGAGAACTTGGAGAAGGTGACAAAGACATAAGGGTTGGAAATGGTGCAATTGTTGCAGCTAAATCCGTTGGGGAATATCACCTTGTATTACCAACTGGTAATACATTGATTCTGAACGAATGCTATTACATGCCGAACCTGATATGCAACATTATATCGGTTTCTTTGTTGAGTAAAGAGGGATATAATTTTGTATTACAGGATAATATTATGAATATTTTCCTGAACCAAAAGTTGGTTGGATCAGGCACGTTGTGCAATGGCATTTATGTTCTAAATCAATCAACAGTTCTGAGCATAAAAAAACACACAAGAGGAAGAGTTTTGAAATGAACGAATCCTTCTTGTGGCATTGTAGACTTGGTCATATCAATGCGACACGGCTAGCTAAGTTGCATAACGATGGATATTTGAATTCTTTCGAATTTTCATCTTATAACACTTTCCAGTCATGTCTCAAAAGCAAGATGACCAAAACTCCGTTTACGGGACACGGAGAAAGAGTTACGGAACTCTTGGGACTGGTACATAGTGATGTATGCGGTCCAATGTCTACACATGCCAGGAATGGTTCTTCGTACTTCATTACATTCACTGACGATCTCTCTAGATTCGGATATGTGTTCCTGATGAAACACAAATCAAAGGCTTTTGAGAAATTTAGAGAATATAAACAAGAAGTCGAGAACCAAACCGGAAAAAGTATTAAAATCCTTCGATCTGATCGAGGAGGTGAATACTTGAGCAATGAATTCCTGGACTTTCTAAAAGAGAATGGGATTTTCTCTCAGCTGACTCCTCCATATACACCACAGCACAATGGTGTATCGGAACGAAGGAACCGCGCCCTATTAGATATGGTGCGCTCTATGATGAGCACTGTGGAGTTGCCTATTTTCTTTTGGGGATATGCACTGGAAATAGCTGCAGACCTATTGAATATGGTTCCCACCAAATCTGTGCCAACCACTCCATATGAGATATGGAAAGGAAAGAGACCATATCTTAATTATGTTAAGATATGGGGTTGTCCGGCATATGTAAAAACACAAAATCCGGACAAGCTCGGGGCAAGGTCCATTCTGTGTAAGTCTATTGGATATCCCAAACATTCGCGTGGGTATATCTTCTACCACATCGAGGAACAAAAGGTGTTTTTTTCTCGACATGCCACCTTTTTAGAAAAGGAATTTCTTAAAAAGAGATTAGTGGCAAGGAGGTAGAACTGAAAGAGGTTCCAGCAATACAGACTACGACAGAAGATTGGTGGAACCGGAGGATTCGGTAGTTGCCGATGAACCCCAGCCACTCCGCCGATCTAGTAGGATTCCTCACTCACCTGAGAGATACTACGGTTTTCTCATGGATAGTGGGAGCGAGGATTGCATCATGGAGGATGATGACCCAACTAGCTTCGAGCAGGCCATCACAAGTGCCGACTCAGTGAAATGGCTGGATGCAATGCGGTCCGAGATGGAATCCATGTACACCAACAAAGTATGGACTTTGGAAGATTCTCTCGAAGAGGTAAAACCCATTGGGAGCAAGTGGATCTTCAAGAAAAAACTTGGTGTAGATGGGAAAGTGGAGACTTTCAAACCTAAACTTGTTGCAAAGGGTTTTCATCAACGACCAGGTGTGGATTATGACGAAACCTTTTCTCCAGTGGCTATGCTTAAATCCATCCGGATCATGCTTGCCATCGCTGCATATCATGATTACGAAATCTGGTAAATGGATGTTAAGACCGCCTTTCTAAATGGTGATTTAGAAGAGAGCATGTACATGACTCAGCCATAGGGCTTCGTAGCTATTGGGAGCAGCGGGAAGGTGTGCAAGCTGCTTAAATCCATTTATGGATTAAAACAAGTATTGCGGAGTTGGAACATCTGCTTTGATGTCGTTATCAAAGAGTTTGATTTCGTCAAAAACGTAGATGAACCTTGTATATACAAGAAGGTGGCAGAGAGTAAGGTTGTCTTCCTCGTATTGTACGTGGATGACATACTCTTGATAGGAAATGACATTCTTATGCTGCAATCGGTCAAGCTCTTCTGATCACAAAGATTCTCAATGAAAGATCTAGGGGATGCCTCCTACATCTTGGGGATTAAGATCTACAGAGATAGATCTAAACGGATACTGGGATTGTCCCAATCCAGGTACATTGACACCATACTAAAGCGGTTTAGTATGGAAGAATCCAAGCGTAGGTTTTTACCCATGATCTCTGGAGTCACTCTCTCCAAAGAGATGTCTCCCAAGACTGATTTGGAGAGAGCTCGCATGCAAGGGACACCCTATGCTTCGGCAGTAGGCTCTATCATGTACGCGATGCTATGTACCAGACTCGATGTAGCACACTCACTAAGTGTAGTGAGTAGGTATCAAGAAGATCCTGGAGAGAGTCACTGGACAGCTGTGAAGAGCATTCTCAAGTACTTGCGAAGGGCTAAAGATATGCTCTTAGTGTATGTTAACGGAGAACTCCAAGTGGAGTCCTTTACCGATTCGAGCTTCCAAAGTGATAAGGACGACTCTAAGTCGCACTCGGGATTTGTCATTACCTTCTACGGAGGGGCGGTCTGCTGGAAGAGTTCCAAGCAGGAAACCGTGGCAGACTCGACGATGGAGGCTGAATACATCGCTGCCAACGATGCTGCCAAAGAGGCTGTCTGGATCAAGAAGTTCATAACTGAACTTGGAGTGGTTCCATCCATTAGCTCACTTAAGCATTCTTTTCTCACTTGTGTGTACATGTTATATATATGTGATATATATTGATGTGCATTATTTATTTTAGTGTGTCATGGTTGTTGATACACTATATATGGGTGTATGAGACATACACCATTCTATTTATAAAGGTGGGTTATTGATGTTTAATGTAATTAAAAAATTAGTGGATTATTTGTTAAAAGCATGAAGCTTGTAGAAGTTTGTATGTGCTTTGACAAAGTCCACTCACTTTGTTTTACTTTAGATATCTGTTAACCTAACCATTTTAATTAGCCATGGTTATGTCTCTATATGAGTTAGTATATGATACACACTCACCCATGGTTCACTCTCTCACTTGATCATTATCTCATTCTTTTCTTCTTTCTTCATCTTCTTCCTCCAAAAGAAAAAGCTCTCTAGGGTTTGAAAAAAGTGAGAAAGTATTGTGAGAAAAAGAGTTCTAAAGTGAACCCACTTCCTATTTCATCATCCTATACTAAATTAGCACTTTAATATTGGGTGTTTGCTTCATTAATCCTTCATTAGTGAAGTAGTAGCTTGAGTTAGTATTCTCTCGACGTAGATCATCTTCGGCCTCGAAAACTTCAAGCAAGAACGTTCCATTCGCCTTGTGAAGCCATGCAAGGGTCCGGGAGTTCCATCAACGCAGCGAAGGGACTACTACAAGGAGCTTATGAAGTGAAGGACCGATCTATAAAAGTTGTAATTCTAGTTCACTTAGTTGTAAATGGTTTACTATTGTTTCCGTATAATATTCTAGTTAACGATTCTACTTTAGAGTTCCTTGAAACTGTAAAATTTTGAAAATGGCATGGACGATACCTCCCGAAACCTTGTTGTCGTCGATAGGAACCCTACATACTTAACTCCACCAGATATGACAGAGCCTGAGTTGCTATGATAGAAGCGAAAGCCATTCTTCATAGAGACGAAACGCAGGCTTCAGTATCCCATCACCCAAGGGCAACCACAAACATATATACCGCGATTATTTGATCGCGGAAAAACACGACACACGAAGTGTGGAGTGGAAAGAGGAAAAGTTCCCACCGGGCGTGCCAGAATCTGTTCACTTCCGAAAACGAAGATGAGCCGGGATGGATCGTCTTGCCTGAATTTGGGGGCAGATGATATTTGGTTTTATCCGTCCACCTCTCCGAAGATGCCAAGTTGATTTATGGCACCATGTATCGAAGGTTTGAACGGATGCGGCCGTTGTAGCAGAGTTCGTTAGATTCCCTCTCATTTCTGAAGGGTTTTTGATTGTGGGGACTCTCTTCCCTGCATGTGCAAGCCCCTGCAGTTAATTACGTTACCGCGTAGCGATAACCACTTTCTCCTGCTCTGGAAGTTCACTTCGTGTTGTATGTGTTTGTTTTATTTTTGGTTGCCCGTTGATTGTATACGGAGACTAATTTATGTCGTCGCCCATAGGGCACGATTAGTCCAGATCAGTATATTTTAGATTTGGTTTTTTAAGGATCGTCAATCTAGTTTCAGATTAAGATCAACTTAAATGTTTGTGAGCAGTTAGAGCTCGATTGTTTTTTTGTTAAAGATACGTTAGTCCAATTTGAGACTAAGATCCACTTAACAAGGTTTTAGGATCATTCAAATCCAACAAAAGAGCATTTGGGCTCTATTGTTTTAGTTTAAGGACGTTTCGGTCCATTGCTCATCTCGTATGCACGTGTATTTGTTACGTGACGGAGTGAACGATGGTGATATGGGGTGTGCCCAATTTGGGGCATGATCCGATTTGAGGCGTGCACGTCAGTTTGGATGTGCACCAGCGAAAGAAGTTGTTGGTCGTCGGGACCCCCTCCTCTCTGAAGATATTGAGAAATTACAACGACATATATCAGAGGTGTGAAGAGATGTACCTTTAAACCAAATTCCGTATTTGAGGGAAAAGACTGTGATGGACCTAAGAATCGTCAATCATGAATGAAGATCGGTTTGGATATCACAAACATAAGCTTAGCCAATTTGGGCTAAGATTGGGTTTTTGTATCACTCGGCAGTGCTAAACACTCAGTTGCATATAGCGCTCACATGTGTATCACGTGAAGTGCTCCACTTTTCCCGGCGCTCACGTGTGTTTCACGTGAGTCGCTATATAACTTGGCCTTGAGCGCTCATGTGCTTTTCACGTGAAGCACTGAGTTCTTTTGGAGATTAAATCTCTGTTGATGTTTTTAGAGAACTTAAATCTCTGTTAATGGTATTTTGACTATTAACGATCACCAAGATCATTATTTTGAGAATCTTGAATCAGGTTCTTTAAAGAACTAAGTTCTTGATTTGAAGAAACTAAGTTCTTAATTTGAACTCCATCTTCTCCGAGAGCTTAAATATTTGTTAATGGTGTTTTGACCATTAATGATCACCAAGATCATTATTTTGAAGGTCTTGAATCGAGTTCTTTAAAGAACTAAGTTCTTGATTTGAAGAAACTAAGTTCTTGATTTGAACTCTATCTTCTCCGAGAGATTAAATCTTTGTTAATGATATTTTGAACATTAACGATCACCAAGATCAATATTTTGAGGATCTTGAATCGAGTTCTTTAAAGAACTTAGTTCTTGATTTTACAAAACTAAGTTCTTGATTTGAACTCCATCTTCTTCCTTTTCAAATTCGTTCTTTCATGAATCTTTGATTCTCAAGAACAAGATCTTCCCGATAAGAATTAAATTCTCAACTTGTGGAAGATTTGTCTTGCGGATCTCAGATCCATAGAAAGAACTAAGTTCTTTGAGAAGAGTTAAACTCTTGGTTTGAGAATTAAATTCTCTTTTGTTTTGTGGTGGCTTTTGGGAGGCTTCTATATACTTTTTTAGAAGCTTATGGGGTGGTCTCCTTCTTTTGGATTTAATCTCCTTGCTCCTATTTATAGGAGAAGGGAAAAAATCAATTTGTTGAGAAAATCTCTCATTGAGAGATCATGATTGATTCTATGATCTTTTAGATCAATCAGTGAATTTTATTCACCATTGGATTCTTAATCCAAAGGTTCTCTGTTTAACAGAAAAGATTTCTTGTTTGTTTAACAAGATTATGAATATCTTGTTAGTTTAATAAAATTAGAATTTTATTATATCATATCTTTTTAGTTTAACATGATCAGAAATATATTTTCTTAATATCGATATCTTGTTAGTTTAACAAGATTAGAATTTTATTCTAACATAGAATTTTATTCTTGTCATGTGAATATTTTTTTAGTTTAACAAGATTAGGAATATTGAATTTAATTCTTTTAAATGAATATCTTGTTAGTTTAACAAGATTAGGAAAATATTTTCGTATGATAGAATTTTATTCTATCATATGATCACCGCTGGATCTTTGATCCAAGGGTCCTCTGTTTAACAGAGAGAAGATCTTTCTAGTTTAAGAAAGATCAGGAAAATATTTCCCAAATAGAATTTAATTCTAGAATTTGATAGGAGCATTTTAAATTGGGGCGCTCACATGCTTTGCATGTGAGCGGCAAGAGAACTCACGTTTTTAACATGTGACCCCTAGTGTGGGTTTTAGCCTGTTTATTTCCAGCGCTCATATGAGCACTCACGTATTTAACACGTGAGGCCCGTTTGGTCATTGGTTATTTATGTTCAGCGCTCATTTGCTTTGAATATGAGTGCTCACGTATTTAACACGGGAGGCCTGTTTGGCCTTTTGTTATTTTCTTTCAGCGCTTATATGCTTTGCATATAAGCGCTCACGTGTTTAACACGCGATGTCCAACCGTGAATTCTTTTCCTATTTCTTCTCTCCCTTTTTATAAGGGTTATAAGGGAACAAATAGCTTTTGGCCAAAAAAATTTGCGGGAACATGCTCGATCGGGTATCTTCTCTAAGTTCCTCATCAATCGACTCACGGTGGCTTCCCAGAAAACGGATGCCCGCCAAGCCCTCAAAATTGAGAAGCAAAGACAAAAAAGACTCAGGTACAGAGCCAACAAAAGGGCTAGGGCTCATGCTAGGCTGAACTTCATGAGGTTTTAAGAACAGGGTTACCCCGCCAAAGATAAAGAGATGGCTGGATGTGTGGTCCACACCGTCTACATGGCGGGCACGCCCAGCAAGAGCAAGGACGGGGCCACCACAATTCAAATCCAATCTGGCATGAATGTGGCTGCCACTTTCCAAGACCAGCCTCCTCTGGAAGATAATGAAAACCCTTCCAGTGAGGCTGATAAGCATAGAGATCCTTCGATTCATGAGGAGTCGGGCTCGAAAAGCGAAGATGAGCCAATCTTCCATCCCAAGAACGCAGAGCAACAACTTCTCCAAGAGCTCCAAAATCAACTCAGAAGCAAAGGCAAAGAGATGGCCAAGCTCTACTAAAAAATTAACGACTTGACGAATGTCGTGATGCAGCTCACGGCCTAAGTTGCTTCTCAGCCGCCCAATCAAGCCCAGGGTTCTGCTCATGAACCGGGAAAAGGTGTCCCGAGACAGCCGACGCCTATTCCCTCAAATCCAAAGGTGGGTGGACCGCATGAAAGTCAGTCGCATCCTATCTTAAGAAATGTCTTGGCTACCGATGACAGTAGCCCGCTAACTCAAGATCAAATCATGGATTTGGTTGCCAACAAAGTCAAAACATTGGTAGCCGAGGCCGAAGTGCAAAAAGATGTTAGCAATAGCGGGAGACCATATCCTGCTCAATATGATCTGGTAGAATTTCGTAGCAGCTATGTCATCCCCAAATTCGGAAGATTTGATGGAACGGGAAATGCGAATCAGCACGTCGCCTATTTTAAAGCCTCATGCGGGAATACTGGGGGCAATGATGCGCTTCTCCTCAGCCAGTTTATTAATAGCCTGACCGATGTCACTTTCGACTGGTACGCGAGCATACCGGATGGCTTGGTTACTACTTTCATCCAAATGGAATCTCAGTTCCGACAAAGGTTCATGAGTGTTAGCGATAAGATCACCATTTTCGATCTCGTAAGTACCAAGACAAAGAACAACGAAAGCAGCAAGGATTTTATAACTCGATGGCGCAATCTCTCCGTCAAATGTGAACCGCTGATAGAGCAGGACCAATCTGTCAGCCTCCTCGTCAGAAATCTCAACAATTGGATGGCCCTGTTTCTATGCACCGCAGGTCTCAAAACATTCTAAGAGCTGACCAGGAAAGTTCAGATGTTGGAGCGCTCAAAGCAGGAGGCCTCCTCGGATTCCCAAAATAATAATAGGTCCTGGAAAAACCGAAATAACGGTAATCGCAAAGGCGGAAATTCCGACGATACTGAATCTTTTAACACTTCGGCTAACCGAAATAAGCAAGGGATGAGTGGGCCTAATACCAACCGGCCTCGGAAGCCAATGTTCAGAGAGGGAGGAGAATCTCTACTAAAAGAGAGGCTGGATAAGGTCAACTCCTTCAGAAGGGACAAAGTCCGTAAAATATTCAAAGACGCCCTAAGAAACGGTTTACAATTGCCAGAATCAAAAAGACCGCAAGAAGAGAATATGACCGACGACCCCAAATATTACCTTTATCACAGAGTGATAAGTCATGCCATTGAGGACTGCTTCGTCTTCAAAGATTGGGTCGAAAACAATACAAGGCAGAAGAGATAGAACTATCTAAATGCGTGTTAACAAACAGTCAAGCTGCGACCGCCAATTTCATACAAACAGAGACCAAAGTCCTTCGTGAACCCAATTCTCTCAGACACCTGCCTTTCTCTGAAAAGAGCGGACCAAGGCAACAAACCAAAATCCCAACGAGCAACATTGCCGATGAAGAAGCAATAGACGGGTACACAACCCATACGGTCTACATGATGGAGCTCAGAGGAACAATTCCTCCTATGCCTTATAGCCATGACGATGACGTGGTTGTTGCCATCCAACACCGGCTCGGTCTAGATGACGAAGAACACGCTTATGCAATTAAGCCAAAGAAGCATGTGGTTCCTGCAAAATCGAGCCCAGACTCCAACACTTGACCACCACGTCGTTAAACTGGGAACAGTCGGACCACCACGTCGTTAAACTGGAAAAAAACGACCCCTAAGTCATTAAACTGGGAGTGTAAAAGAAATGTGTGTAAATAAAAAAAAATGTGTAAATAAAAAAAAGAAAAAAGAAAAAAGAAAAAAAGCAAGCCGAAATGATGGGGCAACTCGCAATAAAAATCAACGAGCAAAATAAAGATGAAAAATAAAGCCGAAATGATGGGGCAACCACGAATAAATAGCCGAAATGATAGAGCAATCGCGACCTTCGCGATGAGAAAAGCTGAAATGATAGAGCAATCGTGCAAAAAAAACTCCAAATGGCGGATGATGAGTCGCTCCTGGTACAACATTCCAGTGCAGCGATGCAGACGCCAAACAAAATTTCAAATCCCTGGATGTCCTGACGGCGAATGATGAGTCGATCCTGGTACCATATTTCAGTGCAACGATGCAGACTCTAACCAAAATTTCAAATCTCAGAATGTCCCAACGGCGAATTATGAGTCGCTCCTGGTACCATATTCCAGTGTAGCGATACAGACGCCAACCAAAATCCAATTTCCCAATATTCTCCGAGACCTATGGTTGGTCCCCAAGTTGGCTACCATATACAATTTATGGGCTCAAATAATTCTCATCATGCCCATACTCCACCGCAATCACCAGTCTAGCGGCCGGTCTCCGCCATTGGAATTATGCTCCATTTGGGAAGACCCACTCATGTGTTCTCACGATGCATGAGGAGAACAAAACTTACGGGATCCTCACGACTCGTAAGAAAACACCTTCGTGGGATCCTTACGACTTACAAAGGAAAAAGACACTTGGGTGTCCCCACGACTCCTAAGGAGAAAACGCACCTACGAGATCCCTTCGACTCGTAGGGAGAAAATGCTTTTATGAGACCTTTACGACTCATAAAATTGAAAAGTCTTAGGTGATAGGGACCTAAACCTGTCTCCTAAGCCATCGCTCCCCAACAGGGAAAGGAAAATGATGAATTGCTCCTGGCACCTGTGCTTCAGTGTTAGCAACGCTGATGCCGACCCTAACCCCAAAATTCCAAATCGATCCAATAGACCCATAAGTCGTTAAACTGGGAACAGATGACCTCTAAGTCATTAAACTGGGAACAGATGACCTCTAAGTCATTAAACTGGGAACAGATGACCCCTAAGTCGTTAAACCGGGAATGAGGGAAATCTCCCTATGGCAAATGATGATTCGCTCCTGGTACCATATTCCAGTGTAGCGATGCTGATGCCAAATCAAAACCAAAATCCTCAAATCCTCTCATGGCAAATGATAATTCGCTCCTGGTACCATATTCCAGTGTAGCGATGTTGATGTCAATCCAAATCAAATCAAGTCAGCAAGACAACCAACGACTTCCCTGGTGGAATCCAGCTCTACCTCGGAAACAAGTTTAATCCCTGACACCGCGAGAAGCGGAGAAAGTCAAATCATGCACCGACCGTCCACATCACTAAAATGGCAGCACCGACCGTCCACGTCACTAAAAGGGCAGCACCGACTGTCAAAGTCGCAAAAAGGGCAGAACCGACCGTCCACATCGCTAAAAGGGCAGCACCGACCGCTAAAAGGGCAGCACCGACCGTTCACGTCGCTAAAAGGGCAGCACCGACCGTCCACATCGCTAAAAAGGCAACACCGACCTTCCACGTCGCTTAAAGGGAAACACCGACCGTCCAAGTGGCAAAAAGGGCAGAACCGACTGTCCACGTCGCTAAAAGGGCAGCATCGACCGTCCATGTCGTAAAAAGGGCAGTGCCACCTTCCCAAAAAGCGGGAACCAAATCAAGTCGCCTCTACGTGAAAGAAGATCCATCAATTTCATGCACATGATCCACATGTGCGGTGTACATTTATTGATGGGGGGCACTTTGTTGGGGTCAAAAATTGCACCCCGGTTGACCAAGTCAAAATCAAAGTCAACCCCAAGCCAGGTGGGCCCAAGCCCAGGTCAAGTGGACCCATGCCCAAGTCGAGCCCCGCGGCCAGGCTCCCCCATGCCAAAATAAAAACTATGTAATAAATAATTTTGATATAATTTTCATACATGAATGTAAGAAAAATGGGCATAAAGCCAATTTTTTGTAAAGCCCATGGCTCATGTGCAAAAGAAATGAGCACATGAGGTATGGGATAGGCAAAATGCCATTTTGTAAAGCCTATGGGGCTATATGTAAATTTGTAAGCCTATATAAGGCAACATGATAATGAAAAAAAGACAATTCATTCTCCCCAAAAATTAGGATCCGTGCTTCCTTCTCCTTGCTCAAGGTTCTAAAACCTTCTTCTCCTTTTCAATTAAATCAAGAGTTTAACTCTTCCTTTTCCAAAAATAAATAGTTTTTCACCATAAAACCCTTGTAGGAGAGCTCGGATCTGCCATCAAATCCCTAAAAAAGGGAGATTTTAAGTCTCACCACCCCTTTTCCCCCCAAGATCCTGTAGGGTTCCTAGGCACTCTAATGGAGTCTCACAAGGCATCAAACATGGCCAATTAAAATTTTACAAGTGCCTACAAACCCTAATACGGATCGTTAACTAGAAAACAAGGCGATGCAAGCAAGTAAACGGAAATATAGCTAAAGGGAAGGGGCTACAACCTTTGTAGATCCGGTCCTCCACCTCCATGGCTCCGTGATGAAGTCCCCTCGCTGTCCAAATCTTATCTTGGGCTCTAGCATCGGCTTCATCGAAGAAATGGGCGGGCTTGGTCGTCGGTTCGATGCCGAAGATGATCTACGTCGAGGCATCACAAGATCAAGCTCTCACTTCATCAAGTCATGAAAACTTGTGAAGGAAACACCCTATACTACTTGGCAAGAGGTAGAGGATGAAGAAATAGGAAGTGGGTTCACTTTAGAATTGGATTTCTCACATGTTTTCAACACTTGCCATTGATGTAGCAAGCTTTCTTCATGGAAGAAGAAGATGAAGAAGAAGAAGATGAAAATGATAAGTGTTGAATAATTAGATAAATAAATCAATACTTATCATATATTAACCCTTGGTTAATTGTAGAGAATGGACCATGGTTAACTTGAATGGTTAGGGTTAAGTATAAGACAAGAATGGTGGACTAATTCAAAGCTTCAAGAATCTTCAACTAGCAAACAAAGAAAATCCACCATTCTCATTTTCTTCTTTTCTAAAAGAAACAAATAAATAAATAGATAAAAGAGTAAATGAAAAAACAAAACCCTAATCATTAGTTTAACCATGGTTTAATTCTTTGCACTTAACCAAGTAAGCATGTATCATCAAACATGATACAATCATGTGCATAAAAAATATATCACATATACAATGTGCAATTCAAGTGAGAGAATCCATTTAAAGTGAACCAATACTAGTTAATGCAAAGTAATATATCAAATATATAATTATACATTAAATCATTAAATCAACACTTGATTCAATGATCCGGTCATGTCGCATATAACCGGCTAGTATCCAATGTATCGGCTTATCGAATCGATCCTTGATTCGATAACTAGGTTATATCGAATATAACCAATCAATACATTCATCTCGAGAATGAAATACGGTATCACATACACGCATTATTCTCGGTCCCGCACATATCTCATATGCGCTCCTATTTCGTTTCGCTTGAGCCAGGAAACCTCTGTGTAGGACTCTAAAGACTCGTCAATACGCCGGTAGCGGATGATGATCATATCAAACATCCACAAGCCGCAAGCGGTCTGCTAAATGTAACGGCCACCTGGGTATTGAGCGATCAGAAGATCGACGAGCAAGCCCGCTCACACTCCTGTGAATCCAACCAGTAACACTTACCGTACAGTCCGGTCTGTTCGTCTGATATGCCGCATATCTCGCCTAGGGGTGGTAAACGTCAGACCCCAATAGCTTGATAAGTCATGCCGACGTAGGGTCCATAACATTCGTGAAACTACTGATAACTGTTACCAGTATATCACTGCAACCCTGGCCAGGGATTTCCTGTTATGGCCAGTCGTGCATAGCGCAACATCAACCCCCAATACCGGGAGAGACGAATCCCCTCCTATCGCTCATTGCCTCCATGTGAATCGGGACTGTACCCAAAAACCACCTGTTTGCACGACTCAGTAGAGCCGTGGTAGGGTGGAAATCAAAGCACAGTGGGAGACACACAAGACTCTATGACGATCTCGGGTCAACAGACTAAGCTGTACCAGTGTCACCAGAGAACTGCCATCTGACGTGAGGTATAATACCATCTGGGAGTTCTCGGCGAGTCCGTTCAGTGTACCCAGTCTCCACTGAGCACCCGCATACCATCTCCGATGTCAAACACCAATGGATATGGGATCATCCATCGCCCATCACATGGGTCGAGAAGATATACGCTAGTCTACTCTGGAATATCGATGCCCCGTCTCGATATTCCCACGACTAGGAACAATGAAGGATGTACTCATTGACTACCCAGGCCCCACTAGTATGATCTACATCATAGTCCTGGAAGTCGAGTACACATCCTAAGGGCTTTATCAACATGTAATCAGAGAGACAGAAAGTATACATATTAAGATAAAGAGCAACCAGATAGCTTACTATCATATCGAGCAAGAAAGTCCTACCTATATATGTCCCAGCATCCACTACAATATACATCCAATGTACAGTAATGGCCTCTAGGGCATACATATAACTAACAATCTCCCACTTGCACTAGGGCCATCTGTAGCAGTGGTTGCAGTATCTAATACTCAACCATCCCCTAGGAGTCTCTCTCTGGGAAAAGGCCTTCGTGAGTGGTTCCGCCGTGTTGTCCTCTGAGTCTACTCTCCTAACCTCGATCACCCTGGAGATCAACTATCTCCATGATCAGGTGATGCTGCCTCAGAATATGTCTGGGTCACTGATGGGACCAGGGTTCCTTGGCCAAAGCCACATTTCCATTGTCACACAATGGCAGGAACCTAGTTCATCTTATGAACCAATATACACCCAAACTGCCTCTTTGGTAGTATCTTTAATAGCGATGTTACCAGCCTTTATCGTCTAGTTTGCCACGGTATCTAGCTTGGAACTCTTCCAACATACCGTTCCTTTACTGAGGGTAAAGACAATGCCTGTGACTGACATTCAGTCGTCTTTATCACTCTGGAACCCTTCCAGTGATTCTCCCCATGATCGATTAATACCATCTCACTACAACTAGTGAGTATCTTAACATCCAATTAGATCTATTTCATAGATCCAAAGCTTAGGATTTAGTATGTATCACTTTGATCCTATATGGAAAATCATTGTGATAAGCGGAGATTGATCGAGCGTAGCATAGGAAACTCCTTCCCTAACAAGAGTATGTCATCCACGTACTCTACGAGGATCGTCACCATACTCCCTACTATCTTTTTGTTTATACAAGGTCCATCTACCATTTTGATGATGTCAACTTCTTTGACTAATCCATCAAAACAGATGTTCCAACTCCGCGATGCCTGCTTTATCCTATAAAGCATCTTGCATACGTTTCCGCTGCTCCCACTGTCTACGAGGCCCTCTGGCTGTGTTCTTATAGACGTTCTCTTCTAAATCAATATTTAGAAAAGTAGTCATGGCACCCAACCACCAGATATCGTAGTCATGGTATGTAGCCGTGGCAAGTAGGATCTGGATGGATTTAAACATAGTCCCTGGAAAAGGTTTCATCATTATCTGTGCCTGGTTGATGACGAAAACCTTTAACAAGTCTAGCTTTGAAAGTCTCAACTTTTCCATGTACACCAAGTAATCTTCTCAAGATATACTTGCTCCTGATGGGGATTTAACCCTTCAGATATAGCAACCAAAGTCCATACTTTGTTGGTGTATAAGGATTCCATCTCAGATCACTAAGCATCCAGCCATTCTTACAGAGTTCTACCCCCGATGGCCAGCTCGAAACTAGTTGGGTCATCATCTCATGATGCAATCCTCGCTCCCACTGTCATTGAGAAACCGAAGTATCTCTCGGGTAGGTGAGGAACCCTACTAGATCGGCGGAGAGGCTGAGGTTCGTTTGAATCTACTGAATCCTTTGGTTCTACCAAATTATCTGCTGTAGTTTGTATAGCTGGAACCTTTCCAGTTCTACATTACAGACCTTGCCTCGAGCTTGTCCGGATTTTGCTTTTAGACATAGGCCGGTCAACCCCAAATCTTAACTAGCTTAAGACATGGGCTCTTCCTTTTCCATATCACATATGAAGTGGTAGGCAACTGATTTGATCGGAACCCTATTCAATAGGTATGCAGCTTCTCAAGCGCATAACTCCCAAAAAGGAAATAGGTAACTCAGTAGTACTCATCATAGAGCACACCTTATCATATAGGGTGTGATTGCTCCGCCCCGATACACCGTTGTGCTGTGGTGTATTCAGAGGAGTAATACTGAGAGAGAATCTCATTTTCCTTTAGAATAGTCCAAGGATTCCATGCACAAGTATTCTCCTCCCTGATCTCATCATAGGACATAATACTTATACCCGTATTTTGGTTCTCTACTTCCAACTTATATTCTGTGAATACCTCAAAAGCTTCGGACTTATGTTTTAACAGGAACATACGACTGAATCTTGAGAGATTATCAGAGAATATAATGAAGTATAAAGAACCAGTCCTGGCATGTGTAGACAGGAGACCTTACATAAATCATAATGTATCAGTCCCAAGAGTTTACTAACTCTTTCTCTATTTCCAATAAACAGAACTATGGTCATCTTATCTTTGTGACATGACTGGCAATTTTCACAAGATGTAAATTCAAACTGATTTAAATATGCATCTAAATGTAACTTCAGCTAGTCGGGTCGCATTGATATGACCTAATCTACAATGCCTCAAGAATGATTCGTTCATTTCTGAACTTTTCCTCTTGTGTGTGTTCTGTATACTAGGAACTGTAGTTTGATTTAGAACGTCAATGCTTTTAGATAACGTGCCTGAACCGATCAACTTTTGATATAGGAAATGTTCAAAACATTTTCCATCAATACAAAATTTTAACATTTCTTTACTAAATAAAGAGAGTGATATGATTTTGTATATCAGGTTCGGTATCTAATAGCATTTGTTCAGAATCAATGTATTAGTAATACAGGGTGACAGTGACCAACAGACTTGGCTGCAACACTTGCCCCGTTTTCTGCCTCATGAAACTTATCACCCGTTCTCAGTTTTTCTACCTTTTTGTAGCCCTATGTAACAGATTACATATCTGGGATCCTGATCCGGTATCATATACCCAGGATGCAGAGGATACTGAGAAACAGTTCTTTGTAATGAACACACCCGAAGGAGATGCATCATATGCACTGTCTTCGTTTGGGCGGCATAGGAATTCTGGTATTCCCTATTTCCTGCTCTGTCTTATAACAATTATAAGTTGGAGCGGGACCAACGTTCCCCAGCTCAGTATAACAAGCGGGTTCGGTCAATACATCCATATTATTATCTTGATTAAGGCGTGATATGGTCGCTACCAGGAGAGAGAGAGAAGAAAACACTCTGCGTGCGCTCTGTCAAGATTAGATTGGTTATATATTTTATCTAATCAGGATGGCTCCCACTGTTTTTATCAAATCTTCCTTCAAATCTTAAAAGGAAAGACTAGCCGGGATTAATTACACTCTACAAGTTCGCCAATCTTTCAGCCAGGCCAGTGTCGGTACTTTGAGGGAGGTTCCCCGTGCTTTCGCACGGACCTAATTACAGTAAACCTCGTTTTCCCAGAGGCGTAACCCCGTTGACACCTTTCTAGACACCTACTTGATCGGCTAATTGCAAAGTGCAAAACTCTCCCAGGAGTAACAATTACTCGCAGTGGGTATCGAGATCCAACTATCATATAGAAGGTATGCAATCTCATTGCAAATTTCAACACTTGAAACTCCCGATAAAGGTTTTTACCCCTAGCACCTATGACCTTAACTATGGTCAACAAATCATAAGTACTAGTTAAGTTCTACCCGTCATTTCGTGATTAATTAGACCCACCCACATGACCCTTAACTAAGGTCAACAAAGTCACGCGACTGTCCTAACTAATCGCATCATATGCGGTGTAGGAAGACATCACTTAGCTACCGTACACTGTGCCTTGACTATGGTCAACAAACACAGCACGAATACTAAGTACTCTACTTCCTAAAATGACGGAGGGTTGCGAATGGTTTTTGTGAAAACCTTTAACGCTTTGAACTTGATCTCGTTGCGGAATCAAATGGTTTTTAAATGGAATGTTTTCGAGGCTTTTCTAGTTTTGCTAAAGGGGTCACTCCCGGTGAAGGGATCGTCGGCCCTTTCCTCGTCGAATGAGGTGCGGGATATATCATATATATCACTGTGCAAAGCGGAAACTATAGAAGCGATCAAATGACAAACCGAGGGTTGTAGCATCTGCCAGTTATTGCTAAAGGAGTCACTCCCGGTGAAGGGATCTCGGTCCTTTCCTCATCGAATAAGGTGCAGGATGTTCTACAATGAACACCGCGATGCAAAGCAAGAACTGTAGCTACCTGTTTTTATTTTGAAATTCGATTCCACAACATCAATTAGGTTTATTTTCTTTCATTAATCTCATTAATGAATATCCCATCATTTAAGTCCACCTAAACATCACAGATAAATATAACGTACGCTTATGCCATCCGCATTCGCCTCGATGTCCCATCTGCACCGTTAGGTTAGGTAACTAACGCCAGAGCGAGGCAGGGCTAGCGCGGGTGTAAAACATAAGCAACGTCTATATAATATATCATATATACTATATATAATATCTGTCACAGAACATCACATGATCACATCACAGATAAATCACAGCAGAAGAAACAAATGAAATATTGGATATACTAGGACGTCCTTGTTTTCAATACGAGCCAGTATAAAACACGGATTCCACGGTCGTGATGAATAGCCTATCCCACACCCCTAGACCCCTACGAGAGCGGCAAGGAACCCTACCAATTCTAGGGTTAGGAGACCCGGACTCGACTCCTCGAGTTGGTTTCCCACTGGACCCCAGAACCCGGTTACTTGTGCTCCCCTCCTTGGGTCTATCCTAGTGCAGAAAAGTAAATAATATACATCAACGGTGACATCTTCCGCAACCTGGAAGTGCCCCAATAAAAGAATATTACATACAAGTTTTTACATGAATGAAAATGAAAAACACTCATCTCACATAAAAACCCCCCGGCTATTCAAACACGACGATCCAATATAACATATCCAGCAACACATAACATCACATGTCATCAACGTAAGTAAATATGTGCATCCCAATTGTCGTTGACATATAACAAAGAAACTGGCGATATCACATATTACACTTACGGTCACAGAAAAGAAAGTGTAAAACTACAACAGTTGGAATCCGCAACCTCTTTAGACATCACATGCCTAATCAAATGAATTACTTAGACATCGCATGCCTAACAATTATAAACCCCGCATTTTAGTCTCAAAATCGAAAACACTTTTCAATATCAAGTCGGGCAATTCAACAGGATTCCCGACATTCTGATCGAATGCTCGTCGCAAACTTTAGTAGGCGGCCGCACCCCCGACGCCGTCGACAAAGTGCACCAAGGCGGAACACCGCTGCCGCGAGCACCCGAACGGATGCTTTCGGCGACGGGGTTCTCCTACAGTCACTTGGTCGGGGCTATGGAGTGAGGCTGTCTATTAAGTTTACCCGGCGAGTATCCGCGTACACTACGTGATTGCGACGGACTTTTGATCACATCAAAATTCCGTGTCAACCGATCAAGTGAGACTAAATCGCTAGATTTATAACATTCATTCAGTTATCTCATAACCTTTTGTGAATTCCAAGTATTGTATCACATTCCGGATAAATAGAAAATGTTAAACTTTTCGATCGAACAATCGAACACCCAAGTTTTCCCGATACAGTCCAACACATGAAATAAGTCTAAAGACATTCAGTTCGTGCCTCAGTACCAACGGTCCAGCCGTAGAAGGGTCAAGCCAACGCCTCACATGTGGCATGCCGTACTGCCCCAAACCCGAAGGTTCAAAGGGCAGTTCAAGACGGTCACATAATCGAGTTAAGGTTTGTTGTCTTCTAGAGGGCCCATCGCGTTACTTGCACTACTTAGAACGTCTTTAAATCTCGGAAAAATCCAACACTTGGAAATTTTCCGGCAGGGGAAAAGTTGGGTATTTATATCCGGTCGAACATTTTAACATATTCAAAAAATATCCGGAAAAACACAGACAAGATTAGACAATCCGATCGAATCACCGAAGCCCCAATACAACCCAGAAAATACAATTCTGGAAAAATTATTAAAAATTCCCAGGAACACTAGCACAGAAAACTAAGAATTACTGTGCAAAAACATCTGTCTGAAGATACCAACTTGCCGCGGAACCGCCGCATTAGGCATGCATATGCGGCGGTTCCGCCGCACTATTAACGATTCAGAGCCCCCGTTTTAAACAGTAATTCTTAGAATATTGCACTGAGGTTTCTGCATATTTTTAATCTACAAAAATCCGCATTTTACAGAATTGTCCAGAGAGCATTTTAAAGTCGGGGTTTTGGGTCGATCGGACTTCTAACTCCGTCTACGCATCGCCTAAGGCTCTAGCTAGGCTCTGATACCACTGTAGGGTTCCTAGGCACTCTAATGGAGTCTCACAAGGCATCAAACATGGCCAATTAAAATTTTACAAGTGCCTACAAACCCTAATACGGATCGTTAACTAGAAAACAAGGCGATGCAAGCAAGTAAACGGAAATATAGCTAAAGGGAAGGGGCTACAACCTTTGTAGATCCGGTCCTCCACCTCCATGGCTCCGTGATGAAGTCCCCTCGCTGTCCAAATCTTATCTTGGGCTCTAGCATCGGCTTCATCGAAGAAATGGGCGGGCTTGGTCGTCGGTTCGATGCCGAAGATGATCTACGTCGAGGCATCACAAGATCAAGCTCTCACTTCATCAAGTCATGAAAACTTATGAAGGAAACACCCTATACTACTTGGCAAGAGGTAGAGGATGAAGAAATAGGAAGTGGGTTCACTTTAGAATTGGATTTCTCACATGTTTTCAACACTTGCCATTGATGTAGCAAGCTTTCTTCATGGAAGAAGAAGATGAAGAAGAAGAAGATGAAAATGATAAGTGTTGAATAATTAGATAAATAAATCAATACTTATCATATATTAACCCTTGGTTAATTGTAGATAATGGACCATGGTTAACTTGAATGGTTAGGGTTAAGTATAAGACAAGAATGGTGGACTAGTTCAAAGCTTCAAGAATCTTCAACTAGCAAACAAAGAAAATCCACCATTCTCATTTTCTTCTTTTCTAAAAGAAACAAATAAATAAATAGATAAAAGAGTAAATGAAAAAACAAAACCCTAATCATTAGTTTAACCATGGTTTAATTCTTTACACTTAACCAAGTAAGCATGTATCATCAAACATGATACAATCATGTGCACAAAAAATATATCACATATACAATGTGCAATTCAAGTGAGAGAATCCATTTAAAGTGAACCAATACTAGTTAATGCAAAGTAATATATCAAATATATAATTATACATTAAATCATTAAATCAACACTTGATTCAATGATCCGGTCATGTCGCATATAACCGGCTAGTATCCAATGTATCGGCTTATCGAATCGATCCTTGATTCGATAACTAGGTTATATCGAATATAACCAATCAATACATTCATCTCGAGAATGAAATACGGTATCACATACATGCATTATTCTCGGTCCCGCACATATCTCATATGCGCTCCTATTTCGTTTCGCTTGAGCCAGGAAACCTCTGTGTAGGACTCTAAAGACTCGTCAATACGCCGGTAGCGGATGATGATCATATCAAACATCCACAAGCCGCAAGCGGTCTGCTAAACGTAACGGCCACCCGGGTATTGAGCGATCAGAAGATCGACGAGCAAGCCCGCTCACACTCCTATGAATCCAACCAGTAACACTTACCGTACAGTCCGGTCTGTTTGTCTGATATGCCGCATATCTCGCCTAGGGGTGGTAAACGTCAGACCCCAATAGCTTGATAAGTCATGCCGACGTAGGGTCTATAACATTCGTGAAACTACTGATAACTCTTACCAGTATATCACTGCAACCCTGGCCAGGGATTTCCTGTTATGGCCAGTCGTGCATAGCGCAACATCAACCCCCAATACCGGGAGAGACGAATCCCCTCCTATCGCTCATTGCCTCCATGTGAATCGGGACTGTACCCAAAAACCACCTGTTTGCATGACTCAGTAGAGCCGTGGTAGGGTGGAAATCAAAGCACAGTGGGAGACACACAAGACTCTATGACGATCTCGGGTCAACAGACTAAGCTGTACCAGTGTCACCAGAGAACTGCCATCTGACGTGAGGTATAATACCATCTGGGAGTTCTCGGCGAGTCCGTTCAGTGTACCCAGTCTCCACTGAGCACCCGCATACCATCTCCGATGTCAAACACCAATGGATATGGGATCATCCATCGCCCATCACATGGGTCGAGAAGATATACGCTAGTCTACTCTGGAATATCGATGCCCCGTCTCGATATTCCCACGACTAGGAACAATGAAGGATGTGCTCATTGACTACCCATGCCCCACTAGTATGATCTACATCATAGTCCTGGAAGTCGAGTACACATCCTAAGGGCTTTATCAACATGTAATCAGAGAGACAGAAAGTATATATATTAAGATAAAGAGCAACCAGATAGCTTACTATCATGTCGAGCAAGAAAGTCCTACCTATATATGTCCCAGCATCCACTACAATATACATCCAATGTACAGTAATGGCCTCTAGGGTATACATATAACTAACAGATCCAGCCAACAGAGAGGAAGAAGGACACCCATCTCCAAAAATCCCATTCCGGGAGGATCCGAGGCTCAAAAGAAAATCCAAAGATTTCTAGGAGTTTAACCGTATTCAAGATCTGTTGGAGTTTAACTCCATAAATCAAACACCTTTTTAGGAGTTTAGCTCCAAATCTATACATAATCCCTGTTAGGAGTTCAACTCCAAAGCCTCTTGAAAGTTCAACTCCTAACCCAGGGGCTAAGCCCCTTTTCCGCTGGTGTTTCCAGCGGTCGCGTGTCGCGCACATGACCCACGGGCGCCTGGTGATCACATGCCGTGCACGTGACTCACGGGCACCCAACAGTCACATGCAGGGCACGCGAACCGCGGCGCTAAGCGCCCACGTGCACCTCACGCGACCCGCAGGCACCCAGCAGTCGCGTGCAGCTCATGTGACCCGCTGGCGCCCAACGGTCGCGTGCTGTGCACGTGACCCACTCAGTGCCCAGCGGTCGCGTGCAGCTCACATGATCCGCTGGAGTCCAACGGTCGCATGCTGCGCACGTGACCCGCTGGCGCCCAGCGGTCGCGTGCTGCGCACGTGACCCGCGGGCGCCCAACGCCCAGGTGCCAGGCATGTAACCCGCGGGCGCTAAGCACCTACATGCCAGACACGTGACCCGTAGGCGCTGACGGTCGCATGCTGCACACGTGACCCGTTGGCGCCCAGCGGTCGCATGCTGCACACGTGACCCGCGGGCGTCCAACGCCCAGGTGCCAGGCATGTGACCGGTGGGCGCCAAGCACCTACATGCCGGACACGTGACACGTGGGCGCCCAGCGCCCACGTGCCACGTACGCGTTTTTAAGATGCTCCTTACCACTCATTTTTCATGCACTCCACACCAAAACACGTTCCTCGTTGGGAAAATTTTTCTAACGGGGTACTGCCCCGCATCCCGTAAGGGGGCTACTAACCCCCTTGACCCCCAGCCCGATATCCGGGTAGCGGGAACCGCGTAAACTCTTCGAGACCCCCGGTATATCAAAACCCTTCAAAACACAACACACGCACACGGCACATTGAGTTCGCATGACCAGTTTGACCCGTCAATCGGAGATTTCTTCGCTCCAAAGGCGAGGGGTAATTAACGGCAGCTTAGTCCGCGGCTGCCGGAGATTCAGATCCCCACAATCAATAAACCCCCGCCTACCCTAAGGAGGGGGAATCTGTAGTACGCCTGACAAGCGCACGCGTATTCCCGTCTCAACGGGGTGACGAAAAACACCCTACAGGGTTATGCTGCGAACTGGTCGTAGTCTTCTAGTGTCGGTTTCACCTCCTCAGTCTCTAGACTATCTGATGAACATTCCAAGAAATATAGATGGGTGGAATGCCCGTCAGCAAACTTGCGCTCGGTAAGTCCCTACGAAAGGATGAGAATTATGTAATAAAATGCAGGGTGACCTGTAGTATAACATGGATAGAAAATAGTAAGCAGGTGAACAAGTATGGCATGATAATGTGTATATCTAGTATAGAAAGATAACATGAGCATGTGTTGGACAACGTGAATATGTAATAAGAGAAAGTGTTGAACATGAAATAAATAGTATGGTATTCTAGATATCTCTACAATGTAATCTAACTAACGTTAGTTTAAATATGAATATCAACCAATCTTAAAGTATTCTCAAACTTAAGGGCATGGCCCTAAGAGCAAGGAAATACGGGCCCAAAAGTGACAGGACTTCAACTGTCGTTAATGTATTCCAAACCCAAAAGTAGGGTCAAGAGGCTTGGAAACACGGGCACTCTTTCATGAATTTATGATATACTGTTTCAGCCCGATACCACAGCGACGTTAATTGTACCGTTTCAGCCCGGTACCACAGTGACGTTATTTGTACCGTTTCATCCCGGTACCACAACGACGTTATTTTAGTAATGCGACTCTTAGGATTTCATTGGATTCATACTCAAACTACCCCAACATCCTGCGTATCTAATTTATAGTTAAATTTATAAGTCTTGCTCAAATACATGAATACAAACGAGAGAGTACAAGTTGTGTTCGTGTCAGTTGCATGTATTCGTGTCAATTTCATGTAATATTCAAGTATTCGTGTCAAGTTGTATTCATGGTTCGAGTCAAGTTTGTAACAACTCCAATTTCAATATACAGAAAATTGTTTAAAAGTTAATGTACGAATGGAGTATTTGCAATCCGATGTACACTATAAGTATTTGTTTTACTTTTGAACAGCAAGAAATAGCTTGTTGCTCATTGGTAAAGCCTTGCACTGCTGTGACGTAGCCCCTGTGATCGAATCCCCCCAGCCACATTATCTTTTTACTTAATTTTCTTTTAATCTTTTAGAAGCCCAAGGGTTTGCACATTCACTACACGTAAGATGATAAGTTACAGAATAATCAAACATGTGCACTGAAGAGAACCAAGCGACGCCAACACATGGCCAAATTTGCACCTTCCATCGCCGGGGATCGACCGGCGACGCAAGCTTTGGAGACCGGCACCGCCGGGCCTTCCGTAGGGGATGCTCCCCATCTCCTCACCCGAGCACCCCTTGGCCTGCCCCATTTCTCTCATGTTGTTTATTTTCTTTGCATTCATCCAGAGAATATTAAATCACCTTTAATCTAATTTTTATTGCATTCTTTAACCTTCTAAATCCTAATTTTCCCTATAAATACCACATTCCATTTTACACATCCTCACTCAGAAATTCCCTGCCAAAACTCTCAAAAATTCTTAAGTCCTTATAGTGTGCAAGTGGTGTTAGCAAAGGGTGAAGTTCCGGCAAAGTTCCGGGGAGTTTCCGGCGACGAAACAACGCCCCGACACCTTCCTTAGCCTCCCCATTCTCCCCTCTAGCCTTTTAGCTAGTAATTCCCTTCTTCCCCTCTCTTTATCTATTCTAAAACTTTCATTCTTCAAAACCCGACGGAAGCGGAGTTAATCCGACTTCCGATTTGGTTTTTCTTTAAAAAATTCTATTTTTCTTAAGCAATAAAATACCATACTCTCATATAATGTTTAACAAACATTAAAAAATGCATTAAAACAAGTTTCATCTCAAAAGAATCTTTCTTGCAACTTTTATCGTATTTTTACGGTAAAATACCACATACTTTATTTTCGACACAAATCAACATAATACCTGTATTACCTTTAGAAAATTCACGAGGTAAGGACCTATCTCATCACAACACACATCTTCGACATAGCACGATTTACTTTTGGGAAATGTTTTTGGGAATATCACGAGTTACAATAAAATAGCCTAAACTATTACAAAACCATTTTCTTTAAAAAGAGTATTCATTAATTCCTTGCAATTACGCCTCTACAACCTATTTTGGGGAACCCCGATAGGGATGGTATGGGTTATCACACGTCCTCGGGCCTAGTAGAGTGAGATGCAGACCTCCTTAAGGAGCACTCGATCTTGATGGAATTTTTAATGCTATTTTTAAGAAAATGGGATTTGTAGAAAATTAATAAAATTTATTTTTTTAAATATATATATATATATATATATATATGAGTATTATCAAAATATCTATTTTAAATATATTATACAAATATACCAAGTTTTCTAAATCAAAGGAATCACCATTACATGAAACTACCATCCAAATACCAAACAATTCCAATATTTCAATAAAATACCAAATACAATGAAAACTAGGTTCTACTCACTAGAAATTTCAGTTTTATAAAATATACTGTAACGCTTCGAAAATCGTTTAGGCAGTTTTTCGGTAATCGGCTGAATTAGCAGCTTTTTCCGTAAAAAGTCAAAATAGGTGTTTTTCATTATAGGCCTAATTATACAAAATTTAGATAAGATATTACTATAAACTGGTCACTAAAATGTTACTTAAAATTTTCTAGTTAATTAAAAAAAATTCTTAATTAATTATTTTTAATATTATTTTAAGCTTTTAAAAATACATTTAATTAGTGATAAATACAAATTTAATTAGGTAAATTACACACTTAGGAACCATTATAAACTAAAATTAAGTATTAACAAAAATTTTACCAAAACTTTCTAAGATTTGTTGTTTCATGGCAAAAAAATGAATGAAAAAGGTTTTTTTTTTTGTGAAAATTTGATGTGATGGACATTAATTGAGCTTGGGAATGACTTTTTGTGTAGAAATTTCTACACAAAACTCACCCCTCCTAGCTCTGGCCGAGCCATTCAGCTGCTGCTCCCCACTTTCCCTTCTCATTTTTTCTTCAAATTCTTGCAAAAATCAATGAAAATCCACAAAAATACACCATTTTCTTCGTAAATTCAAACCATAATCCTTGTCCACCTCTTTCCAACCCTAATTTGTTTTAAAACAAGGTGAAAGGAGGCATCTTTCAAGGTCAAGTGCAAGTTGGGGTTCACTTGGGAGGTATAAATCCTAAACAAATTGTTAAATTTGTAGTTTAAATAAGCTAGATTAGTTTTTTAAAGTGTTAATTTCATTGTAATGGTTAGTTTTTGAAAATTCAAGAGAGGTGGAGATGCCCTAATTAGGGTTTGAAGTTGAATAAGTGTGTTTAGGTTAGTTTTGTGGCCATCTAATGTATTAGGTCGGTGTAGCGCCTTGAAAAGTCGTTTTGGTGTTTTCCTGAAAATCGGTGAAAATTCGGTATTTTTCCGTAAATCGTCCTTTTTGTTATTTTGCAGTTTAGGCCTAATTATACATAATTTGGATAGATAATTGCTAGTTTTTAGTATCCAATGAGTTACTTATTAATTTTTGGTCATTTAAAAATTTTTCCCTATTTTTCAATTTTTAATATTATTTTAAGCCGGTAAGAAAATACATTTAATTAGCGATAAATACAAATTTAAATGGTCTAATTTTAAGCTTTAAAATCATGTTAATTAAAATCTAGTTGTAATATATTTTATTAGTATTTTATTTCAAGTTTTAATTGGTTTTTATTTTGGAAAACGAAATTAATTAATTTAAGCTTTAAACTTGCAAATATGAACTTGTGGGGGGCCTTTTTGCTTGGTTTTTTTTGCAACCTCTCACAATATCCTCACTCTCACTTGGGCTGAGCCCACCAGCAGGAATTCCCCCCTCCATTTACTCCTTCATTTCATTTCATTTGAAGAAAGTTATGAGATGAATATTATATATTAATTTAGGTATGGGTTATATTGAAGCATGGATGGGTTTGACTTTGAAAACAATCCACAACACCACACCATTCCTCCCCATTTTCCCCTCACTGCCGAACTGATCAGCAGCCCCCCCTCCTTTGATTCCATCTCTTTTTCAAAAAAAAAAATCCCCAAAATGCTTCAAAAATCCAAATAAAACCTCACAAATTCAAGCCAAGTCTTCATCCTTTCTCCTTAGCCAAATCTTGTAAGAATCTTAGAGCAAGGAGACCTTTTTGAGGAGGAAAATTTACATGCTAGATATCTATAATTTGAGGTAGAATCTTCATCCAATTAATACTTATGGTTAAATTTCTTTAATTAAATTGTTTTAGTGTTAAATTTTAATGCTAATTTCATTCTAGGTTTGTCATGATAATGGCTTGAGTTGAACTAGGGTTTAGAAACACCATTATGAGATTAATTAAATTATTTTGTTATCTAGTTTTATACAAATCTAATTTAAGAGATTTCCTTGTTTAAGTGGGCTTCGATTTGTATTAATTTAGGTTTTTCAAGTGTGGAATTGGATTTAAATTGATAGTTATAAAAATCAAGAAAGGGGTTTGTGTATGGAAATAGGTTTTGAAGCATGGTTATTGTGTTGTAATTATGTGATTGTGGCTAACTAGTTGTGTAGTTGGATATTTGTGTTGGATTGTGATAACTTTATTGTTAATTTTCGATGTTGCACCAAATTAGGAAGTTTTGTATTTACTAGTTTTTTTTATAAAATTATGTGATGAATTAATTGTGATAACTTGATTATATTTTTAACATATCCTACGACATTTAGGATGTGTGAGTGCGGAATTTTGTGTGATCGGGTTTTAGTTTTGCCGGGCGTCCCAAAACGACGGTTATAGTTAGTTTTTGTGATTTTCGTGTGTGTTCCGCGCACCTTATGCACGTTGTACCTAACTCGTGAGCGTTGGTGTTTCATTTGGGATTTGCATCGTTTCATGATATATAACCTTATGTTTGGTATTGATGCAAATTCCAGGTTCGGTCGTGAAGACTTCGGACGCGGCACGAAAAGGGAAAGCGGTGATTGGACGTAACTAGCTGAGGATTCCTGTGAGTAGATGTAATATCTACGGGGGACTATCGTTTGGATGGCGCAAGTCGCCCGATAGTTTAAGTAGTTAAAGATTTTAGTGATATTAGTAACTACATCCATGCTTTATTTGACATATATATACGAACCCATTCTATAGGACACCTGCACCATTGCCAGGGTTTTTATATGCAGCACGAGCACTATTCATGCGTACACACACGCCCTGGTAATTGCCATGCCAGGACACTAGATAACTTATAATCTAGAATATGGTCACCATATTTGATACTTAAACCTGTACTACTGTAATAAATTCTTAAAATAAAACCGTAGAATTGCTATTCATGTGCATGTATATCATTATATCATTTTTTTTTCATGCCTAGTCTATTAATCATATATTGTAACTTGAAAATTGATACCATATGCATTCATTATCATTGACGTTTACACTCATGATGATTCCTTGAGATTTTATGATATTTCTTGATTTTGGGGGAAGCCGCAAAATTTCTAAACTTATTACCTTTTTAAAATATGAAAATTGCGGTTTTCTAGTGATGTAAGTGTCGTCCACCATGAGCTTGCTGTGGTTTTCGAGACCCGTTTCGAGGAGTTGGATGAACCGTCTCGGGTACATGGTGGGCCCGGTAAGGTACCCCGGGGCAAGAAGCTCGTGTTGCTGACGATGAGCCTGGCAGGAGACGGATTACCTACCGGTGACTTCATTGGGCACGGCGGATATCCAGAGGATACCGACCGGGGCCGCGAGATGATGAGATATTGATATTGAGATGGGTCAGCTGGATGGCTGAGGCCAGTGATACTATGATATGGATATATGAGATTGAGACAGTTTTGAGGTGTCGATGTTGGACGCAGATTCTTGTTGATTCTATTGGTATTGTGCTGATATTTCAAAAGAGATTCCTAAAGGAAAAATATGATTTCATTTACTCACACATTCAGATCACGAGTTGATTCATATTGCATACATACCTGCTAGTACATTCATGTTGCATACATACCTGCTAGTATATCCTGCCATACCTGTATTATAGATGTTAGGATGCTTGTGTGCATACTTGCGATAGCCTCTATAGATGTTATTTATTACTCACGAGTTGGCAACTCACCCCCGTTGTGCCACAGACTTTTGCAGGTCCGCTCAGTCAGTACAGTAGCGGCGGGCGCACTTGCTTCTTTTGCCTCTTTTGCCTGGACTCGAGGCTTTTGCTCGTAGGTGGGTTGTATTATTATTTTTTGTACCACCTTGTATATTCTTTGTATCTAGAGTACTCCATCTACTGTATCTACCAGTATTGTTGTATATTGACTTAGAGACGAGACTGTGAGATTTGTGGGCTTTTTATGCTGTATTTTGGGGTCGAGCTCACTTGAGTCGACATGATATTTTACTTGTGCTTTTTATGTTTATTATGCACATTGCTGATTTACATTGCGTGGGATTTGTGACCGCCTTGTGGCGAAGAGCTAGCTCCCGCTTGGGGATGCCTTTTTTGTTGTATTTATATATATTCTTGTTGTACCCATTATGGGGGCCAGTATTTACAAAGGAGACTCTGCCGAAATTTTTCGGAAAAATTGATATTGTTTTTAAAAAGGCTTGATATGACTTATTTGATAAATTCGCTTTCAATTTATTGGTTTTTCCTTCACTCTACTGCTTATTTGGTTTTGATTTCTGGGCTTTGGCTTACTTATTTTACGGACGCCTTGAGACGTTTCGTAACTTAAGTGCCAGTCACGTTCCGTACCCTGCGGGTCGTGACAAAGTTGGTATCAGAGCGATAGGTTTTACCTTTTTGAGTGTAGGATGACCTTGGTATGTGGAGTAAGTGACTTAAGCAGGGTAACGTAACGTGCGTATGTCCGCGGCATACTTGCGATACGGTACTCCGCCTAGGTGACTTTAGGATATACTTGCTTGAATTATTCCTTCTTCAATTCCGTGTATCCTATGATTCTATTGCACTGTTCTTATCATCCTGTTCTTGTAACAACCACTATGCCGCCGAAGGCTACAAGAGCGCAGAGGGCTGCCGCCCGAGACGAGATTCGAGCTGGCTCGTCCGAGACGAGGACTGAGCAGGGTGGCATGCCTACGCCGCAGGGACAGACTGATCCGCCTTCCCCAGGCCGTATGGATAGGCTTGAGTCCGGTATGGAGGAGCTACGACAGATGATGGGAGGCGTGCAGGAGTTGCGACAGATGGTGGGGTCCTTAGTAGCGGCCAGTCGTGCACCGAGGCCGGAGGACGTACCTACCACATCCCAGACGACTATGATACCTGCTCCTACTACCACCGTGGCCATTCCGGTTTCGCTACAGGATTTCATGAGGCTGAGACCTCCAGTATTCATCGGCACCGAGGCAGCGGAGGACCCACAGACGTTCCTTGACGGTTTAGCCAGGATCTGCCGTTCGCTGAGATGTTCGGATGATCGATGGGTAGAGCTTGCGAGTTTCCGTCTAGAGGGCCTCGCGCAGACATGGTGGGAGTCAGTCTTGAGAGGTCGAGCTGCAGGTCTACCTCCTATGACTTGGGCCGAGTTTACAGCAGTCCTTCTAGCTCGTTTCCTCCCAGAGAGCGTTCGTGACGCCAGAGCTCGTAGTTTTGAGGCCTTGATCAAGACCCCAGGGATGACGGTGTCTGAGTATGACGTCCAGTTCACGCAGTTATCCCGATATGCTCCGTATTTGGTGGATACCGAAGAGAAGATAGTGAAGAGGTTCGTGCAGGGACTTGACACCCAGCTATTTCTTGCTATTGGCGCCCAGCACTTCGACACTTATTCAGCTGCTATGGATACGGCTTTACGGATGGAGGCACGCATATCACAGACTTCGGCCGTTTCTGGGCCGAAGAGGATTTGCACCGATGTGCCGTCGCAGAGGCAGCGCGCTAGATTCTTTCCGAGAGATGGGCCTAGCAGAGGATTTGGACGGGGTCAGTTATATGGTTCATATTCACAGGGACAGCAGCCGTCGCCAGGATGTTATGGGTGCGGGAGTCTGCACCATCGTATCAGGGACTGTCCAGCGAGACGACAGGGAGCGGCGACAGTGCCATATGTTACCCTACCACCATCACCACCTCCTCCTCAGAGAGCCCTACTTCCTATCACTGGCGATGCTCCACGACAGTTCGATGCACCCAGAGGCCGTGGACGTGGCGGTCCGATCCAGAGAGGACGAGGAGGCCGAGGACAGCCAGTTATTGGTAGGGGTCAGGCCCGAGTTTTTGCTTTGACGCCGCAGGATGCGCAGGCATCCAACGCCGTTGTGACAGGTACCTTGCCAGTTTGCTCTTTCGACGCTCGGGTATTATTCGACCCAGGTTCCACACATTCGTATGTATCTACACACTTTGCACCGATGTTGGGCCGTGAGACGTCATCGTTAGATCAGCCGCTTGTTGTTATTACCCCGGTAGGCGAGTCGTTTGTCGCTCGTTTTGTGTTTCGACTGTGTTCCGTTCGTATCGGGGAGAGGGACTCGTCGGTTGATTTGATTCTCCTCGATATGTTGGACTTTGATGTGCTTCTGGGCATGGATTGGCTAGCCACTTGTTATGCTTCTGTGGACTGCCGTAAGAAAGCTGTCAGATTTAGCTTTCCGGGAGAGCCAATCCTTGTTATTCAGGGAGACCGCAGCGTCACCCTTCCCAGCTTGATTTCGTCTCTTTGCGCTGGTCAGCTCTTGCGGAAGGGATGTCAGGGATTCTTAGCATATATTTGTGATACTCGAGCTGTAGAGGTTCCGTTGGATCGGGTCCCGGTTGTTTGTGAGTTCCCTGATGTTTTCCCTGATGAGCTGCCTGGGCTACCACCTGAGCGTGACGTTGAGTTCTGCATTGACTTGATTCCCGGCTCGGGGCCTATTTCTATACCGCCTTATCGGATGGCCCCGGCAGAGCTTAGAGAGCTGAAGGATCAGTTGCAGGATTTATTAGATAAGGGGCTTATTCGACCTAGTGTTTCTCCGTGGGGTGCTCCGGTCCTGTTTGTCAAGAAGAAGGACGGCAGTTTGCGTTTGTGTATCGACTACCGCCAGCTGAACAAGGTTACCGTGCGGAACAGATATCCGTTGCCACGCATTGAGGATTTTTTCGACCAGCTTCAGGGTGCGGGGTATTTTTCGAGGATCGACTTACGATCAGGGTACCACCAGCTGCGAGTTCGACAGGAGGATATACCGAAGACAGCTTTCCGTACGCGTTATGGCCACTTGGTGATGTCGTTCGGACTCACCAACGCCCCAGCTGCATTCATGGATTTGATGAACCGTACATTCAGGCCGTATCTTGACTTGTTCATCATCGTGTTTATCGAAGATATTTTGGTGTATTCCCGGAGCCGAGAAGAGCACGAGCAGCACTTGCGGATTACGTTGCAGACCTTGAGGGAGCACCAGCTTTTCGCAAAATTTTCCAAGTGTGCATTCTGGTTGGACAGCGTCGGATTCTTGGGTCACGTGATTACGAGAGATGGCATATGTGTGGATCCGAAGATGATCGAGGCCGTTCAGCAGTGGCCCAGACCGACATCAGTTACGGAGATCCGCAGTTTCTTAGGCTTGGCTGGCTATTATAGGCGATTCGTTCAGGATTTCTCCCGTATTGCTGCACCTTTGACCGGATTGACCCGGAAGGGAGTTCCTTTCATTTGGACGGAGGAGTGCGAGCACAGTTTCCAGCAGCTACGGACTTGTTTGACTACGGCGCCGGTGTTATCTTTGCCTTCAGGATCAGGCGGATTCGTGGTTTATTGTGACGCTTCACGAGTGGGGCTAGGGTGTGTTTTGATGCAGCATGACATGGTGATCGTGTATGCTTCACGGCAGTTGAAGAAACATGAACAGAACTACCCCACTCACGATTTGGAGATGGCTGCAGTAGTCTTTGCACTTAAGATCTGGCGACATTACCTATACGGCGAGTCGTGTCAGATATTCACTAATCACAGGAGCTTAAAGTATATATTTCAGCGGCGAGACCTGAATCTCAGACAGCGCCGTTGGATGGAGCTGGTGAAAGACTACAATTGCGAGATTTTGTATCACCCGGGCAAGGCTAATGTAGTGGCGGATGCTTTGAGCAGGAGGCCCGGGGGTAGTCTATCTTGTTTGCGCGCAGTACAGAGGCAGTCGTCGGAAGATTGGCAGACTTTATGCGACAGCCGGGTTGAGTTTGAGTTCACCCTGACAGGGGGACAGCTTGCGCATGTTCGTGCACGTCCGCAGTTACTTGACCGTATTCGAGAGGCACAGCCCAGCGATGACCGTCTTTCAGAGATCATGGAGCAGATTGGGCAGGGTAGAGATTCCGAGTTCGTGATCGATGATCAGGGAGTACTGCGATTTGGGACTCGACTGTGCGTACCAGATTCTGAGGGACTGCGGCGTGAGATTCTTGAGGAGGCGCATAGATCGACATACAACGTATATCCGGGTTCCACCAAGATATACCACGATTTGCGAGATGTTTACTGGTGGGACGGAATGAGGGGGGACGTCATAGGTTTCATATCGAGATGCCTGACTTGTCAGCAAGTCAAGGCCCAGCACCAGAGGCCCGCGGGAGAGTTGCAGCCTTTACCCACTCCGGAGTGGAAATGGGAGCAGATTTCTATGGACTTCATTGTGGGTTTACCCAGGACCAGTCGAGGGTACGACTCCATTTGGGTGATCGTGGATCGATTGACGAAAGCGGCTCACTTCCTGCCAGTGAAGACGGCTTTCGGTTTTGCTCAGTATGCCCAGATATACATCGACGAGATTGTACGACTGCATGGAGTCCCGACGTGTATCGTATCCGACCGAGGCACCCAGTTTACCAGCCGACTATGGCAGCGACTTCAGGAGGCATTGGGCACCCGTTTGAGTTTCAGCACAGCATTTCATCCGCAGACCGACGGCCAGTCAGAGCGGACTATTCAGACTCTCGAGGACATGCTCCGAGCGTGCGTTTTGGACTTTGGTGGTAGCTGGGATCATCATTTACCGTTAGTGGAGTTCTCCTACAACAACAGCTTCCAGGATACTATTCAGATGGCACCTTTCGAGGCATTGTATGGGAGGAGATGCAGATCACCCGTCTGTTGGACCGAGCTCAGCGAGAGCAGTATATTGGGCCCGCAGCTAGTTGAGGAGACGACAGCGAAGATACAGTTGATTCGAGACCATATGAGAGCGGCTCAGAGTAGGCAGAAATCGTATGCAGACAGACGCCGTCGCAGACTAGAGTTCGCAGTTGGCGATCATGTTTTTCTGAGGGTCTCTCCGATGAAGAGCGTGATGCGATTTGGGCGAAAAGGAAAGATTAGTCCCAGATTTGTGGGTCCCTTCGAGATTCTCGAGCGTGTCGGCGCAGTTGCGTATCATTTGGCTCTTCCACCCAGCTTTCCCGATGTTCACCCCGTCTTCCATGTTTCGATGCTCCGCAAGTACCTTCACGACCCTTCGCATGCGATTCAGCACCCGACAGTCCAGCTAGAGCGACACCTTTGTTTTTCAGAGCAGCCGGTGGTCATCCTGGATCGGCAGGTGAAGAAGTTGAGATCGAAAGTTATATCAACCGTCAAGGTCCTTTGGCGTGGCCCGAGCAGCGAGGAGATCACCTAGGAGACCGAGGGCGGGATGAGGAAGAAATATCCCCATCTCTTTGAAGGTACGCATAGCTATATTTTTAAATTCGGGGACCGAATTTCTTTAAGGGGGGAAGACTGTAGCGCCTTGAAAAGTCGTTTTGGTGTTTTCCTGAAAATCGGTGAAAATTCAGTATTTTTCCGTAAATCGTCCTTTTTGTTATTTTGCAGTTTAGGCCTAATTATACATAATTTGGATAGATAATTGCTAGTTTTTAGTAGCCAATGAGTTATTAATTTTTGGTCATTTAAAAATTTTTCCCTATTTTTCAATTTTTAATATTATTTTAAGCCGGTAAGAAAATACATTAAATTAGCGATAAATACAAATTTAAATGGTCTAATTTTAAGCTTTAAAATCATGTTAATTAAAATCTAGTTGTAATATATTTTCTTAGTATTTTATTTCAAGTTTTAATTGGTTTTTATTTTGGAAAACGAAATTAATTAATTTAAGCTTTAAACTTGCAAATATGAACTTGTAGGGGGCCTTTTTGCTTGGTTTTTTTTTTGCAACCTCTCACAATTTCCTCACTCTCACTTGGGCCGAGCCCACCAGCAGGAATTCCCCCCTCCATTTACTCCTTCATTTCATTTCATTTGAAGAAAGTTATGAGATGAATATTATATATTAATTTAAGTATGGGTTATATTGAAGCATGGATGGGTTTGACTTTGAAAACAATCCACAACACCACACCATTCCTCCCCATTTTCCCCTCACTGCCGAACTGATCAGCAGCCCCCCCTCCTTTGATTCCATCTCTTTTTCAAAAAAGAAAATCCCCAAAATGCTTCAAAAATCCAAATAAAACCTCACAAATTCAAGCCAAGTCTTCATCCTTTCTCCTTAGCCAAATCTTGCAAGAATCTTGGAGCAAGGAGACCTTTTTGAGGAGGAAAATTTACATGCTAGATATCTATAATTTGAGGTAGAATCTTCACCCAATTAATACTTATGGTTAAATTTCTTTAATTAAATTGTTTTAGTGTTAAATTTTAATGCTAATTTCATTCTAGGTTTGTCATGATAATGGCTTGAGTTGAACTAGGGTTTAGAAACACCATTATGAGATTAATTAAATTATTTTGTTATCTAGTTTTATACAAATCTAATTTAAGAGATTTCCTTGTTTAAGTGGGCTTCGATTTGTGTTAATTTAGGTTTTTCAAGTGTGGAATTGGATTTAAATTGATAGTTATAAAAATCAAGAAAGGGGTTTGTGTATGGAAATAGGTTTTGAAGCATGGTTATTGTGTTGTAATTATGTGATTGTGGCTAACTAGTTGTGTAGTTGGATGTTTGTGTTGGATTGTGATAACTTTATTGTTAATTTTCGATGTTGCACCAAATTAGGAAGTTTTGTATTTACTAGTTTTTTTTTTTATAAAATTATGTGATGAATTAATTGTGATAACTTGATTATATTTTTAATATATCCTACGACATTTAGGATGTGTGAGTGCGGAATTTTGTGTGATCGGGTTTTAGTTTTGCCGGGCGTCCCAAAACGACGGTTATAGTTAGTTTTTGTGATTTTCGTGTGTGTTCCGCGCACCTTATGCACGTTGTACCTAACTCGTGAGCGTTGGTGTTTCGTTTGGGATTTGCGTCGTTTCATGATATATAACCTTATGTTTGGTATTGATGCAAATTCCAGGTTCGGTCGCGGAGATTTCGGACGCGGCACGAAAAGGGAAAGCGGTGATTGGACGTAACTAGCTGAGGATTCCTGTGAGTAGATGTAATATCTACGGGGGACTATCGTTTGGATGGCGCAAGTCGCCCGATAGTTTAAGTAGTTAAAGATTTTAGTGATATTAGTAACTACATCCATGCTTTATTTGACATACATATACGAACCCATTCTATAGGACACCTGCACCATTGCCATGGTTTTTATATGCAGCACGAGCACTATTCATGCGTACACACACGCCCTGGTAATTGCCATGCCACGACACTAGATAACTTATAATCTAGAATATGGTCACCATATTTGATACTTAAACCTGTACTACTGTAATAAATTCTTAAAATAAAACCGTAGAATTGCTATTCATGTGCATGTATATCATTATATCATTTTTTTTCATGCCTAGTCTATTAATCATATATTGTAACTTGAACATTGATACCATATGCATTCATTATCATTGACGTTTGCACTCATGATAATTCCTTGAGATTTTATGATATTTCTGGATTTTGGGGGAAGCCGCAAAATTTCTAAACTTATTACCTTTTTAAAATATGAAAACTGCGGTTTTCTAGTGATGTAAGTGTCGTCCACCATGAGTTTGCTGTGGTTTTCGAGACCCGTTTCGAGGAGTTGGATGAACCGTCTCGGGTACATGGTGGGCCAGGTAAGGTACCCCGGGGCAAGAAGCTCGTGTTGCTGACGATGAGCCTGGCAGGGGACGGATTACCTACCGGTGACTTCATTGGGCACGGTGGATATCCAGAGGATACCGACCGGGGCCGCGAGATGATGAGATATTGATATTGAGATGGGTCAGCCGGATGGCTGAGGCCAGTGATACTATGACATGGATATATGAGATTGAGACAGTTTTAAGGTGTCGATGTTGGACACAGATTCTTGTTGATTCTATTGGTATTGTGTTGATATTTCAAAAGAGATTCCTAAAAGAAAAATATGATTTCTTTTACTCACACATTCAGATCACGAGTTGATTCATATTGCATACATACCTGCTAGTACATTCATGTTGCATACATACCTGCTAGTATATCCTGCCATACCTGTATTATAGATGTTAGGATGCTTGTGTGCATACTTGCGATAGCCTCTATAGATGTTATTTATTACTCACGAGTTGGCAACTCACCCCCGTTGTGCCACAGACTTTTACAGATCCGCTCAGTCAGTACAGTAGCGGCGGGCGCACTTGCTTCTTTTGCCTGGACTCGAGGCTTTTGCTCGTAGGTGGGTTGTATTATTATTTTTTGTACCACCTTATATATTCTTTGTATCTAGAGTACTCCATCTACTGTATCTACCAGTATTGTTGTATATTGACTTAGAGACGAGACTGTGAGATTTGTAGGCTTTTTATGCTGTATTTTGGGGTCGAGCTCACTTGAGTCGACATGATATTTTACTTGTGCTTTTTATGTTTATTATGCACATTGCTGATTTACATTGCGTGGGATTTGTGACCGCCTTGTGGCGAAGAGCTAGCTCCTGCTTGGGGATGCCTTTTTTGTTGTATTTATATATATTCTTGTTGTACCCATTATGGGGGCCAGTATTTACAAAGGAGACTTTGCCGAAATTTTTCGGAAAAATTGATATTGTTTTTAAAAAGGCTTGATATGACTTATTTGATAAATTCGCTTTCAATTTATTGGTTTTTCCTTCACTCTACTTCTTATTTGGTTTTGATTTCTGGGCTTTGGCTTACTTATTTTAAGGACGCCTTGAGACGTTTCGTAACTTAAGTGCCAGTCACGTTCCGTACCCTGCGGGTCGTGACAGTCGGATATTTGTTCGATGTTGCGATCGCGATATCGTTAATTCGCGATGTTTGCTTTGAAATCGGTATGCAAATTGCTTACTGGTTTTTCTAATAATTTAGGAGGTGATCTAATTGTGTTATTTTGGTGATATAATTAGCATCATATACGACTATTAGTGTGCGTGAATGCGGGGCTTTGTCTAGTCGGGTTTTAGTTTTGACGATTGCCCCGAAACGGCGATTTTAGTTAAGCTTTTAGCGATTTTCGTATATTTTCCACGTACCGAGTGCACGTTGTGATTAATTCGAGAGCGTCGATCTTTTCATAGTGTGAGTTGCGTCATTTCAGAAATCTGTAATCTTAAATTGTGTGTTATGCAATTCTAGGATCGGTCGCGGAAACATCGGACGCGGCGCGTAAAGGCAAGGCGGTGGTCGGATCGGATTAGCGAGGCATTCAGGTGAGTAGATGTATTCATCTATGGGGGAATCGTCTGGATGGCGCGAGATGCCCCCTAGTTAGGATTACCTTATTTCTTGCAAGATTTGCATTGTTAGTTAGCTTACCCCTTCATTTACATTGCATACCCTTATAACTAATCGTCTCTTAGATTGCATGGATATTCATATACACATGTGCGATATCACTTCGTAGGACACGAACACCATTACCATTGGGTTCTGTTGCACGCGCACTATTCATGTGACACACACACCTTTGGTAATTGCCATGCCACGAGCACCATAGAACTTGTTTAGCTTAGTGTCACCACTTGCATCATACATGATATATGAAATCGTATAGCATTTATATATACCTTGCATCATCATCATACTTACATAGATTTCTAGCCACAAATCACATCGCATACCTTGATATCATAGACATTTATCACATACAACATGTTGGGTATTATGATTTTCTTGAGGATTTTAGTATTGCTGCGATTTCTGGATTTTTGGGGAAAACCGCAAGAATTTTACAAAAGCTTATATTTATCATTTTTAAAACAAAGTTGCGGTTTTCTCGTGATGTATGTGTCGTCCACCATGAGTTTTTCATGTTTTCTGTTGGATTTCGAGACCCGATTCGAGGAGTGGATGAACCGTCTTGGGTACATGGTGGGCCCGGTATGGTACTCCGGGGCAAGAAGATCGAGTTGTAGACGATGAGCCTAGCAGAGGAAGACTACCTACCGGTGATGTCTGGCGCGGCGGATATCCGGAGGATACCGACCGTTGTCGTGAGATTTGATGATATGGGCCGATCCGGACTGACGGAGCCCGATATTTTGAGACATTGATACAGTGAGACATTGAGACAGATGTGATTTCATATTTGGTGTCGATGCTTGACACGGGTTTCAGATGATTTCTTGATGGTATTTAGCTATTATACAGATATTCTTTTTCTAAAATTAAGAATGCAGAACTCTTAGCATTTAAAACACTTAAAGATTTAGTAATGACATTGCATACATGTGCATGCATACTAGAGGTATTACATCACATCTGGACATACATGCTGTGACGCATTTGCGTGCATTCTTACGATTGCCTTACTAGATGTTATATTCTACTCACGAGCTGGCAACTCACCCCCGTTGTGCCACAGTGTCTTGCAGGTCGGACTCATCAGCCTAGTAGCGGCGGCTTATCTTGTTAGTGACTTCTTTTGCTCAGACTCGCGACATTGCTTGTAGGTGGGTTGCGAGAGTGCTTTTATCTCTTTTCTTTTGTACTATTTTTGTATCTAGTATTCTCCATCTACCACTTCTTATGTGTATATGCGACCTAGTGATGAGACTGAGAGATTTGTGTATATGTGGTTTCTTTTGGGTCGAGCTTACTTGAGCCGACGTTGTGTTTTCTTATATTTCGCATTTCTTTATGCTCTTTTTTTTGAGATTACATATATATATTGCGTGTGGTTGTGATCCGCCTTGGGCGAAGAGCTAGCTCCCGCTTGGGGATGCCATTTTGTGATTACAGGTTATATATCTTGTTGTACCCATTTTAGGGGATTGAATTTACAAGGGAGACTCTGCCGAAATTTTCGGAAATTTTTAATTTTTTTTAAAAAAAAAGGGTTCGATACAACTTAATTGATTTTAAAAATCGTTTTCATGAAAGGTTTCCTTCACTCTCTTTGGTTTCTTTTGGTTTAGATTTTCTGGGCTTTGGCTGACTTAGTTTACGTTACGCCTTTAGACGTCTCGTAACCTAAGTGCCAGTCACGTTCCATACTTTCGGGTCATGACATATACATCTATGAAAAACCTAAAGACGAAAATTAAATACTTGAGGTGTATTTTGAAAATATATCAAAACTATTTTTAAGCGGGACCCCAGTAAATATAGGTTTAAGCGGGATCAATTCTCTTGAGTCTCAGGGAGCCGGAGAATGTGGGTGCTTACCTATCTAAGATAGACAATCTAACAAATGGTGTTATCAATACGGTAATTGTCTTGGAAAAAGACACAAATCCTGTCGTCCATGTGCAGCAGTTACTGATAATATCAAAACTAATTCAGGATTTCAATTTCTTTTCAAAGTGTCTGACTCAGACCGAGTCTCAATCTTCAATCTTACTTGAATATGATTCAAGTATAAATTACAATACAACATGAATCCATGAATCCGTCTATTCAATCTATATCAATCTATATTGACCGAACTGAACCATGGATATACTCCGTTTACATGACTCTCCATTTATATCCATTCCGTTTACTGATATCATGGTTTCAGAAAGTCATCCATCTATATAACAAAACAATACAATCAATACAAAAGACATCGTGGAGTTTATAAAGGGGTAGATTGGTACGGAATGTGTTAGAAGTGGCACGAGACTGTAACCTTAATACACCTAACCTGAATATCCATTGTCGTTGTGCCGTGGCTGAACGGTTCCTTGTGCTCCGTATACCTTAGTCTCCGGAATATTGGGACTCCTCTCGTATACACTGGCATATTCTGTATCAAGGTACAAACAACTGCATTAACAATATAATCAAACATTACGAGACATATTCTCTTTCTGTCTATTCTATCTCTACTCATCTTTAGGACTTACAGAGCGATTGTTCACTAACGACATTGCTTTCTTCTTTCGTTGGAATGTTGTCAGGTGATTTGGACGCACTAGCGACCGAGCCCAGTACTGAAGACCTGGAGCAGTTTGCTATCGAACCAGAGCTGTAGGAACTTGTACATACTTTTCATTTCAGTTATGCCATTGTTTAGGCTTTGCTTTCTATTCATGTACTTATATTCCAATTGTACCTGTAAAAGAATGTTTAATAAATAAAGTTGTTGTTCATTTATATTTATGTCTCTTGTGTACATTTACTTTATATTGCTTAGATACGCTTAGCGTGTTTACTTCTGAGTAAATACGTAGTGGGCCTCGCCGCGTCCCCTTACCGTACATCGGGAAGCGGGGCGTGACAAAGTTGGTTCAAGTATATATATTGGGTTCAAGTATTCTTGTCAAGTTCAAGTGTATAGTTCAAGTTCAAGTCAAATTCGAGTTCAAGTCAAGTTTCAAGTTTAAAACAAGTTACAAGAATTCATGTTAAGCCATGTAGATGCCACGTGCTTGATTATATATGATTCAGTATTCATGTGATTTAAGATGGCAACCACTGCACATGGTCGGCAGCATTTGTGCCCTTTTCAAGGAAGATTGCAATACGAATACTGGTTTGTCTTAACTAGGTAAGCGCTCACTTTCTCCGGCTCCATGAGGCTCAAGAGAAAAGATACTGTCTAAACCCATTTGTTACCTAAATACTTTAAAGATTAAATGCCAAGCCCCGCTTCCTAGAGTACGGGTAAGGAGACGCGATGATGCCCACTACATATTTACTCAGAAGTAAACCCGCTAAGCGTAATAAGCAATATAATGTCAATATACACAAGAAGACATGAAATGTAAATGAACAACAACTTTTATTTGTTAAACATTTCTTTACAATAAAACTGAAAACTAAATACAATGATGAAAGCACTGCCTAAACAATGGCATGCACTGAAAGTAAAGTGAGTACCAGTAAAGCCTAATGGTCTTACTGCTCAGTGGTCTGCTCCAAGTGCTCCTGGCTGGTCTCGAACTCCTCAGAGTCAGGTCCTCCTGACAACATTCTAAAGAAAGAAGAGAAATAGAAATGTCGTCAGCGAAGAATCACTCGGTAAGTCTCAAAGAGAGATAGAAATAGAGAAGACAGATGAATAGACAAATATGAGAATATAACTGGTGTATTATGAGTTTGTTATGTTAACGCAGTTGATTATAGCTTGGTACAAAATATGCCAGTGTATACGAGAGGAGTCCAACTTACACCGTGGACTATGGTAACCTGTAGTATAAGGCTCCGTCGATAAAACTATGGAACAACGGCAATGGATGTATAGTTACGTCTTTTAATGACCATCTCGTGCCACTTCTAACACATTCCGTACTAGTCTACCCCTTTAAAACCCCGTAATGTATTTTGTATTGATTTGTATTATTTTGTTTAATAGATGTAAGACTTGTTGAAACCATGATATCATGTAAATGGAATGGATATAAATGGATAGTCATGTAATCAGAATATATCCATGGTTCGGTTTAGTCGAGTCATGTTGATATAGATTGAATTCTGGTATAAATGGGTTCATGTTGAAATGGAGTTAAACTTGAATCATATTCAAGGATAGATTGATTTCATATTAAACTGAGACTCTGTCTGAGTCAAACACTTTACAATGAATTGAAGTCCTGAATTAGTTTTGATGTTATCGGTAACTGCTGCACATGGACGGCAGGATTTGTGTCTTTTTCCAAGACAATTACCGTATCGATAACACCGTTTTAAGTTTGTCTACCTTAAATAGGCAAGTACCCATATTCTCCGGCTCCCTGAGGTTCAAGAGAACTGGTCCCACTTAAACCTATATTTACTAGGGTCCTTATTGTAAATTAATATAACTTGAGGGGGTTTTATGAAAAATAGTTTTGATATATTTTAATAATAAAGCTCAAGTATTTATTTATCGCCTTTAGGGTTTTCATAGATGTAAATTTTATAAAATGAACTATTCTAGTGGATATAAACCTAACTTAAATAGTATATGGTATTTTAGTGTAATATTGGAATTGTATTGATTTGTAATGGTAGTTTCATGGAATTTGTGATTCCTTTGATTCAGAAAAACATGGAATATATATAATATATTTAAAGTATATATTTTGATAATATTTATATATATATTTAGTAAAATAAATTTTATTAAGCAGAAATCTCATTTTTCTTAAAAATTGCATTAAAAATTCCTTCGAGATCGGATGCTCCATGAGGAAGTCTGCATCTTGCACTATTAAGCCCGAGGATGTGTGATAACCCGCACCATCCCGATAGGTGTTCCCCAAAATGGGTCGTAGAGACGCATTTGCAAGGAATTAAATAATATACTTTTAAAGAAAACGGGTTTTGAATGTTTATGGTATTTTATTGTAAACTTGTAAATTCCCACAATCTAATGTTCCAAAAGTCATCGTGCTATGTCAAGAATGTGTGTTGTGATGAGATATGTCATTACCTCTTGAGTTTTGTAAAGGTAATATGATCAAAATGAATAAGCAATGTCGTATGTAAACATGATAGTATTTTACCGTAAAACTGAAATAGAAGTTGCAATACATATTATTTTGAGATGAAACTTATTCTAATGTGTTTGTTTATGATTGCTAAACAATATTAAAAAAGGCTGTAAATTTGTTATTAATATAAAAGGTGTTTTTAGTTAAATTAGAAACGGAAGTCGGATTAACTCCGCTTCCGACTAGTTTTGAAAATGGAATTCGTTTTAATAGAAGGAGAAGAGGGAAAGTGGGACTTACAGATTAGAAAGAAAGAGGAGAGGTAGAAGAAGCTTATGGAATCATCGAGGAGTCATTTCTTCGCCGGATTTGTCCCGAAATGTCGCCGGAACTTTGACTTTGAGCTAACTCCACTTGTACAACTTTTGGACTTAGGAATTTTAGAGAGTTTTGACAAAGTATTTCTGAATGACGAGGGCCAAAGTGTAGGGTTGTATTTATAGGAGAAATTAGGGTTTAGGGTAATGAATTGAGAATTAAAATTGCATTAAAATTTTGATTTAATGGTGATTTTTAATTCTCTGGATAATTGCAGGGAAAACAAACAGACTAGGGTTAATGGGGGGAGTCCAAGGGTGCTAGGGGAAAAACTTTTGAAGTCTTTCATACGGGGGGACCGGTGGCGCCAGCCCCAAAGATGATCTCGCCGGTCCATTGGGTAGGGTCTGTGCTTGGATTCATGCACGTGTTCTCGGCTGTTCAACTAGTATTTTCCACATGTTTGATTTTTATGTGACTTTTCATTTTACGTGTTTTGTACGTGTAAACTTTTGAGCTTCTAAAAGTTTAAAAAAATCAATAAAAATAATATGTGGCTGGATGGATTTGAACACAGAGGCTACGTCACAGCAGTGTGAGGCTTTACCAATGAGCTATAAGTGCTTTCTTGCTGTTCTAAAGCAAATTAATTTTATAACTTGTGCTCAGGCTTAGGTGCTCCTTTCTGTATTTTTGAAAAAAATCTGTACAGAAAGTTTAGGGTTGTTACATTCTACCTGTTATATATTATAGATATTTTATGTGAACTTGGGTCATTTGGAACTTCATGGTATTTATGTAAAATAGTTCATTTAGAAAGCTTGAGAAGGTTTTATTTAAAATGCTTTACTTTTAAAATTAAACCTCGAGAGTGATTTATGTAAGGTTATAATAATTAGAATGTCAATGGTTTTTAACAAAAATATATTTATATTTCATGGTATTTTAGTGGCAAAACCTAACTTTTAGAAGTTTATGATATTTTAATGAAAAATCTAACTTTTGGAAAACTTGAGTTATTTTAATAAGAAGTTAATCTTTTAATTTAAAGTATTTTATTGAATTTAAATTTTTGCAAAGTCGTTTTCTTTTAGGTCATGTATTCAAGATTATTAATTAGTACTTTAAAAGTGATTGAAATTGTTTTATTTTGTTTAAAACCGTATTTTCTTTTCTTTCGAGAATGTGCTCCGTGAAGAGCTCCGATCTCATCTATTATACCCAAGACATGTGATAATCTGCACCATCTTTTAATAGAACTCCCCTAACGAGGGCTGTGAGGGGCGAAATTGTCAAGAAAAGAAGTATCGATTAAATTCAATTTTGGTAACTAGATGGTATTTTGGTGAAATTTGATTCTTTTAGGAAAAAGGAGACAACATAGGTACGTGTTATGATTCCAAAGTGTGCGGGTGTAGGATAGGTCATTACCCCGTGAGCTATCACTAAAATATGTATAACAATTCTAAATTCGTGATATGGTATAAAGAATAGTACAAGTTACATGAAACTTGATGTTACGTGTATATAACAAAAAGGCATATCATGAAGAGAATTTTCATAACGCAGATTACATGTTATAGTGTTATTTGATATTAGATGATTATCATAACTTGGTTAGAATTAATGGTCGGTTAATTTTATCACAAACTTTCCTTTTTCTTTTAATAATGCATAAAGAGAATTTCGATTTAACTGAGATTATTTAGGTACGGAAACTATGGATGTAACACAAATCAAACGTGTGTTTGGCGACAAGGCAAGAGGTTGATTCAAAGAGAAGAGGGATGAGAGGAGGGGAGACTTACCCGAAAACTTCTCGTATGACTACATGCGACGGAAAAAGGAAGGAGTCTCGGTTTGAAGAACCAAGACTGCAACGCAAAGAGGATGGTGAACTACTGACATCTTTCGGTAACTTGTGGAGTAACGTAGAGATAGAAGGTAACTTCACAAAGAGGGAACGAGGGAACGATTTTGCGGAGCTTCGACATCTTTTGGCTTGAGGAGAACTTGGATTGAGATAGGATTTTTGAGAGAATTTTCAGAGTGTTACCTAGGGGAAAAGTAAATGAAAAAGAGGAACTAAGTAGATTAAAAAAGATTTAAGGAGGGAATTGAAAGGATTTGCAACTCTCGGGTTGAATGAGAATGTTTGGGTATCAAAACGAAGAGACGGGAGCTAAAGAGACAGACTGACCTGAACTGATCCTATTTGGACTCAGCCAGGCCGCCCCCACCCGTCTTCGGCCGTCCTCTAGGTTCGAGCCTCAGGTCTCGTGCCCCGATGGATTTAATTAGCCTATTTTTATACTTCTTTTCTGTTAAAAAATTTCGTAACCCCGTGCAATACATGTGCAAACTCTTGGGCTCTGTCACGACCCGCAGGGTACGGAACGTGACTGGCACTTAAGTTTACGAAACGTCTCAAGACGTCCGTAAAATAAGTAAGCCAAAGCCCAGAAACCAAAACCAAATAAGCAAAAGAGTGAAGAGAACCCAATCAATTGAAAACGAGTTTATCAAATAAGTCATATAAAAACCTTTAAAAAAAACAATATCAATTTTTCCGAAAATTTCGGCAGAGTCTCCTTTGTAAATACTGGCCCCCAAAATGGGTATAACAAAAATATATATGAATCCAACAAATAAGGCATCCCCAAGCGGGAGCTAGCTCTTCGCCACAAGGCGGTCACAAATCCCACGCAATATAAAGCAACAACATGCGAAATAATCATAAGAAAGCATGAGAAAAACAGCATGTCGACTCAAGTGAGCTCGACCCGAAAATACAGCATAAAAAGTCCACAAATCTCACAGTCTCATCTCTAGGTCAATATACAACAATACTGGTAGATACAGTAGATGGAGTACACTAGATACAAAGAATATACAAGGTGGTACGAAATAAAAATATAACCCACCTAAGAGCAAAACCTCGAGTCCAGGCAAAAGAAGCAAGTGCGCCCGCCGCTACTGTACTGACGGAGCGGACCTGAAAAAGGCTGTGGCACAACGGGGATGAGTTGCCAACTCGTGAGTAATAAATAACATCTACACAGGCTATCGAATGCATGCACACAAGCATCCTAGCATCTCAAATACAGGTAAGGCAGGACATAATAGCAGGTATGTATGCAATATGAATATACTAGCAGATATGAATGCAATGTGAATCAACTCATGATCTGAATGTGTAAGTATAAGAATCATGCTTTTCCTTTAGGAATCTCTTTTGAAATACCAGCACAATACCAATAGAATCAACAAGAATCTGTGTCCAGCATCGACACCTCAAAACTGTCTCAAATCTCATATCAATGTATCTCTGGCCTCAGCCGTCCGGCTGACCCATCTCAAATATCAATATCTCATCATCTCGCGGCCACGGTCGGTATCCTCTGGATATCCGCCGTCCCAAACAGTCACCGGTAGGTAATCCGTCCCCTGCCAGGCTCAACGTCAACACCACATTCCTCTTGCCCCGGGGTACCTTACCGGGCCCACCATGTACCCGTGACGGTTCCTCCACTCCTCGACACGGATCTCGAAAACCACAGCAAACTCATGGTGGACGACACTTACATCACTAGAAAACCGCAATTTACATATTTTAAAAATATAATAAGTTTAGAAATTTTGCGGCTTTCCCCCGAAATCCAGAAATATCATAAAATCTCAAGAAATCCTCATAAGTGCATATGTCAATGATAATGAATGCATATGGTATCAATAATCAAGTTGCGATGTGTGATTAATAGATTAGGCATGAACAAATAATATGATGAAGTACATGCACATGAATAGCAATCCTACGATTTCATTTTAAGGAATTAAAGCAATAGCGCAAGTTTAAGTATCAATTATAGTAAAAGGTTTCAATTTAAAGGTTATCTAGTGTGGTGGCATGGCAATTACCAGGGTGTGTGTGTAAGCATGAATAGTGCTCGTGCTGCATATAAAAATCCTGGCAATGGTGCAGGTGTCCTATAAAATGGTTTCGTATATGTATGTCAATATAAGGCATGAATGTAGCAAATAATCATACAAGTATTACACCCCTAATTACTAACATTACTAAGAATCTTTTAAGCTACTAAAACTATCGGGCGACTTGCGCCATCCAACGATAGTCCCCCGTAGATGTTACATCTACTCACCGGAATCCCTAGCTAGTCACGTCCAATCACCGCTTTCCCCTTTCGTACCGCGTCTGACGTCTCCGCGACCGAACCTGGAATTTACATCAATACCAAACATAAGGTTACATATCAAGAACGACGCAAAACACAAACGAAAATACTAACGTTCACAAGCTAGGTACAACGTGCACAAGGTGCGCGGAACACACGCGAAAATCGCAAAACTAACTAAAACGTCGATTTGGTCGCCCGGAAAAACTAAAACTCGAACACACAAACATCCGCACTCACACATCCTAAAAGTCATAGGATACGCTAAAAATGTCATCAAGACATCAAAAATAATTTATCACAAACTTTTAGCACAAAACTAGTAAGCACAAACATTCTAAAAAAAACGACGCAACATCGCCGTTATGCGACAAAAAGGATTACAACCTAGCATAACATGTAACCGCATAACTAGTTAACCACAATCACTTTAATTATAACACATTACAATGCTTCAAATCATATTTCTCCATAAACAACCCTTTCTTGATTTTCATAACCATCAATTAAATCCAATTTCACACTTGAACAACATAAATTAACACATATCGATGCCCACTTAAGCAAAGTAATCTCTCAATTTAGGTTTGTATAAAACTAGATAACAAGATAACTTAATTAACTAATCAATGGTGCTAAAAAAAACCTAGTTTAAACAAACTACTCTCTTAAAAAAAATAGATTAGAAACTAACACTAAATTTAACACTAAACAAATTTCAAGGTTCTAGTTTAGCACACTTAAGCTACAATTTAACCATTTGATTAGAAATTATACCTCAAAAGATCAATCCTAATCTTGCTCAAGCCTCCCAAGACACCTCCTTTCTCATTGATTTGAACCAAATTAGGTTGGAGAAGAGATGGAATATGGTATTGTGTTGAATTTGTGAAGGAAATTGTGGATTTTGTTGAATTTTTGAGATGAAAATGAAGCAAAAGAGAAGAAGAAATGGGGAAAATATTTGGGGCTGTTGGTGCAGGATTTCTGAGCTGAGGAGGGAGTGGGGAGAGGTGTGGGGGAGTTGGGGAAAAGTGTAGAGAAGTTTCAAAGTCAAAAGACCAAGTCAAACAACAAAACCCATACCCAATTTAATATATTAAAGCCCTTATCATATCATTTTGTTCAAATGAGATGGGGAAAAATTTTATGGGCTTGCTACTGAGGTGGGGCCGACCTAGGGGTGAGGGAATAGTGAGAGGGGTTTTACAAAAAAAATTCTATGCAAAAAGACCCCCTACAAGTCCAAAATTGCAAGTTTTAGCTTAAAATTCAATAAATTTCGATTTCCATAATAAAAATTAGTTAAAATTTAAAATAAAATACTAAAAATTTATATTACAACTAGATTTTAATTAACATGATTTTAAAGCTTAAATTTAGCCCAATTAAATTTGTATTTATCGCTAATTTAATGTATTTTCTTACCGGCTTAAAATAATATTAAAAATTGAAAAATTAGGGAAAATTTTTAAACGACCAGAATTTCATAAGTAACTCATTAGCTACTAAAAACAAGCAATTACCTATCCAAATTAGGTATAATTAGTCCTAAACTGCAAAATAACAAAAAGGACGGTTTTCGGAAAAATACCGAATTTTCACCGATTTTCAGGAAAACACCAAAACGACTTTTCAAGGCGCTACAATCTTCCCCCTTAAAGAAATTCGGTCTCCGAATTTAAAAATATAACTACGCATGCCTTCAAAGAGATGGGGATAATTCTTCCTCATCTCGCCCTCGGTCTCCCAGGTGACCTCCTCGCTGCTCGGACCACGCCAAAGGACCTTGACGGTCGGTATAACTTTCGATCTCAACTTCTTCACCTGCCGATCCAGGATGGCCACCGGCTGCTCTGCAAAAGAAAGGTCGCGCTCTAGCTGGACTGTCGGGTGCTGAATCGCAAGCGAAGGGTCGTGAAGGTACTTGCGGAGCATCGAAACATGGAAGACGGGGTGAACATCGGGAAAGCTGGGTGGAAGGGCCAAACGATATGCAACAGTGCCGACACACTCGAGGATCTCGAAGGGACCTACGAATCTAGGGCTAAGCTTTCCCTTTCGCCCGAAACGCATCACGCCCTTCATCGGAGAGACTCTCAGAAAAACATGGTCGCCAACTGCGAACTCTAATCTGCGACAGCGCCTGTCTGCATAAGATTTCTGCCTGCTCTGAGCCGCTCTCATCCGGTCTCGGATCAACTGTATCTTCCCCGTCGTCTCCTCAACAAGCTGCGGCCCCAAAATACTGCTCTCGCTGAGCTCTATCCAACAAACGGGCGATCTGCATCTCCTCCCATACAATGCCTCGAAAGGTGCCATCTGAATAGTATCCTGGAAGCTGTTGTTGTAGGAGAACTCCACTAACGGTAAATGATGATCCCAGCTACCGCCAAAGTCTAAAACGCACGCTCTGAGCATGTCCTCGAGAGTTTGAATAGTCCGATCTGACTGGCCGTCGGTCTGCGGATGAAACGCTGTGCTGAAGCTCAAACGAGTGCCCAAAGCCTCCTGAAGTCTCTGCCAAAGTCGGCTGGTGAACTGGGTGCCTCGTTCTGACACGATACAAGTCGGTACGCCATGCAACCGCACGATCTCGTCGATGTAAAGCTGGGCATACTGAGCGAAGCTGAAAGTGGTCTTCACTGGCAGGAAGTGAGCCGCTTTCGTCAATCGATCTACGATCACCCAGATGGAGTCATACCCTCGACTGGTCCTGGGTAGACCTACAACGAAATCCATCGAAATCTGCTCCCATTTCCACTCCGGAATGGGTAGCGGCTGTAGCTCTCCTGCGGGCCTCTGGTGCTCGGCCTTGACTTGCTGACAAGTCAGGCATCTCGAAACGAACTCCGCAATGTCCCTCTTCATCCCGTCCCACCAGTAGGTCTCTCTCATATCATGGTATATCTTGGTGGAACCGGGGTGGACACTATACACTGATCGGTGTGCCTCCTCAAGAATGTCGCGCCGCAATCCATCAGTATCTGGTACGCACAGTCTAGATCCATAGCGTAAAATCCCATGATCGTCAATCACGAACTCGGAAAATCTGCCCTGTCCCATCTGTGCCATGATCTCTGAGCAACGGTCGTCACTGCGATGTGCCTCATATATATGGTCAAGCAACTGTGGGCGTGCACGAACATGCGCGAGCTGTCCCCCTGTCTGAGTGAACTCGAAATCAACTCGGCTGTCGCATAACATCTGCCATTCTGCTGACGACTGCCTCTGCACTGCGCGCAAAAAGGATAGACTACCCCCGGGCCTCCTACTCAACGCATCCGCCACTACAGTCGCCTTGCCTGGGTGATATAAGATCTCGCAGTCGTAGTCTTTCACCAACTCCATCCAACGACGCTGTCTGAGGTTCAGGTCTCGCTGCTGAAATATGTACTTTAAGCTCTTGTGATCAGTGAATATCTGACACGACTCGCCGTATAGGTAATGTCGCAAAATCTTCAGTGCAAAGACCACTGCAGCCTTCTCCAAATTGTGAGTGGGGTAGTTCTGTTCATGCTTCTTCAACTGCCGAGAAGCATATGCGATCACCCGGCCATGCTGCATCAATACGCATCCTAATCCCACTCGCGAAGCATCACAGTAGACCACAAATCCGCCTGATCCCGAAGGCAAAGATAATACCGGCGCCGTAGTCAAACATGTCCGCAGCTGCTGAAAACTGCGCTCGCACTCCTCTGTCCAAACGAAAGGAACTCCCTTCCGGGTCAAACCGGTCAAAGGTGCAGCTATACGGGAGAAGTCCTGAACAAAACGCCTGTAGTAGCCTGCCAGGCCTAGAAAACTGCGGATCTCAGTAATCGATATAGGTCGGGGCCACTGCTGAACAGCCTCAATCTTCTTCGGGTCTACACATATGCCGACTCTCGTAACCACGTGACCCAAGAATCCGACACTGTCCAGCCAGAAAGCACACTTGGAGAACTTTGCAAATAGCTGGTGCTCCCTCAGAGTCTGTAACGTAATCCGCAAGTGCTGCTCGTGCTCCTCTCTGCTCCGGGAGTACACCAAGATATCGTCGATAAACACGATGATGAACAAGTCAAGATACAGCCTGAATGTACGGTTCATCAAATCCATGAATGCTGCTGGGGCGTTGGTGAGTCCGAACGACATCACCAAAAACTCATAATGGCCGTAGCGCGTGCGGAAAGCTGTCCTCGGTATATCCTCCTGTCGAACTCGCAGCTGATGGTATCCTGATCGCAAGTCGATCCTCGAAAAATACCCCGCACCGTGAAGCTGGTCGAACAAATCATCAATGCGTGGCAACGGATATCTGTTCCGAACGGTAACTTTGTTCAGCTGGCGGTAGTCGATACATAAGCGCAAACTTCCATCCTTCTTCTTGACAAACAGGACCGGCGCACCCCACGGAGAAACACTAGGTCGAATAAGCCCCTTATCTAACAAATCCTGTAACTGATCCTTCAGCTCTCGAAGTTCCGCCGGGGATATCCGATAAGGCGGTATAGAAATAGGCCCCGAGCCGGGAAACAAATCAATGCAGAACTCAACATCGCGCTCAGGCGGTAGCCCAGGCAGCTCATCAGGGAAAACATCAGGGAACTCACAAACAATCTGGACCCGGTCCAACGAAACCTCTGCAGCTCGAGTATCACAAATATACGCTAAGAATCCCTGACATCCCTTCCGCAAGAGCTGACCAGCGCGAAGAGACGAAATCAAGCTGGGAAGGGTGACGCTGCGGTCTCCCTGAATAACAAGGACTGGCTCTCCCGGAAAGCTAAATATGACTGCCTTCTCACGGCAGTCCACCGAAGCATAACAAGTGGCTAGCCAATCCATGCCCAGAAGCACATCAAAGTCCAACATATCGAGGAGAATCAAATCAACTGATGAATCCCTCTCCCCGATACGAACGGAACACAATCGAAATACAAAACGAGCGACAAACGACTCGCCTACCGGAGTAACAACAACAAGCGGATGATCTAACGATGACGACTCACGGCCCAACATCGGTGCAAAGTGTGTAGAGACGTACGAATGTGTGGAACCTGGGTCAAATAATACCCGTGCATCGAAAGAACAAACTGGCAAGGTACCTGTCACAACGGCATTGGATGCCTGCGCATCCTGCGGTGTCAAAGCAAATACTCGGGCCTGTCCTCCACCGATAGCGGGCTGACCTCGTCCTCGGCCTCTGCCCCTCGTCCTCTATGAACAGGACCGCCGCGTCCATGGCCTCTGGGTGCACCTAACTGGCGTGGAGCATCGCCTGTGGTAGGAAGTAGGGCTCTCTGAGGAGGGGGTGGTGATGGTGGTAGGGTCACATGCGGAACTGTCGCTGCTCCCTGTCGTCTCGCCGGACAGTCTCTGACAAGATGGTGCGGACTCCCGCACCTAAAACACCCTGGCGACGGCTGCTGTCCCTGGGGATATGAACCATATAACTGTCCCCGTCCAAATCCTCTGCCAGGCCTATCTCTCGGAAAGAATCTGGCGCGCTGCCTCTGAGACGGTACATCGGTGCGAATCCTCTTCGGCCCAGAAACGGCCGAAGTCTGTGATATGCGTGCCTCCATCCGTAATGCCGCATCCATAGCAGCTGAATAAGTGTCGTAGTGCTGGGTGCCAATGGCAAGATATAGCTGGGCATCGAGTCCCTGTACGAACCTCTTCACCATCTTCTCTTCGGTATCCACCAAATACGGAGCATATCGGGATAACTGTGTAAACTGGATGTCATACTCAGACACCGTCATCCCAGGTGTCTTGACTAAGGCCTCGAAGCTACGAGCTCTGGCGTCACGAACGCTCTCTGGGAGGAAACGAACTAAAAAGACCGCTGTAAACTCGGCCCAAGTCATAGGCGGTAGACCTGCAGCTCGACCTTTCAAGACTGACTCCCACCATGTCTGCGCGAGACCCTCTAGTCGGAAACTCGCAAGCTCTACCCATCGATCATCCGAACATCTCAGCGAACGGAAGATCCTGGCTAAACTGTCAAGGAACGTCTGTGGGTCCTCCGCTGCCTCGGTGCCGGTGAATACTGGAGGTCTCAGCCTCATGAAATCCTGTAGTGAAACCGGGATGGTCACGGTGGTAGTAGTAGGAGCAGGTATTATGGTCGTCTGTGATGTAGTAGGTACGTCATTCGGCCTCGGTGTACGACTGGCTGCAACTAGGAATCCTACCATCTGACGTAGCTCCTGCATACTCCCCATCATCTGTCGCAACTCCTCCATACCAGTCTCAAGCCTATCCATACGGCCTGGGGAAGGTGGATCGGTCTGTCACTGCGGCGTAGGCATACCACCCTGCTCAGTCCTAGTCTCGGACGAGCCAGCTCGAATCTCGTCTCGGGCGGCAGCCCTCTGTGCCCTCGTAGCCTTCGGCGGCATAGTGGTTGTTACAGGAAAACGGATAGTAAAAATAGTGCAATAGGATCATAGGATACACGGAATTGAAGAAGGAATTTTCAAGCAAGTATATCCTAAAGTCACTTAGGCGGAGTACCGTATCGCAAGTATGCCACGGACATACATACGCTACGTTACCCTACTTAAGTCACTTACTCCATCTACCAAGGGTCATCCTACACTCAAAAAGGTAAAATCTATCGCTCTGATACCAACTTTGTCACGACCCGCAGGGTACGGAACGCGACTGGCACTTAAGTTTACGAAACGTCTCAAGACGTCCGTAAAATAAGTAAGCCAAAGCCCAGAAACCAAAACCAAATAAGCAAAAGAGTGAAGAGAACCCAATCAATTGAAAACGAGTTTATCAAATAATTCATATAAAAACCTTTAAAAAAAACAATATCAATTTTTCCGAAAATTTCGGCAGAGTCTCCTTTGTAAATACTGGCCCCCAAAATGGGTACAACAAGAATATATATGAATCCAACAAATAAGGCATCCCCAAGCGGGAGCTAGCTCTTCGCCACAAGGCGGTCACAAATCCCACGCAATATAAAGCAACAACATGCGAAATAATCATAAGGAAGCATGAGAAAAACAACATGTCGACTCAAGTGAGCTCGACCCGAAAATACAGCATAAAAAGTCCACAAATCTCACAGTCTCATCTCTAGGTCAATATACAACAATACTGGTAGATACAGTAGATGGAGTACACTAGATATAAAGAATATACAAGGTGGTACGAAATAAAAATATAACCCACCTAAGAGCAAAACCTCGAGTCCAGGCAAAAGAAGCAAGTGCGCCCGCCGCTACTGTACTGACGGAGCGGACCTAAAAAAGGCTGTGGCACAACGGGGGTGAGTTGCCAACTTGTGAGTAATAAATAACATCTACACAGGCTATCGAATGCATGCACACAAGCATCCTAGCATCTCAAATACAGGTAAGGCAGGACATAATAGCAGGTATGTATACAATATGAATATACTAGCAGGTATGAATGCAATGCGAATCAACTCATGATCTGAATGTGTAAGTATAAGAATCATGCTTTTCCTTTAGGAATCTCTTTTGAAATACCAGCACAATACCAATAGAATCAACAAGAATCTGTGTCCAGCATCGACACCTCAAAACTGTCTCAAATTTCATATCAATGTATCTCTGGCCTCAGCCGTCCGGCTGACCCATCTCAAATATCAATATCTCATCATCTCGCGGCCACGGTCGGTATCCTCTGGATATCCGCCGTCCCAAACAGTCACCGGTAGGTAATCCGTCCCCTGCCAGGCTCAACGTCAACACCACATTCCTCTTGCCCCGGGGTACCTTACCGGGCCCACCATGTACCCGTGACGGTTCCTCCACTCCTCGACACGGATCTCGAAAACCACAGCAAACTCATGGTGGACGACACTTACATCACTAGAAAACCGCAATTTACATATTTTAAAAATATAATAAGTTTAGAAATTTTGCGGCTTTCCCCCGAAATCCAGAAATATCATAAAATCTCAAGAAATCCTCATAAGTGCATATGTCAATGATAATGAATGCATATGGTATCAATAATCAAGTTGCGATGTGTGATTAATAGATTAGGCATGAACAAATAATATGATGAAGTACATGCACATGAATAGCAATCCTACGATTTCATTTTAAGGAATTAAAGCAATAGCGCAAGTTTAAGTATCAATTATAGTAAAAGGTTTCAATTTAAAGGTTATCTAGTGTGGTGGCATGGCAATTACCAGGGTGTGTGTGTAAGCATGAATAGTGCTCGTGCTGCATATAAAAACCCTGGCAATGGTGCAGGTGTCCTATAAAATGGTTTCGTATATGTATGTCAATATAAGGCATGAATGTAGCAAATAATCATACAAGTATTACACCCCTAATTACTAACATTACTAAGAATCTTTTAAGCTACTAAAACTATCGGGCGACTTGCGCCATCCAACGATAGTCCCCCGTAGATGTTACATCTACTCACCGGAATCCCTAGCTAGTCACGTCCAATCACCGCTTTCCCCTTTCGTGCCGCGTCTGACGTCTCCGCGACCGAACCTGGAATTTACATCAATACCAAACATAAGGTTACATATCAAGAACGACGCAAAACCCAAACGAAAATACTAACGTTCACAAGCTAGGTACAACGTGCACAAGGTGCGCGGAACACACGCGAAAATCGCAAAACTAACTAAAACGTCGATTTGGTCGCCCGGAAAAACTAAAACTCGAACACACAAACATCCGCACTCACACATCCTAAAAGTCATAGGATACGCTAAAAATGTCATCAAGACATCAAAAATAATTTATCACAAACTTTTAGCACAAAACTAGTAAGCACAAATATTCTAAAAAAAACGACGCAACATCGCCGTTATGCGACAAAAAGGATTACAACCTAGCATAACATGTAACCGCATAACTAGTTAACCACAATCACTTTAATTATAACACATTACAATGCTTCAAATCATATTTCTCCATAAACAACCCTTTATTGATTTTCATAACCATCAATTAAATCCAATTTCATACTTGAACAACATAAATTAACACATATTGATGCCCACTTAAGCAAAGTAATCTCTCAATTTAGGTTTGTATAAAACTAGATAACAAGATAACTTAATTAACTAATCAATGGTGCTAAAAAAAACCTAGTTTAAACAAACTACTCTCTTAAAAAAAATAGATTAGAAACTAACACTAAATTTAACACTAAACAAATTTCAAGGTTCTAGTTTAGCATACTTAAGCTACAATTTAACTATTTGATTAGAAATTATACCTCAAATGATCAATCCTAAGCTTTCTCAAGCCTCCCAAGACATCTCCTTTCTCATTGATTTAAACCAAATTAGGTTGGAGAAGAGATGGAATATGGTTTTGTGTTGAATTTGTGAAGGAAATTGTGGATTTTGTTGAATTTTTGAGATGAAAATGAAGCAAAAGAGAAGAAGAAATGGGGAAAATATTTGGGGCTGTTGGTGCAGGATTTCTGAGCTGAGGAGGGAGTGGGGAGAGGTGTGGGGGAGTTGGGGAAAAGTGTAGAGAAGTTTCAAAGTCAAAAGACCAAGTCAAACAACAAAACCCATACCCAATTTAATATATTAAAGCCCTTATCATATCATTTTGTTCAAATAAGATGGGGAAAAATTTTGTAGGCTTGCTACTGAGGTGGGGCCGGCCTAGGGGTGAGGGAATAGTGAGAGGGGTTTTACAAAAAAAATTCTATGCAAAAAGACCCCCTACAAGTCCAAAATTGCAAGTTTTAGCTTAAAATTCAATAAATTTCGATTTCCATAATAAAAATTAGTTAAAATTTAAAATAAAATACTAAAAATTTATATTAAAACTAGATTTTAATTAACATGATTTTAAAGCTTAAATTTAGCCCAATTAAATTTGTATTTATCGCTAATTTAATGTATTTTCTTACCGGCTTAAAATAATATTAAAAATTGAAAAATTAGGGAAAATTTTTAAACGACCAGAATTTCATAAGTAACTCATTAGCTACTAAAAACAAGCAATTACCTATCCAAATTAGGTATAATTAGTCCTAAACTACAAAATAACAAAAAGGACGGTTTTCGGAAAAATACCGAATTTTCACCGATTTTCAGGAAAACACCAAAACGACTTTTCAAGCCGCTACAGGCTCCTAAAATATTAAAAGAAAAACTAATAAAAATGTCACGCCCCGCTTCCCAGTGTACGGGCAGAGGACGCGACGAGGCCGCTACGTATATACTCAGAAGTACATACGCTAAGCGTATCTAAGCAATATAAAAGTAAAAGTACATAAGAGACAAAATGTAATGAAATAGCAACTTTATTTATTAACATTCTTTTGTATAATGCATGGAAAGATAAATACATGGAATAAAGCGATGCCTAAACAGTGGCATAATAGAATGTAAAGTATTGAAAGAAAATGTGTACAATGAATCTAGAGCTTGGGTTCTTCAGCAAACTGGTCCAAATCTTCAGCGCTGGGCTCGATCTCTGGAAGATCCGAATCACCTGATGACATTCAGAGAAGAAAGAAAGAGAATGCCGTCAGCGAACAAATCGCTCGGTAAGTCCCAAAGATAAGGGGAAATAGAACAGACAGAGAGTAAGAGAGAGTGTAGTTTTTAAACTTGTATTATATTGTTATATTATTGTATTCAATGTTAACGATGTTGTTTGTAGTTTGGTACAGAAGGATGCCGGTGTATACGAGAGGAGTCTCTATATACTAGAGACTAGGGCAAATGGAAGTACAAGGCTCCGTTATACAACCCGGAACAACGGCAATTGGATTTAGGTTAGGTGTCTTAAATCTTGCAGTCTCATGCCACTTCTAACACCTTCCGTACCAATCTACCCCTTAAACCCCGCGATGTCTTTATTGTATTGTTTGTATTATTTGTGTTGTATTGTAAATTATATTATCTTGTATAGATGGATGACTTGCCGAAACCATGATATCAGTAAATAGATGTAACGGGAGAATCATGGATGTAACTGGAGAATCATGTAAATGGTAGTATATCCATGGTTCGGTTCAGTCAATATAAATTGAATGGATTCATGTTGAATTGTAATATTATAGATTGCAGATTATAGATTGTAGACTGTAGATTGTACCTGAATCATATTCAAGTCAGTTTATTAACGAGACTCAGTCTGAGTCAGACAATTAGAAAAGTAAATTGAAGTCCTGATGGTTTTGATGTTATCGGTAACCGCTGCACATGGGCGGCAAGATTTGTGTCTTTTTAAAAGACGATTACCGTATTGATAACACTGTTGTTAAGTTGTCTACCATAGATAGGCAAGCACCCACTTCTCCGTCTCCCTGAGGCTCAAGAGATTGGTCCCGCTTAAACCTATGTTTACTAGGGTCTTTAGGGTAATTTATAGAACTTGAGGGTTTTTTTATGTAAAAATACTTTTATATACTTTTCAATATACTGCCCAAGTATTTATTTATCGTCTTTAGAGTTATCATGAATTTAGATTTTATAATTGTGATATTTCTAGTGAAAATATCCTAAATTCATAATAAAGGGTATTTATTTGTAATATTTACTTGTATGGAATCATGGTATATTAATGTAAAATGATTCTTGTGATTTTTGAAAAGAGTTGGAATATTTATATTATTTCAAAATAGATATTTTAATGTTATATATATATATAAATAATTAATATATATTTTATATTTCTAAAAATCTCATTTTCTTAAGATGTCGTATTTTAAATCTCTCGAGACCGAATGCTCCTTGCGGAGGTCTGAATCTCGCACTAGTAAGTACAGGGACGTGCGATAATCCGCACCATCCCAGTCGGGTTCCCCAAAGTTGGTTGTAGCGGCGCTTTGCAAAGATTTGTGTAAAATACTAATCTTTTAGAAAACGGTTTTAATAGTAATGGTATTTATTTGAAATGTTTCGTTTTTCCCGTATTTTATGTTCCCGAAAGTTATTGTGCTATATTGCATATGAGTGTTGTGAGGAGGTAGATCATTACCTCATGATCTACTTAAAGGTATAGCAATTTTGTGATGTTCAAATGTCGAAAATGAAACTATATGGTATTTTAATAAAAAAGTACAGTAAAATGGAAATAGCAATTTCTTTTGGTATGAAACTTGTTTAATATGATTAGTTAGTGTTTAATAGTCAACATGTAATGGTTTAAAAAGATTGTATTAAATGAAAAGTGAGATTTTAGGAAGAACCGAATCGGAAATCGGATTTGCACCGATTCCGTCGGGTTTTAGAATTTCGTATTTTTGGAAAGAGTAGAGAAGGGGGAAGGTGGGACTTATGGGTTTAGCTTAAAGAGGAGAGGGAGAGAGATCGGGAGGAGGCGCCGGTGCGTCGTTTCGTCGCCGGGATCTCCTAAGGTTGTCGCCGGAAAATTCGCCGGAGCTTCGCCTCTTTGTTCATTTCAAATGCACACTAGGGTTCTAGGAAATTTCTTGAGAGTTTGCTCAGAATTTTGGAATGAGGGGATAGTGTGTAGGGGTTGTATTTATAGGGTTAGGCTAGGGTTAGGATAGATGAAAGGTTTAATTGGAAAAAATGTAATAAAATATATTAAAATGTATTAAAAGTGGAGTAATTGGGGTTTTAAAAGAGCTCTGGAAATGGTCTGAGGAAATAAATTATGCGGGTGTACAGGGGAGACCAAAAGACATATTTTTTGTGTTGGGGTCGTCGCCGGAATCGGCCGACTTGGCAGTGACTCGGCCGTGACTCGGCCAGCGACCTGAGTCGGCCGGTTCGCCGGCCGAGTTAGGCGGCCAGAATCCTCCCCCGACGGCTGGTCTATCCTCTGGTACAGTTACATTTTAGGGTGTAGTGGGGTTTTTGTAAGATATGCATGTGTAAACTCTTGGTATTATAAAGGTTCAAAATAAAACAATATTAAAAATAATGTGGGGTGTGGGATTTGAACTCTGGTGGCTTGGTTCAGCAGTGCAAGGTATTACCAATGAGCAACAAGCTCCTTCTTGTAATTAATAAGCAAAACAAATATTTAACTTGTGCTCAGATAAAAGTACCCTTTTCTTTAAATTTTGAAAAAATTCTACAGAAAGTTGTACAGGAAATTTAGGGTTGTTACAAAAAATAATTGTGGCAGCAATGATTTGAATACACAGACTATAGAAAAACAGTGGAGATGATTAACCAATGAGCTATAAATAGTTTCTTGTACATAAATTATCAAGAATAACTTATAACTCGAAATCAGAACAGAAATACGACCTCTTTTATTAATTAACACAAAAGGGACGGTACATGAAATTTAGAGTTGTTACAAAAATTGTCCATGCTATAGCATATTAAAGTCGTGGCATTTTCAAAAATCTCAATATTGTTTATACTCTTCAGTTTTTCAATATTTTGTTTGTTTTATATAGCACACGAAAATTATGATATCTCTACTATTATAACTACAATTCTTTGAATCCTCAATTTTAGATCCTCGATTGAACTAACAAACATCCATTGAGTGCCACATGTCAATTTAAATAAACACCTATTAAGTGTCACGTGTCGTTTTAATCCGTATCACCGATTTTCTGCACGTGCAATACACATGATTATATTTCAATATCATTGACAAAAGATTTGAAAAGATTTGACACTTTTAGTTAAGATGATAGATTTATTTTAGAGCCTTTTAGTTAAGATAATGGATTTTTCTACATTAAACCTTAATTTTAATACATACGTGCATCGCACGTGCAAAATACTTGTCATCAAAAATCCCAAAATTTTTATGTTTCCTTCAAATTTTTAATATTTCCATGTTAGCACACGATAATCGTGACTTTTTAAAAAAATTCAAAAATATTATGTTTTCTTCAAATTTTCAATATTACTTTATCAAATAAAAAGGTATTGCTCGCTTTAATAAATATCAAATAGGAAAGTATTAATGATTTCATTTTCAAAAAAATACATTCATTTTCAAAAATTATCTTAGTTTTAGAACGGATTCAAGATATTTCTAAACAAATTAAAAACATGAATAGAAAAGTAACATACATTTACTTTATAAAAGAAAAATTAATACTCACTTTATTTAACAATAAATAAAAAAGTACTAAAACGAAATCCTTATTTAGTTAGAGGAAAGTTTGTTTGCATCTTTAAACACAACAAAATTGAATAATAAGGACCAAAGTTCTTGCACTTAGGCAAACAATATAAACCCCCCTCCCCCCCCCACCCTTAAAAATCCTATTTATCTAAAATAACGATTATATTAATAGTCAACCTACCCAAGTCAGGCCAAAACATAAAATCAAGAAAGCACACATATACACCGAATTTGTAAAAAGTCAAATCCAGTTTTTATAATATTACATGTTTATATAGATAAATATTTTGTACAAGCTATATTATAAAACAACATATCCTGATCAAGAAGGAAAAATGCCAAATTAAAAATTAACATATGTTGACTGAATTTTCCAAACATTAAGCCTACTCTTTATAATATTTTGCTGGCTATCTACGAGAAATCCAGACAACAACGTCTAAAAAGGGAAGCCACGGAAGAGGAGAGTTATGTAACTCCCCAACTAAAACCAAATGAACAACCAAAGCAGAAGATACTGCTGACAAAAGAGAAGGCCGAGAAATACTTCGCTAAGGCCTTATCCAAAGGGATGAAGCTACCACCCCTAAAGATGTATATTCCAAGGGTTATGGATTTCGAAGGCGAAGAAGAGCATCCAAAGCATTGACTCTACCACCGAAGGGTCTGCCACCCCATCGACTAGTGTAAATCATTCAGGAAATGGGGGAGAAAATACATTCTCAATAACAGTCATCTTAAAAGAAAGAAGCGGATGGCCAAGGCTCACCCGCCCCAACATGATTTTCCCAAAGCGAACGGCCAAGCAAGGACGATCATCAAAAGTTGTTATATGACCAAGGCTTAGACGTCAAAAGGATGAAGCTCGGTAGTGCCGATTTTCGGAAGTGATTCGGAAGATGAACCTCCCGCCGATATCCCCTATGTAGGCTTCTCATCGGGAGATGAAGAAAAGGCAAAAGACTGCTGCAACATTTTGTTACCAAACCGCACTCTCCCCAAGAAAAACCTTAGGCTCGCAAATAGGGATCCCAAGAATCAAGATATCGGTAAAGGGAAAATACCCGAAGAGATCGCTCTTGATGAAGAGGTGGCCAAAGAACTCGCCACCAAGGATCTCTGTCACAGCCCACTTCCCAAATGACGGAAGCAGGTACATGACGAGACCCACGACGTATTTATTCCAAGAATGTCATTTCTCGAAATAAGTACGCTAAGCGTCTATAAACAACATAAAATAACAAGAATAAACAAAAATGAAATCCAATTTTGATTTATTACATTCAAAATTCACAATTGACAAAACATCTGAATCAAGATACGATAACATGATAAGCCTTAACAAGGAGGTATTCATAAATAAGCTGAAATAAAATGAAAAGCTGAATGAAACTAGACGTCCGGTTGTGATGCGAACCGGTTGTACTCCTCTTCGACCGCTTCTATCTTCTCTGTTTCAGTGCCACCTGACGAACATTCCAAGAAAGAAAGAAATATGGGTGGAATGCCCGTCAGCGAACTAACGTTCGGTATGTCCCCAAAAGGATAGTGTGATGTATAAAAATAAAATGCAAAGTGTAATGTGATATAGGGTATAGTATGAATGTAAATCATGAACATGTAAACATGTATAATAGTGTGCATGGTAAAGTGTATGTCAACTATATCAGCATGGCAAACAAATATAATATGGCCGAGGGGTGTAGGTATAGTAAACATGAATTGAATGTAAGCATCCTAAAAGGTCTCAAAAATGGTAAAAGTAACTAACGTGGGTTCAAGGTGTGAGTATCAACCAAATCTTAAGAGTGTTCTCGAACCCAACAGGCTGTAATCCAGGGGTAAGGAACCACAGGCCCTCATGATAGTTAGTAACGGGACTTCGACCGTCGTCGAAATATTCCAAACTCAACAGCTTATAATGCAAGAGTAAGGAAACACGGGCCCTCATGATTGTTAGTATTCATGATTGCTTGTATTTGTGATTGTTAGTATGAGACTCTTGAGATTTCATTGGACACACAACTTAAACTACCCAAACACCCCGCGTATATTAGTCTATAGTTAAAATTACAAGTCTTGCCTGAATCCATGAATACATCAAGTTTTCAAGATTGAGTTCATGTCAAGATCAAATATTCATGTCGCGTTTCAAGTATTCATGTCAAGTTGTATTCGTAGTTCGGGTATGTCAAGTCTAGCATTTAATTAGATTATGTTAAACATGTAATATCTAAATATATCTTCATGTACATACAACAATTTAAAGATCAAAATAAACAAGGTATACATGTTCGAATAGCATGAAATGAGTCAAGTATATTATTCAAGTAACGACCATAAACAATATTTTAAGAAGTGATGTGTATGACCAATCAATCAAGTCAATCAATTTCTAAATATAAACAGAAATATAGATCTAAGTGTTGTTCACGCGTGAGTTCTAGTCGCGCGTAAATATGACTACCGGTTTGGGAAATATACCCATTTTCGTTTCATCGCGCAGAACAGATCAGAATCTGTCCAGCACTATCGCATATTTTAAAAAAGCAGTTTGAGTTAATTTCCATCGGATTTCAGGTTAAAAAAATTATTAAAAATTGTAGACCTTTCGATTTAATTATCCTAAATACTAAGACTTGCGCGATTTGGATTTCTGAATCTCTAGTTATGATCATTTTAACATCGGTGTTTAAAACAGAAATTCAAATTTCTGGATAGCAACTATATGTTATATTTTAAAACCTATATTGGAATTTTTCATGCGTTTCTAAGTAATTTAATATACATGAAATTATATCTCTGTCAATTGTGCATCTACACATCTAAATTTTGTCACGAACGGATATCGGGAGTTCGAGTTATGTCCTATTTAAAAACAATGTATGAATCAGGACATGGCATAATCTGTCCAGATCCGTCACTTAATATTGTAACGTGGTTTTCTATATTTTACGTCAGTTTTCAGTAAAAAATTAAAATTAATAAAATCTAGATCTTTCGATGTGGGTATTTAATGTTGGATATAGTGCCCTCAAGGCAATTATTATGATTGTAATTAAGCGATTATGATAATTGAGGGAGGACCTATACAGGTATAACAGTCTTATTCGAGATGATAGTATACTATCTGGTTCGTCTTTATCGTTGATGAAGCCTGTAAGATAATTGCTTGACAACCAGTATTATGATGGCGATCATATATGTGGGAGCCAAGTTGTCCATAAGCACATCCTTAAATGTCCCTAGTCGTGGGAGCATCAAGACTGGACATCGATATTTCGGAGTAGACTAGTGTATACGCTTTTAGACCCCGACGAAGGGCGGTGGCCGGTCTCACAAGCCATTGGTATTGTGTCACCTAAGATGGTATATAGGTGCTCACTGGATGTGAGTACACTTGACGGACTCGTCGAGAACTTCTAAATGGTATTATATCTATCGTCAGATGGAAGCTCTCAGGTGACATGAGTACATGTTAGTCCTTTGACAGGAAGTCGTCATTTGTCTCGTGTGAGTTCCCATTGTACTTTGATTACTACCCTACCACGGCTCAAAAGAGTCGTGCAAACAGGTTTTAGTTGGGTACAGTCCCGAGTCACATGGAGGCAGTGGTCAACTGTCAGGGATTCAACTCTCCTAGTATTAGGAATCGATGTCGCGCCGTTTTCAGTTGGCTATCACCAGAAATCCGTGGCCATGGTGGATGAGATTTACTGATAGTTGATCAGTAGTATCTCTATTGGTGATGAGCTTGACTCAGACACGACTTATCGGGTTAGTAGGGGTTTGGCGTTATCCACCCCCTAGACGCGATATGCGATACTCTTTGACGGAGAGACCGGACTGTACGGAGATTGTCACATCTAGGCTTAGTAGGGTAAGGACGCACTTGATTATCGAACCCCCTTTCGACAAGTACTTGGGTAGCCGTTACTTACAGCTAGTGCCGCTGACGTGCTTGTGGTTAAACTCACTGCCAGCATATTGTCGAGTCTTTAGAGTCCCATATATAGGGGTTTCCCGGTTCAGGAAACAGATGTAGGAGCCGTACGTTGGTACGTGCAGGGGTCCAATTAAATACGCGTACGGGATACACAGACTTTAATCGGGCGGTTGATAATACTAGCCGGCTCAGGATTAAGCCGGATTATTAAATCAGGTTTTGATTTAATAATTTGTGTATGTCTTTTGATACATATAGTTTAGTATTATTGTTCACTATTTATTTTCTCTCTTTGGCGCTATCCGTATTTTTATACGGATACGCGTATATGTAGCGATACGTATACCGGGTGAAATATTCCGTATTTATACGGGAATGCTTATAAAAGAAGGACACCTCATATTTAATTTTCTATTTAAAAAAATAAAAGGGAAATGAGGTGGAAAGGAGGTGGCATGAGGCATGGGTGCAAGCATGTAGAGAGGTATGGTTTTGCTTTTAAAATGATAAAATCATTTGTATGCACTATTGATGCATGATTGTAAAAAGCAAGCCATTCTCCTTTTTTCTATACTTGATGTTTTCTTCATTCCTCACTTGAGCTTCATGCTTCATGGTTTCGTTCTCTCCTCTTCTCTTTCTTCTTCTTGCTCTCTCTTTTAGCATAGTTCATAAGAGAAAATTTAGTGAAATATTCCTACATCACCGACCATTCAAATCTATTGAGCTTGGATCATCGGTTAGAGCCTCCTCCGGTTTCTCTCGGGTGGATCGTCTTCGACAAGGGTGGTCGATTCTCAAGTGCGATCCCGACGGCTACGAGCTTGGAGGGGTCTTCCACAATTAGGTGGACACGCTGTTCCCTCCAAAATTTTTGGTCAAGAGCTACTTGTTCCCTTACAAAAAAGGGGGAGAATCCTCAAAAAACAGGCATCACGTATAAAACACATGGGCGCACGTATGCAAAGCATATGAGCGCTGAACACAAATCACCAATGGCCAAACAGGCCTCACGTGTAAAACACGTGAGCACTCATATGCAAAGCATATAAGCGATGAACATAAACATGGTAAAACCCACAGCAGGGGTCTCGTGTTAAACACATGAGTTCTCTTACCTCTCACATGCAAAGCATGTGAGCATCCCAATTTAAAATGCTCCTATCAAATTCTAGAATTAAATTCTATTTTGGGAAATATTTTCTTAATCTTCCTTAAACTAGAAAGATTTTCTCTATTAAACAGAGGACCCTTGGATCAAAAATCCAGCGGTGATCATTTGATAGAATAAAAATCTATCATAGGAAAATATTTTCCTAATCTTATAACAAGAATAAAATTCTATGTTAACAAGATATCCATATTAAGAAAATATATTTCTGATCTTATTAAACTAAAAAGATATGATAGAATAAAATTCTAATCTTATTAAAACTAACAAGATATTCATAATCTTGTTAAACAAACAAGAAATCATCTCTATTAAACAGAGGGCCTTTGGATTAAAAATCCAACGGTGAATAAAATTCACCGAGTGATCTAAAAGATCATGTTGGTTATAAAATCAATCAAAATCTCTCAATGAGAGAGTTGCTGAACAAACTGATTCCTTTCTTTCTCCTATAAATAGGACCCAAGAAGGAGAAAAAAGGGACAGAGGGAGAGGGGAAGAAAAATATAGAGAGAATTTAATTCTCTAAAGAAGGGGAACCCCTCCCAAAAGCTCCCACGAAAAGAGAATTTAATTCTCAAACCAAGAGTTTAACTTTTTTCAAAGAACTTAGTTCTTCCTCTGGTTAAGATCCGTAGAAGTAGATCTCCACACAAGTTGAGAATTTAATTCTCATCGGGGAGATTCTGTCATGCAGATTCAAAACTTAGGGGAAAGAACTGAATCCAAAAGAGTTTAACTGATACAAAACATATAGGAATTTAATTCCTCTGAAACTAGGGTTTAACCCTTTAAAAAGAATTTAATCCCTACAAAGAACAAAAGGAGAACTTGATCCCTCGGAACCATAGAAGAACAGCCTGATGATTCATTAGCATTCAAACGCTACATAAAAGCTCACATGATCCTACGTGAGCACCTTTGAGGAACAAAGAGGGAAAGAATGAGATCTAGTCACGTGACCCCTGAGAAGTGCTCAGCACTTATAAAAGAGAAAAGGGAATAAACCCTATTTTCGGGCGCCTCACGTGATCCCACGTGATCCCTGAGAAGTGCTCAGCACTTATAAAAGAGAAAAGGGAATAAACCCTATTTTGGGGTGCCTCACGTGACCCTACGTGATCCCTGAGAAGTGCTCAGCACTTATAAAAAAGAAAAGGGAATAAACCCTATTTTTTGGGACGCCTCACGTGATCCCACGTGACCCCCAAGCAGTGCTTAACTTTTATAAAGTAGAAAGGGAATAAACCCTATTTTTTAGGGTGACTCACATGACCGCACGTGATCCCCAAGCAGCGCTTAACTTTTATAAAGCAGAAAGAGAATAAATCAAAAGGCAATTTTCATTCTTCAGAGAGCCTCACGTGACCTCAAGTGATCCCTTAATAGTTCTTAGCACTCAGAAAATAAAAAAGGGAATAAACCCAAGATAGCTCCCATTTTGGGGGCACCTCACGTGTTCCCACGTGACCCCCAAACAGTTGTGTATAAAAGAGAGAGAAAATTCCAAAGACAGTGCCCGCATTTTGAAGGCGCCTCACGTGTCTGCACGTGACTGTTTGATGAATCAAGTTCTTAACACTTATAAATGAAAGAGGAATAAAATCCAGAGAACAGTTCTCGCCTTGGGCGCCTCACGTGATCACACGTAAGCCAAGTGCTCAGCACTTTTATATATATATGAGGGAATAAACTCAAGGAACAATGCCCACTTCGGGGCCCCTCACATGTTCACACGTGAGCTCCTCCAAAGTCCAGTGTTTAACACTGATTCAGTGCTTATCACTATGGGGTGACTAAGGGAAATCAACCTTAGCTCAAATTAGCCAAGTCTTCCAAAGCCAAGACCCTTTTTGTCACCAATCAACCAATCCCCCTTGTTCAGGTCTCCCCAAACTAATCCTAGTCCCAAAGATGACTAGTGTTCTCCTAACAGATAACATCTAAACCGATGTTCATCCTATTCCCCAAATCGGGATATTGGTTCAAGGGTACATCTCTTCATACCTCTGATACATGTCGTTGTAATCCTTTAACGTCTTCAGAGAGATGGAGGGTCCTAATAACAAATAACTTTTGGTTTATCCCCAAACGGTTGAACCAAAACCACACAGACTATGACGTCTTTAAACTGGATTATGATGTCCTTAAACTTTATGGACTGTGGGGTCCTTAAACCCATGGACTATGATGTCCTTAAACTTTATGGACTGTGAGGTCCTTAAACTATGATGTCTTTAAACTTTATAGACTATGATGTCTTTAAACTCCATGGACTGTGATGTCCTTAAACTTACGGACCGTAATGTCCCTAAACTAAAACAATAGAGTCCAAATGCTCTTTTGTTGGATCTAAATGATCCTGTTAAGTAGATCTTAGTCTAAAATTAGACTAACGTATCTTTAACAAACGTTTAAGTTGATTTTAGTCTCAAATGAGATTAACGATCCTTAAACCCAACCCAAAACCAAATCTAAGAAAATACGGATTTGGACTAATCCACGCTCTATGGGTGACAACATAAATTAGTCTCCGTATACAATCCACGGGCAACCAAAAATAAAACAAACATACACGACACGAAGTGACCATCTGGAGAAGGAGAAAGTGGTTACCGCGATGCGGTAGCGTAATTAACCGTAGGGGGTTGCGCCTGTAAGGAATAGCATCCCCACAATCAAAAACCCCTTAAACGAGGGGGAATCTGACGAAGTCTGCTACAACGGCTGCATCTGTCTAAACCTCCGATACACGGTGCCATAAATCAACTTGGCATCTTTGGAGAGGTGGATGGATAAAACCAAATAGCATCTGCCCCCAAAATCAGGCAAGATGACCTACGCGGTTCCGTCTACCATTTTCGGCGGCGAACAGATTCTGGCACGCCCGGTGGGACCTTTTCCTCTTTCCACTCCACACTTCGTGTGTCGTGTTTTTCCACGATCAAATAATCGCGGTATGTATGTTTGTGTTTGCCCTTGGGTGATGGGTTACTGAATCCGGTGTTTCGTCTCTATGAAGAATAGTGTTTGCTTCTACCCTAGCAACTCAGGCTCTGTCATATCTGGTGGAGTCAAGTATGGGCCACTTGCAGCCTCAAATCTCTGCAATCCGGCACTTCAATAAATCAACAGGCTTCATTTTGGGTTGATGCTCCTACCTCCCACCCTCGGTACCTCAATGACGATGGAGGAAGCCCAGAGAAAGTCTGTCTTCCACAGGCTGGTTTCCCAAGCTGTAATTTTGCCGACGGAATCAGTCTTCAAACAATTGGCACCTGCTAAGGACCAAGGTCGACGCAAGGGGCAGAATATTCAAGATCCTAAAGGAAATAGGGGGCAGGCTCGGCAAAATCCTGAAGCTAATCAAACCCCGACCATAAGAAATGGTCGACGTCGATATCGGCATCATACAAAATGAGCTGGGGGCAGTTCTTCGTATGGTCCTGTTTCAACCCCAGTGGTGAATGTTGTTCCAACCGGGAATAGCTTCAAACTGCTGCGAAGGGTCAGACAAAATTCTCCTACCGCAATATTGAAGAAATCTCTGCAACCCATGGTGTAACACCTTAGGTCGTGTTTAGGTGTTAATTATATTTTAATAGATAGTTTTTGGTAAAATGTTTACCAAATTAAGTTTCTGATATTTTATTCTAATTAATGAATATTTTATTAGGATTTTTCTAGGCGCACACACACTTGTGCATGTTAGCTAAGGTTAGGAGTTGGGGTTAAACCACGATTAACAACCATGGTGGACTAACCAATTCCTAAGCCATTTTAAGTTTTGTATTAGGTGTATTTGGGTTTTTATTATGGTGGTTGTTTTCTTTATTTTTCATTATAAGAAATAGTTTGGAATTGTTGACTTGGAGAGAGAGAGAGAGAGTATGGGCAACATGGCTTGACCCATGCTCATTTAATGAGAAAGAGAGAGGGGGTTGACTAGGGTATTCTCATTTCTTTTCCTCCTCTATCTCACTCCTCTCACTCTCAACACACACACACACACACTCATACAAGCAGCAGCAGCAGAGGAAGCACCAACACCAGCAGCAGAAGAGGCAGCAGCAAGCAGCAGCATCGGCAGCAGCATGGAGTAGCAGCAGCAGCATGGAGGAGCAGCTCCAGCAGCCTCTGTAGCAGCTCCAAACCTTCTCCTTCCTCTCCTTCCTGCACTCTAAGATCCTTAAGTGAGGTATGATCTGAGCCCAACTCCTTATTTGTTTAACGTATGTGTAGTTTAGCTTCGGTTTGTATAAAAAGTGAGATTTTGTGCTTGAAATGGTGATTTGTGTGGACTTATGGTTTAGTGCTGTTAATATTGGTTAACCTAGCCTAATTAGGTGTTATTAAGGCCATGTAAACATAGTTAGACCCCAGATTATACCAAAATACCATAGGGTTTCTAATTATGCAAATTTAGTGTTTTTAAGTGAACTTTTTGGATTTCTGTGATCTGCTATAGACCCGAGTAGTTCAGGTTGAAATTGAGTTAACTGGAGCTTGTATAAAAGACATAGACCACACCACCAGAGCCCGAGACCCCCACCCCATAGCGAGGCCGCCGATTTATTCGTTCTGGCCGCAATTTGCGGCCAAATAGGGGAATTTTTGGGTGATGTTTGGATGGGTAGGAGTCTGTTGTTATTTCTAGGCCAGTGGTATGTATAGTTTTGTAAGTTGTTAGCCTGGGTAGAATCTGGGACGTTATATCGTATTTCTAGTACGTTTGGTTCGCGCGATACGCGAGAGGGTTCCATGATTCAGCGTATCGCGGCGTGTCGGGGTTAGTTTTAGACGCGTGCACACGTTTAGCGTATCGTATACACGCGCGTTTAGTTCGCGACGCAAGCGTATCGTTTGGCTTCGATATCGCGTTTTGCGAGATAGTTGCTTATATTTGGATTCTTGTGTAATTCCAGGTTCGTAGGCGGGTACGTCGGACGAAGCTAAGAAAGGGAAGCAGGTGGTCGGCTACGAGTAGCGCACGACCAGGTGGGTAGATTTAACATCTACGGGGAAATCGCCCGTATGGCGTTAAGCGTCAGGGCGAGTTAGGATATTAGATTGTAGATGTTCATATGGACTGTAGTAGCATACATTATTGTTGCATATAGAAATGATAGCATAGAACACTGCACTGTCACTAACGGTTCAAGTCGCACGAGCACGATTTATATGCTACACTCACACCGTTAGTGATTGCCATGACACTCACATTATAGGATTGCTATAAATTATATATCATACCGATTCTACCTTATTGATGTTGTCATGATTTGCCGCATAACAGCATATGTTATATCCATATTTGGGCACATATGCATCACATACCCCTACTGGTACTACATACACATACATTGATATCTTCATACCTGCACACATGCACACTGTATACTCATATCTGTGCACACATACATTGATATCTTCATACCTGCACACATGCACACTGTATACTCATATCTGTGCATACATACATTGATATCTTCATACCTGCGCACATGCACACTGTATACTCATATCTGTGCATACATACATTGATATCTTCATACCTGCGCACATGCACACTGTATACTCATATCTGTGCACACATACATTGATATCTTCATACCCACGCACATGCACACTGTATACTCATATCTGTGCACACATACATTGATATCTTCATACCCGCGCACATGCACACTGTATATTCATACCAGTGCACACATATATTGATATCTTCATACTTGCTTAGATTACGCATTGAGATATGTTGTTTCCATGTTAATTCTGGATTTGGGGAACCGTGGATATTTCAAAGAGAATAGTTAATTATTTAAAAACCCGGTTTCCCTTGATATGATATTTCGGTGCGTCCACCATGTGTTTTCTCGGTACTAGAGTGATATATGTGAACCCGAATCGAGGAGTTAGATGAGGCCGATTATGGGTACATGGTGGACCCGGTATGGTACCCCGGGGCGAGAACGGTTTCGCTGTGTAGTAGACGGTGAGCCTGACAGAGGGACTACTACCTACCGGTGATTGGTTGTTGGACCTGGCGGTTATCCGGAGGATACCGACCAGAGTCGATGGATGGATACGGGACGACTCGTACTGCCGGGGCCGAGGGCCGATACCGCAGACAGAGCCCGTGGGCTGATCCGGACTGACGGATGCCCTATACAGGAGGATTTGCGTGTCGATGCTTAGCACGAGTATTTCTTGATATTTTGGGTGCCGATGTTGGGCACTCATGATTATATGAGATTTACAGGATTGGAGGACCGAGGAGGATGACGACGCCTGAGTAGTATTCGGATTTGGGTGCATTGATGAGTACCGATTATACTTTCCACGATGACGTTCCGTGTAGATGTTATATTTCCCATACTCAGTATGTAGTAATTGATATCTCATCCTGTATCTATTGTACCTGATATAGTACACATTGCTATACCTGATCATTGCACACCCTGTTCATTCTATATAGGGTTATTAGATTGCATTGCTATACCTGATCATTGCACACCCTGTTCATTCTATATAGGGTTGTTAGATTGCATTGCTATACCTGATCATTGCACACCCTGTTCATTCTATATAAGGTTATTAGATTGCATTGCTATACCTGATCATTGCACACCCTGTTCATTCTATATAGGGTTGTTAGATTGCATTGCTATACCTGATCATTGCACACCCTGTTCATTCTATATAGGGTTGTTAGATTGCATTGCTATACCTGATCATCACAGTTCTTGCTCATCACATGGAGTTGTTATTAGATCATACTTGTTGCATGTTTGAGCATCCAGTTCATCATATAGTTGTTATCTGTTGATATAGGTTAGAGTATCGTTGCACATGCATACTCGCGATTACCTTTATATGTTATCTCCTATTCACGAGTTGGCAACTCACCCCCGTTGTGCCACAGTGTTTGCAGGTTGCCCTTCGGAGTAGTCGTGGCAGGCTGCGTTCTTGCATCTTTTGACACAGATACCCCTACAGTTGGTGTACTAGCTCTTTTGCTGATAGGTGGGTTTTGTACGGTATCTGGTTATCTTTCAGTTATGTACATTGTTGTATCTAGTACTCTCCATCTACCACTTATGTATTGACTTAGAGACCAGTTGTGAGGACGATGTATATTATTTTGTATTCTGGTGTTGAGCTCGTTGTGAGCCGACTTTACTTATGCAGTTATTCTATCTGTGATGATTCCCACTTGTTGCTCATTTTCTTCGCTACGGCGTCGTATATTGTTATCTTGGTAATTGTCTACTTAGGGTTTCTTGACATCTTAGTATTTGGTTCTATCAAAAGCTTAAAACACTCTATACTTTTACTGGTTTGATTTCTGGGTTTTCGGCTTACTTAGTCGCGTTACGCCTGTAGACGTTACGTGGTTAAGTGCCGGTCACGGGCCAAACTTCGGGTCGTGACACATGGAGATCCCACGAGAGCAGAAACCAGTTCGCTCCCTAAAGCAACTTTCCTCATCTATATATAAAGTGCGGAAGCAAGTGAAGGTCTCTGTCGTCAACCGCGGCTCTTCCTGTAGACGTTAGCCAAATTCTGACAAATTCTCTTTCAAATACAAGGGGACTCATTGTAGGGAGTTTTTCGTCACCCCATTGAGATGGGAATACGCGCGTACTTATCAGGCGCATTACAGATTCCCCCTACCTAGGGTAGGCTAGGGTTTATTGATTGTGGGGATCCGAATCTCTGGCAGCCGTGGACTAAGCTGCCGTTAATTATCCCTCGCCTTTGGAGCGAGAGAACCTCCGATTGACGGGTCAAACAGCTCATGCAAACTCAATGTGCAGTTTACGTGTGTTGAAAGGGTTTTGGATATATCGGGGGCCTCGCGTGCCACGTGCCCCACGTGCCATGGGAAAAGGCACCAGCGCCCCACATACCAGGCACGCGGGCGCTGCGCGCCAGAGCGCCAGCGCACCACGTTCCTGGCACGCGGGCGCTGCGCGCCAGAGCGCCAGCGCACCACGTGCCTGCCACGAGGGCGCTGCGCGCCAGCGCCCCACGTGCCTGGCACGAGGGCGCCAGAGCGCCAACGCCCCATGTGCCTGGCATGCGAGCACTAGGCGTCAGCAGCAAAAGGTACTTGGTCCCTGCACTGGGAGCTGTGCTCCTGATTTGACCCCAAAGTTAAACTCCTAAAAAGAGATTAATTTAGGGAGTTAAACTCCAATGGATCTTGAATGGAGTTAGACTCATAAAAATATTTAGAAATGATGAAAGGGAGCTGCTTTGTTTCTCCCCTTTGGCCCTGGATATTTCCAAGATGGGATTTCTGGAGATGGGTCTCCTTCTTCCTCCTCTGTTGGCCGGATCTTGAAGAATAAGAAGTATGAGATTTTAAAAATCTCTTCTTTTTTGAGATCTAATTGAAGATCTGATTTCCCCTTTGTGGGTTTTGTGGTGAAAACCTATTTAGTTTTGGAAAAGGAAGAGTAAAACTCTTGATTTAATTGAAGAAAGTTTAGAATCTTGAGGAAAGAGAAGGAGGCACAAGAACCCTAGAGTTTTTAGAGAATTAAAAAGTGTATGCTTTATTCATCATCATGTTGCCTTATATATGCTTACACATTTACATATAGGCCCTTAGGCTTTACAAAATGGCATTTTGCCCATCCCATGTCTCATGTGCTATTTCTTTTTGCACATAAGCCATGGGCTTTACAAAAATTTGGCTTTATGCCCATTCATGCATAAAAATTACATCAAAATTTATTTATTACATGATTTTTTATTTCAGCATGGGGAGGCTGGACGCTTCATGTTCGGGCTCGACTCGGGCATGAGCCCACTTGATCTGGGCTTAGGCCCACCTGGCTTGGGGTTGACCTTGACTTTGACTTGGTCAACCGGGGTGCAATTTTCGACCCCAACAAAGTGCCCCCCATCAATAAATGCATACCACATATGTGGGTCGTGTGCATGAAATTGATGGATCTTCTTTCGCGTGGAGGCGACTCCCTTTGGTTCCCACTTTTTGGTATGCAATACCCTTTTTACGACATGGACGGTCGACGTTTGCGTCTCCGAGGCGGAGTGTCCGTGGTAGACTTTTCCCTGGCCTGGAGAAATTTGGTTCTCGCTTTGTAGGAAGCCTGCACTACCCTTTTTACGACATGGACGATCGACGCTTGACGCGTCTCCGGGACGGAGTGTCCATGGCAGACGTTTCCCTGGCCCGGAGCGATTTGGTTCCCGATTTGTGTGAAGCCTGTACTGCCATTTTTAAGACATGGATGGTTTACACTTGATGCGTCTCCGAGATGGAGTGTCCATGGTAGACGTTTCCCTGGCCCGGAGTGATTTGGTTCCCTCTTCGTAGGAAGCCTGCACTGCCCTTTTTATAACATGGACGGTCGACGGCACTGAGTGTCGCTGGTTGTTCAACTTGTCCCCGGCACGGAGTGTCGCTGATCGACTTATCTCCAGCACGGAGTGTCGCTGTTCGACTTGTCCCCGGCACGGAGTGTCGCTGATCGACTTGTCCCCGGCACAGAGTGTCGCTGTTCGACTTGTCCCCGGCACGGAGTGTCGCTGATGTTCGACTTGTCCCCGGCACGGAGTGTCGATGTTCGACTTGTCCTCGGCACGGAGTGTCGCTGATCGACTTGTCTCCTACACGGAGTGTCGCTGATCGACTTGTCCCCTGTATGGAGTGTTGCTGATCGACTTGTCCCCGGCACGGAGTATCGCTGATGTTCGACTTGTCCCTGGCATGGAGTTTCACTGATCGACTTTTCCCCGACATGGAGTGTCGCCGTTTGTTCGACTTGATCCCCGGCGTGGAGTGTCGCTGATTGACTTGATCCCCGGCACAGAGTGTCGCTGATCGACACTTCCCTGGCATGGAGTTTCGCTGTTTGTTCAACTTGATCCCTGGCATGGAGTGTCGCTGGTTTTTCGACTTGATCCCCGGCACGGAGTGTCGCTGATCGACTTGATCCTCGGCACGGAGTGTCGCTGATCGACTTGTCCCCGGCACGGAGTGTCGCTGATGTTCGACTTGATCCCCGGCATGGAGTGTCGCTGATGTTCGACTTGATCCCCGGCACGGAGTGTCGCTGGTTGACTTTTCCCTGGCACGGAGTGTCATTGTTTTTTCGACTTGATCCCCGACGTGGAGTGTCGCTGATCAACTTGATCCCTGGCTCGGAGTGTCGCTGTTCGACTTGTCCCCGGCACGGAGTGTCGCTGATGTTCGACTTGTCCCCGGCACGGAGTGTCGCTGATGTTCGACTTGTCCCCGGCACGGAGTGTCTCTGGTCAACTTGTCCCCGGCACGGAGTGTCGCTGAGGTTCGACTTGATCCCCGGCATGGAGTGTCGCTGATGTTCGACTTGATCCCCGGCACGCAGTGTCGCTGGTCGACTTGTCCCCGACATGGAGTGTCGCTGATGTTCGACTTGTCCCCGGCACGGAGTGTCGATGTTCGACTTGTCCCCGGCACGGAGTGGCGCTGATCGACTTGTCTCCGACACGGAGTGTCGCTGATCGACTTGTCCCCGGTATGGAGTATAGCTGTTCGACTTGTCCCCGGCACGGAGTGTCGCTGATCGACTTTTCCCCGACATGGAGTGTCGCCGTTTGTTCGACTTGATCCCCGGCGCGGAGTGTCGCTGATTGACTTGATCCCTGGCACGGAGTGTCGCTGATCGACACTTCCCCGGCACGGTGTTTCGCTGTTTGTTCAACTTTATCCCCGGCATGGAGTGTCGCTGGTTGTTCGACTTGATCCCCGGCACGGAGTGTCGCTGATCGACTTGATCCCCGGCACGGAGTGTCGCTGATGTTCGACTTGATCCCCGGCACGGAGTGTCGCTGGTTGACTTGTCCCCGGCACGGAGTGTCGTTGTTTGTTCGACTTGATCCCCGGCACGGAGTGTCGCTGATCGACTTGATCCCCGGCTCGGAGTGTCGCTGTTCGACTTGTCCCCGGCACTGAGTTTCGCTGATGTTCGACTTGTCCCCGGTACGGAGTGTCGCTGATGTTCGACTTGTCCCCGGCATGGAGTGTCGCTGATGTTCGACTTGTCCCCGGCACGGAGTGTCGCTGTTCAACTTGTCCCCGGCACGGAGTGTCGCTGGTCGACTTGTCCCTAGTACAGAGTGTCGCTGAGGTTCGACTTGATCCCTGGCACGGAGTGTCGCTGATGTTCGACTTGATCCCCGGCACGGAGTGTCGCTGGTCGACTTGTCCCCGGCATGGAGTGTCGTTGATGTTCGACTTGTCCCCGGCACGGAGTGTCCCTGATCGACTTGTCCCCGGCACGGAGTGTCGCTGTTTGTTCGACTTGATCCCCGGCGCGGAGTGTCGCTAATCGACTTGATCCCCGGCACGGAGTGTCGCTGATCGACTTGTCCCCGGCATGGAGTGTCGCTATTTGTTCGGCTTGATCCCCGGCATGGAGTGTCGCTGGTTGCTCGACTTGATCCCCGTCGTGGAGTGTCGCTGATCGACTTGCTCCCCGGCACGGAGTGTCGCTGGTTGACTTGATCCCGAGGCGGAGCATGATTCCGAGAGGGAAGGTAGATATCCCAAGGCGAAGCATGATTTCAACACGGGGTAAATTTTGGGGCGAAGCATGATTCCTCCGCAGAGGTTGTTGGTTTGACTTGATTTGGGTTGACATCAACATTGCTACACTGGAATATGGTACCAGGAGCGAATCATCATCTGTCATGAGAGGATTTGGGGATTTGGTTTTTTTGTTTAGCATCAGCATCGCTACACTCGAATATGGTACCAGGAGTGAATCATCATTTGCGTTTGCTGATTAGGAAGCGACGGCTTAAGAGACAGGTTTTAGGTCCCTATCACCTGAGACTTTTCAATTTTATGAACCGTAAGGGTCTCACAAAGCATTTTCTCCCTACGGGTCGTAAGGATCCCGTAGGTGTATTTTCTCCTTAGGAAGTCGTGGGGACTCCTAAGTGTGTTGCTCCTTTGTGAGTCGTAAGGATCTCACGCGGGAATTTTCTCCTCACAAAGTCGAGAGGACTTTGCGAGTGCATTTCATCTCTTTTTCACGAGTTTGCGCCCTTTCGGGTTTTCACAAACTCGCCGGAAGTCCTGCTGTTTTTACTCACGGAGCCCTTTTGGGTTTTCATCCGTGCCCATTTTGCTTGTGGGCATACCTTTTTTTTCTTTTTCTTTTTTTTAATCTTCATCGCCGGTGGGACTTTGAATGTGGTCTCGCCGGTAGGACTTGGGAGAGATTGGGATCGTTTTACGTCCGTGGATTGTATACGGTTTTGCAGGATGTATGATCCAGACGGTAGGGCCGGAAGAATTTCGGGACTTTGTTGGCATCTGCACCACTACACTGGAATATGGTACCAGGAGCGACTCATCATTCGCCGTTTGAGAATTTGGATTTTGGTTGGCGTCTGCATCGCTGCACTGGAATATAGTACCAGGAGCGACTCATCATTCGCCGTGAGGGAATCTCCATCGTTTCCAGTTTAACGACTTAGGGGTCATATGTTTCCAATTTAACGACTTAGAGGTCATCTGTTTCCAGTTTAACGACTTAGAGGTCTTCTGTTTCCAGTTTAACGACTTAGAGGTCATCTGTTCCCAGTTTAAAGACTTACGGTTCTACTTGTTGGGGTTGATTGGGATCGTTTTACGTCCGTGGATTGTATACGGTTTTGCAGGATGTATGATCCATACGGTAGGGCCGGAAGAATTTCGGGACTTTGTTGGCATCTGCACCACTACACTGGAATATGGTACCAGGAGCGACTCATCATTCGCCGTTTGAGAATTTGGATTTTGGTTGGCGTCTGCATCGCTGCACTGGAATATAGTACCAAGAGCGACTCATCATTCGCCGTGAGGGAATCTCCATCGTTTCCAGTTTAACGACTTAGGGGTCATATGTTTCCAATTTAACGACTTAGAGGTCATCTGTTTCCAGTTTAACGACTTAGAGGTCATCTGTTTCCAGTTTAACGACTTAGAGGTCTTCTGTTTCCAGTTTAACGACTTAGAGGTCATCTGTTCCCAGTTTAAAGACTTACGGTTCTACTTGTTGGGGTTGAAATTTACACCCTGGTTGACCATGTCGAAATCAAACTCAACTCCAAGTCAAGTGGGCCCAAGCCCAGGTCAAGTGGGCCAATGCCCGGGTCGAGCCCGAACACGAAGCGTCCGGCCTTCCGCCATGCCAAAATAAAAAATTTGTAATAAATAATTTTGGTGTGTTTCCTTTTTTTTATTTTTTGAATAAATGTAAGAAAAATGGGCATAAAGCCAAATTTTTGTAAAGCCCATGGCTTATGTGCAAAAAGAAATAGCACATGAGGCATGGAATGGGCAAAATGCCATTTTTGTAAAGCCCAAGGGGCTATATGTAAAGTGTATAGCCTATATAGGCAAAGAGAATGAAAATATATCAAAAACTTTTTTTACTCTCTCCCAAAAAGAATCAAGATCTGTGATCTTATCCTTCCTCAAGGTTATAAAACTTTCTTCTTTCTTTTGAATTAAATCAAGAGTTGAAACTAAATAGTTTTCACCACAAAACCCACAAAGGGGAGCCTTGATCTTCCATCAGATCTTAAAAAGTAGAGATTTTTAAAATCTCACCCCTCTTGTTATCCAAGAGCCGACCAACAAAGGAGGAAGATGAAGACCCATCTCCAAAGACCTCACTTTGGGGAAGATCCAGGGCTCAAGGGGAGAAGCCCCTTCATCAGCTCCAAAAATATCTTAGATTCAACTCTATAAGTCAAATCGGGAGCACAGCTCCCAGTACAGGGACCAAGTCCCTTTTGCTGCTGGAGCACAGCGCCCGCGTGCCTGGCACGTGGGGCGCTGGCCCACGCATCCTTTGGATGCCCTTTCCTTTTTTATATATATATACTGTATATATATACACACACACGCACACACATACTCCACGACACTGTCCCTGTTAGAAAATTTTTTCTAACGGGGCGCTGCACCGCACCCCGCAAGGGGGCTACTAGCCCCCATGACCCCCAGCCCGCTATCCGGGTAGCGGGACCCCCGTAAAAACTCTGCGGGGCCCCCAATATATCCAAAACCCCTTCAAAGCACAACACTGCACATTGAGTTCGCATGCCCTGTTTGACCCGTTAATCGGAGGTTCTCTCGTTCCAAAGACGAGGGGTAATTAACGGAAGCTTAGTCCGCTGCTGCCGGAGGTTTGGATCCCCACAATCAATAAACCGCAGCCTACCCAAGGCAGGGGGAATCTATAATGCGCCTGACAAGCGCGCGCGCATTCCCATCTCAATAGGGTGACAAAAAACACCCTACAGATTCTGGCACGCCCGGTGGGACATTTCTCTCCTCCCATATCTCGGGTCAAGTGTTCATGCAAACTCATTTAACATATATGCCGATGTTTGTACTGAAATAATGTTTTTTTCCATGCAGCAATCGACTCTCAATGACAATGTCTCCTAAGATGGATCCAGCTTCTGATGTGACCCCGATTCTGTACGTGGTCAAGAGCAATGCTCATGTAGTTCCCCCCGCAAGCCTCAGTCGACAATGGGAGGAACTGCCCCTCCAATTTGGTTCCGTCATCATCTACCCTACCGGAAGCGTTCATCTGGCAGAAAAGCTGGCAAAACAGGTGGCCAAGCCTCAGTCGACAGTGGGAGGAACTGCCCCGCCAATTTGGTTCCGTCATCATCTACCCTACCGGAAGCGTTCATCTGGCAGAAAAGCTGGCAAAACAGGTAGCCAAGCCGGTCTTAAGGGGCAAGAGGCCGAATGTTGTGATCGCTAAGGCACCACAACCGAAACTTAAGACGGCGTTTGAACGACTCTCTGGTGCTCCAGCTGGGGCAAGACTTCCAGTACAAAGGGCAACATCAAACGTTGCGGTCGAGCTCAGGCGATGACTCCAGCAAATGCACAATCAGGCATATCTCCAAAGCCTTCCATCGCCTAGTCTACGACGGCTTCTAGAAGAGCCGTAACCAGCCAAGTGCTCAAAACAGAAAGGCTGAGACAGAAGCGGCTCAGGTATCGAGCCAACAAACGGGCCAGGACTCCGGCCAAGTGGAATCTTGTGAGGTTCCAAGAGCAGGGTTACTCCGCGACGACGGCTGAGTCGGCTGTAAAAATCAGCAATTCCTTCAAACCTCTGAAGTGGGTTCAGAAAAATGCCATGACCGCCAGAATCAAGAAGACGGCGGTCCGAACGTTGCTACAAAGAGACGTGTCCTGGCCCCAACAGAAAAAGTATGACACTGTCTTTTCAAGAGTCTACCAGGTGCTCTGTGCCGCGCGAAAACAGCGGGGCAAAACCTAAAAGGAAGCGTCGGCACCATTCATGAATCCGGCCAGGCCAGCCGCCTTCAATCGACTGCCCGTTACCGAAACAGAGGGGTCAAGACAGCGATCCGTGAAATCAGCCGCCGATAACAAAAAGACGGCTGGATATATTATCCATACAGTCTATATGGCGGGCGGGCGCCCCGGCGACAACCTTCGCAGCAAAAGCAAGGATAGGGCCACCACATCCTAAGCCCAATCTGGCTTGAATGTGGTTGCCGCTTCTCAAGAACAGCCGTCTCCGCTGGATGATGAAAACCCTCTCGATGAGGATGATAGGAAGAAAGACCCCTCAGTCCATGCAGAGTCAAGCTCGGACAGTGAGGAAGATCCGACTTTCCGCCCTAGGACCGCGGAGCAAGAGCTGCTTCAAGAGCTTTGAAAACAGCTCAGGAGCAAAGATAAAGAGATGGCCAAGCTCTATTCGAAAATTGATGACCTAACGAACGTTGTGTTAGTTATATGTATGCCCTAGAGGCCATTACTGTACATAGGATGTATATTGTAGTGGATGCTGGGACATATATAGGGAGGACTTTCTTGCTCGACATGATAGTATGCTATCTGGTTACTCTTTACCTTAACGTGTACACTGATTGTCTCTCTGTTACATGTTGGTAAAGCCCTTAGGATGTGTACTTGACTACCTGGACTGTGATGCGGATCATACTAGTGGGGACATGGTAGTCTATAAGTACATCCTTCAAGGTCCCTAGTCGTGGGTATATCGAGACGGGGCATCGATATACCAGAGTAGACTAGCGTATACCTTCTCGACCCATATAGATGGGCGATGGATGATCCCATATCCATTGGTGTTTGATATCAGAGATGATATACGGGTGCTCAGTGGAGACTGGGTACACTGGACGGACTCGCCGAGAACTTCCAGATGGTATTATACCTTACGTCAGATGGCAGTTCTCTGGTGACACTGGTACAGAGTAGTCTGTTGACCCGAGATCGTCATAGAGTCTTGTGTGGTTCCCACTGTGCTTTGATTTCCACCTTACCACGTCCAAGAGGGCGTGCAAAACGGTGGTTTTTGGGTACAGTCCCGAGTCACATGGAGGCAATGAGCGATTGGAGGGGATTCGTCTCTCCCGGTATAGGGGGTTGATGTTGCGCTGTGTTCGATTGGCTATAACCGGAAATCCCTGGCCAGGGTTGCTGAGATTTACTGGTAAGTGTTACTTGTAGTTTCTCGAAATGTTATAGACCTCATATCGACACGACTTATCGAGCTATTGGGGTCTGACGTTTACCACCCCTAGGCGAGATATGCGACATATCAGACGAACAGACCGGACTGTACGGTAAGTGTTACTGGTTGGATTCACAGGAGTATGAGCGGGCTTGCTCGTCGATCTTCTGATCGCTCAATACCTGGGTGGCCATTACGTTTAGCAGACCACTTGCGGCTTGTGGGTGTTTGATATGATCATCATCTGCTGCCGGCGTATTGACGAGTCTTTAGAGTCCTACACAGAGGTTTCCTGGCTCAAGCGAAACGAAATAGGAGCGCATATGAGATATGCGCGGGACCGAGAATGATATTAGTATGTGATACTGTATTCGATTCTCGTGATTTTTGACACTGATCGGTTATATGCGATATAGCCGAGTTATCGGATCAAGTGTTGATTCGATAAGTTGTTACTATGGATATTAGTCGGTTATATGCGATATGACCGGATCGTTAAATCAAGTGTTGATTTAATGATTTAATGTATAATTATATATTTGATATATTACTTTGCATTAACTAGTATTGGTTCACTTTAAATGGATTTTCTCACTTGCATTGCACAAGTTGTATATGTGATATACTTTTGTGCACTAGATTGTATCATGTTTGATGATACATGCTAACTTGGTTAAGTGTATGATTAAACCATGGTTAGTTAATGGTTAGGGTTTCATTTGATTTATTTATGCATTTATTTATTTTATTTTGACAAAAGAAAAAGAGAAAATGGTTGCTTTCAAAGATAAAGCTTGTTGAAGCTTCATGAAGGTTTGACTAAAGTGACCATTTTGTCTTCATGTTTAACCCTAACCATTCATCTAACCTTAGTCAATTCTCTACACCTAACCATGGTTGATATTATGATAAGTATTCATTTTTTTCTATTTTTAATTATTCTTATCATAATTATCTTCTTCTTCTTCTTCTTCTTCAAAGAAGAAAACCTTGCTTCCATCAATGGTGATTTGATGAAAAGAGTGAGAAATCCAATTCTAAAGTGAACCCACCTCCTATTTCTTCATCCTCTACCTCTTGCCAAGTATTATAGGGTGTTTTCTTCACAAGTTTCATGACTTGGTGAAGTGGGAGCTTGATCTTGTGATGCCTCGACGTAAATCATCTTCGGCATCGTAGTCGATGACCTAGCCCGCCCATTTCTCCGATGAAGCCGACGCTAGAGCCCGGGATTTGATTTGGACAGCAAGGAGACTTCATCATGGAGCTATGGAGGTGGAGAACCGGATCTACAAAGGTTGTATTTCCGTTCACTAAGTTAAATTGTTAACTAGTTTCTTTTTCGCCTAAAATTCTAGTTAACGATCCGTATTAGGGTTTCTCGGCACTTGTAAAATTTGAAATTGGTATGGTTGATGCCTTGTGAGACCTCATTAGTGTGTCTAGGAACCCTACAGTGGTATCAGAGCCTAGTTAGAGCCTTAGGCGATGCGTAGACGGAGTTAGAAGTCCGATCGAACCAAAACCCTAACCCAAAAAATGCTCTCTGGACTTTTTCCAAAAACTGGGTTTTTTCCGAATTAAAAATATGCAGAAAAATCAGCAGGAATATCTAAGAGTTACTGTAAAATTCAATGCCCTAATTCCATTAAGCCGCCGCGGTTCCGCGGCACGAGCATGGCTCGTGCGGCGGTTCCGCGGCCGATTTGTCTTATCATGCATTCAATTTTGCACGGTAACTCCTACTTTGCAGTGCTGAGTTTTCTGGGAATTTTTAATATTTACTCAAGAGTCGAGTTTTCTGGGTTGTATTGGGAGTTAGTATATTCGATCGGATTATCAAACTTTGTCTATGTGTTTTTCCGGGTAATTTTAGAATATGTTAAAAAGTTCGACCGGATATAAATACACAATTTTTCCCCTGCCGGAAAATTTCTAAGTGTTGGATTTTTCCGTGGTTTAAAGACGTTCTAAGTAGTGCAAGTAACGCGATGGACCCTCTAGAAGACAACAAACCTTAACTCGATTATGTGACCGTCTTGAACTGCCCTTTGAACCCTCGGGTTTGGGGCAGTACGGCGTGCCACATGTGAGGCGTTGGCTTGACCCTTCTACGGCTGGACCGTTGGTACTGAGGCATGAAGTGCATGTTTTTGAACTTATTTCATGAGTTGATCTGTATCGGGAAAACTTGGGTGTTCGATTGTTCGATCGGAAAGTTTAACATTTTCTATTTATCTGGAATGAGATACAATAATTGGAATTCACAAACAGTTATGAGATAACTGAATGAATGTTATAAACATAGCAGTTTAGTCTCTCTTGATCGGTTGCCACGGAATTTTGATGCAATCAAAAGTCCGTCGCAATCACGTAGAGTACGCGGATACTCGCCGGGTAAACTTAATAGACAGCCTCACCCCATAGCCCCGACCAAGTGACTGTAGGAGAACCCCGTCGCCGAAAGCATCCGTCCGGGTGCTCGCGGTAGCGGTATTCCGCCTTGGTGCACTTCGTCGACGGTATCGGGGGTGCGGCAGTTTACTAAAGTTTGCAACGAGCATTCGATCAGGATGTTGGGAATCTTGTTGAATTACCCGACTTAATATTGAAAAGTGTTTTCGATAATGAGACTAAAATGCGGGGTTTATAATTGTTAGGCATGTGATGTCTAAGTATTTCATTTGATTAGGCATGCGATGTCTAAACAGATTGCGGATTCCAACTGTTGTAGTTTTACACTTTCTTTTCTGTGACCGTAAGTGTAATATGTGATATCGCCGGTTTCGTTGCTATATGTCAACGACAATTGGGATGCTCATATTTACTTACGTTGATGACATGTGATATTATGTGTTGCTGGATATGTTATATTGGATCGTCGTGTTTGAATAGCCGGGGTTTTTTATGTGAGATGAGTGTTTTTCATTTTCATTCATGTAAAAACTTGTATGTAATATTCTTTTATTGGGGCACTTCCAGGTTGCGGAAGATGTCACCCTTTGTATATTATTTACTTTTCCGCACTAGGATAGACCCAAGGAGGGGAGCACAAGTAACCGGATCCTGGAGTCCAGTGGGAGACCAACTCGAGGAGTCGAGTCCGGGTCTCCTAACTCTAGAATTGGTAGGGTTGCTTGCCGCTCTCGTAGGGTTCTAGGGGTGTGGGATTGGCTATTCATCATGACCGTGGAATCCGTGTTTTATACTGGCTCGTATTGAAAACACGGACGTCCTAGTATATCCAATATTTCATATGATTCTTCTGCTGCGATATCTGTGATGTGATCATGTGATATGTTCTGTGATGGATACTGTATATAGTATATATGATATATTATATAGGCGTTAATTATGTTTTACACCCGCGCTAGCCCTGCCCCGCTCTGCCGTTAGTCACCTAACCTAACGGTGTACGAGAGGACATCGAGGCGAATGCGGATGGCATAAGTGTACGTCGTATTTATCTGTGATGTTTAGGTAATTTACATGATGGGACTTCATTAATGAGATTAATGAAATAAAAGAAACCTAAGATGTTGTAGAATCGAATTTCAAAAATAAAATAGGTAGCTACAGTTCTTGCTTTGCACAGCGGTATATGTGATATATCCTGCACCTTATTCGATGAGGAAAGGACCGAGATCCCTTCACCGGGAGTGACTCCTCTAGCAATAACTGGCAGATGCTACATACTCGGTTTGTCTTTTGATTGCTTTTAAGAGTTTTTGCTTTGCACAGTGATATATATGATATATCCTGCACCTTATTCGATGAGGAAAGGACCGACGATCCCTTCACCGGGAGTGACTCCTTTAGCAAAACTAGAAAAGCTTCAAAAACACTCCATTTTAAAATCATTCGATCCTACAACGATATCAAGTTCATTACGCAATAGGTTTTCAGAAAAACCTGTCGTAGCCCTCCGTCATTTCAGATAAGTACTAGTTAGTATTCGTGCTACGTTTGTTGACTATGTTAAGACGTAGTGTGCGGTAGCTAATTAGTGCTTATCTGCATAAGCATATGATGCGATTGGGTTAAGGTAGTCGTACGACTTTGTTGACTATGTTAAGGGTCGTGCGGGTGGGTTTAATTCAATCGGGAAATGACGGGTTGAACTTGACTAGCACTTATGATTTGTTGACTATGTTAAGGTCATATAGCTGCTAGGGGCAAAATATTATCGGAAATTTCAAGTGTTGAAATTTGCAATGAGATTGCATACCTTCTATGAGATAGTTGGATCCCGATACCCGCTGCGAGTAAGAGTTACTCCTGGGAGAGTTTTACACATTACAATTAGCCGATCAAGTAGGTGTCTAGAAAGGTTTCAACGGGGTTACGCCTATGAGAAAACGAGGTTTACATTAATTAGGTTCGTGCGAAAGCACGGGGGACCTCCCTCAAAGTACCGACACTGGCCTGGCTGAAAGATTGGCGAACTTGTAGCGTGTAATTAATCCCCGCTAGTCTTTCCTTTTAGGGTTTGAAGGAAGATTTGATTAAAACAGTGGGAGCCATCCTGATTAGATAAAATAATAACCAATCTATTCTTGAAAGAGCGCACGCTGAGTGTTTTCTTCTCTCTCTCTCCAGGTAGCGACCATATCACGCCTTAATCAAGATAATAATACGGAATATTGACCGAACCCGCTTGTTATACTGAGCTGGGGAACGTTGGTCCCGCTCCAACTTATAATTGTTATAAGACAGAGCAGGAAATTGGGGAATACCAGATTTCCCGTGCCGCCCAAACGAAGAAAGTGCATGCTGATGCATCATCTTCGGGTGTGTTCGTTACAAAGAACTGTTTCTCTGTATCCTCTACGTCCTGGGTATGTGATACCAGATCAGGATCCCAGATATGTAATCTTTTACATAGGGCTACAGCTAGGTAGAGAACTGAGAACGGGTGATAAGTTTCATGAGGCAGGAAACGGGGCAAGTGTTGCAACCAAGTCTGTTGGTCACTGTCACCCTGTATTCCAAATACATTGATTCTGAACGAATGTTATTAGATACCGAACCTGATATACAAAATCATATCAATCTCTTTATTAGTAAAGAAATGATAAAATTTTGTATAGTTGGATAATGTTTTGAACATTTCCTATATCAAAAGTTGATCGGTTCAGGCACGTTATCTAAAAGCATTGATGTTCTAAATCAAACTACAGTTCTTTAGTATACGGAACACACACAAGAGGAAGAGTTCAGAAATGAACGAATTCTTCTTGAGACATTGTAGACAAGGTCATATCAATGCGATGCGACTGGCTGAAGTTACATTTTAGATGCATATTTAAATCAGTTTGAATTTACATCTTATGAAACTTGCCAGTCATGTCACAGCGATAAGATGACCATAGCTCCGTTTACTGGAAACAGAGAAAGAGTTAGTGAACTCTTGGGATGATACATGTTGATGTATGTAGGTCCCCTGTCTACACTTGCCAAGACCGGTTCTTTATACTTCATTACATTCTCTGATGATCTTTCGAGATTCAGACCTATGTTCCTGTTGAAACACAAGTCCGAACCTTTTGAGATATTCACAGAATATAAGTTAGAAGTAGAGAACCAAAACGGGTATAAGTATTATGTCCTTTGATGAGATCAAGAAGGAGAATACTTGAGCACGGAATTCCTGGACTATTCTAAAGGAGAATGAGATTCTCTCTCAGCATTACTCCTCCGTATACACCATAGCACGATGGTATATCGGGGCGGAGCAATCACACCCTATATGATAAGGTGTACTCTATGATGAGTACTACTGAGTTACCTATTTCCTTTTTGGGAGTTATGCACTTGAGAAGCTGCATACCTATTGAATAGCGTTCAAATCAAATCAGTTGCCTACCACTTCATATTTGATATGATAAGGGAAGAGCCCATCTCTTAAGTTAGTTAAGATTTGGAGTTGTCCAGCCTATGTCTGAAAAGCAAAATCCGGACAAGCTCGAGGCAAGGTCTGTAATGTAGAACTGGAAATGTTCCAGCTATACAAACTGCGGCTGATGATTTGATAAAACCAAAGGATTCAATAGTCACCAACGAACCTCAGCCTCTCTGCCGATCTAGTAAGGTTCCTCACCCGCCTGAGAGATACTTCGGTTACTCTATGACAGTGGGAGCGAGGATTGCATCATGAGATGATGACCCAACTAGTTTCGAGCTGGCCATCAGGAGTAAGACTCTGTAAGAATGGCTGGATGCTTAGTGATCTGAGATGGAATCCATGTACACCAACAAAGTATGGACTTTGGTTGCTATATCTGAAGGGTTAAATCCCCATCAGGAGCAAGTATATCTTGAGAAGATTACTTGGTGTAGATGGAAAAGTTAAGACTTTCAAAGCTAGACTTATTAAAGCTTTTTCGTCATCGACCAGGCATAGATAATGATGAAATCTTTTCAAGTGGCTATGCTTAAGTCCATCCAGATCCTACTTGCCACGGCTACATACCATGACTGCGATATCTGGCGGTTGGGTGCCATGACTGCTTTTCTAAATGATGTTTTAGAAGAGAACGTCTATAAGTACACAGCCAGAGGGCTTCGTAGACAGTGGGAGCAGCGGAAACGTGTACAAGATGCTTTATAGGATAAAGCAGGTATCGCGGAGTTGGAACATCTGTTTTGATGTGTTAGTCAAAGAGTTTGACATCATCAAAATGGTAGATGAAACTTGTATAAACAAAAAGGTAGTAGGGAGTATAGTGACGATCCTCGTAGAGTACGTGGATGACATGCTCTTGATAGGGAAGAAGTTTCCTATACTACGCTCGGTCAATCTCCGCTTATCACAATAATTCTCCATAAAGGATCAAAGTGATACCTCCTAAATCCTGGGTTTTGGATCTATGAGATAGATCCGATTGGATGTTAGGATTCTCACTAGTTATAGTGAGATGGTATCAACCGATCCTGGGGAGAATCACTGGAAGGGTTCCAGGATGATAAGGACGACTGAAAGTCAGTCGCAGGCATTGTCTTTACCCTCAGTAAAGGGACGGTATGTTGGAAGAGTTCCAAGATAGATACCGTGGCATACTAGACGATAAAGGCTCAATACATCGCTACTTAAGATGCTACCAAAGAGGCTGTTTGGGTGTATATTAGTTCATGAGATGAACTTCGTTCCTACCATTGTGAGACAATGGAGTTGTGGCTTATGTTAAGGAACGTCCGTCCCATCAGTGATCCAGACATATTCTAAGGCAGTATCACCTGATCATGGAGATGGTTGATCTCCAGGGTGATCGAGGTTAGGAGAGTAGACTCAGAGGATAAACACGGCGGATCCACTCACAAAGGCCTATTCCCAGAGAGAGACTATTATGGGATGGTTGAGTATGAGATACTACAACCACTGCTATCAGATGGCCCTAGTGCAAGTGGAGATTGTTAGTTATATGTATGCCCTAGAGGCCATTACTGTACATAGGATGTATATTGTAGTGGATGCTGGGACATATATAGGGAGGACTTTCTTGCTCGACATGATAGTATGCTATCTGGTTACTCTTTACCTTAACGTGTACACTGATTGTCTCTCTGTTACATGTTGGTAAAGCCCTTAGGATGTGTACTTGACTACCTGGACTGTGATGCGGATCATACTAGTGGGACATGGTAGTCCATAAGTACATCCTTCAAGGTCCCTAGTCGTGGGTATATCGAGACGGGGCATCGATATACCAGAGTAGACTAGCGTATACCTTCTCGACCCATACAGATGGGCGATGGATGATCCCATATCCATTGGTGTTTGACATCAGAGATGATATACGGGTGCTCAGTGGAGACTGGGTACACTGGACGGACTCGCCGAGAACTCCCAGATGGTATTATACCTTACGTCAAATGGCAGTTCTCTGGTGACACTGGTACAGAGTAGTCTGTTGACCCGAGATCGTCATAGAGTCTTGTGTGGTTCCCACTGTGCTTTGATTTCCACCTTACCACGTCCAACAGGGCATGCAAAACGGTGGTTTTTGGGTACAGTCCCGAGTCATATGGAGGCAATGAGCGATAGGAGGGGATTCGTCTCTCCCGGTATAGGGGGTTGATGTTGCGCTGTGTTCGATTGGCTATAACCGGAAATCCCTGGCCAGGGTTGCTGAGATTTACTGGTAAGTGTTACTTGTAGTTTCTCGAAATGTTATAGACCTCATATCGACACGACTTATCGAGCTATTGGGGTCTGACGTTTACCACCCCTAAGCGAGATATGCGACTTATCAGACGAACAGACCGGACTGTATGGTAAGTGTTACTGGTTGGATTCACAGGAGTATGAGCGGGCTTGCTCGTCGATCTTCTGATCGCTCAATACCCGGGTGGCCGTTACGTTTAGCAGACCGCTTGCGGCTTGTGAGTGTTTGATATGATCATCATCTGCTGCCGGCGTATTGACGAGTCTTTAGAGTTCTACACAGAAGTTTCCTGGCTCAAGCGAAACGAAATAGGAGCGCATATGAGATATGCGCGGGACCGAGAATGATATTAGTATGTGATACTGTATTCGATTCTCGTGATTTGTGACACTGATCGGTTATATGCGATATAGCCGAGTTATCGGATCAAGTGTTGATTCGGTAAGTTGTTACTATGGATATTAGTCGGTTATATGCGATATGACCGGATCGTTAAATCAAGTGTTGATTTAATGATTTAATGTATAATTATATATTTGATATATTACTTTGCATTAACTAGTATTGGTTCACTTTAAATGGATTTTCTCACTTGCATTGCACAAGTTGTATATGTGATATACTTTTGTGCACTAGATTGTATCATGTTTGATGATACATGCTAACTTGGTTAAGTGTATGATTAAACCATGGTTAGTTAATGGTTAGGGTTTCATTTGATTTATTTATGCATTTATTTATTTTATTTTGACAAAAGAAAAAGAGAAAATGGTTGCTTTCAAAGATAAAGCTTGTTGAAGCTTCATGAAGGTTTGACTAAAGTGACCATTTTGTCTTCATGCGTAACCCTAACCATTCATCTAACCTTAGTCAATTCTCTACACCTAACCATGGTTGATATTATGATAAGTATTCATTTTTTTTTCTATTTTTAATTATTCTTATCATAATTATCTTCTTCTTCTTCTTCTTCTTCAAAGAAGAAAACCTTGCTTCCATCAATGGTGATTTGATGAAAAGAGTGAGAAATCCATTTCTAAAGTGAACCCACCTCCTATTTTTTCATCCTCTACCTCTTGCCAAGTAGTATAGGGTATTTTCTTCACAAGTTTCATGACTTGGTGAAGTGGGAGCTTGATCTTGTGATGCCTCGACGTAGATCATCTTCGGCATCGTAGTCGATGACCTAGCCCGCCTATTTCTCCGATGAAGCCGACGCTAGAGCCTGGGATTTGATTTGGACAGCAAGGAGACTTCATCATGGAGCTATGGAGGTGGAGAACCGGATCTACAAAGGTTGTATTTCCGTTCACTAAGTTAAATTGTTAACTAGTTTCTTTTTCGTCTAAAATTCTAGTTAACGATCCGTATTAGGGTTTCTCGGCACTTGTAAAATTTGAAATTGGCATGGTTGATGCCTTGTGAGACCTCATTAGTGTGCCTAGGAACCCTACACGTTGTGATGCAGCTTACAGCTTAAATTGCTCGAGCGCCTCCCAATCAAGCACAAGTTGCTACTCATGAGCCGGATGATGACAATCCGAAGCGGCCGATGCCTGTCCCTTTGGGTCTAAGATTGGTCGAGCCGCACGAAAGCCGGCCACATTCCGCTTCTGGGGACGCCTTGGCCCTAGATGACACTATCCTGCTAACACAAGACCGGATAATGGATTTGGTCACCAGCAAGGTTAAAACATTGGTGGCCGAAGCTGAAGCTCGGAAAGAAATTGGCAATAGTGGGCGGCCATATCCCGCACAGTACGATCTGATCGAGTTCCTGAGCGGCTACGTCATTCCAAAGTTCGGATGATTTGAAGGGACAGGAAATGCAAACCAGCACGTCGCCCACTTTAAGGCATCATGTGGGAATACAGGGGGCAATGATGCGCTCCTTCTTCGTCAGTTTGTCAACAGCCTGACCGGTGCCGCTTTCGAATCGTACGCGAGTATACCAGATGGGTCCGTCATTACCTTTGCCCAAATGGAGTCTCTGTTTCGGCAAAGGTTCATGAGTGTCAGTGATAAAATCTCCATTGCTGAACTTGTGAGGACCAAGCCGACGAAGAGTGAAAGCAACATTGACTTTTATCACCCGATGGCGTAATCTCACGGTCAAGTGCGAACCACTGCTGGAGCAGGACCAGTCCGTCAGCCTTCTCATTGGGAACCTCAGCAATTGGATGGTCACATTCTTGTGTACAGTAGGCCTCAAGACATTTCAGGAGCTAACCAAGAAAGTCCAAATGCTGGAACGCTCGAAGCAAGAGTCCGCCCCGGACTCTCAGAGAGACAAGACTTGGAAAAGCAAGCAGGATGACAACCGTAGAAGCGGGAATTCCAGCAGTACCAATGTCTTCAATGCGTTCGACAATGAAGACAAGCGAAGGGCAGGCAATTCCAAAACCAACCGGTCTCGGAAGACATTGCTGGGAGGAGAAGGGCCTTCCCTAGAGGAGAAAAAGAACAAGCTTTACTCTTTCAGAAAGGAAAAGGTCCACAAGATATTTAAAGATGCCTTGAACAACGGTCTACAATTGCCGGAGTCGAAAAGGCCTCAAGAGGCAAAAATGACCGACAATCCCCTGTATTGCCCATACCACCGAGTAGTGAGCCATGCGATCGAGGATTGCTATATCTTAAAAGACTGGGTCGAGAAGCGGTACAAGGCTGGAGAGATCGAGCTGTCCAAAAGTGTGTTGGTGAACAATCAAGTTGCAACCATCAACTTTATACAGACAGAAGTTGAAGCCTTCTGGGAGCAGACAGCCGAACCCGCTGCCCTAAGAAATGAAACGGACTCACCGCGGCCTCCGTGGAGTACGGACATATCTAATAAGACGAAGAAGATGACAAAGCTACTTCGGAAAGAGCCCAGGACGGAATGGGAAGGGCAGAAGAAGCCTACCATTCCAGCTGCCAATGCGGCTCCATCAGGCTCAAAATCCAAAAAGCTAAAGAAGAAGAAAAGTGCAGCCTGACGCGAAAAAGAGTCTGCAGAGAGATCGACCATTCAAAAATATATCGATTCCCTCGAAGACTATGAACAGAAGGAAAGAACTCTGATTCAATTGAAGGAGTTCCTCCCTATAAAAGCGGCTGAAATTCTGGAGGAGTTAGAAGAAGACTCCAATGAAGAGATCCCTATAGTGACCTGCTACGCCATCCATCTTGGCAGTGACTCTGAAGAGGAGCTCTGTTTTCCCGAAGAGGACGAGGAGCTCGCCACAAAGGCCAGCTTAGAAGCGGTAGGGCTCTACCACCAAATCAGGGAAATGCCCCAAAAGGAAAGGAAAAACAGGTGGCTAATGAGGAAGATGGCAGAGAGCCGGCTAATGAAAACTCAAGTCCTTCCTCAGTGGACTACAATGTCTTGGCTTATCTCCGAAAGCTCCCGTCTCTCCTGAGCATCTACGATGCCTTAGTCCTATCTAAAGAGCTTAGAGATGTTCTTATTCACGCTCTACAAAACCCTGAGCGGTATCAGGATCGCTTTGCAGAAATTAATATGAAAGAAGGCCAGTACGCTCTACATGCCGCCGCAATCACGTTTTAGGATGAAGACTTACTACTGGGAACGACTGAGCATAATCGGCCGCTTTACTTGACCGGGTATGGCGATGGAGATCGAATTAATCGCATATTGATTGATCCGAGATCCTCAGTGAACATCATGAACTTGCGGACTCTGAAGAGTTTGTCAATGGATATCCGACACCTGTCAAGGGAAAGGATTGTCATTCAAGACTTCAATCAAAACTGCCAGCAAGTTCTGGGGTCTATAGCTTTGCCAATCAAATTTGGGGATCTGCAAACTGAAGCTAAGATATACGTGATCGATACTGACACGTCTTATAAAATTCTCTTAGGAAGGCCGTGGCTCCACGATTATGGCATCAATCCGTCAACTCTCCATCAATGCGTGAAATATACTAAAAATGGCGAAGAAAGACGCATTGACGGAGGCATCCAGCCGTTCGGTGTGCATGAAGTCCGATATGAAGATTCTCGGTACTTCATGAACCACCAAAATGTTAAGCCACAACTGACTGAGGATAGAGCGGCCCCAAGACTCAAAAGCAAATCTGAGCCGGCTGTCATTTTCAAAAGCAAAAACGCCCAAGGGAGCCCGCGTTTCGGTAGAGACACTGATGAGTCCGACGCTGGAAGTCCGTCCTTCCGTAAAACTCGCCTTCGTTTCGTTAGCGATACGGACGAATACGATACTGAAAGCCCATCTAGCAGCAAAGTTCGCCCTCATCTTGGCAGCAGCACTGAAGAGTCGGAGGAAGAGGACCTGCCGTGCAACAGCTGTGCAGATTGGACCCCCATGCAGCAAGCGAAACTACGAGAGACCTTCGAAATTGCAGAAGGGTCCCTGGCCATCACAAGGGTGCCGGAACGGATGTGCAAATAGCTCGATGCATTTTCAGTCTCTACCGTGGACCAACTGAAAACTTTCTACGTTCCCGGGAGGAAAAGTGGACAGAAGGGCATCCCGTTTTATGGGTCAAACCCCGTTGTGCACCCAAACGATTTTTCTGTCGCGTGCCTTCCCTATGAGAGAGGCATAAGAGCCGTCCTCAATCCCAGATACTATGCACCTGAGATGCGGGAATATTTCAAAAGGTGCAGTTGCCGGTTATATCAAACGGAGTCCGAAGCAAAGTTTTATGAAAGTCTATGGCATCCGTCCCAGGTCCGAGCACTCATCGATAGACGAATTCCAGATAGACGGGGCATAGGCTACATTCAACCTGATTCCAAAGCATACTACATGATCCATGTTGGTGAAGCCAGCGAAAGATCAAATGATGATTACGAGATAGCCGGGCCAGAAGAAGCTCCCCAAGAGCTCGAAGATGGCGGACAAGCAACCTTCGATGAGCTAACCGAGATTGATTTGGGAACGCTCGATAATCCAAGGCTGACCTACATCAGCTCACTCTTATTAGAGGAAATGAAGGAGCAGATAATTGCCCTGGTGCATGAGTTCGCCGACTGCTTCGCGTGGACGTACAAAAAAATGCCTGGCCTCTCCCTTGAAGTGGTCGTGCATAAACTGGCTATATCTCCTTATGCTAAGCCAGTCAAGCAAGCTCCTCGAAGAATGAGAAGGGAACTGGAAGAAAAGGTCATCAAGGAAACCAAGAAACTCATCGATGCCGGCTTCATCAGGGAAGAGAAATATGCGGACTGGATCGCATGCATAGTCCCAGTGAAGAAGAAAAATGGGCAGATCCGAGTTTGTTTCGATTTCAGGGATCTCAACAAGGCATGTCCTAAAGACGACTTCCCGCTACCGGTCATGTAAATGATGGTCGATGACACCTCAAATTATGAGCTGTTCACATTTATGGATGGCTCGTCTGGGTATAATCAGATCAAGATGTCGTCTGAGGATGAGAAGCACACAGCATTTCGAACCCCGATCGAAATATACTGCTACAAAGTGATGCCAATCGGACTGAAGAACGCAGGTGCTACATATCAAAGGGAAATGACCAATATCTTTGATGACCTAATTCATAAGGTCGTCGAATGTTATGTTGATGATCTGGTCGTCAAGACTAAAGCCAAGGCCGATCATATCCAAGATCTTAGGACCGTTCTCACCAGACTGAGGGGGTACGATCTGAAAATGAATCCTCTGAAGTGCGCTTTTAGCGTGTCTTCAGGAAAATTCCCGGGATTTATAGTCCGACATCGAGGGATTGAAGTCGACCCATCCAAGATGAAGTCCATCATGGAGATGTCCCCTCCGAAGAATCTGACGCAGCTAAGATCTTTTCAAGGAAAGCTTGCTTATATACGAAGGTTTATCTCAAATTTATCGGGGAGATGTAGGCCCTTCTCAAAGCTCATGAAGAAAGGAGCTCCTTTTGTCTGGGATGCCGAATGTCAAGAAGCGTTCAAAGGCATCAAACAATACTTGTTGCACCCTCCAGTGCTGGCCGCTCCCATTCCAAATAAACCGCTGATTCTCTACACTGCCGCGCTAGATGAATCACTCAGTGTACTCCTTACCCAAAACAACGAGGAGGGAAAAGAAAATGCCCTCTACCACCTCAGTCGAACTTTAGTTGGGGCGGAACACAACCATTCCCCGATTGAAAAGCAATGCCTGGCCCTGATATTTGCTGTGAAGAAGCTGAGGCACTATCTGCTTGCTCATCGGGTTATGCTGATCTCCAAGGTCGACCCGCTCAAACACTTAATGACCAAAGAAAGCCTAGCCGGTAGAATGTCAAGATGGGATGTCATGCTGCTTGAGTTTGACATAGTTTATACTCCTCAGAAAGCAGTAAAAGGGAAAGCTCTTGCAGAATTTCTCGCTGCTCATCCCATGCCAGAAGGGTCACCGCTCAATTACGAGTTACCCGACGAACAAGGGCTGCACCTCGAGAATGGTGAGCCATGTTGGGAGCTCTACTTCGACGGAGCCTCATCAATGAGGAGCTCCGGCAAATCAAGCATCCCGCAGATAAAAGCGGGGATAGGATTGGTGTTCATCACGCCATCGATGGGAACCCTACGATGTTCTTTTGCTCTCACCGAGCCTCGCACAAACAATGAGGCCGCGTATGAAGCTCTGATAGCTAGTTTGGAGCTCGCCATAGAAATGGAAATCCTTCGGCTACGAGTTTAGGATGATTCCCGGCTTGTCGTCAACCAAGTAAGCGATGACTATAAGATATACAAACCCGAGTTAGCTCGGTACAGAAGCCGAGTGGTGGAACTCTTGAAACGGTTCACTCACATTGAACTAATGAGAGTCCCTAGAGCATTGAACGGAAAAAACCGACATACTCGCTCGCCTAGCTAAAGAGCTGGCTGATCCAAACATGGACGAAATTCTAATCACGGTCAGAAGCCGGCAAATTCTGCCTCCGGCCACTTTGCGTGAAGAAGAAAGCGTATAACAAGATAACACTCCTGCCGAAGAATCTTCGATCATCCAAGACGAGCCCGACTGGAGAGAACCCTTCATAGAGTACCTCCGATATGACAAACTGCTCGAAGGATAATCTGCGAGGATTCAGTTGAAGAAGAGAGCTCTCCGATACGTGTTTGTAAATGACAAGCTACACCGCAGGTCATATAACCAACTCTGGCTCAGGTGTTTGTCATTGGCCGAAGCCCAAAGAAGTTCACTCAGGCTTCTGCGGGGCTCACCATTCCGGCCCCAAAATGCGGCTTCAGATCAAACGGCTTGGATATTACTGGCCCACCATGATAAGGGATTGTAAAGAGCATGTAAAGAAATGTCATCTCTGCCAAATCCATGGTGATTTCATTCACAAGCATCCCAATCCATTGCATCATACGGTGGCATCGTGGCCCTTCGAAGTTTGGGGCACTGACATAGTCGGTCCAACTGATCCTCCGTCATCCAAAGGCCACCGGTTCATACTGGCTGCGACAGACTACTTCTCCAGATGGGCTGAAGCTGTCCCGCTAAAAGAAATCAAGACAGAAGATATTCTGACATTCTTCCAGCATAATATTCTATACCGTTTTCGGTACGCCAAGAAGAATTATTTCTGACAACGGGCCTTCTTTCAAGAGCTTCAAAGTCTCAAGGTTCGCTACTCAGCACAAGATAGACTGGAGATATTCCTCCATCTATAATCCAAGAGCCAATGGGCTAGCCGAAGCCTTCAATAAGACTCTATGTAAGCTCCTGAGGAAAAATGCTTCAGCCAACAAGAGAGACTGGAATCTCAAACTTCACAAGGCGTTGTGGGCATATCGTACAACGCACTGTACTCCAACTCAGTCCACTCCATACTCATTGCTCTTCGGAGTGGAGGCGGTCCTCTCCCTCGAAGTCGAAGTTCCAAGCTTAAGAATGACCGTTCAGCACGAGTTGACGGAGGAGGAAAACGTGCTCCTTCGGCTTGAAGAGCTCGACGCCCTCGAAGAAAAGAGGCTCGCGGTTCAGCAAAATCTGGAGCTATACCGAGCCCAAATGTCACAGGCTTATGACAAGATAACCCATCTCCGCACTTTCAAGAAAGGTGAATTGGTGTTGGTCCTCAAAAAACCGATCATCCCCAATCGACATGCCAAGGGAAAATTCGAGCCGAACTAGGAAGGACCATACGTCATCGAGAAAGTGTTTGACGGAGGATCCTACCAACTGATAAATGCCGAGGGAGAAAGGCCCATGCCACCCATCAATGGCCGATATCTCAAGAAATACTACGCGTGAATGCTCCAAGTCACAGGCGAATTGTGAACACCAGCCCTACGGTCTAGATCATACATCCTATAAAACCGTATACAATCTACGGGCGTAAACGACCCCTATCTCTCCCAAGTCCTGCCGGTGAGACTACTTTTAAAGTCCAAAAAAACAAAAAAATGGTATGTCCGCAAGCAAAACGGGCATGGATGAAAACCCGAAAGGGCTCCATGAGTAAAAACAGCAGGACTGCCGGCGAGTTTGTGAAAACCTGAAAGGGCGCAAACTCGTGAAAATAAATAAAATACACTCGCAAATTCCTCTCGACCTTGTGAGGAGAAAACCCCTGCGTGAGATCCTTACGATTCACAAAGGAGCAACACACTTAGGAATCCCTACGATTCCTAAGGAGAACATACACCTGCGAGATCCTCTCGACTCGTAGGGAGAAAATGCTTTTATGAGACCCTTACGGCTCATAAAATTGAAAAGCCTTAGGTGATAGGGATCTAAACCTGTCTCCTGAGCCATCGCTCCCCAACGGGCAACGGCAAATGATGAGTCGCTCCTGGCATTTTGATTCAGTGTTAGCGGTGCTGATGTCGACCAAAAACCCAAATCCCAAGTTTTCCCAACGCAAATGATGAGTCGCTCCTGGCATTTCGCTTCAGTGTTAGCGGTGCTGATGCCGACCAAAAACCTAAATCCCAAGTTTTCCCAACGGCAAATGATGAGTCGCTCCTGGCATTGCTTCAGTGTTAGCGGTGCTGATGCCGACCCAAAAACCAAATCCCAAGTCCTCCCGGGGAAAATGATGAATTGCTCCTGGCATTATTCCAGTGCAGCAATGCTGATGCTAAACAAGATCCAAATTCTAAGTCCCCAAACGGCGAATGATGAGTCGCTCCTGGTATCGTATTCCAGTGCAGCGATGCGGACGCCAACCAAAATCCAATTTCTCAAAATTCTCCCGGCCCTACGGTTAGTCCCCAAATTGACTGCCGTATACAATCCACGGGCTCAAATAATTCTCAGCATACCCATGCCCCACCGCAATCGCCAGTTACGCGGCCGGTCTCCGCCCTTAGGATTATGCTCCATTTGGCAAGACCCACTCATGTGTCCTCACGATACATGAGGAGAACAAACTTACGGGATCCTCACGACTCGTAAGAAAACACCTTCGTGGGATCCTTACGACTCACAAAAGAAAAACACACTTGGGAGTCCTCAGACTCCTAAGGAGAAAGTGCACCTACGAGATCCTTTCGACTCGTAGGGAGAAAATGGTTTTATGAGACCCTTACGGCTCATAAAATTGAAAAGTCTTAGGTGATAGGGACCTAAATCTGTCTCCTAAGCCATCGCTCCCCAACAGGAAAAGTCAAATGATGAATTGCTCCTGGCACATGTGCTTCAGTGTTAGCAACGCTGATGCCTACCCTAATACCAAAATTCCAAACTCCAATCCAATAGACCCCTAAGTCTTTAAACTGGGAATAGATGACCTCTAAGTCATTAAACTGAGAACATATGACCCTTTAAGTCGTTAAACTGGGAACAGATGACCCCTAAAGTCATTAAACTGGGAACGGGGGAAATTTCCTGATGGCAAATGATGATTCGCTCCTGGTACCATATTCCAGTTAAGCGATGCTGATGCTAAACCAAAACCAAAATCCCCAAACCCTGTCATGGCAGATGATGCTTCGCTCCTGGTACTATATTCCAGTATAGCGATGCTGATGTCGACCCAAATGATATCAAGTCAGCAAGACAACCAATAACCTCCCTGGCGGAATCATGCTCCACATCGGAAACAAGTCAAATCCCGACACCGCAGAAAGCTGAGCAAGTCAAATCAGAACCGACCGTCCATATCGCTAAAATGGCAGCATCGACTGTCCAAGTCGCTAAAAGGGCAGCACCGACCGTCCAAGTCACAAAAAGGGTAGCATCGACCGTCCAAGTCGCTAAAAGGGCAGCACCGACCGTCCAAGTCGCAAAAAGGGTAGCATCGACCGTCCACGTCGCTAAAAGGGCAGCATCGACCGTCCAAGTCGTAAAAAGGCCAGAATCGACCGTCCAAGTCGCGAAAAGGTCAGCATCGACCGTCTAAGTCGCAAAAAGGGCAGAACCGACCGTCCACGTCGCTAAAATGGCAGCACCGACCGTCCAAATCGCAGAAAGGGCAGCATCGACCGTCCATGTCGCTAAAAGGGCAGCATCGACTGTCCAAGTCGCAAAAAGGGCAGAACCGACCGTCCACGTCGCTAAAATGGCAGCATCGACCGTCCAAGTCGCAAAAAGGGCAGTATCGACCGTCCAAATCGCTAAAAGGGCATTACCGACCGTCCAGGTCGCAAAAAGGGCAGTATCGACCGTCTACGTCGCTAAAATAGCAGCATCGACCGCCCAAGTCGCAAAAAGGACAGAATTGACCGTCCAAGTCGCTAAAAGGGCAGCATCGACCGTCCAAGTCGCAAAAAGGGCAGAACCGACCGTTCACGTCGCTAAAATGGCAGCACCGACCGTCCAAGTCGCAAAAAGGGCAGTATCGACCGTCCACGTCGCTAAAAGGGCAGCATAGACCGTCCACTTCGCTAAAAGGGCAGAACCGACCGTCCATGTCGCTAAAATGGCAGCACCGACCGTTCATGTCGCAAAAAGGGCAGCATCGACCGTCCAAGTCGCAAAAAGGGCAGAACCGACCGTCCACATCGCTAAAATGGCCGAACCGACCGTCCAAGTCGCAAAAAGGGCAAAGCTGACCCTCCAAGTCGCAAAAAGGGCAGCACCGACCGTCCAAGTCGCTAAAAGGGCAAAACTGACCGTCCACATCGCTAAAATGGCAGAACCGACCGTCCACGTCGTAAAAAGGGCAGTACTGACCGTCCATGTCGCTAAAAGGGCAGCAATGACCTCCTCGTCGGGATTATGCTCCGCCTTGGAATCAAGTCAACCAGACACTCCATCTCGGAGACACGTCAAGCATCGACCGTCCATGTCGTAAAAAGGGCAGTGCCAGCTTCCCAAAAAATGGGAACCAAATCAAGTCGCCTCCACATGAAAGAAGATCCATCAATTTCATGCACACGACCCACATATGCTGTGTGCATTTATTGATGGGGGCACTTTGTTGGGGTCGAAATTTACACCCCAATTTCATGCACACGACCCACATATGTTGTGTGCATTTATTGATGGGGGCTCTTTGTTGGGGTTGAAATTTACACCCCGGTTGACCAAGTTGAAATCAAAGTCAACCCCAAGTCAAGTGGGCCCAAGCCCAGGTCAAGTGGGCCAATGCCTGGGTCGAGCCCGAACATGAAGCGTCAGGCCTTCCGCCATGCCAAAATAAAAATTTTGTAATAAATAATTTTTTTGTATTTCCTTTTTTTATTTTTCTAATAAATGTAAGAAAAATGGGCATAAAGCCAAATTTTTGTAAAGCCCGTGGATTATGTGCAAAAAGAAATAGCACATGAGGCATGGGATGGGCAAAACGCCATTTTTGTAAAGCCCAAGGGGCTATATGTAAAGTGTATAGCCTCTAAAGGCAAAGAGAATGAAAATATCTCAAAAACTTTTTTCTCTCTCCCAAAAAGAATCAAGATCTGTGAGCTTCTCCTTCCTCAGGGTTCTAAAACCTTCTTCTTTCTTTTGAATTAAATCAAGAGTTTTACTTTTCCTTTTCCAAAACTAAATAGTTTATCACCACAAAACCCATAAAAGAGAGCTTGGATCTTCCATCAGATCTTAAAAAGGAGAGAATTTTAAAATCTCACCCCTCTTGTTATCCAAGAGCCGACCAACAAAGGAGGAAGAAGGAGACTGATCTCCAAAGACCCTACTTTAGGGAAGATCCGGGGCTCAAGGGAAAAAGCACCTTCATCAGCTCCAAAAATATCTTAAGAGTTCAACTCCATAAGTCTAATCGGGAGCACAGCTCCCAGTGCAGGGACCAAGTCCCTTTTGCTGCTGGCGCACAGCGCCCGCGTGCCAGGCACGCGGGGCGCTGGCCCACGCATCCTTTGGATGCCCTTTCCTTTTTTTTATATATATACTGTATATATATACACACACTCGCACACACCTACTCCACGACACTGTCCCTGCTAGAAAAAATTTCTAACGGGGCGTTGCCCCGCACCCTGTAAAGGGGCTGCTAGCCCCCTTGACCCCCAGCCCGCTATCCGGGTAGCGGGACCCCCGAAAAAACTCTGCGGGGCCCCCGATATATCCAAAACCCCTTCAAAGCACAACACTGCACATTGAGTTTGCATGACCTGTTTGACTCGTCAATCAGAAGTTCTCTCGCTCCAAAGGCGAGGGGTAATTGACGGCAGCTTAGTCTGCGGCTGCCGGAGATTTGGATCCCCATAATCAATAAACCCCAGCCTACCCAAGGCAGAGGGAATCTGTAATGCGCCTGACAAGCGTGCACGCATTCCCATCTCAATGGGGTGACAAAAAACACCCTACACCACTGTTCCCAGTTTAAAGACTTAGGGGTCTATTGGATCGGAAGCTTGGAATTTTGGGATAGGGGTCGGCATCAGCGTTGCTAACACTGAAGCACATGTGCCAGGAGCAATTCATCATTTGCCTTTGCTTGTTGGGGAGCGATGGCTTAGGAGACAGGTTTAGATCCCTATCACCTAAGGCTTTTCAATTTTATGAGCCGTAAGGGTCCCATAAAAGCATTTTCTCCCTACGAGTCGAAAGGATCTCGTAGGTGTATTTTCTCCTTAGGAGTCGTGGGGACTCCCAAGTGTGTTTTTCCTTTGTGAGTCGTAAGGATCCCATGAAGGTTTTTTCGCCTCATGTATCGTGAGGACACATGAATGGGTCTTCCCAAATGGAGCATAATTCCGAGGGCGGAGACCAGCCGCGTAACTGGTGGCTGCGGTGGGGCATGGGTATGATGAGAATTATTTGAACCCGTGGATTGTATACGGTAGTCAACTTGGGGACCAACCGTAGGGCTGGGAGAATTTTGGAAATTTGAATTTTTGTTGGCGTCTGCATCGCTGCACTGGAATATGGTACCAGTAGCGACTCATCATTCGCCGTTTGAGAATTTGGATTTTGGTTGGCGTCTGCATCGCTGCACTAGAATATGGTACCAGAAGCGACTCATCATTCGCCGCATTTTTTTTACCGCGATTACTCTATCATTTCAGCTTTTCTTATCGCAAAGGTCGCGATTGCCCTATCATTTCAGCTATTTATTCGCGGTTGCCCATCATTTCGGCTTTATTTTCATTTTTATTTTTACTCGCTAATTTTTATTGCGAGTTGCCCTATCATTTCGGCTTTATTTTCATTTTATATTTATTATTATATTTTTTTGGTTTTATTTACACATTTTTACATCCCCAGTTTAACGACTTAGAGGTCGACTGTTCCCAGTTTAATGACGTGGTGGTCAGCGGTTCCCAGTTTAAAGACTTAGAGGTCTATCATTCCCAGTTTAACGATATGGTGGTCAGCGGTTCCCAGTTTAAAGACTTAGAGGTCTATCATTCCCAGTTTAACGATGTAGTGGTCAGCGGTTCCCAGTTTAAAGACTTAGAGGTCTATCATTCCCAGTTTAACGACGTGGTGGTCAGGGGTTCCCAGTTTAAAGACTTAGAGGTCTATCATTCCCAGTTTAACAATGTGGTGGTCAGCGGTTCCCAGTTTAAAGACTTAGAGGTCTATCATTCCTAGTTTAACGACGTGGTGGTCAGCGGTTCCCAGTTTAAGAACTTAGAGGTCTATTATTCCCAGTTTAACGACGTGGTGGTCAAGCTTGCTTATCCCAGCTTCTTGAACTTTGATCTTGGCGGAGTTGTATTGATGACAGTAGCTCTGTGGCTTGTCGGTACATCTGACGACTGTGGGGCTTTCCCAAGTTTGTATTGGTTCTCCACCCAATCTTTGAAAATATAGCAGTCTTCAATGGTATGACTCACCATTCTATGATATGGGCAGTATATGGGATTGCCGGTCATATTCACTTCATGTGGCCTCTTCGGAACAGGCAGTTGCAGACCGTTGTTCAAGGCGTCCGCGAATATTTTGCGGACTTCATCCCTCCTGAAGGAGTATACCTTCTTCTTTCTCTCCAATAGAGTAGGTGCCTTTAATGATGCTGGTCCTTGAGGCCGATCAGTCTTTGGTTCGCCCTTTTTAGATAATGATACATGTTTGAGAGAATCAGGTTCCCGAAGGGCTCCGGTCTCCATTTATATGAAATCGGCGGTCGTAACTTGACTGTTTGCTAACGTGCCTTTAGATAGTTCTATCTCTCCCGTCTTGTATTGCTTTTCGACCCAATCTTTGAAGACGAAGCAGTCCTCAATGGCATGACCTATCACTCTGTGATAGGGGCAATATTTTAGATCGTCGGTCCTATTCGCTTCTTGCAGCCTCTTTGATTCTGGCAGTTGTAGACCGTTTCTTAGGGCATCCTTGAATATCTTGTGGACTTTGTCCCTTTTGAAGGAATAGAGCTTATCCAGTTTCTCTTTCAGAGGCGATTCCCCTTCGGTGTATGTATCGGAGGGACTGGAAGCTGATCGCGGCCGTTTTTCGTGAAGGCGCTCCGCTCTTAGGCTGAAGGGGGTATCAGTTGGCTGCCTCCGGGTATCAATCCCTGGCTCATGAACCAAAATTTGATTCTGTTGTAATTATAATTGGGCGACTTGGGTCGCGAGATCTACCGCGACGTTTACCAATTCGTCGACCTTAGACTGTACCTTGGCTAACTTCTCGTCCCTGTCCTGAAGCCGCCTCTGAAGCCATTGGAATAATACTTGTTCTGTAGTTTCGGTTATGATAACCGGGTCATCCTTATTGCCTGAGCACAATTCCGCAGGAACCCCGGGCTCTTTTAGCTTATCGGCCTGAGCGAGCTCTTCATCATTTAGACCAAGTCGACGTTGGGTAGCGTCCACCATATCATCACCATGGCTGTGAAGTATGGGAGGGTTCGTTTCTTCATGTCCGACCATGTAGACAGTGTGCACCACATATCCAGCCGTCTCTTTATCTTTGGCGGGGTAACCCCGTTCTTGGAGCCTCATGAAGCCCAGCCTAGTATGAGCCCAAGCCCTTTTGTTGGCTCTGTATCTGAGCCTTTTCTGCCTTAGCTTCTCGATTTTGAGGGCTTGGCAGGCATCCCTTTTCTGGGAAGCCACCGTGAGTCGATTGATAGGGAGCTTAAAGAAGATACCCAATCGAGCAGTTGTCGAGGGTACCGCTAGAGCTTGCCCGAGATGCCCCGTTGCTTCGTTGACATTGATGGCCTTGCCCCCAGCTGGAGCGATGGAGAGTCGTTCGGAAACGGATTTGTGCTTGGGCTGAGGTGCCCTCGCGACCATGAATTCGGCCTTTTCCTTTTTGAGACCGGTTTGTCTATTACCGGAACTTGAAGAGCTAGGACGGCGTTAGCTGACACGAACACAATAGAGCCAAATGGTAGCGGCGGCTCCTCCCATTGTCACCCGAGACTGGCCGAAAGGACCGTCCTGGAGTCCATCTTCATCGTGTAGCAGATGGGAGTTGTGTCGAGAGCTGAAATTGTCCTTGGAGACATTTTGTTGCCTCCGAAGATTGCAGTCGAAAGTCGTTAACCTGCAAATAGAAGCATGATTTCAGTACAGGCAAGCGATATGTATATTGATTGAGTTTGCCTGAACGTTTAACCCGAAATATGGGAGGAGAGATCAGTCCTACCGGGCGTGCCAGAATCTGTAGGGTGTTTTTCGTCACCCCATTGAGATGGGAATACGCTTGCTTTTCAGGCGCATTACAGATTCCCCCTGCCTAGGGTAAGCTGGGGTTTATTGATTATGGGGATCCGAATCTCCGGTAGCCGTGGAATAAGCTGCCGTTAATTACCCCTCACCTTTGGAACGAGAGAACCTCCGATTGACGGGTCAAACAGGTCATGCGAACTCAATGTGCAGTTTACGTGTGTTGAAGGGGTTTTGGTTATATCGGAGGCCCCGCAGAGTTTTTACGGGGGTCCTGCTACCCGGATAGCGGGTTGGGGGTCAAGGAGGCTAGCAGTCCCCTTACGGGATGCGGGGCAGCGCCCCGTTAGAAATTTTTTCTAACGAGGGACAGTGTTGTAGAGTATGTGTGTGTGTGTGTGTATGTATATATACATATGTATATATATATAAGGGAAAGGGCATCCAAAGGATGCATGGGAGAAGGCGCCAGCGCCCCACTTGCCTGGCACGAGGGCTCTGGGCGCCAGCGCCCCACGTTCCTGGCACGCGGGCGTTGTGTGCCAGAGTGCCAGAGCCCCACGTGCCTGGCACGAGGGCTCTGGGCGCCGGCGCCCCACGTTCCTGGCATGCGGGCACTGTGCGCCAGAGTGCCAGCGCACCACGTGCCTAGCACGAGGGCGCTGGGCGTCAGAGCGACAGCGCCCCACGTTCCTGGAACGCGGGTGCTGTGCGCCAGAGCGCCAACTCCCCACGTGCCTGGCACGCAGGCGCTAGGCGTCAGCAGCAAAAGGGACCTGGTCCCTGCACTGGAAGTTGTGCTCCCGATTAGACCTTGGAGTTAAACTCCTAAAAAGAGATTAATTTAGGGAGTTAAACTCCAATGGATCTTGCATGGAGTTAGACTCCTAAAAATATTTAGAAATGATCAAAGGGGCTTCTTTGTTTCTCCCCTTTGGCCCTGGATATTCCCAAGATGGGATTTCTAGAGATGGGTCTCCTTTTTCCTCCTCTGTTGGCCGGATCTTGAAGAACAAGAAATATGAGATTTTAAAAATCTTTTCTTTTTGAGATCTAATGGAAGATCTGCGTTTTCCTTTGTGGGTTTTGTGGTGAAAAACTATTTAGTTTTGGAAAAGGAAGAGTAAAACTCTTGATTTAATTGAAGAAGGTTTAGAACCTTGAGGAAGGAGAAGGGGGCACAAGAACCCTAGAGTTTTTAAAGAATGAAAAAGTGTATACTTTATTCATCATCATGTTGCCTTATATAGGTTTACACATTTACATATAGCCCCTTGGTCATTACAAAATGGCATTTTGCCCATCCTATGTCTCATGTGCTATTTCTTTTTGCACATAAGCCATGGGCTTTTCAAAAATTTGGCTTTATGCCCATTCATGTATAAAAATTACATCAAAATTTATTTATTACATGATTTTTTATTTCAACATGGGGGAGGCCGGCCGCTTCATGTTCGGGCTCGACTCGGACATGAGCACACTTGATCTGGGCTTGGGCCCACCTAGCTTAGGGTTGACCTTGACTTTGACTTGGTCAACCGGGGTGCAATTTTCGACCCCAACACTCATCCCAAGACGGATCCTGATACAGCGGCTCCTCCCAAAACCAAAGCGGCTTTTCACAAAAAAGGAGGCCCAATAAAGCTCAAATGCCCGAAGCAAACTCCAAAGGCCAAAAACTCCTAACACCCCAAGCCTGGGGGCATGGTAGTTCACATAGTCTATGTGGTGAATTCCAAAGACGAAGTTCGTGCTTCTACTAGTCACCGACCTCAAACTCGGTCCTTAACAAAAGTTCAACTGCGATATGAAAAGCTGCAGGAGATGCTTGCTCAGGCGGCACCACTCGCTAATCCATCGTCTAAGGAAAATCCCGAAGACGCACCTGGAGAAAGAATAGAGAAGAAGTCGGATATTGATTTCCTAAAGCGCGCTCTGAAAAAGGGAGATGCAGAAGCGGCAGAAATGTCCACTAAAATGAACCATATGGCCCTTCTGATTCAGAATATGGCTGGAATGATGGTTCAATCGGAACCACTGACAGATGAACTGCCGGTAGTCGGTCTTAAAGATAAGGATGACATTTCAAATTCTCTGCAAAGCTCATCAATTGCTGAGGAGGAAATGATTCCTAAAAGCAAAGCTGAACGAATATATTGCTTAGCAAATCGAAGCTCACTACGCCAGTGAAGCCGCAAATAGATCAATCAAGATTGGTCGACCGTATCCGACATGGCACAATCAAATACAGTACCCGCCAGAGTACACACTTCCAACGTGCCACATGTACAAAGGAACTGAGAATTCTCGCCGGCACATTGTGCGATTTGAACCCATGTGCGGCAATACTAATATACTTCTCCTCTGACAATTCATCGGCTGTCTGGCGGGCATTGCCTTCGAATGGTATGCGGAACTCCCGAATGACTCTGTGAATACCTTCGATGAAATGGAGATGCCCTCCTGTCAGAGATTCGCTAGTATGAATAAACGCACTACCGTGACGGCACTGGTCAACGAAAGGGTTAGACCGAATGAGACGTGGGTTCAATGTGTTACCATATAGCAAAATCTCTGGTCAAATACAAACAACGTATCGATGAAATTGTAGCCATCGGAATGCTCACAGCCATCCTTGACCCAAATTCAAAGGCGCCCTCGTATATGGCCCTCTTCAAGCCGACAGCCTTCCAAGAGCTCATGGATAAAAATGACTCGATTGGATCAGCTGAGTCAAGACCCTTCATCATCTGATGAAGATGAATGAAAAGTGGAGGTAAGGTGGTATTTGTCTCCGACGCTCAACAAAAAAATGAGTGACTTTGAAACAACCTGTCACCAAAATAGCGACGGCGTGAGTACTTGCTCCCCCCAAGGTATACACAGGGGGCATATTTCTCACTGGAGGAAGAATCTCTACGTAAGATGGTCCTTTCTTCTTAAAGAATAGAAAGGATATCAAGGGGCTTACAAACGAGTCCTGCAGTCAAGTGGAATATCCCACTTGAACCCAAAAAAAAGAAAAAAAACGGTATGTCCACAAGCAAAACGGGCACGGATGAAAACCCGAAAGGGCGCCGTGAGTAAAAACAGCATGACTATCGGCGATGTTTGTGCAAACCCGAAAGGGCACACACTTGTAAAAAAAACGGTACGTCTGCAAGCAAAATGGGCACGGATGAAAACCCGAAAGGGCTCCATGAGTAAAAACAGCAGGGCTACCGGCAAGTCTGTGAAAACCCGAAAGGGCGCAGACTCGTAAAAAATTCATGCACACTTGCAAGGTCCTCTCGACCTTGTAAAGAGAAAATACCCGTGTGAGATCCTTATGACTTACAAAGGAGCAACACACTTAGGGATCCTCACGATTCCTGAAGAGAAACGCACTTACGTAATTCTCACGACTCGTAAGGAGAAACATCTTTATGAGACCCTTACGGCCTATGAAGTCAAAAGCCTTAGACGACAGGATCCTAACCCTGTTTGCTAAGCCATCTTTGTTCGAATCGACAGAGGCAAATGATGATTCGCTCCTGGCAATGTCCCAGTGATAGCGATGCTGATGCCTAAATTGGTATCAAATTCCAAGTCCTTTCACGGCAAATGATGATTCGCTCCTGGCAACATTCCAATTGCAGCGATACTGATGCTAAGATTGGTATCAGATCTTGAGTTCCATACTCGGGAAAAAAAGGTATGTCCATAAGCAAGAGGGGCACGGATGAAAACCCGAAAGGGCTCCGTAAGTAAAAACAGCAGGGCTACCGGCGAGTTTGTGAAAACCCGAAAGGGCGCAATCTCGTTAAAAGACACTTGCAAGGTCCTCTCGACCTTGCAAGGAGAAAACTACCTGCTTGAGATCCTTACGACTCACAAAGGAGCGAACACTTAGGGATCCCCATGATTCCTAAGGAGAAATTACACTTACAAGATCCTCACGACTCGTAAGAAGAACCCTCTTATGAGACCCTCACGGCTCATAAGATTCAAAAGCCTTAAACTACAGGGATCTGAACATGTTCTTAAGCCATCATATTTCCCAGATTGCTCTACAAGCGGTTCAATACTGATCCTTGTATACAATCCACGTGCATAAAAAATCATTTCCTTGCCGAGTCCCACCAACGACAAGGAATGCCTTCATTTGATGAACAAACACTTGTAAGTCCTCTCGATTTATAAGGAGAAAATACTCTTGTAAGATCCTTACGACTTATAAGAGAACACACACTTAAGAATCCTCACGATTCCTAAGGAGAAAATGCACCTACGAGATCCTCACGACTCATAGGGAGAAACACCTTTATGAGACCTTTACGGCTCATGAAGTTAAAAGCCTTAGTCGACAGGATCCTAACCCTGATTGCTAAGCCACTTTTGTTAGAACCGACAAAGGCAAATGATGATTCGCTCCTGGCAATATCCTAGTTGTAGCGATGCTGATGCCTAAATCGATATCAGATCCCAAGTCCTATACTCGCGATAAAAAATCAGCGAGCCAAAAATGCATACAAAATAGCCGAAATAATAGGGCAACTTGCAACGAAATCAGCAAGTAAAATATATGCATACAAAATAGCCGAAATGATTGGGCAACTCACATTAAAAAACAGCGAGTAAAAAGAAAAAATAGCCGAAATGATTGGGCACCGCGAAAGATAGCCAAAATGATTGGGCAATCGCGACTTTTGCGATACAAAAAAGCTGAAATGATAGATCATCGTGGAAAGAAAACAAAATACGTATAAAATGAAGCTTTTGCCCTACAGGTGAGATCACATCGATCCTTGTATACAAACCAGGGGCACAAACAAAGAGGGAACCATATCATCCTACTAGGCTACATCAGAAAGAGAGCCAAGTCTCGATGGCAACATCTATAACCTAGAGATCAACAATGGCGTTCCTTCTCGTTCCAACCAGAAGCAGATACAACGTCAACAAAGCGAAGCCATTGCAAAGTCCCTAGTTCCAAATCTCGATGGTTCACAGACAAACTAAAGACCACCTCGACATTCATCTCGTTACAGCAGACGCAACGTCAGCAAAGTGGAGCTATGGCAAAGTCCCTAGTTCCAAATCTCGACGGTTCACAGACAACCTAGAGACCACTTCGACATTCGTCTCGTTATAGTAGACGCAACGTCAACAAAGCTGTAACATTTCAAAAAAATAAAATATTATTTTTAGGAAATTTTGTAATTAAATAATAAATATATCGAATATTTTAATAAGGCGGTATAATTAAATACCGATAAATCGGAAAAAAAATTGGAAAATTATGGAAATTACTAAAAAGAGGGCGTTTTATTGGATTTAAGCAAATTGTGAAATTTTATGGTTTATTATATTCCATTTTAATGCTAATCGCGATTAAATATCGCTAATCGCACATTAAACTTGTTTTATGCAAAACATGCACCATGTCACATTTACAAAACACCTTAATCACTTCATTAAAATTGTGCACAAGCCCTCTAGCTTCACTTTGGACCAAGAAAACAAGAATTTTGGATACATGGGGCAACTCAAGAATTTTCTTGAGTTGCCAAGTGAGGTAATTTCTGAACCATTAGCATAGTATTTCCCTTTTCTTTTACATCAATGTTTGATTAGAACCGATTTAGTGTCGTTTAGTGAAGTTTGGAAATTTCTAGTTAGGGTTTGGGGAATTCTTGAGCTGTGATGTGTAATTGAGGTTAGTAGTGACCTTAACCCCCCTTTAGTGATATCATATTGGACAAAAACCTGAGACTTAACCCCCAAATACTAACTTTGAAATTCTGCAGATACGGAAATTGTGGAAATTGTGATGGTTTTTGGTTATCTGCTAACATCCGGGGACTCTAAAATTTATTTAGCGAACACAGAGAGATGTGCAGGTGATTTAGAGCATACCCTAAAGACCCGAGCCCCTACCCTAACACCATGGCCGCAATTAAATTCCCCCTGGACGCAATTTGCGGCCAGGACTTGACCTGGGTGCCTCATTTTTGGTCCATGGCTCCTTTAGCAGTAAATTAAACCCCTCCTGTATGCAAAATTGGCTAGTTTGGCCTAGGGTAAAATCTGGGACTAAATTCATGAGTGGCTGTTTTGATTCGGGGTTATATTTTCCGTATTTTGGATTCTGGATTTTTAGTATTTGTGTTTTACCTCGATCACTTGACATTTGTACGACGATATCGAGGGTTGTTTGGTGGTTTTGAAGGCGTAGTCCATAGGTTCTAACCTATAGGCTTTTAGCGTGTAGTTTTGGTTTTGAATTAGGTTTTAATGCGGCACGATACGTTATGATGTGTAGGTACCCCCACGAGGGCTTCGAGACGACAAGCAAGCGCGTGGCGACGACGGCAACGACAAGCGAAGAGTAATGTGAGTAGATATATATCTACGGGGGAAGTCGGGTGGATGGCGTATAGAACCCTCGCAGTTCGTAGTATAGCTTACACACACACACACACACACACACACACATATATATACACATACATACATACATACATACATATATATATATATACACACACACACACACATACATATATACATACATACATACATACATATATATATATGGTTATATATGTGTTTTATGTTACGTGGATGATTATCAAGATATGATTTTTGTGTTCATGGTTTAGTTTAGGGTAATTAGAAGTAACTTAGTTTAGTTTCTTAGTCGCGAACCCTAGAATAAGATTTACACCCACACGCACACACATGCTTACTTTGTATTACTTGTGCGTATATGGGGATATGTATACACACACACACATATATAGGTATGAGACTATGTGTGTGTGTGTGTGTGTGTGTACGTATACCTACACATGGATGATGAGGATTGTATATGGCATTTGGAGATGAGTCGATGAGATTTGGTATGATGCTATGAGATCGGTGATATATTTTGATTCGTATTATGAGATACGACATGAGATTTTAGCGGGCCTTTAGGCGTGTGTTTTCATACACGGATATATATGCAGATGGTATCAGTTTGTACTAGACTTAGATCAGTACCCCCAGTTCATGAGATATGATGATAATGGATACCAGATGAATAATGAGATGAATGTGATATTTGACCCGTACCCGGATTTGGGATGCCGTACGACGGATTTACGTACGAGCTATATATTGATGATAGATCCGCACTCTTGACTCGAGAATGTTATAATATATATTGTATCGTATGTGATACTATTGAGGCGAGATCACCGACTATTATATTTATATGTATCGACTCAGATTTAGGTGGTTTCCTTACCTTTCGATTTGTCCTGTAGTTTACTTGATGTTAGACAAGACTCGAGTCATACCTATTTCAAAACTAACGAATCGTGAGTATTTTAAAGACAGGCCAAGGGATTCTACGGATATTTTCAAAAAACGCATCTTTTCTTAAAAACACCGTAGCCCGTATTTTTCTAAACACCACGATTCGTGCTATTTCAAATGGCAAAAACTGTATGACATACATATATTGATGTAGACTCGTCACTGTTGCGTTTATTATTCATTTTCCACATATTCTTGCTATTCGCATCGTATTGCATGTTTAAATGTGTTTATTGTTATATTAAACCTATGTTATCAGGACACCGGCACCATTACCGATGATGCGTATACTCTACGCAGACTTACTTGTCGGCTCACACGCATCATCATCGGTAATTGCCATGTCACTACACAGTAGGACTGCTGCATCATGATATGACTCCTTGCACAATTTACTTGCTATAGCTACATGTGCACTCTTATACGATCCTGCATTTGACTTTGGGAAAATCGGGAACCGCAAGAGACATTTTAAAAACTGGATTCATTTAAAAGAGCGGTTTACCCTTGCTATGTGCATATTACTGTTCCATATTGCATGATTTACGGATATGCATACATTTCTATTATATGTCGCATACATCATGCTTTATGATTATACGCATTGAGATATGTTGTTTCCATGATATTTCTGGATTTGAGAACCGTGGGTATTTCAAAAGAAAGTATGTACTATTTTAAAAATCCGGTTTCTCTTGATATGATATTTCAGCTGCCACCATGAGTTTTATCGGTTTTGATATATATATATATATATATATATACCCCATGCGAGGAGGAGTCGTGGGCCGTGTGCGGGTACATGGTGGGGCCCGGAGGTACCCCGGGGCAAGATCGATGGACCACGCCGATGAGCCTGACAGTGGAATCATACCTACCGGTAACTGTATTTAGACTCGGCGGTTATCGTGGGGATACCGACCGGAGTTATGTACGTATGGATATGTCGAATTGTGAGGGTTGAAGCTGGGCACTCGGGTTTTCGAGAAAGCGTATGATACGTACCTATCAGGGCCAGTTGTGGTGACAGCGCCTGATAGATGAGGATTTACGTGTCGATGCTGGACACGGGTTTCATGATATTTCAAGTGTCGATACTGGGCACTCAGGTTTTCATGATTTTGATGTGTCGTGAGGGACACCCGCTGATTTATATCCTCATACTTTCATGCATGTGCTTTTATGACATTTACATGCATGATGTTGTTGCGTCATTGGTTGACACATGGATGAGATCCACACGCATACAGGCATTGATTACATAGTTGGATGATATCCACATACTTAGACTTCATGATATAGTTGACACTGATTTCATAATGATTATCTTGATCACACCTCATGTTTATGATTTGTTGCTACCTGAGACACTGACATGAGCACTTGGTATTACACTTGGTATAGATGTTTACCCTTGCCACCTTTTCATGCTTCAGATTTTATCATATTGAGGAGATATATATATATATATATATATATATATATATTACTAATCGTTTGACCTAGGATTGAGTCATACATACGATTTCTGCTCTGTGATGTTTTCTACTCACGAGTTGGCAACTCACCCCCGTTGTGTCACGGTTTCTTGTAGGTTTTGCCGTACAGGTTTTTCCTTGACGGCTTTATTGGCACATTACTTCATTTCGGATGATTGTTTTGGTAGGTGGGTTCACTCGCATCGTGACCACCATTGTACTTATTTATTTTCAGTTGTATCTAGTAAAATTCCATCAACCAGACTTGTATATTATTTCAGACTTAGAAAACCGGTTGTTTATTCTTTCGACCTTAGAGTCGCGCGTTGTATTATTATGGTTTTCTTGATGTTTTGAGTTCCTTTGAGTTTTGATCCTCGCCCTTCGGCATTGTATATTATATTGCTTGCGTAGTTGTGACCGTCGATTGACGAAGAGCTAGTTCCCGTTTGGGGATGCTTTTATTCATATTATGCATGTTGTACCCCTTTTGGGGCCAGTATTTGCAAAGGAAACTCTGCCGAAATTTTCAGAAAAGACTTGAGATTTTAAAATGCATATTCGGCTTATGTTATTTAAAAACCCTTTGTTTTAAAACATGTTTTCTTCACTTCATAATTTAAATGGTTTAGATTTCTGGGATTTCTTGGCTTACTTGAATTATATGGGGTCCTATAGACTTCATATGATTCAAGTGCCAGTCGTGTGCCTTTTCGGGTCGTGATAAAAGCGGAGCCATGGCAAAGTCCCTAGATCCAAATCTCGACGGTTCATAGACAACCTAGAGATCACCTCGACATTCGTCTCGTTACAGCAGACGCAACGTCAGCAAAGCGGAGCCGCGGAAAAGTTCCCAGTTCCAGGACTCGGCAGTGCACAGACAACCTAGAGTCAACTCCTGACCCCGTGGAACACAGCTAAAGTCAATCCTGACCCTGTGGAATATGGCTAAAGTCAATCCTGACCCCGTGGAATACGGCCAAAGTCAATCCTGACCCCGTGGAATACGGCAAAGTCAATCCTGACCCCGTAGAATACGGCTAAAGTCAATCCTGACCCGTGGAATATGGCCAAAGTCAATCTTGACCCCGTGGAAAACAGCCAAAGTCAATCCTGACCCCGTAGAATACGGCCAAAGTCAACCCCTGACCCCGTAGAACACGGCTAAAGTCAATCCTGACCCCGTGGAACACGGCTAAAGTCAATCCTAGCCCCATAAGATACGACCAAAGTCAATCCTGACACCGTGGAAAACGGCAAAAGTCAATCCTGACCCCGTAGAAGACGGCTAAAGCCAACCCCTGACCCCGTAGAACACGGCTAAAGTCAATCCTGACACCGTGGAAACGACCAAAGTCAACCCCTGACCCCGTGGAACACGGCCAAAGTCAACCGTCGACCCCGTAGAACACAGCCAAAGTCAATCATGACACTGTAGAAAACGGCCAAAGTCAACCCTCGACCTCCCCATCGAAGCAATGCTTTGACTCGGGAGTAGGTTAACTCATCAACAACTTACGAGTCATCTCGACTTGTAAGGAAGAAAATTATCTTGTAAGATCCTTACGACTCTAAAGAGAAAACACACTTAGAAATCCCCACGATTCTTAAGGAGAAAATACACCTACGAGATCCTCTCGACTCGTAGGGAGAAAAATCTTTATGAGACCCTCACGGCTCATAAAGTTGGAAAGCCTTAGGTGACAGATCCTAACCCTGTCTCTTAAGCCATCACTACCCTACAAAGAGATCAAGATGGACTATCTACGGGCCACATTCCCCGAAGTCAAACATCGACAAGGAGGAAAACAACCACTTACAAGTCCTCTCGACTTGTAAGCGGGAAATTCTATTGTGAGATCCTTACGACTCTCAAAAGAAAACACACTTAGGAGTCCTCACGACTCCTAAGGAGAAATTACACCTATGGGATCCTCTCGACTCGTAGGGAGAAAAATCTTTATGAGACCCTCATGGCTCATAAAGTTGAAAAGTCTTAGGTGGCAGATCTGTACCTGTTTCTTAAGCCGTTGCTGCTCTACAAGGAGGTCAAGATGGACCATCTGCGGGCCACATTTGCCAAAGCCACATTCGCCAATGAAATAAAGAAGCTACTTACGGGTCCTTACGATTCGTAATGAAAAATATCCGAGTGAGATCCTTATGACTCACGGAGGCGATGAACACTTAGAGATCCTCACGACTTCTAGGGAGAATTTACACTTACGAGATCCTCTCAACTTGTAGGAAGAAAAACCTTCTTGAGACCCTTACGGCTCATGAAGATGAAAAAAGTCTTAGGCTACAAGGACTCTAAACTTGTCCCCTAAGCCATCAATTCTATTGCCATGCATAACTCTGCACTATTTCACCTACGTACATGCTTACGTAGGCAAAGTAGTGGGACACAGTTGTTCCCGCCAAAATTTTCGGCCAAGAGCTACTTGTTCCCTTACAAAAAAGGGGGAGAATCCTCAAAAAACAGGCATCACGTGTAAAACACGTGGGCGCACGTATGCAAAGCATATGAGCGGTGAACATAAATCACCAATGGCCAAACAGGCCTCACGTGTAAAACACGTGAGCGCTCATATGCAAAGCATATAAGCGCTGAACATAAACAGGCTAAAACCCAAAACAGGGGTCACGTATTAAACACATGAGTTCTCTTGCCTCTCACATGCAAAGCATGTGAGCATCCCAATTTAAAATGCTCCTATCAAATTCTTGAATTAAATTCTATTTTGGGAAATATTTTCTTAATCTTCCTTAAACTAGAAAGATCTTCTCTGTTAAACAGAGGTCCCTTGGATCAAAGATCCAGCGGTGATCATTTGATAGAATAAAAATCTATCATAGGAAAATATTTTCCAAATCTTATAACAAGAATAAAATTCTTTGTTAATAAGATATCTATATTAAGAAAATATATTTCTGATCTTGTTAAACTAAAAAGATATGATAGAATAAAATTCTAATCTTGTTAAAACTAACAAGATATTCATAATCTTGTTAAACAACCAAGAAATCTTCTCTGTTAAACAAAAGGCCTTTGGATTATAAATCCAACGGTGAATAAAATTCACCGAGTGATCTAAAAGATCATGTTGGTTATAAAATCAATCAAAATCTCTCAATGAGAGATTTGCTAATCAAACTGATTCTTTTCTTTCTCCTATAAATAGGAGCCAAGAAGGAGAAAAAAGAGACAAAGGAAGCGGGGAAGAAAAATAGAGAGAGAATTTAATTCTCTAAAGAAGGGGAACCCCTCCCAAAAGCTCCCACAAAAAGAGAATTTAATTCTCAAACCAAGAGTTTAACTCTTTTCAAAGAACTTAGATCTTCCTCTGGTTAAGATCTGCAGATGCAGATCTCCCCATAAGTTGAGAATTTAATTCTCTTCGGGGAGATTCTGTCATGAAGATTCAAAACCTAGGGGGAAGAAATGAATCCAAAAGAGTTTAACTCTTACAAAACATATAGGAATTTAATTCCTCTGAAACTAGGGTTTAACCCTTTAAAAAGAATTTAAACCCTACAAAGAACAAAAGGAGAACTTGATCCCTCGAAACCATAGAAGAACAGCCTGATGATTCATTAGCATTCAAACGCTACATAAAAGCTCGCGTGATCCTACGTGAGCACCTTTGGGGAACAAAGAGGGAAAAAATGAGATCTACTCACGTGACCCCACGTGACCCCTGAGAAGTGCTCAACACTTATAAAAGAGAAAAAGGAATAAACCCTATTTTTGGGGCGCCTCACGTGATCCTACGTGACCCCTGAGAAGTGCTCAGCACTTATAAAAGAGAAAAGGGAATAAACCCTATTTTTGAGGCGCCTCACGTGACCCATGTGGTCCCTGAGAAGTGCTTAGCACTTATAAAAAAGAAAAAGGAATAAACCCTATTTTTTGGGGCGCCTCACATGATCCCACGTGACCCCCAAGCAGTGCTTAACTTTTATAAAGTAGAAAGGGAATAAACCCTATTTTTTAGGATGCCTCACGTGGCCCCACGTGGCCCCCAAGCAGCGCTTAACTTTTATAAAGCAGAAAGGGAATAAATCAAAAGGAAATTTTCATTCTTCAGAGAGCTTCAGGTAACCTCACGTGATCCCTTAATAGTGCTCAGCACTCAGAAAAGAAAAAAGAGAATAAACCCAAGATAGCTCCCATTTTAGGGGCACCTCACGTGTTCTCACATGACCTCCAAACAGTTGTGTATAAAAGAGGGAGAAAATTCCAAAGACAGCGCTCGCATTTTGAAGGCACCTCACGTGTCTGCACATGACTGTTTGATGAACTAAGTGTTTAGCACTTATAAATGAAAGAGGAATAAAATCTAGAGAACAGTTCTCACCTTGGGCGCCTCACGTGCTCACTCGTGAGCCAAGTGCTCAACACTTTTATATATATATGAGGGAATAAACTCAAGGAACAATGCCCACTTCGGGGCCCCTCACGTATTCACACGTGAGCTCCTCCAAAGTCCAGTGTTTAACACTGATTCAGTGCTTAGCACTATGGGGTGACTAAGGGAAATCAACCTTAGCTCAAATTAGCCAAGTCTTCCGAAGCCAAGACCCTTTTTGTCACCAATCAACCGAGCCCCCATGTTCAGGTCTTCCCAAACTAATCTTAGTCCCAAAGATGACTAGTGTTCTCCTAACAGATGACATCTAAACTGATGTTCATCCCATTTCCCAAATCAGGATATTGGTTCAAGGATACATCTCTTCATACCTCTGATACATGTCGTTGTAATCCTTCAACGTCTTCAGAGAGATGGAGGGTCCTAATAATCAATAATTTTTTGTGCATCCCCAAACGATTGAACCAAAACCACACAGACTATGACGTCTTTAAACTGGACTATGATGTCCTTAAACTTTACGGACTGTGGGGTCCTTAAACTCATGGACTATGATGTCCTTAAACTTTATGGACTGTGAGGTCCTTAAACTCATAAACTATGATGTCTTTAAACTTTACAGACTATGATGTTTTTAAACTCCATGGACTATGATTTCCTTAAACTTACGGACCGTAATGTCCCTAAACTAAAATAATAGAGTCCAAATGCTCTTTTGTTGGATCTAAATGATCCTGTTAAGTAGATCTTAATCTAAAATTAGACTAACGTATCCTTAACAAACGTTTAAGTTGATCTTAGTCTCAAATGAGATTAGCGATCCTTAAACCCAACCCAAAACCAAATCTAAGAAAATACGTATTTGGACTAATCCACGCCCTACGGGCGACAACATAAATTAGTCTCCGTATACAATCTATGGGCAACCAAAAATAAAACAAACATACACGACACGAAGTGACCATCTGGAGAAGGAGAAAGTGGTTAACGCGATGCGGTAGTGTAATTAACTGCAGGGGCTTGCGCCTGCAGGGAAGAGCGTCCCCACAATCAAAAACCCCTTAAACGAGGGGGAATCTGACGAAGTCTACTACAACGTCCGCATCTGTCTAAACCTCCGATACACGGTGTCATAAATCAACTTGGCATCTTCGGAGAGGTGGACGGATAAAATCAAATAGCATCTGCCCCCAAAATTAGGCAAGACGACCTACGCGGTTCCGTCTCCTGTTTTCGGCGGCGAACACACGCGACAAAGGTTGTAGTTCTTCAACCCTTACACTTTTAGTTAGCTAGTTTAGGTCTATGGATCAAATCCTGGGTTTTATGGGTGTTCGGTGTTCGCTAAAAATTTAGTTTTCGCTTTTGCACCGTACAGCAGGCACCAAAACCCAACATGGTATCAGAGCCACTCCATAAACCTTAACTAACTAGTTTGCACAAGTTTAGAGTTTCGATCGACAGACTTTTTCCAGATCGCATTTCCATTTACATGCTTGCTGTTCGAATTATAAAATTGTTCAAAAAATTATTCTGGTTGCCTTAAAATTATGTGCAAGCAATTATAGAGGCCAAGAAGAAATTGGAGCACAAGCACCCAATTTTTGGCCGCAGAACCACCGCCTATCATAGCATTTGGCCGCGGTTCCACGGTCATCTTGGGGCCGTTGTGCCCTGATTTTCTTCAGTTGCTCTATTATATGGAAATGTGATTTTTGGGATGTTTAGTTTTGGCCCAGATTTGTTTGAGTATTGGTTTGTACTTGGGGCCAATGCGGAAAGTGTTAATCGATCGAAATTTAGAATTCGTGTTTTTCAGTGCATATGTTAGTTTTTGCGACTGTGAATATCATTGCACGGTACAATTCGACTGGTTGCTATATGTATAATCAGACGGGTTTACGAACATGATATTCACGTTGATGTTCTGTGTTGCACTGATATTATGGATGGATTGTCGTGATGGATAGGCTTGTGTGCAATGTTAGAAGTATAGTTCGGATTCATTTGTATATTCATTATTGCGAGGCGAGCGTCCGACATGCGGTTCATGTTCACGCGGGTGCCGGGCTCTAGCGGGTCGTGTGCTTGGCATGCGGGCGCCGTGCGCCAGTGGGTCACGCGCCCTGTACGCAGGCGCCGGACGCCGGTGGTTCACGTGCATGGCACGCGGGCGCTGGACGCCCGCGAAAAAAAAGGCATAGCCTCTGGATTGGGAGTTGAACTCCCGAGTGAATTTTGGAGTTAAACTCCTAAAAATGATCTTTTTGTAAAGTTAAACTCCTAAAAGATCTGGATTTCTGGGGTTCAATTCCTTCGAGGATTTGGATCTTGGAGTTGAATTTCTCAAAGACTGGTTTAGAGTTAAACTCATAAAGAAGAGATTCTTATTCGAAGTTAAACTCCCAAGAGATTTTTGGAGATGATGAAAGGGGACCCTTTTCTTCTCTTTTGAGCCCTGAATCATCTCTTGAGTCTTTCATCTTCCTAAAGTGGGATTTTTGCAGATGTGACTTCTTCTTCCTCCTCTTTATTGGTTGGATCTTGGAGAAAATGGGGGTAAGACTTAAAAATATCCACTTTTAGAGATTTGATGGGAGATCTGGGCTCCCCTTCAAGGGTTTTATGGTGAAAAACCATTTCTTTTTGGAAAAGGAAGAGTTAAACTCTTGATTTAATTCAAAAATAGAAGAAGATTTAAAATCTTGAGGAGGGAAAAGGAGGCACAGAACCCTAGAATTTTTAGAGCATGAAAGTTGTTATTGATTTCTCATCATGTTTGTCTTTATAAGCTACACACTTTATATATAACCCCTTGGACTTTTCCAAATGGCACTTGTGCCTCCCTATACCACATTTACTTATTTTTTTTTGCACATAAACCATAGGGTTTACAAAATTTTGAATTTTTGCCCATTTTTCATGCATTTAATTCTTAAAAAATATATTTAAACTAATTTATCGCCTTCTTTTTGGCATGGAACCATCCCTTTAACGCTCGATCTTGACTTGGGATTGGGCCCTCTTGCTTGAGCTCGGGCTCACTTGGCTGGGGGTTGACAGACTTTGACTTGGTCAACCGGGGTGTAATTTTTGACCCCAACAAAGTACCCCTCCATCAATAAATGCACACCGCGTGTATGGGTTGTGTGCATGAAATTGATGGATCTTTTTCTATATGGAGATTAATTTGGTTTGGTTCCCTGTGGAGGGTCGATGGTACCCTTTTAGCAACGTAAACAGCCAGTGCTGCCATTTTTATGACTTGGACGGTCGATACTTAATTTGACTTGCTCCGCTTCTTACGGTGTCGTGGTTGAAGTTGACTTCCTCCGCTTTCTGCAGTGTTGGGATTTGATTTGACTTTCTCCGCTTTCTGCAGTGTCGGGATTTGATTTGACTTGCTCCGCTTTGTGCGGTGTTGGGATTTGATTTGAATTGCTCCACTTTCTGTGGTGTCGGGATTGTGACTTACTTCGCTTTTTGCGGTATCAGGATTGATTTGTTTCCGAGGTGGAGCTTGACTCCACCGATGAGGTGATTGGTTGACTTGTTTGATTTGATTTGTTTTGGGAGTTCCCTATCCATCCAACGGGACTTTTGAGCTTGGAAGCGCTGCCAGGTGGGACGTTGATTTGATCTGTTTGATTTCTTCCTTATTTGGCGGGGCTTTTGAATTTTAGAGGAACTTGGAATTTGGATTTTGTTTAGCATTAGCATTGCTGGACTGGAATAATGCCAGGAGCAACTCATCATTTGCCCCGGGAGGACTTGAGATTTGGTTTTTAGGTCGTCATCGGCACCGCTAACACTGAAGCATAATGCCATGACCAACTCATCATTTGCTTTTGGGAAAACTTGGGGTTTAAGTTTTGGGTCGGCATCAGCACCGCTAACACTGAAGCAATGCCAAGAATGACTCGTCATTTGCCCTGGAAAGACTTGGGATTTGGTTTTTGGGTCGGCATCAGCACCGCTAACATTAAAATGATGTCACGAGCGACTCATCATTTTCCCTGAGAAGACTTGGGATTTGGGTCGGCATCAGCACCGCTAAAACTAAAGCGTAATACCAGGAGCGACTCATCATTTACTGTTGCCTGTTAGGGAGCGATGGCTTAGAAGACAGGTTTAGATCCCTATCATCTAAGGCTTTTCCATTTTATGAGTCGTAAGGGTCTCATAAAAGCGTTTTCTCCCTACGAGTTGGGAGGATCTCGCAGGTGTATTTTCTCCCTAGGAATCGTGGGGATTCCTAAGTGTGTTGCTTCTTTATGAGTCGTAAGGATCTCACGCGGGGATTTTCTCCACATAAGGTCGAGAGGACTTTGCGAGTGTATTTCATCTCTTTTCACGAGTTTGCGCCCTTTCGAGTTTTCACAAACTCGCCGGCAGTCCTGCTGTTTTTACTCACAGAGCTCTTTCCGATTTTCATCCGTGCCCATTTTGCTTGTGGACATACCTTTTTTTTCTTTCTTTCTTTATGCTTTATCGCCAGTAGGAATTCAGATGTAGTCTCGCCGGTAGGGCTTGGGCGAGATAGGGGTCGTTTGCGCCCGTGGATTGTATACGGTTTTACAGGATGTATGATCCAGACCGTAGGGCCGGTGTGCTCAATTCGCCTGCGAATTAGAGCATTCACGCATAGTATTTCTTGAGATATCGTCTATTGATGGGTGGTATGGGCCTTTCTCCCTCAGCATTTATTAGTTGGTGGGATCCTCCATCAAACACTTTCTCGATGACGTATGGTCCTTCCCAGTTTGGCTCGAATTTTTCCTTGGCATGTCGATTGGGGATGATCGGTCTTTTGAGGACCAACACCAATTCGCCTTTCTTGAAAGTACGGAGACGGGTCATCTTGTCATAGGCTCATGACAATTGGGCTCGGTACAGCTCCAGATTTTGTTGTACTGTGAGCCTCTTTTTTTCGAGGGTGTCGAGCTCTTCGAGCCGAAGGAGGATGTTTTCCTCCTCTGTCAAATTATGCTAGACAACCATCCTTAGGCTTGGAATTTCGATTTTGATGGGGAAGATCGCCTCCACTCTGAAGATTAGTGAGCATGGAGTGGACTGAGTTGGAGTGCGGTGTGGTATACGATATGCCCACAATGTCTCGTGGAGCTTGAGATTCCAGTCTCTTTTGTTGGCTGAAGTATTTTTTCTCAGGATCTTGCATAGAGTTTTATTGAAGGCTTCGGCTAGCACATTGGCTCTTGGATTATAGATGGTGCAATATCTCCGGTCTATCTTGTGCTGTGTAGCGAACCTTGAGACTTTAAAGCTCTTGAAAGAAGGCTCGTTGTCAGAAATGATTCTTCTTGGTGTACCGAAGTGATATAGAATATTATGTCAGAAGAATGTTAGAATGTAACAACTTCAAATTCTGTGTACATAAAATTCATTTAAAGTTAATGTACAATTGGGGTATCAATTCCTGTGAATGCTAGAAGTATTTGTTTTGATTTAGAAAAGCAAGAAAGCACTTGTAGCTCATTGGTAAAGCCTTACACTGCTGTGATGTAGCCCCTGTGTTCGAATCCCATCAGCCACATTATCTTTTTATTTAATTTTCTTTTAACCTTTCAGAAGCCCAAGAGTTTGCACGAGCACAACACGTAAACTGAAGAGTCACACATAAAACAAACAAGTGCACTGAGGTATTTAGACCGTCAGGGACACGTGGCCCCAATCCAAGCCCCCACCTCCAAGATCCGACCGGCGAGATCAATTCATGGACCGGCGCCGCCGGTTTTGTATGGTCCAAACCCTATTCATGGACTCCCTTCTTTAACCCCTATATGTTTGTTTTCCCTGCATTTTCCAGAGAATTAAAAGCCCCTTTAAATTCCATTTTTAATGCAAATTTAAATGCATTTTTCATCACACACAAAACCATAATGTTTCCTATAAATACCACTCCATTTCACACCCCTCCTCACTCACAATTCCCAGCTAAAACTCTCAAGAAATTTCCAAGTTCCTATAGTGTGCAGGTGGAGTTAGCAAAGGGCGAGGCTCCGACAAAGTTCCGGCGACGATACGAGGAGTTTCCGGCAACGAAACGAAACACCGACTAATCCTAGACCTTCTTCTACCTCCCCCCCCTCATCAAAGCCAGTAAGTCCCATTTACCCTCTCCTCTTCATCTTTAAAAAGTTCCATTTCTAAAATCCGACGAAAGCGGAGTTAGTCCGACTTCCGATTCGGTTTTCTTTAAAACTACACTTTTCTTTAACAAGATAAAACCATATTCTCATATATTGATTAATAAACATTAAAAAACTCAATAAAGCAAGTTTCACATCAAAATAATCATTTTGTGACATTTATCGCATTTTTACATAAAAATACCGCAAACTATTCATTTCGACATTATAATTTTTATTCCTTACTATACCTTTAGATAGTTCATGAGGTAATGACCTACCTCATCACAACACACATCTCTATCATAGCATGATTGATTTTGGGACAATAGAATACGGGAAGTACGGCCTTTCAAATAAATATCCTAAACTTATAAAATCGTTTTCTATAAAAAGATGTATTAACAATTTCCATGCAATTACGCCTCTACAACCCATTTTGGGGACCCCGTTCTGGATGGTGTGGATTATCGCACATCCTTGGGCTTAATAGAGCGAGATGCAGACCTCCGCAAGTAGCATTCGATCTCGATGGAAATTATTATACATTTTTCTTTAGAAAAATGGGATTTTTACAAGAAAATAAATAAATTATTTTTATTAAATATATATATATATATTAACAAAAGATCTATTTTAATTATATAAATATTCCAAGTTTTCTAAATCAAAGTAATCACTATTACCTGAAAATATCATCCAAATATAACACAAGTACATTATTTCAAGAAAATACCACATACTATGAAAACTAGGTTCTATTTACTAGAAATTGCACAATTGAAAAATACACATCTATGAAAACTCTAAAAACGATAATTAAATGTTTGAGGAGTATTTTGAAATTATGCCAAAACTATTTTTACATAAACCCCCATCAAGTTATACTAAATTACAATAAGGACCCTAGTAAACATAGGTTTAAGCGGGACCAGTCTCTTGAGCCTCAGGGAGCCGGAGATATGGGTGCTTGCCTTTCTAAGGTAGACAACCTAACAAAAGGTGTTATCAATACGGTAATTTTCTTGGAAAAAGACAAAAATCCTGCCGTCCATATGCAACAGTTACCGATAACATCAAAACCTAATTCAGGACTTCAATTTCTTTTCTAATTGTCTGACTCAAACTGAGTCTAAATATAATCAATTCGACTTGAATGTGATTCAAGTATGAAACCATAATTCAATATGAATCCATATACTCAATCTATTCAATTTATACAACTTGACCGAACCGAACCATGGATATACTCCATTACATGTTCATCCATTATCCGTTCCATTACTGATATCATGGTTTCGGCAAGTCATCCATATATATATTATAATACAAGATAATACAAGACAAACAATACAATCAAGATATCGCGGGGTTTATAAGGGGTAGATTGGTACGGAAGGTGTTAAAAGTGGCACGAGGCTGCAACCATAAGACACCTAACCTGAATCTCCATTGTCGTTGTACCGTGGCTGAATGGTTCTTTGTACTCCGTATACCTTAGTCTCCGGGATAGTGAGAATCCTCTCGTATACACTGGTATTTTCTGTACCAAGCTATAAACAACAACGTTAACAATATAATACAACTTTAAAAGTTGCATTCTCCTTCTGTCTATTCTGTCACTTCTTACTTTTGGGACTTATCGAGCGATTGTTCGCTGACAACATTCATTTTTTCTTTCTTTGGAATGTTGTCAGGTGATTTGGACCTTCTGGAGACAGAGCCCACCGGCGAGGATTTGGATCAGCTAGCCTTCGATCTCGAAGCTCTAGTTTACTTGTACATTTCATTTTCATTTCTGTTATTCCATTATTTAGGCATTGCTTTCAGTACATGTATTTTCTTTTCAGTTGTATTGTAAAAAGAATGTTAATAAATAAGGTTGTTGTTCATTTACATCTTGTCTCTTGTATACATTTTATTTTATATTGCTTAGATACGCTTAGCGTGTTTACTTCTGAGTAAATACGTCGCGTGACCAGTCGCGTCCTTTGCCCGTATACTGGGAAGCGGGGCTTGACATAGAATATCTGCTGTCTTAATTTGTTTTAGCGGGACAGCTTCAACCCATCTGGAGAAGCAGTCAGTCATGGCCAATATGATCAGTGGCCTTTTGATGACGGAGGATCAATCGGGACAACTATGTCGGTGCCCCAAACTTCGAAGGGCCATGACGCCACCGAGGGATGCAACGGATTGGGGTATTTGTGAATGAAGTCACCATGAATTTGGCAGAGATGACACTTCTTTGCATGCTCTTCGCAATTCCTTATCATGGTAGGCCAGTAATATCCAAACCATTTGATTTGAAGCCGCATTTTGGGGCCGTACTGGTGAGCCCCGCAGACGCCCGAATGAAATTCTTTCATGACTTTTTGGGCTTCGGCCAATGACAAATACCTGAGCCTGAGTTGGTCATATGATCTACAGTATAGCGAATTATTTACAAACATGTATCGGAGAGCTCTCTTCTTCAGCTGAACCCTCGCATATTTTTCTTAGACAACTTGTCGTATCGGAGGTACTCTATGAAGGGCTCTCTTCAATCAGGCTCATCTTGAATGATTAAAGTTTCTTCGGCAGGATTGTTCTCTTATTCTATGCTTTCTTCTTCACACAAGGAGACTGGAGGCAGAATTTTCCGGTTTCCGACTGTTATCAGAATTTCATCTATATCAGGATCAGCCAGCTCCTTGGCTAAGCGAGCGAGTACGGTGGCTTTTCTGTTCAACGCCCTAGGAACTCTTGTCAGTTCAATGTGGATGAACTATTTCATGAGCTCCATGATTGTTAATAAATTCTAGGATGCGTTTATCAAATCAAACAGTCCCCGGCAACGGCGCCATTTGATTGTTAATGAAATTCGATTGATTGAATGTAAGTAAAAGAATCAACTCAAATGCTCAAATGATTCCCGATATCGGTTTCATTTGATTGTAATGATTTCTTGTTTGTGTAAATCGAAATAAGCGAATAAGTTTCTATGTGTCGGTAATATTGAGCAAAATTCACAATCAAAGAATTATATTTTACCGCAATCAATTACGGTGTCGATTGTAGATCGTAAGCGAGTGCGGATCGTCCACAGGGATTGTGCGATTCGTTTCTGTATTTAATTTGTTTGAATTGAAAAGTTAATCGAAAGGAAAAGAAAACATGATTCAAGAATTTATCAATTGATTCAGGTGTCACGATGTTTAATAAAGAATCAAGAAACTGATAAACAAATCAAGAATCGGTGTTTCGATGATATTTCCAACCAAAATGTTAAGAATCTAAATGAGGCGTAGGAATCGATCGGATCTATAGACGTAATGTAATCTCAAGATTTCGTGTTCTTGTCCTTCGAAGGATTGATACTAGATCGATGATGATCGACGAGAGTTAGGGCTTTCTTGATGAAACTAGGGTTTCATCGTTTAACCCTTGTTCTTTCGTAGATATCATTCACATTCTAGCCTCTAGCAATTTCAAGAAACGATCGTAACTCCCCAATCTCGAGCGATATCAATCAAGAAAGCATCGCAACGAATTGGGTCGTCGATTCTTGAACTTGCTAGGGTTTACAAAACTCGTAGGATTCAAGAATCGATTTAAGATATATTACATCATCATTCTATTGATCTTCTCGACTCCTCGACGAGCGGAGTATTACTCAAACATCATCACACAGAAAGTATTCAAGAATTGAAAAGATATCATGATGCAAGAATTAAAAGAAAACAAGATAAAAGAATATCACCTTTTATTTATATCAACAATTTGATTACAGTCGCTCAAGAACTACAAGAGGAAGAACTAAATTGTTGAATTGGCGTCGCTCGGCTCCGTGAATCGCGGATCGGCTTGGACCACTTGCTCTGTTGAAGATCGGCTCGGCTCATAAAAGGTTGCAAGGCTTCTTGCTTGATGGGTACTCGGGATCTTGGCTTTTGATTGGAATTAGGGTTAGGGTTTCACACAAGTCCTCTCACTAGACTTGTGGAAGAAGATGAAGAGAGTGAATGGCTAAAGATGAACTAATGGAGGGATTTTTCCAAGATTAGAGATCATGATACAAGTGAGCCTAGGGTCTTATTTATAGATCTCCCAAACCCTAAGCCTTTGTGAAGTTCCCTCCAAAAGTTTGTTGAAAGACTTCTAGAAGGAGTTTGTTAGGCTTAGCTTAGGGTTTAAGCTAGGGTTTAAGAAGAAGTTTCTAGAATACAAGGCTTAGTTTAGTGTAGGAACAAGGGTTTGCTGATCTGGCAGAAGTCTCTGGAGTCTTCTTGAAATTGGAGTGTCTTTTTGAAGTGTAGGAGCTGAGCTAGGAGTTCTGCAGCAAAATTGGAGTGATGATCTGTCAAGGCCGCCGCGGAACCGCGGCACAAGGCGGCTTAGGCCGCGGTTCCGCGGCCAAGTAGGCTCCTTGGGGCTTGGGCTCTTTTCAGTGGTCTTGGGTTGACACTTGGGGCTTTATATGATATGTTGAATTCCTGAATCCCCTTTACATTAATACCAGATTCCAAATCTTTGAGTTGGCGTAATGTTTGATCGGTACCGTATAAATTGTGGCCTTTCTTCTGGATTTTCCTGCACAGATCTCAAAACAAGTGTTGCGCAATATAGAAATGATGCGATGCCATGAAATGCGGTCAATTTCCTTTATAGTGTCGGTTTTATAGTCTTATACATGCAATCTGATATTTTGCGACAGATTTGCTAATATGTGAAATATGAATACCGTACACTTCTAACTGAATGCAAATGATGAGGAAATTGCCGGCTGAAATATGCAATATTTTCGACTAATCAAATTCCCCCAAACTTAATTTCGATCGTCTCGAGCGAACTGTTTATTAAAAAGAGAAGGAGAAAATAAAGAAAGAGAAAAACTAACTAGCACACTTTCGTAGGTAACACGATTGCACTGAGCACGTGCAACAAGCCTTTAAATCTCTAGGTGTCCCTAGTAGGAGGAGTGTTGTCTCCTGAGGGTTTTCAGCGGATTGTACCCACAAAATCCAATAATAAAAGAAAGATCATGAATATTACATTTAAAGAAAAGAATTGTAAAAGAAAGACTTTGAAAATTAGGGTTTCCAACTAAGCTAGCTTTTCGGTTGTCATGAGCCCTATCTTAATGGTCATTAAAAAAATGTCAGAAATGACGTCCTCCCTCAATAAAACATCGTCTTATTCTTCATTCTTATCTTTCTTCCAAACATCGATCATATAACCCTGCGTGTGTGTAAAGACATCCCTACACCCGGAGAATTCAATTCAAGCTATCATACTCTTGCCCTTCAGCCTCAGTACTTTTTAATTAGTGAATATTTAGATGAGATTGCTCACACACTTTCATGCGACCGTTAATACTTCTTGAGGTACTAACCGATCGATTACTCATGTGCTTACTTATTTGGTGTATTTTCCTCGTCTTGCACCACCTCAGGCATAGCAGTGACTCCCAGACCAGTTGGCCTTAGGGCACTAGGTGAAGAAGCACCTTCGCTATATATTTTTTTTATTGCCTTCGGCGATAACAAAACCAGTGTCCATTTTTCTCACCACTTTATTTTTTTTTATTCACTATTCTTTTTCTTTTTATTTCCTTCATACATCGGCTTTAAGACAAGAGCATTTCAAGGTATCCTCTACTATCCCAGGCTTCAAGACGTGTGTAAGTGCGAATAGCAGGGTAGCAACGTTCAAAATGTTTGGCTTCCAGAATAGAAACTATTTTTCAGACTTATTTTTATCCTCAGATTAGTGACGTCTTTCATCTTACTAACCCTTGGGACAACGGCTCATAACTACTTATTACTAGTTCGTATAAGAAAACTTCTAATTTTCTTAGTTTTCTTAAATTTTTCTAATCTCATGGATGTAATTGTTCACTATCTAAACTTTCATTATTTTATTTATATACAAAAAAGTGTAAATATTAAAATTATTTTTATACTTGAAATTTTTTTTAAATTTTTATGGGTTTTGAAAATTTTTAAATTTTTATAGATTTTTAAAAGAAATGTTTTATGCTTATGCAGATGATATGCAAATGATGCAAAAATAAGCACAAACCTCCCCTAAACTTGTTTTCAACAGTGTCCTCACTGTTGCCAATTGCTATACCTACAAAAACTGTAAGCCTGGGGGGAATTATTAGTGGGGGCAAAGTATATAAGTGAAGAATTTCTCCCAAACTTATTCTTTTCACTCGCCTCCATTCAAAAGATGATGCAGTGATATACTGGACATGAAGGTGAGACGGAGGAATTTTAATCCAAATAAACTGGCTCTTGTAAGAACAAGAGCTCCTCCGTGGAGTCAGTGGAAAAATATGGCTTAAGTCTATGTCCATTCACTTTGAAAAAGGTGCCGTTTTTAACATTTTCTACTTCTACTGTCCCGTGCGGGTATACAGACCGCACAACAAAAGGTCCCTTCCATCGAGATCGGAGCTTACCCGCGTGAAGGTGTAATCGTGAATCAAAAAGAAGGACTTGTTGACCAGGTGAAAATGTTTTCCTCAAAATGTTTTTATCGTGAAAAACCTTAGTCCTATTCTTTGTGATTACAGCGTTATCATAAGCTTCATCACGGAGTTCGCTTAGCTCATTTATTTGCAGCTTCCGAAAGTTGCAAGCAAGGTTTAGATCAAAATTTATTTCTTTTATAGCCCACAATGCTTTATGCTCTATCTCGACGGGTAAATGACATGCTTTCCCAAACACTATCCTATATGGAGACATCCCTAGGTCGGTTTTAAATGCAGTTCGGAATGCCCAAAGAGCATCCGTCAGTTTGGTCGACCAGTCTTTTCTATTTTTAGCAACAGTTTTCTCCAGGATAAGTTTGATTTGTCTGTTTGAGATTTCAGCCTGCCCGCTTGTTTGAGGATGATAGGGTGTAGAAAGTCGGTGGTTGATTGAGTATTTTCGCATCAGAGTCTCAAAAGACCTGTTGCAGAAATGTGTCCCATTATCGCTAATGATAGCGCGTGGGTGTCCAAATCGTGAAAAGATATTCTCTTTTAAGAACTTAATGATAACTTTCTTGTCATTAGTGCGACATGGAATGGCTTCTACCCACTTTGAGACATAATCAACCGCCAGCAGTATGTACAAATTCCCAAAGGAGTTGGGAAAAGGACCCATAAAATCAATGCCCCAAATATCGAATATTTCAACAACCAGAATAGGTTGCTGAGGCATTTCATTCCTCTGGGAGATTCTACCCGTATACTGACATTGTGTACAGGTTTTGCAATAGTCAAATGCGTCCTTGAATAAGGTAGGCCAATAAAATCCACATTGCAAAACCTTTTCCGCTGTCTTTTTAGGACCAAAGTGACCCCCACAGGCCTGATCATGACAAAAAGAAAGAACACTCTTGAACTTTTCATTCGGGACACACCGGCGAATGATCCGATCAGGACAATATTTAAACAAATAGGGCTCGTCCCAGTAAAAGTGTTTTACTTAGGAAAGAAAACGATATTTGTCCTGTTTTGACCAATCGCTGGGTATCAGTCCCGTGGCATGATAGTTCACAATATCCCTGAACCATGGTTCAGCGGATATGCTCAAGAGTTGTTCGTCAGGGAATGAATCATTGATCGGCAGGGTCACAGGGGAAGAAGAGATGCATGAAAGATGGTCAGCTACTACGTTTTCACATCCTTTCTTATCTTTGATAACAAGATCGAATTCTTGTAACAGAAGGATCCAACGTATTAGTCGACCTTTTGCATCTTTCTTCGCCAGAAGACGTTTTAAAGCGGAATGGTCAGTGTACACAACTATAGGTGAGCCAATTAAGTAAGGCCTGAATTTTTCTAATGCAAATACAACCGCTAAGAGTTCTTTTTCTGTGGTTGTATAATTGATTTGCGCATCATTCAGGGTCTTACTTGCATAGTATATCACGTGTGGCATCTTATCAATGTGCTGTCCTAAGACTGCACCTACTGCAAAGTCAGATGCGTCACACATCAGCTCAAAGGGGTAGTCCCAGTTTGGTGATGATAAAACGGGGGCTGAAGTGAGTGAGTGTTTAAGTGAGTCGAAAGCTGTCTCGCTGTCCGAGTCAAAATCGAAGGTCGTATCCTTAGCAAGGAGAAGAGTTAAAGGTCTAGCAATTTTGCTAAAGTCCTTAATGAATCTCCTATAAAAGCTCGCATGGCCAAGGAAAGATCGAATATCTTTGACGCTTTTGGGATGAGGGAGGTTTTGAATGACATCTATCTTAGCTCTGTCAACCTCAATGCCTTTTTGTGAAATGACATGTCCAAGTACAATTCCTTCTTGGACCATAAAATGGCATTTTTCCCAGTTCAAAGTCAAGTTCTTCTCTTTGCAACGAGTAAGAACAGCGTCAAGATTCGCTAGGCAATCAGAAAAAGAATCTCCAAAAATCGAGAAATCGTCCATAAAGATCTCTAGAAAATTCTCTACCATATCAGAGAATATCCCCATCATACACCGCTGAAAGGTAGCGGGAGCATTGCATAACCCAAAGGGCATGCGACTGTAAGCAAAGGTACCAAAAGGACAAGTAAAAGTGGTTTTATCTTGATCCTTTTTGGCGATGGGGACCTGATTATAGCCTGAGTATCCGTCCATAAAACAATAATACTCTCGTCCCGCTAAGCGTTCCAGCATTTGATCAATGAATGGTAGAGGAAATTGGTCTTTCCTCGTGGCAGCATTGAGTTTTCTATAATCAATACATACACGCCACCCAGTTTGGACGCGTGTCTGAATCAACTCATTTGCCTTATTGGTTATAACAGTGATGCCGGATTTCTTAGGAACGACATGTATAGGACTCACCCACTGGCTATCGGAGATGGGGTATATAATACCATTATCTAAGCATTTGATGATCTCTTTCATGACAGCTTCCTTCATGACGGGATTCAACCGTCTCTGTGGTTCTCAGGTCGGTCTGGCATCATCCATCACATGTATATGATGTTCAACTATCAAGGGACTAATCCCTTTGATGTCCGTCATACTCCAACCAAACGCCTCTTTGTTAGATCTCAATACCGATAAAAGTGCATTCTCTTGCTCTGATGCAAGAGATGCGGAAATGATAACCGGTAAAGACTCATTCTCACCTAAATATGCATATTTCAGGTGAGAAGGTAAAATTTTGAGATCTAATTCGGGCGGAGAAATGATAGAAGGAGGAATCATTGAATGATTTTTGGATTTACAAAGAAGCTCAGAGCCTGTGAAAGATACAGACTCGGGTGGAGAAAAGTCAGAAGTGCAGGACTCAAGTGTAGATAAAGTGTCCTCACTAAGATCTTGTGTAAAGTCAAACAGAGATGTGGTAATGTCATCAAGATCAGTAAAGCAAAGTTCCTCAGCTCCACAACTATCGGGAGCGATCTCATGGACAGAGCACACATCTAAAATATGAGCAGAGGGTTCTGATGGCTGACTTCCAACTTTGTAGATGTTTAGTTCAATGGTCATATTTCCAAATGATAAGTTCATTGAACCATTTCTACAATTTATAACAGCATTGGAAGTGGCAAAGAAAGGACGACCCAGAATCACCAGAATTTGGCCCCGGGGGTTTGCTACAGGCTGTGTGTCAAGTACAATGAAGTCTACAGGGAAAACAAATTCCCCGACCTTTATCAACACATCCTCTAATTCACCCCTTGGTTTGGTGATAGATCGGTCTGCCGTCTGGAGAGTGCAGTGAGCAGGTTTCAGCTCTCCAATCCCTAGTTGCTCATAGACAGAATAAGGGAGTAGGTTAACACTTGCGCCAAGGTCTAAAAGAGCACGATTTATGTTTTTACCCCCAATAGAAATCGATATTGTAGGACATCCTGGGTCCTTTCGTTTCTTTGGTAGCTGTGGGATAAAAGCAGTGCTGATATTATTAGACATGAAGACCTTCTTTGGCACTTGGGTCTTCTTCTTCCTAGTGCACAAGTCCTTAAGAATTTTCGCATAAGCGGGGACTTGCTGAATCGCATCTAGGAGAGGGATATTGATGTTAACCTGTTTGAACATTTCTATTATTTTCTCCATATGAGGACTCATTCTATTACCCCTTAACCGATTCAGGTAAGGAGCTTTCGCAATAAGCGCAGGGTCCATCACAGGAGAAGGAAGAGGGGGTAGACGAGGTCCCAAAAGAGGTGTGGGGACCGTCTGTGGAAAACTAGAAGGGCTATACTGAGTTGTCGAGCCTAGTGGGAAATGGAGAATAGGCTCGTGAGAAAGTGGTGTGGTAGAAGAAGAAGGATCAGAAGGAGAAGTGTGTGTGTGTAGAAAGGTCTCAGCCGGGGTGTTGATATGATTTTCAGTATCATCAATACCTTCCCCGACATGGTTGTTCAGCACTCTTCCCGATCTCAACGTTGTGACGGCATTTACATTGTAATGCCCAGGATTCTGTAGGGGTTGAGAGGGAAGTTTCCCTTTTTCTCTCGCACTCATTTCGGCTTTAAGTCGTGCGATTTCAGCTTCCATCGTTCTGATACTCTCAGCTTGGGACGCTGAGTTTTTCTTTATCTCACCGACGAAAGATCTAACCTCAGCCGAAACCTCTATGAAATTTGACAAAAGTGATTTCATGATTTGAGTGAATTGAGAAAACTCGTCAGAACAGGTCATAGGATTAGACTGTGCAGGAGTGTTGACCTGATTTTGGAAATTTTGTGACTGATAGGGGTGCTGAGTGAGTTGAAGGGGTTGCTGTTGTGGTGGAGGAAGAGCCCTTTGAAAATTATTCGTGTTTGGAACCGTGTTTTGAGATTGGTTTTGGTTCCAAGCAAAATTCGGGTGATTCCTCCAACCCTGATTGTACGTGGAAGAATATGGATCGTTTCGAGGTCTTTGAAATGCGGCATTAGAATGCTCGTAACCTTGAAACGCAGAGTTTAATGGACATTCTTCCGTTAAATGAGACGGATCAGAACAGCACCCATAAACAGTTTTGGGGAGCGACATTGGGTTTAGGGAGGCTGCTGCAAATTTGTGTTCCATAGCGTCGAGCTTCTTTTGCATTGCTGCCATCTCAGCTCGAACACCTATGGACACATCTATTTGGTGTACGCCACCCCTATTCAATGGTTGGGTTCCACTCTCCCACTGTAGTAATTTTTCAGAGAACTCTTCTAAATACTTCCAAGCTTCCCCATCATCCTTGGTCATAAAAGTACCTTGACACATGTTTTCAAGGCTCTGTTTAGTGTTTGGATTAATGCCCTCATAAATGATTCGGCACAATTCCCATCTCGGGATGCCGTGATGAGGACACTGAACCAATAGATCCTTGAAACGTTCAAAGCATTTTGAAAATGGTTCAGTAGGGAGCTGGGTAAATTGATTCAGTTCGCTACGGATTCGAGCTGTCTTTTGTATTGGGTAAAATTTCTTAAGGAATGCAGCGACGAATTCTTCCCAATTCGTAATAGAGTGTGCGGTAGTGTTATATAGCCACTTCTCGGCTATATCGCACAATGTAAATGGAAGAAGTCGTAGACGCATCGCATCCACTGAAAGTTGTGACGTACCCATCATTGCGCATACGTTTTCAAATTTGGTAATGAAAACGTAAGCGTCCTCAGTCTCGATTCCGTGGAATTTGGGTAAAAGATTGATATACTGGGGCTTAATCTTAAAGTTATCCCCGTTGGCGGGTGGTGTGGATAAGCAGGTCGAAAGAGGACCTCGAATAGGGTAGCATCTTTCCTGGAGAGAGATGCGGGGTGGATTCTGTGCACCAACGGACGGCGGCAGATTAGGGTTAAAGAAGTTCGATGGATTCGGATCCATCGGTGTGGGTGTAGTAGTGGGTAAAAGAAAGGTAAATGGAGAAATATCGACTTCGGAGTCGATAAAGGGTACGCGGACTAAACAGGCACTAGAATCCCGTGTCCAGCCTATCTTGCACTAAAAAGGGCTAGTACAAGTGGCAGCGTTGACTTATAATTAGGGGTAATGAATGAATGTGGTGTTTGCTTTGAAAAAGGGGCGGAATTTTGAAAAAATGATGCGACAAAACAAATGCAGCACACAAACCCTAGAATCTAGTGGTCACCTAGGTCCGACTCTAGACCGCTCCTAACTGCCAAAAGACAAGTCGCAGGATAGAATCCTCCACTGCCTCTTTGTCCCCCTGTGGCCGGATAAGTGCCAGGTAAGTGGGAAGGTTCTCCACTACGTAAGTAGTGGGCCTAATTAAAAACCACTAGCCTTAAACACACTCGCCTTAGACACCACAAGAAAACGCGGATAAGTAATGAATTACCCACGGCCTTCTTCTGTCCTAATTGAGCACGACAGTCCTTAGAGTCATCTCTAGATTTCTTTTAGTTAATGTGGGTCAATGCGGATGCAAGTTTTACGATTTTTGGGGCCTAGGAAGGGTAATGAAATCCCCACCTAATTTGGATTTGGCCGTGCCCCTTAATTTCCGTATTTAGAATGCAAACAACCAAGAAACAAAATCACGCACAATTTTAATTTTTTCTTTTGCGGCGCTGCGATTATTTGCAAAGAATCCTGCAGAAATTTGTTAGTTGGAGCTAAAAAGAGGAGAGAGGAGAAGATAAGAAGTCACCTGAAGCAAAATTGTACAGAGAACCCTCCACCAAGCCGCGGTTCCGCCGCAATAGGGGCTCCCACCGCGCTTCCGCGGTCTTATGTGCAGATCTCTTCACCAAAATTTTTCAGGGAGCTTCTGTAGACTCCCTCAACTCTCTGGTATTTTCCAAAAAATTTCTTCAATTGCCAAACAGCTCCAGATTTTCTTGCAATGAACCACAACAAATCGTTTAAGGTTTGCACGAATTTTGATCTCAAAATAACAATGGAATAAATCCTTCAATTCAAACTATAATATGAAACGAATTAGCGCGCGATCCCCGTCAACGGCGCCATTTGATTGTTAATAAATTCTAGGATGCGTTTATCAAATCAAATAGTCCCCGGCAACGGCGCCATTTGATTGTTAATGAAATTCGATTGATTGAATGTAAGTAAAAGAATCAACTCAAATGCTCAAATGATTCCCGATATCGGTTTCATTTGATTGTAATGATTTCTTGTTTGTGTAAATCGAAATAAGCAAATAAGTTTCTATGTGTCGGTAATATTGAACAAAATTCACAATCAAAGAATTATATTTGACCGCAATCAATTACGGTGTCGATTGTAGATCGTAAGCGAGTGCGGATCGCCCACAGGGATTGTGCGATTCGTTTCTGTATTTAATTTGTTTGAATTGAAAAGTTAATCGAAAGGAAAAGAAAACATGATTCAAGAATTTATCAATTGATTCAGGTGTCACGATGTTTAATCAAGAATCAAGAAACTGATAAACAAATCAAGAATCGGTGTTTCGATGATATTTCCAACCAAAATGTCAAGAATCTAAATGAGGCTCGTAGGAATCGATCAGATCTATAGACGTAATGTAATCTCAAGATTTCGTGTTCTTGTCCTTCAAAGGATTGATACTAGATCGATGATGATCGACAAGAGTTAGGGCTTTCTTGATGAAACTAGGGTTTCATCGTTTAACCCTTGTTCTTTCGTAGATATCATTCACATTCTAGCCTCTAGCAATTTCAAGAAACGATCGTAACTCCCCAATCTCGAGCGATATCAATCAAGAAAGCATCGCAACGAATTGGGTCGTCGATTCTTGAACTTGCTAGGGTTTACAAAACTCGTAGGATTCAAGAATCGATTTAAGATATATTACATCATCATTCTATTGATCTTCTCGACTCCTCGACGAGCGGAGTATTACTCAAACATCATCACACAGAAAGTATTCAAGAATTGAAAAGATATCATGATGCAAGAATTAAAAGAAAACAAGATAAAAGAATATCATCTTTTATTTATATCAACAATTTGATTACAGTCGCTCAAGAACTACAAGAGGAATAACTAAATTGTTGAATTGGCGTCGCTCGGCTCCGTGAATCGCGGATCGGCTTGGACCACTTGCTCTGTTGAAGATCGGCTCAGCTCATAAAAGGTTGCAAGGCTTCTTGCTTGATGGGTACTCGGGATCTTGGCTTTTGATTGGAATTAGGGTTAGGGTTTCACACAAGTCCTCTCACTAGACTTATGGAAGAAGATGAAGAGAGTGAATGGCTAAAGATGAACTAATGGAGGGATTTTTCCAAGATTAGAGATCATGATACAAGTGAGCCTAGGGTCTTATTTATAGATCTCCCAAACCCTAAGCCTTTGTGAAGTTCCCTCCAAAAGTTTGTTGAAAGACTTCTAGAAGGAGTTTGTTAGGCTTAGCTTAGGGTTTAAGCTAGGGTTTAAGAAGAAGTTTCTAGAATACAAGGCTTAGTTTCGTGTAGGAACAAGGGTTTGCTGATCCGGCAGAAGCCCCTGGAGTCTTCTGGAAATTGGAGTGTCTTTTTGAAGTGTAGGAGCTGAGCTAGGAGTTCTGCAGCAAAATTGGAGTGATGATCTGTCAAGGCCGCCGCGGAACCGTGGCACAAGGCGGCTTAGGCCGCGGTTCCGCGGCCAAGTAGGCTCCTTGGGGCTTGGGCTCTTTTCAGTGGTCTTGGGTTGACACTTGGGGCTTTATATGATATGTTGAATTCCTGAATCCCCTTTACATTAATACCAGATTCCAAATCTTTGAGTTGGCGTAATGTTTGATCGGTACCGTATAAATTGTGGCCTTTCTTCTGGATTTTCCTGCACAGATCTCAAAACAAGTGTTGCGCAATATAGAAATGATGCGATGCCATGAAATGCGGTCAATTTCCTTTATAGTGTCGGTTTTATAGTCTTATACATGCAATCTGATATTTTGCGACAGATTTGCTAATATGTGAAATATGAATACCGTACACTTCTAACTGAATGCAAATGATGAGAAAATTGCCGGCTGAAATATGCAATATTTTCGACTAATCACTCCACCACCCGGCTTCTATACCGAGATAACTCAGGTTTGTATGTCTTATAGTCGCCACTTACTTGGTTGACGACAAGCTCGGTATCACCGTAAACTCGTAGCCGAAGGATTTTCATTTCTATGGAGAGCTCCAGACCAGCTATCAGAGCTTCGTACTCAGCCTCGTTGTTGGTACGAGGCTCGATGAGAGAAAAAGAACGTCGTAGGGTTCCCATTGATGGTGTGATGAACACCAATCTTATCCTTACTTTTATCTGCGGGATGCTTGATTTGCTGGAGCTCCTTATTGATGAGGCTCCATCGAAGTAGAGCTCCCAGCATGGTTCGTTATCTTCGAGATGCAGCACCTGTTCATCGGGTAACTCGAATTTGAGTGGCGACCCTACAGGTATGGGATGAGCAGCGAGGAAATCGGCGAGGGCTTGCCCTTTTAATACTTTCCGAGGAGTATAGACTATGTCAAACTCAAGCAGCATGACAGCCTATCTTGCCATTCTGCCGGCTAGGCTTGCCTTGGTCATTAAGTATTTGGGCGGGTCGACCTTGGATATTAGCATAACTCGATGAGCAAGCAGATAGTGCCTCAGCTTCTTCACAGCGAATATCAGAGGTAGGCATTGCTTTTAGATCGGGGAATAGTTATGTTCCGCCCCGACTAAAGTTCGACTAAGGTAATAGAGGGCATTTTCCTTTCCCTCCTCGTTGTTCTGGACAAAGAGCGCACCGAGTGACTCATCTAGCGTGAAGGTATGAGAATTATCGGTTTATTTGGGACAGGAGTAGCAAGTACTAGAGGGTGCAACAGGTACTGTTTGATATTTTTGAATGTTTCTTGACATTCGGCATCCCAGACGAAAGGAGCTCCTTTCTTCATGAGCTTCGAGAAGGGTCTACATCTTCCCGATAGGTTCGAGTTGAACCTTCGTATATAAGCAATCTTGCTTTGAAAGGATCTCAGCCGCACCAAATTTTTCGGAGGAGGCATCTCTATGATAGCCTTTATCTTCGATGGGTCAATTTCGATCCCACGATGTCAGAATATGAAGCCCAAGAATTTTCCCGACGACACGCTAAAAGCGCACTTTGGAGGATTCATCTTTAAATCGGATTCCATCAGTCTAGTGAAAACGGTTCTGAGGTCTCGGATGTGATCGGCCTTGGCTTTAGTCTTGATGACCAAATCATCATCATAATATTCGACGAATTTATGGATTAAATCATCAATGATTTTGTTCATTGCCCTTTGATATGTGGCGTCCGCATTTTTCAGTCCGAACGGCATCACCTTGTAGTAGTATATCCCGATCGGGGTTTGAAATGCTGTGTGTCTCTTATCCCCGGGCAGCATCTTGAGCTGATTATATCCAAACGAGCCATCCATGAAGGTGAACATTTTGTAATTTGAGGTATCGTTGACCATCATTTCCATGACCGGTAGCGGGAAGTTTTCTTTAGGGCATGCTTTGTTCAGGTCCCTAAAATCGACACAGACTCAGATCTGCTCATTCTTCTTTTTCACTAAGACGATGCATGCGATTCAATCTGCATATTTCTCTTCTCTGATGAAGCCGGCATCGATAAGTTTCTTGGTTTCCTCGATGACCTTTTCTTCCAGCTCACTTCTCATTCTTCGAGGAGCTTGTTTGACTAGCTTAACATCAGGAGAAATAGCTAGCTTATGCACGACCACTTCATGGGAGAGATCGGGCATTTCTTTATACGTCCACGCGAAGCAGTCGGCAAACTCATGCAGCAGGGCGATTATCTGCTCTTTTATTTCCTCTGACAAGAGTGAGCTGATATAGGTTGGCCTTGGATTATCGGGCATTCCCAAATCAACCTCGGTTAGCTCTTCGAAGGTTGCTTGTCCGCCATTTTCGAGCTTTTTAGGGGCTTCGTCTGGCTTAGCTAGCTTGTCTTCATCAATTGACTTTTCGTTGGGTTCACCAATATGGATCATGTAGCATGCATTGACATCAGGTTGAATGAATCCTATACCCCGTCTATCTGGGATTCGTCCATCGATGAGTGCTCGAACCTAAGGTGGGTGCCACAACCCCTCATAAAACTTCGCTTCGGAGCCCGTTTGATATAACCGACATCCGCACTTTTTAAAATATTCCCACATCTCGGGCGCATAATATCTGGGGTTTAGGACGGCTCTTATGCCTCTTTCATAGGGAAGGCACGTGACAGACAAATCGTCTGGGTGCACGACAGAATTTGACCCATAAAATATGATGCCCTTCTGTCCACTCCTTCCGGAAATGTAGAAGGTTTTCAGCTGGTCCACAGTGGAGACTGACAATGCATCGAGCTCTTTGCACATCTGCTCCGGCACTCTTGTGACGGTGATTGATGCGAAAAAGTGTATGTATGTTGTAAATAACCGCAATCAAGACGATGTCGCTAATAGCTAACCGTGATGAGTACAGGGCGTCCGTAGGGAAACGGTGAATTTCTTATCTTGCTTTAGACGTGTTGATAGAAGAAAGGTGGGATTGTTTGTCGTTTTAAACTATGATGGTTAGAAAATTTTAAAATAGAAAGGCTTGTAGGGTTTATAGGACTTAGTAGTTAATGGATGAAGTAAAAAAATAATTTTTTTTCTTTAATTATTTAATACCAGAGAGATAGCGATGGATGTGGATTAGGGTTCTTGGAGGGAATTAGGGCTTCCCACTACTGCCCCTTATCCTTCCATTGATCTCTATTCATCTCAAGCCCTTAACAAAACGATTATTAACGAATTTCGAATCGTAGCCGTGACTATCATGAATTGATAGTGCACCCGATAAGAGGGTTAACATTCATTTTGCTAAATTTTATAAACATTAAAACTTTTTAAAAGAATTTAAGTTATAGCTTTCATCTATTATAGTTTTCATCTATTATCAAACCCTAGTAAGCAAGAATTTTCTCGCTCATGGATATTAGCGATTTAAAAGAGAGGTGGAAGATGAATGAACCCATAATTAAAAATAGAATTGCAGAAAGTAATTGCAAAATATAAGTGCAGAAAGTAATGCGGAAATTAAAAGTGCAGAAAGTAAATGCGGAAAGTAATGCAGAAAAGTAATGTGGAAAGTTAATACTATAAAAATTAAAAGAAAAAAACTACATTTATTGATCAACTAGTGCATTACAAAAGTTGCTCGCTGAAATAGTAAATTACAAAAACCTAGTTGCTTGCTAGATCTCTCTCGATCGATAGATAGATTATTAGATTTATAGATAGCTCTCGGTCCTTTTATAGGCTCTGAAATGTGAAACCCTAGACGTCATGTTGGAGTGTGTCAAATTACGATCATGACCCTAAAGTTTTAGATCCTACGGCTACCAAATGACCGCTGAACTGCCGCCTATAGCCCTATTTGACCGCGCTTCCGCCGCCGTTTGGTGAGTTCGTGCCTCCAAATTTTTGTGCATTTTTCTCTCGATATTTGGAGATCCTTTTAATATAAAGATTCTGAAAATATTGCTCTTAGTCCCTGTCGTTGCTAGATTCTTCGATTTGCTCCTAATATTCGGCAGATTCTGTTTTGTAATCCGATTTGATGTGGATCTCCTACTTAGATTTCTGACCTGAGCTAATCTTATTATAATACTTGCATAATATCTCAAATCAAATTGTTAGTAGTATTTGTTTTATTTGAGATATTATTCTAACCATTTATATGATATGATATATTAAGAATATTGATTAGGAATATTTGATATGATATGCATATTTTAATATGAATATTTTATTTAAATATTATATGCATATATTTTCCATAATTATTTTAATTATAAATGAAGAAACATATGATAATAATCTTTTTACAAAAAAAACCGCATATGTTCTTTATTTAAAATTAACACATTTTAGTAGTTAATAATAGTAGGGAAAATGTCCATACAAATTTGCAATAAATTTGACTGATCAGACCGGCTAGGGACATTTCTGTAACTTCGAAGGTCTCTCTTTGGTTTGCTTTTTACACCAGAGCCCAATTTGCACGGCTATTACAAGACGGGTCCTCTTCTTCTGGTTCATCAGTGTCGCTGCCTAAACGGGGGCGAATTTTGCTGCCGGATGGGCCTTCAATATCAGACTCGTCCGTATCGCTGCCGAAATGAGGGCGAGTTTTACGGAAGAACGGATTTTCAGCATCGGACTCATCAGTGTCACTGCCGAAACGCGAACGCACTTAGGGGTTTTTGCTTTTGAAAGTGACAGCCGGCTCAGATTGGCTTTTGAGTTTCGGAGACGTTCTGTCCTTGGTCGGCTGTGGCTCAGCATTTTTGGGGTTCACAAAGTACCGAGAATCTTCATATCGGACTTCATGCGCACCGAATGGCTGGATGTCTTCGTCAATGCATCTTTCTTTGCCATTTTTTGTATACTTCATGCACCGATGGAGAGTTGACGGAATGATACCGTAATCGTGGAGCCATGGCCGTCCTAGGAGAATCTTATAAGATGTGTCGGCGTCGATCACGTATATTTTAACTTCGGTTTGTAAATCCCTAAATTTTATCGGCAGAGCTATAGACCCCAGAACTTGTTGGCAGTTCTGGTTGAAACCTTGGATGACTATCTTTTCCCTTGACAGATATCGGACGTCTAATGATAAACTCTTTAGAGTCCGCAGGTTCATGATGTTCACTGAAGACCCCGGATCAATCAATATACGATTAATTCGGTCTCCATCATTGTACCCTGTCACGTAAAGCGGCTGGTTATGCTCATTCGTTCCCAGTAGCGGGTCTTCATCTTTAAATGCGACTGGGGCTGTATGCGGAGTGTATTAAGCCTCTTTTATATTAATTTCCGCGAAACGAGCCTAATACCGCTCGGGGTTTTGCAGGGTATGAATGAGAACATCTCTGAGCTCCTTGGATTGGACCAGAGCATCATATATGCTTAAGAGAGACAGATGCTAGCGGAAGTGAGTCAAGACATTGTAATCTACTGGAGAACTCAAATCTTCATGAGTCGGCTCTATGCCATTTTCTTCATGAGCGACCAGTTTTTCCTTCCCTTTTGGGGCGTTGCCTTGATTTAACGGTAGAGCCTTACCGTTTCTAAGTTGGATTTGGTTGGCTTTCGTAGCGAGCTCTTCGTCCTCTTCGGGAAAATAGAGTACTTCCTCAGAGTCGCTGCCAAGGTGAGCGACGTAGCAGGTCACTATAGGGATCTCGTCATCGGATTCTTCTTCTAGCTTCTCCAGATTCTCAGCCGCTTCTACGGGGAAGAACTCCTTCAATTGAATTAGAGTTCTTTCTTTGTGTTCATAATCTTCGAGAGAATCGATATATTTTTGAATGGTCGATCTCTCCGTAGACTCTTTTTCGTGTCGAGCTGCTTTTTTCTTCTTCTTGAGCTTTTTGGATTTTGAGCCTGATCGAGCCGAATTAGTAACTGGAATGGTGGGCTCCTTCTGCCCCTCCCATTCTGTTCTAGGCTCTTTCTGATGTAGCTTTAGCATCTTCTTCATCTTTTTAGACATGTGCATGCTCCATAAAGGTTGCAGCGAATCAATTTCATTTCTCATGGTAGCGGGTTCAGCTGTTTGCTCTCAGAAGGCTTTAGCTTGTGTCTGTATAAAGTTGGCGGATGCAGCTTGATTGTTCACCAACACACTCTTGGACAGCTCGATCTCTCCGGTCTTGTATTACTTTTCGACTTAGTATTTGAAAATGTAGCAATCCTCGATCGCATGGCTCACTACTCTGTGGTACGGGCAATATAGAGGATTGTCGGTTATTTTGCTTCATGAGGTCTCTTCGACTCTGGCAATTTTAGACCGTTATTCAGGGCATCCTTGAATATCTTGCGGACCTTGTCCCTCCTGAAAGTGTAAATCTTGTTCTTCTTCTCCTCTAGAGAAGGCCCTTCTCCTTCTAGCACTGGCTTTCGGGACCGGTCCGTTTTTGTCCATCCGCTTTTCGCTTGTCTTCATTGTTAGATGCATTGAAGGCGTTGGTCTTGTTGGAGCTCCCACTTTTATGGTTGTCGTATTTTTTGCTCTTCCAAGGCTTGTCATTCGAAGAGTCCAAGGTAGTCACTTGCTTTGAGTATTCCAACATTTGAAATCTCTTGGTCAGCTCTTGAAACGTCTTGAGGCCTGTTGTACATAAGAATGAGACCATCCCATTGCCGATGTTCCCAATGAGAAGGCTGACAGACTGATCCTATTCCAGCGGCAGTTCACACTTGACCGTGAGATTACGCTATCGGGCGATAAAGTCTGTGTTGCTTTCTTTCTTCACCGGCTTAGTCCTCACAAGGTCAGCAACAGAGATTTTATCACTGACACTCATGAATCTTTGCCGAAACAGAGATTCCATTAGGGCAAAAGTAGTGACGGACCCGTATGGTATGCTCACGTACCAGTCGAAAGCGACACCGGTCAGGCTATTGACAAACTAAAGAAGAAGGAGTTTATCATTGCCCCATGTATTTCCGCACGACGCTTCAAAGTGGGCGACGTACTGATTTGTGTTTCCCGTCCCGTCAAATCTTTTGAACTTAGAAATGATGTAGCCGCTGGGGAACTCGATCAGATCGTACTGTGCAGGATATGGTCGCCCACTACTGCCAATTTCTTTCTGAGCTTTGGCTTCGGCCACTAATGTTTTAATCTTGCTGGTGACCAAATCCATTATCTGATCTTGTGTGAGCGGGAAAGCGCCATCCGGGGCCAAGGCGTCCCTATAAGTGGAATGTGGCCAGCTTTCATGCGGCTTGCCCATACTTGGACCTAAAGGTACGGGCATTGGTTGCTTCGGGTCATTATCACCCGGCTCATGAGTGGAAACTTGCGCTTGCCTGGAGTGCGTCCGGGCAATTTGAGCCGTGAGCTGCATCACGACATTCGTCAAGCCGTTGATTTTGGAGTAAAGCTTGGCCATCTCTTTATCTTTTCTCCTGAGTTGTTTTTGGAGTTCTTGAAGCAGCTCTTGCTTTGAGGTCCTGGGGCGGAAAGTCGGCTCTTCTTCACTATCTGAGCTTGACTCCACATGGACTGAGGGGTCTTTCTACCTATCGGCCTCATCAAGAGCGTTTCCATCATCATGCGGAGGCTGATCTTGGGGAATGGCGGCCACATTCAAACCAGATTGGGCTTGGGATGTGGTGGCCCCCCCTTGCTTTTGCTGCGTAGGTTATTGTTGGGACACATGTCTGCCATGTAGACCGTGTGGATACATATCCGGTCATCTTTTCATCATTGGAAGCTGATTTCGCGGACCACTGTCGTAGCCCTTCTGTTTCGGTAACGGACAATCGATTGAAGACGGCTGGCCTGACCGGGTCCTTGAGTGATGCTGGAGCTTTTTTTCTGGCTTTGCCTCGCTGCCTTCGCACCGCACAGAGCGCCTGATAGACCCTTGAAGAGACGGTATCATGCTTTCTCTGTTGGGGCTAGAACACGTCTCTTTGTATCATCATTCGGACTGATGTCTTCTTGATTCTGGCGGTCATGGCATTTTTCTGAACCCGCTTCAGAGGTTCAAAGGAATTGCTTACTTTTACGGCTGACTCGGCCGTCGTTGCGGGGTAACCCTGCTCTTAGAACCTCACAAGATTCCACTTGGCCAGAGTCCTGGCCCTTTTATTGGCTCTATATCTGAGCCGCTTCTGCCTCAACTTTTCTGTTTTGAACACTTAGCAGCTTCGGCCCTTCAGAAAGACGCCGTAGACCGAGTAATGGAGAGCCTTGGAGATACGTCTGATTGTGCACTTGTCAAAGGCATCGCCTGAGCTTGTTTGCAACATTTGATGATGCTCTTTATTCTGGCAGTCTTGCCTCCAGCTGGAGCACTAGAGAGTCGTTCAGTCACCATTTTACATTTGGGTTGTGGTGCCTTGGCGATCACAACGTTCGGCCTCTTGTCCCTTGAGACCGGTTTGGCCACCTGGTTTGCTGAGATCTCTGCCAGATGAGCGCTTCCGGTGAGGTAGATGATGACGGAACCAAATTGACAGGGCAGTTCCTCCCATTGCCGGCTGAGACTTGCAGGGAGAACCACGTGGGCATTAATCTTGACAATGTACGGGATCAGAGATGCCTAAGAGATCGAACTGGTCCTTGGAGACATTCTCGTTGAATTTGAAGACTATGATTGGAAAGTTGTTATCCTGCTCAAAGAAGCATGATTTCAGTATAGGCAATCGATATATATGTTGATTGAGTTCGCATGAACGTTTAACCCGAAATATGGGAGGAGAGAAAAGGTTCCACCGGGCGTGCCAGAATCTATAGGGTGTTTTCGTCACCCTATTGAGATGGGGATGTGTGCCCTTGTCAGGTGTATTACAGATTTCCCCTGTCTAGGGTATGCCGGGATTTATTGATTGTGGGGATCTGAATTTTCGGCAGTCGTGGACTAAGCTGTCGTTAATTACCTCTCGCCTTTGGAGCGAGAGAACTTCCGATTGACAGGTCAAACTGGTCATGCGAACTCAACGTGTAGTGTGCATATGTGTGTGTCTTGAAGGGTTTTGGGTATATCGGGGGCCTCACAGAGTTTATGGGGGTCCCGCTACCCGGATTGTAGGCTGGGGTCAAGGGGGCTAGCAGCCCCCTTACGGGGTACGGGGAAGCGCCCCATTAGAAACTTTTCTAACGGGGGATGTGTTTTGAGCGTGGAGCCTGTGAGAAAAAGAATGGTGAGGAGCGTCCTGAGGATGCGTGAGATGGAACGTAGACGCCGGACGCCCGCGGGCCATGTGCATGGCGCATGGGGGCAATGGGCCACGTACCATGCATGAGGGCGTCAGGCACCAGCAGGCCACACGCCCTGCACGCGGGCGCAGGCGCCAGTGGTTCATGTGCTTGGTATGCAGGCGCCGAACGCCAGCGGGTCCCGCGCCCTGCACGCAGGCGCCGGGCGCTAGCGGTTCACGTGCTTAGCACGCGGGCGCTGGGCACCCGTGGAAAAAAAGGCTTAGCCCCTGGAATGGGAGTTGAACTCCCTAGTGAATTTTGGAGTTAAACTGCTAAAAAGGATCTTTTTGTAAAGTTAAACTCCTAAAAGATCTGGATTTTTGGGGTTCAACTCCTTCGAGAATTTGGATCTTGGAGTTGAATTTCTTAAAGATTGGTTTGGAGTTAAACTCCTAAAGAAGAGATTCTTGTTCGAAGTTAAACTCCCAAGAGATTTTCAGAGATGATGAAAGGAGACCCCTTTCTTCTCTTTTGAGCCCTGGATCATCTCTTGAGTCTTGCATCTTCCCAAAGTAGGATTTTGGAGATGAGTCTTCTTCTTCCTCCTCTCTGTTGGCTGGATCTTGGAGAAAAGGGGGTTAACACTTAAAAATCTCCGTTTTTAGAGATTTGATGGGAGATCTGGGCTCCGCTTCAAGGGTTTTATGGTGAAAACCCATTTTTTTGGAAAAGGTGGAGTTAAACTCTTGAGTTCAAAAAAAGAAGAAGGTTTAAACTCTTGAAGAAGGAGAAGGAGGCACAGAACCCTAGAATTTTTGAGAGAATGAAAGTTTTTATTGATTTCTCATCATATTTGTCTTTATAGGCTACACACTTTACATATAGCCTCTTGGGCTTTTCCAAATGGCACTTATGTCTCCCCATGCCTCGTTTGCTTATTTCTTTTTGCACATAAGCCATAGGGTTTACAAAATTTTGGATTTCTGCCCATTTTTCATGCATTTAATTCTAAAAAAATGTATTTAAACTAATTTATCGCCTTCTTTTTAGCATGGAGCCGGCCCCTTCCACGCTCGGTCTTGACTTGTGCTTGGCCTCGCTTGGTTGGCCTCGGGCCCACTTGGCTGGGGGTTGACTAACTTTGACTTGGTCAACCGGGGTGTAATTTTTTACCCCAATAATGTGTTCTCTTTTGATGGATTGTATTAAGGAAAAAAAAGATGAAGGAGATGAGAGAGATCCAAAAAGAACTATCTTTCCTTTTGGTGCTCTCTCACTCTCTCTCTTTGAGGAAAAAGAAGACTTGCCTCTTTTGTGGAGGCTCAAAACCCTAAAAAGATTGAGTGAATGAAAGTTGTTCTTGTTGAAATGAAAAAAGTTACCAAAAAAAGAAAAAAAAAAGCATTCCATTAAAAGAGACTGCCAAATACATTGTTCGAAATATAAGGATAAGCAAAACAATATTCAAGGTTCTGAAGTTCCCTCTCAGCCTTCTCTACCACGTCGTTGCAGCTCGCGAAGTGTATCCGCCCACCTATCAGTGCCACACCCACTGACAAAAGTAAACATGATAGCCCTCTGAGCATGTATGCCACTCAGGATACGGGAAGAACGGTCCCTCGGAGACTCCGTAATTAAGCGATCCTCGTGAATAGAATTGAGCTTATCCTCGATGGCATCAATCATCGCCAGGGTCATCTCTGCAGGATGGAAGGGGATAGCATTGAGGATGGCAAGAATGATCATTCGAAGCCAAAGGGAGTCAAGCGGGAAGGCAGAGCCCACACAGCCCTCAATCTCGGCCAACATAGCCTCACACTGAACATTGGTAAAATGGGGATTCACCAAACGCGTAGCAGAAGCAGAAACGATGGCCCTGATAGGTACCTCCTAGTGTTGCAAAGAATAATTCAATCCGGCATTGCAATCCATTTCCTTCGTCTTACAAGAAACAAGGAAGAAGAGGGATGAACACTCCCCAATTTATGGGGAAAATGCTAGACCTCTACACATGAAACGGCATGAACGCTTCCCATGCATTGACCAGAAAGCACGAGAAAAGGAGGGCGGACACCCCATATTAAGGGTATCCGCCCCCACCAAAAGAGGATCAGCGGATACCCCTGGACAAGGTATCCGCCCTCCCCCAAAAACTAAGATTCCCTAAGCAAAAAAAAGGTAATATAAGAAGCGATGCCAAAAGCAAAAACAAACATGCAAAATGTACTTTTTTCATTAATAACTAAGATCGGGTACATTTTCGGGAAGATGTGCGTACAAAAAGATGACCTCTGTCTCTTCCAACTGCGCAAGAAAACGCTCTAAACGAAGCGTCTCCGGACCTCTAACAGTACCAGGCACCACAGGGACACCGGTCAGAAATGTCCGCTTCTGGAAGATATGGTTCAACACCCAGAAGCAACGGTCCCTCAACCACCTTTCGATCAAGCCCGCTCCATGAACAGACCGGATCTTCTCTTCAGCATCATAAAGCATCTGACAAGTCATCATGACAGGGTATCGAGGGATAGCACGGAGGACAGCAAAGAAAATCAAAACCAGCAAGCCTGGAGGCAGCGGGATGACATTACCAACGTGACCCTCCAGCTGGGCCAAAACTCCCTCACACTGGGTTTCGCTAAAATCCTGATGAAAAAGAAAGATGGTGTCGAGAGGAACAACATCCTTGATAGGGATCATTCCTGGTTGAGAAGAACCGACCGACTCGATATTCGACATGACTCAAGGTGAAAATGAGGAAGAAGAGGAGTGCTTTCCCAATTTAAAAAGAAAAGAAAAAAAAGACAGTCAAAAGGGACTAAAAACAAGGTATGCCATGCAAAGAGAAGATTCCCAAGAGCGTTGACCAAGAGAAGCCTTGGTTTCTTCCCAAGCGGGCACCCCTGACGGGCATTCCCAAGAATTAACACCCGCCTAGGGGCCCACCCACGCCCAAAGAAAAGGCGGTTCCCAAGAGGAGCCCGCCCAAATGAGACGGATCCCTTGATGGGACCCACCACCGAACGGGTATAGGAAGGAGAGGGCACTTGCAAGAAAAAGAACACCCCCGTTCCCCTAAAAGTACCTATACAAGTATAAAAGGAATTGGGTCTCCATCATGACAGCTGCCTTATAAAAGTAAGCCCCATGGCAGATAAGAAAAAAGATGAGAAAATTCCAAGTCCCAACAGAAAAAAGAAAAGAAACAAAAATCCAACATAGAATCAAAATCTCAACATTTAGAAAGAATCCAAGGATCTTTCTATTTACAATTTCCCACAATCTTTTCAAGAAGGAAAAAAAGGTGAGAACTTGAAAAGGAGAACAAGCTTCTCTCTTGCGGCCTCTAATATCTCTCGGCCCGAACGGACCACTAAAAGAAAACTCAACCGAGTTCCTCTAAAAAGGTGTGTTCTTCGTGGTCGAAACCCAAGAGAAATCCCGCATTTCTTTCTATAGAAATGGGGTAACCTACTTTTTCATGGCATGGAAAATAAGCTGAAAAGCTTACTTTCTGAAACAATTATTAAACGACAAGTTTCAAACAAAACCATGAAATAGGTCTATGCTGCCGAAATGCTGAAAATAGATTGGTAACTCTAAAAGGACTAAATCTATAGAATGAAGGGAAACCCTACTCTCCGCATATGGGACAAAAATAAACAAACACAACAAAATAAAGAAAACCCTTGGCGGACCCTCGAAACAGGGTATCCACCCCCTCCTATAACCACCGGTGAATACCTATGGAAAAGGTATCCGACCACCATGAATGCCTGGTGGATACCCCATAAAGAAGGGATCCGCCTGTCCTCCTTGGCTAGATGCATGCTACCGGGTCTATGACATCATCTGCTTGTACAATATGAATTTTATGAACAAGACTTGTAACCGTATAAGTGAACAATTTACATTCATGAAAGTTCTTCAATAAAATTGTGATTTTCTCTGCTTAGTATTTATTTACCCTACTCTATGATTATGCGATGTGATTCAAACTGGCTCACCAGGTATCCCGGTCCGGGCTTGACCCAAGACCAATAGAGAGCAATTAACGGTAAGTTCTTGTACTTATCAGGAGTGTCGAACCCCTAATTTCTTGGTTGAAAAAACCCAAATCTTTCAAAGAAGGGCGTTACCCTCACTACATCGCTTTTGTTCTGCACCCCCACCCACTCTAAACATTCACACATTGCAGGCTTAAAAAAGGAATGAACAAAAGACTAGCGACTCCGCTGGGGACATTCGTCCACTCTATCCGAGTCAGTTTGAATCACATCATTTTGGTGCTTCATCCCGGTTTCCCCCGGTCGATGAATCTTTCCAAAAAGAAAGGAATGATAAATATTCATTGTGACACAGGCCCTTTGAGTCCCGAACAGAGACCTGGCAAGGGTTGTGCCCTTATGCCACTGACACGGTATTACATAACCTTTTGAGGGTCAACATATGACGCTAAAAGCAAGGGAGGTACACGATGTGTAAAGTATACGTCACTCCAAGCTTGAGTTATGACTAAAAGTGTTCGTAATGTTGCGATGATTTCCTTTGCAGGAGACATCACTGTAGGGTGTTTTTCGTCACCCCATTGATATGGGAATACGCGCGTGCTTGTCAGGCGTACTACAGATTTCCCCTGCTTAGGGTAAACGGGGGTTTATTGATTGTGGGGATCCGAATCTCCGGCAGCCGCGGACTAAGCTGCCGTTAATTACCCCTCGCCTTTAGAGCGAAGGAACCTCCAATTGACGGGTCAAACTGGTCATGCGAACTCAATGTGCAGTGTGCGTGTGTTGTGTTTTGAAAGGGGTTTTGGATATCGGGGGCCCCGTAGAGTTTTTACGGGGGTCCCGCTATCCGCTAACGGGGAGGTATATTTAGTGTGGAGTGCAAATAAAAAAGGGGGAAGCGTCTTAAAGACGCGTGCGTGGCACGTGGGAGCATGGTGCCCGGGGTCACGTGCGTGCACATGACCATTGGACGCCTTAGCGCCCCGAGGTCACGTGGCGCACACGTGACCGATGGGCGCCTTAGCGCCCGGGGTCACGTGGCGCATACGTGACCATGGGAAACACCCGCGGGAAAGGGCCTAGCCCCTAGGTTGGGGAGTTGAACTCCCAAGGGGGTTTTTGGAGTTGAACTCCTAACAGAAACTAATCTATGGAGTTAAACTCCAACAGATCTAGAAAGGAGTTAAACTCCTAGGAATCTTTGGCTCTTCTTTTGAGCCTTGGATCTGTCCAAAGTTAGATTTTTGGAGATGGGTCTCCTTCTTCCTTCTCTTGATCGGCGGGATCTTGGAGAAAAGGGGGTGAGACTTAAAAACCTCCCCTTTTCGAGATCTGATTGGAGATTCGAGCTCCCTTTCGTGGGTTTTATGGTGAAAACCTATTTATTTTTTAGAAAGGAAGAGTTAAACTCTTGATTTAATTCAAAAAAGAGGAAGAGGGTTTTAGACCCTTGAGAAAGGGGAAGGAGGCACAAACCCTAGTTTTTATGGAGAATGAAAAAAGTCTTTTAGATATTTTCATCATGTTGCCTCTTATAGGCTTATACATTTACACATAGCCCCTTGGACTTTACAAAATGGCATTTTGCTCATCACATGTCTCATGTGCTATTTTTTTTTGCACATAAGTCATGGGCTTTACAAAAATTTGGCTTTATGCCCATTTTGCTTACATTCATGCACTAAAAATTACATCAAAATTATTTGTTACATGATTTTATTTTGGTATGGGGAGGCCGGCCGCGGGGCTCGACTTGGGCATGGGCCCACTTGCTTGGGCTTAGGCCCGCCTGGCTTGGGGTTGACCTTGACTTTGACTTGGTCAACTGGGGTGCAAATTTTGACCCTAACAATCACCACCAGCCATGGCATTCAACTCACCCAATACTAAAGATCTGGCGACCGCAGCAAAATAGAAAAGCATATGGTTTGATCATAGGGGCCAGTCCGATCATCTCATTCCCTACTACTGGCCTGGCCGGATTCGATCCAGAAAGGTGTCCATTCGGAACCATCAATGACATCCTTGCTTCAGATACGCCATCAGCTATCCAAGACTAGGACAAGGGTGTGACTAAGTCGATCGCCACTGCATTCAAGACGGTTCCTCACCTAGCAACTCGAAGGTCGTCTCATCATATATGTAACGGGGAGATGTCCATCTCCAACACCACTACGATCTACAGATGACAACCTATCGCAGTCTCCTTTCCCGTAACCAGATCTAAAAGAAAGTCCGTATTCAAAAGGTTGGTATATCTTATGGGCTACAACTGAAGCGCAGACCCCTAGCGACCCTAACGACGTCTTATTCGATGATGACTGTTTCAACCACCCTTCTCCTCCTAGACGAAGAAGACCCCGGAATAACAGGTGCCGGGCAGCAAAACGGGCCAAAGTAATCCCAGAAGCCCCTAAAAGTGGAGGGGATCATCGCCAAATACCTATAATCCCCCTGAGAAATTCTTTCTCACCACTCCAGGGGCTCCTGATATAGATGGACCCCCCGACGTTTGACAGAGCACCTAATGGTCGTCAAGGAAGGACAGTCAACCAAAAGATCTACATAGCCTACAAACGTGCAAAGAACCTCTAAAGTACCGTCTCTCCCCGAACGTTCTACCGCGAGAAGTGAAAAATACTGAAGAGACTCTTGAAAAATCCACAGCTCCGATCAGTAGTCTCCAGAGGCCATTCATTTCACGGAAGATTGGTGTCTCCCAAGGCACGAGTCTCTCTTTAAAGATCCATACCTGTCGGATGATGGACCACGTCCAAACTGAAAGCAACCCACCAGGAATAACTTTGCGTAACCGAATAGTTCCCCCAGGAGGAATCTATGCCCAAGCGCACTCATACCAGCAATCCGTCCAAATGAAGGCAAGGCGTCGGAAAATCTTCCGCCTCCATCAAAAAACGACGTGTCGGAAGATAGTGCCGATAACAACGATGTTTCTTTAAAAGATTTGAGACGCCATTCTCAGAAAAAGGATCGCCAATACCGGAACATGCAGACTCAGATGACGGATCTAAAAGAAACCCTAAAGATCGTTTCAGCTCAAGTACAAACCCTGACGGAAACCCCAGGGGAAATACCGGTCGTGGGCAAGGAAAAGCAGTCAAAAATGTCAGCTGATCCACACGCGCAGATACTGCAGATAGAACCATCTCCCCCAGCATCTAATGAAGGGGCAGTCTCAAGCAAAACCCTAGCTCCGGCACTCAATAAAGTGGGAAATTCGCCGCTTACCTCCAATGACAGCCACGGCAGTAACGACAACATCTCAAGTAGCTGCAGCGCCAGCACTAATGACTAACATAGACATGACCACGCTACAAAAACTCAATGCGGAGCAGGTAAAGCAGCTAAGCATAGGCCCTCCAACGCTCGTAGAAAATCAGCCCTGCCCGAATAAGTATAATGATGCGTTATACCCGCCAGGATATACCGTTCCCACGTTCAAAGTGTTCAACGGAGCAGGAAATCCATAGCAGCACTTGGCCTACTTTAAAGTCGCCTATGGAGACTTAGCAAGAGACGAAAGGATCCTTCTCTGCCAATTTACTAAAAGTCTGGTCGCGCCAGCCTTCACCTGGTTCGCCGGTCTGGAGCCATGCTCCACGACCACATTCAGGCAACTGGCCAACAAATTTAGCCAGAGATTCAAAACAGTTTCTCAGATAAGGTGACCCTATCACAACTGGTCGCCCTGATCCCGCAAGCCGAGGAGTCCTTGATGGCTTATGGATTTTAATAGTATTACTTTTTATTTTTGATGATATTATAAAATATTAATAGATTTATACATGTGTTTCATATTGTATATTTCATAACACTGTATATGAACTAAGTCGTGTTTGAGAAAGATTTCAGGGTATCAAACGAAACAAGCCTATGATGGAGGATGGAGAAAATTGAGCTAAAACAGCAAATCTATTAGAGGTTGGAGGATAATAGACTAGAGCTTCTCAATGGACAAATTCAAGTTCAAGAAGCTAAGGAGCCAAAAGTCCAATTTTAAAGAATTCAAGAATCGAAGAAATAGAAGAAATTAAGAGTTCGAGCTACAAGTGTATTCTCTAGGAAATCGATATAAGTACTTCGTGGTTTATGAGATTAGTATGAAAAAGCTCAAACACACAGACTACTGCATGCATGAAACTTTTGGGCAAAACTTGGCAAAGTTTTTCATTCAAAACGATTTTCAATTTCAAGTTTAAAATTTTCTTTGCATTCCTTCTTCAGACATCTGTCCAAATCTTATTCAGGCATCTATATACTATTGCAAAATATCCACAAGTTTTAAAATGTCAGTTTCTTACTTCAGAACAAACGACTGAAGATTACCAGAACATCCGTTTGGTTGTTCTCTGTGTTTTCTTTGCCTTAAAACTTTTGACAGAATAAACGTCTGTCAATACTTCTTCAGACATCTAGTTGTTCTATGTGTTTTCATTGTCTTAAAACTTTTGACAGAAAAAACATCTATCAATGCTTCTTCCGACGTTTGGTTGTTTTCTGTGTTTTCATTTGCCTTAAAACTTTTGAAGGAACAAACGTCTGAATCCATTGGGCATAAACGTATGAAAGTTAAAATCTTTGAAAATCTTTTCTTCTTCAGATGTGTGTCACTTGTTCTTCAGACGTCTGTCTGTTCTCTATACTTTCTTTGGCCATATTTTGAAAACCACGGCAAACCTCTGAAGCTCTTAATGACAGACGTCTGAAGCGATTTTTTTAAAATAGTACCGTTACGGTGCATTTAATGCTATAACGACTAGTTTTATTTTGCCTTCAGACGTCTGTTCTTCTGCCAGAGGCGTAATAAATACATATACTTGAATGTTTTTTGTGTGGGGTTTAAAAGGGATTCTTGTGTAGTTATTGCACAACAACTATTCTGAAAAATTGCATTCATTTTCTTGAGTTCATCTTCACCCACCAAAAGAAAAAGAAAGCATTTGAGCTTTAATTACAAATCAAATACTCCATTTAAGTATTCTAGAGTTTTGATTGTAAACTTTTGAGAGAGTGTCTTAGATTGTAATCTTCTTCCTATTCTCTCTTTGTGTGAAATCTCTTGAGTGCAAGAGAGTTCTTGTAAGTAAGGAGAAATCTTATGAAGAGAGTCACCCGTGTATCGAGTGACGTGTTATTGCGGATGTGTAACGTGTTTGTCTCATCAAAGAAGTGATTTAGTGGAACAGGCTCTCCTAAATAAAGAGAACTAGGGGTCTTTCGAACCTCTATAAAATCGCCCTTTTATGCGTTTGATTATCTCTAACTCTCTTCTATACTTGCTAGTTATAATTGTGTTTATTTTTATTTGCTAGTAGATTTTTAACTTATGAGAATTGTTAGTATAATCCTATTCACCCCCTCTAGAATCGTTTCAATTGGTATTAGAGCAAGGTGCTCTTATTTGTTAGGATTAAAATCCTAGAGAGATCCTATGGCTTTTTCTTCTTCACAAAGCGGGGGATATTCCCAATCCATCGCCAAACCTCCATATTTTGATGGAATTAACTTTACCATTTGGAAAGTTAAGATGGGGTCCTTTCTAGAATCTCAAGGTAGAAATGTGTGAAGATATAACTTTTTGAAGGAGTATGTATTATCCATTGCCGATAAGGATAGTTGGAGTATAGTACATAAAAGGCTCATGAAGTTAATCATAAAGCAGAGATTGCTTTCTTGTCTTGTCTCAAGGAAAGTGATTTGGCTCGAGTTATAAAATGTAAAAGTGATTTTGCTATGTGAAAAATTTTATTGGTTGCTCATGAAGGGAGTTCCAATATTAAGAGAGCTAAAATTAATCCTTTGAAAATGAAGTATGAAAAATTTCAAATGTTGCCCGATGAAAACATTGATGATATGTTTAGCTATTTTATTTACATCACCAATCCTCTTAACTCTTTGTTAGATGATCCCATGAAGAATAAGAAAAATGTGAGGAAGATACTTCGATCACTCATCAAGAAATGGCAAATAAAGGCGACTACTCTCAGGGAGATAGTCGACATTGAGATCATGTCTTTTGAAAAGCTCCAAGGAAATCTTAAGACTTATGAGATTGAAATCAAAGCCTGCGAATTGGAAGATGAAAAAGTGGAGAAGAAATACAAGCTAAAGAATATCGCTCTCAAGGCTACATCCAAGGCGTCTTCCAAATCCAAGACTCCATCAAAATCAAGCGAAGATGATGAATTTAGTGGAGATGGTGAGGATATCGCTCTTATGAAAAAGCAATTCAACAAATTCCTCAAGTTTCGAAGAAATTTCAAGAGAGAAAACTTTCCCAAAGATCGTCCCTACAACAACAACAACAACAACAATAAGAAAATTGGTCTTTGCTTCAAGTGTAGGAAGCTTGGCCATCTTGTTGCCGATTGTCCTCTCAATAACGAAAAAGAAGCTCCACGTCGACCAAATCGAAGAGAATTCAATTCAAGAACGTGGGATGATTTGGAATGGAGTAATAATGAAGATTTTCCATCCGATCAAGAAATAGAGAACATGTGCTTCATGGCACATGAGGATGAGATAATAGATGATCTTGGCTCATATAACTTTGAAGAACTCCTTAAAACTTTTGGAACATTACACGATACTTATTTCAAACTCCAATCCAAGTACTCGAATGCTAAACAGAAAATTGCTAGTTTTGAAAAAGAAAGTTCTTCTATTAAACCTTTTGGTTGTGAAAGTTTAAAACTCGAGAACGAAAAAATTTCAAGTAAAATTGCTTTTTTAAATAGTTCTCTTGATGATGCTAATTTCAAAAATGAAAGACCCACTTCCATATTTACTTCTCTCCAAGCTAAGCATGGCTCCTTGACTATCACTCATAATTTTATGTTGCTTGATATTGTTAAGATGAAGGTTAACATTGATGATCTTAATATTACTCTTCACAAGTTTGCCACTAGCAAAATTTCTCTTGATACTATGATAAGCAATTTGAATGTTTCTAATAAGAAGAATGGCCTTGGGTTTCAGCATGCATCGCTTTCTCATGCTAGTAGCCCGAAACCGATATTTGATAAGGTTTCCTTTAAAACTACTTTTGTTAAGGCAACTTCTTCGCATGCATCTACTTCTTATGATCATCGTGCTCATCATGCATATGTTTCTACTTCACATCATCATCATGCTAGATTTTCTCATGCTCCAAGTCTTAGAATTACTCATTTTAAGACCCCTACTTCACATCATCATCATCATCATGTCAAACACACACATGCACATACACATTCTAGAACTCATAATGTTGTGTGTAACTATTGTGGCCATATTGGACATATTTCTTACCATTGCAATGCTAGATCTTCCAAGAATTTGATTTGGGTTCCAAAGCCTAACCCCTGTGGACCCACTAAGACCTGGATACCAAAAGTTACATTTATTTCATCTTCTATAGATACCCCGTAAGTTGTGACGTGAAGATCAATGGTAACTTGATAGTGGTTGCTTAAGACATATGACCAACAAAATTAAGAGCTTTGCAACCCTATCAAGAGAGAAAGGTGGTATGGTCACCTTTGGAGATGATGATAAAGGGAAAATTATCGGTAAATGTAATATTAAATTTAATGCTACTAGCTTAGAAGATGTTCTTCATATGATGGCTTAAAACATAATCTTCTAAGTATTAGTCAATTTTTTTATCAAGGTTTTAAAGTTGTTTTTGATAAAAAATTTGAAAAAATTATTGATTCAAAAGATGATGTTATTCTTTGTGGAAAAAGAAGTGGTAATGTTTATTCTATTAAAACTTATGATATTTCTAATTAGAATTATAAGTGTTGTAGAGGATGATAATTGGTAATGGCACCGACGGCTTGGACATGCCTCCTTGGACCTACTCTCATGCATCACAAAAAAGGAGTTGGTCATTGGCATCTCAAAGATCAAATTTACAAGAGATAAGTTATGTGATACATGTCAAATGGGTAAGTAAGTCAAGAGCTCTTTCAACCCGAAAGTTGTGGTATCAACCTTTAACCCTCTATAATTAATTCATATAGATTTATTTGGTCCTTCTAGGACATTGAGTTTTGGTGTTAAATCGTATACTTTTGTGATTGTTGATAATTTTTCAAGATTTACTTGGGTTCTTTTTCTTACCAACAAAAATGATGCCTTTGTTGCTTTCAAAACTTTCTTTAACAAAGTGCAAAATGAAAAACAACTTTCCATTATGAAAATCCATAGTGATCATGGAGGTGAATTTCAAAATGCGTTTTCCGAAAATTTTTGCAATGATCATGAGGTTAAACATGAATTTTATTGTCCTAGAACTTCCCAACAAAAAGGAGTCGTTGAACGGAAAAATCGATCTCTTCAAGAAATGGCTAGAACAATGTTAAATGAACAAGTTTACCTCACTATTTTGGGCTGAAGCGGTTAATACCGCATCGTATATTATAAATAGGGTTGTTATTCGTAAAGGACTTGAGAAAACTCCTTAAGAATTATATTTTGGTAGAAAACCCAACCTTGGTTATTTTAAATTTTTTGAAAAAAAATGTTATATTTTGAATACTAAAAGTCCTCTTGGTAAATTTGATGCCAAAAATGACTCAGGTATTTTTCTTGGTTACTCTTCCACTAGTAAAGCTTTTCATATTTTCAATAAAACCTTTAATACAATGGAAGAGAGTATGCATTTTAAGTTTGATGAAACTGATCATTTTGCTAAGAATGTTGTAGTATTTGAGGAAGAAGATGATGAAGTGGTTCGAGCTCGCTTGGAGGAACTTGACATCTCAAAGAAAAATTCTAAATAAGAGCCTCCTTCAAGTGTAGTAGTTGATGTGGATGATGAATTGGTACCATTCCTACCAAAGATTGAAGATACAACAAGAATCATACACCAACTCAAATCACCGGTGATGTGTCAAAGGGGGTAACCACTCGCTCTTATAATCCAAATTTTTTTGCTAATATTGCTTTCTTGTCTCATATTGAACCTGAGAATGCTAAACAAGCTATCATGGATGAGAATTGTGTTTGTTCTATGCAAGAGAAGCTTGTCCAATTTGAATGGAACAATGTGTGTATGTTGGTTCCTAGGCCTAGTGATAAACACATTATAGGCATAAAATGGGTCTTCAAGAATAAACTCGATGAATTTGGTGTGATCACTAGGAAAAAAGCAAGACTCACAGCACAATGTTACAATCAAGAGGAAGGTATCGATTTCGATGAAACTTTTACTCTGATAGCTAGATTAGAAACCATTCGCATTTTACTCTCATATGCATGTTTTAAAGATTTCAAGGTCTATTAAATAGATGTTAAAAGTACTTTTTGAACGGTGCCTTTGAGGAAGAAGTTTTTGTGGAACAACCGCCCGGTTTTCAAGATTTTAAATATCCTAATCATATTTACAAGTTGCATAAAGTTTTGTATGGTTTGAAACAAGCTCCTAAAACTTGATATACTAGATTGTACTCATTTCTTCTTGAAAAAGGTTTTTTAAAGGGTAAGATTAACACCACACTTTTTATTAAAAAGAAAAATGATAAGATTTTTCTTTTACAAATTTACATTGATGATATTATTTTTGGATCTATTAACGAATCTCTATGCAAGGAATTTGCCCATAGCATGCAAAAAGAGTTTGAAATGAGCATGATGGGTGAACTCAATTATTTTCTTGGACTCCAAATCAAGCAACTCAAGGATGTCATCTTCATAAATCAAACCAAGTACACAAAGGAGCTAATCAAGAAGTTTGATCTAGAAGATGTAAAGCCAAGCAACACTCTAATGTCCACTACAATAAAGCATTCAAAAGATGAATCTGGTAAGGATGTGATAATCACTAAATATTGAGGTATGATTGGTAGTTTACTTTACTTAATCGTTAGTAGACCCGATATAATATTTAGTGTTTGCTTGTGTGCTCGTTTCCAATCGTGTCCCAAAGAATCGCATCTAAGTGCGGTGAAAATAATCTTTAGATATTTTAAGGGAACGATTGGTTTAGATTTGTGGTATCCGAAGAATAAAATCTTTAATTTTAAATCTTATTCGGATGCGGACCATGTGGGGAGCCAAATAGACCGTAAGAGCACGAGTGGAACGTGTCAATTTCTTAGAAATTTTCTAGTCTATTGGTCATGCAAGAAACAAAACTCAATTTCTCTTTCCATGTCCGAAGCGAAATATATAGCCACGGGTGCTTGTTGTGCTCAAATCCTTTGGATGAAGCATACACCAGAAGATTTTGATGTGCTTGTTGATCATATCCACATCCTTTGTGATAACACTAGCACTGTGCACATGACTAAGAATGCAAACCAACATAGTCGCACCAAACACATTGATGTCCGCTATCATTTCCTTCATGATCATCATGAAAAGGAGGACATCATTATTGAGCACATACCTACACAACACCAATTGGCCGATATCTTTACAAAACCCTTCGATACTACATGTTTTGCTTATATTAGGGAAGAGCTTAATATGTGCTCAATTGATTGATGTTGTGATTAAGTATTATCTTGCCAAAATGGCATCTGCAACCCTCGTTAGGGAGACCCAATTGTGGATTTGCTATTTATAACATATTCCAGGATCTAGTGAGGTGTGTTTAGAGCTTTCATGGGTTTGACGATACTAAAAATAAGAAAATCCTATTTTTCCTATTTCTTTATCTCATTTTTGCAACCATATGATATTATAACTTAATTGCATATGGTTTTGTTGCATGTATCAATTGCTTTTGCTTATTCCTTATACATGCTTTTTTATGTGAGCCGTATGATTGTCTTGAAAGTTATTCAAATATTTAACTTTACTCTTGCTCGCATCAACTCCTATTAGTTTTCCATGCATATATTTAAGGAGAGTTATTCAAACGTTTAAGTTACTTTGAATGTACGTATGTGTTTAGAGAGAGCTATTCAAACGTTTAACTCCTTATGACACCCTTTTTTATTATGTCAAAAGGGGGAGAGAAATAAGTCTTATCAATATATTAAAGTTATTCAAACGTTTAAATTTCAATATATCGATATTTTCTATTAATATTTTGACATAATCAAAAAGGGGGAGATTGATAGCTTATGGATTTAAATAATCCTACTTTTTAGTTTTGATGATGTTACACTGTATTAATAGATTTATACATGTGCTTCATATTGCATATTTCATAAACTGTATATGAGCTTGATCGTGTTTGTGAAATATTTCAGGGTATTAAACGACACAAGCTTATGATAGAGGATGTAGGAAATTGAGCAAAAACTGAAAATCTATTGGATGGTGGAGGATAATGGACTAGATCTCCTCAATGAAAAAATTCAAGCTCAAAAAGTTAAGGAGCTAAAAATCCAAGTTTAAAGAACTTAAGAATTGAAGAAATTGAAGAAATCGAGAGTTCCAGCTACAAGTGTATTCTCTAGGAAATCGATGTAAGTATTTCGTGGTTTATGATATTAGCATGAAAAAGCTCAAACACATACACTATTTCATGTATGAAACTTTTGGGCAAAACTTGGCAAAATTTTTCATTCAAAACGATTTTCAATTTCAAGTTCAAAATTTTCTGTGCATTCCTTCTTCAGACGTCTGTCCAAGTCTTATTCAGACGTCTGTATACTATTGAAAAACATGCACAAGTTTTAAAATGTCAGTTTCTTACTTAAAAAACGTCTGAAGCTTACCAGAACAAACGTCTGGTTGTTCTCTGTATTTTCATTGCCTTAAAAATTTTGACAGAATAAACGTCTGTCAATACTTTTTCAGACGTCTGGTTGTTTTCTGTGTTTTCATTATCTTAAACCTTTTGACAGAACAAACGTTTGTCAATACTTTTTCAGACGCCAGGTTGTTCTCTGTATTTTCATTTGCCTTAAAATTTTTGAAGGAACAAACGTCTGAACCTATTGGGTACAAATGTCTGAAGGTTAAAATCTTTGAAAATCTTTTCTTCTTCAGACGTGTGTCACTTATTCTTCAGACGTCTGTCTTTTCTCTGTACTTTCTTTGGCCAGATTTTGATAACCATGGCAAATGTCTGAAGCTCTTGACGACAGACGTCTGAAACCATTTTTGTTTGAAAATATTACCGTTACAGTGCATTTAATGCTATAACGACTAGTTTTATTTTGCCTTCAGACGTCTGTCTACTTTGCATTCAGACATCTGTTCTTCTGCCTGAGGCGTAATAAATGCATGTACTTGAATATTTTTTGTGTGGGTTTTAAAAGGTATTCTTGTGTAGTTATTTCACAACAACTATTCTGAAAAATTGCATTCAGTTTCTTAAGTTCATCTTCACCCACCAAAAGAAAAAGAAAACACTTGAGGTTTAATTGGAAATCAAATGCTCCATTGAAGTATTCTAAAGCTTTGATTGTAAACTCTTGAGAGAGTATCTTAGATTGTAATCTTCTTCCTTTTTTCTCTTTGTGTGGAATTTCTTGAGTGTAAGAGAGTTCTTATAAGTAAGGAGAAATCTTGTGAAGAGAGCCACTCGTGTGTCGAGTGACGTGTTGTTGCGGGTGTGCAACATGTTTATCTCATTGGAGACATGATTAAGTGGAACGGGCTCATATGCCTAAAGAAAGTGGACTAGGGGATCTCCCGAACCTTTATAAAATCGCTCTTGTTTGAGTTTGATTATCTTTAACTCTCTCCTATATTTTCTAGCTATAATTGTGTTTATTTTTATTTTCTAGTAGATTTTTAATCTGTGGGAATTGTTAGTATAATCCTATTCACTCCCTCTAAGATTATTTCAGTCCTGGTTGGCTTTCGCCCTCCGACGTGTCACCGACGCAGAGGGTCTTTGTTTGACGTATCACCGGAACAGAAGGTCGCTGTTGACGTGTTACCGAGGCGGAGGGTCATTTTTTGACGTATCACCGGCACGGAAGATCGCTGTTTGACGTGCTAACGAGGCGGAGGGTCGCTGTTGACATGCTACCGAAGCGGAGGGTCGATGTTTGACGTATCACCAATGTGGAGGGTCGCTATTGACGTTCTACAGAGGCGAAGGGTCGCTGTTTGACGTGTCACCGGCGTGGAAGGTCGCTGTTGACATGCTATCAAGGCGGAGGGTCATTTTTTGACGTGTCACTGGCGCAAAGGGTCGTTGTTTGACGTATCACCGACACGGAGGGTCGCTATTTGAAGTATCACCAGCACGGAGGGTCACTGTTGATGTGTTACTGAGGCAGAGGGTCGTTGTTTGACGTGTTTCCGACGAAGGGGTCATTGTGGCTGATGTGTTTCCGACGAAGGGTTCATTTTTGACGTGCTTCCAACGAAGGGGTCGCTATTGGCTTTTCTTTTGACGTATGGGTCATATTTTCTAACGTAGAGGTCGTTATTGGCGTATTTTCTGATGTAGAGGTCGTATTTTTCGACGCAGAGGTCGTTGTTGGAATTGGTTGAATGGATTCTGATGCGGAATTATATTTTGGTTTGATTGTCTCCTGCACTGTTCAGTAGGACTTTTGATCTTGGAAGCACCGCCGAGTGGAACTTGGAATTTGGATTTTTGAAGTCAGTAGGATTTGATTTTGAGTTGAATTTGTATTTAGATTAAATATTGGAATTTTTGGGGCTGGGGCTGGCATTAATGTTGTTAACACTGGAGCACAGGTGCCATGAGAAATTCAATATTTGTCGTTGGGGATTTGGATTTTTGTTGGCGTCTGCATCGCTAACACTAGAATGGTACCAGGAGCGTATCATCATTCGCTGTTGGAGGATTTTGAATTTGGATCTTGGTTGTGAAAGTTTCTTGTGCCCTCGCCACTAACCCGCGTCAATGCAGAATTCAAAAACAAAAATTTTCGTGACACTAGAAACTAAAACTCAAGAATCGAACCAAACACCTAAATTAAAACCATAACAAGATAGATATCACAATCTTTGTAGCGTCTTCATTTGCTTCAATTGGGTTGGACTCTAGCATGCACTCAAGAGTTCTGGGTCGCGTTTGCAAGTCGGTCCTCCTTCGCCGAAGATGATCCACCCGAGGGAACCGATCCAAGCTCTGGCTTCATCTAGTGAAGCAACCGACGCTCCAAGCTCGCTAGGAATGGAGAATGGGGATGTAGCAATTTTCCACTATCTTTTTATCTCAAATCTAAGCTCAAGAGAGCAAACAAAGAAGACGGACGAGGAGGTGAGGACAAATAGCCATGAGCAAGTATTGAAGGCATGTGAGAATGAATGAATAAGAATATAAAAGGGAATGGCTTCATTTTCATTTTACAACCATACAAATAAAAATCATAACGTTTTGTAATAAAATAATGAAGCCCATTCCTCTCTACATGTCTTCAACCATGCTCAATGCCACTTCACCCTCCACCTCATTTTATGAATATTCATAAATGAATATTCACAAATGATGTGTCCATCTTCTAGAACAAATTCCGTATAAATACGAAATACAACCCGGTATACGTATCGAAATATATATACGCGTATTCGTATAAAAATACGAATAGTCAAGAGAGAAAATAAAAGTGAACAATAATACTAGAATACATATATAAAAATATTTATATAAATTATTAAATCAAAACTTGATTTAATAATCCGGCTTAATCCTAAACCACTAGTATTATCAACCGTCCGATTAAAATCCGTGTAGCCTGTACACATATATAATTGGACAACTGTATATTTCAATATACGTCATCTATATGATATCGCATGAACCGGGAAACCCTCTGTGTGGGACTCTAAAGAATCGTCAATACGCTGGCAGTGTATTTAACCACAAGCACGTCAGCGGCACTAATTGTACGTTACGGCTACCAGGTATTGAGCGAAAGGAAGGCCGACGAGAAAACTCATCCGCACCCCTACTGAGCATGTCTGTGACAATCTCCGTACAGTCGGGTCTGTTCATCTAAGAGTATCGCATATCGGGTCTAGGGGTGGAATAAATCCAGACCCCTAATAACGCTATATTTCGTGTCGGTGTGAAACCCATCACCCACTGAGAAACTATAGATCCAAATCAGTAATTCTCGTCCACCTTAGCCAAGGATTTCTGGTAATGGCCACCTGTCCATAGCGCGACATCTACCCCCAATACCGGGAGAGACGAATCCCCGACGGTCCGCTCACTGCCTCTATGTGGCTCGGGACTGTACCCAACTAAAACCTGTTTTCACGACTCCTTTGAGCCATGGTAGGGTAGTAATCAAAGCACAGTGGAAACTCGCATGAGACAAATGACGATCTCAGGTTGACAGACTAACTTGTATTCATGTCACCTGAGAACCGCTATTTGACAATAGGTATAATACCATTTAGTATGTTCCCGGCGAGTCCGTCCAGTGTAACTCATAACCCAATGAGCACTGTATACTATCTTAGGTGACCAACTAACACCAATGGCTTGTGAGACCGTCCACTGCCCCTCGTCGCGGTCTCGAAAAGTATACACTAATATACTCCGGAGTTTCGATGCCTGATTGATGTGTTTTAAAGAATTGTGTTCAATATAGTAACCGCAATCAGGACGGTGTCGCTATTAGCTAGCCGCGATGAGTACGGGTCGTCTGCAGGGAAACGTGAACCTTTTTCTTACTTTAGACGAGTTGATGGAAGAAGAATGATTGGTTGTAGTTACGGATATACTACTGTTTCCCCAATAAAAGAGCAAAGCTCTGTTCAAAATTTAAGAGGCAGCGCCTCACGTGCCTTCCACGAGGGCGCCAGCACCAGAGTTAAAAACTCTTATATCGACGTCGCACGTGCTCCTCACGTGGGTGCTAATGTGCAAAGCACATAAAGGAATTAAAACTTTAATTAGCGCCCACGTGCACAACACATGAGCACCGGCGTCCAGGTAGAATTAAATTCTACTCTCTGTTAAACAGAGCCGTTGGATCAAAGATCCAACGGAGATGATAAATCATCAAGACTCAAAATTAAAATTCTGTTGAGACAAAGTATTCCTCAAATCTTTTTAAAAGAAGAAAGATACCTTCGGTTGGATCATAGAATAAAATTCTATGCTTTCTGTATAACAAAGGACCATTGGATTAAAAATCCAACGGTGATTAAAAAATCACCGTTTTGCAGAATAAATTATGTGCAAGGGAAAATATTTCCCCAATCTTGTTCTGTAAAACAGAAGCCCTTAGATCAAAAACCCAACGGTGAGTAAAAATCCCCAAATCAATTAGGATCTCTTAATGAGAGATTTCCTCAAAAAAAACTAATTAACCAACTTTCCTCTAGTGTATAAAGGACCGAAGACTTCAAGTCTGAAGAGAGGAAGCCCGCCATAAGCTTTTAAAAAAAGAAGAAGAGAGCTTCAAAAAGAAACAGAGAAGAAGATCTCCCTCCTCAAAAAACTCTAGGTAAATAAGAAGAACAAAGATCATCTCGTTTACATATCTAAGGGTTTAATCCTTTAAAAAAAAGAACTTAGTTCTTTCTCTAGATCTGAGATCCACAAGACACGTCTCTCACAAGTTGAGAATTTAATTCCATCGGGAGGAACTTATTCTTGAGAGAAATCTGGTCCTCATAAAAGAAAGAACCCAGCTCCCAGCGCCTCACGTGGGCGCCACATAGGAGAGTGCTTAGCACTCAATGAGCGGCGCTCAACGTCCAGCGCCTCACGTGCCCCTCACGTGGGCGCCACAAAGGAGAGTGCTTAGCACTCAATGAGCTGCGACCATTGCCTCAGTGGGTGCCGCAGAATGGAAGAGTGCTTAGCACTCACTAGGCAGCGCCTAGCGCCTCACGTGCTTCACATGCGGGCGCCATAAAGAGTGTCTAGCACTCCATACAAAGACAAAAAGGGGTAAAGTGTTTAACACTTATTGGGCAATCCCCATGACTGAGAGCCCACATGGTTATACGTGAGCGTCAGAACTTATATAAATGCCCAACCCTTTTACAAAAAGGGGACTGATCAAACAGAGCACAAACAAGTGTTTGGCACTTAATGGACCAAGCTCAAATTGGCAAGGTCCCCTGAGGATAAAACCTCCCTGATTCAGATCAACTGAGCCCATGTGTTCATGATTTCCCAAACTGATCTTAGTCCCAAATACGACTATTGATCTTCCAACTAATGATATCCAAAACGATACCCATCCCATATCCTCTCGAGGAAATTTTAGTCTCAAAATATGACTAATGATTTCCGGGTTTACCATTAACTCCTTTTTCCCTCAAATATGGGAATTGGTTCAAGGATACATCTCTCCACACCTCTGATCCACGTCGCTGTAATTCCTCAACGTCTTCAGAGAGGTGGCGGGTCCCAACAACCAACGGCTTTTTGGTGCACTTCCAAACTGATGTGCACACCTCAAATCAGACCACACCCCAAACTGGGTGCATCCCAAATCATCGTTGTTCATCCTGTCATGTAACAAATACACGTGCGAGCAAGATAGACAACGGACCGAGACGTCCTTAAATTAAAATCTCACCTCTAAAATGGTGATCAACGGACCGAAACATTCTTAAACTAAAACCTCACCTCCAAAATGGTGATCAAAAGACCGAGATGTTCTCAAACTAGAACTTCGCCTCCAAAATGGCGATCAACGGACCGAGACATCCTTAAATTCGCCTCCAAAATGGCGATAACGGACCGAAATGTCCTTAAACTAATCTTCGCCTCCAAAATGGCGATAACGGACCGAAATGTTCTTAAACTAATATTCGCCTCCTAAATGGCGATAATTGACCGAAATGTCCTTAAACTAATATTCGCCTCCAAAATAGCGATAATTAACCAAACGTCCTTAAACTAAAACAATAGAGCCCAAATGCTCTTTTGTTGGATCTGAAACAAAAATGATCCTAAAATCTTGTTAAGTGGATCTTAGTCTTAAATTGGACTAACGTGTCCTTAACAAAAACAAATCGACCCCCAAATGCTCACATACATTTAAGTTGATCTTAATCTCAAAATAGATTAATGGTCCTTAAATAAAAACCCAAATCTAAAAATATACGGATTTGGACTAATTCACGCCCTACGGGCAACGGCATAAATTAGTCTCCGTATACAATCCATGGGCAACCAAAATAAATAAAAACACACACGACACGAAGCGAACCTCCGGAGTAGGAGAAAGTGGTTATCGCGATGCGGTAATATAATTAACTGCAGGGTCTTGCGCCTGCAGGGAAGAGCGTCCCCACAATCAAAAAACCCTCGCAAACGAGGGGTAATCTGACGAAGTCTGCTACAACGGCCGCATCCGTCCAAACCTCCGATATACGGTGCCAAAAATCAACTTGGTATCTTCGGAAAGGTAGACAGATAAATACAAATAGTATCTGCCCCTAAAATTCAGACCGGACGTCCTAACGTCCCGGTCGTGTTTTTCGGCAGTGAACAACTACGGATGTAAGATTTATGAAGAAGAGACTTGTAGGGTTCATATGAATTAGTAGTAATGGATGACTAATTAAAAATGACTCCTTTTATATTTTAATAGTTTAAAACTAGATCGATAGTGATGAATGTAGATTAGGATTCTTTTGGAAGAAACTAGGGTTTTCCCACTCCTAACCCTTGTCCTTGCATTGATCTCTATTCATGTCCAGCCCCTAACAAAACAAGTGTTAATCAGATATCGAATCGTGGTCGAGACTAGCAATAAATTGGTAGCGCGACCGATAAAGATGTTAACATTTGTTTTGCTAAAATTTATAGACTTTAAAATGTATAAAAGGAGTTAAATGATTTTATTATCCATTGATCTACCCTAACCTACGAACCCTAGCAAGCTAGGATTACTCATGCATGGTTGGAGAAGAAAGGATGAAGAATGAGATCATAATTTAAGATGCAGAAATTAAGTGCAGAAAGTAAGTGCAGAAATTAATTACGAAAAGACTAATAAAAACTCTACCTTTATTAATCAACTATATCATGTACAAATCCTTTTAAAGTAGAGTACAAGAACCTTAGTTTTTGCTCTCGATCTCTATCTTGTTGGAAGTAGATGAACAGCTGATGATCAACTCGGATGCGTGGATCGTCTCGGATCTCTTGATCTCTTCGGTTGATGATTTTAGATGTGAAGCTCTCGGTCTTTTAAATAGTCATAGAAACTAGAAACCCTAGTTACTAGATGTGATCATATGCTGTTACAATCACATCTACCAAATCTCTCATCCTACGGCTATAATAATGTCGCGGATCCGCCGCAAATAACGCATTTGGCCGCTAAACCGCGGCGGTTTAGTGGAATCATGGCTTAAGATTTCTTGTGGTCTCTGGTGTTGACATGTGGAGATCATTTAGATGTCTATATTCTTCAAATCTTATTCAGAGTCTCTGCCGTTGCTAAATCTTGTGATTTGCTTCAATATTTCGGCAAATTTGATTCCGACATCTCGGATCTCTTGGATTCCAACCTGAGCTAATCTGTACAATATCCCAAATCAAAGTGTTAGTTGTATTTAGTATTTTTGAGATATTATCCTAACCATTTTATATGATATTATATGTTAAGAATATTGATTATAAATATTTGATATGATATGTATATTTTAATTACTTATATTTCATATAAATATTATATGCATGTATTTTCCCTCATTATGTTAATTATAATGTAGAAATATATGATAATAAACTTTTTACACATAAACCCTCATATATTCTATAATTACAATAAACACCATTTAGTACTTAACAATAGTGGGGAAAATAATCATTCAAATGTGCAATATTTTTGACTAATCAATACCCAGTCTCAATACTCCCTTGATTAGAGACATTTAAGGATGTGCTTATAGACCACCTAGCTCCCACGTATATGACCGCCATCATAATACTGGTAGTCAAGCAAGAATCTTATGGGCTCTATTAACATGTAATAGTGATCTGTAATACCACATAATACATGTACATGATGATACGGTCAAAGCAGATAGCATACCATCATCTCGAGTAAGACTGTTCTACCCGTATAGGTTCTCCCTCAATCATCACAATCGTCTGCCTGCGATTACAACAATTGACTTGAGGGCACTCTAGCCAACAATCTCCCACTTGCACTTAAGACTAATTATTACGGTGTCGCATACTCACAGCCCCTGTGATACCAAACACCCAACTTCTCTACTAATCAGTCTCGCAAAGTATGTTTGCGAAACTATCGTATTTAAGAAATAGCCTCAGTGAGTAGATCCGCTTTAATGTTTCTATCTTTATCTCTCTATATCTCAACTTCGCGGAAAAACGACTATCTCCCGAAATGAGCGATACCTGTGTTAGAACTTGTCTGGATATCTGATAAGACCAAGTTCATAAATGAACTCCAAATCTAACAAACTTCTTAGACTGTATTCTCAACTGAATTTAATCAGTATCATGCGCCATGCCTTCCTCAGTATCTGCTTAGACCCCATGTCCAACATATTGCCTGTAAGAAGAGGGTAAACTTTAACTCTGATAGTCACTCTGTCATCCGTGTCACCTTGGAAGCCTGAAATGATAACCGCCTCCTGAAGGAGGCTGCTGTTACCATTTACCAAGAACATCCACTTATGTTCATAACTGCTTCCTAATGTTTCTCCAGGATTGGATTAATATATGTTTATTGCAGCTAGTGCAAAAGCAATATCTGGTGTGGTACTTGACATCTCATGATTGACTCAATTGTCTAAGCAAGTGATATGTCAATCATGCAAATCCCTTTTCTCATCAGTCTAGAAGACATCTCTTTAGAGAGGGTGACTCCATCACCTGCGGGTGCACCACCACGCCAGGAGTCGTCCATTCTAAAAAACTTTAGAATAGTGTCAAAGTACCCGAATTGGGACACTTTCCAAATCTAGATCTAAAACCATAGATCTAGTCACCAGAATCCCTGATATTTTGTCCAGATCCTACGTGGAGAAACACCTTATGACAACCATAGTTTAACCGATCGTAGTATAGGAACATCACTTCCCATCAAGGAACACGTCATCCAAATACCATGGCATAACTCCAAACTACCTTCTTACCAGATACATCTGTTGTTCTGATGAAGTAAAACTCTATGATTGTTACTTCAAAAATAGAAGATCTTTCTCCGCTATACTTGCTTTAATTTATAAATATACATAATCTACTGGCCCAGCACGCTTCCGCTGCTCCCACTGACTACAACAACTCTCTGACAGAGTCATATACACATGCACTGTTGGTTATATGTATGCCCTAGAGGCCATTACTGTACATTGGATGTATATTGCAATGGATGCTGGGACATATATAGGGAGGACTTTCTTGCTCGACATGATAGTATGCTATCTGGTTACTCTTTACTTTAACGTGTACACTGATTGTCTCTCTGTTACATGTTGGTAAAGCCCTTAGGATGTGTACTTGACTACCTGGACTATGATGCAGATCATACTGGTGGAGACATGGTAGTCCATAAGTACATCCTTCAAAATCCCTAGTCGTGGGTGTATCGAGACGGGGCATCGATATACCAGAGTAGACTAGCGTATACCTTCTCGACCCATACAGATGGGCGATGGATGATCCCATATCCATTGGTGTTTGACATCGGAGATGATATACGGGTGCTCAGTGGAGACTGGGTACACTGGACGGACTCGCCGAGAACTCCCAGATGGTATTATACCTTACGTCAGATGGCAGTTCTCTGGTGACACTGGTACAGAGTAGTCTGTTGACCCGAGATCGTCATAGAGTCTTGTGTGGTTCCCACTGTGCTTTGATTTCCACCTTACCGCGTCCAAGAGGGCGTGCAAAACAGTGGCTTTTGGGTACAGTCCCGAATCACATGGAGGCAATGAGCGATAGGAGGGGATTCGTCTCTCCCGGTATAGGGAGTTGATGTTGCGCTGTGTTCGATTAGCTATAACCGGAAATCCCTGGCCAGGGTTGCTGAGATTTACTGGTAAGTGTTACCAGTAGTTTCTAGAACTGTTATAGACCTCATATCGACACGACTTATCGAGCTGTTGGGGTCTGACGTTTACCACCCCTAGGCGAGATATGCGACATATCAGACGACGAGACCGGACTGTACGGTAAGTGTTACTGGTTGGATTCACAGGAGTATGAGCGGGCTTGCTCGTCGATCTTCTGATCGCTCAATACCCGGGTGGCCGTTACGTTTAGCAGACCGCTTGCGGCTTGTGGGTGTTTGATATGATCATCACCTGCTGCCGCCGTATTGACGAGTCTTTAGAGTCCTACACAGAGGTTTCCTGGCTCAAGCGAAACGAAATAGGAGCGCATATGAGATATGTGCGGGACCGAGAATAATGCGTGTATGTGATACCGTATTCCATTCTCGCGATGAATGTATCGAATGGTTGTATGTGATATAACCTAGTTATCGAATCAACGATTGATTCGATAAGCCGATACATTAAATATTAGTCGGTTATATGCGATATGACCGGATCGTTAAATCAAGTGTTGATTTAATGATTTAATGCATAATTATATATTTGATATATTACTTTGCATTAACTAGTATTGGTTCACTTTAAATGGATTTTCTCACTTGTTGTGCACATTGTATATGTGATATATTTTTTGTGCACTTGATTGTATCATGTTTGATGATACATGTTAGTTTGGGTGTATGTTTGGTTTAAACCATGGTTGGTTAATGGTTAGGGTTTCACTTGATTTATTTGATTATTTATTTATTTATTCATTCATTTTAGCAAAGGGAAAAATGGTGGCTTTCTTTGTTTGCTTGTTGAAGCTTCTTGAAGCTTTGAACAAGTCCACCATCTTTGTCTCATGCTTAACCCTAACCATTCAACCTAACCATGATTTATTCTCTACACCTAACTATGGTTACCATTATAATAAGTATCATATTATTTCTTATTTTAGAAACACTTATGATATTATCATCTTCTTCTTCTTCTTCTTCTGCATGAAGAAAAGCTTGCTATCAACAATGGCAACTTGAGAAAATGAGTGAGAAATCCAATTCTAAAGTGAACCCACCTCCTATTTCTTCATCCTGTACCTCTTGCCAAGTAGTATAGGGTGTTTTCTTCACAAGTTTCATGACTTGGTGAAGTGGGAGCTTGATCTAGTGATGCCTCGACGTAGATCATCTTCGGCATCGAAGCCGACGACCAAGCCCGCCCATTTCTCCGATGAAGCCGATGCTAGAGTCCGGGATGCGATTTGTAAAGCGAGGGGACTTCATCACGGAGCTATGGAGATGGAGAACCGGATCTACAAAGGTTGTATTTCCGTTCACTTAGTTAAGTTGTTAACTAGTTGCATCTTTCGCCTAAAATTCTAGTTAACGATCCGTATTAGGGTTTCTCGGCACTTGTAAAATTTGAAATTGGCATGGTTGATGCCTTATGAGAGCTCATTAGGGTGCCTAGGAACCCTACAGTGGTATCAGAGCCTAGCTAGAGCCTTAGGCGATGCTTAGACGACGTTTGAAACCCGATCGAACCGAAACCCTAAAAACCAAATTGCTCTCTGGACTTTTTTCAAAAACTGGGTTTTTTCGATATTAAAAATGCTTTAAAAATTCAGCAGGGAAATCTAAGAATTACGGTGCAAAATTTTCCAAACGAAGAGTCTAAAGTGCGGCGGAACCGCGGGAGAAGCCTAGCTTATGCGGCGGTTCCGCGGCCATCTTCTGACGTCAGGCTTCCAAATTTGCACAGTAATTCCTATTTTATTATGCTGAGTTTTCTGGGAATTTTTAATTTGAATCAAGAGTTGAGTATTCTGGGGTTGCATTGAAAATCGTCGTTTCGATCGGATTATCAAGTTTTGTCTATGTGGTTTTTCCGGATAATTTTCGAATATGTTAAAAAGTTCGACCGGATATAAATACCCAACTTTTCCCCTGCCGAAAATTTCCAAGTGTTGGATTTTTCTGTGGTTTAAAGACGTTCTGAGTAGTGCAAGTAACGCGATGGTCCCTCTAGAAGACAACAAACCTTAACTCGATTATGTGACCGTCTTGAACTGCCCTTTGAACCTTCGGGTTTGGGGCAGTACGGCGTGCCACATGTGAGGCGTTGGCTTGACCCTTCTACGGCTGGACCGTTGGTACTGAGGCATGAAGTGAATGTCTTTGAACCTAATTCATGTGTTGAACGGTTTCGGGAAAACTTGGGTGTTCGAATGTTCGATCGGAAAGTTTGATATTTTCTATTTATCCGGAATGGGATACAATAATTGGAATTCACAAACAGTAATGAGATAACTGAATAAATGTTATAAATCTAGCGGTTTAGTCTCATTTGATATTGAAAAGAGTTTTCGATAATGGGACTAAAATGCGGGGTTTATAATTGTTAGGCATGTGATGTCTAAGTATTTCATTTGATTAGGCATGCGATGTCTAAAGAGGTTGCGAATTCCAACTGTTGTAGTTTTATACTTTCTTTTCTGTGACCGTAAGTGTAATATGTGATATCGCCGGTTTCGTTGCTATATGTCAACGTCAATTGGGATATGCATACTTACTTACGTTGATGACATGTGATGTTATGTGTTGCTGGATATGTTATATTGGATCGTCGTGTTTGAATAGCCGGGGGTTTTTATGTGAGATGAGTGTTTTCATTTTCATTCATGTAAAAACTTGTATGTAATATTCTTTTATTGGGACACTTCCAGGTTGCGGAAGATGTCACCCTTTGTATATTATTTTCTTTTCCGCACTAGGATAGACCCAAGGAGGGGAGCACAAGTAACCGGGTTCTGGAGTCCAGTGGGAGACCAACTCGAGGAGTCGAGTCCGGGTCTCCTAACTCTGGAATTGGTAGGGTTGCTTGCCGCTCTCGTAGGGGTCTAGGGGTGTGGGTTTGGCTATTCATCGCGACCGTGGAATCCGTGTTTTATACTGGCTCGTATTGAAAACACGGACGTCCTAGTATATCCAATATTTCATATGTTTCTTCTGCTGCGATATCTATGATGTGATCATGTGATATGTTCTGTGATGGATACCTTATATAGTATATATGATATATTATATAGATGTTACTTATGTTTTACACCCGCGCTAGCCCTGCCCTGCTCTGCCGTTAGTTACCTAACCTAACGGTGCACGAGGGGACATCGAGGCGAATGCGGATGGCATAAGTGTACGTCGTATTTATCTGTGATGTTTAGGTACTAAAATGATGGGACTTCATTAATATGATTAATGAAATAAAAAGAAACCTAAGATGTTGTAGAATCGAATTTCAAAAAACTAAAACAGGTAGCTACAGTTCTTGCTTTGCACAGCGGTATATGTGATATATCCTGCACCTTATTCGATGAGGAAAGGACCGAGATCCCTTCACCGGGAGTGACTCCTTTAGCAATAACTGGCAGATGCTACACACTCGGTTTGTCTTTTGATTGCTTTTAAGAGTTTTTGCTTTAAACAGTGATATATATGATATATCCCGCACCTCATTCGAGGAGGAAAGGACCGACGATCCCTTCACCGGGAGTGACTCCTTTAGCAAAACTAGAAAAGCTTCAAAAACACTCCATTTCAAAAACATTCGATCCTACAACGATATCAAGTTCATTACGCAATAGGTTTTCAGAAAAACCTGTCGTAGCCCTCCGTCATTTCAGATAAGTGCTAGTTAGTATTCGTGCTACATTTGTTGGCATGCGTCAAGGCGTAGTGTGCGGTAGCTAACTAGTATTTATCTGCTTATGCATATGATGCAGATTGGATTAGGGTAGTCGTGCGACTTTGTTGGCCTGCGTCAAGGGTCGTGCGGGTGGGTTTAATTCAATCAGGAAATGACGGGTTGAACTTGACTAGCGCACTATGGTTTGTTGGCCTGCGTCAAGGTCATAGGACGCTAGGGGCAAAATTATCGGGAATTTCAAGTGTTGAAATTTGCAATGAGATTGCATACCTTCTATGAGATAGTTGGATCCCGATACCCGCTGCGAGTAATTGTTACTCCTGGGAGAGTTTTATACATTACAATTAGCCGATCAAGTAGGTGTCTAGAAAGGTGTTAACGAGGTTACGCCTCTGGGAAAACGAGGTTTACATTAATTAGGTTCGTGCGAAAGCACGGGGGACCTCCCTCAAAGTACCGACACTGGCCTGGCTGAAAGATTGGCGAACTTGTAGTGTGTAATTAATCCCGGCTAGTCTTTCCTTTTAGGGTTTGAAGGAAGATTTGACAAAAACAGTGGGAGCCATCCTAATTAGATAAAATAATAACCAATCTATTCTTGCAAGAGCGCACGCTGAGTGTTTTCTTCTCTCTCTCTCCAGGTAGCGACCATATCACGCCTTAATCAAGATAATAATACGGAATATTGACTGAACCCGCTTGTTATACTGAGCTAGGAAACGTTGGTCCCACTCCAACTTATAATTGTTATAAGACAGAGCAGGAAATTGGGGATTACCAGAATTCCCGTGCCGCCCAAACGAAGAGAGTGCATGCTGATGCATCATCTTCGGGTGTGTTCGTTACAAAGAACTGTTTCTCAGTATCCTCCGCATCCTGGGTATATGATACCGGATCAGGATCCCAGATATGTAATCTGTTACATAGGGCTGCAAAAAGGTAGAAAAACTGAGAACGGGTGATAAGTTTCATGAGGCAGAAAACGGGGCAAGTGTTGCAGCCAAGTCTGTTGGTCACTGTCACCCTGTATTCCAAATACATTGATTCTGAACGAATGTTATTAGATACCGAACCTGATATACAAAATCATATCACTCTCTTTATTAGTAAAGAAATGATAAAATTTTGTATTGTTGGATAATGTTTTGAACATTTCCTATATCAAAAGTTGATCGGTTCAGGCACGTTATCTAAAAGCATTGATGTTCTAAATCAAACTACAGTTCTTTAGTATACGGAACACACAAAAGAGGAAGAGTTCAGAAATGAACAAATCCTTCTTGAGGCATTGTAAACTAGGTCATATCAATGCGATCCGACTGGCTGAAGTTACATATAGATGCATATTTAAATCAGTTTGAATTTACATCTTGTGAAACTTGCCAGTCATGTCACAGAGATAAGATGACCATAGCTCCCTTTACTGGAAACAGAGAAAGAGTTAGTGAACTCTTGGGATGATACATGTTGATGTATGTAAGGTCCCCTGACTACACATGCCAAGACCGGTTCCTTGTACTTCATTACATTCTCTGATAATCTCTTTAGATTCAGACATATGTTCCTGTTGAAACACAAGTCCGAACCTTTTGAGATATTCACAGAATATAAGTTAGAAGTAGAGAACCAAAACGGGTATAAGTATTATGTCCTTTGATGAGATCAAGGAGGAGAATACTTGAGCACGAAATTCTTGGACTTTTCTAAAGGAGAATGAGATTCTCTCTCAGCATTACTCCTCCGTATACACCATAGCACGATGGTATATCGGGGCGGAGCAATAGCACCTTATTCGATATGGTGTGCTCTATGATGAGTACTACTGAGTTACCTGTTTCCTTTTGGGAGTTATGCACTTGAGAAGCTGCATACCTATTGAATAGGGTTCAAATCAAATCTGTTGCCTACCTTTTCATATGTGATATGGAAAGGGAAGAGCCCATATCTTAAGATGGTTAAGATTCGGGGTTGTCCAGCCTATGTCTAAAAGCAAAATCCGGACAAGCTCGAGGCAAGGTCTGTAATGTAGAACTGGAAAGGTTCCAGCTATACAAACTACAGCAGATGATTTGATAAAACCAAAGGATTCAATAGTTACCAACGAACCTCAGCCTCTCCGCCGATCTAGTAGGGTTTCTCACCCGCCTGAGAGATACTTCGGTTACTCTATGACAGTGGGAGCGAGGATTGCATCATGAGATGATGACCCAACTAGTTTCGAGCTGGCCATCAGGAGTGGGACTCTGTAAGAATGGCTGGATGCTTAGCGATCTGAGATGGAATCCATGTACACCAACAAAGTATGGACTTTGGTTGCTATATCTGAAGGGTTAAATCCCCATCGGGAGCAAGTATATCTTGAGAAGATTACTTGGTGTAGATGGAAAAGTTGAGACTTTCAAAGCTAGACTTATTAAAGCTTTTTCGTCATCGACCAGGCATGGATAATGATGAAACCTTTTCAAGTGGCTATGCTTAAGTCCATTCAGATCCTACTTGCCACGGCTACATACCATGACTACGATATCTGGCGGTTGGGTGCCATGACTGCTTTTCTAAATGATGTTTTAGAAGAGAACGTCTATAAGTACACAGCCAGAGGGCTTCGTAGACAGTGGGAGCAGCGGAAACGTGTACAAGATGCTTTATAGGATAAAGCAGGTATCGCGGAGTTGGAACATCTATTTTGATGTGTTAGTCAAAGAGTTTGACATCATCAAAATGGTAGATGAACCTTGTATAAACAAAAAGGTAGTAGGGAGTATAGTGACGATCCTCGTAGAGTACGTGGATGACATGCTCTTGATAGGGAAGAAGTTTCCTATACTACGCTCGGTCAATCTCCGCTTATCACAATAATTCTCCATAAAGGATCAAAGTGATACCTCCTAAATCCTGGGTTTTGGATCTATGAGATAGATCCGATTGGATGTTAGGATTCTCACTAGTTGTAGTGAGATGGTATAAATCGATCCTGGGGAGAATCACTGGAAGGGTTCCAGGGTGATAAGGACGACTGAAAGTCAGTCACAGGCATTGTCTTTACCCTCAGTAAAGGGACGGTATGATGGAAGGGTTCCAAGCAAGATACCGTGGCATACTAGACGATAAAGGCTCGATACATCGCTACTTAAGATGCTACCAAAGAGGCAGTCTGGATGTATAATTGTTCATGAGATGAACTTAGTTCCTCCCATTGTGAGACAATAGAGTTGTGGCTTATGCCAAGGAACGTCCGTCCCATCAGTGATCCAGACATATTCTAAGGCAGTACCACCTGATCATGGAGATGGTTGATCTCCAGGGTGATCGAGGTTAGGAGAGTAGACGCAGAGGACAACACGGCAGATCCACTCACAAAGGCCTTTTCCCAGAGAGAGACTTTTATGGGATGGTTGAGTATGAGATACTACAACCACTGCTATCAGATGGCCCTAGTGAAAGTGGGAGATTGTTGGTTATATGTATGCCCTAGAGGCCATTACTGTACATTGGATGTATATTGCAATGGATGCTGGGACATATATAGGGAGGACTTTCTTGCTCGACATGATAGTATGCTATCTGGTTACTCTTTACTTTAACGTGTACACTGATTGTCTCTCTGTTACATGTTGGTAAAGCCCTTAGGATGTGTACTTGACTACCTGGACTATGATGCAGATCATACTGGTGGAGACATGGTAGTCCATAAGTACATCCTTCAAAATCCCTAGTCGTGGGTGTATCGAGACGGGGCATCGATATACCAGAGTAGACTAGCGTATACCTTCTCGACCCATACAGATGGGCGATGGATGATCCCATATCCATTGGTGTTTGACATCGGAGATGATATACGGGTGCTCAGTGGAGACTGGGTACACTGGACGGACTCGCCGAGAACTCCCAGATGGTATTATACCTTACGTCAGATGGCAGTTCTCTGGTGACACTGGTACAGAGTAGTCTGTTGACCCGAGATCGTCATAGAGTCTTGTGTGGTTCCCACTGTGCTTTGATTTCCACCTTACCGCGTCCAAGAGGGCGTGCAAAACAGTGGCTTTTGGGTACAGTCCCGAATCACATGGAGGCAATGAGCGATAGGAGGGGATTCGTCTCTCCCGGTATAGGGAGTTGATGTTGCGCTGTGTTCGATTAGCTATAACCGGAAATCCCTGGCCAGGGTTGCTGAGATTTACTGGTAAGTGTTACCAGTAGTTTCTAGAACTGTTATAGACCTCATATCGACACGACTTATCGAGCTGTTGGGGTCTGACGTTTACCACCCCTAGGCGAGATATGCGACATATCAGACGACGAGACCGGACTGTACGGTAAGTGTTACTGGTTGGATTCACAGGAGTATGAGCGGGCTTGCTCGTCGATCTTCTGATCGCTCAATACCCGGGTGGCCGTTACGTTTAGCAGACCGCTTGCGGCTTGTGGGTGTTTGATATGATCATCACCTGCTGCCGGCGTATTGACGAGTCTTTAGAGTCCTACACAGAGGTTTCCTGGCTCAAGCGAAACGAAATAGGAGCGCATATGAGATATGTGCGGGACCGAGAATAATGCGTGTATGTGATACCGTATTCCATTCTCGCGATGAATGTATCGAATGGTTGTATGTGATATAACCTAGTTATCGAATCAACGATTGATTCGATAAGCCGATACATTAAATATTAGTCGGTTATATGCGATATGACCGGGTCGTTAAATCAAGTGTTGATTTAATGATTTAATGCATAATTATATATTTGATATATTACTTTGCATTAACTAGTATTGGTTCACTTTAAATGGATTTTCTCACTTGTTGTGCACATTGTATATGTGATATATTTTTTGTGCACTTGATTGTATCATGTTTGATGATACATGTTAGTTTGGGTGTATGTTTGGTTTAAACCATGGTTGGTTAATGGTTAGGGTTTCACTTGATTTATTTGCTTATTTATTTATTTATTCATTCATTTTGGCAAAGGGAAAAATGGTGGCTTTCTTTGTTTGCTTGTTGAAGCTTCTTAAAGCTTTGAACAAGTCCACCATCTTTGTCTCATGCTTAACCCTAACCATTCAACCTAACCATGATTTATTCTCTACACCTAACTATGGTTACCATTATGATAAGTATCATATTATTTCTTATTTTAGAAACACTTATGATATTATCATCTTCTTCTTCTTCTTCTTCTGCATGAAGAAAAGCTTGCTATCAACAATGGCAACTTGAGAAAATGAGTGAGAAATCCAATTCTAAAGTGAACCCACCTCCTATTTCTTCATCCTGTACCTCTTGCCAAGTAGTATAGGGTGTTTTCTTCATAAGTTTCATGACTTGGTGAAGTGGGAGCTTGATCTAGTGATGCCTCGACGTAGATCATCTTCGGCATCGAAGCCGACGACCAAGCCCGTCCATTTCTCCGATGAAGCCGATGCTAGAGTCCGGGATGCGATTTGTAAAGCGAGGGGACTTCATCACGGAGCTATGGAGATGGAGAACCGGATCTACAAAGGTTGTATTTCCGTTCACTTAGTTAAGTTGTTAACTAGTTGCATCTTTCGCCTAAAATTCTAGTTAACGATCTGTATTAGGGTTTCTCGGCACTTGTAAAATTTGAAATTGGCATGGTGATGCCTAGTGAGACCTCATTAGGGTGCCTAGGAACCCTACATGCACTTCTAAAGCAAATTTAGAATGACGTTATAGTCGTCCACCTTGCCAGATCCCATAGTCTAGGATAGCAGTAGTGACAAGTTTGGGTCATCAAAACCTCCATGTCATCGTCTTTGAAGAGACCGAAGTACCTCTCGGGTGGCTGAGATTAACCACCAAATCTACGGAGTGGTTAATGGATTGTCAGATCTAATTGAATGCTTAGGTTCTACCAAATTTTCAGTAATCGTTTATGGTTCTGCAATCACTTACAGTTCTACCGTACTTCCACTAATATTTTCTGAAAAGAATTCATTTTACTAAAATGGGTGGCGAGTCAAGAACAATATAACTATTGATCCTCTAAATGGTAGAATGTTAACCCCCGTCAAAGCCCGGGATAACCCACAAACTGCCATTGCTAAAACGTGCCTTGAGTTTATCCGGATTCTGATTTTAAGCATAAGCTGGACAGCTCCTTATACCTTAACATTGTTAAGATATGAATCCATTCTATATCCAATATAGAAACAAAAGCACTAATTTAATTTGAACCAGATTCAAAAAACATGCGGCTATTTCCAGTGCATATCGACTAGATAGAAGAAGGCCATGCAGCATTATTCATCAAGGAGCGCACCCATGGATGAGTAACCTGAGAGAGAAACAAGTTCTCAAATATATTACTTACGATGGAATACCTAACATAAGTATTTACATCTTCGATCACCTCGAAAAATCTTGATATTTCCAACGAATGGTTCTCTACTTTATTCTTTTACCTATAACTTCTCAAAATTTGGATCTTGTATTTCAACGAAATACCTGTCTAAAATCAGAGAAGTCATAAGTAAACGGAATATAGTACGAGTATCAACCCCTTGTCCTAATGGATATCGGACAACATACAATACTTTGTATAAGTCCTCTGAGTTTAATAACTCAAACCTTGTGTGTCGTAAGTTAAAAACTGTATTATGGTTAAGAAGAATTACACTGTTATTAAATGCACCTTACCTAATCATCAACCGATAGAGGTAAATGTTATAAACATAATTTCAAAAAGTTATATCTCACTTTATAAAATAAACGTACAGATATATCGATTTGAAACTGGTGCATAACAATGGATATTCAAAACCAAATATTTGTCATTAGGCAAAACCTAGGTGATTTCCTCAAATATCACCAATTACAAAGAATTCTGATATTGAGCATTTAATCACACAATTCCCAATATTCTACTCCCACTCATCATCTGTAATGCCATACAGATATGAGAATCAAGTCTGGTAAATACATACCTTGGAGTCAGAATCTAATTGGGAAAGTAGTTTTCAATTAACCCCGCACAGTAAAACTGAAACATGAAAATGTTTCGAGGGAGTGGCCGGATATTCCTAGTAATGCCACTTCCACTATCCAGATTCATGATAATAGTCGCAATTTTCTTTGCTCTCACTTCAATCCCTTTATATGTCTCTACATCTTACCTTCTGTACACCATACTTAGGCTAATTGGTTTTCTTCTTTCTTTACCTTTCGGTACCTGCCTAAGGTTTGGAAGAATACTATCCAATAAGCATAATAGGTGTACTCTCTTAATACTATGAGCCCTCGCAACCTGAGAGAAAGTAAAGAGAAAAGACAACCGAATAATCCTATTCAATTTCTCCAGAACCGGAATCCATTCTCGAACTGAAACAAGTTTCTTCGAGTTCATATGTAACTATATGATAGCATACCTAAGCAATATGGATCTTCATAGTGATACGAAGTGTTCTGAAGAAATGCAAAGGGGATGTAGGAGTGGCAGTGATATATGCGACTTTGTCGTGAATCATGACAATCCAAAACCAAAGTACGTAAGAACGTTCGGTTAACTTGGTTCTTGAGTTTTAGTTTAAAGTCAGGTCATGGTCGCTACCAGAAAGAGAGAGAGAGAGAGAGAGAGAAGAAACACTCAGCGTGCACTCTAATCTAGATTAGAATGGTTAATCACTTTATCTAATCAGGATGACTCCCACTATTTCCTCGAATTCTCCTTCAAACCCTAAAAGGAGAATTAGTCGGGATCATCTGAAAATCATCATAGGAGTAACACCTACTCATCAGTAGGAATCGGGGCCCAACTATCATCGCGTGATAACTTGATGGAAGCTACTCAAGTCACCACACTCCAAAAGTTATGTACATATTTGGCAAATTTCCTTTATATTTGAAACTCTCGATATGGTTTTTGCCCTAAGTGTCTTATGGCCTTAACGGATGCCAACAAATCATAAGTCGCAAGTCAAGTTATACCCGTTATTGTCTTGATTAATCTAGACCCATCCGTACTCACCCTTGACGGATGCCAACAAGGCTGTACGACTGTCCTAGATTAATGAATCTCTATGCTGCAGAAAAGTAACACGTAGCTACCGCACACTATGCCTTAACGGATGCCAACAAACATAGCACGAATATTAGGCGATACCTATCTAAAATTACAGAGGGCTACGGCTGGTTTTTGGCGAAAAACCTTTAACGTAATGAACTCGATATCGTTGAAGGAACTCAATTTTGAAAAGGAGTGGTTTAAGATCCGCAATTTTAAAACGACTGGTTTTGTAGAAAATCGATGGTTTTGAAGAAAACCGAGTAGTTTATAGTCACGTAAACTTTTGCCAAAGAGGTCACTCCCTGTGAAGGGATCTAGGCTCTTTCCTCATCGAATGAGGTGCAGAATATTCCTAACTGAATACCTTGACGCAAAGCAAAAGGAAACGCCTATAGTTTTCAAAAATTTGTTCGAACAACATCATTTAGGTTTGTTTTCCTTGCATTAATCAGAATTAATGCAATCCCATCAATTATTATATCATGCCAGAAAGAAACGAAAATAGGCACGCACATATATGCCATCCGCATTCGCCACTGGGCCCCGTATCTTCACCGTAAGATTACTTAACTTACAGCAGGGCGATAGGACTAGCGCGGATGCAAAACATATATAGTGTCTGCTAAATATATATATAATATATGTGAACATTCGTCTCACGCATGATATCAAGTAACATCACAAAAGCATCACAGCAGAAGCACGGAAGCAAACACAATATGGAAATGTGGATAATCTACGAAAAGAACATTTCAATAGAGCCAAATATGAAATGCAATTTTCCTGGTCGTGTGGATAGCCCGTAGTATCAGACCCTAGACCCCTACGAGCGTGGAAAGCCACCCGCCAGTCCCAGAGCGAGGCAACCCCAATCAACGAAGTGAGTAGGCCACCCAGCACTTCCGAAATCCAATGACTTGGGCACCCCTCCGCGGGTCAAACCTATACCCCCTACGAGCGCGGCGAATAGCCCGTCAATTCTAGAGTAAGGCACCCCAGTCTCAACGCCATGAGATGGATGCTTGTTGCCCTCTAGAACCCGGCTGCTTGAGCACTTCACCGCAGGGTAATCCTAGTGCATGTAATGAAAACCTAAATATACAACGGTGATTACGTCCGCAACATGGACGCGCCCCAAAGAATAATACAAGCCGCAGTGACGACAGTCCACATGTCGGACACTCGCCACGCAATATGAATATATATTACATCACAGAGAATAATATCTAATACTACATATACCGGGCTATCCATCACGACAAATCCAACATAACCATAAACAACAAGCAACATTCATCACAGAATATGCAAACTTGCGAGTATCAATTCCGTAACCTCGTCTAATTAATACATATAGTAATTAGACAACATTTTACCAAACGTTATGATACACGCAACCATCACAAATCGTACGACAATCGAACACCGCACACAAATAGCCAACACTTCAATTTTCCCAACTACCGAAAATCAAGTGTGCTAAAAACCGACAAGAAATTCCATGCTAAAACCCACTCCGGGAGTCCGAAATGAGCTCGGATTGATCCGAAACTTTACGGAGGGCCTCGACAGAAAAATAATGTCGACCCGGATGCACCTAGGTGGGTACCCACCCTTAGGACACCCTAGGTGGCCATAGGGGTGGGTAGATCCGAAACAGCCTTCTGAGGCAGTTTCGGGTCCCCACCCCCCAAGGCCACCATTTGGGTGGTATTGGGGGTGTGGGCCCTCCTTACATCCCCAGGGGACATCTCCGGGGTCCCCGCGCACCTCCCCGCAGCTTCTTGTTCCAAACCTAGAGCCTGTGGGGAGTCAAAATATCAATATAGCATGAAATTCCTCACTGTTTTTTTGGCAGTTTTTGCGCAGCAAGAACGGTGGGATTTGGGGGTCATGACTATCTAGTTTGGGGAGTTTGAGTCGCTTTGATACTATTGAAAGTTTCTAGTGCCCTCGCCGCTAACCCGCGGCTAATGCGGAATTCAAAAACAAAAAATTTCATGGCACTAGAAACTAAAACTCAACAATTGAACCAAATACCTAAACTAGAACTATAATAAGATAGAAATCACAACCTTTATAGCGTCTTCATTTGATCCAATTGGGTTGGACTCTAGCATGCTCTCAAGAGCTCTGGATTGCATTAACAACCCGGTCCTCCTTCGCCGACGATGATCCACCCGAGGAAACCGATCCAAGCTCCGATTTCACCTAGTGAATCAACCGATGCTCCATGCTCGCTAGGAATGGAAAGTGGGGATGCAGGAATTTTCCACTATCTTTTTCTCTCAAATCCAAGCTCAAGAGAGCAAACAAAAAAGAAGGAGGAGGAGGTGAGGAAAAATTGCCATGAGCAAGTATTGAAAGCATAAGAGAATGAATGAATAAGAATATAAAAGGGAATGGCTTCATTTTCATTTTACAATCATACAAATAAAAATCATAACGCTTTGTAATATAATAATGAAGCCCATTACTCTCTACATGTCTTCAACCACGCTCAATGCCACCTCATCTTCCAACTCATTTTATGAATATTCATAAATGAATATTCACAAATGAGGTGTCCATCTTCTAAAATAAATTCTGTATAAATACGAAATACAACCCGATATAAGTATCGAAATACATATACACGTATTCGTATAAAAATACGAATAGCCAAGAGAAAAAATGAATAGTGAACAATAATACTATAATACATATAATATATATATATATATAAATTATTAAACCAAAACTTGATTTAATAATCCGGCTTAATCCTAAGCCGCTTGTATTATCAACCGTCCGATTAAAATCCGTGTAGCATGTATATATATTTAATTGGACACCTGTATTTACTAACATACGTCATCTACATCATATCGCCTGAACCGGGAAAACCCTCTGTATGGGACTCTAAAGACTCGTCAATACGCAGGCAGTGGATTTAACTACAAACACGTCAGTGGCACAAGCTGTACGTAACGACTACCCAGGTGTTGAGCGAAAGGAAGGCCGACGAGCAAACTCATCCGTGCCCCTTACTGAGTATGTCTGTGACAATCTCTGTACAGTCCGGTCTGTTCGTCTCGCATATCGGGTTTAGAGGGGTGGATAAAGTCAGACCTCTAATAACACGATATTTCGTGTCGGTGTTAATCCCATCACCAACTGAGAAACTACATATCCAAATCATTAATTCTCGTTCACCTTGGCCAAGGATTTCTGTTGATGGTCACCCGTGCACAGTGCGACATCTACCCCAAATACCGGGAGAGACGAATCCCCGATGATCTGCTCACTGCCTCCTGTAACACCTTAGTACAGTTATACGACATTAATTGGTATTTTAACACTTACTTTATATTTCTTCTATTCTATTTATTGGGTCACGGATGATTCGAATAGTAGTAGTCGTTATCCGACCTGATCCGTAAGTTTAGAACCCAATATGGTGTAAGATTGTATCTGAGATTTACCAGTAAAGTGTATCTATGTGAATCTAGTATAATACCTACATTATATTTTTAGATCTTTATATATCATATATCTAGATCATTATATATCTTTTAATAGCCACAAATTAAGAATAAGTTATATTTTATTAACTATCATCATATGGTTGCCATCCCATATCTTATTTTGTTTTTATCTTTTACGTTTAAATCTTAAGATATCTAATATCAAATATTTACTAAATCCAGATATATTTTTAGAATCCTTTTAAATCTTAAATTAGGGGTATGAGTTATTTAAAATATATTCTTGTATTATGGTTGAGAAGTTTACATATGTGAATTATTTTCCAAAATATATTTTTGATGAGATTTTGGTGGAGATTGGTTGTAGTTTGATATTATCTATATACATTAAAACCAATATATATTTATAACTTAATTTAAACTATACTATATATATGTATATTAAACACAAAACCTCTCTCTCTCCCCACATAACATATCTCTCTCTCTCATCAATTTATATATTCTCCTTTTTTGTTCTTCAAGTCCACACTCATTCTTGCCCATGCAATTTCAACCGTATCCTAGAATCTTAACCGAGCCATCAAAACTTGGTGTTGATTTGTATAGCGTGATGTTGCTTCCGTTCATCGCGTTTGTTTCGAGCCAAGTTTACAACTTACTACATGCTATACTTTATATAATTTACTTATATGTTGTCGTACTATTATCATCATCATCATACAACTATATCTATATAATTTATACACCGTAGTTATTTAACGTTAATCAGTTTTATAATATACAATGTATGCAAATTTACAACTTGCGACATGCTATAATTATATCTATAAATATATATATCGTCGTAATATTTCTTATTATTATCATTAATTAGTTTATAATCTGCATTTTATAATATTATACAAAATATATTTTGAAAATATTATAGTTTATACATGAAACGTCGTCGCAAAGCGGATACGATAAATCTGAAATTTACTGTACACCTTACTTTATAAAATTCATTATAAATCATAAAAAAATCATTAGCATATGTTATTTAGTTCGTTACGAATCTAACTCAGAATGCTATAACCCTGTGAAATATTTACTTGCAAAATAAATTGTGTAAATAACGTAAACTGTAAATGAAAGTACCTCTGAACTGCTGTCCAGAGAAATTCCAACAGCAAACTTTCAACTTACGACGTTCATAACTTTTTGTAGAAACAACCTGAGATATTTTAACTTATAAAAATGAAAATCTTATTAAATTATCTTTGTCTTGGTATATGACACATCCCTTTTGGAGAACGTTTATTATTTTTAAGTTATTTTACAAATCATGGTGACGCTGAATTTCTGAACGGAACTTTCTTGTGCATAATTAATCAATACCACTTTTATAGTTATTAATCGAATTGAATATGTTATCCATGTTAATGTTATTATATCAATATCTATTTAATAAATAATAGTGCATGTGTTTTAATATTCAGCAAATATTACCGATTTATAGTTTTATAGTATCTGTCTGTATCCGTACTGATAATAGCTTATCTAGTTGCATGCCGGAACGTCACAACGTTATCATACTACTATATTAATTCAATATGTTATCTACATTGCATCATACATGGTAATGGACGTATAATGGTTATTACAGATAGATACATATGCATCTTGGCATTAGTCGTATTTCGATATTGATTCCAGTTTCAAATTTGGTATCTATTTTGGGTAATATACATTACATGACATATTCATGACACATTACCAGACTTGTTACTAGGATATTATTACTAATGCCGACAATACTGACTTATTGTCCAGACGGACGTAACTTGTTGTCTGCATAGACAAAACCCGTACCTGCTTGATCCTGTGTTGGCATTAGATTTATATCTTCAATACCTGACTTGAACACAAAACCTTGGGGGTAAGGAGAAATCAATAAAGAAACCTGACTTGTAGATCAACAGTTCGATACTTATACTGATCGGTCTTTACGGGCTCGGCCAGCCCCGGAACGATGCTACTGACATCATTTCTCTGTACATGTTACTTGTTTACTGCTTAGCGGCACGTCTCGGATTCAGCCCGAGAGTCTTTACCGTGGTCCCTGTTTACCGCCGAAAACAGAGATGAACTGGGATGGATCGACTTACCTGAATTTAGGGGCAGATATTATTTGGATTTATCTGTCCACCTCTCCGAAGATTCCAAGTTGATTTATGGCACCGTATATCGGAGGTTTGTACAGACGCGACCGTTGTAGCAGATTTTATCAGATTCCCCTTCATTTTATGAGATTTTTTTTATTGTGGGGACGCTTCCCTGCAGGCGTAAGCCCCTGCAGTTAATTACGTTACAGCATTGCGATAACCACTTTCTCCTGCTCCGGAAGTTCACTTCGTATCATGTGTGTTTTTGTTTGTTTTGGTTGCTCATGGATTGTATACGGAGACTAGTTTATGTCGTCGCCCGTAGGACGCGGATTAGTCCAAATCCGTATATCTTAGATTTAGGGCTTAAGTTTATTTAAGGACCGTTAATCTGGTTTGAGATTAAGATCAACTTAAATGTATGAGCATTTGGGCTCAATTTGTTCTTGCTAAATATGCGTTAGTCTAATTTGAGATTAAGATCAACTTAGCAAAATTTTAAGGATCATTTTTATTTAAGATCGAGCAAAAGAGTATTTAGGCTCAGCTGCGAGAAAATTTCAGAGACTTAGCTAATTTAGGCTAAGTCTACTTAGCCTTTTGTTTTATTCAAAAGTGCTAAACACTTATTTGGACTCTATTTGTTCAGCCCTTTTTTCCATATAAAAGTGCCAAGCACTTATTTAAGCTCTGATGCTCACATGTATATTATGTGAAGTATTCAGTCATGGGCGCTGCCCAATAAATATTGAGCACTTTTAGCCATTTTGAATAAATGTGAAGTGCTAAGTATTAGGAATATGTATGCCATAGAGGCCATTATTGTTGATATAGTGGATGCTTGGACATATATATAGAGGACTTTCTTACTCTACATGATAGTGTGCTATCTGGTTACCTTTATCTTAACATGTAGACTGGTATTTTTATACTGTCTATCTCTTACATATTGATAAAGCCCTTAGGATATATACTTGACTGCCGAGATTATAATGAGATCATACTAGTGGGGCCAGGGTGGTCCAAAAGTACATCCTTTAACTGTTCCTAGTCGAGGGGATATCGAGACAGGGTATCGATATTCCAGAGTAGACTAGTGTGTACGTTTCTTGTCCCTCAGAGGGCGATGGCTGATCCCACAGCCATTGGTGTGTGACATAGATTGTACACATGTGCTCATTAGAGAATGGGTACACCAAACGGACTCGCCGAGGACTCCTAATTGGTATTATATCTATCGTTAGATAGCAGTCCTCTGGTGACACTGGTACAGGTTAGTTTATAGACCCGAGATCGTCATAGAGTCTTGTGTGGCTCCCACAGTGCTTTGATTTCCTCCCTACCACGCTCAAGAGGAGTTGTGGAAACAGGTGGATTTTGGGTACAGTCCCGAGTCACATGGAGGCAATAAGCGATAGGAGGGGTTTCGTCTCTCTCGGTATTGGGGGTTGATGTTGCGCTATGCTCGATTGGCTATAACTGGAAGTCTCTAGCCAGAGCTGCGACTGAGATTTGCTGATAAAAGTTATCAGTAGTTTCTTTAACCGTTATAGGCCAGACATCGGCATGACTTATCATGTTACTGGGGTCTGACGCTTACCACCCCTAAACATGATATGCGACATATCAGAGGAAGAGACCGGACTGTATGATAGTGTTACTGATAGGCTTCATGGAGAGTATGGAAAAGCTTGTTGTTTCCTCAATTAGAGCAAAGCTCTGTTCAGAATTCAAAATTTAAATTAAAACTGCGCTTTTATAAAAGCGCTACGCTACAACTAGCGTACCCCGTGCAAAATGCATAGGCGCTAGCGCTAGATGCGCTGCGCTCTAAGTAGCGCACCACATGCAAAGCACGTGTGCACTAGCACTATGAGCGCTACACTCCAAGTGGCGCACCATGGGCAGAGCATATAAGCGCTAGCGCTGGAACTAAAAGCTCCCCACTGTTAGATCAAAAATCTAATAATAATGATAAATCATTAATTAACCAGAATTAAATTCTGTTAAGGAAAGATTTCTTAAAATCTTTCCAAATAAAAAAATTGTGCTCTGTAAATCAGAGCACCGTTGGATCAATGATCCAATGGTAAATAAAAATTACCAAATGACAGAATAAATTCTGCATGGAAAGATTTTCCAATCTTGTTAAAAATAAGAAGATTATCTTCTGTAAACCAGAAGCCCTTGGATCAAACATCCGACGGTGGGGAAATTCCCAGATCAATGAGAGAATAAATCTCCTTAACTGATTGAACAAATCAGCCTCCCCTATATAAAGGACCCGAGACTTCAAGTCTCATATAGAGGAACCCCCCCCCATAAACTTTGAGAAAATCTCAAGAAGAAGAAGAAACTCTCGGCGAAGGAAGATAATTCTTTTTCAAGGTAAAAAGAATATACAGACGAAATCGTCTTAATATAATCAGAAGTACTTACTTCTTTCACAGATTATAGATCTATAAGACAAAGTTGTCTTTCACAAAAGAGATTATGAACATCTCATTATAAAGGGGGGAGAATTATTCAATTCTCTTAGGATCACAGATCCATAAAGGCAAAGCCTTTCATCAAAAAGAAATTGAAACATCTCCTATGAACTAAGATCTTTGTTCTTAGAATTTTGAGACAAGGCCTCTTATCAAAGAACAGATAATCTGCAGAGCGCAAAGTTAACCTAAGAAGAGCCTTAGCGCTTCTAATCTAATACGAGCCTTAGCGCTCCTAATTTAAAAGTGCCTTAGTGCTCCCCATCTAGCGCTAAGCGCGCCACGTGCTCCTCACGCGTGTGCTGCATTACTAAAAGCGCTTTGCAGTTAATTATATGGCACCAGCGCCAAACGCCTCAACACTTCAACTATAGCGCATCTGCGCTCTTCATTTAGCGCAAAGCGCTAAGCACATTTGCGCTCTTCATTTAGCGCAAAGCGCTAAGCGCATTAGTGCTTCACATCTGGCGTAAAGCGCCAAGCGCACTAGCGCTTTAAACATAGTGCCCTGCGCTCATTGACTGGCGATAGTGCCAAACGCACTACATGCTTTTATGTGCATTTGGGTAGAACTTAAATTGTTCTTTGAATAAGCCCCAGAGCTATGATGAATGCTCAGCATTCAGTAAAAGACAAACATTGTCAGAAGCTAAATCAATGCTCAGCATTGTTAAAAGGGCCGAGCTCAAACAAATGCTTAACAGCCCAAAATAAATGTTAAAACATTTTAACTTGATTGAACTTAGCCCAAGATTGGCCATAAGTCCTCAAATTCAGCTTAATTGAGCCCACATGCTCATAAATCACAGATCTTAGCCCCAAATTGGACTACAGATCTTTCAACCAACTCACGTCGGTTCGAGGGTACATCTCTTTACTCCTCTGATATTTGTCGTTGTAATCCTTCAACGTCTTCAGAGAGGTTACGGGTCCCGACAATCACACATTTCATGGACTGTGGGGCATTAAGCCCATGGACTATGATGTCTTTAACCTTGACTGTGAGGTCTTTAAACTCACAGGCTATGATGTCCTTAACCTTGACTGTGAGGTCTTTAAACTCACAGACTATGATTTCCTTAACCTTGACTGTGGATTCTTTAAACTCACGGACTATGATGTCCTTAACCTTGACTGTGCGGTCTTTAAACTCACGGACTATGACATCCTTAACCTTGACTGTGAGGTCTTTAAACTCACGGACTATGACGTCCTTAACCTTGACTGTTAGGTCTCACAGTCTTTAAACTTACGGACTATGACGTCCTTAACCTTGACTGTGAGGTCTTTAAACTCACGGACTATGACGTCCTTAACCTTGACTGTGGGGTATTTAAACTCACGGACTATGATGTCCTTAACCTTGACTGTGAGGTCTTTAAACTCACGGACTACGATGTCCTTAACCTTGACTGTGAGGTCTTTAAACTCACGGACTACGACGTCCTTAACCTTGACTGTGAGGTCTTTAAACTCACGGACTACGATGTCCTTAACCTTGACTGTGAGGTCTTTAAACTCACGGACTACGATGTCCTTAACCTTGACTGTGAGGTCTTTAAACTCATGGACTATGATGTCCTTAACCTTGACTGTGATGTCTTTAAACTCACGGACAATGATGTCCTTAACCTCGGACCGTGATGTCCTTAAACTAACGATGGACCGTAATGTCCTTAAACTAATCGACCGCAATGTCCCTAAACTAAAAAATAGAGCCCAAATACTCTTTTGTTGGATCTAAATGATCCCGTTAAGTTGATCTTAGTCTAAAATTAGACTAACGTGCCCTTAACAAACGTTTAAGTTGATCTTAGTCTCAAATGAGGCTAACGCATCCTTAAACTCAACCCCCAAACCCAAATCTAAGAAGATACGGATTTGGACTAATCCACGCCCTACAGGCGACAACATAAATTAGTCTTTGTATACAATGCACGGGCAACCAAAAACAAAACAGACACCCACGACACGAAGTGACCATCTGGAGAAAGAGAAAGTTGTTACCGCGATGTGGTAGCGTAATTAACTGCAGGGGCTTGAGCCTGCAGGGAAGAGCGTCCCCACAATCAAAAACCCCTCAAATGAGGGGGAATCTGACGAAGTCTGCTACATCGGTCGCGTCCATTTAAATCTTCAATACACGGTACCATAAATCAACTTGGCATCTTCAGAGAGGTGGACGGATAGCACCAATTAGCATCTGCCCCGAAATTCAGGCAAGACAGACCCGCGCGGTCGCGTCTCCGTGTTTCGACGGGGAACAGATTCTGGCACGCCCGGTGGGACCTTTTCCTCTTTCCACTCCACACTTCATGTGTCGTGTTCGCGAATGAATCGCGGTTTGATATGGTTGCCCTTGAGTTCGAGGTACTAAGATTTGGTGTCTTGCTCGGTGCAGAAAACGAAAGATCAATGGCGTCTACCTGCACAAAATGTTCGAGCTGCAACTGCAACTCCTATTCCGCCTCATATAGAGGTGTAACTTACGGGCCCCAGGCGGCCTCCCTTTTCACAATGCCGGTAGAGCAGGTAACGCAGGCTACCACCGGGTTGTTCTTCGGGACCATGCTCCCACCAGTGAGTGTTAACATCCCACTGCCGCAAGAAGCACAGAAGAAGTCGGTCTTTGATCGGCTCACTACTACCACGACCCCTCTCAACGGGTCATCCAATGCCAAGCCAACAGCATCAGTTTTCAATAGGCTGAGCCTGAACTCCAATGGGCCCGTCAAGAAGCCCACGATACCTGAAGCGGCCATCCCAAAACGGATAGCCATTCCTGCTCTCGAGGTCACCAAAGTAGCTTCTCCTGAAAAGAAGTCAGTCTTCATAAGGCTGGCCACTTCGGCTCCGGCTCCAGGCAAAGTCAGCTCTGCTCAGAAATCTGTATTCGATAGGCTGGAAATTACTTCTCGGCGAACATCGGTCTTTAAGAGGCTGACGCCGGCAAAAACCCTTCGCCAAGACAGGAGGCATGACAAAGCCATCCCCATAGCTGAACCAACTCCATCCGCACGACATGCTCGCCGTCATCACTGGCGCCGAGTAAGGAAGGCCGGAGGCAACTCCCCCTCTGGGCTAACTCCGCCAGCCCCCATGGTGGAAATCAATGATGTTGTTCCAACTGGGAACAGTTTTGAACCGCTTAGGAGGGTTCGCAAAAACTCTCCGACCACCATGCTGAAGAGATCTTCTCCACCTATGGAGATTACTATAGAAAAGAAGACGGAGCAGCCCCCTCAGCGGCTGCCTTCCAAAATTTATAAAGTCTGGCGATAGGTCCAGGAATCGGTGATTGACCAGGACTACTCTCGCCGATCAAAGAAGCTTAAAGCTCGACAAGGATATAACCATCCTGTCAAGCCATAAAAGGCGACAGCCATCTGGGTGCCCGCTGCAACGGCTCCCTCGACTTCAACTGCTCACAAGAGAAGAAGGCCAGAGAAAGCCCCTGTGACAGCGGCGAACCGGAAAGACGCTGAATCTAAACGCCCCAAGTCTGGGGGCATGATGGTGTATACTGTTTATATGGCTTCCGGAAAAGAGGAAAGCCGTGCTTCTACGGGTCATCGACCACTTACCCGGTCGATAACGAAGGCTCAGGAATAACAGCGGCAGAAGCTTCAGGAGATGCTGACTGCAATGGCCGCACTCACTGAGCCAAAAGAAAATCTAGAGATCTCGGAGCAGCGTCAGGAACAAAAAACTGATACCGAGTTCCTCAGAAGAATGCTCGAGAGGAAAGAAAAATAAGCTGCGGAACAGGCAGCCAATATAAAACGAATGACTCTCTTATTCCAAGACATGGCTGGGATGATGTTACATCCAGAACCTCCAGCTGAAGGCCCCCCGATCATCATTGAAGACGATAGAGGGGAGACATCGAACCCTCCTCCGGCTCTTTCAGCAGCCAAAGAGGAAATCATCTCCAAGTCCGCTCTGGATGACTACATTACTCAGCAAATACGAGCTCACCAGGCGAATGAAGCGTCCGGCCAAATCGTTAAAACCGGGCGACCATATCCAGGCTGGTATGACCAAATAAGGTACCCGCCAGGATATACGATCCCTAAATTTCATGTATATAAAGGGACGGGAAATCCGCATCATCGCGTCGCTCAATTCAGAGCCTTGTGCGGCAACACCGAGGGTGATGATAAACTTCTGCTTTGCCAGTTTGTTGGTAGCTTGTCGGAGACGGCATTCGAGTGATATTCTGAACTTCCAAACGACTCTATCAAGACGTTTGCAGAGATGGAACTGTGTTTACGCAGAGATTCGCGAGCGCTAGCGAGCGTACCCCGATTACCGCATTAATTAACGCCCGGGTGAAACCAGGCGAAACTTGGGTACAATACGCAATACGGTGGCGAAATTTATGGTCAAAATGTGAGCAGCGCATCGAAGAAGCGCCGGCGGTGGACATGTTCGTGGGCACTCTTGACCCTCAGGCAACTATTTCCCAATTCATGATGTTCTTCAAGCCGACCACGTTCCAGGCCTTGATCGACAAACTGGCCCAAATGGACCAGATGGGTCATAGACCGTCTCCTCCAAAGCCGGAGCCGCGGAATGAAAAGGGTAAAGGGAAGGCGACCTTCGTCGCAAATACTCAACAGCAGCCCAGTGCCCCAAAACTAACGGATCAACTAGAAGAGAGACGGCGATACTATAAAGAAAAAATGAAGCGTCCTTATTCGTTCCCCCGGGAAAAAACGAAGAGATTGTTCGAACTGGCGGTGCACAACAGCCTCATCAATCTACCGAATCCAAAACGACCATTACAACCCGGCGAGGCTAATAGTCCCAATTATTGCCCCTACCATCAAGCGGTAAGCCATCCAATTGAAGATTGCTTCATCTTTAAAGGCTGGATCGAAGACCAATACCAACAGGGCAAGTTTGCATTGTCTGAGAATTGGAAGGTGAACCCGCCACAGCCACACGCTCCCAAGAAGACGGACACACCGGGGGCATCATGCTTTTGCATAGAAGAAGCTCCATGAGAGGTTGCTCTTTCAGCCAAAACTAAAAGAATGCTGAACGATCTCCAAACATGTCCGGCGATTAGGTGGAAGAATCCGCTGGAACCCGGGATTATCAAGGGAATGCTGAAACCGCGCCCAACTATAAAGATTGGTGGTGATAGCCAAAGCACTCACACCCAGCCGTCAAAGTCTTCGAAGAAGAAGAAGAAGACCAAAAAGCCCGTGAAGCCTGGGGACAAGCGCACGGACCTGCAAAAACAGATTGACGCGTTGGAAGAATATAATCAAAAAGCATGGACTCCAGTCACACTCAAAGAATTTCTCAGCCACGTCCTTGAGGACGGAGATGATGACAATGGAGAAGACTCGTCGGATGAATTTGAGGATTATGTAGCAAGCTGTCATGTGATCTCTCACGCATTAATAGACAATGAAGAAGCTCCTTACATAGGGAAACTGGAGGCAGATCCTAAGCCAGAACTTCCAGGACCATCGAACGAAATGATTGATGCATTCCTGGACGAAGTTCTTCTCAAAAGCAAAGCTGCTCGAGAGCGTGAGATGGCCATATTTGAAAAGGCCAAACGCCGGCGACTGGACGAAAGGGTTGAAACACTCCCTCCAGATCAAAATACATCCGCCGCAAATAAAAGTAGGTTCAAGACGAGGAAAAGGTTCGCCAAAACCATATCGATGGGGATAAAGCTGCCACCCTCTGAAGGAAACACTCCTAGTGAAGCGGAAATACATCCTAGCTACTGCTTATATCATCGAAAGATTGCGCACCCCACCGAAGAATGCAACGCTTTTAAAAGATGGTGGCAGGGATATGTTGCTCACCGACAACATTTCAAGCGAATGAAACGCAAAACTCGTCGGGAGCAAAGAAACACGACCGAGGAGCGTAAAAGAACTACCGGCAACTGTCACATGGTCGATGCTGAGTGATCGCAAGTTCTCAATTTCGGGAGCGACTCTAACAAAGAAATGACTCTTGGCCCTCTCTTTAAAGAATCCACTTCGGGAAAAGAGGAAGAACCGAAGACCTGTGAAAATATTCTGCTGCGCAATCGTACGCTGCCCGAAAAGAATCTTAGGCCCTCGAACAGTGGGTCAAATAGAAAAGACAAAGGGAAAGAAAAGGTCCCTGAGGATATCATCCTTGATGACCGGGTCGTTAAAGAGCTGACGGCCAAGGACCCGCCAAAGAAGAATAAGGTGGACTACAAAGTTCTAGCACACTTGAGAAAGCTACCTTCGCAGCTCAGCATTCTTGACGCCCTTCTTCTATCCAAAGAGACGAGAGATTCATTGATCAAGGCACTACAAGAGCCAGAGCAATTCCAAGCTTTCCTCGCCGAAGAAAAGATGAAGGACGAGCTGGAAGAAGTGCACACAGCAGATATCACCTTCGGCGATGAAGATCTCCTCCTTGGGACATGCGAGCATAACCGTCCCCTTTATGTCTCCGGATACTGTCATAATATCAAGATAAGCAAAATCCTGGTTGACAATGGGTCCTCCGTCAATATCCTCAATGTAAGAGTATTGAACGAAATCTGTATGAGCGTTCAACACCTCGCTCGGGATAAGATCACTATCTCCGGATTTAACTCCCAGTCGTCACGGACGCTCGGGTCTGTGATACTAACGTTGCGCTTTGGGCTACTAGTCACTGACATCAAGTTTCACGTCATTGACGCCAAGACTTGCTACAACGCTTTGCTCGGTAGGCCTTAGTTACATGAGTACAACATCATCCCTTCTACACAACACCAGTGTATGAAGTATTTCAAGGATGGTCTCGAGTATACTGTGACAGGGGAACTAAACCCATTCTCCGTGAACGAAGTCCGCAAATACGAGGATGCAAAATAATTCCTTCCAGATTTCGAAGACACGGAAAGATGTCGCAAATCGGAGGACAAGAACAAAGCTATCACCACTATTCCAGTCTTCGGGAGTGATACTGAGGAGGAAGAAGAAATAGTTTATTCAGGTCCGCCCCAGTGCAACAAGCCGGGACCGTCCACTCCTATGTTGATCTTCGGCAGCGACTCGGAAGATAAGGTCAATACTGTATTCTCTGCTCGGCCATCAATACAAGCCTTCGCTGATGAAGATCTAAGTTTATAAGTTTCCATGGTTCCGCCAAAGCATTATAAAGAGCTAGACGTGTTTGATACCTACAGTGTGGAAGAGCTGCGGACATTCTAAGTCCCTCCCAGGCGAAAAGGTGAAAAGGCGATCCTATTCTACCGATCTGGGGAAACCAAAGTGGAGAAAGAAGTTTGACATGGTGCGGATTCTACACTTGACAGGCTCTAGCCCATCCGTTTGCCCAGATATTACACAGATGGATTAAAGAGACTCTTGAGATGCCAAGGTGTACCCCTTAAGCAAACTACTCAACAAGCACGGTTCTATAACAGGATCTGGAACGTTCCCAGAACTCAACGAAAGTTGCCCAATGGAAGAATGGAAACGATCGGGCTTGGATATATTCGATCCAAGAAACGGGAGCTATTCCGCGACTGCTACGCCATACATGACTTTGATGAAGAAGGAGATACTTTGTGGGAAGATGCTAACCCTGAACCAGAACGAGCTCCCGCCGTGAAAATGCCTAGTCTGTCGTTTGAAGAACAGATGGACAAGCTTATAAGGGAAGCTGGTCAAAAGGTTAGAGACGATCATAATCGCGAAATGGCCATCTACGAGAAAGCCAGGACGCAATGCCTCCTTCAGTAGGTTGCGAAAAATGTAAATGTTCTTCCTTGTCAATCCGTCATACAAAAGGCCCAACGCAGGGGCAAAAATAAATCAAAAAGCGGGAAAGGCGTTCGACAGCAACAAAGCGGGACCAAAAAGCCATGTGATCGGGAATCGAGCAATCAGGATTCGTCTCTTATAAAGAAGATAGGTCGAGCGTACTCTTTTGCCCAAGACAAGACAAAGAAGATACTTGATCTTGCTATAAAACATCAAATGATTATCCTCCCGGAGTCCAAGCACCCCGAGCAAGCAGGTGAAATTAATCACCCGGACTATTGCTCCTATCACAGGGCAATAGGGCATCCTCTCGAAAACTGCTTCATATTTAAAGACTGGGTAGAAGACCAGTATCAGTAAGGCAGGTTTGCTCTATCCAGTGGTTGGAGGGTAACCCCGCCGCAGAAGCATGAACCCAAATCCACGAGAGTAGAACCGGATCAACATCGATCTTGGAAGCGATCTCGTAAATGTCACGTGATAACGCTGTCGGAAGAAGAACCCGAGGATATGGATGAACTCCCCTGGTGCTTCGAAAATGATGATGACGAGGTAATCTCAGAGTTTCCACCGGCGCCAAAAGAGCTGGAAGATGGGATACATACTACTGCAGACAACCTCAGAAAGATTGATTTGGGGACGGCAAGTGACCCGCGACCGACGTTCGTCAGTGAGTTGTTGTCTAAAGAAAGGGTGGCTACGCTAAAGGACGTGCTCATGCAGCATAGAGATTGCTTCGCATGGAACTATTCCGAGATGCCAGGACTAGATCCAGAGATTGCTATACACAAATTGGCAATATCTCCAGACGTCAAGCCGATCAAACAAGCACCGAGAAGAATGCGGCTCGAGCTTGAGATGAGCATCAACACCGAAGTCAAGAAGCTAATCGACTCCGGCCTCATCTAAGAGGTTCAGTATCCTGATTGGATCGCCAACATTGTCCCAGTAATGAAGAAAAATGGGACGGTGCGCATATGTGTGGACTTTCGGGATCTCAACAAAGCTTGCCCGAAGGACGACTTCCCAGTACCAGTCACTGAGCTGATGATAGATAAAATGTCCACTCACGAAGTTTTCTCCCTCATGAACGGCTCATCAAGATACAATCAGATAAAGATGCATCCTGAAGACCAGAAGCATACCGCTTTCCGAACCCCTTTGGGCATATTCTGCTATAAGGTGATACCTTTCGGTCTAAACAACGCCGGTGCCACCTATCAGAGGGCCATGACGAAGATTTTCGATGACCTCATACATGAAATCGTCGAATGCTATATTGACGATCTTGTGGTGAAAAGCAAATCATACGAGGAACATCTAGAGCATATGAAGATCATATTTCAACGCCTTCGGCAATACAACTTGAAGACGAACCCTCTCAAATGCGCGTTCGGAGTGTCCTCAGGCAAATTCCTGGGATTCATCGTCCGACACCGAGGCATCGAGATAGACCCATCGAAGATCAAGGCGATTATGGAAATGCCTCCGCCAACGACTCTCAAGCAGCTGCGATCTCTCCAAGGAAGGCTCGCATATATCCGGCGGTACATAGCCAATCTTTCGGGCAAGTGCCGCCCCTACAGTCACCTGATGAAGAAGGGAACCCCTTTCGTCTGGGATCGCAAATGCCAAAATGCACTGGACGAAATCAAGCAGTACCGCTGAGGGAAGTAATTACTTTTCCAAGTGGGCAGAAACAGTACCGTTGAGGGAAGTGAAGACGAAGAATATCCTCCATTTCTTCAAGACGCACGTCATTTATCGGTTTGGAACTCCGCGACGGATCATCTCCAATAATGGGCCAGCCTACAGGAGCCACAAAATCAGCCGCTTCGCATAACAGCATAATATAGACTGGAGATATTCGTCGGTCTATAATCCCCGAGCTAACGATCTAGCTGAGGCTTTCAACAAGACCTTGACGAAGATCGTGAAAAAGACGGTGTCTCGAAATAAGAAAGACTGGCACGAGAGACTGCATGAAGCTCTCTAGGCATATCGAACTACGTTCAAAACGGCCACGAACACAACGCCGTACGCGTTAGTATTCAGTACGGAAGCAGTACTCCCTCTTGAGATAGAGTTGCCCTCTCTACGAGTGGCGGTTCGTTACGAGCTAACAGACGAAGAGAATGCTCACCTTCGGCTTGAGGAGCTCGATGCCCTTGATGAAACCAGGCTCATGGCGCAGCAAAATCTGGAGGCTTATAAAGCAAAGATGACGCGCTCGTATGAGAGATTGACCAGGCCGAGAACATTCCGCCAAGGCGAACTCGTGCTAGTGGTCAAAAGACCGATGATCCCCAACCGTGCCAAGCGGAGGAAATTCGAACCGAATTATGAAGGCCCGTATATCATAGACAAAGTTTACCAGGGTGGTGCCTACCTACTCATGGACATGCATGGTGAAAGACCTTTCAGGCCAATAAACGGTCGCTTCCTAAAGAAATACTATGCCTGACGGGTTACGGCCTAGTTCAACGATAGATGACGACGCCTATGTCCGCTCGCTATCTTCTTAAGCCTAAACTCTGTAAGTAGTAGCCGGCTTTCTTTTCTCGGACCGAAACGTCCTTAAACTAACGACGGACCGAAACGTTCTTAAACTAACAACGGACCGAAACGTCCTTAAACTAACGACAGACCAAAATATCCCTAAAACTAACAATGGACCGCTATGTCCTAAAACTGGCGTCGGACTGAAACGTCCTTAAACTAACGATGGACCACTATGTCCTAAAACTAGCTGTTGACCGAGACGTCGATAAACTACTGTGGATTGCAGCATCCCAAGGCTGACCAAAAAAAGGGTATGTCCATAAGCAAAATGGGCACGGATGAAAACCCGGAAGGGCTCCGTGAGTAAAAACAGCAGGGCTACCGGCGAGTTTTTGTGAAAACCCGAAAGGGCGCAACCTCGTTAAAAGACACTTGCAAGGTCCTCTCGACCTTGTGAGGAGAAACCATCTACGTGAGATCCTTACGACTCACAAGGGAGCAACACACTTAGGATTCCCATGATTCCAAAGGAGAAATTACACTTACGAGATCCTCACGACTCGTAAGGAGAACCCTCTTATGAGACCCTCACAGCTCATAAGATTCAAAAGTCTTAAGCTACAAGGATCTGAACATGTTCCTAAGCGGCCACCACAACCTCCAATGCTGCCCTACAAGCGGCTCAATGCTGACCCTTGTATACAATCCACGGGCGCAAATAAACATTTCTCTAACAAAGTCCCATCCGTGACTAGGGGTATGTCTACACAGCGAACAGCCCTTGTAAGTCCTCTCGACTTATAAGGAGAAAGCCCTCCTGTAAGATCCTTACGACTTACGAGAAGCCATACACTTAGGAGTCCTCACGATTTCTAAGAAGAAAACGCACCTACGAGATCCTCACAACTCGCAGGGAGAAATACCTTTATGGGACCCTTACGGCTCATGAAGTCAAAAGCCTTAGTCGACAGGATCTTAACCCTGTTTTCTAAGCCACCTTTGTTCGACATCGACAGAGGCAGATGATAATTCGCTCCTGGCAATATCCCAGTTGTAGCGGTGCTGATGCTGAAATCGGTGTCTAATTCCAAGCTTGCAGCGAAAAGCCAGCGAGCCACACATGCATACAAAATAGCCGAAATGATGGGGCAACTTGCAAACAAAATCAGCAAGTAAAAATATATGCATGCAAAATAGCCGAAATGATTGGGCAACTCGCAATAAAAAGCAGCGAGTAAAAATAAAACAAATAGCCGAAATGATTGGGCACCGCGAAAAATAGCCGAAATGATTGGGCAATTGCGACCTTCACGATATAAAAGCTGAAATGATAGAGCATCGCGGAAAGAAATAAAAAAAATAAAAAATGAAATTTTTGCCCTACAGGTGATATCACATCAATCCCTGTATACAATCCATGGGCACAAACAAAGAAGGAATCACACCTTCCCTCCCCAGACTCCATCAGAAGAAGAAGCCAAATCCCAATGGTTCACAGACAGCCTGTAGATCATCTCAATATCCGTCTCACATCAAGAGACACGACATCAACAAATCGGAGCTGTGGAAAAATTCCCAGTTCCATGACTCGACGATACACAAACAACCGAGAGTCAACAATTCCTGGTTACGTGGAACGCGGCTTATGTCAATCCTGACCCCGTGGGAAACGTCCGGAGCGGATCCTGGTCCTCGCAGAAAACGGCTATGACCCCGTGGGAAGCATCCAGAGCGGAGCCTGGTCCTCGCAGAACACGGCTATGACCCCGTGGAAAGCATCCAGAGCAAAATTCCTGGTTACGTGGAACGCGGATTATGTCAATCCTGACCCCGTGGGAAACGTCTAGAGCGGATCCTGCTCCTCGCAGAACACGGCTATGACCCCGTGGGAAGCATCCAGAGCGGAGCCTGGTCCTTGCAGAATACGGCTATGACCCCGTGGGAAGCATCCATAGCAAATTCCTGGTCACGTGGAACACGGCTTATGTCAATCCTGACCCCGTGGGAAACGTCCAGAGCGGATCCTGGTCCTCGCAGAACACGGCTATGACCCCATAGGAAGCATCCAGAGCGGAGCCTGGTCCTCACAGAACACGGCTATGACCCCGTGGGAAGCATCCAGAGCAAAATTCCTGGTTACGTGGAACGCGGCTTATGTCAATCCTGACCCCGTGGTAAACGTCCAGAGCGGATCCTGGTCCTCGCAGAACACGGCTATGACCCTTTGGGAAGCATCCAGAGCGGAGCCTGGTCCTCGCAAAACACAGCTATGACCCCGTGGGAAGCATCCAGAGCAAAATTCTTGGTCACGTAGAACGCGGCTTATGTCAATCCTGACCCCGTGGGAAACGTCCAGAGCGGAGCCTGGTCCTCACAGAACACGGCTATGTCAAACCGACCCCGTGGGAAGCATCCAGAGAAACCCTTGACTCCGTGAAGTGCGGATAAAGTCAAACCCTGACACCATATGGCCAATGTCAACTTTGACCCCGTATGGCTTATGTCAACCTTTGTCGTAGAGCAATGCTCCGACACTTCCTCGTCGTTAAGCAAAGCTTCGACTTGGACCTTATGTCGAGCAATGTTCTGACACCTCCTCGTTGTTAAGCAAAGCTTCGACTTGGACCTTATGTCAACCCCTGTCGTTGAGCAATGCTCTGACGTTTCCTTGTCGTCAGGCAAAGCCTTAATTTGGATACATGATAATTCATAGCTCCCTTTGTCGTCGAGCAATGCTCCGACACTCCCTGTCGTCAAGCAAAGCTCTGACACGGAAAAATATCAACTCATGACCCTCTCAAACAGAGCAATGCTTCATCTTAACTATATATATATATATATATATATATATACACATTAATTCACAACTTCTCCATCATAGAGCAATACTCCATTTCGGGGATAAATCAAATCACAAATATCATAACTTGAAAAACAAGGGCACGGTCTTGCAAAGAGATTTAAATAAACTATCAACAAAATGCATATCTTAAAATGAACACATCACCATAAAAAAAATATACGTCTTTTTATTCATGGATCAAAATGAATACAAAGTACAATTTATGAAAGAATTAAGAATATATTTTCAGTTAAGAACACGTATAAGAAAGAATAAAAAAATAATACATCCTTCAAGCCGGCGGATGATTCAAAAGGTTCATCAGTTCATCCTTCCTTTCTTGAGTCTCTGCTTCAAAATTGACTATGGCCGCGAGACGGGCCTCCGCTTCCGACTGTTGGGCCTGATGCGAGGCAAGCTGGCCTTCAAGCTCCTGCTCTGTAGCTTTATGAGCATCGACCATCGTGCGGATAAAAGTAATGGCTTTATCAACAGCCACCACATTCTTGATTGCGGCTTGAAGCTCCTGCCAAAGTTCATATGCGTGGGTGGTCTTAGCTGTAAGTTCGGCTTGAAGCTCCCCGAGCGCGGTTGAAGCCAGCTTCCTCTCTGAGAACTTTCGGCGGAGCCTCTTTTCACAGGAAAGCGTATTAGCAGCATATCGTTTAATCAGCCCCTGCAAGCTTGTCTTGGCAGCCACCACCTCCGAAGGAAGGCACGCGCATTCAAGACTATACAAGGAAGCCTCCACTCGACGACAGAATTCGACCTAGGCTTGCACCAATGCTTCACTGTGATAAATGGCAAGAAAGGGGAGAGAGCTGTTGGCTTTAGCAGCAAATTCTTCGGCCGTAAGCGAACTGCCAACACGAAGGTCTTCGATCAATGCTAACAAAGAGTGAAGGCTTGACTTGGCCATACGTTCGGAGGCACGCAGCGCATAAGGGCCAGACGGCATGAGAATGCGAGTCTCCAACGGGGTAAAAGTAGGCAGAGCTGTTAAAGATTGATAAATGATCAGCGAAGGTTGCAAACAGAGGACAGATGCCAAGGCGTCGAAACTTTACTTACCCACGTTTATACAAGAAGAGTCTAGAAGATCCCCAGGCCCATCGAGGACCTCAACTTCATCATCGGCTTCCAGAACTACAGAAGACATGAACATTGTTACATGAAGAAGTAACGATATTGAGAAAGGAGCAAACAATACTAACCTTATCCGGAGGATAGAATGATGTGCTGAGGGGATATCGCCTGTGGAGCAGCCAGTTCCAACAGACGCTGGAAAGACTTCCTGGGAGATAGGCCAGCGATGGATGCCGCCAATCCCCGTAGCTCTGAAAAGATAGGAAAGTTCAGATAATGAAGAGATCGTTGAAGTAAAAGAAATAATAATACCTTCGATGCTCCTCCCACTCTGGGTTGGAGGGATGGCAGCTTCGGCGGCCTCCTCTTTGCCCCCAAGCACGTCATCAGGAATGTGGGTCGGTATCATAACTTCCGATGGAGGAGCAGTGATCATCGCTACAGGCTCCAATGAAGGGACGGTGTCCTCGACTACCTGTCCCGCGGTCTCCAGGCCGACCCCAGAGAGATCCATTGAATGCACGGCCGATGAAGATGCCTCTTCGGGAGGAGCAAGCACCCGGGGAGCAGGAATCAATGAGGGAAGCTCCATTGCAGGAACGACAATTGCATCGACCCCCTCCGCACTGATTAGTGCCTCATCGAGGATATTTGCAGAGTCCATAGTCAGGGCGCGACTTAGACTTGGATCCTCTGCCATCAGCGAAGTCCCTGCAAAGTTTGCACGAGGATAAGGATATGTATATATATAAGTAGTGCAAAATACTATAAAAGACTATATAAGTATACCAATGCGTAAAGGAGCTTCTCGTATGGCTTGTTCAAGCCGACGCTCCTTCCTAAGGAGGTATGCCCACCGGGGTTCGAGGGTAGACTCATGGCCACCGGTCCACAAAGAAAGTGCATCTTCAGCGTCAGCTGAAACAGCCTGCTTACGGGCCCTCTCACCCCATTCTTCCAAAGGGCCTATGAATAGCCGCCGTATCGATGGAGGGTCTTCGTAAAAAATGACGGCAGGATAAGGCCCCTTCGGGATCCTTACGTTCTCGGATTCATCTTGTAAACGTCTTATAACCTCAGCCAATTGTGCGGCTTCCTTGACAGATGAACCAAGAAAAAGAAGACTGTCTTCCGGCGGATTAGTAGCGGTCTTCTTCCCCCGCTTTGGCCCAGAGCCAGTGACTGTAAAAGCTCGCTTCTTTCCCCTCGCCGCCCGCTTTCTAAGCTGCTTCTCGGTTTTGACAGAGAGGGAACACTTCTTCAGGACCTCCGCCAAGGGGACATTATCATCAGAGCCAGGTTTTACCTCCGGAACCATTACGGTATCCATCATCGGTCGTTCAAGTGAAGCCTCTGTTGGCAATGAGGCGCGAAGCCTTTCCTCCTCTTTAAAGGTTTTAAGTGAAGCAGCAATGGCTTCTTCTGTAGAGGCACCTGTTGAAACAGCAAGCGTCAGTCAAAGCATGATAAAAAGAAGAGTGAAATAAACAGCAGAGAGATAAGGGTAAAGTATACCTGACCCGCAAGGGTGGCCAGTTCTTTTTCAAGGGTGGCTGACTGTTTGGAAGCTTCAATGGTAACCTTCAAATCGGTATCATCAAGCATCCAGAATAAACCCCCGTTGGTCCCATATTCGCTCAAGCCTTCGCTAGATGGAGCAGGGGGCGTCGAGCCTAATGTGGTGTCCAAAGAAAGTACTTGTTTCTTTTTCTTCTGAGGACGGGCGCCGGTGGCCGATAACACGAGTTTGCGTTTGGTAGACGCCTTTGGACGACGAGTCCCAATTTCTTTTCCTACGTCCGACTCGGGGGACGCGGCAGCCATCTTCTTTTCAGGCACGCTGGATGGGGGCAACCCGCACGTAGGGATTAGCACGTGTGGAGGCTCAACTATAGTGACCTCTCTCAAGGGAGGATGAACAATGTTCTGTCGCTTCAGAGGAACATTTTGATCACCAGCCGGCACTGCACCCTTGCGATCGAGCAACAATCGCTTCTCCTCCCTGATGACGGCGCCCATTGAATACTGATACCACGTCACGTACACATTAAGGGCCTTTGGGACGCAGCTTGGTTCGCTGATAAAAAAGTTGGACCCTGTGTTCAAGCGCATGAAATGATGCAGTGCGCTCCGCATTCCCTCTTCCGTAGCAGCAGGTTCGACCAAGAAAGCCTCAAGTGGGACGCCCTAACTGTAACTCAGCTGCTGAGCGAAACGATGTGGGTTGTATCTCATGAATAATGCCACATCATTTTGTCTGGATACGAGAAAGCCCGACCTGATGGAGTACAGATGAAGAATCTCCCGAGCTTTCAACACAGAGGCCCCGTCTTTAAATATATCCTGCAGTGGCAGCACCATCTTCCCCAACTCTTGGCCGACGGTCAAAACTTTATCAGTAAAGGACATGCCAGCCCCAACCATGCGCGGGCGAAGAAGCAAGCCTCTAGCTTCCCGTTGCGTCAGAGTCATGATAGAACCGCCAACCAGTCGCATGATCCAAGGGAACCTGCACCTGTCAGAAAAACCCGGCCTTTTGTGGATGCCAAAGACACCTAGCACGTGTAACTCGAGCCATGACATGAAATAATGCATCGGGAAATTTACCGACTACAACCCTGGCTCAGTGGTATCAGCCGCCAAGCTGAGGCCGTGATACATATGGGCTAACCCAGCGATCTCCACAGCCACTTGTATCCCAGCAACCATCCGATGCGCAGGATAGAAGACGGATGGCCTCAGACGGCGAGGGTGCATGGGAAGCGCGAACCAAGTCAGCCACAACCCAAGAAACCCTAAAAAGAACGTTTCTTCATCAATCCCAGGAGCCGCCTGCTCTGCAAAAGGGATGACCGGGGTATCAGGTAGAAAGAAGCTCTTCTGATCCGCCTCCGCCGCTGGCAGATTGCCTAAACCCAAGCCGAAGGGGTCGTCAAGACTGGCGAATTTCTCGACTTCTTCCTTCAATATTTCCGGGCGAAGAAAATCAGCGATAAAAGCCGTAAAATTAACTCCATGACCTTCGGTTGCAAGATAGAGGTTCTCATACATATTCAACACCTTTATCAAGCTCGGAAATTGGTGTTGAATAGCATTCTCGGGAGTAAGACCCATTACCATTGATTTGGTAGCGAAAACATACTCATCCAGGGGAAGCAATTCCTCATAATGTTCCCCCCAACGGGTAAACCCGAGACCTCTGCAAACTCCTCCAAAGAAATGGAGACTTCTCGATCTGATAGGAGGTAGGTGTGGGTTGGAATGTTCCACTGTTCCAGAAATGCCCTGACCCACCATGTAGGGGGTGCAGAATATTGAAACAAAGAAGTATAAACGGCGGGATACAATCCGAGATTCATCAACTGTAATTTCCTCGCCGATAAAATATACCGGGCCCACTGCAAATACCCGGCTGAGTGACGGGGAGTTAGTCCTACATTGTACGGCTGTCCCCAAGGGCGCGACTCGCCCTGACATATGCGTCGCCCTAGGAAGTCCAAAACCACCGGCGGCTGCACGGGTACTGCGGCAATAGAAGGCCGAAGGAGACCTTCTGAAGTCCAGTTAACCTCCTCTACAGTGTAATTAATCGGAGGCGCATCTGCATAAGCAATCACTGAAATAGGCTCCGAAGGTGTCGCACAGGAAAAGCTCCGTCGGCCCATGATAATTTGGTCATACCATTTACCCCACAGATGAAAACTCTTGTGCTCCGGGTCATGGTCTTTTATCAACGCAAAAACCTCGCTGTCTACGGGTGCTTCAGGGAACCCGCCTTCTGAGCGAATGAATGGGAAGGAGGTGTCGGAAGACATAGTACCTGCGCGGAAAAGAATGAATGTTCAGTCGCCAATACTATAAATTAAATTCTATTACAAAATACTATAAATCCGTACCGCACTGCAATGCAGTTAAAAGGGACCAAAGGGGACCCACAAAATCTAGATGACGGTGTTTCCCCCAATCAGAGCAAAGCTCTGTTTTGAATTTCAAAATTCAAAAATTGAAGCAACGCTTCAGATCCCATGCGCTGCGAGCTGCGTGCCACGTGTCAAGCGCAGACGCGCTAGCGCCAGGTGCGCTGCGCCCTAGGCAGCGCGCCCCCAATCAGAGCAAAGCTCTGCTTCAAAATTCAAAATTTAAATTGAAACAACGCTTCAGATTCTGCGCACTCTGCGCTGCGCGCCACGTGTCTAACACGGGTGCACTAGCGCAAGGTGCACCAGCACTGGAATTAAAAATTCCCCCACCGTCATATCAAAAGATCTACTAATAATAAATTATTAATTAATTAGAACTAAAGTTCTGTTATGGAAAGATTTTTCAATTTTATTAAAACAAGAAAATTATCTTCTGTAAAACAGAAACTTTAGGAGCAAAGATCCAACGGTGGGAAATATTCCCAAATCAATCAGAGAAAGATCTCTTAAAACTGATTTAACAAATCATTTGGCCCTATATAAAGGACCTTAGACTTCAAGTCTAAAATATACAGAAGAGAAGGATACAGAATACAGAAAAAGAGGGAGAAAACCCCTCTGCAAAAGAAAAGAAAACTCTTAGAAAAAAGAAGATTTTTTCTTCATCTTCAAGGTAAAAAGAACTATGTTCTTGAATAATAGAGATGAAATCATCTCGTAAAAAGAAAAACCATCTTCTAAAAAGATCAGAGATCTAAGAAAAAGATCGAGGTCTTTAATAAAAAAGAAAAGATCAAAAAGATCTAATCATAAAAAGACTAAAAGAAGTATTTTACTTCATTCACAGATCTTTTGATCTATAAAGGCAGAGCCTTTTATAAAAACAAGAACTTTTATTCTTAGATCTTAAGGAAAAAGCCTCCTTTGAAGAACATAAATTTGTTCTTTGATCTTAAAATTGATCAAATGCGCTTTGCGCTATTGAAAAGTGCCTTGCACTCATGAATTGCGCCCTTGCGCTCATTGAACCGGCGCTCAGCGCCAAAACCTGCCGCGTGTCAACCAGAGACACAATCTGCGCTTTACGCTTCTAAAACAGAGCACTGCGCTCATGGGCTGGCGCTTAGCGCCAAGCGCGCCACGTGTCACTCACTGGTGAGCCAACAGACTAGCGCAATGCGCTCATAAATTAAAAGCGCAATGCGCTAACAAACTAGCGCAATGCGCTAAGCGCAACACGTGTCCTCTTCGTGTGTGCTACCTGACAGAAGCGCAATGCGCTCTTTGACTGGCGCAATGCGCTCTTTGACTGGCGCAACGCGCCTGGCGCGCCACGTGGCGCACTGTCAGAACAAACTTTGTTTCTGATAAATGCTATGTATTCAATACAAGACAAAAAAATGTCAGAGCCCAATGCCTAGCATTATTAAAAGGGCTGAGCCCAAATAAAGGCTTAATAGCCAGAACAAAAATAAAATGTTAAACAATTTTAATTGGACTTAGCCCAATTTTAGCTATAAGTCCTCAACTTGTTTTGAATTGAGCACACCTGCTCTTTCAACCAACTCACCTTGGTTCAAGCGTACATCTCTTCACTCCTTTGATATTCTTCGTTGTAATTCCTCAACGTCTTCAAAGAGGTGACGGGTCCCGACAACCACACATTTCACAGACTATGACGTCTTTAAACTGGACTGTGGGGTCCTTAAACTCATGGACTATGATGTCCTTAACTTTGACCGTGATGTCTTTAAACTAACATCGGACTGTGAGGTCCTTAAACTCATGGACTATGATGTCCTTAACCTTGACCGTGATGTCTTTAAACTAACATTGGACTGTGGAGTCCCTAAACCCACGGACTATGATGTCCTTAACCTCGACCGCGATGTCTTTAAACTAACATTGGACCGAGATGTCCTTAAACTAACAATGGACCTTAATGTCCCTAAACTAATTATCGACCGCAATGTCACTAAACTAAACAATAGAACCCAATTGCTCTCTTGTCAGATCTAAACGATCCCGTTAAGTTGATCTTAGTCTAAAATTAGACTAACGTATCCTTAACAAACGTTTAAGTTGATATTAGTCTCAAATGAGTCTAACGTATCCTTAAAACCAAACCCCCCAAACCCAAATCTAAGAAAGATACGGATTTGGACGAGTCCATGCCCTACGGGCGACTACATAACTTAGTCTCCGTATACAATCCACGGGCAACCAAACACAAAACAAACACCCACGACACGAAGTGACCATCTGGAGAAGGAGAAATTTGTTACCACGATGCGGTAGCGTAATTAACTGCAGGGGCTTGCGCTTGCAGGGAAGAGCGTCCCCACAATCAAAAACCCCTCAAACAAGGGGGAATCTGACGAAGTCTGCTACATCGGCCGCATCCGTTTAAACCTTTGATACATGGTGCCATAAATCAGCTTGGCTTCTTCGGAGAGGTGGACGGATAGCACCAATTAGCATCTGCCCCGAAATTCAGGCTAGACGTACATCGCGTCTCCGCCGTGTCTTTCGGAGGGGAACATATTAACTGTTATCTACCATCTATGGGCTACACTTGCTAAAGCTACATGCCACTGAAATGGAGAAGTTACTCATGAGCATATAAACTACTTCACGCTAGAGTAAAATATAAAGGAATAGAAGGGTACGGCTCATGGAGCTGATGGTTTGGGACTATACCCTTTAAGAGTCGAGATTTGAGTCAATGATAAATGACGACGCGTGTGTCCGCTCGTTATCTTCTTAGATCAAGATTCTGAAAATTATATACCAACCCGAAACTGGTCATCACTATGAATTGCTCTGCACTACTTCACCCACATATATAATTACGTGGGCAAAGTAGTGGGGGCATTTGTTCCCGCCAAAAATTTCTGCACAAAAGAGCCCAAGGCATCAAATGGCAGCGATACGCTTAAGAAAATGTGAACCTGTATTTTTTTGTCCATATTTTGACAAACTCCTGAATGAGAAACAGCTAAATTCTGATGTTATTGAAAGCATCTTAAAAAAACCTTTGATTTGATATATTATGGGCCTCATAACTCATCCGGGATCAAAAGTTATGAGCAAATGTCTATGCACATGTGATCTAAAGAAGAAGATGCGAACCAGTATTTTCCGAGCTGTATTTTGACAAACTCCGGAATGAGAAACAGCTAAATTTTGATGCTATCGAAAGTGTCTCGAAAAATCCTTTGGTTTGATATATTATGGGCCTCATAATTCATCCGGGATCAAAAATTATGAGCAAATGTGCTATGCACGTGTAATCTAAAGTAATGCTCTACTACATGGGGAATGCATTTTTAGTCCCACATCGGGAAAAGGAGAGATGGCTTATCTACCACTCCCATATAAATAAGAGGGGATACCTCTTAAAAAGGGTAGAGTTCAATCCTCAAAGGATTCAATTATCAAAGGAGCTTAGTTCTCCAAAGGAACTTAGTTCTCCAAGATAGGAGCATGCTCCTCTCCATAATGCGCATATGCGCAAGCGCCATGTGCGCTACGTGCAATGCACGTGTGCTCGCCATACGCGCACTACGTGCAACGCACGTGCGCATCACATGAGAACATTTAATAATATTAAAATGAGCTTAGTTCTCCATAGAAGCTTAGTTCTCCAAGATAGGAACATGCTTCTCCCCATAATGCGCATATGCGCAAGCGCCACGTGCAACGCACGTGTGCCCGTCATGCGCGCACCACGTGCAATGCACGTGCGCACCATATGAGAATATTCAATAATATTAAAAGCAATACGTTCTCCATAGGAGCTTGCTCCCCACCCCATTATGCGCAAGCTCCATGTGCGCTACGTGCAAATATGTGCGCCCAACACGTGCGACGCACGTGCGCGAACGCAAAGAAGCCTTTTTTAGCAGCGAGAAGCTTAAGCTCCAGCCTGTTCTTTCCCCTTAATGAGTGGGACATGGTTCAAATAGTACATCCCTCCACACCTTCGATATATGGCGCTGTAATCACTCAGTGTCGTCGGAGAGGTGGTGGGTCCCAACGACCAATGATGAAAAACCCTCTGCAAAAAAGAGCAAGTGATTGATCTCAAAAACTATCTATTACCGCAATCAAGAACGGCGTCGCTTTGCAGCTAGCCGGTGAGTACGGGTCGGTCCATAGGGATGTTGTGAATTTCCTAATCGCTCAAACGAGTTAATTCCGATGGGTGTCGGATTGATTATTAAATCTAAAAACTAAATCTATCTAAAAACTAAATTAATCCAAATCTTAATCTTGCTAGAGTTAGGTTTAGGAATGGTTTGGAAATATAAATAAATCTCAACGCTTTTTATACCCAAATGAAGATCTATGAGGAGTTATGGTAATTATCAATAAAAGGGATTAGATCCATTCGGGAAGGTGTTCCTTCCTCTAGGTTCTTGTCCTTCCTTTAGAGATCCTTACCCTAACCTCCATGGAAACCGCGCGCAACCGGGCCTTTATACTACGGTATCACTGCTACCTCGAGGGATAGGGTGTCGTAGGGAGCGGTGTGTGCGTGTATGCATGGAGTCCTATTGATTGTATGTGATGGGTAAGAAAGGGATGAGAGATCTCATCTCTCAAAAGCCCTTCCCAAAGCTAACATCTAAGGCAAGGAATTAAAATCTAAACTAGAGCAATTAAATAAAAACTACTTACAGATGGCTCTCTCCAAACATCAACACAGGGTTGTCAGATCAGAATTCATGAAATGAAAAGAGGCACCGATGCTCTCCAAAAGAATTCTAAAATTTATTAATGAAGGGAGGCATAAAAAGAATACAATGATTTAGAGTTCCTATTTATAGAGAATAGGAAACCCTAGGTTATAATTGATCCGCATGTCTACATTTACAAATATGCCCTTAGGTTGACTATTCAGCGCCGTCCTTGAGTTATGGTAAAATTTCACGCAGCCCGGGCTCCATACGGCCGTGGAACCGCGGCCTGGGTAGGGTTTGGGCCGCGGTTCCGCGGTCCATTGGTCGGATCATCTGCTGATTTTTTGTGGGCTTCTTCTGGGTCTTTTTGGGTTTCTGATTCTTTGGTTCTTTTCTCAATTGGGCTTCTACGTAGGTTCCAGATCTCCAGTGAACAATTTGCAGTGGACTTTTAACCGTTCGCTTTGTAATCTTGGACCTTGCGTTGTCTTGTACATTGTGAACTGTTCTTCGTTTAGGCTTGACTAGGATCCTTCTATTTGTTGGTCAAAAGTCTCTCTTTTTGTATCATCTTTTGTCTTTTTCACTGTTTTCGCTCCAAGAACCTGTAACCTGTAATATGTAGCAGACATGCATCAAAAGCACCTGTTTATTTATAAAACGAATAAGAATAGGGAATATAATAATATAATATTATGGTGTGAACAAATACCCCCAAACTTATCTTTTGCTCGTCCTCGAGCAAACTTATTTTTATTCTCTACAAAAAACCTAACCGCACTTTCGCAGGGAAACGCGATTGCACTGAGCTCGTGCAACAAGCCGTTAAACCTCTAGGTGTCCCTAGTAGGAGGAGTGTTGTCTCCTGAGAGTTTTCAGCGGATACTGCCCACAAAATCCTATCAATTCGGCTTTTTCGACTTTAATTCTCCAATTAGGTTTTCTAACAAGGAATTCTATCATCGTCCACTCGTAAATTATCCATCCATATTCTTCACACTTCCTCATCATTTAACTTAAGATTATATATGTTTTATAGACTTACTTAGCTTTCGGCATCTCTTAAGTTTTCCTTCTAGGGTTCCATCTCCACTTAGGAATTTCTATCAACTCTACTAAAGATACAAGTTCTATTCTTCACTCCTTTCTCTCATCTAAACTCCAATCACATATCCCCACGTGTGTGTATAAATCACCCCTACACTTGGAAATTCAAATCAAGCAATCATGCCCTTGTCCGTTGTCCAAAGTACTTATTAGTAGGTGAATTTTTAATTGAATTTTGCTTACACATCTTTCATGCGACCGTTAATACTTCTTGAGGTACCAACAACCGATTACAAGATGTGTTGCACATTAAAGCGTAATTCCTAGTCTTGCAACACCCAAGGCTTTTAGCAGTGACTCCCAAACCAGTTGGTCTAAGGCACTAGGTGATGAAGCACCCTCGCTAAATATTTTTGTAGCCTTAAGTAATCACAAAAACCAGTGTTCATTTTTTTTATTCTTTTATTCACACTTGTATATTTTTTTTATTTTCATCGTACTAAGGACTTTAGACGAGAGCATTTCAAGGTCTCTTCTACTATTCCAAGTTTCAAGGTGCGTGATTGTGCAAATTATAGGGTATACATTTTCAAAATCTAGACTTAAGCTAGGAATTATTTTTCAAACTTATACTCTAATAAAATATCAATACTTTTCCTTTGTTTCGACTTAGCCCAAAAACTGAACTCAAAATTTACCTATTTCTAAATAAACTACAAAGACATATACTTTCTACCGTTAAACTTTAAGGAAGGTTATTTTTAGGGTTTTTAATTTACTAAGTCTAAGATCTAGTTGTTCCTAACCAGTTGACCTATTTGTCAAACTCAAGTCAATTAGGCCAAAATTGAATACATTAATTTTTATAATTTTTGAAATTTTTCAATTTTTATGGGTTTTCAAATAAGTATGCAAATGCAAAAATATGTACAAATGAATGCGAAGGAAGAAGACGTACCGAGCATACCCCCAAACTTGAACTTGACAGTGTCCTCACTGTCATGCTAAACCAAGAGGGTCAAAATGCCGGTACTCCCCTGTTTATTTATTTATAAAAAAAAATTATATTTTTTAATGTTTTGAAATTTTTTTTATTTTTTATAGAAAAAGAAAACAAAAAATATATGTACATATATACAACAAGGTTCCCCCCAAACTTAAGCTTGGCCTTACACAAGCCAAAGGTTAGCACCAACCATTCAAAAATCTTATAGTGGTAATGGCCGAGTTGGTGAAATAATGGGGTGTAGAGGAAAGAAATGAGAAACACACGAGACCGTGTGGGAAGAAAGGTAGAATATGGTCTCGGTGGAGGAGAAGAATGGCGGAAAGGAGAAAGAAGGGTCGCGCGATGTTGAGGGTCTAAATCGAGTGAATAAATTAGCGCAATTTGTGATGACCGATGTGTTAAAAGCGATTGTGCTAACCTATCAACCCGTCGAGAAATGGGGTCAAACCCCTCAAAATTCGCAAGAAAACATGGGTACGCCGAACTTGGTATTGGAGATGAAAGCGTAACGGTCTTTTGTACGGTCGGAACGATAGGAAGGACGAAAGGGAGTGAATTAGGGATAGTATCATTCTCACCGTAGTAAACTGTCTCGAACTTGAAAGATTCCATTAATGGTTCGAAACTACTGTAAGCAACCGAGTCTGATGGTTCAACTAACTCATCTGAAAATGTAAAGGACTCAAACTCGGGCGGTGAGTCATCAACATCGTCCGAAAAAGTGAAACACTCATACGTGTTATCGGCTGTGAGAACTGTGTCAGATTCAAAGGAAAAAATTTCAAGCTCACAGTCTTCAAGCGTGGTCGGAACGATGGAAAGGAGGGAGGGTGATTTAGTTAAAGATTCAAGAGGATGAATTGGAAAATCTGACACATCAAACAAAAATGGTTCAATCTCAATATTATCCTCAATACTCTCCTCAATATTATCCTCATAATTTTCCTCAATATTTAACTCATCCATGCCATTATCATCAAAATCAAGACGCATATGAAGTTCGGGAGAAACATCTAATGACTTGGGATGATGAGTTGGACATAAAATTTCAATCAAATCTACTGGTTCATCATCCAAAATATTCCCGGCGTCTATATCCTCAATCAAGTGAAAATCAATTTTTTCTGACACCTCATCAAAAGCATGGATATTTATCGATTTAGGTTCTAGATTGGAGGTGTAAAGGTCAAAAGGATTAGGTGCGGTTTCACTCGAAAGGGGTTCCTCACAATTTGGCAAATCAAGCACTACAAAGTCGCACAACTCATCATTTTGGACACATGTTTGAAAATTGGAGTTGTTGGATTCAATTGAGTATGGGTAGGTTTGATTTGGAAATCCTCTCACATTCTCACTCTGTCCAACCGCCTCCTCATATATAGGAAAATTTGGAGCTAGTTGGAAACTAGCTACTGGTTCACTCGGTTGCATAAGGGCGGCCATGGACGCTTTCACATTCCTAGTCATTTTTTTTGTTGCAGCAATATAAGCTGCCAACGACTGTTCCAAACTAGACATGGGTGGTGAAGGGGTTTCGGTAAAAGATTCGAAATTGTTTGGATATGTGAAACTCCCAAAAGGCTGTGTAGAAACAGTGTCTAGTGACGGTGGGAAAGTCGGGTAGGACTGGTAGGAATTGGATGGTTGGACAGGAGTAGGGTCAACAGTTGGATAAAAAGGTGAATGGACTTGTTGATTCCTAGAACTAGATGAGGGGAGAGGGGTGAAAGATCGGCTACGAGATTGAGCGATATGCTCAGCAATGGACATTGGTTTAGGAGTTACAGCAGAACTTGAAAAAGTGGTATCAACATATGAAGGTGGTAAAGGTGGACATGGTTGAGACAAAATGGGTTGCAAAGTCGAACTGTTTCTCATAGACGCTTCTATTTGATCTTTCAAAGAAATTTTGAGCACGGAGGGATCTTCTTTAAATCTACCGAAACAATTGACGTACAACGCAAACTTAGGTTCGGGATACCAAAGTTCGGCAAGAGATTTATGATGTGGGGTACCCATGATAGAAGAAAGGGGAAAAGAAAAAGGTTGGGTGGTTGATTTTTCTCAAAAACTATTTAATAACCGCAATCAAGAACGGCGTCGCTTTGCAGCTAGCCGGTGAGTACGGGTCGGTCCACAGGGATTTTGTGAATCTCCTAATCGCGCTAACGAGTTAATTCCGAAGGGTGTTCGGATTGGTTATTAAATCTAAAAATCTAATTAATCTATACTAATTATCTAGATCTATTCTTGCTAGGGCTGGGTTTAGAGATGGTTTGGAAATACAAGTAAACCTCAACGCTTTTTATACCCGAATGAAGATCTATGAGGAGTTATAGTAATTATCAATAAAGGGGATTAGATCCATTCGGGAAGGTGTTCCTTCCTCTAGGTTCTTGTCCTTCCTTTAGAGATCCTTACCCTAACCTCCATAGAAAACGCGCGCAACCGGGCTTTTACACTACGGTGTCAACGCTACCTCGAGGGATAGGGTGCCGTAGGGCGCGGTGTGTGCGCGTATGCATGGAGTCCTATTGTAAATATATAATGGGTAAGAAAAGGATGAGAGATCTCATCTCTCAAAATCCTTCCCTAAAGCTAACTCTAAACAAGTTTCTACGGCGAGGAAATAAATCTACCTAGGGCAAAGAATTGAAATCTAAACTAGGGCAAGGAATTAAATCTACTTACAGATGCATTTCTCCAATCATAAACGCAGGGTTGTCAGATCTGAATTTCTGAATTGAAGAGAGGCACCGATGCTCTCCATAAAGAATTTCTGAATTTTTATTAAAAGGAGGCATAAAGTTTATAATGATTTAGAGTTCTATTTATAGGAAATAGAAACCCTAGGTTACATTTTTATCCGCATGTCTACAATTACAAAAATACCCCCAGGAAATCTTTTCAGAGCCGCCACGACGTTTTGGTAAAAAAAACTTTTTCTTTTGTCTTCTTCTGGCCGCGGAACCGCGGCAATGGTGGGCTTGGGCCGCGGTTCCGCGGCCCTTTAGTGAGCTCTTCTGATGATTTTTCTTGGGCTTCTTCAGGTTTCTTTGGGGCTTCTGGTTCTTTGGTTTTTTTATCAATTGGGCTTCTACATTGGTTCCAGATCTTCAGTGAACATTTGTAGTGGATTTTTTTAACCGTTGCTTTGTGTTGACATCTTGAACCTTGCTTTGTGAACTGTTTCTTATGTAGGCTTCATCATGATCTTCTGTTCATTGGTTAAAGTCCACTTTTTCATCGTCTTTACATCGTTTTCACTGTTTTCTGTCCAAAAACCTGTAACCTGTAACATGTAGCAGACATGCGTGAAAAGCACCTGTTTATTTATAAAAAGAATAAGAATGGGGAATATAATAATGCAATATTATGGTGTGAACAAATACCCCCAAACTTTTCTTTTGCTCGTCCTCGAGCAAACTTATTTTTATTCACTAAAATCCTAACCGCACTTTCGCAGGGAAACGCGATTGTACTGAGCCCGTGCAACAAGCCGTTAAACCTCTAGGTGTCCCTAGTAGGAGGAGTGTTGTCTCCTAAGGGTTTTCAGCGGATACTACCCACAAAATCCTATCAACTCGGCCCATTGACTTTTGTTCTCCAATTAGGTTTTCTAACAAGGAATTCTATTATCGTCGACTTGCAAATTATCCACCCATATTCCTCACACTTCCTCGTCATTTAACTTAAGATTATATATGTTCTATAGACTTATCTAGCTTTCAGCATCTCTTAAGTTTTCCTTCTAGGGTTTCATCTCCACTTAGGAATTTTTATCAACTCTATTAAAGATACAAGTTCTATTCTTCACTCCTTTCTCTCATCTAAATCCCAATCATATACCCCTACGTATGTGTATAAATCACCCCTACACTTGGAAATTCAAATCAAGCAATCGTACTCCCGTCCATTGTCCTAAGCACTTATTAATTAGTGAATTTTTAAATGAAATTTGCTTACACATCCTTCATGCGACCGTTAATACTTCTTGAGGTACCAACAACCGATTACAAGATGCGTTAGCACTTTAAAGCGTACTTCCTAGTTTTGCAACACCCAAGGCTTTAGCAGTGACTCCCAAACCAGTTGGTCTAAGGCACTAGGTGATGAAGCACCCTCGCTAAATATTTTTCTATTTTTTTACAGCCTTAAGTAATCACAAAAACCAGTGTCCATTTTTTTTTCTTTATTCACTTTTTTTCTTTTATTTTCATTGTACTAAGGACTTTAGACAAGAGCATTTCAAGGTCTCTTCTACTATTCCAAGTTTCAAGTTGCGTGATTGTGCAAATTGTAAGGTATACATTTTCAGAATCTAGACTTAAACTAGGAATTATTTTTCAAACTTATACTCTAATAAGAACATCAATACTCTTCCCTTGTTTCGACTTAACCCAAGAAGTGAACCCAAAATTTGCCTATTTCTAAATAAACTACAAGGCATATACTTTCTACCGTTAAACTTTAAGGAATGTTATTTTTAGGGTTTTTAATTCACTAAGTCTAAGATCTAGTTGTTCCTAGCCAGTTAATCTATTTGTCAAACTCAAGTCAATCAGCCAAAATTGAATACATTAATTTTTATAATTTTTGAAATTTTTCAAATTTTTATGGGTTTTCAAATAAGTATGCAAATGCAAAAATATGTACAAATGAATGCGAAGGAAGAAAACTTACCGAGCATACCCCCAAACTTAAACTTGACAGTGTCCTCACTGTCGTGCTACACCAAGAGGGTCAAAATGCCGGCACTCCCCTGTTTATTTATTTATAATTTTTTTTTATTTTATTGTTTTGAATTTTTTTTTATTATTTTTTATAGAAAAAGAAAACAAAAAATATATATACATATATACAAAGGTTCCCCCCAAACTTAAGCTTGGCCTTACACAAGCCAAAGGTTAGCACCAACCATTCAAAGATCTTATCGTGGTAGTGGTATAGTTGGTGCAAGAATGGAGTGTGGATGAAAGAAATGAGAAACACGCGAGACCGTGTGGAAAGAAGAATGGTAGAATATGGTCTCGGTGGGGGAGAAGAAGGGCGGAAAGGAGAAAGAAGGGTCGCGCGATCTTGAGGGTGTAAATCAAGTGAATAAATTAGCGCAATTTGAGATGACCGAAGTGTGAAAACTAATTGTGCTAATTTATCAACTCGTCGTGCAATGGGGTCAAATCCCTCAAGATTCGCAAGAAAATATGGGTACGCCGAACTTGGTATAGGAGATGAAAGCGTAACGGTCACTTGCACGGTCAGAACAATAGGAAGGACGAAAGGGAGTGATTGAGGGATAGTCGTACTCTCACCCAAGTAATCTGTATCGAACTTGAAAGATTCCATTAATGGTTCGAAACTACTGTAAGCAACCGAGTCTGATGGTTCAACTAACTCATCTGAAAATGTAAAAGACTCAAACTCGGTCGGCATCGTCCGAAAAAATGAAACACTCGTAAGTGTTATCATCTGTGAGAAGTGTGTCAGATTCAAAGGAAAAATTTTCAAGCTCACAGTCTTCAAGCGGGGTCGGAACGATAGGAAGGAGGGAGGGTGATATAACAGTCAAAGGTTCAGGAGGATGAATTGGAAAATCAGACACATCAAATAAAAATGGTTCAACCTCAACATGGTCATCAAAACTCTCCTCAATACTATCCTTATAATTCTCCTCAAAATCCATGCCATTATCATCAAAATCTAGACACATATGAAGTTCGGGGGAGACATCTAATAACCCGGGATGATGATTTGAACATAAAATTTCAATCAAATCGACAAGTTCATCATCCAAAATATTCCCGGCGTCTATATCCTCAATCAAGTGAAAATTAATTTCTTTAGACACCTCATCAAAAGCATGGATATGTATCGATTTAGGTTCTAGAGTGGAGGTGTAAAGGTCGAAAGGATTAAGTGTGGTTTCACTCGAAAGGGGTTCTTCACAATTTGGCAAATCAAGCACCACAAAATCACACAACTCGTTTTTGTTTTGAACTAGTGAATCATTTAGGACATTCGATGGAAAACCGGAGTTGTGGGCTTCAATCGGGTAAGGGTAGGTTTGATTTGGAAATCCTCTCTCATTCTCACTCTGTCCAACTGCCTTCTTATACATTGAAAAATTTGAAGCTAGTGGGAAACTAGCTACCGGTTCAGCAGGTTGCATAAGGGCTGCCACGGACGCTTCCACATTCCTAGTCATTTTATTTGTTGCTGCAATATATGCCTCCAACGACTCTTCCAAACTAGACTTGGGTGGTAAGGGAGTTTCGGTAAAAGATTCAAAATGGTGTGGATATGCAAAACTCCCAACAGGCTGTGTAGAAACGGTGTCTAGTGAGGGTGGGAAGGTCGGGTAGGACTGGTAGGAAGTGGGTGGCTGGGCAGGGGTAGGGTCAACATGTGGATAAAAAGGTGAATAGTCTTGTTGATCCCTAGAACTAGATGAGTGGAGAGAGGTAAAAGATCGGCTACGAGATTGAGTAATATGCTCAGCAATGGACATCGGCTTAGGAGAGACAGAAGGACTTGAAAAAATGGTGTCAACATATGGAGGTGGTAAGGGCTGACTTGGTTGACACAAGGTGGGTTGAAAAGTCGAACTGTTTCTCCTAAACGCCTCTATTTGATCTTTCAAAGATATTTTAGGTAAGCAAGGATCGTCTTTAAATTGACCGAACAAATTGACGTACGACGCAAAATTAGGTTCGGGATACCAAAGTTCGGCAAGTGATTTATTATGTGGGGTACCCATGTTAGAAGAAAAGGGGAAGGTTTGTGGTGATGCAAGGGTCTATTTACGGCCAAAAATTTTGCAAGTTTCTATAAAAAAAATTGTCCTTTTTATTTTTATTCTTTTTCTCTTTATTTGGAAAATTTTGTTGCAAAAAAAAGATTTTAGAGAAAAGATATGCAACAGCAAAATATTACTTGCAATCAGTTTTTATTTTAAGCGGGGCCCAAAAATCCTGCACAAGATCGTTATTTGGAAGGGAATATATTTTTAAAGTGCACAAAATCCTGCAGGCATTTTTCAGAAAATATATTGAAATTTTGGCAGAGGAGAGCGACAGAAAACTTACAGTGCAAATTTCGTGCAGAGAGGACTTCAGAAGGGGGCGTTTCCGCGGTCAAAGAGGGCCTACCGCGGCGGTTCCGCGGTGAAGAAGCGGGCTCGGGTCCCCAGAATTTTTTCCGTGCGACAACTCGACAAGACGGCCGCGTTTCCGCGGCCTAAGGAAGGTTTTGGCCGCGGAAACACAGCATGATGATGGATTTGGTTCTCCAGAAAAATTTCACTGTTCTGTTATTTAAAATCACTTCTGTTCCGATGTTTTATTTCTTGTTTTGCTTTCTGAAAATTTCCAAATCCGAATTTGTATATCCTGCAAAATTCAAACGACAAAGTATCCCTTCCAAAAATAACAGATTATATATATTTTTATATTTTTGTGATTTTTCAGATTTTTATGATATTTTTTTATTTTATGATTAACCCGAAATTGCGAAAAGAAAATTTCTACGCCATCCCCGGCAACGGCGCCATTTGATTTTTCTCAAAAACTATTTAATAACCGCAATCAAGAACGGCGTCGCTTTGCAGCTAGCCGGTGAGTACGGGTCGGTCCACAGGGATTTTGTGAATCTCCTAATCGCGCTAACGAGTTAATTCCGAAGGGTGTTCGGATTGGTTATTAAATCTAAAAATCTAATTAATCTATACTAATTATCTAGATCTATTCTTGCTAGGGCTCGGTTTAGGGATGGTTTGGAAATGCAAGTAAACCTCAACGCTTTCTATACCCGAATGAAGATCTATGAGGAGTTATGATAATTATCAATAAAGGGGATTAGATCCATTCGGGAAGGTGTTCCTTTCTCTAGGTTCTTGTCCTTCCTTTAGAGATCCTTACCCTAACCTCCATAGAAAACGCGCGCAACCGGGCTTTTACACTACGGTGTCACCGCTACCTCGAGGGATAGGGTGCCGTAGGGCGCGGTGTGTGCGCGTATGCATGGAGTCCTATTGTAAATATATAATCGGTAAAAAAGGGATGAGAGATCTCATCTCTCAAAATCCTTCCCTAAAGCTAACTCTAAACAAGTTTCTACGGCGAGGAAATAAATCTACGTAGAGCAAAGAATTGAAATCTAAACTAGGGCAAGGAATTAAATCTACTTACAGATGCATTTCTCCAATCATAAACGCAGGGTTGTCAGATCTGAATTTCTGAATTGAAGAGAGGCACCGATGCTCTCCATAAAGAATTTCTGAATTTTTATTAAAAGGAGGCATAAAGTTTACAATGATTTAGAGTTCTATTTATAGGAAATAGAAACCCTAGGTTACATTTTTATCCGCATGTCTACAATTACAAAAATACCCCCAGGAAATCTTTTCAGAGCCGCCACGACGTTTTGGTAAAAAAAACCTTTTCTTTTGTCTTCTTCTGGCCGCGGAACCGCGGCAATGGTGGGCTTGGGCTGCGGTTCCGTGGCCCTTTAGTGAGCTCTTCTGATGATTTTTCTTGGGCTTCTTCAGGTTTCTTTGGGGCTTCTGGTTCTTTGGTTTTTTTATCAATTGGGCTTCTACATTGGTTCCAGATCTTCAGTGAACATTTGTAGTGGATTTTTTTAACCGTTGCTTTGTGTTGACATCTTGAACCTTACTTTGTGAACTGTTTCTTATGTAGGCTTCATCAAGATCTTCTGTTCATTGGTTAAAGTCCACTTTTTCATCGTCTTTACATCGTTTTCACTGTTTTCTGTCCAAGAACCTGTAACCTGTAACATGTAGCAGACATGCGTCAAAAGCACCTGTTTATTTATAAAAAAAAATAAGAATGGGGAATATAATAATGCAATATTATGGTGTGAACAGTGGTGCAAGGATTTATTTGCGGCAAAAATTTGCAAGTTGTTAAAAAAATTTCCTCTTTTTTTTGTAACTTTTTGCAAAAAAGATTTTCGATAAAGGGCCAAGACACACTTTCAACCAGAAATGCACAATCAGGCCTAGATCTAGGGTCACCTAGGTCAGCTAGACAGCTCCTAACTGTTCCAAAGGGCTAGAAATAGGACTTCAAACCGCCTCTTCACCGCCAATTGCGGCCAGGTAAGTGCCAGGTAAGTGGAAGGCTCCCCGCTACAAGTAGTGGTCCTAATTAAGTAACCACTTTCCTTGACACACTTTCCTAGACACCGCAAAGTCAGGTTAGGATAAACGGCCGATGCCTATAACTAGTCCTCTGTCCTATTGAGCGCGACGTCCTTAGGGCTGAGTCTAGTATTTTTTAATTAAATATGGTCAATGAAAATGCCTTATGTGATTTCTGGGGTCCTGGGAAGGGTGATGAAATCCCCACCCAATCTGAATTGGTCAAAAACCCCTTAAGATCCGATTAAAGATATGCAAAACAGAAAAAACACTTGCAATCAATTCTTTTTATTTTATGCGCGGCGCAAAGAATCCTGCACAAGATTTGTTATTGGGAAGGGGAAAGATTTTTTAAGCGCAAAGAATCCTGCAGGAGATTTTTCAGAGGAGATATCAGAGATTTACAGAGGAGGAGATCAGAAGACTTACATTTTTTTTAAATGAACCGCAGAAGAAGTTTGGGGATCTGATCCGCTGAGATGACCGCGGAACCGCCGCCCGAACCCATCAACAACCGCGAATCCGCCGCAAGGCGATCACGTCAGCAGGCGAATTTTTTTTTCACCAGATCGCGCGGTTGACTTGTAGACTCGGTCCTCCAAATTTCTTCTGTTGTCTGTTGTGATATTCCTCTGTTTGTTCGGATTTGATATTTGTTGTTTTGATCTCTGTAGATTTCCAGATCCGAATTTGTTCGTAGGTCCTGCAAAATTCACACAAAAATACCCTTCCCAAAAATAACAGATGATATATTTTTTTATTTTTCAGATTTTTATGATTTTTTAAACATTGATTAACCCGAAATTGCAAAAAGAAAATAACACGCCATCCCCGGCAACGGCGCCATTTGACTGATCTCACAAACTATCTATTACCGCAATCAAGAACGGCGTCGCTTTACAGCTAGCCGGTGAGTACGGGTCGGTCCAAGGGATGTTATGAATTTCCTAATCGCTCAAACGAGTTAATTCCGATGGGTGTCGGATTGATTATTAAATCTAAAAACTAAATCTATCTAAAAACTAAATTAATCTAAATCTTAATCTTGCTAGAGTTAGATTTAGGAATGGTTTGGAAATGTAAATAAATCTCAACGCTTTCTATACCCAAATGAAGATCTATGAGGAGTTATGGTAATTATCAATAAAAGGGATTAGATCCATTCGGGAAGGTGTTCCTTCCTCTTGGTTCTTGTCCTTCCTTTAGAGATCCTTACCCTAACCTCCATGGAAAACGCGCGCAACCGGGCCTTTATACTACGGTATCACTGCAACCTCGAGGGATAGGGTGCCTTAGGGCGCGGTGTGTGCGTGTATGCATGGAGTCATATTGATTGTATGTGATGGGTAAGAAAGGGATGAGAGATCTCATCTCTCAAAAGCCCTCTCCAAAGCTAACATCTAAGGCAAGGAATTAAAATCTAAATTAGAGCAATTAAATAAAACTACTTGCAGATGGCTCTCTCCAAACATCAACACAGGGTTGTCAGATCTGAATTCATGAAATGAAAAAAGGCACCGATGCTCTCCAAAAGAATTCTAAAATTTATTAATGAAGGGAGGTATAAAAAGAATACAATGATTTAGAGTTCCTATTTATAGAGGATAGGAAACCCTAGGTTACAATTGATCCGCATGTCTACATTTACAAATATGCCCTTAGGTTGACTATTCAGCGCCGCCCTTGAGTTATGGTAAAATTTCACGCAGCCCGGGCTCCATACGGCCGCGGAACCGCGGCCTGGGTAGGGTTTGGGCCGCGGTTCCGCGGCCCATTGGTCGGATCATCTGCTGATTTTTTGTGGGCTTCTTCTGGGTCTTTTTGGGTTTCTGATTCTTTGGTTCTTTTCTCAATTGGGCTTCTATGTTGGTTCCAAATCTCCAGTGAACAATTTCAGTGGACTTTTAACCGTTCGCTTTGTAATCTTGGACCTTGCGTTGCCTTGTACATTGTGAACTGTTCTTCGTCTAGGCTTGACTAGGATCCTTCTATTTGTTGGTCAAAAGTCTCTCTTTTGTATCATCTTTTGTCTTTTTCACTGTTTTCGCTCCAAGAACCTGTAACCTGTAATATGTAGCAGACATGCATCAAAAGCACCTGTTTATTTATAAAACGAATAAGAATGGGGAATATAATAATACAATATTATGGTGTGAACAGCAAGCTCTTAGGAAAAAGAAGATTTTTCTTCATCTTCAAGGTAAAGAACTATGTTCTTGAACAACAGAGATGAAACCATCTCGTAAAAAGAAGAACCATCTTCTAAAAAGATCAGAGATCTAAAAAAGACCAAGGTCTTTAATAAAAAAGAAAAGATCAAAGATCTAATCATAAAATAAAAAAAAGAAATAAAATACTTCACTCACAGATCTTTTGATCTATAAAGTCAGAGCCTTTTATAAAATCAAGAACTTTTGTCCTTGGATCTTGAGGCAAAGCCACCTTTGAAGAACATAAATCTGTTCTTTAATCTTAAAATTGATCAAATACGCTTTGCGCTATTAAAAAGTGCCTTGCACTCATGAATTGTGCTTTTGCGCTTCTTGGACCGGCGCTCAGCACCAAAACATGCCACGTGTCAACCAGAGACATAATCTGCGCTTTGCGCTTCTAAAACAGAGCACTGCGCTTATGGGCTGGGGCTTAGCGCCAAGCGTGCCACGTGTAACTCACTGGTGCGCCAACAGACTAGCGCAATGCGCTCATAAATTAAAAGCGCAATGCGCTAACAAATTAGCGCTTAGCGCTAAGCGCAACACGTGTCCTCTTCGTGTGCGCTACCCGACAGAAGCGCAATGCGCTCTTTGACTGGCGAAACGCGCCTGGCGCGCCACGTGGCGCACTGTCAGAACAAACTTTGTTTCTGATAAATGGCGTGGCCACGTGGCGCCTGCAGGGAAGAGCGTCTCCACAATCAAAAACCCCTCAAACGAGGGGGAATCTGACGAAATCTGCTACATCGGCCGCATCCGTTTAAACCTTCGATACATGGTGCCATAAATCAGCCTGGCATCTTCGGAGAGGTAGATGGATAGCACCAATTAGCATCTGCTCCGAATTTCAGGCGAGACGGACCTGCGCGGTCGCGTCTCTGTATTCGGAGGGGAACAGATTCTGGCACGCCCGGTGGGACCTTTTCCTCTTTCCACTCCACACTTCGTGTGTCGTGTTCGCGAACGAATCGCGGTTTGCTGATGGTTGCCCTTGGGTGCGAAGTACTGAGATTTGGCGTTTTGCTTGCTGTAGAAAGCGAAGGATCGATGGCGTTCATGTGCATGAAGTGTTCCACCTGCAACTGCAATTCACGCTCCGCCTCATCCGGAGGCATAGCTTATGGGCCCCAAGCGGCTTCTCTGTTCACGATGCCGGTGGACCAGGTGACTCAGACCACCACCGGATTGTTTTTCGGGACTATGCTCCCACCGATGAGCTTCAGCGCTCCCGTTCCAACACCAGAAGCTCCCAAGAAGTCGGTCTTTGATCGGCTTACAACTACCATGGCCCCTCTCAACGGGTCATCCAGTTCTAGCTCCTCGGTCTTCACGAGATTGGGCCAAAGTCCATGTAGTCCCATGATGAAGCCTGCAATCCCAGAGAAGGTTGTTCCGAAGAGGATAGCCATCCCTGCTCCTGAAATCGTCAAGACGGCTTCTCCCACCAAAGGGTCAGTTTTTACAAGACTGGCTGTTCCGGTTCCCACAACGGTTCCTGTCCCTGCTCAGAAGTCTGTTTTTGACCGGTTGGATACCGCTTCTCAATGGACATCAGTCTTCAACAGGCTGACGCCAGCAACAGCCCCTCACCTGGATAGGGGACAAGACAAAACCATCTCCATCACCAAACCAACACCATCAGCTCAACATGCTCAACGTCACCATTAGCGCTGAGTGAGGAAGGCTGGGGGCAACTCCCCCTCTGGGCTAACTCCGCCAGCCCCAACGGTGGAAATCAATGTTGCTGTTCCAACCGGGAACAGCTTTGAGCTGTTCCAACCGGGAACAGCTTTGAGCTGTTGAATAAGGTGCGCAGGAACTGTAACAACCCCAAATTTCCGATACAAATTTTTCAAAGTATTTTTTTCAAAAATTCATAAAGGGGTATTTTAGCCTGAGCACAAGATATAGGTAATTATTTTGTTTTAATTACAAGCCACAAGAATGTAATAACTCTATTTTTAGTGTACAAGAAATTACTTTAAATTTAATGTATACTAGGAGTATTTATTCTTTCTGCTATCATTTTAAGTAAATAAATACGACAATAATTACAAGAAGGAGCTTGTAGCTCATTGGTAATACCTTGCATTGCTGAACCAAGCCACCAGAGTTCAAATCCCCTGCCCCACATTATTTTTAGATTGTTTTTGTTTTAAATCCTTTGGAAGCCCAACAGTCCACTGGCCATAACTCCCAAAAGTTGAACTAAACCCTAAAATCTAAAAATACCAGAGCCTACCCCATGAGACCCTCCACCCATTGACCCCATGACTCGGCCAGGATCGGCCGAGTCGGCTGGCGGACCGGCTGACTCGGTCCGGCGCCGCCGGCCGGACCGCCGAGTCACCTGAACAAAAAAGTTGCCTCTTCGACTTCTCTAACCCCCTGCATACACCATTTACTTGGATCGGTTCCCGAGAGTTAAACACACCCCATTTACTACAATTTTTAATGATTTTTCGATATTTTTACATTTTTTTAAAATAAAAACCTTTCACCTATCCTACCCTATAAATACACCCCCTACCCTCTACCCTCTCATCCCAAAACCCTAAGCTTACTCTCTCAAAATTTTTCCAAGAAGTGTGTACTTTGAAATCAAGTTCGCGGCGAAGCTCCGACGAAATTCCGGCGGGAATTCCGGCGACGTTTTTAGAAACAACCGACGACGAAGCAACGCCTCGGCAACTCCTTTAGTTCCCTACACTCCTTAGTATAGATCGAAACCCGTAAGTCTCATTCTATCCCCCTTTCTATTTCTCTAAAATACGAATTTACGAAACCCGACGGAATCGGAACAAATCCGATTTCCGACTCGGTCTTCTGTAAAATTTCACTTCTCACCAATTCATTCATATTTAAACATCTTTATCTTGACTATTAAACTTTTAAAAATCAATTTGAATAATTTTCATCACATGAAATGATAACCTTTCCAATTTATCGTATTTTTCACTTTAATACCAAAACGTTTCGATTTCACATTTAACCCCTTAATCTTACTATACATTTAAAGTAGAGCACGAGGTAATGACCTACCTCCACACACACACAAATACAAACCTAAACGAAATCATCAAAGAACTTAGAATACGATAAAACAAAATTTTCATTTAAATACCATATTCTTAATAAAACCATTTCTAAAAGTTTAGCTTTGATACGCTTTTAAACAAATATCTCTCATTAGGAAATACGATAAGTTGTGGATATCGATCGTTTATCTAAACCTGAATTTGTGGTGTCTAGGCTAGGCAAGTGAGCTTAGGTAACTTTAAAAGACCCGTCTCACGATTCGTGAGCGGATCTCTCCTTCCTCACTTGTACTTACCTGGCCACAATTGGCGGTGAAGAGCCGATTTGAGGTTTCTAACGACTTGTCGTTTAGACCATTTAGAAATAAGCTAGTTGGCTTAGGAAACCTTAGAATCTAAAATACGGGAAATTTACACCTTTGCAAATAAATACATTTTACTTTATAAAACCGTTTTCTAAAGGATTAGTATTTTACAATCTTTGCAAAGCGCCGCTACAACCCACCATTGGGGAACCCGTTAGGGATAGTATGGTTTATCGTGCACCCTCGAGCTTAGTAGTGCGAGATTCAGACCTCCGCAAGGAGCATTCGGTCTCGAAAGGTTTAAAATACGATATCTTAAGAAAAATGAGATTTTTGGAATATAAAATATTTATTAAAATTACTTTTGTATAAACATATGTATATTTATCATTTAAATATCTATTTTATTATAATATAAATTTTCCACCTTTTTCTAAAAATCACAATACTAAATTCTACACTAAAATACCATGAACTTCAAATAATCAATATTACAGATAAATACCTAAAACTAGGATATTCTCACTAGAAATGTCACAATATAAAATTCACTCTCATTACAACCCTAAAGACGAGTAATAAATACTTGAGGTGTATTTTGAAAAGTATATAAATGTATTTTTACATAAAACCCCTTAAGTTTTATAAATTACCCTAAGGACCCTAGCAATTATAAGACCTCGATTCACAATTCTGATTGTCTGACTCGGGTTTGAGTCTGATTAATCTGACTTGAATATGATCCAAGTCAATCTATAATCTACAATATTCCAATTCAATATGAACACATGAATCCATGAATACAATTATCAATTTATACAACTTGACTGAACCAAACCATGGATATATATTCCTTTTACATGATTCCCAGTATTCCATTTACATTTATAACCGTTTCCTGATATCATGGTTCTTGTCAGTCAATCAATCAATCATGCAATCAATACAATTTTACAAGATAACAATACAAACAAGACATCGCAGGGTTTAAGGGGTAGATTGGTACGGAAGATGTTAAAGGTGGCACGAGACGGTCAGATTTAAGACACCTAACATGAATCCAATTACCGTTGTTCCGGGCCTTCTAACGGAGACTTGTACTCTATATTCCGTTTGCCCTGGTCTCTAGCATATAGAGACCCCTCTCGTATATACTGGCATTCTTCTGTACCAAACTACAAACAACAGCGTTAATACAATATTACAACAATACAATACAACATTAAAAGCTACTCTCTCTCTCTCCTACTCTTTGTATATTTCTTCCTTATCTTTGGGACTTACCGAGCGACCTGTTCGCTGAAGACATTCTATTTCTTTCTTCTTTGAATGTCGTCAGGTGGTTTGGACCCGACGGAGATCGAGCCATCTCAAGAAGACTTGGAGCAGTTTACTGAAGACCCTGTGCTGTAGTTTCATTGTACACTTTTCCTTTCTGTACTTTTCATTTCCTGTTATGCCACTGTTTAGGCATCTTTTTATTTCAGTTGTATTTCCTTTCATGCATTGTACAAAGAATGATAATAAATAAAAGTTGTTGTTCTTTTTATTTCTTGTCTCTTGTGTATTTATTTTATATTACTTAGATACGCTTAGCGTATATACTTCTGGGTATATACGTAGCGGACCTCGTCGCGTTCCCTTTGCCGTACACTGGGAAGCGGGGCGTGACAGGTTTTGTTGGTGGCCCATGCAGGTCAGAGCTGTATGAAACACTATCATGCAGTTCTGTTCTGCGTGAACAACCTAAGCAATATAACACAAGAACCAGCAACTAAAACATTCTTTACAATTCATGTTCCTTGAATCTTGCAATTTCATGTTCCTTGAATCTTATCATTTCATGTACTTGAATCTGTCATAACCCAAATTTTTCTTCAAGGTTGGATTCTCCGAACAACACCAGCACCAACGTCAACAACACACCTCCACCACTACCACTCACACCAGCTGTTCCTGCGCTACCTACCGAGCAAACTGTGCTACTTGAGGCGATCCGCAGCTTTCTCGAGAGATAGCAACAACTCCTGAACCGTCCTGAGACTGATGCTCTTGGGGTAAAGCAATTCAGAGCTTTACATCCGAAGCAGTTCTCCGGAAAAGGAAGCCCTCTTGAAGCTGAAGAATGGGCACAAAGCATAGAAGACGATCTGGCAGCAGCTCAAGTGCCAGACATAGCTTGGGTCCGTGTGGCTAAACTACAGCTCACGGACAATGATCGCAACTGGTGGAAGGCGGAAGAAAGCCGTCTTGTATAGCCTATTGAATGAAAGACTTTTCGCGAGAAGTTCGACACGAAATACTTCCCTGTGACTGTCAGGTTTGCCATGGAGCAGCAGTTCATTCATCTACAACAAGGATCGATGTGGGATAAATCAGTAGATGGATACGACGCTGAATTCACCATGTTAAGCCGATTCGCGGCACACTTGATACCGACGGACGAGATCAGAGCCCGTCGCTTTCAACAAGGTCTAGACACAGAGATTCAGGCTGCTCTAGCCACGGGGAAATTTCTGACACATGAAGATGCTTTGGAAGCTAGCCGCAGTTATGAGGCGGTGATAAAGGCGAGGGGCAGACCCCAATCTGCCGGTTTGAAATGCCCTGCCACTCAAATAGCAGGAGGAGCCTCTCCAAGGCTATCGTTTGAACCCAGGAGATCAGAAGAAACCAATAACCAGTCAAGTCCAGATTTCTGCTACTACTGCAGAAGAAATGGATACTTGTGGAAGGACTGTAGACGCGCAAAAGGCTTGTATCTAATTTGTGGCGCATCCAGCCACGGAATTGGGAACTGTCCTTACAATAGCAACTCAACTCACACACCCACCAACTACCCGCAGCGGCCAGCTATCCAGGCTCCTGCACCTCGTTATGCACTACCTGCTCCACCACCTGCACAGCCTACTCGCCAATTCCAACAAGCAAAGAGGAACATGCCTAGAGGGCAGAGAAACAGTCCCCAAAGGCAAAATGTGCCTGCAGTTAGAAGGAATGTACCACGGCGACAGACATTCACATTAGAAGCCGTAGAAGCCAAGACTGTAGGTCAAGGTAACACCGGTAAGCCTTTTTCAACCTTGTATCACTTTGTTATACACTATCTATACCACAGTCACCAGACTTTCCTTGAATCTGTTACACTTCCTTTTACAAATTTCGAGGACGAAATTTTTATAAGGAGGGTAGAATGTAACAACCCCAAATTTCCGATACAAATTTTTCAAAGTATTTTTTTCAAAAATTCATAAAGGGGTATTTTAGCCTGAGCACAAGATAAAGGTAATTATTTTGTTTTAATTACAAGCTACAAGAATGTAATAACTCCATTTTTAGTGTACAAGAAATTACTTTAAATTTAATGTATACTAGGAGTATTTATTCTTGCTGCTATCATTTTAAGTAGTTAAATACCACAATAATTACAAGAAGGAGCTTGGAGCTCATTGGTAATACCTTGCATTGCTGAACCAAGCCACCAGAGTTCAAATCCCCTGCCCCACATTATTTTTAGATTATTTTTGTTTTAAATCCTTTAGAAGCCCAACAGTCCACTGGCCATAACTCCCAAAAGTTGAACTGAACCCTAAAATCTAAAAATACCAGAGCTTACCCCACGAGACCCCCCACCCATTGACCCCGCGACTCGGCCGGGATCGGCCGAGTCGGTCGGCGGACCGGCCGACTCGGTCCGGCGCCGCCGGCCGGACCGCCGAGTCACCTGAACAAAAAAGTTGCCTCTTCGACTTCTCTAACCCCCTGCATACACCATTTACTTGGATCAGTTCCCGAGAGTTAAATACACCCCATTTACTACAATTTTTAATGATTTTTCTATATTTTTACATTTTTTTAAAATAAAAACCTTTCACCTACCCTACCCTATAAATACACCCCCTACCCTCTACCCTCTCATCCCAAAACCCTAAGCTTACTCTCTCAAAAATTTTCCAAGAAGTGTGTACTTTGAAATCAAGTTCGCGGCGAAGCTCCGACGAAATTCCGGCGGGAATTCCGGCGACGTTTTTAGAAACAACCGGCGACGAAGCAACGTCTCGGCAACTCCTTTAGTTCCCCTACACTCCTTAGTATAGATTAAAACCCGTAAGTCCCATTCTATCCTCCTTTCTATTTCTCTCAAATACGAATTTACGAAACCCAACGGAATCGGAACAAATCCGATTTCCGGCTCGGTCTTCTGTAAAATTTCATTTCTCACCAATTCATTCATGTTTAAACATCTTTATGTTGACTATTAAACTTTTAAAAATCAATTTGAATAAGTTTCATCACATGAAATGATAACCTTTCCAATTTATCGTATTTTTCACTTTAATACCGAAACGTTTCGATTTCACATTTAACCCCTTAATCTTACTATACATTTAAAGTAGAGCACGAGGTAATGACCTACCTCCACACACACGCAAATACAAACCTAAACAAAATCATCAAAGAACTTAGAATACGATAAAACAAAATTTTCATTTAAATACCATATTCTTAATAAAACCATTTCTAAAAGTTTAGCTTTGATACGCTTTTAAACAAATACCTCTCATTAGGAAATACGATAAGTTGTGGACATCGATCGTTTATCTAAACCTGACTTTGTGGTGTCTAGGCTAGGCAAATGAGCTTAGGTAACTTTAAAAGGCCCGTCTCACGATTCGTGAGCGGATCTCTCCTTCCTCACTTGTACTTACCTGGCCACAATTGGCGGTGAAGAGGCGATTTGAGGCTTCTAACGACTTGTCGTTTAGAACATTTAGAAATAGGCTAGTTGGCTTAGGAAACCTTAGAATCTAAAATACGGGAAATTTACACCTTTGCAAATAAATACGTTTTACTTTATAAAACCGTTTTCTAAAGGATTAGTAGTTTACAATTTTTGCAAAGCGCCGCTACAACCCATCTTTGGGGAACCCGTTAGAGATAGTACGGTTTATCGTGCACCCTCGGGCTTAGTAGTGCGAGATTCAGACCTCCGCAAGGAGCATTCGGTCTCGAAAGGTTTAAAATACGACATCTTAAGAAAAATGAGATTTTTGGAATATAAAATATTTATTAAAATTACTTTTGTATAAACATATGTATATTTATTATTTAAATATCTATTTTATTATAATATAAATTTTCCACCTTTTTCTAAAAAATACAATACTAAATTCAACACTAAAATACCATGAACTTCAAATAATCAATATTACAGATAAATACCTAAAACTAGGATATTCTCACTAGAAATGTCACGATATAAAATCCACCCTCATTACAACCCTAAAGACGAGTAATAAATACTTGAGGTGTATTTTGAAAAGTATATAAATGTATTTTTACATAAAACCCCCTCAAGTTTTATAAATTACCCTAAGGACCCTAGCAATTATAAGACCTCGATTCACAATTCTGATTGTCTGACTCGAGTTTGAGTCTGATTAATCTGACTTGAATATGATCCAAGTCAATCTATAATCTACAATATTCCAATTCAATATGAACACATGAATCCATGAATACAATTATCAATTTATACAACTTGACTGAACCGAACCATGGATATATATTCTTTTTACATGATTCCCAATATTCCATTTACATGACTCTACGGTTATAACCGTTTCCTGATATCATGGTTCCGGTCGGTCGGTCAGTCAATCAATCATGCAATCAATACAATTTTACAAGATAACAATACAAATAAGATATCGCGGGGTTTAAGGGGTAGATTAGTATGGAAGATGTTAAAGGTGGCACGAGACGGTCAGATTTAAGACACCTAACATGAATCCAATTGCCGTTGTTCCGGGCCTTCTAACGGAGCCTTATACTCTATATTCCGTTTGCCCTGGTCTCTAGCATATAGAGACATCTCTCGTATACACTGGCATTCTTCTGTACCAAGCTACAAACAACAGCGTTAATACAACATTACAACAATACAATACAACATTAAAAGCTACTCTCTCTCTCCTACTCTTTGTCTATTTCTCCCCTATTTTTGGGACTTACCGAGCGACCTGTTCGCTGACGACATTCTATTTCTTTCTTCTTTGAATGTCGTCAGGTGATTTGGACCCGGTGGAGATCGAGCCATCTCAAGAAAACTTGGAGCAGTTTACTGAAGACCCTGCGCTGTAGTTTTATTGTACACTTTTCCTTTCTGTACTTTTCATTTCCTGTTATGCCACTGTTTAGGCATCTTTTTATTTCAGTTGTATTTCCTTTCATGCATTGTACAAAGAATGATAATAAATAAAAGTTGCTGTTCTTTTTATTTCTTGTCACTTGTGTATTTATTTTATATTGCTTAGATACGCTTAACGTATGTACTTCTGAGTATATACGTAGCGGACCTCGTCGCGTCCCCTTTGCCGTACACTGGGAAGCGGGGCGTGACAGGAACTCTCCTACTGTCGTACTGAAAAGATCTCCCCCTCTGGTGGAGAATGTTACAGAAATGAAGCTGGACCAGTCTCCTCAACGGCTGTCCTCCAAAGTGTACAAAGTCTAGCGACAGGTCCAGGAGTCGGTGATCGATCAGGACTATCTCCGCCGACAGAAGAAGCTGAAGGCTCAGAAGGAAGAGAACCGTCCTGTCAAAACACAAAGGACGATAACCACCTGGGTGCCCGCCGCAACGGCCCCCTCAACGTCAACCACTCAGTAAAGAAGGAGGCCAGAGAAATCCCCTATAACTACGGCAGATCGCAAAGACGCCGAGATTAAACGCCCCAAATCTGGGGGCATAACGGTCCATACTATTTATATGGCATCCGGGAAAGAGGATAGCCGCGCTTCTACGGGTCACCGACCACTCACCCGATCCGTAACAAGGGCCCAGGAACAACAACAACAGAAGCTTCAAGAAATGCTGACTGCAATGGCTGCGCTCACCGGGCCAAAAGAAAGCCTGGAAACATCCGCGGAGCAGCGCCGTGAGCAGGAAACTGATGCTGAATTCTTTCAGAGAATGCTGGAGAAGGACAAAGAGGCCGTAGAACAAGCGGCCAATATAAAGCAGATGACCCTTCTATTCCAAGATATGGTGGGCATGATGATCCAGCCGGATCCCCCAGCAGAAGATCCTCCAGTAATAATTGAAGATGATAAAGGAGAAACGTCAAACCCTCTGCCGGCTCTGTCAACAGCCAAGGAGGAGACGATTTCCAAGGCCGCCCTGGACGATTATATTGCTCAGCAAATACGAGTTCACCAGGCAAATGAAGCGGCCGGCCATGTTATTAAAACTGGGCGACCGTATCCAGGCTAGAATGATCAGATAAACTACCCGCCGGATTACACGATCCCCAAATTTCATGTGTACAAGGGGACATGCAATCCCCACCAGCACGTCGCCCAGTTCAGAGCTCTGTGCGGCAACACCGGGGGCGATGATAAGCTTTTGCTCCATCAATTCGTCGGCAGCTTGTCGGAGACGGCATTTGAGTAGTACTCCGAACTTCCAAACGACTCCGTCAAAACTTTCGCGGAAATGGAGTTGTTGTTCACCCAGCGATTCGCAAGTGCTAGTGAACGCACCCCAATAACGGCATTAATCAATGCCAGGGTGAAGCCGGGCGAGACATGGGTTCAGTACGCAATCCGATGGTGGAATCTGTGGTCTAAGTGCGAACAACGCATCGAAGAAGCACCAGCGGTGGGCATGTTCGTGGGCACCCTAGACCCTCATGCAACTATTTCACAGTTCATGATGTTCTTCAAACTAACCACATTCCAGGCTTTAATCGACAAGCTAGCCCAGATGGATCAGATGGGTCACAAACCGTCCCTTCCGAAACCGGAACCGCAGAACGAAAAGGGTACAGGGAAGGAGACCTTCGTTGCCAATACCCAACAACAGCCCAGTGCTCCGAAGCTAACAGATCAACTGGAAGAGAGACGGCGCTATTATAATGAGAATATGAAGCGTCCTTACTCGTTCCCGCGAGACAAAACGAAGAGGCTCTTCGAGCTGGCGATGCGCAACCGGCTTATCAATCTGACGAATCCAAAGCGGCCATTGCAACCCGACGAAGCGAATAATCCCAATTATTGCCCTTACCACCAAACGGTAAGCCATCCAATCGAAGACTGCTTCGTCTTTAAGGGATGGATCGAGGATCAGTACCAATAAGGCAAGTTTGCGTTGTTTGAGAAGTGGAAAGTAAGCCCACCACAACCGCACACTCCTAAGAAGATAGACACACCGGGGGCAACGTGCTCTTTTGTTGAAAAAGCTCCATGGGAGGTCGTTCTTTCGGCCAAAACCAAAAGGATGCTGAATGATCTCCAGACGTGCCCGGCGATCAGGTAGAAGAATCCGCTGGAACGCCAGATCATCGAAGGGATGCTGAAGCCGCGCCCAACCCCAAATATTGGTGGTGATAGCCAAAATTCTTACACACAGCCGTCGAAATCTTCGAAAAAGAAGAAGAAATCCAAAAAGCCCGTGAAGCCTGGCGACAAGCGCACGGACCTGCAGAAACAGATCGACGCACTGGAAGAGTATAACCAGAGGACGCGGAATCCAATCACGCTCCAGGAATTTCTCGGCCACATCCTTGAAGACAGAGATGACGAAGAAGACTCATCAGATGAATCTGAGGATTATATAGCAAGTTTCCATGTGATCTCTCACTCGTCTACAGACGATGAAGAAGCCCTGCCCACCAAGAGAATGGGGGCAGGGACTGAACCGGAACTTCCAGGGCCATCAGACGAGATGATCGACGCATTCCTAAATAAAGCTTTTCTGAAAAGAAAAGTTGATCGGGAGCGTGAGATGGCCATATTTGAAAAGGCCAAACGACGGCGACTGGACGAAAGGGGTGAAATACCCCTGCCAGATCAAGGTACATCCGCCATGAATAAAAGCAAGTTCAAGACGAGGAAAAGGTTCGCCAAAGCAATATCAATAGGGATGAAGCTACCACCCTCCGAACCGAACGCCCTTGGTGAAACAGAAACACATCCTAGCTACTGCTTATATCATCGAAAGATTGCGCACCCTACTGAAAAGTGCAACTCTTTTAAAAGATGGTGGCAGGGATATGTTGCTCACCGGCAACATTTTAAGCGGATAAAACGCAAAACCCGTCGGGAGCAAAAGAATATGACCGAAGGGCTTAGAAGAACTACCGGCAACTGTCGCATGGTTAACGCCGGGGGATCACAAGTTCTCACCTTCAGGAGCGACTCCGAAGAAGAAATGGATCTTAGCCCTCTCTTTAAAGAGTCTACCTTAGGAAAAGAGGAAGAACCAAAGACCTGTGAAAACATTCAGCTGCGCAATCGCACGCTACCCGAAAAGAACCTTGGGCCCTCGAACAGTGGGTCAAATAGAAAAGACAAGGGAAAAGAAAAGATCCATGAGGACATCGTCCTTGATGACCAAGCCGTCAAAGAGCTGACAGCCAAGGACCCTCCAAAGAAAAGTAAGGTGGACTATAATGTTCTGGCACACTTGAGAAAATTACCCTCGCAGCTCAGCATACTCGACGCCCTTTTACTATCAAAAGAAGCAAGAGATTCATTGATCAAGGCGCTACAAGAGTCAGAGCAATTCCAAACTTCCCTCGCCGAAGAAAAGATGAAGGACGAGCTAGAGAAAGTACACACAGCCGATATCACCTTCGGCGATGAAGACTTCCTCCTTAGGACGTGTGAGTACAACCGTCCCCTCTATGTCTCAGGATACTGCCACGATATCAAGATAGGAAAAATCCTGGTCGATAATGGGTCTTCCGTCAATCTCCTCAACGTGAGAGAGTTAAAGGAAATCTGCATGAGCGTCCAGCACCTCGCTCGTGATAAAATCACCATCTCCGGTTTTGACTCACAGTCATCGCGGACTCTCGGGTCTGTGATACTGACATTACGATTCGGGCTACTTGTCACGGATATTAAATTTCACGTCATTGACGCCAAAACATGCTATAACGCTTTGCTCGGCCGGCCTTGGTTACACGAGTACAATATCATCCCTTCTACACAACATCAGTGTATGAAATACTTTAAGGATGGTCTCGAGTATACCGTAACAGGAGAGTTGAACCCATTCTCCGTGAACGAAGTCCGCAAGTACGAAGATGCAAAATACTTCTTGCCAGATTTCGAGGACACGGAGAGATGTCACAAACCGGAGAAAAAAGCTATCACCACCATTCCGGTCTTCGGGAGTGATACTGAGGAAGAGGAAGAGATAGTTTATTCAGGTCCACCCCAGTACAACAAGCCGGGACCGTCCGCTCCTATGTTGATCTTTGGCAGCGACTCGGAAGATGAGGTCCATGCTATATTCTATGCTCGGCCTTCAATACAAACGTTCGCTAATGAAGAGCAAAGTCTGCAAGTTGCCATGGTTCCACCCAAGCATCATAAAGAACTAGACGCGCTTGATACCTACAGTGTGGAAGAGCTGCAGACGTTCTATATCCCTCCCAGGCGAAAAGGTGAAAAGGCGATCCTATTCTATCGATCCGGGGAAACCAAAGTGGAGAAAGAAATCTGGCACGGCGTGGATTCTACACTTGACAGGCTCCAGCCCATCCGTTTGCCCAGATATTACACGAACGGACTAAAAAGGCTGTTAAGGCGCCAAGGCATACCTCTTAAGCAAACTACGCGACAAGCACGATTCTATAACAGGATCTGGAACGTTCCCGGAACTTAGCTCAAGTTGCCCAATGTGAGAATGGAAACAATCGGGCTTGGATATGTTCGGTCCAAGAAATGGGAGCAATCCCACGACTGCTACATCATACATGACTTTAATGAAGAAGGAGATGCTCTGTGGGAAGATGCTAACCCTGAACCAGAAAGAGATCCTGCCGTGAAAATGCCTAGTCCGTCGTTCGAAGAACAAATGGACAAGCTTATAAGGGAAGCAGGTCAAAAGGTTCGAGACGACTATAATCGTGAAATGGCCATCTACGAGAAAGCCAGGACGCAACGCTTTCTTCAACAGTCTGCGAAAGATGAAAATGCTCCTCCCTGTCAACCCGTTGTACAAAAGGCCCGACGCAGAGGCAGAAACAAACCAAAGAACGGGAAAGGCGTTCGACAGCGACAAAGCGGGACCAAGAAGCCACGCGATCGGGAATCGGGCAATCTGGATTCGTCCCTTATAAAGAAGATGAGTCGAGCATACTCTTTTCCTCAGAGCAAAACACGGAAAATACTTGATCTCGCCATAAGATATCAAATGATTACACTTCCGGAGTCTAAACACCCCGAGCAAACCAACGAGGTCTCTCACCCAGACTATTGCTCTTATCATCGAGCAATAGGACATCCTCTCGAAGACTGCTTCACCTTCAAGGACTGAGTCGAAGACCAATATCAGCTCGGCATGTTCGCTCTATCCAGCAGTTGGAGGATAAATCCGCCACAGAAGCACGAACCAAAAGCCGTGCACACAGCGAGAGTGAGCCAGATCAACATCGGTCTTAGAAGCGAGCTCATACTTGTCATATGATAACGCTATCAGAAGAAGAGACCGAGAATATGGATGACCTCCCCTGGTGCTTCGAAAACGACGATGAAGAGGTGATATCGGAGTTTCCACCGACGCCAAAAGAGCTGGAAGATGGAATACACATTACTGCAGATAACCTCAGAAAAATTGATTTGGGGACGGAAAGTGACCCGCGGCCGACATTCGTCAGTGAGTTGCTGTCTGAAGAAAGGGTATCTACACTAAAGGACGTGCTCATGCAGCATAAAGATTACTTCGCATGGAATTATTCCGAAATGCTAGGACTAGATCCAGAGATTGCTGTCCACAAATTGGCAATATCCCCAGACGTCAAGCCAGTCAAACAAGCACCAAGGAGAATGCGGTTCAAGCTTGAGATGAGTATCAACTCCGAGGTCAAGAAGATAATCGACTCTGGCTTCATCCAAGAGGTTCAGTATCCTGATTGGATCGCCAATATCGTACCAGTGATGAAGAAAAATGGGATGATGCGCATATGTGTGGACTTTCGGGATCTCAATAAAGCCCGCCCGAAAGACGACTTCCCGGTACCGGTCACCGAGCTAATGATAGACAATACATCCACCCACGAAGTCTTCTCCTTTATGGACGGATCGTCAGGATATAATCAGATAAAGATTCATCCCGAAGACCAGAAGCATACTGCTTTCCGGACCCCTCTTGGAATATTCTGCTATAAGGTGATGCCTTTCGGTCTAAAGAACGCCGGTGCTACCTATCAGAGGGCTATGACGAAGATCTTCGATGACCTCATACATAAAATCGTCGAATGCTATATCGAAGACCTCGTGGTTAAAAGAAAATCATACGAGGAACATCTCGAGCATTTGAAGATCGTATTTCAACGCCTTCGGCAATACAACTTGAAGATGAACCCTCTCAAATGCGCGTTCGGAGTCTCCTCGGGCAAATTCCTAGGATTCATCGTCCGACACCGAGGTATCGAGATAGATCCGTCAAAGATCAAGGCAATTATGGAGATGCCCCCGCCAAGGACTCTCAAGCAATTGCAGTCTCTCCAAGGGAAGCTCGCGTATATTCGGCGATTTATAGCCAATCTTTCAAGGAAGTGCCGCTCTTACAGTCACCTGATGAAGAAGGGGACCCCATTCGTTTGGGATCACAAATGCCAAAGCGCGCTGGACGAAATCAAGCAATACTTGCAGAATCCGCCAGTACTGGCCGCTCTGGTCAAGGGAAAGCCCATCATTCTTTATACAACAGCCCTCGAAGGTTCCTTAGGCGCATTATGGGCATAAGAGAACGACCAAGGGAAGGAGAGAGCCCTCTACTATTTGAGTCGAGTTCTACTGGGGGCAGAGAGCAATTATTCTCCCATCGAAAAACACTGCCTGGCATTGATCTTCGCAGTAACGAAGCTCAAGCACTATGCATTGGCGCATGAAGTCCGTCTCATATCGAAGGTGGATCCTCTCAAATATTTGATGTCAAAGGCCATATTGATGGGGCGGCTCGCTAAGTGGGCCTTGCTCTTAATGGAGTTCTCAATAACTTATCAGCCTCTCAAGGCAATGAAGGGCCAGGCCATCGCCGACTTCCTCGCTGAGCATCCGATACCTGATGACTCTCCCTTGAATTGCGAACTGCCAGACGAACATGCGTATGACACGATCGACGGAGGTGATACCCGATGGGAACTTTACTTCGATGGAGCATCCTCCATGAAGAAGCGCAAACAAAGCACGCCCATAATCAAATCAGGAGTAGGCCTCATCTTCGTAACTCCACAAGGAGGGATAATGCGCTTTGCCTTCTCCTTAACAGAGCCGAGGACAAACAATGAAGCCGAATATGAAGCTTCGATAGCAGGTCTCGAGATCGCCATCGACATGGGGATTGAGAACCTCCTCATATATGGAGACTCCCAACTGGTCGTTAGTCAAGTAAACGGCGACTACCAGACGTGCAAGCCAGAGTTGGTGAAGTACGGCGAGAAAGTACAGCAACTGCTGACTCAAATTCCTTCCTACACCTTGGAAAGCATACCGCGTGCCGAAAATAGCAAGGCGGATGCATTAGCCAAGCTCGCTAAGGAACTGGCTGACGAGAACCTCGATGACTTGAGGATCATTGTAAAAAGCCGTCGAGTTCTTGCACCGGAGGAAATACCTCCGGCGTCGTCCGAGGAAAAGGGAACGACCAAGCCAGCGGCTCTACAAGTAAAAGACCAAGAAATGGTTGAGGATTGAAGAGAAGTCTTTATAGACTACTTCAAATCCCGTCGAACGCCCGAAGATGCGTCCTCAAAACATCAGCTTATGAAACGAGCTCTGTCTTTCGCCTTCGTCAACGATACTCTGTACAAGAGGTCATTTGATTCTTTATGGCTAAGATGCCTGGGATCTGAAGAGGCAAAAAGAGTCGTCCAAGAAGTTCACAACAGACTCTGCGGTTCTCACCAAGCCGGACTGAAGATGAAGCTGAAGATCAAACGGATAGGTTATTATTGGCCCACGATGATTCAAGACTGCCTCGAGTATGCGAAGCAATGCCACTCGTGCTAGATCCATGGGGACTTTATCCACCAGCATCCGAATCCGTTACATCCGACGGTGGCCAGCTGGCCATTCGAAATGTGGGAAACTGACATAATCGGCCCCATCGAACCAGCATCGTCCAGAAGACATCAATTCATTTTAGCGACAACTGACTACTTCTCCAAATGGGCAGAAGCAGTACCGCTGAGAGAAGTGAAGACGGAGAATATCCTCCATTTCTTCAAGACGCACGTCATTTATCGGTTTGTAACTCCGAGACGGATCATCTACGATAATGGGCCAGCCTACAGAAGCCACAAGATCAGCCGCTTCGCACAACGACATAACATAGACTGGAGATATTCATCAGTCTATAATCCCCGAGCCAACGGTCTAGCTGAGACTTTCAACAAGACCTTAACGAAGATCATGAAAAAGACGGTGTCACGAAATAAGAAAGATTGGCATGAGAGAATGCATGAAGCTCTCTGGGCGTACCGAACGACGTTTAAAACAGCCACGAATACAACGCCGTACGCATTGGTATTCGGTACAGAGGCGGTACTCCCCCTCGAGATAGAGCTACCCTCTTTACGAGTGGCAGTTCATTACGAGCTAACGGACGAAGAGAATGCTCACCTTTGGCTTGAGGAGCTCAACACCCTTGATGAAACCCGGCTCATAGTGCAGCAAAATATGGAAGCTTATAAAGCAAAGATGACGTGTTCATATGAAAGATTGACCAGGCCGAGGACATTCCGCCAAGGCGAACTCGTACTAGTATTCAAAAGACCTATCATCCCCAATCGTGCTAAACGAGGGAAATTCGAGCCGAATTATGAAGGCCCGTATATTATGGACAAGGTCTACCAGGGTGGGGCCTATCTACTCATGGACATGCATGGTGAAAGACCTTTCAGGCCAATAAACGGTCGCTTCCTGAAGAAATACTATGCCTAACGAGTCATCGCCTAGGTCAATGATAGATGACGACGACTATGTCCACTCGCTATCTTCCTAAGCCTAAACTCTGTAAGTAGTGACCGGCTTCCTTAACGGCGGACTGAAATGTCCTTAAACTAACGGCGGACCGAAACATCCTTAAACTAACGGCGGACCGAAACGTACTTAAACTAACGGTGGACCGAAACGTCCTTAAGCTAACGGCGGACCGAAACGTCCTTAAACTAACAGCGGACCGAAACATTCTTAAACTAACAGCGGACCGAAACGTCCTTAAACTAACGACGGACCGAAATGTTCTTAAACTAACAACGGACCACTGTGTCCTAAAACTAGCTGTTGACCGAGATGTCGATAAACTACGATGGATTGCAGCATCCTAAAACCGATACAAAAAAAAGAAAAACGGTATGTCCACAAGCAAAAAGGGCACGGATGAAAACCCGAAAGGGCTCCGTGAGTAAAAACAGCAGGGCTACCGGCAAGTTTTGCGAAAACCCAAAAGGGCGCAACCTTGTTAGAATAAAAAAAAAGAAAAAAAAAAGAAAACGGTATGTCCATAAGCAAAAGGGGCACGGATGAAAACCCGAAAGGGCTCCGTGAGTAAAAACAGCAGGGCTACCGGCGAGTTTTGTGAAAACCCGAAAGGGCACAATCTCATTAAAAGACACTTGCAAGGTCCTCTCGACTTTGTAAGGAGAAACCACCTGCGTGAGATCCTTACGACTCACAAGGGAGCAACACACTTAGGGATCCCCACGATCCCTAAGGAGAAACTACACTTGCGAGATCCTCACGACTCGTAAGGAGAATCCTCTTATGGGGCCCTCACGGATGATAAGATTCAAAAGTCTTAAGCTACAGAGATCTAAACCTGTTCTTAAGCAGCCCCCACAACCTCCAATACTGCCCTACAAGCGGCTCAATGCTGACCCTTGTATACAATCCACGGGCGCGAATAAACATTTCCCTAACGAAGTCCCATCCGTGACTAGGGATATGTCTATATGCTGAACAACCCTTGTAAGTCCTCTCGATTTATAAGGAGAAAACACTCTTGTAAGATCCTTACGACTTACAAGAGAACATGCACTTAGGAATCCTCACGACTCCTAAGAAGAAAACGCACCTACGAGATCCTCACAACTTGTAGGGAGAAATACCTTCATGAGATGCTTACAGCTCATGAAGTCAAAAGCCTTAGTCGACAGGATCCTAACCTTATTTACTAAGCCACCTTTGTTCGACATCGACAGAGGCAAATGATGATTCGCTCCTGGCAATATCCCAGTAGTAGCGGTGCTGATACCGATATCGGTGTCTAATTCCGAGCTTACAGCGAAAAGCCAGCAAGCCACACATGCATACGAAATAGCCGAAATGATGAGGCAACTTGCAGACAAAATCAGCAAGTAAAAATATATGCATGCAAAACAGCCGAAATGATGGGGCAACTTGCAGACAAAATATGCAAGTAAAAATATATACATGCAAAATAGCCGAAGTGATTGGGCAACTCACAATAAAAAGCAGCGAGTAAAAATAATAAAAATAGCCGAAATGATTGGGCACCACGAAAAATAGCCGAAATGATTGGGCAATCGCGACCTTCGCGATATAAAAGATGAAATGATAGAGCATTGCGAAAAGAAATAAAAAAAATGAATGAAATTTATGCCCTACAGGTGATATCATGTCAATCCCTGTATATAATCCAGGGGCGCAAACAAAGAGGGAATCACACCCTTCCTCCCCAAGCTTCATCAGAAGGAGAGGCCAAATCTCAATGGTTCATAGACAGCCTGGAGATCATCTCAACATTCGTCTTATTACAACGAACACAACATCAAGCAAAGCGGAACAGCGGCAACTCCCAGTTCCATGACTCGGCGGTGTACAGATGACCGAGAGTCAAACTCCGACTCCGTGAAATGCGGATAAAGTCAACCCTTCATGGCTACGTGAAACGCGGATTATGTCACTCCTGACCCCGTGGGAAACGTCCAGAACGGAGCCTAGTCCTCACCGAACACGGCAGTGAACCCGTGGGAAGCATCTAGAGCAAAATTCCTGGCTACGTAGAACGCGGATTATGTCACTCCTGACCCCATGGAAAATGTCCAGAGCAGATCCTGGTCCTCGCAGAGGACGGCAGTGACCCCGTGTGAAGCATCCAAAGCAGAGCCTGGTCCTCGCCGAACACGGTAGTGAACCCATGGGAAGCATCCAGAGCAAAATTCCTGGCTATGTAGAACGCAGATTATGTCACTCCTGACCCCGTGGGAAACGTCCAGAGCAGATCCTGGTCCTCGTAGAGCGCGGCAATGACCCCGTGTGAAGCATCCAGAGCGGAGCCTGGTCCTCGCCGAACACGGTAGTGAACCCGTGGGAAGCATCCAGAGCAAAATTCTGGCTACGTGGAACGCGGATTATGTCACTCCTGACCCCGTGGGAAACGTCCAGAGCGGATCCTGGTTCTCGCAGAGCGCGGCAAAGACCCCGTGTGAAGCATCCAGAGCGGAGCCTGGTCCTCGCCGAACACGGCAGTGAACCCGTGGGAAGCATCCAGAGCAAAATTCCTGGCTACGTGGAACGCGGATTATGTCACTCCTGATCCCGTGGAAAACGTCCAGAGCGAATCCCGGTCCTCGCAGAGCACGGCAATGACCCCGTGTGAAGTATCCAGAGAGGAGCCTGGTCCTCGCCGAACATGGCAGTGAACCCATGGGAAGCATCCAGAGCAAAAATTGGACTGTGAGGTCCTTAAACACACGGACTATGATGTCCTTAACCTCGAACGTGATGTCTTAAAACTAACATTGGACTGTGAGGTCCTTAAACTCATGGACTATGATGTCCTTAACCTCGACTGTAATGTCTTTAAACTAATATCGGACTGTGGGGTCCTTAAACCCATGGACTATGATGTCCTTAACCTCGACCGTGATGTCTTAAAACTAACATTGGACTGTGAGGTCCTTAAAACTCATGGACTATGATGTCCTTAACCTCGACCGTGATGTCTTAAAACTAATATCGGACTGTGGGGTCCTTAAACCCATGGACTATGATGTCCTTAACCTCGACCGTGATGTCTTAAAACTAACATTGGACTGTGAAGTCCTTAAAACTCATGGACTATGATGTCCTTAACCTCGACCGTGATGTCTTAAAACTAACAACGGACTGTGAAGTCCTTAAATCCACGGACTATGATGTCCTTAACCTCGACCGCGAGGTCTTTAAACTACGGTATCCTGGAAAAAGTCCAGAGCGGAGCCTGGTCCTCGCAGAACACGGCAGTGAACCCGTGGGAAGCATCCAGAGCAACCCCTGACTCCGTGAAATGCGGATAAGGGCAACTTCACCCATCACTTGCAGGTCCTCACGACTCGTAAGGGAGAAAATTCTTTTGTAAGATCCTTACGACTTTCAAGAGAAAACACACTTAGGAATCCTCACGATTCTTAAGGAGAAATTACACCTACGGGATCCTCTCGACCGATAGGAAGAAAATTCTTTATGAGACCCTCACAGCTCATAAAGTTGAAAAGTCTTAGGTGACAGATCATAACCCTGTTTTCTAAGCCATCACTACCTTACAAAGAGCACAAGATTGACAGCTATATACTATTTTCAGACCGCACTTGCTAAAATCACATGGCAAACAACACAGCAAGAAAGAAGAAAGCAGAGAGATGACACAAGACATTACAAAGAACGTGTATCTTTTATTCATGAATTCGATTGGGTGCAAAATATATCATATGAAAGAATAAAAGAACAAATACATTTTATTCAAAATTACAAATGGTACAAAAAAAATTATTGAGAGGAAAGCGCTTTCAATAATCCAATCAGCCGCTCGCGCACTTCCCTCAGCCCCTCTTCCTGATCAGCTACCGTGGCCAACTCCGCTTCGACCTGGGCTCACTGCTGCAAGTAAGACGAAAGCTGTTCCTGGATGGCCCGCTGAGCTGCTTCACGATCTTGTGCATCCCGCTCGACGACGTCGAGCTTCTGCATCAATGTTAACCCATCAGAAATACATCGCAGAAGGCCTTCGAAGATAACTTTCAACTGGGCAGCATTCGCATCAACCTCAGCATGCAGTCGAGCAGACTCGCTTGAAGTTTCTTTACATTCCCTCTGCTTTAAAGCCATTTCTTGTTCAAGATGGCGGAAGTAAGGAGTGCTCTGCTCGATCCACGCAGCCCGTTGAGTGCTAATAGCCAGAATCTCAGGTGCACGACGCCTAAGTTCAAGCTCATGCAAGCAAGCCTCGATTTCCCTGCAGCGATTAACCCAAGACTCAACGACGCCCTCACCATGAAAGTTCATGAGCGTCGCCAGCATAGGGTTAACTTCTGCGGCAAAATCCACAACAGATGTGGGAGTCTCCGCGTCAAGCTCCTCAATATATTCGCTCAGCATACGCAGACTCGTCACAGCACCCTTTGAGGATGAACGTCTGGAGAAGGGGCCTGCCGGCATCATAATGCGAGATTCGAAAGAAGCCGGAGTTGAAACGACTGCTGCAAAACAAATCACAATCAGATGACGGATCAAGAAATATAAGAGATTCATGAAAAATGGGATTTACTATACCAGTTGCAGCAGGTGGCAAAGCCGGGAGGACCAGTGGCGCAACTGATCTCTCATCTCCTCCTTCAATCTGTAATATTGCGATCAAGGCGAAGAAGAATCAAAAATGATTTCATTGTCGGTAAAAGAAAGAGCATTAATTAAAAGAGGCATTCACCAGCGCCACTGGATGAAGCAATCTCCGACGGGAAGGAGAAGTGGGGATGCAGCACCTGGTACAGGTGGTCAAAAAGGACTCCTGCAAAAACGCGATAACGCAACGTCAGTACATGAATTATACAGCCAAGAGATAAGACTGATGGGTCACAAATCCACACCTTCCAACATCTGAGATGGTATGAGATAGGGTAAAGGAGGTGTCACCATCAAGGCGGTAGCTGATGGTGCTGCCTCGGGTAGCTCGACATCAGCACTAGCCGCACCTGCATTAGAAACAAGATAAACCCTGTCAAGAAAGATTGCAGAATAAAAAGAAGGGCGGTAACCTAAAATCTACCTGATGAGTCGCCAGCCGAAGCCGTGACGAGGGCATCACTTGATACAACAACGGCATCTCCTTCCTCCATCGGGGTGGTCTTACCTCCCGTCGCCTCATCCGCTGACTCCATGAGAGTCGTCGTCACACTTGCGACGCCGGGAGACGACAAAGAACCGTAGGCAGGAAGAGCGATGATCGGAGCGGTGCCCGACTCTTGAGAAAGAGCGGCCGCCTCGGACCCAGCAATTGTACCCGTTTCGCTCGCCACCACTTCGGGCTCAGTGACTGCAGCCGTCTCATTCACCGCTACCTTAAGCTCGGCCGTGGTAGCCGTCTCACCCGCCGCCACCTCGGGCTTGGCAGTGGTAGCTATCTCGGGCATAGCAATTGTGACTGTATCATCAGCCACTACCTCGGGCCCAGCAATTGTGGCCACACCGCCTACCGCCGCCCCGGATTCGGGAATAGCAGCTACCTCCTCCACCGCTCCCTCAGGCTCAGCGGTCGCCGCCACTTCTTCGGTAAGGCTCGGCCCTGCAAGACAAGATGTATGAGAACTGATAGTTTAAAACTTTGACAACGGAGCCTCAAGGCACATTACCTGGGGTTGATTTACCGTTTGCCTCCCGAGCCGCACGTGCCGCCCGTCTGTAAGCTGTAGACAAAGCAACTGGAGACTCCTCTGGAGGAGTAGCAGCAGGGGTAACGGCGCTTGAACCTGCTCCCACAGCTAAAACAGCACTGCGCTCCCTTGCTGCGCGCCTCAGGCGCTTCCTTTCCTCCCGAGCCGTCAAAACAGACCTTCTAGAAGCCTCCTTCAATAGAGCGTCATCATCCGCATCCGGGTTTACCTCTGGAGCCGTCAAGGCTTCCGTCATCGATCGTTTGAGTAAGGCCTCTTTCGGCAATACCGAAGAGGCCGGAACTTCAGTGGCTGGCCCGGGAAGAGTCTACGCGTCACCTTGCGGGACCGGCATTATAGTCCCTGCGATGAGATAAAGAAAAGGTTAGATCGTCCATAAAAAGGAGAATGAAGACTCAATGAGCCGAGACATACCAATGCCCAATGAAGCGCGATTCCTCTCCTCCTTCTCGAAGGTCCTGAGGGAAGCCGCCAGAACCTCTTCAGTAGTAAAGCCTGTTACAAAAGGAAGAATGTCAGTCAAGACATGATAATAAAAATAAAAATATAACGCAAAAACAAAGTGCGACTAATATTTACTTGATTGCACGAGAGCGGCTATTTCCACTTGGTGGCTCGCGAGTCGCGCAGAAGCAGCAATAGCGGCATCGAGATCAGTGTCTTCTGGCGCTATTAAGAGAACCTCATTGGTCCCATATTCACTTAGGCCTTCGGTAAGAGGAGCTTGAGGCTCTAGGCCGAGTACGGCATCAAGGGAGAGGACCGACTTCTTCTTCCTTTTCTGTGCACGAGCTCCGATCGCAGCCAGAACCAGCTTGCGCTTCATGGGCACTTTGGGATGGCAAGTCCCGATATCTGAGCCCACGCCAGATTCAGGTGAAGCTACGTTTACCGTCTCCACGGGAGCACGGGGCACCGATAACGCATCCACCGTTTCCACAGGAGCATGGGGCAATCCACGCATGGGGCTTAGCACACGTGGAGGCTTAACTGCAGCAACCCCTCTTAGCGGAAGGGGGACGGCGATCCATCGCTTCAAAGGGACTTTACGATCACTGGTAGGAGGTGCACTTTGCGATCAAGCAGCAACCGCCTTTCTTCCTTAATAACGGCGCCCGTCGAATGCTGATACCATGCCGTATATGCATTAAGGATCCGTGGGACACAACTCGGCTCACTGATAAAGAAGTGAGAGCCCGTATTCAGACGCATGAAGTGATGCAGCATGCTCCGCATCCCCTCTTCAGTGGTAGTGGGTTCCAGCAAGAAAGCCTCCAGCGGCACTCCTTGGTTATAGCTCAATTATTGGGCAAAACGATGCGGATTATATCTCATGAAAAGCGCCGCATCATTTTGCCTAAACACCAGGAAACCCGGTCTGATAGAATATAAATGGAGGGTCTCCCGAGCTGTCAGAACTGAGGCTCCATCTTTGAAAATATCCTGCAATGACCGCACCATTGTGGTAAACTCTTTTCCGATGGTTAACACCTTGTCAGTGAAGGTCATCCCGTCTCCAACCGTGCAGGGACGAAGGAGCAAACCTCTAGCGTCCCGCGGTGACGGATTTACAATTGAGGCGCCAACCAATCGCATAATCCGAGGGAAGCTGCACCTGTCATAGAATGAAGGCCTTCTATGGATACCAAAAACGCCAAGTGCATATAGCTCGAGCCATGACATGAAGTAATGCATCGAGAAGTTCACATGCTGTACTCCGGGTTCAGTAGTATCCGCCGCTTGACTAAGGCCGTAATACAGATGGGCTAAGCCGGCGACCCCGACAGCCACTTTCACCCCAATAGTCATTCGGTGAGCCGGATAAAAGATAGATGGCCTCATGTGGCGAGGGTGCATCGGGAGCGCAAACCAGCTCAACCATAGCCCAAGAAATCCCAAAAAGAATGCTTCCTCATCCATCCCAAGGACTGCAATCTCCGCAAAAGGAACAACCGAAGAGTTGGGAAGGAAGAAACTCTTCTGATTTACCTCCGTCGCTGGCAGGTTGTCCAAACCTAAGCTGAAAGGGTCGTCAAGCGTGGCGAATTTAACGGCCTCCTTCGAGAAGACTTTTGGGTGAAGGAAGCGAGCGATGAAATACTTGAAACTAACCCCGCGACTCCCAGATTCGAGAAAAAGGCGCTCGTAGATATCCAACACTTTGATCAAACTGGGAAACTGGTGTTGAACAACATTCACCGGAGTAAGGCACATTATCACTGGATTGGCACCGAAGACATATTCGTCTGTAGGAAGCAGCTCCTCATAATGCTCCCCTATGACCGGTAAGCCAGAAACTTCTGCAAACTCCTCTAAGGAGATTGACACTTCCCGGTCCAGTGAAAGGAATGTGTGAGTAGGGATATTCCACTGCTCCAAAAAGGCCTTAACCCACCAGGTGGGGAGCATCGGATACTGGAAAAGAGAAGCATAAACGGCGGTATACAACCCGAGCCTCATCAACTGCGACTTCTTCGCTGACAGAATGTAGCGGGCCCATTGCAGATAACCGGTCGGATGACGAGGAATCAGACCTATGTTATATGGTTGCCCCCACGGCCGCGCCTCGCCTTGACAAATACGACGTCCCAAGATATCTAAAACCAAGGTATCTAAAACCATGGGAGGCTGAACGGGAATCGAAGCTATAGCGGGCTGAAGAAGGCCTTCTGAAGTCCAATTGACCATCTCCACGGCGTAGTTCACCGGGGGTGAATTGGCGTAATGGATCGCCGTGATGGGCTCCGAGGGTACCGCGCATGAAAAGCTTTGTCGATCCCTGATAATCTGATTGTACCATGACCCCCAAAGATGAAGATTCTTATGTTCCGGGTCATGATCTTTGATCAAGGCTAGGACTTCCTGGTCTACAGGTGCTCCAGGGAATCCTCCCTCTGAACGGACGAACGGAAACGAAGCATCGAAAGACATGTCGCCTGCGAAAAAGAGGGACAGAAATCAACTGTCAGTGCTATAACTTAATTTTAAATTTCTGACACTCGGTACTTTAAAAGTTGTACCACACTGCAATGCAGTGGAAAGGGGACCAAAGGGGGACCCACAAAATCTAGATGACAATGCATCAATTAATAAAACAGCATTATCATTGGATGAGACTAACAATTAATGAGGAAATCCTCAGGGAATATTCTCATTGAATGAGAAATCCCTCGGAAAAAGGAGAAAATCTCCTTTTGAGAGCAAAGCTCTATGACATAGTGACACTTGTCACACCCTAATCATGAAGGAATAAAATTCCTTAAAAAACCTGGCTCTGTAATGATGATGGAAAATCCATCAAAGATTAATTAAAATTAATTTTAACAGTTAAAAATTCTAGGATCTTCAAGACCCATGAAAAAACTCTTAAAGAGTTCTTCATCAAAAGATTAAAAGATCTACATATTATCAAAAGAGCAGAGCTCTGATGCATGGGATAAGAAACCCCAAGAAAATATCTGTTTAGATCTATGGATTCTTGAGAGCAAGGCTCTGTTTATAAAACCCTAAAGTGGTTTTCTTTAGATCAATGATCTATGAAGAGCAAGGCTCTGTTAATGGGTAAAAACCCTAATTTATTAAAATTAATTTAATTTTACCTAAGTTTGGTAGAGTTCTAACTCTTGAAAGTTCTTGAACAGAAGAGCAAGGCTCTGAATAAAAATTCTTAAGAAGAAGATGATAATCATCTGAGGACCAAAGTTCCTATTTATAGGCACTGAACCGTCTCTTCAACTTCTGAGTTGATCCAAGGGCTCAGATGTTGCCACCGCTGCACTCACGTGTGCGCCACGTGAGCGTAACGGTGGGGGGAATTTGTTTCCCCCAATCAGAGCAAAGCTCTGTTTTGAATTTCAAAATTCAAAATTTGAAGCAACGCTTCAGATCCCGTGCGCTGCGTGCCACGTGTCAAGCGCAGACACGCTAGCGCCAGGTGCGCTGCGTCCTAGGCAGCACGCCCCCAATCAGAGCAAAGCTCTGCTTCAAAATTCAAAATTTAAATTGAAGCAATGCTTCAGATTCTGCACGCTCTGCGCTGCGCGCCACGTGTGAAACACGGGTGCGCTAGCGCAGGTGCGCTACGCGCCACGTGTCGAACGTAGGTGCGCCAGCGCTGGAATTAAAAATTCCCCCACCGTCAGATCAAAAGATATACTAATAATAAATTATTAATTAATTAGAACTAAAGTTCTGTTATGGAAAGATTTTTCAACCTTATTAAAACAAGAAAATTATCTTCTGTAAAACAGAAGCCTTAGGATCAAAGATCCAACGGTGGGAAATATTCCCAAATCAATCAGAAAAAGATCTCTTAAAACTGATTTAACAAATCATTTGGCCCTATATAAAGGACCCTAGACTTCAAGTCTAAAATATACAGAAGAGAGAGATACAGAATATAGAAAAAGAGGGAGAAAAACCCTCTGCAAAAGAAGAGAAAACTCTTAGAAAAAAGAAGATTTTTTCTTCATCTTCAAGGTAAAAAGAACTATGTTCTTGAATAATAGAGATGAAACCATCTCGTAAAAAGAAGAACCATCTTCTAAAAAGATCAGAGATCTAAGAAAAAGACCAAGGTCTTTAATAAAAAAGAAAAGATCAAAAACATCTAATCATTAAAAGACTAAAAGAAGTATTTTACTTCATTCACAGATCTATTGATCTATAAAGGCAGAGCCTTTTATAAAAACAAGAACTTTTGTTCTTGGATCTTGAGGAAAAAGCCTCCTTTGAAGAACATAAATTTGTTCTTTGATCTTAAAATTAATCAAATGCGCTTTGCGCTATTGAAAAGTGCCTTGCACTCATGAATTGCGCCCTTGCGCTCATTGAACCGGCGCTCAGCGCCAAAACCTGCCACGTGTCAACCAGAGACACAATCTGCGTTTTGCGCTTCTAAAACAGAGCACTGCGCTCATGGGCTGGCGCTTAGCACCAAGCGCGCCACGTGTCACTCACTGGTACGCCAACAGACTAGCGCAATGCGCTCATAAATTAAAAGCGCGATGCGCTAACAAACTAGCGCTTAGCGCTAAGCGCAACACGTGTTCTCTTCATGTGCGCTACCTGACAGAAGCGCAATACACTCTTTGACTGGCGCAACGCGCCTGGCGCGCCACGTGGCGCACTGTCAGAACAAACTTTGTTTCTGATAAATGCTATGCATTCAATACAAGACAAAAAAAATGTCAGAGCCCAATGCCTAGCATTATTAAAAGGGCTGAGCCAAAATAAAGGCTTAATAGCCAGAACAAAAATAAAATGTTAAAACATTTTAATTGGACTTAGCCCAATTTTGGCCATAAGTTCTCAACTTGTTTTGAATTGAGAACACCTGCTCTTTCAACCAACTCACCTTGGTTCAAGGGTACATCTCTTCACTCCTTTGATATTCGTCGTTGTAATTCCTCAACGTCTTCAAAGAGGTGACGGGTCCCGACAACCACACATTTTACAGACTATGACGTCTTTAAACTGGACTGTGGGGTCCTTAAACTCATGGACTATAATGTCCTTAACCTTGACCGTGATGTCTTTAAACTAATATTGGACTATGAGGTCCTTAAACTCAGGGACTATGATGTCCTTAACCTTGACCGTGATGTCTTTAAACTAACATTGGACTGTGGAGTCCCTAAACCCACGGACTATGATGTCCTTAACCTCGACCGCGATATCTTTAAACTAACATTGGACTGAGATGTCCTTAAACTAACAATGGACCGTAATGTCCCTAAACTAATTATCGACCGCAATGTCACTAAACTAAACAATAGAGCCAAATTGCTCTCTTGTCAGATCTAAACGATCCCGTTAAGTTGATCTTAGTCTAAAATTAAACTAACGTATCCTTAACAAACGTTTAAGTTGATCTTAGTCTCAAATGAGGCTAACGTATCCTTAAAACCAAACCCCCCAAACCCAAATCTAAGAAAGATACGGATTTGGACTGTCCACGCCCTACGGGCGACAACATAACTTAGTCTCCGTATACAATCCACGGGCAACCAAACACAAAACAAACACCCACGACACGAAGTGACCATCTGGAGAAGGAGAAATTTGTTACCGCGATGCGGTAGCGTAATTAACTGCAGGGGCTTGCGCCTGCAGGGAAGAGCGTCCCCACAATCAAAAACCTCTCAAATGAGGGGGAATCTGACGAAGTCTGCTACATCGGCCGTATGCGTTTAAACCTTCGATACATGGTGCCATAAATCAACTTGGCATCTTCGGAGAGGTGGACGGATAGCACCAATTAGCATCTGCCCCGAAATTCAGGCTAGACGTACATCGCATCTCCGCCGCGTCTTTCGGAGGGGAACAGACAGTTCATCATTTATAAAACAACCTCATCATTTGACGAGCTTGTCATTAAATGAGGAAATCATCAAGCGATTCTCATTAAATGAGAAATCTCTCGGGCAGAGGGGTAAAACCCCCATTAAGAGCAGCGCTCTTCATTAGACAAGCGTCTGTCAAAGTCTAATGATGAAGGAATACAATTCCTCAAGAAGAGCCTTGCTCTGAAAGGATGATAGAGTAATCCATCAAAAATAAAATTTCATTTTTTGATCATCAAGATCCGTAAACAAAACTCTTTAGAGTTTTTCTATATCATCTGAAAGGAGTAAAGCTCCATTAATGGATTAAGAAATCATGAGCAAGATCACTTTAGAGAGCAAAGCTCGGTTAATAAAATCCTAAAAAAGATTTTCTTTAGATCAAAGATCTATGAAGAGAAAAGCTCTGTTAAAGGGTGAAACCCTAAAAGATGCATCAAAAAGATTTAATCTTTTACCTAATCTGACAGAGTTCTGTCACGCCCTGCTTCCCAGAGTACAGTAAGATGGGCACGTGACATAGCCAACCATGCTACCTGTGGGTAGGAAGTATCCATCCACAGTCACATTACGGCTGTAGAGATATCAAGAACAATAATAAAACTATCTAGCACATGTCCATAAGCCAAAATAAAAAGAGTCAAGAATAAATAATGCGGAAGCAAGAGATCCAATACTAGCATAACTGGAATGTATGTCCCATAATGCGGGCTCACATCAGGAATAAAATGCTGAAAAGTAAAAGAACTAACTACTATCGAGTCCTCACTGCTCAGCCTGCTGGCTGAAGTACTCTTGCTCGGGCTGCAGTAAAGGTACGGAATCTGGGCCATGCAAAACCCAGACGTCAGCGCGTCATATCATCAAGCAATAATATATAAACAAGGTAGAAAGACATGCGAATATAGTCATAAATGGTAAAGCAGGTGTAACAGCAACATAAATCAAGGCAGTGAAAGGTAGTAATCTAAACTGGTCTATTGGGTTGAATAGTCTCAAGTCTTTGAAATCAATTCGATGAATCTTCGATGTAACTCAATAGTATCCCGTGCGTGCCCGGGACCACGGTCAAGATTCTCGGGCTGAATCCGAGACGTGCCGCTAGGCAGTAAAAGGGTAGTATGTAAAGATGGGTGATATCAGCATCATCACCCCGAGGCTGGCCTAGCCCGTAAGACTGATCAGTAAAGGTATCGAACTGTCGAGTTACAAGTCAGGTTTCATCATTGATTTCCCCATACCTCCAAGTTATATGTTTAAGTCAGGTATTAAGTAATCAAGAGCTAATGCCAACTCAGAATCAGGTAGGTGCAGTTTTGTCTGGATAGACAACAGGAACGGTCCGTAAGGACTACAGGTCAGGTTTGTTGGCATTAGACACAAGATCGGGTAATAGGTAAAGCCATGGTACATCAGGTCAAGCCAGGTAGTGTATATAAGTGTCATGTCAAGAGTCACACGGTACCATGTCGGGTCAAGTAATTGGTGTAACAAGTCATGTCAGGGTGTACAAGATATCGTGTGGGTGCTCATAATCAAACTAGCATAGGCATGTATACAAAACACGCATGGGTACTAGCAAAACAATAAACTGGAACATGTAATATGATAAGCAATTAGGTACAGAATAAACTATATAGATGTACGGTTAGCGATTAGAGTTAGGGTTATGGTTTCAACATTAAGTAACATACACTTAAACAAATATGGGTTGTTAAAATCTCGTTATCATGGGTTAAAAGATCTAGGGATGCAAATTATATCTAACCAGGTTAAAGATGCACACGGGTGTCCAATAGGGTAAAACTATAAAAGGGTACCATAGACTATGTAAATAGTTATTATGTGATTTAAAATATAAATGTGGTTACTGGGTGTAGTACACTAAAATGCAACGGTTAAAATTCAAGTTCTGAATCTAAAAGATATAAATGGAACATCGAACGGTTAAATTGGAAAAGGGGACTTTGGGTTCAACCTATAAGTTTAATATTCAATAAATAGTTATAAACTCATAAAGATAGCATGTGGCAAGTTTCACTTGCCTCGACGGATCGCGATACGGTATACGGAACGTCACACGTCGGCGAGAAAAGTCGCGACGCGCGCACGGTACATGGAAAGAGTCCAAACAACGCACGATGAGATCACACGGGTCAGATATCCTCGCTGGGTCATCGGGATCGTTGCCGGCACGGTCGAATTCCGGCAACCAAGAAAACAGTAAGCATATTATAACGGAAAAGATGCATGGAAAAAAGAAAAGAGAAGAATGGAAGGAGAAAGGAGAGGAGGGAGGAGACTCACTGTGATTTAGAAGGAAGTTGTGAGGTGTCGACGGCGTCGACGGAGCTCCGACGATCTACAGAGGTACTCTTAAAAAAAGAAACAGAAAAGAAAATTAAAAGAAAGAAGAATAGGGAAGAAGAAGAGAAGAATGAGAGAGAGAAGGGGTTGCACACTGGGGTTGGGAGAAGGCTAGGATGTGGTTGCAAAGGTGGGAAGTCGTCGGCAAGGGATCGCCGGCGAGAACGACGGCAAGGCAGCAAGGTTCTAGGTTGCAGGGAATGGCTCGGGTGCTAGGGTTTCTGCTAGGGTTTGTTGTTGGTTTCATGAAGGGGAGAAGAATAGAGGGGAGAGATGGCGACGGCGATGAGAGATGGTCGGCGACGAGGAGGTGGTGCTGGGTTTGGAGGGGAAGGAGAGGAGAGGAAGGAGATGAGGGTGACGGGAGGATGAGGAGGGTGTCGACGAGAGTTGACGTCGGTTGATTGGGGTTTGAGGAGCTAGGGTTTATGTGTTTGCATGGGTTCTCGTGGGAGGGGCTCGGTTAAAAGAATGAGAAGAAGAAAAAGATTTTCAAAAGAAGGGAGGTGACGAGATCTGCGGGCGGTGACGAGATTCGAGAAGCGCACAGTAATCGCGAGAGCTGAGAGAAAGGCGCGAGAGGAGAGAGAAAGGGAAGAGAGAGAGAAAGAAAAGGCTTCGCAGCAGAGAGAGAAAGAGAAAGGGAAAGAGGATGAAAGAGGGCTCGTGGGGACCACCAGTGAAATAGAGGAATATGATTGGTTCGTGAAATAAAGAGAGAGAGAGAATCTGCGCGGTTAAGGAAATAGATTTTAAAAGATTTTAAAATCGTTTAAAGAAAATATGATGAACTGAAAGATATTTAGAAATTAATTTTAAAATTCAAACAATTGAATTTTAGCAGGATGTAAAATAATTCAGAAAAACGCCTGGGTCGGATCCAAAATTTTGAATTCGAAATATGAAAATTATTAGAAAGTTCCAAAAATTAAAATGAAGGATTTTGTAACAGAAATGCATACCCCCAAGAACGGACGCACGCACGTGCACGTAGCCATCCAAACACGTCTGTTTCACTGAACAGGACGAGAACACAATGCAAGGAAGCTACCACAGGGTCAGGGGTATCAAGCAGGCCATGTCATATATTTTTAAATTATTTTAAGTAACTTAAATTGTTATATGCAAAAATATGTAATGTCGGGGTAATCTATAACTAAGAAACAACAAGCTCAAATAAGCGGGTCGAATGTAAAGTAAACTACCATTTGCAACCAAACAGGGTAAATGAAATAAACACCACAACAACACCAACAGCAACAGAAATTGGTATAATTGAACTCGGTTGTTACATTATATCCAACTAAAAAAAGAATTTTGTCCTCGAAATTCTAAGAACACAAACGGATAAACGACCAACAAATTACAAGAAAAGATGGGGAAATCTCTGCCGGATTTCATCTTCTCGTTCCCAAGTTAACTCTCCATGTGAGCGATTACCCCAAGAAACAAGTACAAGAGGGATAACCTTGTTCTTAAGAACCTTTTCCTTTCGATCCACAATCGCAATCGGTCGCTCCTCAAAAGTCAAGTCTTCTCGTACAGTCAGCTCCGAATGATCCAACACATGTGTTTCATCTTGAACATACTTACGGAGTTGAGATACGTGAAACACGTCATGAACATTCGCCAAGGACTGCGGTAACGCCAATCGATACGCTACCTCACCAACATGCTCCAAAATCTCAAAAGGTCCAACGAATCGAGGACTGAGCTTCCCTCGACTTCCGAAACGAATCACCCCTCGAGTCGGTGATATCTTCAAGAATACCAAATCACCCACGGCGAACTCTAGAGGTCTTCTCGACGTATCTGCCCAACTCTTCTGTCGGTCCTGTGCTGCTTTCATATGATTTCGGATAACGTTAACCTTCTCTACCGTCTGCACAACCAAATCTAGTCCCAACAATCTTCGTTCACCGACATCGTCCCAACAAACAGGTGAACGACACTTGCGACCATATAAAGTTTCGAATGGAGCCATCTGAATCGTCGCCTGAAAACTGTTGTTGTAAGAAAACTCCACCAGATGTAGATGGCCATCTGTTTGAGGATGATAAGCTGTGCTAAACTTTAATCGAGTCCCCAAACTTTCCTGTAAGCTCCTCCAAAAGTGTGATAAGAACCGAGTGTCACGATCGGACACGATGCTCACCGGTACTCCATGCAATCTTACAATCTCCTGTATGTACAGCTCTGCCAAAGTTTCTGTTGATTGACCAACCCAAAAAGGAATGAAATGAGCTGCCTTGGTCAAACGATCAACAATCACCCAAACTGCATTGTTGCCCTTTAGACTCCGCGGTAGAGCTGTCATGAAATCCATGGTTATATGTTCCTACTTCCACTGAGGAATCGGAAGTGGTTGCAATAAACCAGCAACCTTTTGATGTTCAGCCTTAACTTGCTGACACACCAAGCATTTTGCCACAAAGCGGGCAATCTCCCGTTTCATGCTTTCCCACCAGAAATGCTGTCGTATGTCTCGGTACATTTTCGTGCCTCCTGGATGTACGGAATATGCTGAACTGTGCGGCTCCTTCATAAGTTCTTCACAAATATCTCCCTTTGACACACACAACCGGCTACCATATCTCAACGAACTATCTTCATGGATCAGTAAGTCAGTTCGAAGTCCAGCTTCAACTTGTTCTCGAAACTTTTGCAATCTAGGGTCTTGCGATTGCGCTGCTTTAATATTCTTCATCAGCGATGAATGTACCTGCAGCTGCATCAACTATCCCGAAGAATGCGGTAGCACAACCTCCAAATCAAATCTTCGAAAGTCTTCAATGAGTTCCTTCTGTGCAGTCAACGTCTGAATTGCTGGCAACCGACTGAGCGCATCCGGCACAACATTAACCTTCCCCGGATGGTACTTAAGATCAAGATCGTAGTCAGCCATCAGCTCCAACCATCGACGTTGCCTCATATTAAGCTCCTTCTGCGTGAGCACATACTTCAAGCTTTTATGATCGGTAAAAATCTCGACCCTTTCGCCCAAAAGGTAGTGTCTCCAAATCTTTAAAGCGAAGATCACAGCCGCAAGCTCCAAGTCATGAGTTGGGTAATTCTTCTCATGGGTCTTCAACTGTCTCGATGCGTACGCTGTAACCTTCCCATGCTGCATCAAAACACATCCCAATACTTTCCCAGATGCGTCGCCGTGAATTACCAATCCTCCGGAATTGTCTGGCACGGTCAGAATAGGGGCGGTTATCAATCTCTGCTTCAACGTCTCAAAAGCTGACGCACACCTATCCGTCCACACAAATGGTACCTCCTGTTTTGCCCAATCAGAGCAAAGCACAGTTGAAATTCAAAATTCAAAATTTTGAAGCAACGCTTCAAATCTCGGGCGCAACGCGCCACATGTCAGGCGCTGATACGTCAGCACAGCGCCTAAGAAGGCGTGCCCAATCAGAGCAAAGCTCTATTAAAGGAAGCAACGCTTCAGTTGCGCAGGCGCTGCGCTGCGCGACACGTGTCAGCGGAGTTGCGCTAGCGCAGTTGCGCTGCCCTGTGCGCTGCGCGACACGTGTCAGCGCAGATGCGCTAGCACAGTTGCGCAAACGCTGCGCTGCGTGACACGTGTCAGCGCAGTTGCGCTGCGCAGTGCGCTGCGCGACACGTGTCAGCGCAGATGCGCTAGCGCAGTTGCGCTGCGCTTTGCGCTGCGCGACACGTGTCAGCGCAATTGCGCTAGCGCAGTTGCGCTACGCTATGCGCTGCGCGACACGTGTCACACGCTGGGGCATCTGCGCCAAACAGAATTAAAATTCTAAGAAATCTTTTCTGTTCTTGTTAAAACAAGAAGATTTTCTTCTGCAAAGCAGAAGCCCTTGGATCAAAAATCCAACGGTGGGGAAAATTCCCCAAATCACTCAGAGAAAGATCTCTTTAAAAAATTTAACTAATTTATGGACACTATAAAACGGACCCTAGGCCTCAATTCAAAGAATGAACATTTTCTTAAAAAAGGTCAAGAGCTTCAAACAGAGAATTCTGAGAAAATTTCAAAGAAAAAGGTAAAAACCTTCACGAGAGAAAAAATCTCTTTAATAAATCATTGATCTAAAAACTAGATCAATATTCTTCACATAATAAACAGTGCTTTGCACTTCTTATGAACCACTGGTTCTTCAAAAATAAGGAAACAACAAAAAAATAAAAATAGTGCTTGGCACTTCTGTTCTTGAATCTAAAAGATTCTTAGTGCTTTGCACTTCCAAACTGCGTTGTTGCGCTCTTGAGAGAGTGTCACGTGTCAGCTATAGAATAATTTGCGCTATGCGCTCTTAAAATAGAGTTTCGCTCTCTGGAATTGGCGCAACTCACCAGAGCGCGCCACGTGTCAACAGCGCAACAGCGCAGCGCACTGCGCTGTTGCGCTTGCGCTCACCAGAGCATGACACGTGTCCTCACCATAAGCGCTTGCGCTTTTTGACTGACGCTTGCGCTCTTTGACTGGCGCAAAGCGCCTGAATAATGCAATGCATTTATTTTACTAAAGGGCCAGGCCCAAATCAGAGGGGCCTAGTAGGCCGAATTAAATTGCAATACAATGAAAAGGGGCAGAGCCCAAACAAAAATTGAAAATGCAATAAACAGGGCAGAGCCCAAGCAAGACTAATGCTTTGCATCATATATAAATGGGCACAGCCCTGATAAAATAAATAATGCTATGCATTATTAAACAGGAGCAGAGCCCCAGTAAAGGCCTAACAGGCCAAAAATAAATAAAATGTTGAACATTTTCAACTGGACTTAGCCCAATTCTGGCCGTAAGTCTTTAAATTAAATTGAACTGAGCATAAATGCTCTCTCTCAAATCAATTCACCTCCGGTTCGAGGGTACATCTCCGAACTCCTCTGACACTTCTCGTTGTAATTCTTCAACGACGTCAGAGAGGCGACAGGTCCCAACGACCACACATGAATATGGACTGCGGGGTCCTTAAACTCGTGGACCGAAACGTCCTTAAACTAATGTTGGACCGAAACGTCCTTAAACTAATTTGGACCGAAACGTCCTTAAACTAATATTGGACCGAAACGTCCTTAAACTAATGTCGGACCACTATATCCCTAAACTGGAACACAGACCACCACGTCCCTAAACTGGAATATGGACCATTACGTCCTTAAACTGGCGATGGACCGAAACGTCCTTAAACTAATAATGGACCACCGCGTCCCTAAACTGGAATATGGACCACCACATCCCTAAACTGGAGCAATAGAGCCTCCAAATGCTCTTTTGCCGTATCTAAACGATCCCGTTTAAGTTGATCTTAGCCCCCAAACACGGCTAACGTATCCTTAAACATTCAAACGGACTATAAAACTCCAAATCAACCTTGGTTCAAGGGTACATCTCTGAACTCCTCTGACATCTGCCGTTGTAATCCTTCAACGACGTTAGAGAGGTGACGAGTCCCGATGGCCAAATATTAAATGGATTATCACGTTAAGTTGATCTTAGTCTCAAACAGGACTATTGTATCCTTAACGAACGTTTAAGTTGATCTTAGCCGCAACGCGACTAATGCATCCTTAAACTAAAAACACCAAACCCAAATCTAAGTAAATATGGATTTGGACTAGTCCACGTCCTACGGACGACGGCATTATTCAGTCTCCGTATACAATCCACGGGCAACCACAAACAAAACAAACACACACGACACGAAGTGAAATTCTGGAGAAGGAGAAAGTTGTTACCACGATGCGGTAGCGTAATTAACTGCAGGGGCTAGCGCCTGCAGTGAAGAGCGTCCCCACAATCAAAACCCCCTCAAGCGAGGGGGAATCTGACGAAGTCTGCTACATCGGGCGCATCCGTCTAAACCTCCGATACACGGTGCCATAAATCAACTTGGCATCTTCGGAGAGGTGGACGGATAAAACCAAATAGTATCTGTCCCGAATCTCAGCGTCAGGACACCGCGGTCCTGTGCATCGTCCTTCGGAGGGGAACAGATTCTGGCACGCCCGGTGGGACCTCTTCCTCTTTCCACTCCACACTTCGTGTGTCGTCTTCGCGAACCAATCGCGGTTTGTTAATGGCTGCCTTCGGATTTCAAGTTACTAAGATTTGATCTTTTTCCTGGCGCAGAACTCAAGATTCAATGGCCTCTAACTACACCAACTGCTCGAAGTGCCACTGCAATGGACGCTCCACCTCCCCCGGAGGTGTGGCATATGGACCCCAAGCGGCTTCCTTCCTCGCTCTGCCGGTAGAACAGGTGACCCAGGCCACCACCGGCCTGTTTTTCGGGACCATGATCCCGCCTACAAGCTTCCCTATGCCAATACCTGCACCGGAAGTGAACAAAAAGTCGGTCTTCGACCGGCTCACTGCTACGACGACCCCTGTCAACGGGTCGCCCACTACCAAACCGATAGCATCTGTTTTCACCAGGCTAAATCAGAACTCTAAATTGGCTGTCCCAAGGAAGGCAATGACTACTGCTCCAGAAGTCGTCAAGGCGGTTTCCCCTGTCAAAGAGTCAGTTTTCTCAAGACTGACGATTCCTGCTCCTGCCCCTGCCCGAGGATCTGTCTTCGATAGATTGAATATCATCCCTCAAAAGACAACCTCAGTCTTTAAGAGTTTAACACCAGCGACGCCTCATTCAAGCAGGGGGCAAAAAGAAGCTGTCTCTATCTCCGAGCCAGTCCCAACGGCTCGTCTTGCTCGACGTTGCCATTGGCGACGAGTGAGGAAGGCAGGGGGAAATTCCCCCTCAGGGCTAACTCCACCGGCTCCAGTGGTGGAACTCAACGCTGCTGTTCCAACTGGGAACAGCTTTGAACTGCTGAGGAGGGTACGGAAGAATGCTCCAACCGCTACACTGAAAAGATCTCCTCCACCTGCGGAGAGAGTCCCAGAAACAAGGCAAGAACAGCCCCCTCAACGGCTGTCCTCAAGAATATATAAGGTTTGGCGAAGGGTTCAAGACTCAGTGATCGACCCAGATCACTCTCGTCGACAAAAGAAGGCGAAAGTGCAAAAAGAAAAAGACCATCCTATTAAACAGCAGAGGACAGCAGCTGCAAGGCTGCCCCCTTCAACGGTTCCTTCAACCTCAACGGCCCACAAAAGAAGGAGGCCATAGAAAATTCCCGCGTCAGCGGCAAAAGTTAAAAATGGCGAACCTAAACGTCCCAAGTCAGGGGGCATAACAGTTCATACGATTTACATGGCATCGGGAAAAGAAGATAGCCGCATATCAATAGGTCATAGACCGCACACGGGGTCAGTGACCAAGGCTCAGGAGCAGCAGCAGAAGCTCCAAGAGATGATGAATGCTATGGCCGCACTTACAGGGCCAAAAGAAACCCCTGAAACGTCCTCGGACGAGCGTCAAGAACAAGAAACTGACGCTGAGTTCCTTCGTCGCGTACTGGAGAAGAAAGACAAAGAGGCTGCTGAACAAGCAGCCAACATAAAGAAAATGGCCCTCCTGTTCCAGGATATGGTGGGTATGATGTTCAACAAGATCCACCTGCTGAAGATCCCCCGATCATCCTTGAAGACGATAGGGGAGAGACGTCGAATCCTCCACCAGCTCTGTCCACGGCTAAAGAAGATACAATCTCTAAAGCTGATTTGGATGAGTACATCGCCCAACAAATACGGGTTCATCATGCGACCGAAGCGGCCGGTCAGGTCGTAAAAACGGGGCGGCCATATCCAAGTTGGTACGAGCAAATCAAGTACCCGCCAGGTTATACGATTCCCAAGTTCCATGTCTACAAGGGGACGGGCAATCCTCATCAGCATGTTGCCCAGTTCAGGGCACTCTGCAGCAACACCGGCGGTGACGACAAGTTGTTGCTTCGCCAGTTTGTTGGAAGCTTATCGGATACGGCGTTCGAATGGTACTCTGAGCTCCCGAACGACTCTATTAAAACCTTCGCGGAGATGGAGCTTTTGTTTACTCAGCGTTTTGCAAGCGCCAGTGAACGTACCCCGATGACAGCACTGATTAACGCCAGGGTAAAACCCGCCGAGACGTGGGTTCAGTACGCTATACGATGGCGGAACTTATGGTCGAAGTGTGAGCAGCGCATTGAAGAAGCTCCCGCGGTGGGTATGTTTGTGGGAACCCTTGATCCGCAAGCAACCATCTCACAATTTATGATGTTTTTCAAGCCAACTAGCTTTCAGGCCTTGATTGACAAACTAGCGCAAATGGATCAAATGGGCCATAAACCCCCTCTTCCAAGGCCGGATTCCCGAAATGACAAAGCGAAGGGAAAAGCGATCGTCGTCGCTAATGCTCAACAACAACCGAGCGACTCGAAGCCGGTTGCTCATCAAAATAATATGCGCCCGTACGTACCCCTTAAGGATAGGATGGGACGTCCTTATTCCTTTCCCCGCGATAAAACGAGGAGGTTATTCGAGCTGGCGTTGCGCAACAGACTCATAAATCTGCCGGATCCAAAACGTCCGTTGCAACCGAGTGACGTCAACGAGCCCAACTACTGTCCTTATCATCGAGTACTAGGCCATCCGATCGAAGATTGCTACGTTTTCAAGAATTGGCTTGAAAACCAGTACCGACAGGGCAAGTTCGCGTTATCTAACAAATGGAAGGTGAATCCCCAGCAGCCCCACACCTCTAAAGGGACGAATACGCCGGGGGCAACATGCTCCGTCATTGAAGAAGCTCCTTGGGAGGTTGTATTATCAGCCAAGACAAGGAGGATGCTAAACGATCTTCAGACATGTCCAGCGATCAAGTGGAAGAACCCGTTGGAACCGCAGGTCATTGAAGGGATGTTGAAGCCACGTCCAACTCCAAAGACCAATGGTGGTGGCTCAAACACTTGCAGCCAGCCGTCAAAATCTTCGAAAAAGAAGAAGAAGAAATCTAAGAAGCCCGTGAAGCTTGGCGATAAGCGCACGGACTTACAAAAGCAAATTGACGCGTTGGATGAATACAACCAAAAGGCACGGACTCCCATTACGCTCCAAGAGTTTCTCAATCACGTCTTTCAAGAAGAAGATGAGGGAGAAAGTTCGTCGGATGAATCCGAGGAATATGTGGCGAGCTGTCATATGATTTCCCATTCGATCACGAACGATGAGGAGACTCCTTGCACCGAAAAGCTGGGGGCAGATCCTGAACCAAAAGTTCTGGAGCCATCAGATGAAGTAATTGACGCATTCCTTAATGAAGCCTGGTTAAAAAGTAAAGCTGATCGGGAGCGCGAGGCGGCTATATTTGAAAGGGCCAAGCGCCAGCGACTTAATGAAGGAGCTGAGACGATCCCATTGGAGCTAAACATCCCCGTTACCGACAAAAGCCAATTCAAGATGAGAAAAAAGTTTGCTAAGGCCATATCAATGGGCATGAAGCTACCATCCTCTGAAGGAAACATCACCGGTGAAGCGGAAACGCACCCCTCCTATTGCTTATATCATCAGAAGGTGTCGCACCCCACTCAAGAGTGCAAAGCTTTCGATAAATGGTGGCAAGGATACGTTGCTCATAGACAACGCTTCAAGCGGGAAAAGCGCAAAACTCGGCGGGAGCGAAGAAATACGACCGAAGGGCTTAAAAGAACTAATGGCGATTGTTGCATGGTTAACACCGGCAGGTCACAAGTGCCTACATTCGGGAGCGATTCTGATAAAGAGCTAGAACTTGCCCCTCTCTTTAAAGAGTCCGCTTCGGGAAAAGAAGAAGAACCGAAGGTCTGCGAAAATATCCGGCTGGGGAATCGGACGCTGCCTGAAAAGAACTTCGGACCCTTGAACAGAAAAGATAAAGAGAAAGAAAAGGTCTCTGAAGATATCGTCTTAGATGACCAAGTGGTGGAAGAGTTAGCCGCCAAGAACCCATCGAAGAAGAATAAGGCGGATTACAACGTCTTAGCACATCTGAGGAAGCTACCCTCATAGCTCAGCATTCTTGACGCTCTTTTGCTATCAAAGGAGGCGAGAGATTCATTGATTAAGGCGCTCCAAGACCCAGAACAATTCCAAGCATGCCTGGCCGAGGAAAAGATGAAGGATGAATTGGAGGAAGTGCACACGGCCGATGTTACTTTTGGCGATGAAGACCTTCTACTTGGGACGTGCGAACACAATCGCCATCTCTATGTCTCGGGATACTGCCATGATATAAAGATAGGCAAAATCCTGATCGATAACGGGTCGTCTGTTAACCTACTCAACGTGCGGGTGTTGAAGGAAATCCGCATGAGCGTCCAGCACCTTACTCGGGACAAGATCACCATCTCCCTGTTCGACTCCCAATCGTCAAAGACTCTTGGATCTGTGATACTGACGCTACGTTTCGGGCTACTCGTCACGGACATTAAGTTCCACGTCATAGACACCAAGACATGCTACAACGCTTTGCTCGGCCGACCATGGTTACACGAGTACAACATCATCCCTTCTACACAACATCAGTGTATGAAGTATTTTAAGGATGGTTTCGAGTATACCGTGACGGGAGAACTGAACCCGTTCTCTGTGAACGAGATCCGCAAATACGAAGACGCCAAATACTTCTTACCGGATTTCGAAGACACAGAGAAGTGTCACAAGCCGGAGAACAAAACTAACGCCACCATCCCGGTCTTCGGCAGTGATACTGAAGAGGAAGAGGAGATAGTTTATTCGGGTCCGCCCCAACACAACAAGCCGGGACCATCAGCTCCTACGTTGATCTTTGGCAGCGACTCGGAAGATGAAGTCCACGCCGTATTCTCTGCTCGACCATCAATACGAACGTTCGCTGACGAAGAGCAAAGTCTGCAAGTCGCCATGGTGCCGCTTAAACATCATAAAGAACTGGGTGCACTTAATATTTACAACGTAGAAGAGCTATAAACATTCTACATCCCTCCCAGGCGAGAAAGCGAGAAAGCAATTCTTTTCTACCGCTCTGAAGAAACCAAGGTGAAAAAGGAAATCTGGCATGGCGCGGATCCTACGCTCGACAGGCTTCAGCCTATCTGTCTTCCCGGATATTATACAGAGGGTTTGAAGAAGCTGCTGAAATGCCAGGGGATATCCTTCAAACAGACCGTTAGAAAGGCCAAATTCTATGACAGGGTCTAGAACGTTCCCGGAACTCAACGCAAACTGCCTAACGGGAGAATGGAAACAAAAGGGCTTGGATACATCTGGTCAAAGAAACAAGAGTTACTGCCCAGCTGTTACGTCGTGTATGACCTCGATGAAGAAGCGGATGCTCAATGGGAGGACGCTGATCTTAAACCAGTGAAAGTTCCAGATGCAAAGGAGCCCAGTCCGTCGTTCGAGAAACAAATGGACAGACTTATAAAGAAAGCTGGTCAAAAAGTCCGAGATGATCACAACCGCGAGACGGCCATTTATGAGAAAGCCAAGACGCAACGCCTTCTCCAACAAGCTGTAAAGGATGAAAATGCCGCTCCTTGTCAACCTGTTATAAAGAAGGCTCGGCGCAAAAGCAGAAATAAGTTGAAAGCCCAAAAAGGCGCTCAACAACAACAAAGCAGGGCTAAGAAGCCACGCAAATGGGAGTTGAGCGTTATTAATCTATCCCTCATGAAGAAAATGGGTCGAGCGTACTCGTTTCCTCGGGACAAGACGAAGAAGATACTTGATCTTTCTCTAAAGCATCAATTGCTTACATTGCCGGAATCCAAGCACCCCGAGCAAGCAAGCGAGGTCTCTGGCCCAAACTATTGCTCTTACCATCGAGTAATAGGGCACCCGCTCGAAGAATGCTTCACCTTTAAGAATTGGGTCGAAGATCAGTACCAGCTCGGCAAGTTCGCTCTGTCTGACAACTGGAAGGTAACGCCGCCACAGAAGCACGAACCCAAGGCCACGAAAGAAGAATGGGTTCCACATTGGGATTGGAAGCGAATTCGCACCTGTCACATGATTACAATATTAAAAGAAGAGCCCGAGGACATAGATGAGCTCCCTTGGTGCTTCGAAAACAGCAACGACGAAATAATCTCATAATTCCCACCAGCGCCAAAAGAGCTGGAAGATCGAGTCCACACCACTGCAGATAACCTCAAGAAGATTGAGTTGGGGGCGGCAAACGATCCACGACCGACATTCATCAGCAAGTTACTATCTGAAGAAAGGGTAGCTGCGTTAAAGGATGTACTTCTACAGCATAGAGATTGCTTCGCGTGGAACTATTCCGAAATGCCGGGATTGGATCCAGAAATCGCTGTGCATAGATTGGCGATATCCCTGGACATCAAACCAGTCAAACAGGCGCCGAGGAGAATGCGACTCGAGCTTGAGATGAGCATCAATGCTGAGGTCAAGAAGCTAATCGACTCTGGCTTCATTCAAGAAGTTCAATACCCTGAATGGATCGCCAACATCATCCCGGTGATGAAGAAAAATGGGACTGTGCGCATATGCGTGGATTTTCGGGATCTCAATAAAGCTTGCCCGAAGGATGATTTCCCAGTGCCAGTCACCGAACTAATGATAGACAACGCGTCTACGCATGAGATTTTCTCCTTCATGGACGGCTCATCGAGGTATAACCAAATAAATATGCATCCCGAAGACCAGAAGCACACCGCCTTCAGGACTCCTTTGGGTATATTCTGCTACAAGGTGATGCCCTTCGGTTTAAAGAACGCCGGTGCCACTTATCAAAGGGCCATGACAAAGATCTTCGATGACCTTATACATGAAATCGTCGAATGCTATATCGACGACCTCGTTGTTAAAAGCAAATCATATGAGGAACATCTCGAGCATCTGAAGACCATATTTCAACGCCTTCGGCAATACAACTTGAAGATGAACCCGCTCAAGTGTGCATTCGGAGTTTCCTCGGGCAAATTCCTGGGATTCATCGTCCGGCACTGAGGTATTGAGATAGATCCGTCAAAAATCAAAGCGATCATGGAAATGCCTCCGCCGAGAACTCTCAAACAGTTGCGATCTCTCCAAGGAAAGCTCGCATATATTCGGCGATTTATAGCCAACCTCTCTGGCAAGTGCCGCCCTTACAGTCACCTGATGAAGAAAGGAACCCCGTTCGTCTGGGATCGCAAATGCCAAGGCGCGTTGGACGAAATTAAACAGTACCTGAAGAACCCGCCAGTGTTGGCTGCTCCGGTTAAGGAAAAGCCTCTCATTCTTTACACAACCGCCCTCGAAGGTTCTTTAAGCGCATTATGGGCGCAAGAGAATGACCAGGGGAAAGAAAGAGCACTCTACTACTTAAGTCGAGTTCTTCTGGGGGCAGAAAGAAACTACTCCCCCATCGAAAAACACTGCCTGGCGTTGATCTTCGCGATAACAAAGCTCAGGCACTATGCATTGGCACATGAAGTTCGTCTCATATCGAAGGTGGACCCCCTTAAATATTTGATGTCGAAAGCCATATTGACGGGACGACTCGCTAAATGGGCCCTGCTCTTGATGGAATTCTCGATAACATATCAACCTCTCAAGGCAGTCAAAGGCCAGGCCATTGCCGACTTTCTCGCTGAACATCCGATACCCGCCGATTCTCCTTTGAATTGCGATCTTCCAGACGAACATGCGTTTGATGCGATTGACGGTGATAATACCCGGTGGGAGCTTTACTTCGACGGAGCGTCTTCCGTAAAGAAGCGCAAACAAAGTACCCCTATAATCAAATCGGGGGTAGGCCTCATCTTTGTGACTCCACAAAGAGGGATAATGCGCTTCGCTTTCTCCTTAACAGAGCCGAGGACCAATAATGAAGCCGAATACGAAGCTCTGATAGCAGGCCTCGAGATCGCCATCGATATGGGAATTGAAAATCTCCTCATATATGGAGATTCCCAACTGGTCGTTAGTCAAATAAACGGCGACTACCAGACATGCAAACTAGAATTGGTGAAGTATGGTGAAAAGGTGCAACAGCTGTTGACCCAAATCCCCTCCTACACTTTGGAAAACATACCGCGCGCGGAAAACAGCAAAGCAGACGCATTGGCCAAACTTGCTAAAGAACTGGCTGACGAGAACCTCGATGACGTTAAAATCGTGGTGCAAAGCCGTCGGGTGCTTGCCCCAGAAGAAATATCTCCGGAATCATCCGAAGAAAAAGGAGCGAGCGAGCAGATGACCCTGCAAGTAAAAGACTGGGAAAATACCAAGGATTGGAGAGAAGTCTTCGTAAATTACTTCAAATCCCACCGATTGCCTGAAGAAGCGTCCACAAGACATCAGCTTATGAAACGAGCTCTGTCTTTCGCCTTTGTCAATGATACTCTGTACAATAGGTCGTTTGATTCTCTGTGGCTGAGATGTTTAGGACCTGACGAAGCGGAAAAAGTCGTCCGGGAAGTTCACGACGGACTCTGCGGCTCTCACCAAGCGGGCCCAAAGATGAAGATAAAGATCAAACGGATGGGCTACTATTGGCCCACGATGAGCCAGGACTGCTTCGAATATGCGAAGCAATGCCACTCATGCCAAATTCATGGGGATTTCATCCATCAACATCCGAATCCACTACATCCAACGGTGGCTAGCTGGCCATTCGAAATGTGGGGGACTGATATAGTCGGCCCCATCGAACCAGCATCGTCTAGAGGACATCGTTTCATCCTAGCGACGACCGATTATTTCTCTAAGTGGGCAGAAGCGGTACCGCTGAGGGAAGTAAAGACGGAGAATATTCTCCATTTCTTCAAGACGCATGTCATATATCGGTTTGGAATGCCAAGACGGATCATCTCCGATAACGGGCCAGCCTACAGAAGCCACAAGATCAGTCGCTTCGCGCAGCAACACAATATAGATTGGAGATATTCCTCGGTTTATAATCCGCGAGCTAACGGTCTAACTGAGGCCTTCAACAAGACCTTGATGAAGATCATGAAGAAAACAGTGTCGCGAAATAAGAAAGACTGGCACGAAAGACTGCAAGAGGCTCTCTGGGCATATCGAACTACGTTTAAAACGGCCACAAACGCAACACCATATGCGTTAGTATTCGGGACAGAAGCAGTACTCCCCCTCGAGATAGAGTTACCCTCTCTACGAGTGGAAGTCCATTACGAGCTGACAGACGAAGAAAATGCTCACCTTCGGCTTGAGGAGCTTGACGCCCTTGAAGAAACACGGCTCATAGCGCAACAAAATCTGGAGGCCTATAAAGCAAACATGACGCGCTCATATGAAAGACTGACCCGACCGAGGACATTCCGCCAAGGCGAGCTTGTGCTAGTGGTCAAAAGGCCTATGATCCCCAATCGCGCCAAGCGGGGAAAATTTGAGCCGAACTATGAAGGCCCGTACGTCATAGATAAGGTCTACCAGGGCGGGGCCTATCTACTCATAGATATGCACGGTGAAAGGCCTTTCAGGCCGATAAACGGTCGCTTCCTAAAGAAATACTATGCTTGATAAGCCACAGCCTAGGTCAATGATAGATGACGACGACTACGTCCGCTCGCTATCTTCCTAAGCTCAAGCTTTATAAGCAGTAGCCCGCCTCTCAACGACGGACTGAAATGTCCTTAAACTAATAGCAGACCGAAACGTCTTTAAACTACTACCGCAGCATCTTTAGGCTGACGAGATAAAAAAAACATATAAAAATAAAATAAAATAAAACGGTATGTCCATAAGCAAAAAAGGGCACGGATGAAAACCCGAAAGGGCTCCGTGAGTAAAAACAGCAGGGCTACCGGCGAGTGTTCGTGAAAACCCGAAAGGGCGCGACCTTGTAAAAAAATAAAGAGAAAGAAAATAAAAAGAATAAAAAAGAAACGGTATGTCCATAAGCAAAATGGGCACGGATGAAAACCCGAAAGGGCTCCGTGAGTAAAAACAGCAGGACTACCGGCGAGTGTTTGTAAAAACCTGAAAAGGCGCAACCTCGTTAAAAGACACTTATAGGGTCCTCTCAACCTTGTAAGGAGAAACCACCCGCGTGAGATCCTTACGACTCACAAGGGAGCAGCACACTTAGGGATCCCCACGATTCCTAAGGAGAAAATATACTTGCGAGATCCTCATGACTCGTAAGGAGAACTCTCTTATGGGACCCTCACGGTCCCTAAGATTTGAAAGTCTTAAGCTACAGAGAACCTAAACCTGTGCTTAAGCAACTCCCATAACTCCCGATATTGCCCTACAAGTGGCTCAATACTGACCCTTGTATACAATCCACGGGCGCGAATAAACATTTCCCTAATCAAGTCTCATCCGAGACTGGGGATATGTTCGCATGATGAACAACCCTTATAAGTCCTCTCGACTTACAAGGAGAAAACGCTCTTGTAGGATCCTTACGACTTACAGAGGAACATACACTTAGGAATCCCCACAAGTCCTAAGGAGAAAATACACCTACAAGATCCTCACGACTTGTAGGGAGAAATAACTTCGTGAAACCCTTACGGCTCATGAAGTCAAAAGCCTTAGCCGACAGGACCCTAACCCTGGTCGCTAAGCCACCTTTGTTCGACATCGACAGAGGCAGATGATGATTCGCTCCTGGTAATATCCCAGTTGTAGCGGTGCTGATGCCGAAATCGGTGTCTAATTCCGGGTTTACGGCGAAAAGCCAATAGGCCGCACATGCATATGAAATAGCCGAAATGATAGGGCAACTTGCAATAAAAAGCAGCAAATAAAAATGTATGCATGCAAAATAGCCGAAATGATTGGGCAACTCACAATAAAAAGCAGCGAGTAAAAATAATATAAATAGCCGAAATGATTGGGCACCGCGAAAAATAGCCGAAATGATTGGGCAATCGCGACCTTCGCGATATAAAAGCTGAAATGATAGAGCATCGCGGAGATAAAACAAAAAAATGATGATAAAACTTTGGCCCTACAGTTAAGATCACATCGATCCCTGTATACAATCCAAGGGCGTAAACAAAGAGGGAACCATACTTTCCCAACAGGCTCCGCCAGAAGACGAGGCCAAATCTCAACGGTTCAGTCCAACTCTGAAGAAACCAGTGTCTTCAGCAGATACCTTGACTCACGGATACAAACACTCCTTGACGAGAGCCTCCTAATCCGCGTCGACTCGCAGAGCCACCAGTGCCTCCGTGGGAAATTCTCGACTCGTTTCAAACCCCAAGGAAACAAATAATCCTTGGCGCTTGGGAAACAAATAATCCCTAGCAAATTCCTCGACTCACAGATACAAACACTCCTTGACGAGAGCCTCCTGATCCGCGTCGACTCGCAGAGCAACCAGTGCCTCCGTGGGAAATTCTCGACTCGTTTCAAACCCCAAGGAAACAAATAATCCTTGGCGCTTGGGAAACAAATAATCCCTAGCAAACTCCTCGACTCACGGATACAAACACTCCTTGACGAGAGCCTCCTGATCCGCGTCGACTCGCAGAGCCACCAGCGCCTCCATTGGAAATCCTCGACTCGTTTCAAACCCCAAGGAAACAAATAATCATTGGCGCTTGGGAAACAAATAATCCCTAGAAAACTCCTCGACTCACGGATACAAACACTTCTTGATGAGAGCCTCCTGATTCGCGTCGGCTCGCAGAGAAACTGTGTCTCCGCGGGAAATTCCCGATTCGTCTCAACATGCAAATGAAGCCTCAGGCAGCAGGGACTAAAAAACTTGCTTCCTGAACAATGGGACCCTACAAGTCAATCCAAAATGGTCTCTTGCATACTATTCACGGGTCTCACTCTCCAAAGTCGAATTTCGACGAGGAGGGAAACAACCGCTTGTGGGTCCTCTCGACTCGTAAGAGGGAAAAATTCTCTTATAGGATCCTTACGACTTGTAAGAGAAAACAACACTTAGGAATCCTCACGATTCCTAAGGAGAAAGCCCACCTACGAGATCCTCTCGATCCGTAGGGAGAAGAATCTCTATGAGACTCTCACGGCTCATGGAGTTGAAAAGTCTTAGGCAGCAGATCCGAACCTGCGGCCTAAGCCATCGCTATTTCTTAAGAAAGTCAGGATACTCGTTCTAATCATCCGTCAACCATGTTTGCTAAAGTGATATGCTGATAGTAAAAGAAAGAAAAGACGGAGAAAATGACACATTACAAAAAAGGTGTATCTTTTATTCATAAACATGATTGGGTACAGGATACATTATGTCAAAGAATAAAAAATATATATATACATTCTTTTATCTACAAGTACAAACGATACAAAGATGGATAGCTACTGAGGAGGAAGTGTCTTTAGTAAATCCACAAGCTGCTCTCGCACTTCCTTCAGCGCCTCCTCCTGAGTGACAGCCGCAGCCACCTCCGCCTCCACCTGGGCTCGCTGCTGCAAGAAAGATGAAAGTTGCTCCTCCGCCGCCTTCTGGGCTGCTTCCTGGCTGGGTGCATCTCGCTCGACAACATCAAGTTGTTTCCTCAATGATAACCCTTCAGAAAGACATTGCAGAAGGCCCTCAAAGACAACCTTCAGCCGTGCGGTGTTGGCCTCCACCCGAGCATGCAGTTGGCCAGACTTGCTCGAAGTCTCACCTCGCTCCTTACGCCTTGAAATGACTTCTTGTTTGAGGTGGTGGAAGTAAGGAGCGCTCTGCTCAATCCACGCTGTTCTTTGATTACTGGCAGCCAAGGTCTCGGGAGCGGGACGCAGCGACTCCAACCGATGCAGGCAGGCCTCGATCTCCCTGCAATGGTTAACCCAAGATGCGATAATACCCTCGTCATGAAAGTTCACGAGTATCACCAGCATCGGGTTAACCGCTATAGCAAAATCCGCAGCAGAGGTAGGGGTCTCGACGTCGAGCTCCTCAATGTAATCGCTCAACATACGCAAGCTGTTCGCGGCGCCTTTCGAAGATGGACGTCTCAGGTAAGGACCTGCTGGCATTATGATGCGGGATTCGAAGGGCGCCGAGATCGGAACGACAGCTGAAAAGAAACAAGATGTGATCAGATAACAGTTCAGAAAATAAAGAAAGGGGGATTTATCAATGTAATAGTCGTTGTACCAGCTGAGGCGGGTGGCAAGGACGGAAGGGCCGGTGGCGCAGCTGATCTTTTATCCCCTCCTTCAATTTGTAGCACTGCAGTCGAAATAAAAAAGGGAAGGGTTAGAGGTAACTCCATTAATGAAAGAAGAAAAACATCAATGGAAATCATACTCACCGACGCCACCAGGGGAAGAAGCAAGTTCGGATGGGAAAGAGAAGTGTGGGAGCAGCATCTGATATACATGATCAAAGAGCACTCCTGAAGGGACACAACAATATGACTTTAGTACATAAATTATATGTCTGAAGTATAGGATTAATAAATTGCAAACCCATACCTTCCAACATCTTAGATGGTATGAGAGAGGGTTGAGAGGTGACCACCGCTAAGGCAGTTGTTGAAGGCGCTCCCTCAAGCAGTGGAGCATCGGCACTGGCTGCACCTGCATTACAACAAATGCGAATTTGTCAGAAAGGATTGTAAGATAAAAAAAAAGATAGCAACTTGGGATTTACCTGATGAGCTGCCGGCTGAAACGGAGGCGATTCCCTCCTCTATTGACATGAGACAACCGCCCGTGGCCTCATCACCTGACTCAATGGGAACCGTCGTGGTGCTCGCGAGACCTGAAGATGGCGGAGGACCATAGACGGGGAGGGCTATGACTGGAGTATTGCCAGATTCCAGAGAAGGAGCAGTTGGCTCGTCCTCGGGAATCATGGCTACCTCACCCACTACTCTCTCAGGTTCAGTAGTCGCGGTTGTATCGTCCACCATCACCACGAGATCCCCGGTCTCGAGCGCCTCATCCGCCACCACCCTGGGCTCAGTTATAATGATCATATCATCTGCCACCACTTCAGGTTCGGCATCAGTGACCTTCTCGGCTGCAGGCCCCTCGACCTCCACCTCAGGCTCCAAAGCCACAACGACGTTGCCCATCGTCGGCTCGAGTTCGGCAGGTACCACCTCCTCTGTTTCTTTGGGATCAACGGTTTCCGCCTCCCCCTCGATCGGACTTGGCCCTGCAAGATAGGAGATATAAGGACCAATAACATTAAAATCCTTATAACAAAAACTCTGAGAGAAATATTACCTGAAGCGGATTTACCGTTTGCGCTCCGAACTGCGCGTGCCACCTCTCTGCGGGCAGTGGATAGGGCGACAGGGGCCTCTTCAGATGGAGTATCAGCACGAGGGGCGGTGCTGGGACCCGCTCCCATAGCCAAGGCAGCCATGCGCGCCTTCGCCTCACGCCTCAGCCGCTTCCTTTCCTCCCGGGCTGTCGCGATGGACTTTAGTGACGCCTCCTTCAAGGCGTCGTCATCCTCGTTCAGGGATGCCTCCAGAGCCTTTAAGGCATCCTTCATCGGCTCTTCAAGACGAACCTCCTGCAGTGGCCCAGAGGAAGCGGGAACATCGGCAGCTGGTAAAACATCTGTGTCGCTTGGTGGGAACGGCATTGAGGTTTCTGCAATAAAAAGGGAGAGGTTAGATCGACCATAACACGAGGGAGATGGAGACTTGATGGATTAAAACTTACTAAGGCCCATAGATGCTCTAAGACGTTCCTCCTCCTAGAAAGTCTTCAAAGAAGCGGGGATGGCTTCTTCATCAGTGATGCCTGTTGGAAGAAAGAAAAGAAAAGCGTTAGTCAAAGGCAATGAAGAGGATATGTTGCAATAAAGAAAAGGCGACTAGTAGTTACCTGATTGCGCTAGTTTAGCCAGCCACGCGTCACGCCTCGCCAACCACGCTGAAGCTTCGAGAGCAGCCTCCAAGTCTGTATCGTCCGGCGGCGGCATCACTAGTCCTTCGTTAGTCCCGTATTCGATCAGGCCCTCAGCATAGGGGGCATGGGGTTCCTGACCGAACACGACGTCCGCGGCGAAGAGCGACTTCTTTTTCTTTTGCCCTCCGACCCTAGGCTCACGTGGGATCGACTTCCGCTTGGCAGCCACTTTGGGACGACGGGTCCCGATGTCTGCACCTACACCGGACTCCGGCGAGGCCACGACCACTGTCTCCACTGGAGCACGGGGCGCTGGAGCTGCATCTGTAATATCGGGAAGCGGCAATCCGTGCGGAGGACTTTGCGCACGTGATGGTCTGCCCCCGGCATCTTTTAGAGGAGGAACCACCGGGGTCCTTGGCATTAAGGGAGCGTTACGGTCGGTGCCGGGAGGTGCTTCTTTGCGGTCGATCAACACTCGCCTCTCCTCCTTTATAACGGCCCCCGTCGCATGATTGTACCACTCTTTATATACATTAAGGAGTCGTGGAGCGCAGGCCGGCGTGCTGATAAAAAAACGAGAACCCGTGTTCAGGCGCATGAAGTGATGTAACGCGTTCTCCATCCCTTCTTCATTGGCAGCAGGTTCCAGTAAGAAAGCTTCCAAGGGTACCCCTTGATCGTAGCCCAGTTGTTGGGCGAAACGATGCGGGTTATATCTCATGAAGATTGCCGCACCGCCCTGCCTGAAGATTAAGAAGCCCGGTCTAATAGAATACAAGTGGAGGGTCTCCCGGGCCGTCAACACTGAAGCTCCATCCTTAAAGGAGTCCTGTAATGGTCGCACCGCAGTGGTGGACGCTTTTCCAATGGTTAATACCTTGTCAATGAAGGACATCCCGACTCCAACGGTGTGAGGGCGAAGTAGTAAACCCCTGGCGTTCCGTGGTGAGGGGGTCACGATTGATGAGCCAATCAACTGTATAATGCGAGGAAAACCGCACTTGTCAAAGAATGAAGGCCTTTTATGCATGCCGAAGACACTCGCCGTGTGTAGCTCGAGCCACGATGCAAAGTAGTGCATCGGGAAGACCACGTGCAGTACCCCGGGCTCATTAGCATCCGCTGCTCGGCTGAGGCCATGATATAGGTGCGGCAAGCCAGCGATCCCCACAGCCACCTTTATCCCGATGACCATTCGGTGGGCTGGGTAAAAGACAGAAGGCCGCATGCGATGAGAGTGCATTGGGATCGCGAACCAACTCAGCCACAGTCCGAGAAATCCTAAGAAAAAGGCCTCCTCATCCATTCCAGGGGCCGCAATTTCTGCAAAAGACATGGTCGGGGAGTTAGGAAGAAAAAATTCCTTTTGGTCTATGTCTTTCGCTGGCAGGTTATCCAAACCTAAACCGAAAGGGTCATCCAAGGTGGCAAACTTGGCAGATCCCGATGAAATGACGCTTGGATGAAGGAAACGAGCAATGAAGTCCTCAAAGTTAACCCCCCGACTCCCATGTTCGATAAAAAGGGACTCATAGATATTCAACACCTTGATCAGGCTCGGGAATTGGTGTTGAACGGCATTTTCCGGCGTGATCCCCCTTACCATCGGCTTAGCACCGAAGACGTACTCATCTGTCGGGAGCAGCTCTTTATAGTGTTCCCCCATGACTGGTAGGCCGGATACCTCGTGAATTCCTCCAAAGAGATGGACACTTCCCGATCCATGGCAAGGAAAGTGTGGGTGGGAATGTTCCACTGCTCCAGGAAAGCCTTAAACCACCAGGTGGGGAGCGTGGGATACTGGAAGAGAGAGACGTAGACCGCGGGGTACAATCCTAATCTTATCAACTGTGACTTCTTCGTCGACAGGATGTACCGGGCCCACGGCAGGTAGCCAATCGGATGGCGGGGGATCAGACCAATGTTATATGATTGCCCCCAGGGTCTCGCCTCGCCCTGACAGATACGACGTCCTAGGATATCCAAGACCATAGGACGTTGGACCGGAACCGCATCCATAGCGGGATGAAGAAAGCTGTTTGCGGTCCAATCCACCATCTCCACGGCATACTGCACCGAGGGCGGGGTAGCATAATGGATCGCCGTAATGGGCTCGGACGGCACTGCGCATGTGAAGCTGCGTCGACCCATAATGATCTGGTTATACCAAGACCCCCAAAGGTGGAGTTTCTTGTACTCCGGGTCGTATTCTCTAATCATGGTCAGGACCTCGCGGTCCGAGGGTGCCTCGGGAAATCCCTCCTCCGAGCGGACAAACGGGAATAAAGTGTCTAGAGACATGATCGCTGCAAAAGAACAATTTAGCCGTTAGTGTTGTAATTCCAACGTTTGGCGTTAAAAAAAATGCATTAATTAAATTAAATTAAAATTAATTAATTACACCATACAGCAGTTCAGTGAGTAGGGGAACAAAGGGGGACCCACAAAATCTGGATGACAATGCATCATTTAATAAGACAGCCCCATCATTGGATGAGACTATCAACTAATGAAAAGATCCCCAAGAGAACATCCTCATTAATAATAAAAATCCCTAGAGACAAGGAGAAAATCTCCTCTTTTAAGAGCAAAGCTCTGTCACAGAGTGACACTTGTCCAACTCTGGTCTCAGGGGAATAAGATTCCTTAAAAGAGTCTAGCTCTGTGATAATGATGAGAAAATCTAAAAAGAAATTTTTTTCTTTAAACTCCTAAAAGATTAAATTTTTTTTGGGGATCCTAAAAGATCCATGAAGACTCTTAGAAATTCTTCACTTTTTTTTAGATAAAAAAAAAGATCTACATTTTGATCCATGAGCAAAGCTCTGTTCATGGGTTAGAACCCATGAACAAAATCTCTTCAGATCTATGGATTCTTGAGAGCAAAGCTCTGTTGGTGAAACCCCAAAGGGAATTTCTTTAGATCAAAAAGATCTATGAGAGCAAAACTCTGTTGGTTAAAATTGATTTAAATTAATTTAACTTAATTTTAAATTAATTTTACCTAAAGTTTTCTAACTTGGAAAATGAGAGCAAAGCTCTAAAGTTCTGGAAGCAAGAGCAAAGCTCTGAAGTTCTTAAAACAAGAGCAAAGCTCTGTAAATCAAAATCTAGAAAATAGTGAAGAATTTCTAAGGGCCAGGGGCCAATTTATAAGGCGCTTGCGCCCCTTCAGCTCACCCGTTGATCCAACGGTCAGGATCTTGCCACCGCTGCACTCACATGTGTGCCACGTGAGCGCAACGGTGGGGGGGCATTTGTTTCGCCCAATCAGAGCAAAGCTCTGTTGAAATTCAAAATTCAAAATTTTGAAGCAACGCTTCAAATCTCGGGCGCAACGCGCCACATGTCAGGCGCTGATACGTCAGCACAGCGCCCAAAAAGGCGCGCCCAATCAGAGCAAAGCTCTATTAAAGGAAGCAACGCTTCAGTTGCGCAGGCGCTGCGCTGCGCGACACGTGTCAGCGGAGTTGCGCTAGCGCAGTTGCGCTGCGCTGTGCGCTGCGCGACACGTGTCAGCGCAGTTGCGCTAGCGCAGTTGCGCTGCGCTGTGCGCTGCGCGACACGTGTCACACGCTGGGGTATCTGCGCCAAACAGAATTAAAATTCTAAGAAATCTTTTCTGTTCTTGTTAAAACAAGAAGATTTTCTTATGCAAAGCAGAAGCCCTTGGATCAAAGATCCGACGGTGGGGAAAATTCCCCAAATCACTCAGAGAAAGATCTCTTTAACAAATTTAACTAATTTATGGGCACTATAAAAAGGACCCTAGGCCTCAATTCAAAGAATGAACATTTTCTTAAAAAAGGTCAAGAGCTTCAAACAGAGAATTCTGAGAAAATTTCAAAGAAAAAGGTAAAAACCTTCACGAGAGAAAAAATCTCTTTAATAAATCATTGATCTAAAAACTAGATCAATGTTCTTCACATAATAAACAGTGCTTTGCACTTCTTATGAACCACTGGTTCTTCAAAAATAAGGAAACAACAAAAAAATAAAAATAGTGCTCGGCACTTCTGTTCTTGAATCTAAAAGATTCTCAGTGCTTTGCACTTCCAAACTGCGTTGTTGCGCTCTTGAGAGAGTGCCACGTGTCAGCTATAGAATAATTTGCGCTATGCGCTCTTAAAATAGAGCTTCGCTCTCTGGAATTGGCGCAACTCACCAGAGCGCGCCACGTGTCAACAGCGCAACAGCACAGCGCACTAGCGCAGCGCACTGCGCTGTTGCGCTTGCGCTCACCAGAGCATGACACGTGTCCTCATCATAAGCGCTTGCGCTTTTTGACTGACGCTTGCGCTCTTTGACTGGCGCAAAGCGCCTGAATAATGCAATGCATTTATTTTACTAAAGGGCCAGGCCCAAATCAGAGGGGCCTAGTAGGCCGAATTAAATTGCAATACAATGAAAAGGGGCAGAGCCCAAACAAAAATTGAAAATGCAATAAACAGGGTAGAGCCCAAGCAAGACTGATGCTCTGCATCATATATAAATGGGCACAGCCCTGATAAAATAAATAATGCTATGCATTATGAAACAGGAGCAGAGCCCCAGTAAAGGCCTAACAGGCCAAAAATAAATAAAATGTTGAACATTTTCAACTGGACTTAGCCCAATTCTGGCCGTAAGTCTTTAAATTAAATTGAACTGAGCATAAATGCTCTCTCTCTCAAATCAATTTACCTCCGGTTCGAGGGTACATCTCCGAACTCCTCTGACACTTCTCGTTGTAATTCTTCAACGACGTCAGAGAGGCGACGGGTCCCAACGACCACACATGAATATGGACTGCGGGGTCCTTAAACTCGTGGACCGAAACGTCCTTAAACTAATGTTGGACCGAAACGTTCTTAAACTAATGTTGGACCGAAACGTCCTTAAACTAATTTGGACCGAAACGTCCTTAAACTAATATTGGACCAAAACGTCTTTAAACTAATATCGGACCACTATGTCCCTAAACTGGAACACAGACCACCACGTCCCTAAACTGGAATATGGACCATTACGTCCTTAAACTGGCGATGGACCGAAACGTCCTTAAACTAATAATGGACCACCACGTCCCTAAACTGGAATATGGACCACCACGTCCCTAAACTGGAGCAATAGAGCCTCCAAATGCTCTTTTGCCGGATCTAAACGATCCCGTTTAAGTAGATCTTAGCCCCCAAACACGGCTAACGTATCCTTAAACATTCAAACGGACTATAAAACTCCAAATCAACCTTGGTTCAAGGGTACATCTCTGAACTCCTCTGACATCTGCCGTTGTAATCCTTCAACGACGTTAGAGAGGTGACGAGTCCCGATGACCAGATATTAAATGGATTATCACGTTAGGTTGATCTTAGTCTCAAACAGGACTATTGTATCCTTAACGAACGTTTAAGTTGATCTTAGCCGCAACGCGACTAATGCATCCTTAAACTAAAAACACCAAACCCAAATCTAAGTAAATATGGATTTGGACTAGTCCACGTCCTACGGGCGACGGCATTATTCAGTCTCCGTATACAATCCACGGGCAACCACAAACAAAACAAACACACACGACATGAAGTGAAATTCTAGAGAAGGAGAAAGTTGTTACCACGATGCGGTAGCGTAATTAACTGCAGGGGCTTGCGCCTGCAGGGAAGAGCGTCCCCACAATCAAAAACCCCTCAAGCGAGGGGGAATCTGACGAAGTCTGCTGCATCGGCCGCATCCGTCTAAACCTCCGATACACGGTGCCATAAATCAACTTGGCATCTTCGGAGAGGTGGACGGATAAAACCAAATAGCATCTACCCTGAATCTCAGCGTCAGGACACCGCGGTCCTGTGCGCCGTCCTTCGGAGGGGAACACCTCCTTGCGCGTAAACTTGGTCAACGGCTCCGCCAGACGAGCAAAGTTCTCCACGAACCTTCTGTAATACCCGGCGAGTCCAAGAAAGCTTCTTATCTCCGCAACATTCTTCGGAATCGGCCAATCTCGAACTGCTGCAATCTTTTCGGGATCAACAGCGATTCCGTCGCCAGACACGACATGCCCCAAAAACTTTACTTCTTCCAGCCAAAACTCGCACTTGCTCATCTTTGCATATAATTTTTCTTGCCTCAGCGTCTGCAGTGCGATCTTCAAATGTTCTGCATGCTCTTCAATACTCTTCGAATAGACCAGTATATCATCAATGAACACCACAATAAACTGGTCCAAGAATGGTGAAAAGATTCGGTTCATCAAGTCCATGAATATCGCCGGTGCATTCGTTACTCCGAAGGGTATCACTAAATACTCGTAATGTCCATACCGAGTTCGGAACGCCGTCTTGCAAATATCTTATGTTTTCACTCGGACCTGATGATATCCGGATCGCAAGTCCAGCTTCGAGAATACCCTCGTGCCACTAAGCTGCTCAAATAGTTCGCCAATGCGAGGGATCGGGTACTTGTTCTTAATAGTCACCTGATTTAATTCTCGATAATCGATGCACATCTTTCTTGTGCCATCTTTCTTCTTAACTAGAAGAACTGGAGCTCCCCAAGACGAGTTACTGCTTCGAATCCAACCCTTCTCAAGTAATTCAGTAACCTGCTTCTTAACTTCTTCCAACTCCACTGGTGCCATAGGATAATACGATTTGGAAACTGGCGCTGCACCAGGAACAAGATCAATTGCGAACTCGACGTCTCGCCTCGGCGGTAAACCTGATATGTCTTCGAACACATCCATGAAATCTCGAACAATAGCTGGCGCTTCACTTTTATCAACCTCTATTGACGAAAGAACATTAGTTGTCGGCCTAGCCCTAAACTCGACTGGCCCGACAGAACTGCTTCCTCCAATAAAGGTAAACTCTGGATGTCCGGGAATCTGGAAAATTACTTTCTTTGCCCTACAATCGATGTGAGCGTGGAATGTGCCGAGAAAATCCATTCCCAAGACGACTTCATAGCTGCCCATATCGATCACCAAGAAATCTGCAAAAAGCTCCCGTCCGCAAACAACAACTGCACAATCTTTACTCTCTCTACTAGATATGATTTTCCCATTCCCAGTGTGTATGTCCCAGAAACTAGACAGGGTCGTGCAGGTAATCGAGTGTGTAGCTATAAACTTGGATGACATAAAACAATGGGATGCATCAGAATCAAATAACGCTAGTGCGGGAAAACCATGAAGAAGTAGAATACCTGAAACAACTTCTCGTGAAGCCTTAGCTTCCTCAGCCGTCAGGGTAAATGCTCGAGCCTGATTGGGTCCTTGAGTCAGCTGCTTCGGTCCCGGAAGCGGTTTCTGCGGTGGCTTCTGAATATCATCCCTCGTGCGAAGCTTCGACGGACAAGCGTTGATAGAGTGATCCGCCGCTCCACAAACCAAACAGAGTCCCTGCCTCCTTCGACAATCTCTTTGCACGTGTCCAGGTAAATGGCAGTAGTCACAAATCACGCTCCTTCTTTGATCAACGACAACAGGTTTCTTCATCGGTGTTACGCCACGACGGTTCACTGGAATTCCCCTGCATCCATGTGCTCGGTTTGGTGCAAATGCCGGCTTCCGTACTGTGATTGCTGTCTGCTGTGAACTCCCGATCTTCCCAAATAAGCTCTGCTGTTCTCGGGCCGCCGTAAGTACCTGTGAGAAAGTGGTCAAACCCAGGGAGACAATTTGCCTCCGGATGTCCACATCCAAACTGCGCATGAACCTCCTTGCTCTATCAGCATCGTCGGCAACCAACGGTCCAGCGAATCTACTGAGCCGCGTCCACTCAGCTGCATGCACATCTACAGGTGCACCGTTCTGCTTTAAACTAATGAACTTCTCTTCCATTTCCTCCCGTGCAGTCCACAGGAAGAACTTCTCCAGGAAACTCTTTGAAAAATCCGCCCACTTGATCGGCTTGGGCAAGCGGGTCTCTTCCATAAGCCACCACTCACGGGCGTAATCCACCAACTGGATGCGTACCACATCCACTCTCTTATCATCTGGGATCTGTGCCGCAATGAGTAAGTTCTCCGTGTCAACCAGCTACTGCTCCGCTGGCAACGGTTCCTCCAAACCAGTAAAGACAGACGGACCCAGTCTTCTGAAATCTGCTACGGTTCCCACACGATCCACTGGTCTGGCCACAACATTATTCACGGACTGCTGAACGGTCCAAACCTTCCTGAAAAGATTCAGCTTGCTGCTGGATCAGCTCGGTCTGTCGCTTTTGATTCTCCAACATCCCACGTATTACTCCAAGCATGGAGGCTTCGTCAACACGCCTTTAGTACGTCTTCAGATTCTTGTCTGCCATGTTCCTGAAATCAAAGCACCAAAGGATTAGCATGATACCGGATTCAAAATGTAGATCAAGGCTAGAACTCCGAGTTACTTAAATAGAGTACCGCATTGTAACCATACCGCGGTATCATAGCTACAATTACATAACTCCACCCAAGTCGCCTAAGTTCTAGAGATAACCAAGGAATCAGTTTCGAGTCGATATGCAAAGGAGGTTTGCATATCGTAAAAGTATAATCAGGACGAGGTTAGATTCAAGATTGGTAAAATGGTAAGGTGGCAGGATATGTTTCCTAATCATGAGTATTCTGATTCGTGTATTGGGTCCAATACCCAACTACAAAAGAATCAACCCGATTAACCTATAACCTATGTCTCTGATACCAAAAGAACCATTTCACGCCCCGCTTCCCAGAGTACGCTAAGATGGGCACGTGACATAGCCAACTATGCTACCTGTGGGTAGGAAGTATCCATCCACGGTCACATTACGGCTGTAGAGATGTCAAGAACAATAATAAAACTATCTAGCACATATCCATAAGCCAAAATAAAAAGAGTCAAGAATAAATAATGCGGAAGCAAGAGATCCAATACAAGCATAACTGGAATGTATGTCCCATAATGCGGGCTCACATCAGGAATAAAATGCTGAAAAGTAAAAGAACTAACTACTACCGAGTCCTCACTGCTCAGCCTGCTGGCTGAAGTACTCCTGCTCGGACTGCAGCAAAGGTACGGAATCTGGGCCATGCAAAACCCAGACGTCAGCGCGTCATATCATCAAGCAATAATATATAAACAAAGTAGCAAGACATGCGAATATAGTCATAAATGGTAAAGCAGGTGTAACGGCAACATAAATCAAGGCAGTGAAAGGTAGTAATCTAAACTGGTCTATTGGGTTGAATAGTCTCAAGTCTTTGAAATCAATTCGATGAATCTTCGATGTAACTCAATAGTATCCCGTGCGTGCCCGGGACCACGGTCAAGATTCTCGGGATGAATCCGAGATGTGCCGCTAGGCAGTAAAAGGGTAGTATGTAAAGATGAGTGATGTCAGTATCATCACCCCGGGGCTGGCCTAGCCCGTAAGACTGATCAGTAAAGGTATCGAACTGTCGAGTTACAAGTCAGGTTTCATCATTGATTTTCCCATACCCCCAAGTTATATGTTTAAGTCAGGTATTAAGTAATCAAGAGCTAATGCCAACTCAGAATCAGGTAGGTGCAGCTTTGTCTGGATAGACAACAGGAACGGTCCGTAAGGACTACAGGCCAGGTTTGTTGGCATTAGACACAAGATCAGGTAATAGGTAAAGCCATGGTACATCAGGTCAAGCCGGGTAGTGTATATAAGTGTCATGTCATGTCAAGAGTCGCACGGTACCATGTCGGGTCAAGTAATAGGTGTAACAAGTCATGTCAGGGTGTACAAGATATCGTGTGGGTGCTCATAATCAAACTAGCATAGGCATGTATACAAAACACGCATGGGTACTAGCAGAACAATAAACTGGAACATGTAATATGATAAGCAATTAGGTACAGAATAAACTATATAGATGTACGGTTATCGATTAGAGTTAGGGTTATGGTTTCAACATTAAGTAACATACACTTAAACAAATATGGGTTGTTAAAATCTCGTTATCATGGGTTAAAAGATCTAGGGATGCAAATTATATCTAACCAGGTTAAAGATGCACACGGGTGTCCAATAGGGTAAGACTATAAAAGGGTACCATAGACTATGTAAATAGTTATTATGTGATTTAAAATATAAATGTGGTTACTGGGTGTAGTACACTAAAATGCAACGGTTAAAATTCAAGTTCTGAATCTAAAAGATATAAATAGAACATCGAACGCTTAAATTGGAAAAGGGGACTTTGGGTTCAACTTATAAGTTTAATATTCAATAAATAGTTATAAACTCATAAAAATAGCATGTGGCAAGTTTCACTTGCCTCGACGGATCGCAATACGGTATACGGAACGTCACACGTCGGCGAGAAAAGTCGCGACACGCGCACGGTACATGGAAAGAGTCCAAACAACGCACAATGGGATCACACGGGTCAGATATCCTCGCAAAGTCATCGGGATCGTCGCCGGCACGGTCGGATTCCGGCAACCAAGAAAACAGTAAGCATATTATAATGGAAAAGATGCATGGAAAAAAGAAAAGAGAAGAATGGAAGGAGAAAGGAGAGGAGGGAGGAGACTCACTGTGATTTAGAAGGAAGTTGTGAGGTGTCGACGGCGTCGACGGAGCTCCGACGATCTACAGAGGTACTTTTAAAAAAAGAAACAGAAAAGAAAATTAAAAGAAAGAAGAATAGGAAGAAGAAGAAGAGAAGAATGAGAGAGAGAAGGGGTTGCACACTGGGGTTGGGAGAAGGCTAGGATGTGGTTGCAAAGGTGGGAAGTCGTCGACAAGGGATCGCCGGCGAGAACGACGGCAAGGCAGCAAGGTTCTAGGTTGCAGGGAATGGCTCGGGTGCTAGGGTTTCTGCTAGGGTTTGTTGTTGGTTTCGTGAAGGGGAGAAGAATAGAGGGGAGAGATGGCGACGGCGATGAGAGATGGTCGGCGACGAGGAGGTGGTGCTGGGTTTGGAGGGGAAGGAGAGGAGAGGAAGGAGATGAGGGTGACGGGAGGATGAGGAGGGTGTCGACGAGAGTTGACGTCGGTTGATTGGGGTTTGAGGAGCTAGGGTTTATGTGTTTGCATAGGTTCTCGTGGGAGGGGCTCGGTTAAAAGAATGAGAAGAAGAAAAAGATTTTCAGAAGAAGGGAGGTGACGAGATCTGCGGGCGGTGACGAGATTCGAGAAGCGCACAGTAATCGCGAGAGCTGAGAGAAAGGCACGAGAGGAGAAAGTAAGGGAAGAGAGAGAGAAAGAAAAGGCTTCGCAGCAGAGAGAGAAAGAGAAAGGGAAAGAGGATGAGAGAGGGCTCGTGGGGACCACCAGGGAAATAGAGGAATATGATTGGTTCGTGAAATAAAGAGAGAGAGAGAGAGAATCTGCGCGGTTAAGGAAATAGATTTTAAAAGATTTTAAAATCGTTTAAAGAAAATATGATGAACTGAAAGATATTTAGAAATTAATTTTAAAATTCAAACAATTGAATTTTAGCGGGATGTAAAATAATTCAGAAAAACGCCCGGGTCGGGTCCAAAATTTTGAATTCGAAATATGAAAATTATTAACAAGTTCCAAAAATTAAAATGAAGGATTTTGTAACAGAAATGCATACCCCCAAGAACGGACGCACGTACATGCGCGAAGCCATCCAAACACGTCCGTTTCACTGAACGGGGCGAGAACACAATGCAATGACGCTACCACAGGGTTAGGGGTATCAAGCAGGCCATGTCATATATTTTTAAATTATTTTAAGTAACTTAAATTGTTATGTGCAAAAATATGTAATGTCAGGGTAATCTATAACTAAGAAACAACAAGCTCAAATAAGCAGGTCGAATGTAAAGTAAACTACCATTTGCAACCAAACAGGGTAAATGAAATAAACACCACAACAACACCTACAACAATAGAAATTGGTATAATTGAACTCGGTTGTTACAAGTTCTGTCCTTAAAAATTCTTAAGAAGAAGAGCTGCGCTCTGAAAAAGAAAATAATTTCTCAAAGAGGATTGAAGATGAACAGGAGTCATCTCAAGGGCCAAGGGTCCTATTTATAGGCATTAAGTGCCGTTTCAATTCCTCGGTGGATCCAAGAGTCGAGATGTTACCACCGCTGCACCCACGTGTGGGCCCCGTGAGCGCAACGGTGGGGGGATATTTGTTTCCTCAATTAGAGCAAAGCTCTGTTCAGAATTCAAAATTTAAATTAAAACTGCGCTTTTATAAAAGCGCTACGCTACAACTAGCGCACCTCGTGCAAAGCGCATAGGCGCTAGCGCTAGATGCGCTGCGCTCCAAGTAGCGCACCACGTACAAAGCACGTGTGCGCTAGCTCTATGAACGCTACACTCCAGGTGGTGCACCATGGGCAGAGCGAATAAGCGCTAGCGCTGGAACTAAATGCTCCCCACCGTTAGATCAAAAATCTAATAATAAAGATAAATCATTAATTAACCAGAATTAAATTCTTTTAAGGAAAGATTTCTTAAAATCTTTCCAAATAACAAAATTGTGCTCTGTAAATCAAAACACCGTTGGATCAATGATCCAATGGTAAATAAAAATTACCAAATGACAGAATAAATTCTGCATGGAAAGATTTTCCAATCTTGTTAAAAACAAGAAGATTATCTTCTATAAACCAGAAGCCCTTGGATCAAAAATTCGACGGTAGGGAAATTCCCAGATCAATGAGAGAATAAATCTCCTTAACTGATTGAACAAATCAGCCTCCCCTATATAAAGGACTTGAGACTTCAAGTCTCATATAGAAGAACCCCCATAAACTTTGAGAAAATCTCAAGAAGAAGAAAAAACTCTCGGCGAAGGAAGATAATTCTTTTTCAAGGTAAAAAGAATATACAGACGAAATCGTCTTAATATAATCAGAAGTACTTACTTCTTTCACAGATCATAGATCTATAAGACAAAGTTGTCTTTCACAAAAGAGATTATGAACATCTCATTATAAAGGGGGGGAGAATTATTCAATTCTCTTAAGATCACAGATCCATAAAGGCAAAGCCTTTTATCAAAAAGAGATTGAAACATCTCCTATGAACTAAGAACTTTGTTCTTAGAATTTTGAGACAAAGCCTCTTATCAAAGAACAGATAATCTGTAGAGCGCAAAGTTAACCTAAGAAGAGCCTTAGCGCTTCTAATCTAATAAGAACTTTAGCGCTCCTAATTTAAAAGTGCCTTAGTGCTCCCCATCCAGCGCTCTGCGCTAAGCGCGCCACGTGCTCCTCACGCGTGCGCTGCATTACTAAAAGCGCTATGCAGTTAATTATATGGCACCAGCGCCAAACGCCTCAACTCTTCAACTATAGCGCATATGCTCTCTTCATTTAGCGCAAAGCGCTAAGAGCATTAGCGCTTCACATCTGGCGCAAAGCGCCAAGCGCACTAGCGCTTTAAACATAGTGCCCTGCGCTCATTGACTGGCGATGGTGCCAAGCGCACTGCATGATTTTATGTGCGCTTGGGTAGAACTTAAATTGTTCTTTGAATAAGCCCCAGAGCTATGATGAATGATCAGCATTCAGTAAAAGACAAATATTGTCAGAATCTAAATCAATACTCAGCATTGTTAAAAGGGTCGAGCTCAAACAAATGCTTAACAGCCCAAAATAAATATTAAAACATTTTAACTTGATTGGACTTAGCCCAAGATTGGCCATAAGTCCTCAAATTCAGCTTAATTGAGCCCACATGCTCATAAATCACAGATCTTAGCCTCAAATTGGACTACAGATCTTTCAACCAACTCACATCGGTTCGAGGGTGCATCTCTTTACTCCTCTGATATTTGTTGTTGTAATCCTTCAACGTCTTCAGAGAGGTGACGGGTCCCGACAACCACACATTTCATGGACTGTGGGGTCCTTAAGCCCATGGACTATGACGTCCTTAACCTTGACTGTGGGGTCGGTCTTTAAACTCATGGACTATGACGTCCTTAACCTTGACTGTGGGGTCTTTAAACGCACGGACTACGATGTCCTTAACCTTGACTGTGAGGTCTTTAAACTTACGGACTACGATGTCCTTAACCTTGACTGTGAGGTCTTTAAACTCACGGACTACGATGTCCTTAACCTTGACTGAGAGGTCTTTAAACTGACGGACTACGATGTCCTTAACCTTGACTGTGAGGTCTTTAAACTCACGGACTACGATGTCCTTAACCTTGACTGTGAGGTCTTTAAACTCACGGACTATGATGTCCTTAACCTCAGACCGTGATATCCTTAAACTAACAATGGACCGTAATGTCCTTAAACTAATCGACCGTAATGTCCCTAAACTAAACAATAGAGCCCAAATGCTCTTTTGTTGGATCTAAATAATCCCGTTAAGTTAATCTTAGTCTAAAATTAGACTAACGTGCCCTTAACAAACGTTTAAGTTGATCTTAGTCTCAAATGAGGCTAACGCATCCTTAAACCCAACCCCCAAACCCAAATCTAAGAAGATACGGATTTAGACTATTCCACGCCCTACGGGTGACAACATAAATTAGTCTCCGTATACAATCCACGGGCAACCAAAAACAAAACAGACACCCACGACACGAAGTGACCATCTGGAGAAGGAGAAAGTTGTTACCACGATGCGGTAGCGTAATTAACTGCAGGGGCTTGCGCCTGCAGGGAAGAGCGTCCCCACAATCAAAAACCCCTCAAATGAGGGAGAATCTGACGAAGTCTACTACATCGGCCGCATTCGTTTAAACCTTCGATACACGGTGCCATAAATCAACTTGGCATCTTTGGAGAGGTGGACGGATAGCACCAATTAGCATCTGCCCCGAAATTCAGGCAAGACGGACCCGCGCGGTCGCGTCTCCATGTTTCGGCGGGGAACACTTACTTGTTGATCTTCATATCGCTCAATACCCGGGTAGCCGTTACGTCCAGCTAGTACCTCCGACGGCTTGTGGGTGACTGATGTGATCATCACTTACTGCTGGCGTATTAACAAGTCTTTAGAGTCTCACACAGAAGTTCCCTGGTTCAAACGAAACGAAGTAGGACACATATGTGATATGTGTGTGGGCCTGATTAAATACGTGTATGTGATACCGTATTGTAATCTGGCAGTTATCTGTTATCGAGTTAGGTTATATGTGATATAACCAGATTATCGAATCAAGTGTTGATTTGATAATGTGATACACAGACAAATGATATTAGTCGGTCATATGTGATATAACCGGATTATTAAATCAAGTGTTGATTTAATAATGTGATATATATTATATGCGATATAATTATATCTTAACTAATATCATTAGCTCACTAATTATTCTTCATAATATATATATTAATATATATGATATATATATAATAATGAAGCATGGTGTATTTTCTATTTTTTGAGAAAAATAGAAAATGAGGTGGAAAATGAGAGCATGGTTTCAAGTATGGCTTTTATGTTATTTTATTCATCTTGACTCACTATTCAAGCATGGTTACAATTTTATATTGCTGTTTTTCCGTGCTTAAATGAGTGAGGGTCAAGTGTTGCCATTGATTCATCTAATTTAACACTTGAGCTCATTCTTGAGTTGCTCCCATTGTCGCTCTCTTGCTCTCATCTTCTTCCTCTTCTTCATGCCACCATAGTTTAAGCTTCAACTCTCATATGTGATGTGAATCATGAAACTTGAACACATATTAGTGAGCCTCAAGACCCCTACTCACCATCCTACACTTGACTAGCGATCAAGTGTAATGTGTTTCCTACACTAAAAGAGTTTAGTGTAGAGATAGCTTGAGTTGGAGGGATTTCGCGTGGATCATCTTCGGCATGAAAGTCATTGAAGGAAGCTCGTCCAAACCCTCAAGTGGAGCCTAGTGGTGTCACGAGACTACTACACAAAGCATGTGTAGTGAAGGACTCGATCTACGAGGGTATAACCATCTTCACTTCTTTATAGTTTAGTTGATATCAAACCTAAAACCCTAATCATCTAGTTAACGATCTTGTTTAGTGTAGATTAGCACCCCGAATTTTTTTTAAATGGCATGCTAGACGCTTGTAAAACCCAGTGGGGTGCTAGCGTACACTTTCACCAAGCACTTTTTATGGCGTCCACATGAAGTGTACGTGCGGCGCTGGGCGCTGCCCAATCAGTGCTAAGCACTCAGCCGTTTTGGTTGCATATGAAGTGCTAAGTACTTTTATTCAGCGCCCACGTGTGTTTCACGTGAGGCGCTGGCCTTCTGTTTTGGACGCCCGCGTGTTTTTCATGTGAGGCGCTAGTCTTTTTTCTTTTTTAAGAGATTAAATCTCTGTTAATGGCATTTTGACCATTAACGATCACCAAGATCATTATTTTGAGGATCTGGGATCATGTTCTTTAAGAACTAAGTTCCTGGAGTATTATGAACTCCATGTTTTCCATGTTCATGTTTTCAAAGATGTTAAATCTCTTTTAATGGTGTTTTGACCATTAAGGATCACCAAGATCACTATTTTGATGATCTTGGATCGTGTTCTTTAAAGAACTAAGTTCTTAATTTGGAGGAACTAAGTTCCTGGAGTATTATTTTCTCCATGTTCTTGTATCCATGTTCTCTTCTGAATCTTTGATTCTCAAGAACAAGATCTTCCTGATGAGAATTAAATTCTCAACTTGTGGGAGACTTATATTGTGGATCGTAGTTCCAGAGAAATAACTAAGTTCTTGAGAAGGGTTAAACCCTTAGATATGCTAATCTCTGTCGTTTCTTTACCTAAGGCTTGAGAGGAGGAAAATCTTCTTCTTTATTGAGAATTAAATTCTCTGTTGTTTTGAGAGGTTTCTGTATTTTTACAGAAGCTTATGGGGGGTTCTCTCCTTTTGAGACTTGATCTCGAGTCCTTTATATAGTGGAGACAAATTTTTTAATTAGTTTGAGAAAATCTCTTATTTGAGAGATGCCAATTGATTTAATTGGCCTCAAAATTTGCTCGGGGGATTTTATCCACCGTTGGATTTTTAATCCAAGGACTTCTGTTTTACAGAATATGATTGAGGAAATATTTCCCCCTATACAGAATTTATTCTGTAACACGGTAATTTTTTAATCACCATTGGATTTTTAATCTAAGGATTCTCTGTTTTATAGAGAGCAATATTTCTTATTTAGAAAAATTGAGAGAATGTATTCTAAAAATAGAATTTAATTCTATTATTGGATTTTTGATCCAACCGAGAGTATCTTTCTTATTTTAGAAAGATTTCGGAAATGTTTTCTCCCAACAGAATTTAATTCTGTATTTTGATGATTTATCATCTCCGTTGGATTTTTAATCCAACGGCTCTGTTTAACAGGGAGTATTGTAGAATTTTAATTCTACCTGGGCGTCGGCGCTCACGTGTTATGCACGTGGGCGCTACTTAAGAATTTAATTCTTATAATGGGTATTTATGTGCTTTGCACATTGGCGCCCGCGTGAGGAGCACGTGCAGCGCCGTCTAAGAGTTTAATTCTTATGTAATGAACACTTCTGTGCTTTATACATTGGCGCCCGCGTGAGGAGCACGTGAGTCGCCACCATAGGATTTAATCATATAAGACTGGCGCTAGCGCTGACACCCTCATGGAGAGCACATGAGGCGCCGCCTCATTGAATTCAATAGAGCTTTGCTCTTTTATTAGGTTAAATATATTGGGGAAACAGTCCCGGGCACGCACGGGATACTATTAAGTTATATCGACGATTCTATTAAATTGATTTCAAAGACTTTTAGAATAGATAACTTAGAGGCACAGACTTTAGGATACTCATCACATACCTATATCTCACTGTTTTACACCTGTGTTAATTATTTACACTCATATTTAATCATAACATCCTATCCTAGTTATTACTATTATTTTGATATTTATGACGCACTGGCATCTGGGTTTTGTATGGCCCATATACTTGACAAAGCATGTGAGTATTCGACAAGATCGCAGATCAGTGAAGACCACCTCATTAATGTAGCTCTTATGCGGGTTAGTTATTCCTTGGATCTTTATTGCTTCCGCTATCTTTTCCAGTTATTGTTCTTTTGGCTATTGGACATGTGATGGATAGATTTAGTAGTTTACTGTTCTTGATATCTGATTGACAGCCGTAATATGAGTATGGAAGGATCTTTTCTCGCCATAGGTAGTATGGTTGGCTTTGTCACGTGCCGTGTTTACGTATTTTGGGAAGCTGGGCGTGACACCTCCATGTGGCTCGGGACTGTACCCAACTAAAATATGTTTGCATGACTTCTTTGAGCCGTGGTAGGGTAGTAATCAAAGCACAATAGGAACTCACACGAGACAAATGACGATCTCAGGTCGACAGACTAACCTGTACTCATGTCAACTGAAAACTACTATCTGACAATAGGTATAATACTATCTAGCATGTTCCTGGCGAGTCCATCCAGTGTAACTCATAACCCAATGAGCACCTGTATAATATCTTAGGTGACCAACTGACACCAATAGCTTGTAAGACCGGCCACTGCCCCTCGTCGGGGTCTCAAAAAGTATACACTAGTCTACTCCAGAGTATCGATGCCCAGTCTCGATACTCCCTCGATTAGGGACATTTAAGGATGTGCTTATGGACCACCCAACTCCCACGTATATGATCTCCACCATAATGCTGGTAATCAAGCAAGAATCCTATGGGCTCTATCAACATGTAATAGTGATTTGTAATACCACATAATGCATGTACATGATGATAAAGTCAAACTAGATATCATACTATCATCTCGAGTGACTGTTCTACCCGTATAGGTCATTCCTCAATCATCACAACCGTTTGCCTGCGATTACAATAATTGACTTGAGGGCACTATAGACAATAGGTTTGCATTTGTATTACTACATTAGAGCATGGTACTATGAGCAACTCATCATTCACCTTTGGAGGATTTGGAGATTTTGATATTGGTTAGCGTCTGCATCGCTACACTGGAATGGTACCAGGAGCGACACATCATTCGCTGTTGGGGGATTTGGAGATTTGGATTTTGATTAACGTCTGCATCGCTATACTGGAATGGTACCAAGAGTAGCCCATCATTCGCCGTTGGAGGATTTTTTGTACGAGTTTGCGCCCTTGAGGGTTTTCACAAGCTCGCAAGTAGTCTCGCTGATTTTACTTACGAAGTCTTTTCAGGTTTTCATTTGTGCCCCTTTTGCTTGTATACCGGCCCTTTATTTCTTTTTCTTTTTCTTTTTCTTATTTCCCAGTTTAACGACTTAGGGATCAATGCTGCGCTTATTCTTTGTTTGGCCTTATTGGCGCCTTATTGCAAAGTTATTTAAGATTTTTGGAGTTTGAATCTGATGGAGCCGGATTGGTGGCCGAGACAGTATGCCTTATTTAATTCTCTTATTTTATTTCGGGACTTTCTTGAAAAAGCCTCAGTATATTCTTCGTCTTTTGGACAAGCGTATGTCCAATTAAAGTTGTGACAAACTCGAGCCATTTCTTGAAGTGGGCGATTGAGCCTTATGCTCCTGGAAGGCTTCAGTTTTCGTCTGCATATAATTAGCGGCTGTGACTTAATTGTTCGCTAGCGCACCAAAGGACAGTGAGATTTTTCCCGTTTTGTATTGCTTCTTGACAAAATCCTTGAAAACATAGCAGTCTTCAAGAGTATGGCTCGGTATTCTGTGGTATGGGCAGTACTTGGGGTTGTCGGTCATGTTTGCCTCATGCGATCTTTTAGACTTTGGCAGCTGCAGGCCGTCATTCAGGGCGTCCTTAAATATCTTGCCGACTTTGTCCCTTCTGAAAGAGTAGATTTTCTGTTTCTTACTTTCTAGAGCGGTTTCTTTTCCAAGTACTGACTTTCGAGACCAATCGGTTTTTAATCCGCTTGATTCTTGCTTATGTATATCGACAGACATATTGAAAGAGTAGATGGTGTCTGGATTTTCTCTTTGTTGGTTGTCATCCTCCGGACGTTTGAGTTTGTTGTTAGATTGGAAGTCTGGCAAAGACTCGGGATTTGCATGTTCCAACATCTGGACTCTTTTAGTCAGGTCCTAGAATGTTGTGATTCCCACTGTGTATAAGAGAGGTGTCATCCAATTGTCAATAGTTCTTATGATGATCCTGACGGCTTGCTCCTGGCCTAACGACTGTTCGCATTTAATACCGAGACTACGCCATTGGGTCATATATCCGTGATGCTTTCATTACCTTTCCTTTCGGTTTTCATGAGGTCAGCAACAGTAATTTTATTACTGACATTCAGGAATCTTTGTTTGAATAGATATTCCATTTGAGTGAATGTCTCAACTAAGTTGTCTGGTATATCAATGTACCATTTGAAAGCCATGTTAGTCAGACTTTTGACGAACTGCCTAAGGAGTAGCGCATTATTGCCTCCAGTATTTCCGCATTGCGCTTTGAAATGGGCAATATGCTGATTGGTGTTCCCGATGCCGTTAAACCTTTTGAACCTGGGGGAAACATAGCCTCTTGGGTATTTGACAAGGTCATATTACGCGGGGTATGGTCTTCCACCGTCTGTACAGTCTTTCTGTACCCCGGTTTCGACTACCAATACTTTGACTTTACTAGCGACTAAGCCTGCAGTCTTGTCCTGAATGAACATGTCATTATTAAGTGTTAAGGTTCCTTCCAGAACTGAGTATGAATGACTTTCATGGGGAAGCCGCATGCTTGGACCAAAGGGGGTGGCTGTTGGTTGTTTTGAGACATCATCCTTTGGATTACAGGTGGATCCCTGCATTTGTTGTGTATGCATTCGAGTAACTTGGGTTGTGAGTTGTGCAATGACGCACGTCATATTATCAAGTTTGGAATGGACCATGACCAACACTTTATCTTTCTCCTAGAGCCGCTTTTGAAGGCCTTGGAGCGTTGTTCGTTCTGTGTTTTTGGGGATGTACACTGGGTCATCCGAGCCTCCGGGAGTTGCAAATTCTTTTTTCCTAGCCCGGTAAATAGAGTCTTCATCATTGTTTGAGCCGAGCTGAGGCTGGGAAGTGGCAGCTACATCCGAACCAAGCTGAGGCTGCGAAATGACGACCATATCTTCATTTTGACTACGAAGTTTAGGAGGACTTATTCTTCCACGTCCTGCCATGTAGACTGTATGTATCATGTATCCACTTATTCCTTCATCATTGACAACAATACTTGACGGGCTTTTAGACTGTTGCTGTGGTCCGCTCCTTTTAGGGAAGGACAAATAACCGAGAGCAATCGGTTCCCAAAAGACTTCGATCTCTATTTGTATAAAATTGGCAGTCGCGGTTTGATCCTTTGTCAACATGCCAGGGGACAACAAGATTTCTCCGGTTTTGTATTGGTCATCGACCCAGCCTTGAAAATGTGACAATTTTCGATAATGCTCCAACACTTTGTGGTATGGGCAGTAATTGGGGTTGTCGGCCATATTCGCTTCATTTGGCTTCTTTAGTTCTGGTAGCTGTAGACCATTGTTTAGAGCGTCCTTGAATATTTTATGGACCCCGTCTCTTCTGAAGGAGTAGACTATATTCCTCCTTTCCTCTAAATTAGCCTTCCTTCTAATGTTGGCTTTCGAGATTTGTTGGTCTTCGATCCGCTCGTTTCTTTCTTGTTGAAATAATCAGTATTAATAGAACTTTCACCATTGTGGTTGTCGTCCCTCCAATTCTTTGGTTTGTTAGTAAATTGGAGGTTCTGAGTAGACCCGGGGCTTGAGCGTTCTAACATCTGAACCCTCTTGGTCAGCTCTTGGAATGTTTTGAGACCAGCTGTGCACAGGAAGGGAGTTATCAAACTGTCGACATTTCCTATGAGAAGGCTAACAAATTCGTTCTACTATAACGGCGGTCCGTACTTGGCGGTGAGATTACGCCATCGGGCTATAAAATCCGCGTTGCTTTCATTGTTATCTGGTTTGGACCTCACAGGGTCGGCAATGGTGATTTTATCACTGACACTCATGAATCTTTGCTTGAACAGAGACTCCATTTAAGCGAACGTCGTGACTGGGCTGTCCGGTACGCTTGTGTACCAATCGAAAGCAATATCGGTCAAGTTGTTAACGAACTGCCGGAGGAGAAGCACATCATTGCCCCCGGTATTTCCGCACGATGTTTTAAAGTTGGCAATTTGCTAGTTTGCATTTTTCGTCCTGTCAAACCTTCTGAATTTAGGAACAATATAGCCGCTAGGAAACTCTACGAGATCATAGCTTGCAAGATACGGTCTCTCACTGCTACCGACGTTTTTTTGTGCTTTGGTTTCGGCCACCAATGTCTTGACTTTGTTGGCGACCAAGTCCATGATTTGATCTTGCGTTAGCGTGCCACTGTCATCTAGAGTCAAGACGTCCCTTGAAGCGGAATACGGGAAATTTTCACGGGGCTCGCTTGTCTTCGGACTTGGGGGAGTAGGTGTCGGCTGCTTAAGGGCATCGCCTCTCGGCTTATGAGTAGAGCATTGTGCTTGATTAGACTGCTCTTGAGCGACCTTGGTTGTGAGTTGCATCACGCCATTTGTCAAATCATCGATCTTGGAGTAGAGCTTACTCATTTCCTTGTCCTTGTTTTTAGTTGTTTCTGGAGGTCATAGAGCAGCTGTTGTTCTGCAGCCTTGGGGATGAAAGTTGGCTCATCCTTGTCATCTGAGTCCGACTCCTCAAGAATTATGGCTTACTTTTGCCTGGCTGCCCGAGCAGGGTCTTCGTTGTTATCTGCATTAGGCTGAGACTGGAAAGTGATAGCTTCCTCCAAACCATGCTGGGACAGGTGGGTATCCACCCCTTCTTTACTCTTGCTGCGAAGGCTGCCACTAGGGCCCGTACTGGCCATATAAACAGTGTGAATCGTGTACCCGCTTGAGTCTCTATTGTTGGCTGTGGTGTTCATTGAGTTCTTGGACCGTCGTTGCAGCCCGTCCTTTCATGGGAAGGTCAGTCGATTGAAAACGGTCGTCTTAAATGGAGCTTTTGGTGGTGCTGGCACTCGCTTCTCGAACTCTCTCCTTGGATTTCGCACGGCGACGGGAGCTTGATAGACCCTTGATGAAACTATTTCGTGCCTTCGATTCTGGGGCTTAAACACACCTCTTTGCAGGACTTTTGGTATCACCTGCTTATTTATTTTCGCGGTTATGGCATTCTTCTGAACTAGCCTTAACGGTTTAAAAGAGTTGTTGATCTTCAAAACAGACTTAGCTGTTGTCGTGGGATAACCCTGTTCTTGGAACCTCACGAACTCCAACTTAGCACAAGTCCTAGCTCTCTTGTTAGCTCTGTATCTGAGTCGTTTCTGCCTTAGTTTCTTGATTTTGAAGGCTTGGCGGTATCTACTTTCCTGGAAGCCGCCGTAGGCCGATTGACGGGGAGTCCAGAAAAGATACCCGATCGTGCGGTTGTCAAGGGCAATGCCTGAGCTTGTCCGAGATGCTTTGCCGTTTTCTTGGTGTTGACAGCCTTGCCCCCAGCTGGAGCAACTGAGAGCTATTCAAAGCCAGACATGCATCTGGGCTCAGGCGCCCTTGCGATTACGACATCTGGCCTCCTCCCCTTTGAGTCCGACTTATTCATTACTGGAGCTTGAGGGGTAGGAGTGCCGCTGGCTACGGCAAAAGAGATGGACCCAAATTGGAGAGGCTACTCCATCCACTGATACATAAGCTCTGGTGGAAGTATCACTTAGGCAATTTGCCCTGATGGTGTACTTGACTGGAGTTGCATCGAAAGTTGAGTTCATCTTCGGAGACATTATTGCTGAATTGTTGATTAAAGCTGAAAGTTAATGATCTGCATGAAAAAGCATGATTTCAACATATAAAGTGATATATGAGTTCATATGATCGCTGGACCCGAGAGATAGGAGGAGAGATAGGTCCCACCGGCCGTACCAGAATCTGTAGAGTGCTTTTCTTTATCCTATTGAGATAGGATGCACTCGCTTGTCAGGCGTGTACAGATTCCTCTTGCTTGAGATAGGCAGTGGTTTATTGATTGTGGGGATTCCAATCTCCGGCAGCCGCGGACAAAACTGTCGTTAATTACCACTCGTTTTGAGGCGAGAGACTCTCTGATTAACGAGTCATACAGGTTATGCGAACTCGGTGTGCAATATACACGTGTTGTGTTTTGAAAATAATTTTGAAAGTGCTCTCGCAGAGTTTACGGGGTCGTGAACCCCTCCCAAATGGCTACCCGAGGCTCGGTGGCCACCCGAATGGGGTCGGGAACTCTTCCCGAAATAAGGAGGACCCCGTTAAGGGGTCCCGAATGTGAAGGAGACCCCTAAAGGGGGTTCCCGAAGTAGTGGACCTCCTTTGGGGGGTCTCGAAATCGGGAGGCCCCTCTTGGGGGGTCCCGAAGAGAGAAAACCCTTTTTGGGGAGTTTTCATAAGCGAAAGCCCCAATTCGGGGGTTCCGGAGTAGGGACCCGGAAGGGGTCCCGAAACAGGGAACCCGGGAGGGGTTTCGAGGACGAACACATGTTTGCCCCGTGTTCAAGATTTAGAGGAGGAATATGGGTTGTGACCCATGTTACCCATGGATCTCGCAAGAGATCTGGGATCAAGTGATGAAAGTCTAGAGATTTTATCGAATCTACATGTCCAAAAACGCTTTCTCGGGATGAAAGCCACGAGCTTTCAACCCGAGAGTCCTTCTTCTCCCTTATTCTTCAAGTTTGATGAAGAAAGATTTCTCCTTTGCTTGTTTTTTTTCCTTGGATTTTGGGTTCTTAAGATTTAGTTTTCTAAAAGAGATGGCTTCTTTTTTGATGGGTTGTATTGAGGAAGAAAGAGATGAAGAAGATGAAAGAGACCCAAAAGAAACTCTCTTTACTTTCGGAGCTCTCTCTTTCACTCTCCGAGGAAGAAAAAGACTTGCCTCTTTTGTGGTGGTTTAAAACCCTAAAAAGATTGAGTGAGTGAATGTTGTTCTCATTTTTTGTTTGGACGGGGTTTAAATTTCCTTTGCATTTAACATTCTAGCCCTTAGGCTTTGCAAAATTAGCTTTTTGCATATTTCTTTTACATTTCACACTATTTATTACATTTTTATTTTCTTTCTTCTCTTGGCATGGGGCTGGCCCCATGCCTGAGTTTGGATTTGGCTTGGTCCGGGCTTGAGCCCACTTGACTTGGGTTCGGGTTTGGACCCACTTGTTCGCGGTTTGACTTTGACTTTGATTTTTGGTCAATGGGATGTGATTTTTGACCCCAACAATCATAAATAAAAACATCAAAGTAAAAAGAAAGATTAGATCTTACCCATAAACTTCGAATAAACTGCTGCTCAATTAAATATTTTCTTCTTCTACTTTTCTCTTCTCTCTCTCTTTCTTTTTCTCTATTATAATATTATGAGATGAAAATGACAGATGAGAAATTATCTATTTATATAATCACTAATAGATTTAGATTTTTAACAAATATAGGGAGTATAAGATCTAAATCTTAACTATTCTGTTATCATATCAAATCCAGATTCGATATGCATATCCCTAATAATATATTATATATATCCTTGATAATATATTATATATTTATATATCTAAAAAAATATATGATTTGTTAAATATTTTGTTGCAGTGAAATTACCTATCATTTTAATTGCTGTTACTAAATCTAAATAAAGATGTGAATATATAATTTAAATACTAACCGATCAATTTATGTCAAATTGTTCAAATCCTACAATATATTTTATCACACAACAAACAAATCATTATAGTTTCGCTATATTTTAAATATTTCTTTTCTCATAAAATAATATAACATTTATGAAGATCTTGTGTACCTATAAATCTCAATCATAATTTTATTAACAGTTTTGATTTTTCACTCTATTCTTTAATTCAAAACTCTTTACATATATTTAAATTAATCATGACAAACATATATACTATTTACTTATTATGTATATAATATTTAATATATTTATTTAAAAAAAAATATGGATGTAGGACGTTTATGCAAAAAGCACAAAGACCAAATTATTATTAGTTGTCATCGGCCAAAATTCAATCAAATTAAATTACTCCAAATTCCCCCAAAATTGTTTGTCTGAATCATTCGAAATCCTCTCATTCTCGGTGCTTCTCTTTTCTTCTCAACGCGCTTCTCGAAGAAATCTCAAGGGGGAAAAAAGAAAATCTCTATAATTTTATAGGGTTTCATTTTCCCCCTTTCTCCCAAACGACCGCCTTGCATTTCTTTCCATCAAAGAAAGAGAGAAATCAACTAATCGAAGGCTTCGATAGATCGATCAGGGTTTCGAGGGATTCGTTTCCCTTTTCATAATTTTGGAGGTAATTGATTATAAGCGTTATTCGATTGTCAAGATTCAATTCTGAGACAGCTGATCGTCACATATATCATGAGAATGGTTTTTTCTGCTTTAGGAATAATATTGGATTTAATATTAGATTTGCGATCTGCCTAATTTTTCTTTAGTATATCCGTGGAATTTTGATTACATCAATTGTTTCTTCTTCAATGAAAAGGTTGCATTGTTTGATAAGAATGATAAGAAAATGTTTAGTTGATATCGAATCGAGTGAAGCCGTCTTGCCTAACAAGACTATAGGTCGCCTTGCCTGTCAATTTAGTTGACGCCTTATGATGAATGAAATGCTTGTCCTTTGAGGAAATGCCGATATCCATTAGACTGGTAAGGAGGGATTGCTTCCTGTGTCACCCTCATCCTTTGAATTGGACGTGCTTTGTTAGTCCTTGACAGCCTTTATATCCAATCCCGTAAAAGCGAGGCCGGTTTCTCAAAGCATTCAAATCTGCCTGATGTAATGAGTTATCAATAGCGCTGTTAGTTTCGTGCGAAACACGAAACATATCATACGAAACGAACGAACGGGGAAAATTCAATACGAATTGTAAGTTTGTAGTGGGCTACTAATTTATCGGTCGATACACATTTTGTATCATACAAAGCGATACAAAACACGAAACACACGTATAAAAAACACGAAACACACGTATGACATTCGGGTTTAAAACCAGGTTGGTTATATTAAATTATTAATAATCTACTTGGTCCCACTCAATCCAGATCCAAATCTCTTCGTAATAATCTGCATTTCGAGGATATCTTTCATTTTATGAAGATAGTGATGAATCAATCGGAGAAAATTGATTTTTCGTATTTTATTTGGTAGTGATGTTTTGAATTCTTGGTTGGGAGTTTTAATTATTATTCTTATGGATTATGAAACCTATCATGTTGATGTTTATGAATTATGACATAAGGATGAATATTTTGGACCGTTTTGGTATTATTTTGCAACCGCATGAGTTTGTGTGATTTATATGCATGTATTTGCGCGGTTGTAATTCACAATTTGCTTTAGCTTGTATATGGCTCTATTTTACTAAATTGATCGTTCTTAAATTATAATTAGTTTTATACATAACTATTTTGTTATTGCAAAGAGAATTTTTTTCTTACGATACGAAACACGATACGATAAATAAGAACGAAACACGAAACGTATCATGATTTGAAAACTTTGATTATTATACTCAACGCATGGGTTTTGGGTAGTTCAATTGTTCAAGATTGAGTTGCTGCCTCTTAAGTTGAACAAGTCTGATTATGGGTAGTTTTATGCATTGTTTGAAAGGAAGTTTTCCTTCCTCGCACTTTGCGTCCAGGCGCTTGCCTTAGGTCTGTAGGGCCAGGCACCCAAGGGATCGAACTTCTTTATTTTGTTATTTCTCCTTTTCGTACGCCACGAGTATATAATAAACAATTAAAAAGTCATGGTTCAGAAGATCAATTATTTACTAAGTTATGAGCTGCGATCAACATGTCACTATCTATCGAAATGTGTTGTGTGCTCCTCTCGTTTCTTACCTAAGTCATGAGCTGCGATCAACCATTGATTGCCATCTAGTTTGGTTGTTTCACTGATACTCTATTTTGACAATCAATGACTGCCAACGAGATACATTTTTTAAGTTAATTTGTGAATTATTTGCTCAAGATATTTTATTTTTACACGTTTAGTTTTATTTAAAGTTGTCAAATTGTGCATGTATCATATATCAATTTTCTTATATATCATACAGTATCATATATCGTAAGTTATGTTTTCTTTTGCAATAGCTAAGCAAATAAACATACAACTATGTTTTCATAAAAAATATGATTAAATTAGCAATATAAGACAATATAAAACAGAATTATAATGTTTAGTAAAACGCTAGTTACACAATTGACACGATAAACCCATTCAAACATAAGATACACGAATCAATAAAAGTTATATGAACAAACATAATAAACGACTCAAGAGCATTCAATCAATATTCGAAAAAATATTAGCGAGCAGCCAAGCGTTATACAACTTACACTTATTACTATAGCGTAGCGTATGCTACAAAGCGTAAAGCGTAAGCTACACAAATATTCATTTTTGCTAATAAAATATATTTAAATAAAAATTTACACCTTTTAAAAAAAGGTAGTGGTTTAAGTATTAGAAAATAACGACATTCTTATACAATTTCAATTGCATATGATATTCGTCACACATCATCGACTACTTAAAAATAAGATATATTATCACATAATGCGTATGAAACTCCAAATTTAAATACCACAATGCAATAAAATAGCAAAAAATTAGATGTCACATTGTCTTAATACCAAAATATCCATTTCGACAAGTTCTTAACATAACAATAAATAAAAAGTTGAAAATCTATCTCTTTGATATTAAAATTATTCAAAATTGTCTTCCTCCAGAATGATGTGTGTGTCCTCATTAATTGGAATCTTCCCATCTTCCTCTGTAGCAATCTTTTTTCTTTTGTTGGCCGATGCTATACAAGTATAAATAAAAGAAAATTATATCAAGATTATAAATTATAATATATTTTGTAAAATAAATTTAAAATAATTTTACTTACAAGAGATATCAACTTCTACCCTTTGCCTTTTTTAATATTCAAAACATCTTTTTCGAACACATCTTCACATAGAGGAAGGTTTTCAATGGTAGATCTTCTAAGTATTCATCATTTTGAGCTACATTCCACCATTCGGCCTAGGAAGACATGGATCCTCTTATTCCACCAATCATTCACAATCAGCTTCTATTTTATTAACAAAAATTGGATCCAATACTTTTTTTTGTCACAAATTTCATTTCCTTAGTTTAATAATGTACATAACATATTCAAGAGAATTCAACCTATTTTGCTCCAAGCCATTTGTTCTATTTGAGTGGACCTAAAATAAAAATTATTTAGTGGCATGCATATAATAAAATTGATCATGAAATTTTAAATTCCTTACTTGCTCAAATGTGCTCCAATTACGTTCACAACCAAAACCACTGCAAGTAAGATTACGAGCACGAGTTGCAAATTTTTGTAGTGTTGGTGTATCTTCTCCAAATCGATCCCATCAGCAGGTTAAGAAAAAATTAATAATGCGAGACAAATGAGACCGAATATTCAATTTACTATAACAAAAAACAACCTTATTAAAATTAATACCCGGAATGCGATTATTAATTGTTTTCATAGGTAGTTCAGAGCCAAATTGTCTAATCCTTGCAGCTATCAAGTTCCACATATGCTTATGCTCTTTCGTTTACGTCAGGAATTAATCAAATTATTGACTCAAAAAGACCTTTTTTTCACATCATGTTCTTTGCTCAAGTCTTTTCCATAAACAATATTAGGTTAAGATAATAACTTGCCGCATGGATCGGACAATGAAGCATATATGTCCGTCTCTTATCAATTATCTTTCAATATGGAATATAATTTTTCTCTATGCCATTATAGACATCAACAATATTTTCTTTCGCAATAATCATCTCATACAAATAGCTCATTGAAGGTTTCACATCCGAATCAACCTTTCGAAGTACATCTACAAGAGGAAGAGTAGTGTTAATGCAAAATAATACTTGAGCCTAAAAAGCCCTCTCATAATCCACAATATTCTTTATACTCACTCCGTTTTGCTTCTTTGTCCATGTGCTTCCGTTAAACTCCTCTGAAGTAAACATAGAAACAAGAGCTTTTCCATAACTTATACAAATTTCTTAATGTTGAAAAAGAAGTAGCAAAACGAGTCACCGGAGGCCTTAACAGCGCTTTTCCCTTTGTGTGCTTGCACATCAATTTTAAATCCAACAATGATTATCCTTCGTTTTTTGTAAAACTTTATGAATTTTTAATTTACCGATCAGGCATTAAATCAATACAGTGTTCCGCAAAAGGACTCCAATAAAGAGATGGTCATTTCTCCATAAGTATCTTTTTTGCACTAACATAACTTGGATGGTTATCGGTGACCACTTGAATCACATTTTTCTCTCCAATCTCCTCCACATCTTATCAAGATAGCTAAATAAATAATTTTTATTTTTATGCTTTCTGAAGCATCAATAGATTTGTAAAAAAATATTCCTTTTGGACAGTTAACCTTTTGGTTAATAACACTTTTATTTTTCTATCAATCCATCCGTCCGACATTAATGTGCAACCAAATTTTCCCTAAGACGTCTTATGCACTGCTTTAATGGCATCAATGCTTTCCACTTTCTTCTTCAGGACTCAGGTCCTCAGCAAATTGGAAGATGGTTGTTGCAACTCTTTACCGAAAGTCTCAACCGTTTCAATCATTTCTTTTCATTATGGGCTATCAACAAGATTGAATGACAATCCATTCGCATACAAACACTGGCCAATTTTATAGACATTCTCTCCCCTTTTCTTTTTAGCCGATTATTTATTGTAGTTTGCAGAGGAGCCGATGCAGCAAATTGGTTGATAGGACCCCGAGTGCTTCCATGTGGATTCTCTAGGTCGACAACTTTAGATGGTATCTTGTCTGTCAAACGCTCCATTCACCAAATGGTTTGATTAAGTGTTTTCCTTCTCGTCTGTTGTTTATCTATTCCTTTCAATGCCTCCAGATACGTCTTCTTAATTTTCAGGCCACATACAGCAAATGGCTTCACTTCCTAGTGTTTTTTTCCCTGATTGGCTCTTATTCTACTAACAAGGCATGAAAGCTTCGGGCCAATAGGACCACAAGTTATGTTGCTCATCATCTCAACATATTTAAGAAAGACAAACTGCAACTATGTGGCATAAATAAAGATACATTATCTAAATGATCATATGTAAATGTCATAGCATATTATTATGCAACTAATAAGATTAAATTAAACACATCAATTTTAGTACGATCAACAAACTTAAATAACACAAACATATTTAAGATCCACATTAATGTCAAAATAGATCCATATTTAATTACATTTTACAATTTATGTTAAAAAACTATAAATCGGCGATGTATACACAATTCATTTGTAAGCCAAGATTGTGCTCAACCTATCCATCTACCCATCCATCTTGATCATCTGGATGCGGCTAAAATAGTCTAGATTGCCGAAACTGAGAAGATCTAAACTCATATATTATATGCTAAGAATGTTGAGACATCATCCTCTTCGGGTCTTCTTCTTCAACGCGAATAAACTAAAGTATTTATATCTAGCAAATTTTAACATGTGATTCTATGTCGTGTTGGAATAGTTTGAACGTGTATGCCTACACCAAATTGCAATGATTCAATCATGTGTTCATTCTTCTGCAAACCCCAACCCATGACTCATTAATTTATATAATTAATATAATAGATTAATGAATTAAAATATTGTGAACTTTAGTTTAGAAATTGTAAATCAAACAATAAACTTATGAGATTATCAGCTCGCTTAAACTATCGCAAGGAGTGAAAACGATTGACATTTTGGTAGTATAACGAAGGAGAAGAGGCAAGGAGAGAAAAGGACGTTGTCAGAGATGAGGAGAGAGGAAAGGAAAGATGGAAAAAGGAGTAGAAACCCTTAACGACTATAATAGAGTAAGATGGTAAGGGTGAAAGAAAAATAATTGCATTCAACGTTGAAACTGGATTCCTAAGTTTCAACCCTAGTTTATTATTAATGCTAACAATGGAGCTGGTATTTACGCCGACAAGACGGTGTTAAGATCGACATTGATAATTAAATATTTTTGAGGTTGATATGTAGATTAAATATTAAATAAAATATTATTTGAAAGAACCTTCTTTTATCTTTTTCGTATCTAATAATTGTTGAAATATTTTTAGGTTTTGTTATTAATTATATATTATTCTAGCACTTAATGAATTTTTTAATATTTATCGCCTTGTTTCGTCCAAACAACCATCTTTTTTGGCGCCTCGAGCCTCGAGCGTTACGGAATTTTGCTGCTTAGTTTCGCCTTTAGTTTTAAAACACTGGGTTTTAAGGTTTGGTTGCTTACCAGATGAAATCTCAATAATTTTTTCAACTCTAGAATATCACAATATAGAACTTTTATGATTAGTTGCGACATTGCAATATTTACAAAATCATTAAGTTATGGGCTAGCTAATGTGGACAACTAAACCACTGTCTAAAATTTACTATGCACTATATTTAAGTTACGAGATGACTAACATATGACCTCCATTACCTAATCTTTTCGGGCATTTGGATTGGTTCAGGTTTGATCTGAAGCAATGAACACCCTAGCGAATGTTTTAAACTAGAAAAAACTATATGAATATACCATTTGTGAGCAAGTGCTAGAACCTCTTGATTTCAGCAGGCCAAATATGAAGTGCAACATATTGTTTGTTCCTAGCAGGCAGGGGCGGAGCCAGGAATTTTTTGTTGGGGGGGCAACTATATTTGTGTCGACTGGAAGCTTGCATTGCAAAAATTAATTGCAATCGCTTAAAATGTCTACAGCGCACCATATATTCATCTTATGATTGAATATTATGCATCAGTCAAAGAACAAAGTTATATTTTATGAAAATTTCCCCTTCTACAATTTATGGATTTTGGAGATATTTTTAAAGCAGAAAATTAATTTTGCTAGAATATTCCGATGAAAAATCCAAAAAGAAAAAAGTGCATATATAAAAGAAAATACATATAATAATTATATGATTAGCCAAAATGGTAGATAGTTAATAAATTTCAAAAAGTAAAATGATATATGGCAAGGAAATTGTGTAGGTGGATAGCCATAAATTTACCAAAAGAAACAACATTTTCTTTTTAGTTTATATGGTAGCCAAGATAATTTTTTCAGCAAAAGAAATAACATTTTCATTTTAGTATATATGGTAGCGAAGATATATTTTCAGGGAAAAAGGAATTAAGGTAGTCAGTAATCAGATATTTTTTCTTTTTCTAGGAAAAACGAATGCAGCCATGGGATTCGAAAACATGACCACCCTCACGCAAAAGGTGTATATAACTCCATTCACCCAACTGAGCTAGCAAGTGTTTGTTATGTGTTCAGAATCTACAACCACTAATTATATTTAACTGATTATACAGTGGTGGCTATATATAGTATATTATATAGAGAAGTCAGTATTTTTTTGGGGTGCGCTCGCGCCCGCGGTAGTATGGTAAAAGCAATTTTAGTTATCTTGTATATAATCTTCTATGTAACCATAATTGTCAGAGGGCGTTTCGACCATTAAAGATAGGTTTTAGGTGGCCTTATAGCATTCTTGATATTTTACTCTTAGAATTTCCATACTTGCACTCATTACTGAATGCAAACAAGGTTTTCCTCATTGTTAGCAATTCTTGACATATTTCTTATGCTGTTTTTTTGTTATTGACATTGTAGGATGCAGAGCCAACTTGTGTGCAATGGATGTAGGAATGTCCTTCTTTACCCTAGAGGAGCTACTAATGTTTGTTGCGCAATATGTAACACCATAACCCCAGTACCACCTCCAGGTATCTTTCGTTTAAAGCTCAAGAGGTTGTTTCTTTGACTAGAGTAAATTATTGTTGCCTACGAGAATATGTGCCTTAATAACGTCATTATGGAATAGACTAACAGGATTTCCATGCTTTCCAAAATATCTTTCCAATGTTGTTGTATGTTGTTTTTCTCATTTTGAATGTTCTTTGCTGTCTTAAAATGTTATTTTTATTCTGTAATGTACACATGGTTTGTGGTCCTCAATCTGTTTGCTCATAAAAAATGCCTCGTACATGTTTAGATTGGTTATATAACATGCTCTAATAGGAATGATATTACCCAATTCGATTTTTGACCTTTAACTTCCAAAAGCATTTCTTTAGCATGCGATATTTACATTTGAAAAATATGTCAGTACTTTTTTTTATTGTTACATGATATACATATATGCTGCGAGGAAGCCTTCTTCCAACTATTCCTTGGACAAAGACAACAAAAAAGTGACTTAAAAGAATTTAACTAATATGAAAATTACTTTATGGTGTATACAAATTAGGCTTTTAGGCTTTTTTTAAAATTTCCTATGGCAAATTCAATTTGGTTTGTGATTCCTTGTGTGTTTACACAATAAAGAAAAGGAAATGGAGAAAGAAAAGCTTTTCAGGGTATTCACATAACTGTGTGAGCTTACAGGACACAGTTACTCCTCTTTTCTTGTACTAGAAAGTACCCATGTGCATAATGCAGGAGACGGTCATCAAAACTAAAATTAGCTTAAACAAAAAAAAATGTTATCGTGTGTTGGGTGATTGTACTTTATAAAAATTTTGCTTGCAACAATGTATGCCACAAATCTAACTTAAACATTTTGATTAAGGTTAACAAAATAATTTAACAAAAGTCAAATTAATTTAGCCTTTATCGAATATACTTTCAAACTTTTTACTTCCTACAACTTCCCACATTTTCCCTAACTATATTGCTAGCTAGCCCCCAATGGCCAAATTAGAGTCTAAGCATGTGTCTTCACAACTGGATAACATGTCTGACATATAAATTTCCACGCAGTCTCTTTCGTCAACTATCCACTTTATATAACATGCCACATCTACCATCACTGTTGTTCCGATATATTTTAAATTGGTGCCAAAATCTACATAGTAATAGAATCCGTCGTAAAATTTTGCAATTTCTATTTCAATGTGTACAACAAATAGTTGCCTAACAACTTAATGTTGTTTCATTGTCGTGTTTTAATGTTCATGAAATCAGTTGAAATTATACTCAACCAATGGTAGAATGGTTATTCTTTTTTTGGACTTTTGAAAACTTAGAGTAAATTTTATAAATCACCATCAAATTTTCAAGTTTTTTGATATAGCACCATCGACCTTAAAAAATGCCATGAATCACTTGAACTAGCAATATTGTATCAAAATGTTAGTTTCGTTACCTCGTTTAAGACACAAGTGGATTGAATAACCCCAAAAATGACCTTATATGTGAACTGAATATGCCATTATTTTTATGCAGGCACGCTTAAGAAAAAACCTACAAGGAGGATTCATGACATACTTAAAGTTCAATGGTGCTATATCAAAAAACCTGAAAATCCAATGGTGCTTTATGAAAGTTACCTTAAAACTTATTATATTCTAGCATATAACTGCAAGCAAATAAGCTGCCGTTTGCTTAGGAGAAGGTGCCAAATTTATGCTGCTAGTTTGCTAGAGGGTCTGAATTTAATTTTGTACAAAATTCTCAAAATGGGGCCAATTTAAGTTTTTGATGCAAAGAAACGTGCAGACCCCCATGCACATGGAATGGTGAAATTGAACTGTTTATGCACAAATGAATTGTGTAGGGGGTGTAATTGTATAATTCCATATCCTTATTTTCAGCTCTGTTAAAACTGACATGTACGGCTTATAAATGCTATGGGTCCCATGAACTCCAACTCCGTTAGCAACTGGACACATAAGGCAACAAAAGAGAGGCGGAATCTTGAGTACACCCAGCTTTAGTTATAGTGTGTGTGTGTGTGTGTGGATTGCTTGAAATAATAGGGAAGTACGAGGAGAGTGCTTTTCCTCCCTTGCATGTTATTTAAATAATACAAATATGTTATACTACTACTTTTCTGATTAAAAACTATGAACTTGTTTCATTCCAAGACTTCGGCCCTTTTGTTTCTGTTCTGATGGACAATGAAAATACATGCATCAATGATTTATCGAAGATAATATATAGTTGCACATTGTTTTCCATTAAAGCAATTTTCCACTGAACCTGGAGAAATTCATTTTCCAGACCTTCTCCGTGTAAATGTGTGCATGCTAGTAGGTTTGTAGATCTTGCACCTTCTTTATCTGCTTATCTTTCTTTCTTTCAAAATGTCCCTTATTCTTTTAACCTCTTACTTTCTCTTTCGCTTGTGCATCTGCACGTGATGAGCATAGCAAATATTGATGTTTGCATGGCCAATTGGGCCCATCCAAGCGGCTACTTTTGGTTGCATTCTACAAGATCTCCAGTTTTGATTTCATTCTTGCTTTTTCTCTTTTTACTGGTATTGGTAATGTCAGCTTGAAAAGATACAACTGGCTGTGAACTGCAAATTTTAAAATCAGCCTTATTAATAAAATAAATAATATATAAGCAAAAGGAAAGTTGAACTATCTCGATGATATAATTTTTCCAATACATTACAATTTTTTATATATACAAATAGGTTTTGTATTTTACAGGAACGGAGATGGCTCAACTTGTGTGTGGAAATTGCCGAACATTGTTGATGTATACCCGTGGTGCAACTAGTGTGAGATGTTCTTGCTGTAACACGATGAATCTTGCTAGATCAGGTATCTCGTCATTTTCATCTTTGCCAATTTTTTTTGACAGTTCTATATAATCCTGTGTTGTTTTTATAAACATGCATTTAAAAAAATTTCTTTCCCTGGGTTCTTCAATGCAATAGTTCATCTATCCTATTCTTCATTGAGATATTGTTGTCCTTAAAGAAAATATTTTGAAGAAATGAAGTGACTTATTCAATTTGCATAATTCTAGGTTTCTGAATTAAGCTGACCTTTTTTTGAGCTGTTTAGATAGATTAGAAGGTTACATCTTTTCACAAGAAGGTGCCGTTATTGTTATTTAACTATGCACGGCGTTCTTTTTAATATAAAATGGCTAAAGTGCTGGAAACCCCCCACTTTTGCATGAAAAGTTTTGCATGAAAAGTAGGAAACCATCCTAAACTCAAAAAACATGCGCTTTACCCAAAAAATTAACATTGTCAATTTATTTGTTTATGTTTCCCAAAATACCCCTCAAGCCTTTCTTCTCCAATTTTCTCTTTTCTCTTCTCTAAATCTTTCTTTTTTCTCTCAAAACTTGGATTTCTCATTTCTTCTCAAAATCTCTAATTTAAATCATCACTTATCTTCTCTCTTTTCCTCCAAAAGTGAGCATGTATTAAAAAAATATGGATTTGGGAAAAGATGAAGAAAAAGAAAAGAAAATGTTACTTTAGTCAATTAAATTTATTAGGGGGTATTTTCAGTATTAAAAAGTCTTATGGATGGAAAAGCTAACACCATTAGGGTTTTTGGGGTAAAAATGCATGTTTTCTGAGTTTGGGGGGGTTTCTTGCTTTTCATGCAAAGGTGAGGGAGGTTTTCTTGCACTTTAGCCATATAAAATACCTATTTGATTATTGCATGGATTAATAAAAAAGATAAAAATTTGAATGTATGAATGATCCTTGTCATTGATAATATTAACTTCAGATTCCATTTTATATTAAATCCGGCACAACGGTTTTCTTGCATGCTATCTTCTTTGCTTATGGAAGATTAATATTTACAATGAAGCAATTGGGTTTAGTTGTTATGTTGGGAGTGGGAGAGATAGAGCAGCACTCTTTTCTGGCCATGTGGTTTTCTGAGTAAATATTTTCCAAGCATTGGATCAATAGGGAGTGATTATTATTTTAATATTATTCCTTGTGTCTTGTCAACAAGTCTCCTGAAAGAAAATTGAGAATCTTGACACTTCTATTATAGAGAATGAAAAGACATAGGTAAAATATGTTTGGATACATTCTTCTTTGTCTTTCTTGGTATTCTTGCCCTCCATTTGCTGTTGCTGTAAACTGCCATAACACAATTGAAATGCTCGGCTTCTCAATTATATAGTCATTTTGGACAATGGTCAACAATATCAATATTTGTATGTGGAATATCTTTTAGCTTTCTGGACCAAAATTATGGAGGAGTTAAAAAAAATATTGAAAACAAACAAATGAAGTGTCTGAATATGTGGACTCTAAAAGTTACAGAACCTGCGTGGGAAGGGTAATATAATAGCAACCAGACATAGCAATCGTTAATGCAAAACCACATTGTAAATCATTAGCTTATGGATGATATAAACAAACTTAGGTTGTGAGTGTGAATTTTTGTTCAAAATTTTTGCTTTTTTCTGAATTTTCTTATGGTTCGTGAGCAAGTTAATCATTTGAGAATGATAGAGAAAACACTCGCTGAAGGGATTATGATAAGGAGCATCGGATATGGAGCGAATATGAGTTTTACCACATTGTATTTGTTTTCTACTTACAGATTTAGATACCGATATAGATGTCGTTCGGTAATAAAAAGTCATATCCGTATTTGACAATGTCGATTAAGGATACAAAGTAGATATTAAAGAGAAAATTACAAATATGAATTGGATTTGGGTATAAAATAGATTCAAGATGAAGCAAATATGGATGCGGAGTGGTAATGTGTATGTAATTGATACATTGCAAAAATGAATTTGAATATTTATTTAGTATGAGAACGCAAAATATTTGATAAAGACAAATATGCATGCAAATGAATATTAAATATGCTATTCATATTAGCAAAACTATTTTGAATATTTTGAAATAAACATGAAAAAATAAATGTCAAATAATCTTTTAAATGCATATCATACATATCATATAGAACAAGCAAAAAACTTATGGTTTAAATACCCATTATTAACTAAAAGTATATTTATAATGATACATTTTCTTGTATTTGTTTGCGAATATTGTATCCGCATCCGAATTCATATGTTTGGATATTCGTATCTATATCAAGATTATTGTGCTAAAAATGTATTCGTGTGTGTGTGTGTGTGTATATATATATATATATAGTGCGGATCGGTTAGGGCGGGTTCGCGTTTTTCCAAATTCACAAACTTTTTCGTGTGACGTCTTTTCGACGATCCGTTATGTTCAAGTTATTCCACACGTCTTAGTTGGTGTATAGATGAAAAATCACGTCGATTGAAGGTGTTTTGCATAAGCAAAATGTGAGTTTATTTCATCTGTGCAGTTTTTACAATTTTAAAACTTGGTTTTGGACATGCAAAACACCTCCGATCGACATTATTTTTCATCCACACTCCATCTAAGACGTGTAGAAAACTTGAACGAAGCAAATCGTCGAAAGGACGTCACACGAAAAGTTCATGAATTTGAAAAAACGCGAACCCGCCCTAACGGATCCGCACTATATATATGGAGTTGATCCTATGAGATACGGACTCATTTCTTATTTTGAGTCCGGCTTTTCAAACATCCATCCGCCATGTTTTTCACTGATCCGTACCGGCCATCGTGATCTATATGTGCTAGATAAGTTATGTATCAAATTTTACAAGATTTGAAGGCATCTAACACATCTATCAAGCGATATCTAACATGTATAGATCATCTACATGATGATCGGTGAAAAACACGATGGATTGTGTGTTTGAAAAATGGACCTCAAAATAAGAAATGAGGCCGAACCTCATAGGATCAACCCGTATATACACACACACACACACATACGAGGATAATGGAGGAAAGGTGCCTGTAGAGCGTTTTTCGTCACCCTATTGAGATAAGAATGCGCTCTTGTCAGGCATGTACAGATTCCCTCTGCCTGGGGCAGACTGAGTTTATTGATTGTGGGGATCCAAATCTCCGGCGGCCTTGGACATTGTGGGTGCTTCTGAAAAATAAATGCGATTGAGTGTGTTTATTTCATTTTTTTGTTAGAGCAAAACTGTGACAAAAAGATTTATTCAAAAAGAAGAAATTTTCTTTACTTATTATTTTATTTACATATATATTTTTTTAATTTTTTAATTTTTTAATTTGAAGATGATGAGCGACAGCTGGGCGCGTGCCCGCTGAGCGACAGCTTCTAACAGATTTGGATTTGGAGTTAACTCCCAAAAGATTTATTTTGGAGTTAAACTCCTAAAGAATTTGGATCTTGGATGATGAAAATAGATCATTTTTCTTCTTCTTCAAGCCTTAGACGTTCCCAAAAATTATTGAGATGATCTTTCCTTCCTCCTTTTCTCTTTCGGGGTCTTGCAGAAAGAAGAGTATGAGATTTAATCTCTTTTTTTCTTGGATTAGAGGGTAGATTCTCTCTTTATTAGATGAGTTTTATGATCAAATCCACCCGGTTTTGAAGACGAGATTAAATCTCGAAAAAAGAAGAACCTTGAAGAGAGAGGAGGCACGAAACCTTAGAATAGAAATAGGAATGAAGGAGGTTATTCATTTCTTCATAATGTTTGTCTTATATAGGTTGCATATTTTACACAGCCTTTTGGGCTTTACAAAATGGCACATTTGTCTATCCCATGCTTATGTGCTCATTTATTTTTGCACATAAACATGAGTTTTTACATATTTTGGCTTCTTGTCTATTTTTATTACATTTATTCATAAAAAATTATATTACATCTATTTACTGCTTAATCTTTTTTTCTTGGTATGAGGGGTCGGCCTTTTCATACTTGGGCTCGACTCTGGCATAGCCTAAGCTTGGGCCCACTTGTTCGCGGTTTGACTTTGACTTTGACTTTGGTCAATGGTGTGTAATTTTTGACCCCAAAAAAGTGCCCCCATCAATGAATGCACACTACATATATATGTGGTGTGCATGAAATTGATGGATCTTCTTTCGTGGAGAGCTTGATTTGATTATCCTTTAGCGACGTAGAGGTTGGTATCCTGAGGTGGATCTTGATTCCAAGGTGGAGCATCGTTCGGGTGGAGCATCATTCCGGTCTGGATTTTGAGACGAAGCATATTTCCGGCGCAGAGGTAGATTCCGGGGCGAAGCATGATTCCAACACAGGGGCATACGGTTGGTTGATTTGTTTCGATTTGACTTGACTCGATTTGGGAGGTTCTTGTTCGTTCCGTGAGACTTTTGAGTTTAGAAGCACTGTCGGGTGGGACTTTGATTTGATTTCTTTGATTCTTGTCATGTTTGGCGAGACTCTTGAATATGATTGCACTGCCAAGTGGGACTTGGAATTTGGATTTTGGATTTTGGTTTGGTATCGGCACCGCTAATACTGGAGCATAGTACCAGAAACGACTCATCATTTGCCGTTGGGAAATTTGGGAATTTGAATTTTTGGTTGACATCATTATCGCTAACACTGAAATATGGTTTCAGGAGTGAATCATTATCTGTCATTAGGGATTTGGATTTTGATTGGTGTCATGCCCTGCTTTCCAGAATGTGCAGACTACGGCACGTGACAGAGCCAACCATACCACCTGTGGTTAGGAAACATCCCTCCACAGTCACTTACGGCTGTCTGTAGGATATCAAGAACAGAAAATCTATAAAAAGTAACTAGCACACGTCCATTTGCCACAGTAAAAAGAGTCAATAAAAATGCATAAGCGGAAACGAATCGACTCCAATAAACAACCGAATCATGTGCTAATATAGGCTCACATCAAGGAAATAAAACTGCGGAAAATAAACTAAACTAAACATCTCTAAATAACACATGTTCAATTCTGCCCGGCTTGATAGCTAAAGTACTCCTGTTCAGCCTGCGATAAAGATAGAGGAATTGGGTCATGCAAAACCCAGACGTCAGTGCGTCATAATATCAAAGTAGCAGTAATAACCAGGATGTAACGATATAGGTAAACATGAATATAAATAAATAATATAGATACAACAGTGAGGTATGTGTATGTAAGTGATGTGTAACCTAAAACTGTGCTTCTAGGTTATCTATTCTAAAAGTCTTTGAAATCAATTAATGTAATGCTCATCGTAACCCAACAGTCTATGCCCCGTTCATTCCCCACGGGATCACGGTAACAGGATTATTCCGTAACGCTCGGAAAAACGGCAAACATGATTATTCTGTAACGCCCGGAAAAACGACAAACATATAATAATAGCTTTTTGAGTTACGTTTTGGTTACATTCTTGATTTCTCCTTTACCCCCAGGTTTGTGTTCAAGTCAGGTATTGCCAATATAGATCTAATGTTAACACAGGATCAAGCAGGTACATGTTTTCGTCTATGCAGACAACAAGTAACGTCCGTCAGGACAACAAGTCAGGATTGCTGGCATTAGTAATTAGATCCAAGTAATGAGTCAAGTAGTGGGTCGTGAACATGTCATGTGATGCATATGTATCAAATAGATACCCAAATGTGAAACAGTAACTAATATCTGACACGGTAAGCACGACGGATTTCAGGATGCATGTGTCTATCTGTAATAACCTGTATATGTATCCATGCCTGTGTATGATACAACTAGATAGCATGTTGCACTAATATAGAAGTAATATAATATAATGATGTTCTGGCATGCAACTAGATATGCAATTGTTAGTACGGATACGAAGAGATACTATAAAACTGTAAATCGGTAATATTTGCTGAATATTAAAACACATGCACTATTATTTATTAAATAGATATTGATATAATAACATTAACATGGATAACATATTCAATCCGATTAATAACTATAAAAGTGGTATTGATTAACCATGCACAAGAAAGTTTCGTTCAGAAATTCAGCGTTATCCTGATTTGTAAAATAGCTTAAAAATAACAAACGTTCTCCAAAAGGCACGTGTCATATACCAAAACAAAGCTAATTCAATAAGATTTTCATTTTTATAAATTAAAGTATCTCAGGTTGTTCCTACGAAAAGTTATGAACGTTCAAAGTTGAAAGTTTGCTGCTGGAATTTTCCTGGACAACAGTTCAGAGGTACTTTCATTTACAGTTTACGTTATTTAAACAGTTCTGAGTTAGCTTTGTAACGAACTAAAGAACGTGTGCTCATGATTTTTCTATGATTTATAATGACTTTTATAAGGTAAGGTGTACAACATTGCGACGACGTTTCATGTATAAACTATACTATTTTCAAACTATATTTTGTATAACGTTATAAAATGTAGATTATAAACTAATTAATGATAATAATAAGAAATATTACGACGATATATATATTTATAGATATAATTATAGCATGTCTTAAGTTGTAAACTTGCATACATTGTATATTATAATACTGATTAACGTTAAATAACTACGGTGTATAAATTATATAGATATAGCTGTATGATGATGATAATAATAATAATACGACAACATATAAGTAAATTACATAAAACATAGCATGTAGCAAGTTGTAAACTTGCCTTGAAACAAACGCGATGAACGGAAGTAACATGACGCTATACAAATCAACACCAAGTTTTGATGGCTCGGTTAAGGTTCTAGGATGCGGGCTGGAGTTGCGTCGGCGAGAATGGGTGTGGGTTTGAAAAACGAAGGAGAATATATAAATTGATGAGGGAGAGAGGTGTTATGTGGAGAGAGGTGTTTTGTGTTTAATATAAATATATATAGTATAGTTTAAATTATGTTATAAATATATATTAGTTTTAATGTATATAGATAATATCAAACTACAACCAATCTCCACCAAAATCTCATTAAAAATATATTTTGGAAAATAATTCACATATGTAAACTTCTCAACCATAATGCAAGACTATATATTAAATAACTCATACCCCTAATTTAAGATTTAAAAGGATTTTAAAAATATATCTAGATTTAGTAAATATTTGATATTAGATATCTTAATATTTAAACGTAAAAGATAAAAACAAAATAAGATATAGGATGGCAACCATATGATGACAGTTAACAAAGTATAACTTATTCTTAACTTGTAGCTATTAAAAGATATATGATGATCTAGATATATGATATATAAAGATCTAAAAATATAATATAGGTATTATACTATATTCACATAGATACACTTTACTGGTAAATCTCAGATACAATCTTACAACATATTGGGTTCTAAACTTACGGGTCGGGTTGGATAACGACTACTGGTATTCGAATCATTCACGACCCAATAGATAAAATAGAAGAAATATAAAGTATGTTAAAATACTAATTAATGTCTTATAACCGTACCAGGTGTTACAATTGCCGTCATCATCGCTACTCTAGAATATGGTACCAGGAGCAACTCATCATTCATCTTGGGAGAACTGGGAATTTAGGTTTTAGGTCGGCATCAACACCGCTACCACTGAATTGTAGTGTCAGGAGTGACTCATCATTTGTTGTTACCAATTGGGGGCGATGGCTTAGAAGACATGTTTAGGTTCCCGTCACCTAAGCCTTTTTAATTTTATGAGCCGTAAGGGTCTCATAAGAGTATTTTCTCTACATAAATCGAGAGGATCTCGTAGGTGTACTTTCTTTTTAGGAGTTGTGAGGACCCCCAAGTGTGCTTTTACCTTGTGAGTCGTAAGGATCCCATGAAGGTGCGTTTTCTTACGAGTCGAGATGATCTCGTAAGCGTTGTTCTTCTCATATATCGTGAGGACACATGCGTGAGTCTTCTCCTCGTTGGTAGCTTGGTTTGCCAATAGAAGAAGTTTTGGCCGTCATTTTATTGCAAGTAGCTCAAGGATCGCGGTGAGACTTAGGGGTGATTTAGTTTGTTTATGCTTGTGGATTGTATACGGCATGTGCGAAGCGTCGAGCCCATATGGCAGTATAGCCGAACTTGGTGAGAATGGGGATTGTTTGTGCCCGTGGATTGTATACGGTAGTCAATTTGGGGACTGGTCGTAGGGCGCGGATTTAGAGATCTGCGGCTTGGAGTATTCATGTGTAGTATTTCTTGAGATATCGGTTATTGATGGGTGGCATGGGCCTCTCCCTCGGCACTTATCAGTTGATAAGATCCCCCATTAAACACTTTCTCGATGATGTACGACCTTCCCAATTTGGCTTAAATTTTTTCTTGGCATGTCGATTGGGGATGATCGGTCTTCTGAGGATCAATATCAGTTCGCCTTTGTTAAAAGCGCCGAGACGGGTTGTCTTGTCATAGGCCCTTGACATTTGGGCTCGGTTCAACTCCATATTTTGTTGCACTACGATCTTTTCTTCGAGGGCGTCGAGCTCTTTGAGCCGAACGAGAGTATTTTCCTCTTCTGTCAGACTGTGCTGGACGGTCGTTCTTAAACTTGGAATTTCGAATTTGAGGGGGAGAATCGCCTCCATCCCGAAGAGCAGTGAGTATAGGGTAGATTGGGTTGGAGTGCGGTGCATGGTACGATACGCCCACAACGCCTTATGGAGTTTAAGATTCCAGTCTCTTTTGTTGGCTGAAAGATTTTTCCTTAAGAGTTTTACATAGAGTTTTGTTGAAGGTTTTGGCCCATTGGCTTTTGGATTATAGATGGAGGAATATCTTCAGTCTATCTCGTGCTGAGTAACGAACCTTGAGATTTTGAAGCTTTTGAAAGAAGGTCCGTTGTCAGCAATGATCCGTCTTAGTGTGCTGAAACGGTATAATACGTTATGTTGGAAGAATGTCAATCTTGACTTTTTAGCAGGACAACTTCAACCCATCTGGAGAAGTAGTTAGTTGCGGCCAACATAAACTGGTGGCCTTTGGATGACGGAGGATTAATTGGGCCAATTATGTCGGTGCCCCAAATTTCGAATGCCATAACGCTACGGTAGGATGCAGCGGATTATGATGCTTGTGTATGAAGTTGCCGTGTATTTGATAAAAGTGACATTTCTTCTCGTTTTCTTCATAATCCTTTATCATGGTAGGCCAGTAATATTCAAGCCGCTTGATTTGGAGGCGCATTTTGAGGCCAGATTGGTGTGTTTCGCAGATGCCTGAGTGGACCTCTTTCATGAATTTTTGGGTTTCGGCCGAGGATAGACACTTGAGCCAGAGAGCTGATCATACGATCTTTGGTAAAGCGTGTCATTTACAAACAAATATCGGAGAGCTCTCTTCTTCAGTTGAACTCTCGCAGATTTTTCTTCTGGCAGCTTATCATATCGGAGATACTCTATGAAGGGTTATTTCCAAACGGTTCGTCTTGGATGACCAGGGCCTCTTCAGCAGGACCGTTCTGTTGTTTTACGACTTCTCGTAAAGAGACCGTAGGTAGAATTTGCCTGTTTCTTATCGTGATCATAATTTCATCCTTATTTGTATAGGCCAACCCTTTGGCTAGGCGAGCGAGTACGTCAGTATTTCTGTTCAACGCCTTTGGGATTTTCATCAGTTCAATATAGATAAACTGATTCATGAGTTCCACGATCCGGTTTCTGTATCGAGCCAACTTTGGCTTGTATATTTGGTAGCTGCCGCATATTTGGTTGACTACCAGCTGAGAATCTCCGTAAACACGTAGTCGAGTGATCTTCATTTCTATGGCGAGCTAAAGACAAGATAATAGCCATTCATACTCAACCTTGTTATTTGTACGAGGCTCGGTAAGAGCGAAAGATCGTCGTAGGGTGCCCCTGATGGCGTGATAAACACCAATCCTACCCCAGCTTTTATTTGTGGGATGCTTGATTTGCTGGAGGATCTCATTGATGAGGCTCTGTCGAAGTAGAGCTTCCAACATGGCTTGTCATCTTCGAGGTGCAACGCTTCATCTGGCAACTCGTAATTTAGTGGTGTCCCTTCAGGTATAGGATGAGAAGCGAGGAAGTCGGTTAGGGCTTGCCCTTTTACTGCTTTTTGCGGAATATAGACTATGTCAAATTCAAGTAGCATGACAGCCTATTTGGCCATTCTACCGGTTAGGTTTGTCTTGGTCATTAAATATTTCAACGGGTCGATCTTAGAGATCAACATAACCCTGTGGACAAGCAGGTAGCGCCTCCTCTTCTTCATGGCGAATATCATGGCCATACACTGCTTTTCAACCGGGGAGTAATTATGTTCTGCCCCTACTAAAGTTCGGCTGAGATAGCAGAGAGCATTTTATTTTCCTTCCTCGTTATTTTAGATGAGGAGCGTGTCGAGTGACCCGAGTGCAGCAGTGTAGGGGATCAGTGGTTTATTTGGAAGGGGAGCAGCGAGCACTGGAGGGTGCAACTGATACTGCTTAACGCTTTCAAACGCATCTTGACATTCGGCGTCATAGATAAAAAGAGCATCTTTCTTCATAAGCGTTAAAAAAGGTGACATGTTTGGGATGAACCTTCGTAAGTAAGTGAGCTTGCCTTAGAAGGATCTCAGCTGCGTCAGATTCTTTGGACGAGACATCTCCATGATTGCTTTTATCTTTGACGGGTCGATTTCGATCTCTTGATGAAGCACAGGAATTTTCCTGACGTCACGCCGAAAGCGCATTTCAGAGGATTCATTTTTAGATTGTACTCTCTCAATCTGGTAAAGACAGTTCGGAGATCTTAGATGTGATTAGCTTCGGCCTTATCAACATAGCATTCGACAACTTTATGAATTAAGTCATCGAAGATCTTTGTCATCGCTCTTTGGTAAGTGCGCCCGTATTCTTTAGTCCGAACGACATCACCTTGTAGCAGTATATGCCGATCGGAGTTCGAAACGCCGTATGTTTTTCATCCTCGGGTGACGTCTTGATTTGGTTGTACCCGGACGAACCATCCATGAAAGTGAACAACTCGTAGCTTGAGATATCGTCGACCATCATTTTCATGATCGGAAGCGAGAGATCATCTTTAGGGCATGCCTTGTTAAGGTCCCTGAAATCGACGCAAACTCGGAGCTGCCTATTTTTCTTTTTTATGGGGATAATGCATGTGATCCGGTCCACATATTTCTTTTCTCTGATGAAGCCGGCGTCGATGAGTTTCTTAGTTTCTTCGATCTTTTCTTCCAGCTCTCTTCTCATTTTTCGAGGAGCCTGCTTGACCGGCTTGGCATCAGGAGATACAGCTAGCTTATCCACAGCCACTTCAGGAGAGAGGCCGAGTATTTCTTTGTATGTCCATGCGAAGCAATTGACGAATTCATGCAGCAGGGTGATTATTTGCTTTTTCACTTCTGGCAAGAGTGAGCTGACGTAGGTTGGCCGTGGGTTATCGGGCGTTCCCAAGTCGACTTTAGACAGCTCGTCGAAAGTTGCTTGCCCTCCATCCTTGAGCTTTTGAGGGGCTTCTTCCGGCTCAGTTAGCTCATCGTCATCTTCTGGCTTTCCATTGGTTTCCCCGATGTGGATCATGTAGCAAGACTTTACATCAGGTTGGATGAAACTATGCCCTGTCTGTCTGGGATTCGCCCATCGATGAGCGGTCGGGCTTGAGGTGGATACCATCGCCCTTCGTAGAATTTTGCTTCGGGATCCGTTTGATATAACGGGCATCCACATTTCTTAAAATACTCCCACATTTCGACAGTGTAGTATTTGGGGCTTAAGATAGCTCGTACGCCTCTTTCATAAGGAATGCACATTAAAGACAAGCCATTTGGGTCTATCACAGGATCTGACCCCATAAAACAAAATGCCTCTTTGCCCGCTCTTTCTTTAGGGAACATAGAAGGTTTTCAATTCATCCGCAGTGGAGACTGATGGCGCATCAAGGTCTTTGTATAATTGCTCTGGGACTTTTGTGATGACCAAAGATCCTTCTGTGATTTCAAGGGTTACCCTCAGCCTTACTTTTTGCATAAGGGCCTTGTCTGCACATCTATTGCAGGATGGATCCTCTTCATCTAATTTGTTAGTATCGCTGCCAAAGTGCAGGCGTATTTTGCTGGAGAATGGGCCTTTAGTGTTAGACTCGTCGTTGTCGCTGCCAAAATACGGGCGAACCTTACGGAGGGATGGACTTTCAGCGTCGGATTCATCAGTATCGCTGTCGAAGTGCGTGCGAATCTTACGGAAGGAAGGGCTTCCAGCGTCAGATCCGTCAGTGTCACTGCCGAAGCGCGAGCGCATTCGAGGATTCTTAGCTTTGAATATGATAGCCTGCTCAGATTTGCTTTCGAACTTTAGGGCAACTTCATCCTCATCTGGTTGTGGATTAGCATTTTAGAGGTTCGTGAAGTACCGAGAATCCTTATACCGGACTTCATGTACGCCGGAAGGCTGTATGTCTTCGTTAATGCGCTTTTCTTTACCATCTTTGGTATACTTCATGCATTGATGGAGCGTTGACGGACCAATGCTGTAGTCATGTAGCCATGGCCATCCCAAAAGAATCTTATACGATGTATCGGCATCGAGGACATTTATCTTTGCTTCTGTCTGCATGTCACGCCCCGCTTCCTAAAATACGGAATACCAGGGGTGACAAGGCCAGCCATGCTCCTATGGTTAAGGAAACATCCTGCCGTAGTCACACTTCGGATTCTAGCTTTACGTGGTAATCAGTAGTCAATACACATGTAATGAGAAATGCAGTCACGAATCTATCAAAAGGGATATAAGAGATACCAGACAGGGATCAAGAGAAAGACAGCGCTGACGTCGCTGATCTAGATGTCCGCAATATCCTCGAGGTACGTCGGGTGCTGATCCGAGCTAAGTCCACTTCACGCTCTGAGCATGCATACTCAGGTCGTCAGAGCGACACAATAGCAATATATATAAATGCATAAGTAAACACGTGCAATGATGATGAACATGAAGCAGTAAATATAGAATGATGACGCACATGAAATAATCGGTACAGATAAACAGTAAAGTAGATATATCAAATCAGTAAGCAATGCATGTCAATGTCACTAACCCTATCAGTCTCTAAGTCTCACTGTCCAGGTTGCTAAACCTATCGTTAGTCCATGTGTGAGAGTCAACCACGCAGGAGTATCCCCAACCCAAGGATAGGGCCCCAGGGGCAAGGGAACATGGGCCCGAATCACGCACGATAATAATCAGTAACTCCATCCATACAACACCCAAAATCACGGTATATGCCGGCAATAGGACTCCCGAGATTCCGTTGAATTCACACTAACTACCCCACACCCCGTGGTCTACATCAAACCCCGACCATAAACCCAAATACTAGTCGGTCCATAACAAGTCCACGTGAGAACTGGAGACAGGATTTCCATCAAGCATGTCTCGACTGGTACCCAAGACAAATGGACAGTGTTTGACGCCTTACCTATGACACTAATATAAATGCTCCATAACCGTCCCATTTCAGTTATAATTACACTTATATGTCCCATAGACGTCGACAATGCAATAAATTAACTGGGTTCGCTGATTGTGTACAAGTACATGTCACTTCACTTATTCATTCTCGCTTTAACACTAACGTACTTGCCACAATCAAAACACTAATATCTATCACTGGGTAATGTACACGATCACTAGGTTACGAATGTATATGACCTCTACATGATATGATGAGAATACAATAATTACGATATGAATAAAATATCAGCAACCAGTATCCTACCACTTGCATAATTTACTATAAATCATGCGTGCAGAATTAAGCAAAACAATATAAAAGGGGTAAGCAGTATGTTTAATTATCTATCCATCACAATTGGTTTCGCGTCAATCAGGTTTCAGGTTTGCTAGTTATGGCCATTTCATTTTAAGTGTTCACTGCTGGAAATCCAATTTCCGAATTGGAAGCCCGTTTTGTAACACGTTTTAATCCCAGTTGGGATCGTAATTAGGCGACGCTACAGTTGGATAATATTTAGGTTTAACAGTTAGGTTTCCAACGTATCAGACGGATCGATGATATCCACTGTATACGGGAAGATATGTTCAGTTTAATATCAATGTGTACAAAATGTCACTGTATAAAACTGCAGGACACAACGGTATCCTAAAATACGAATTAAATGTCAAACGAAGGTGAAACGACACGGGACCAGATTCAGATGTTAGCTAACTAAATTATCTACGCGATCATATGGGGCTCCGCGTATTTTCAGTTTAAGGAAAGGGTGTACAGGTGTTCCCAAGCCAGGTATTCAAAACGAACGTTGCCCCGGACTGCAGTTCAAGGCCATGAATCGCCTCAGTATTCATTGATATAAGTTATCAAAATGTCAAGGTAAACTATGGGGAGCTGTAGGTTTAACTGATGACTTCGATACGAGCCATAGAATATCGTATTTCGATCTGTATTTAATTTACTATTAATTTTACAACGTGATATGTACGCGGATTTCCAGACTTAGCGTCGGTTCTCAGGCATATTGTTTCAATATATAAACATTAACTTTTAGATTCCAACATGTAGTTATTTATCAGTACGCGATCTATATATTACGAAACCGGAGTTTTAAGTGATCGGAACATATATAAATCTGCATATCAAAAGATGATTATCGAGTTTTAATAACCATAACTATGGGGTTTTATAATGATTTATTACGTACGCATACATAAGTATACGTGAGTATAAGTAGCATGACAGCAAGTTCGGAAACTTGCCTCGCGACGGCGCAGCTACGGCGACACGGTAGAGACGGCAATGACGCGAGCACCACGTAGCACGGCAACCGCAAGGCCGCGGCAGCGAGCTTGGATGTCGGCTGGAGGCAATGGGCCCTGGCGAGGTCGGTTGAGGTAGGCGAGGGTCACGCTGGTGGTGGCCGTGGTGATGCTCAGGTGGCGATGGGTGAGAGAGAAGGAGCTGAAGGTTGCGGCTGCGGGTGGGGGTGTGAGGGTTCGGGAACGTTGGAGGTAGCTTGGAGGTTGAGGGAAGGAAAGGTGCTCGTCGGCAGTGGAGGAAGCTCCGGTGTGGTGAGAGTTCCGATGAGGTAGGAAACTCGGCGAGGGAGTATGCAGGCGAGAACGGCAACGAGCGCGGGTTGCGGGTGAAGGGGTTGCTGAGCGGGTGCTTGGGAAGAGGGTGGTGCTGAGTTGGAAGGGGAGATGAGGAGGTGGTGACGAGGGGCCACCGGCGTCGAGGTGGTTGCTCGGGCGAAGGTGGTGGCCTGGTGATGGGTTCGTCGGGAGTTGTAGTTGTGGTGGTGGCGTGGAGCCGAAGGCGAGAGGAGTAGGTCGGGGTCGGGGAGACGGCGATGACCGAAGGGATCGTCGGAGAGGAGAGAGCAGCGATGGTGTCGTGGATTCTCGTCGGGGTTCTAGGGTTTGGGTTGAAGTGGGTTGAGGCGGTTGGTGGTCGTGTTGATGGGAGGAGGTGGAGTTGAGTTTGGGGAGGAGAGAATGAAGCAGAGAGGGGGTCGTCGAGGGGCGAGCGCAGGTCGGGGAAAGCGGGTGCGGCCGTTGGGGCATGGGCGTGGGTCGTGGGGGAGTAGGCGAGAGAAGCGGGGGAGAGTCGTTGGGGTTGTTGATGGAGGCGAGAGAAGACCGCGAGGGTAGTTGATGAAGAAGGAGCGGGTCGTGGGCTCCTCGCGAGGGAAGCGGGAAAAGAAGACGAGGGGGGAGTGGGTCTCGGGGGCGAGCGCGAGTCGCAGGGGAGCGTTGCGAGGAAGGCGGGAAAAATAAGAAGGAGAAGAAGGAGAAGAAGGGAGGCTCGGGTCGGGTTCGGGCCGGGGTGTGGGTTTGGGGTTCATGGGCCGGGCCTTGGGCTGAGGTTAAAAGGAATTTAAAAAAGAGAGGGGGAAGGAATGGTGGGCTGGGCTGGGCCGGCTTAGAAAAGAAGTAGAATAAAAATAAAAAGGGTTTAAGATGGTTTAGGGTTTTGATTAGGTTTTAAAGGAGAATGAGTTTAGAAATTTTTTAGAATAAATAGATTGACGGTTAGGGTTTAGACTTAGATAATTAGAAAAAATAAAATAGAATAGATATAAGGAAAATAATATGATAAAGAAAATAGTTTTAATTGGATTCTCATTAGAACTAATTAGAAAATTAGAGTCGCAGGAAAAGTATAGGAAAAATCGTTTGGGGAAAATATTTTAAAAAGAATTTATTACTAATAATACACAAGATAGAGTACAAAATAAACCAGGTATTATACTGCAAGTCCCCAAATTTGATTGGCAGAGATATGGACCCCAGGACTTGTTGATAGTTTTGAAACCCTGGATGACGATCCTTTCCCTGGGTAGATGCCGGACATCTATCGATAAACTCTTTAGAGTCCGTAGGTTCATAAGGTTCACTGAGGATCCCGGGTCAATCAATATGCGATTGATCCTGTCTTCGTCGCTGTACCCCATTACGTAAAGTGGTCTATTATGCTCAATCGTCCCCAGTAGCAGGTCTTCATCTTTGAATGCGACTGGCGCTTTATGCAAAGTGTGCTGGGCTTCTTTAATATTGATTTCTGCGAAGCAGGTTTGGTATCGCTCAGGGTTTTGTAACGCATAAATAAGGATACCCCTAAGCTCTTTAAATAGAACAAGAGCATCGTAGACGCTTAGGAAAGATGGAAGCTTCCGGAGATGAGCCAAGACGTAGTCTACTACGGAAGAGCTTAAGTCTTTATGAGCTAGCTCTCCATCGTCCCCTTCAGTTGCTGCTTGCTTTTCTTTTTTCCTTTGAGGGATTGCCTTGTTGTGGTGCCAGCACTTTGCCGCTTCGGAGTTGGATTTAGTTAACGTTTGTGGCAAGTTCATCGTCTTCATCGGGAAAACAGAGATCTCCATCGAAATCGCTGCCAAGATGGATGGCATAGCAAGTTACCACATGGACCTCATTATCAGCATCCTTTTCTTGCTCCTCCAGGATTTCTGCTGCTTCGCTGGAAGAACTCCTTCAGTTTAATTAGGGCTCTTTCCTTTCACACATAATCTTCGAGAGAATCGATGTGTCTTTGGATGGTCGATTTCCTCGCAGACTCTTCTTTGCGTCGAGCCGTACTTTTCTTTTTCTTCGTTTTAGGATTCTTGGGCTTTGAGCTCTATCGAGCCGAATTTATAGCTGGAACAATGGGCTTTTTCTGCGTTTCCCATTCGACTTGAGTTCTTTTTGAAGCAACTTTAGCATTTTCTCCGTCTTCTTGGATATGTATACATCCTACGGAGTCTGCGGATGATTAACATCTTTTGTACGTAATTGACGGTTGCAGCTTGATTGTTTGCCAAAACGCCCTTGGACTGCTCGATTTCATCGGTCTTGTATTGCTTTTCGACCCAATCCTTGAAGACAAAGCAATCTTCAATGAAATGATTCACCACTTTATGATATGGGCAATATTTAGGGTCATTAGTCATGTTCGCTTCTTGCAGTCTTTTCGATTCTGGTAATTGCAGACCGTTTCTTAAGGCATCCTTGAATATTTTATTGACTTTATCCCTTCGGAAGGAATAAACCCTATTCAGCTTCTCTTCCAGGGGCGATTCTTCTCCCCCTCCCAGTAATGGCATCCGAGGCTGGTTGGTCTTCGCTCTATCCACTTTTCGCCTGTCTTCACCGTTAGATGCATTGAACGTGTGAGTGTTGGAATTCCCACTTTTACAGTTATCGTCCTTCCGGTTCTTCCAGGATTTGTTATTAGTTTGGATGTCTGGGGGGAACTCTTGCTTTGAGCGTTCCAACATTTGAACCTTCCTTCTCAGCTCCTGGAAAGTTTTGAGGCCTGCTGTGCATAGAAAATGATTCATCCAACCGCGACTTTCGCTGAGGAGACTGACCGATTGGTCCTGCTCTAATGTGGTTCACACTTGACGGTAAGATTACACCATCGGACTATAAAGTCAGAGCTGCTTTCGTTGCGTTCCGGCTTGATCCTCATAAGGTCAGCAATTGTGATTTTATCATTGACACTCATGAAGTTTTTCCTAAACAGAGATACCATTTGGGCAAAAGTAGTAACGGAGCCGTCTGGTATGTTTGCATACCAGTCGAAGGCAACATAAGTCGAGCTATTAACAAATTGGCGGAGGAGAAATGCATCATTGCCCCCGGTATTTGCGCACGATGATTTGAAGTGGACAATGTGCTGGCTTGCATTTCCCGTTCCATCGAATCTTTCGAATTTAGGGACAATATAGCCGCAGGGAAACTCCATGAGATTATATCGTGCAGGGTACGGTTTCCCACTACCGACGACGTTTTTCTGGGCTTCGGCTTCGGCCACCGGTGTTTTGACTTTATTTTTTACCGAGTCCGTTATCTTATCTTGCATCAACGGGCCACTGTCGTCGAGAGTCAGAACATCTCTCGAGGCCGATCGTGGGCGACTTCCTTGTGGCTCGCCTTCCTTTGGACTCAGGGGAACATGCGTTGGCTGCTTTGGGGCATTGCTTCCCAAGTCATGGGTGGAGTCCTGCACTTGATTAGGTTGCCTTTGAGCGACTTTGGCTGTGAGCTGCAACACGATATTTGTTAAATCATTGATCTTGAAGTAGAACTTGGCCATCTCCTTATTTTTGCTTTTGAGCTGCTTCTGAAGTTCTTGGAGCAGCTGTTGTTCTGCAGTTTTAGGGATGAAATTCGGCTCTTTCTCGCTCTCTCAGCTTGATTCCCCCTGAATTGAGAGATCTTTCTGCTTATCAGCCTCGCTAAAAGGGTTTTCATTGTTTTCCGGAGGAGGCTAGGCTTGAGAAGTGGCAGCCACATTCAAACCATATTGGGCTTGAGACGTGATGGCCTCATTCTTGTTCTTGTTGCGGAGGTTATCACTGGGGCGAGCGCCGGCCACATAAACTGTACCGTGCATCCGACCAAGACTTTACGATTGGCAGCAGCATTTGCCGAGCCTTTGATTTGTTGTTTCAACCCATTCTTCGTAGGGAAAGACAGGCGGCTGAAGACGAATAATTTAGCTGGAGCCTCAGGCAAAACTGGTACCCTTTGCTCGAATTTCCTCTTTGTCTTTCGGGCGGCTACAAACGCTTGATAGACTTTCGAAGAGATAGTGTCATGCTTTCTATGCCGAGGCTTAGACACATCCCTTCGCAGCACAGTCCGGATTGCGGTCTTCTCGATTTTGGCAGTCATGGAATTCTTCTGAACCCACTTCAAAGGTTCGAATGAATTGTTGACTTTCACGGCCGGCTCGGCCGTCGTCGCGAGGTAACCATCTTTCTGGAACTTCACGAAGTTTAGTGGCACAGGAACCCTAGCCCTCTTGTTAGCTATGTATCTGAGCCTTTTCAGCCTTAGTGATGGAGGTGGAAACCTCCCTCAGATGTTGTCTAGCGTCGATCTTGCTGCAAGCGGTCTTGAACGGTTGCGTTTGAGGGTGAAAATTGGACGTGTGGATCTCATTAGGTTGTTAGGTGCCGCTGACATCGGGCTACCTGCAAAGAAAGTCCCGGGATGGGAACCACCGTAGGACTCTCCGACGATCAAGTATCGAGGTATAGGGGCAACGTAGCGGCGTATTGGAGTTCGTTTTACCTACATGAATCGTTTCGAAGAGGGGGTTTATATAGCGGTTGCGTGGGGACCATCCGGCGTGAGATTCCCGCCGTCCGTTATGCCCTTACGGCACGTTCGCGTTGATGGCGGGATATGCCCATTAATAACGAGATACGCTCGTTAACGGAGAAACGTGCCAGTGTGGGATGCGGGACATGGAGCGGCGGGAATCTCGTTCTGGCGAGATACGTTGAGCCGTTACGGGAGGACATGGGCTCTGTGCTCCTGGTTGGATAGGGAGGCCGAGGAGTCTCAGCTCGGTAGATAGCTCGGAGTCGAGCGAGGAGGCCGAAGAGTCTCAGCTCGGTAGATAGCTCAGAGTCGAGCGAGGAGATCGAGGATGCCCGGCTGCCTAAGTGCATATGGGGGTACTCAGGGGAGGCTTTTCCGAAAGGTCGGGGTCCCGAGGAAGACTCATAATGTGTCACTGATTCCCCGTCATAGCCCCGAGGGGTCCATAAGGTATGCGCTGACGACACGCCATCTCCCACGTGTCGCAATCTGGGGTATTCCCGTTCATCAGCCTCATCATCAGCCCCTACTTTCGCCCTGATCTATTTATGGTTCAGGGTCGAGAGTGGTAAGCCCAGCTTTTAATGATTCAGCCGAAGATTTCCCTGTGATGGGCTGCCGGACAACGGCGCGACGTTTGGCGGCAGCCCCTCTTGGGTCGCTGGGTCTACGTGGCGGCTTACGAAGCTCCTCAGTTCCCGCGTGTATCTTTGGTGATGTCAGCTGATCAATGAAATGATTGCGCTTTTAAAGAGGGGACGCCATTTTGTTTACCTGCCGGTTGGATTACATGCCACGTGTCCGCCGTTAGGTAGCGGGGTCATGAGAAGTTGTCACCGAATCCTGCCGTGAGGGGATGTGTCCTATGGCCGGTTGCCACGTGGAGCCCCGATGTCTGCTAGGCGCGACGCTTTGTTTTGGCGGGGACCAATTTGGGCCGTTGGATGCCTTCTCGTGGAGTGTATAAATAGGAGGGGCTCTTCTATGGCTGACACTTTGCCCTAGTCGACTCTCATCGCCTGAAGATTGCCCGCCGTCCCTCTGCTTAGGTCGGAACTTTAGCTAAAATTTTTCTCGGCAAGTCCTTTCTTGACTTAGGTTATGTAGGGATTCTTTAGCACCACACTAGGTTAAGGGTTGCGTCACACATGCTATAACAAAAATTTAGACGGTGCTAAACAATTCCAAACATGAATCGAACTGGAAAAATAGAGTAACAACATGCTAGTATCATATACTATAAGTGTCTAACACTAAGTGGGGAGAAATACAACCTTTGTACATCTCCTCCTAGACTCCTTGGATCGGTTGGCTTGTATCCTTCCGCATCCACGATGATCCACCACGAAGTCCCTTTGCACCAAGCTCCAAACTTCACTTGATCAATGATGAAGATGAAGCAAACACTCCACACTAGTGGGCTAGACTAAAGTAGAATGGTGATGTGGGTTTGGGTCTCAATTAAAAACCTGTTCTCTTTAATTCTTTCTCCTTCTTTTAAAACCCTAGAGAGCTTTGAGGAGAGAGAGGAAGAAGGAGATGGCTCAAACTAAACTCTAGAGAATAATATGAGAACTAAACTCTAGAGAATAATATGAGAATTATGAATGACTCCAACTAAACTCAAGAGAATAAGTGAGAGTCATCCATGCTCAACTATGGTTACAAAATATCTAGATATTTTGTAACCTGAGTTTAAGCAAAACCATGGGTAATTAAACCATGGGATTAATCCCATTTTTGCTTTTCTCAAATAAACAAAATATACATAATATGTAATCATGTAAGTCTTGCATTGCGACCACCAATGTATCATCAACCATGATACATGTATGCTTGCATGTGTGCATCCATATCAACATTTACATACACTCATGCATGCATCATAAAGAAATATGTTTTAATAAATGAGCTAATGGATTTAATATTAAATCAACACTTGATTTAATAACCCGGTCATATCACATACGACCTGTCCAATAGTAAATGCCCGATTAAAATACGGTATCCAATACACGTATTTAATCGAGCTCCTGCGCATATCTCATATGCACCCCACATCTTTTTGCCTGAGCTACGAGACCCCTTTGTGGGACTCTAAGACTCGTCAATACGATAGCAGTTGGCAGTGATCACATCATATGCCCACAAATCGTCAGTGGCACAAGCTGTACGCAACGGCTTCCAGGTATTGAGCGATCAGAAGAAACACAAGCAAACCTGCTAAAACTTCCGTCGAGCCAACTTGTAACACTTACCATACAGTACGGTCTCTTCATCAGATATGCTGCATATGTGAGTCTAGGGATGATACCGTCGACCCTAATAACCCAATAAGTTATGCCGGTATATGGCTCATAACAGATCGAGAAACTACTGATAACACTTATCAGTAAATCTCAGCAGTCCTGGTCAGAGACTTCCTGTTATAACCAATCGTACATGGTGCAACATCAACCCCCAATATCGGGAGAGACGCAATTCCTCCTATCGCTCATTGTCTCCAAGTGCTTCGGGATTGTACCCAAAATCCACCTGTTTGCACGACTCAGTAGAGCCGTGGTAGGGTGGAGATCAAAGTACAGTGGGAGGCACACAAGACTCTATGACGATCTCGGGTCTACAGACTAACCTGTACCAGTGTCGCCTGAGAACTGCTATCTGACGATAGATATAATACCATATAGGAGTTCTCGGCGAGTTCATTCAGTGTACCCAGTCTCACTGAGCACCCGTATACGGTCTTTGGTGTCACCACACTAATGGATATGGGATCATCCATCGTCCATCACATGGGACAAGCAACGTATACGCTAGTCTACTCTGGTGATATCGATGCCCCGTCTCGATACACCCACGACTAGGAATATTTCAAGGATATGCTCATAAACTACACATGTCCCACTAGTATGATCCGCATCACAATCTCAGTAGTCCTGCATATCCTAAGGGCTATATCAACATGTACCAAATGAATGAAAGCATGATCAAATGAACATGTCAAGATAAAAGTGCAACCAGATAGCATACTATCATGTCGAGCAAGAATGTCCCCTGAATGTATATATTTATATACACATACCGATACATACACTATCATATAATGGCCTCTAGGGCATACATATATCCAACAATCTCCCACTTGCACTAAAGCTGTCGGGACCCGGTTCTGCTCATGCCAGGGAAGTCTTGGGATGGGTGACCTCCTGGGAAGTGGCCCCTGGTCGGGTCCAGTTCACTCTAAAGGGAAAAACCGTGCGGTTTCAGCCAGAGTGGACAATACTCTCTGTATTGGGGATGGGGCGTGACAAAAGCCAATTATTGGCGTATCTCATGCCCAACATCTTAAAAAAGTCGCTCATGCTGCGGCAGAGGGAGGGCCTTGGTGAGTGGATCCGCGGTGTTATCTTTTGTATCTACTCTCCGAATCTCGATCTCGCAGCGATCAACTATCTCCCGGATCAGATGATATCGTCTGAGGATGTGTCTGGATCGCTGATGGGACCTTGGCTCTTTGGCTAACGCCATAGCCCCATTATTATCACAATACAATGGTATTAGATCAATAATGGTCGGAACTACTCCTAGCTCCGAGATGAACTTCCTCATCCAGACGGCTTCCTTAGCTGTATCATTTGCAGCAATATACTCAGCTTCCATGGTGGAGTCTGCAATGGTATCCTGTTTGGAACTCTTCCAACACACCGTCCTTCCATTGAGGGTAAAGACAAACCCTGAGATAGATTTGTTGTCATCCTTATCACCATGGAAGCTCGAATCGGTAAAGGCCTCCATTTGGAGATCTCCGTTACCATACACCAAGAACATTTCTTTAGTCCTTCGCAAGTATTTAAGAATGTTCTTCACAACAGTCCAGTGATTCTCTCCTGGGTTGGATTGATACCTGCTTACTACACCTAGTACATAACCTACATCAGGACGTGTACATAACATCGCATACATTATAAATCCTACAGCAGAAGCGTAGGGTATAATGCTCATGCAAGCTCTCTCTTCATCAGTCTTTGAGCAAAAGTCCTTAGAGAGAGTGACTCCGTGACTAGCGGGTAAGGAACCCCGCTTGGAGTCTTCCATACTAAACCTCTTTAGGATGGTGTTAATGTACCTGGTTTGGGACAATCCCAATAACCGTTTAGATCTATCCCTATAGATCTTCATGCTCAATATGTACGAGGCATCACCCAGGTCTTTCATGGAGAAGTTTTGTGATAAGAACAGTTTGACCGATTGTAGCATAGGAACGTCGTTTCCTATCAGAAGAATGTCATCCACGTACAATACGAGGAATGTGACAGTACTTCCTACAATCTTCTTATAAACATAAGGTTCATCTGGATTTTTTACGAAATCAAACTTTTTGATAACATCATCAAAACAGATATTCCAACTCCGTGATGCCTGCTTTAGTCCATAAATGGATTTAAGCAACCTACATGCTTTCCTGCTGCTCCTACTATCGATGAAGCCCTCTACCTGATCCATATAAACGCATTCTTTTAAATCACCATTTAGAAAAGCAGTTTTAACGTTCATCTGCCAGATTTCATAGTCGTAGTGAGCAGCAATAGTAAGTAGGATTCGAATGGATTTAAGCATGGCTACAGGAGAAAAGGTTTCGTCATAGTCCAGTCCTGGTCTTTGTCAAAATCCTTTCGCCACAAGCCTTGCCTTATAGGTCTTCACCTGTCCATCTACACCGATCTTTCTTTTAAAGATCCATTTGCACCCCACGGGTTTTACCCCAGAGGGCACATCATCCAAAGTCCATACTTTGTTGGTGTACATAGAATCCATTTCGGATCTCATGGCATCCAGCCTCTTCACCGAGTCACCACTCGTGATAGCTTGCTGAAAACTAGTAGGGTCATCATCATCCATGATGCAATCTTCTCCATTACCATCAACGAGAAAACCGTAGTATCTCTCCGGTGGGCGAGAAGTCTTACCAGATCTCCGGAGTGGCCGAGGTTCACTAGGTTCTGTTGCAACATCAGGTTCAACCAAGTCGTCATTTATAACTTGTATCTCTAGAACCTCTTCTAGATTTACCACATTGCCATCAGGATCATTTGGAAAAATCTCATTTTCTAAAAATGTGGCATTCCGAGAAACAAACACCCTTTATTCCTCTTTGTTGTAGAAAAGACATCCATATGAATCTTTTGGATATCCCACAAATACACACTTGACTGATCGTGTTTCGAGTTTGTCCGGATTCTGCTTTTTGACTAAAGCCGGATAACCCCAAATCTTAACTCGTTTAAGAGATAATCTCTTCCCATCCCATATCTTATATGGAGTGGTAGACACGGTCTTGGTCGGAACCCTGTTCAACAGAAAAGCTGCAGTCTCCAATGCATGCCCTCAAAAGTAGAGGGGCAACTCAGCATCACTCATCATGGATCGTATCATATCTAATAGGGTTCGATTCCGCAACTCTGACACACCGTTGTGCTGTGGTGTGTAAGGGGGAGTGAGCTGAGAGAGAATCCCATTCTCTTTTAGGAAGTTCGAAAACTCTGTACTAAGACACTCTCCATCTCGATCTGATCGAAGTATCTTGATGCTCATTCCAGTTTGTTTTTCTACTTCAAGTTTGTACTCCTTAAATTTCTCGAAAGCTTCAGACTTATACTTTATTAAAAACACATGTCCGAATCTTGAGAAATTATCAGTAAAAGTTATGAAGTAAGAAAAACCACCTCTTACATGTGTAGACATTGGCCCATATACATCATTATGTATGATGCCCAAGAGCTCAGTAGCTCTTTCTCCGTGTCCAGTATACGGAGTTTTGGTCATTTTCCCTTTGATATAAGATTGACAAGTCGCATAAGATTTATACTCAAAAGAATTTAAATATCCATCTTTATGAAGCTTGTTTAGTCTTGTTTCATTGATATAACCAAGTCTACAGTACCAAAGAAAAGCTTTATTTATATCTGAAAATTTTCTTTTGTTTGTGTGTTGTATGTTGAAAACTGTGTGTTGATTAAGGACGTATATCCCGTTATTAAGTGTACCACAACCAATCAACTCTTGATTCAGTTTAATATTCATAACATTGTGCTGCAATACAAAATGATATCCTTTATTGTCCAACAAAGAAACGGATATAATATTACAAAGCATGCTCGGTACAAAATAATATGGGTTCAAAATCAATATCCAACCCGATGGCAACCCTAGGTGATACTCTCTCACTGAAACTGCATGTACATTGAAACCATTTCCAACCCGGAGAGTATGATCACATGTCTTCAAAACTATGCTATTTCTCAGCCCCTGCACAGAATTGCAGATATGAGAACTCGAACCGGTATCCAATACCCAGGAAGCAGAGTTTATAGAAAAACAATTTTCAGTTACGAACACACCTGAAGCTGAATCATCACCGTGCTTCCTTTTCTTGAGATTAAGGTACTCCGGACAGTTGCGCTTCCTGTGCCCCGTCTTCTTGCAGTAGAAACATTCTCTTTTTCCTGATTCCGCAGCTTTGGATTTGTCTTTCCCCTTTGCCTTCTTGATTCCACCTTTCGGCTTTGTGGATTTCTTCTTGTTCTTTCCCTTGGCCTTGGCTTTTGGGACGGAAGAGGAAGATTGTCCAACAAGCAGAGAGGAAGACTTCGCCTTAAGCGTACTCTCTGCATTTCTCAACATATTGAGAAGTTCGGGTAGTGACTTCTCCATGTTGTGCATGTTGAAGTTCACTATGAAAGGAGCAAAGGCAGAGGGAAGAGACTGTAGAACAATATCTGTATATTGCTCATTCTCCATTTTCCATCCGAGGCCCTCAAGCTCTTCAATAAGAGCTATCATCTTCAAAACGTGGTCACTTACTGAAGTGCCAGGAGCCATTCGCATCTGAAACAGCTTTCGAGATGCTTCGTATCGTAAGATACGAGATTGCTCCCTATACAAATCCTTTGTATGGAGAAAGATGGATTGTACATCCATCTCTTCGTGCTACTTTTGATGTGTATTGTCCATTGATGCAAGCGCGAGGCATTTGGCGGTAGCACAGTCAATATCCCACGTTTTGCGGATCTCCCTATCCGCAATAGAAGATTCAGGGCCTGGTTTGGGCGGGCTGAGGCAGTGAGGACATATGATACTTTATCATATGTGAGAGCAATACTAATATTCTTCAACCAGTCTTTATAATTCGGCCCGGTAAGCTTATTTTTCTCTAACAGTAGCTTTAGTCCAGTCATGGTTATCTGCTATTAGGAGAGAGAAAAGAATACACTCAGCGAAAGCTCTTGCAAAGATTAGATTGGTTTATTATCTTATCTAATCGATGTCTCCCACTGCTTTTATCAAATTTTCCTTCAAACCTCAAAAGGAAAAAATTAGCCAGGAAAAAATTACATTCTACAACTTCGGTAACCGTTCAGCCAGGCCAGTGCAGGTACTTCTGAGGGAGGTTCCCCGTGCTTTCGCACAGACCTAATTAAAATAAACCTCATTTTCCCGGAGGCGTAGCCCCGTTGACACCTTTCTACACACATGAGTTAGCTAATTGTAAAGTGCAAAATTCTCCCACGAGCAACTATTGCTCACAGTGGGATCGGGACCCTACTATCACATAGAAGGGATGCAATCTCATTGCAAATTTCAACACTTGAAACCCCCGATATGGTTTTTACCCTTAGCACTTATGACCTTGACTATAATCAACATATCATAAGTACTAGTCAAGTTCTACCCGTCATTTCATGATTAATTACTCACCCATATGCCTCTTGACTATAATCAACATAAACTAGTGGGATGTTAAACTATTCGATTACCCAAAAATTCACGGAGAAGCTCAACACTTGAGCAGTATTAAAAATGCCCAGAAACATACCCTGGTACTTATGGGCCAACCTTAGAAAGGCCGACCCATGCTTCATAAATGGCGCCGCGGAACTGCCGCCAAAAGCGCGTTTTGGCCGCGGTTCCGCGGTCATTTGATCGAGTTAGGGTATCGTTCTTCTAGAGGGTCCATAGAATTAGCTGCATGATTTTTTGAATATTTTTAATATGAAAATTCCAACATTTTGAAAAATTTCCCGAGAACAATTTTCCCGAGCAATCGATGGTTCGTTCGAAGTTTAGGGATTCTCTAGCACCACACTAGGTTAAGGGTTGCATCAGACATGCTATAACAAAAACTTGGAGGGTGCTAAACAATTCCAAACATGAATCGAACTAGAAAAATAGAGTAACAACATGCTAGTATCATATACTACAAGTGTCTAACACTAAGTGGGGAGAAATACAACCTTTGTAGACCTCTTCCTAGACTCCTTGGATCGTGTAGGATTCGAACCGGTTGACTTGTATCCTTCCGCGTCCACGATGATCCAACATGAAGTCCCTTTGCACCAAGCTCCAAGCTTCACTTGATCAAGGATGAAAATGAAGTAAACACTCCACACTAGTGGGCTAGACTAAAGTAGAATGGTGATGTGGGTTTGGACCTCAATTAAAAACCTTTTCTTTTTAATTATTTCTTTCTTTTAAAAGCCTAGAGAGCGTTGAGGAAAGAGAGGAAGAAGGAGATGGTTCAAACTAAACACGAGAGAATAATATGAGAATTATGAATGACTCTAACTAAACTCAAGAGAATAAGTGAGTCATCCATGCTCAACTATGGTACTTGAGTTTAAGCAAAACCATTGGCTAAAACCATGGGTAATTAAACCATTGTATTAATCCTATTTTTGCTTTTCTCAAATAAACAAAATATACATAATATGTAACCATGTAAGTCTTGCATTGCCACCACCAATATATCATCAACCATGATACATGTATGCTTGTATGTGTGCATCCATATCAACATATACATACACTCATGCATGCATCATAAAGAAATAGGTTTTAATAAATGAGCTAATGGATTTAATATTAAATCAACACTTGATTTAATAACCCGGTCATATCACATACGACTCGTCTAATAGGAAATGCCCGATTAAAATACGATATCCAATACACGTATTTAATCGAGCTCCCGCGCATATCTCATATGCATCCATCTTTTCGCCTGAGCTAGGAGACTCCTTTGTGGGACTCTAAGATTCGTCAATACGCTAGCAGTAGACAGTGATCACATCACATGCCCACAAACCGTCAGCGGCACAAGCTGTACGTAACGGCTCCCAGGTATCGAGCGATCAGAAGAAACACAAGCAAACCTGCTAAAACTCCCGTCGAGCCAACTGGTAACACTTACCGGTACGGTCTCTTCGTCAAATATGCTGCATATGTGAGTTTAGGGATGGTATCGTCGACCCCAATAACCCAATAAGTCATGCCGGTATATGGCTCATAACAGATCGAGAAACTACTGATAATACTTATCAGTAAATCTTAGCAGCCCTGACCAGGGACTTCCTGTTATAGCCAATCGTACATGGCGCAACATCAACCTCCAATACTGGGAGAGACGAAACCCCTCCTATCTCTCATTGCCTCCATGTGCCTCGGGACTGTACCCAAAATCAACCTGTTTGCACGACTCAGTAGAGCCGTGGTAGGGTGGAGATCAAAGTACAATGGGTGACACACAAGACTCTATGACGATCTCGGGTCTACAGACTAACCTGTACCAGTGTCACATGAGAACTGCTATCCAACGATAAATATAATACCACATAGGAGTTCTCGGCGAGTCCGTTCAGTGTACCCAGTCTCATTGAGCACCCGTATACGGTCTTTGGTGTCACCACGCCAATGGATATGGGATCATCCATCGCCCAACACATGGGACAAGCAACGTATACGCTAGTCTACTGTGGTGATATCGATGCCCCGTCTTGATACACCCACGACTATGAACATTTCAAGGATATGCTCATAGACTACACATGTCCCACCAGTATGATCCGCATCATAATCTCAGTAGTCCTGTGTATCTTAAGGGCTATATCAACATATACCAAATGAATGAAAGCATGATCAAATGAATATGTCAAGATAAAAGTGCAACCAGATAGCATACTATCATGTCGAGCAAGAATGCCCCCTGAATATATATATTTATATACACATACCGGTACATACACTATCATATAATGGCCTCTAGGTCATACATATATCCAACATGTTAGATATTTTCCTCTGAGGTATCTGTTGATGTAGTAGGGATCGAGTTGAGCGATGAGGCTTCAGTTTCTGAAGCCGAGTCCAGTGGGACTTCTTCCTCCTCGGTTTCCGATAGACGAGAGAGTTCTTCTTCTTCATTTTCTGAGGGGAGTGTCGCCTTTGTCTCACGTCGTCGGGGGGCGACAAGCGTCCCCAAGGCACGCATCGGGAACACCCGTGATGCGCCCTCGGTTTTGAACTGTCTGGATGAGCTTTCCGACATCCGTGTCCGATTTCATACCCCTCCGGCTATTCACTCCGTTTGGCCAGGGAGGGTGAGCGGGCAGACCAGGTACAGGGCAAAGAGATTGCTTTGTACCTGGAAGCATTCCGGGCAGGGATGCGTCTGCCCTTCCCGCCTGAAGTTTGTGCCGTGCTCCATTGTTTCCACCTTGCTCTGGGCCAGCTAGCGCCGAGTTCGTGGAGAATCCTCCTCGGGTTTCTGGTCCGGTTGAAGATTGATCGGATCCCCTTTGATTTGAGCATCCTCCTTTCCTTCCTTTGTTATAAAAATCATTCCGGTACCAGTAAGGAAGAACCGAGCTGAGTGTATCTTTCGTTTAAAAAACATAAGGGTAGGGCGGCCGGGTCAGGGGTAGAGGTTGTCCCTTCTTCCATCCATGAATGGAAGGAGAAGTTCGTCTTCGACTGGCCACCGGAAGGTGAGATTGGCCGGTGCCCATCCAGTGACACATGGTCGATTGTCCTAGGGTTAGACAGTCGAACACCCCTTAGGTAACGGTGGTGTCGCAGTGGGAACCGATCCAGTGGGCTGATGGCCTGCTTTCCGAACAGGCTCTAAGCTGGGTTGGGCTCAGTCCCACGTGTTTTATGGGTAAGTCAGGGCCTTCGTCGATCTATCCAGACTTTGTTAAAATTTCGTTGCTGGTCTTTTCCTTATGTGTTCCTCGCAGAGTCTATGGATCGTCAGAAAATTATGGCCGCCAAGGTCCAGGGGAGGAAGGGCGGTGGTTCCAGCTCAGCCTGGCCGCTCCAAGTATGGCTCCCCGGCAAGCTCCTCCTCCCAAAGCTTCCGCAACGCCCCCAGTTCCAGAGGAATGCCGTGGGGGATGTCAAAAGCACGTGCGGGATGCGGTGCCCTGAGCTAGGACGGAAGTGCTGTCCCCCGCCGAATCCCCCCTCAAGAGGGCGAGTTCTGCATCAAGGTGCCCTCGGGGCTCTCTGTGGCCGACAGTTTACTGGCGGACATGGAGAAAGCGGCGGCGGCCAAGATTTCCCGAGGCACGTTGAAGGCCCAGGTGGCTGTTCAGGTCGGTAACTTTTTCCAAGAATTTCTTAGTGTATTTTACTCGGTTTTTAGCTTTTTAACATGGTTCCCGTTTTCCTCAGGTCCTCCAGCACCACACTTTCCTCGCTGCAATGGAGTCCGAGAAGGTGGCCCCGGCGATGAAGAAGACGGGCGAATCTTCCTCGCGAGAGGAGGAGCTCCTTTCTCGGTTGCAATAGGCGGAAGAGAAGGCGGCCCTCCTCGACTCTAGGTTGGTCGCGGAGGCCCTGATGGTCGCCAAATTGAAGGAGTCCTATCGGCTCCTGATCGAGTCCAACCGGGCTATCCAGGCCCAGGTAGGGGAGGTCAACAGGCTCTTTGATACCATGAAGAGGCAGCGAGAATCGTTCAAGCGGGATGCTCGGGCAGCTGGCGAGGCGGCGAAGCTTGCGGAGGGCAGAGCAGAAAGGGCCGTGGAGGAGTATAAGACTTCCGACCAGTTCTATCTCGACCTCGCCAACTCCGCGGCCCTTGGGTTGCACAACGCCCTCGACTCCGTTAAGGAAGCCATGCCCGGGTTCGACGATCGGGAGCTTCGCGCCAGGTATCCCTTAGCCGAGGAAGCGCCACAGGGTAAAGGTGCCGAACCGGCCGGAGGGCACATGGCGGCCGCCGTGGACGCTGAGCCGGAGGTCGCCATTATAGCCCCTGATTGAAGCGCCGAGCCAGGGGAAGGACCGGCTGAGCAAGCGACCTGCGCTATCTTTGCTTCAGTTATCAACTTTGTATGCCTCTGGGCATTTTTGAAAGGCCGGGGAGCCCATAATACCTTGTACATAACTTTGAATGTGAATAAAGTTCTTTTTATCTCTCAAGTGTTTTTATCTCCGAAGCCTTTTTATCCCGCAGGTATTTTTGTCGCTCAAGCATTTATCTGCAAGCATTTTTATTTCGCAAGCATTTTTCTCGCAAGTGTTGGGCGAGCGCGCCGTAAGAGCTAAGCCATGCATAGGCAGATCTGTGTCCACCCTTTTTCCCGGATTCGACTTGACGATCGTGCATCGAGTATGAATCGAGCGATAACCAAGAGTAGGCAGACCGGTGCCCTCCCTTGCCCCGGAGTCGAGGTGACGATCTTATATCGAGTATGAATCGAGCGATAGCCAAGGGTAAGGAGACCGGTGTGTACTATATCTAAGTCTTGAGCGGGATGAACTGGAAATTACTCGGCCACCTCTTAATGAGGCTTTGGATTCGCAAATTGGATTGTCCTGGCAGAAAGGTGCCTTCAACGGATGAACCGAGCAAGAAGCTGCCCTTCACAGATGAGCCGAGCAGGAAGCTACTCGGTTGCCTCTTATCGAGGGCTTTGAATCCGCGGATTCGCCGGGCAGGAGGCTGTCCTCTGCGGATGAGCCGAGCAAGAAGTTGCTCGGTTTCCTCTTGGCGAGGGCTTTCTGAATTCAATAGTTTTTCTTTGGAATGTCGTTCAGCCTTCCGTGACCCGTATAATGGGGGAATGGTGACCGTCATAGATGACACGTGGCCGTACCTTATTGGGAAAGTGCGATATTCCATGATTTGCGTTGGGGAGAAGATCTCGGTCGTTGGAAGATTGTTGTTTGAGGCTATAAATATCGAAGGTATGGTCTCACATTCGAATTCTCATAGCTTCCTCCTAGTGATGCGTTTCTTGAAGATGACTGGCCGCGTATACACCATCAGGGAGATCGTATCTCGGGACGACGTATATTTTTTATAATCTCGATTGTTCCGAAGAGACGTACGAGGCCGTGCAGGCCACTTGGAGGGTCCTCTCCCGCAAGTGTTAATCTACGCCATATGGAGGTCTTCCCTGGGGCTGGACAACGCCGTATCCCCGCGGTCGATGGACGGGACATTTGATAAAATGTATACGGTCCACAAGTTTGGCCTGATCTCGAAGAGCAGGCGGGACCGCTCGGTGGACCTTCTTTTCGAGTGTTTCCAGCAAAGGTTGGTCATTGCGTCATGTTCGGCGGATGGGGACACCGGCGAGTTCATGGCTTCTAGGGTCCATGGGTACCGGGAGCGGGCGGAGGCTACATGGGCTCGGCTGGAGGAGCTTTCTTCCGAGTATCATCGCTAATGTTTTCTTAATCCTCTTCCTCTTTTGCTGTAATGGTTGTAAGGCTGCGTAGCCCATAATACCTCCGAATAAATAAATTTTTCTTTGATAGACGTCATGGTGTATTGTCTCTTTCTTCCTTTCCATACCTTTTTTTTGACTTGTGCCGCCTCCATCCCCAAGCTCGATGTCGAGGAAAGGAATGAAGGGCTGGAGCTCCGGGGCAGTGCAGAAGTCTATTCTGTGAGAGGACCCAGTTTGGAAAACTTTAGTCAATGCGGAAAGGAATTGCATTATTCAAAAGAGGGTACATGTTTATCCATGCAACTTGAGCTTTTCGGCTGTTGGGGTCAAAAATTACACCCCGGTTGACCAAGTCAAAGTCAAAGTCAACCCCAAGCCAGGTGGGCCCAAGCCCAGGCCAAGTGGGCCCATGCCCAAGTCGAGCCCCGCGACCAACCTCCCTCATGCCAAAATGAAAATCGTGTAATAAATAATTTTGATGTAATTTTCATACATGAATGTAAGAAAAATGGGTATAAAACCAAATTTTTGTAAAGCCCATGGCTCATGTGCAAAAGAAATGAGCACATGAGGTATGAGATGGGCAAAATGCCATTTTGTAAAGCCCAAGGGGCTATATGTAAATTTATAGCCTTTAAAAGGCAACATGATAATGAAATGAAAGGAGAATTCATTCTCCCCAAAAATTAGGTTTTTCTGTGCCTCCTCTTTGCTCAAGGTTCTAAACCTTTCTTTTTTTTTGAATTAAGTGAAGAGTTCCACTCTTCCTCTTCCAAAAAGAAATAATTTTCACCACAAAACCTTGAAGGGGAACGCGGATCTTCCATCAAATCTCCAAAAAAGAAGATTTTTAAAATCTCACATTCTTTTCTCTAATATCCATCCAATAGAGAGGAGGAAGGAGACCCACCTCCAAAAACCCCACTTTGGGGAAAATCCAGGGCTTAAGGGAAAAGAAAGGGATCCCCTTTCCTCAGCTCCAAAAATATCTTAGGAGTTTAACTCCTAAAATATATATATATATATATTTATATATAAAATAATAAATCTTTCTTTTTGGGAGTACAACACCCAGTGCAGGGGCCAAGCCCCTTTGTCCTCTTTGTCAGGAGTTCAACTCCAAAAGTCAATCGGGAGTACAACTCCCAGTTTAGGGGCTAAGCTCCTTTTCCTGCTGAAGCCTAGCCCCCGTGTGCCCAGCACGTGGGGCGCGGGCACCCACGCGTCCTTTGGACGCTATTTTCCCTTTTTTATATATACATACACTTCCCCCGTTAGAAAAAAATTCTAACGGGACGCTGTCCCGCATCCTGCAAGGGTGTTGCTAGCCCCCTTGACCCCCAGCCCGCTATTCGGGTAGCGAGACCTCCGTAAACTCTGCGACGCTTCAAATATATGTAAAACCCCTCAAGACACATACGCACACTGCACATTGAGTTCGCATGACCAGTTTGACCCGTCAATCGGAGGTTCTCTCGCTCCAAAGGCGAGGGGTAATTAACGGCAGCTTAGTCCGCGGCTGCCGGAGATTCGGATCCCCACAATCAATAAATCCCCGCCTACCCTAGGCAGGGGGAGTCTATAGTACGTCTGACAAGCGACGCGTATTCCCATCTCAATAGGATGACAAAGAACACCCTACATCGGCATTATATGTTCGGGAAAAATTACGCCCTCTGGAGTCCTGGAGGCGGTAGGCTCCACCGGGCAATACTTCCGTTACGAGAAATGGTCTGTCCCACTTCGGGGAGAACTTATGTAGCCTTCCTTGGTCTACGAACTCGTTCCTCCGTAAGACCAGGTCTCCTGTTTTGAAGGCTCGATGTTTAACTCAGGCATTGTAGTAGCGGGTGGTTTGCTGCTGATAGACGGTCGCTCTGATTTGCGCTTGATTTCGTTTTTCTAATAAGATGTCCAAGTTGCTTTGCAGTGCCAAGGTGTTAGCTTCATCGTCAAGGTGCTCGACCCTATAACCGGGCAATCCAATTTTTGCGGGGACCATCGCTTCAGTACTGTAGTAGAGGCTAAACGGGGTTTCTCCCGTTGGCGTTTTCCTTGATGTCCGCAGTGCCCAAAGCACACGAGGCAATTCCTCGACCCAGCCGCCTTGCCTCCCTTCCAGGCGAGCCCGGAGCCCGCGAATGACGCTTCAGTTTGCTATTTTGGCTTACCCGTTGCATTGGGGGTGTGCTACCGCGGCGAACTTCATCAATATGTGGTAGTCGCTGCAAAACTTCTTGACTTTGTCATTCTCGAAGTTGGTCCTATGGTCGGTGATGAAGCACCTCGGGATTCCGAACCGGGAGATTATATTGTTCTGCAAGAATTTTATTGTAGAGGCGGTGTCTGGTTTCCTGATGGGCACGGCTTCAATCCACTTTGTGAAGTAAGTCTATCGCAACAAGAATGTACTTGTTTCTACTCATGCCGGTGGGGAGCTGACCCACCATATCCATTCCCTACTGTGCAAATGGCCAAGGGGAACTTAGCAGCGTTAGTTCGGTGGCGAGAAGGTGGGGAATGCTGTCTAAGAGTTGGCAGCTTTTGCATCTTCTAACCAGTTTCTCGGCATCTTGATGTATTCCGGCTAATAGTACCTCTAGAGCAGTGTCTTTTGGACGAGGCTGCGGGCCCCTTGATGAGCCCTTCCGACCCCTTCGTGTATTTCCGTAGGACGTAGTCTGCTTCGTGGGGATCGACATACCTGAGCAGAGGTTGAGTGTATGACTTTTTGTATAGGTTTTCTTTGTTCCATATGAAATGACGAGTTTTGGCCCGAAACCGACGGGCCTCGGCTCGGTCCTTTGGAAGAACCCCTTCTTTCAGATATTCTATGATGGGCTTTCTCCAGTCCGGGACGTCTTCTTGAATCGTGTAGATTTGGAGTGTTGCCTCCCCATTTTCGATGCTGGGCCGTGGTAAGACTTCAAAGAGGATATTTCTCTTGTGACTAGCCGAATAGGAGGAGACGAGTTTGCTTAGTGCATCAGCCTCGGCATTCAAATTTCTAGGAATTTGCTCCACTTGGATTTCGTCGAAGTTTTTCCGAAACCTTTTTACCTCCGCCAAGTATTTTATCATGAGTGGTTCTCGGGCTTCGAAACGACTGGTTACTTGGCCGACGACTAGCGCAAAGTCGCTACGTATTCGGATGGTTTTGTCACGACCCGAAAGAGCACGTGACTTGGCCGACGACTAGCGCAAAGTCGCTACGTATTCGGATGGTTTTGTCACGACCCGAAAGAGCACGTGACTTGGCCGACGACTAGCGCAAAGTCGCTACGTATTCGGATGGTTTTTGTCACGACCCGAAAGAGCACGTGAAGATAGCGACATCGGCTTTGGCACACGAGAAGCAAGGTGAGTAGATTTATATCTACGGGGAGAAGTCGGGTGGATGGCGTATAGCACCCCCGCAGTCCGTGGTGATGTATACGAATACGTATACACACGAATATTTATTATGTGTTGTTTAGGGTTATTGATGGTAATAATGATATTTTGATGATAAGAATATATTGGTTTAGTATAGTGCGAATCCTAGAGTAGTGGTTGCACTCACACATAATAAATATTCGTGTGTATACGTATTCGTATACATCACCACGGACTGCGGGGGTGCTATACGCCATCCACCCGACTTCTCCCCGTAGATATAAATCTACTCACCTTACTTCTCGTGTGCCAAAGCCGATGTCGCTATCTTCACCTCCTTTGCCTCAACATCACGCGGGGTACCTACAAGTATATCACAATGCTAAAGCACATGAAAATCACATCGGAAACCAAAATAGCACACGCTACCCGCATAGGTAAAAACCCATCGACTCGCATGTAAACACAATCAAAATCCACTTGTCGTTGACGTCCAAACGCCACCCGACAGGAATGAATCACCAAATACCAAAATCCATGCTAAAACAAGTCCCAAATTATACACCAACATAGGAAAATCAACCCAGATTTCACCCTAGATGGAATCAGTCAAAACTAGACATACTCAGGGTCAAAACTAGAGGAAATGGGGGCATGCACAGAAAACGAGGCAATTCCTTAAAATACCTTATTTTAGAATTTTCCATAATTTTTCCCCATTTATCTGTATTTAATTATACCAGAATATTAAAATATTCATTAAAATAATATTAAATTATAAAATTTCCCAAAAATCATATTTTATTATTTTGAAGACGTTACAATCTACCCCCCTTAAAGAAATTCGGCCCCCGAATTTAAATTTAAACCCCCAAATACTAAAATATTTCAATACAAATTCCAAGTCATCGGGGCTCCGAAATCATCTATACATAAAACATCATAGCGCAATGCATGCGCATGAGTACTGAGCAGATAACTCAAAAGCAACACTCCATCAAGCATCCGCAATCATCGGAGTCATGGTAACGACACAATGTCAAATCCAATACAAAATCAATATGATATGGACCAAGACTATACATGTAGACACCCAATCTATACATGTAATTAGCTGATGCAACTGTATGCCAAATCTTTTTAAGTCGTTGTGCGATGCGCGTAACACTGTACAGTGGCGGACGTTTCTCATAAGAAAATAACTATATATGCGTATATATATCCTTTGTTTAATAAGCATGTTCCACCATTTTAAAAATTCATATTCGGCTTAGTTATTTAAAAACTTGATTTTCAAACATGATTTCCTTACTTTTCAAAAACAGTTTTCCTTATTTACTCTTTAAATGGTTTTAGATTGCTGGGCTTTTGGCTTACTTGGATCAGATGGGGTCCTATAGACTTCATATGGTTCAAGGGCCAGTCACGTGCTCTTTCGGGTCGTGACAAAGTTGGTATCAGAGCGCTAGGTTGACCTTGGTTCGAGTCTAAGTTTGACTATGTGGAGCCTAGGGCGTTATCTATATAAGGAACTTAGGCTTGACCTTACGGAACTTAGACTTGGTCGAGGGGGTATTAGACCCGAACTTTCTTCGCGTAGGATGACCCTTGGTTGATGGAATAGGTGACTAAAGTAGAGTGACGTACCGTTGGTATGTTCCGCGGCATACTTACGACACGCCACTCCGCTTAAGAAACCTTAGGTTGTACATTTCCTTGCACTGTATTATATTCCTTCCTATGATCTATCTTCATCGATACTGGTTATGGTTTTGCTGCCGCGATTGCACGGGCAGAGTGAGCTACGGCTCGAGTTGTCAGCATGAGCTCGTCGTGGACGAGGACTGACCAGGGCGTGATTCCCGAGGAATACGATTGCATATTGAGGCGTCGTCTTATTGTGTTTCCGCACGTTGGGCGTTTGACAGATCGCTGTTGCGAGATTTCTAGGACATACCGGTCGGTACCAGAGGATTGAGCCACTGATAGAGGCCAGCCAGGTTGTGATGACCGTTGATATTATCGCTTATCCAGGGTGGTTGAGGCGCTATTTAGCGTATAGACGAAGGAGCCAGTTGTTGCTGCTAATGATGAGATACCGCCCAGATGATTGGAGCTACTGCAGCATGGCATGTTCTTGGAGACATGATAGTGAGTCGCTAGTCACCGAGGATGAATGACTAGGACATGTGGTTCGTTCGCTTACCCCGATGCGAGGTCATCAGGTAGATTGATTCCAGCTAGAGGCGACTTCACGCAGATTCGTTGAGAGTCGATTGAGACGATCGAATGTCAGGAACCTATTTTCCAAGTTTAAAGTATACGGAAAGACATGCAGGTGATTCTATGGACCCTCTAGAAGAATGAAACCCTAACTCGACTGAATGACCGTGTGAAAGCCTTTGAACCTTAGGGTTTGCGGCAGTTCCTCGGCGCCATTAGTGAGGCTTGGGTTTGCCCTTCTACGGCTGGACCACCGACGCTGTGGCATGTACTCGATACTATTAAACTGTACCCGAGATGTTGAGCTCTTGGGTGATTGTGAGGTTCTGACGAGTCGATCGGATGATTCGACGTCATTCGGATATCATGTGATGGGACACTGCTTGGGAGACTCCAGATACGAGCATAGCCGTCGGAGCGCAGTCTGTGTAGCCATGATGAGATGAGTCCGAATCAGTCGATAGTGGAGCAAGGTGGAGTAAAGAGTTTGCACGAGATTTCGACGAGATGACGTTCCACTCCGCTGACATCAGAGATGCGATATGCACGCTGAGGACGTGTTCGGCTAGATATCTTCTACTGAGTGATGAAGATACTGAGTTCGTGATTTCGAGTCCGTGTTAGAGACTTCGGGTGGACCGTAGCCGAGGACATTGCAGTGTGCAGATAAAGACGCGACGTCGAATGGTCGATGATACAGACAAGCGGGACAAGAAGTTCGTGCGAGAGGCAGACGAGCTGTTACTACACCCCGTTAAGATTAAAGGCCGGACATGCATACAGAGGCGCAGAGATGCGACCAGCGTCCGAGAAGATGTTGTACTAAGGACGCAGAGGTCCAGAGAGCGAGAAAAGATTACGCCAGAGTACCAGCCTCCTTACAGTTTGGCTTAGGCAAGATCAGAAGAGACCTTGAGTAGGATTCCTTCCAGTACACTGCTGCAATAAGAGTTGCACCCAGGATCGGATGTGTGATATGCATTCAGAGGACCCGAGGTCGGCGCCAGAGATGTGCTGCTTTACGAGCGGTCGTGAGGATTGACCGAGAGATGACCAGGGAAGTGCAAGAACGGAATCGTTCCTGTCAGCACACCTGACCGGGCCGATGAGCCGATGGATTGCGAGTTGGTAATCTACAGGAAAGATCAGGAACCAGAGGCAGAGGACGCCAGCCGCGAGCAAGAGGCAAGTATATATCTTGCGCCGCTAGCATCGGATGTACCGGTACCTTCTCGACCCTGAAGGAGGGTATACCGACGACGGTAATTATGATTTGTGATTTTGTGATTTGATTATCACGTATCCGTTGCTTTGGATTTCGGTATTTTGGGCGATCTATTCGCATGATTTAGTCTTGATGACTGAGTTTCATGATATTTGATTTTGTGCACCATGGTTGCACCTACTGGGTATTTATACCTTGTATATAGTTATTACTCTTGAGCTGTTGATTGCGATTTCATGCCTATTTTATGCTGGTGATTTGATTTACGCTTCCAGCAGAGTTTCATGTAATTTTAGTGTTTTGATTTTGCACTCGGTATAGCTTATATGTGCTTGTAGTGCATCGATATGTGTTTTGTGCCCGCAGCTGCACACGTTTATGATTTTCTTCATATCTGGATACACTTGGTGTTGCTGCTTACGTATTTGAGTTATTGCTTGGTATTTGTGCATGGGATGCACCAGTTCTATACTTCGTGCATTTGTCGCACCAGTTTTATGTTTCTTGCGTTTATCGCATCAGATTTATATTTCGTGCCTTTGTTGCACCGGATTTATATTTTGTGCATTACGATTGCACCTGACTTCGATTTGATGCCTTTCGGTATGTCGATTTTGATTGTGATATTGATGTGGATTCTTGCACTCCGTGCTTTTGACTGGACTTACGCATATTCGACGTTGCTATTGGATTTTGTGATTCCGTGCATATTGAGTGCGCAGGGTCTAGATTTTCATTCGTGCATGATGGATGCACCGATTTGGATTTTCGCGCATGTTGGGCGCATGTTTTGAGATACGATTTTGGGGCACACCAGATGCACTAAATCGAGATTCTTCGTGCATGTCAGATGCACCTGTTTTGGCTGTCAGGCACACATGTTGCCTATGACAGATGCTTCGTGCACACCCGTTGCACCTACATGTTGTTTTGTGCACATGTTTAGCGCATATATGGATTTTGATTTCCGTGCGCGTCAGACGCACAGGGTGGTGTTATGTGCATTTTTGGAATTTATTCCTTTTGGAGCAGTACATTTTTATGATGTGGGATATTTGCTTTCATACTGAGCAGGACTAGTCAGTGGACAGTGCCTGGATATATTTTGCATGCATCGATAGTTATCGAAGGGATTTCTGAAAAGCGAGCTATAGTCTCAGTATATACCTACGTGTCCGATATGACACAAACGTTTTAAAAACAAGGAAACCTTTCTGATTATTTTCAAAATGGTGGAACGTGCTTATTAAACAAAGGATATATATACGCATATATAGTTATTTTCTTATGAGAAACGTCCGCCACTGTGCAGTGTTACGCGCATCGCACAGCGACTTAAAAAGATTTGGCATACAGTTGCATCAGCTAATTACATGTATAGATTGGGTGTCTACATGTACAGTCTTGGTCTATATCATATTGATTTTGTATTGGATTTGACATTGTGTCGTTACCATGACTCCGATGATTGCGGATGCTTGATGGAGTGTTGCTTTTGAGTTATCTGCTCAGTACTCATGCGCATGCATTGCGCTATGATGTTTTATGTATAGATGATTTCGGAGCCCCGATGACTTGGAATTTGTATTGAAATATTTTAGTATTTGGGGGTTTAAATTTAAATTCGGGGGCCGAATTTCTTTAAGGGGGGTAGATTGTAACGTCTTCAAAATAATAAAATATGATTTTTGGGAAATTTTATAATTTAATATTATTTTAATGAATATTTTAATATTCTGGTATAATTAAATACAGATAAATGGGGAAAAATTATGGAAAATTCTAAAATAAGGTATTTTAAGGAATTGCCTCGTTTTCTGTGCATGCCCCCATTTCCTCTAGTTTTGACCCTGAGTATGTCTAGTTTTGACTGATTCCATCTAGGGTGAAATCTGGGTTGATTTTCCTATGTTGGTGTATAATTTGGGACTTGTTTTAGCATGGATTTTGGTATTTGGTGATTCATTCCTGTCGGGTGGCGTTTGGACGTCAACGACAAGTGGATTTTGATTGTGTTTACATGCGAGTCGATGGGTTTTTACCTATGCGGGTAGCGTGTGCTATTTTGGTTTCCGATGTGATTTTCATGTGCTTTAGCATTGTGATATACTTGTAGGTACCCCGCGTGATGTTGAGGCAAAGGAGGTGAAGATAGCGACATCGGCTTTGGCACACGAGAAGCAAGGTGAGTAGATTTATATCTACGGGGAGAAGTCGGGTGGATGGCGTATAGCACCCCCGCAGTCCGTGGTGATGTATACGAATACGTATACACACGAATATTTATTATGTGTTGTTTAGGGTTATTGATGGTAATAATGATATTTTGATGATAAGAATATATTGGTTTAGTATAGTGCGAATCCTAGAGTAGTGGTTGCACTCACACATACATTTACACACATACTTGCATTCATTCTTTCATTTATTAGAGTGCATATGATGGTGCGTATATCTACACATGGGTATGGGACTATGTGTTTATATACGGGATTGGAGGATGATACGTGGTTTGAGATGATACTTGATGTGAGGCCGTGAGATCGGCGATGTGACATAGCTTGTCTTCGAGGTGCGATATGATAGTTTTAGCGGGCCTTTGGACATGTGCTTTACCCGCATTCATATTTTTATAGATGGTATCGATTTGTACTAGACTTAGAGTAGTACCCCAGATTATGCGATCTGATGATAGTGATACTTGATATGTGATGAGGTATTGTGATATTGACCCCTACCCAGCTATTGGGATGCCGTACGACGATCTACCGTACGAGCCGATATTGATGATAGATCCGCACTCATGACTTGAGGATATCTTACGATATGTTATTGAGGCGGGATCACCGACTATCATATCTATATATTTTGACTCAGATTAGGTGGTTTCTTACCCCTCCTGTCTAGATTACTTAGTAGACATTAGACTGGACCGAGTCATACCTATTTCAAACTAACGAATCGGGGATATTTTAAAGATAGGCAGAAGGGTCATACGGATATTTTCAAATGATGTATCTTTTCTTAAAACACCGTAGCCCTTGTTTTTCCAAAAGCCCTGATTCGTCTTATTTCAAATGGCACCCCTGCATGACTTGTACAGATTGGTGTAGATTTTTTACTTTTGCGTTGATTATTCGATTCCGCATATTCATGCTATTTGCATTGCATCGCTTGTACTGTGGTTATATTTCAGTCATGCTGCTAGGACACCAGCACCATTATCGATGATGCATATGTTCCACGTACACTTGTTGCCGGCTCACACACTCATCATCGATAATTGCCATGTCACTACACTATAGTACTATTGCATTCATGATATGATTCTGGCATGGCATATTGTACACTTATACCTGTACACATATATAGATGATTCTAGCTTGATTGGGGATTTGGGAACCGCAAGATACTATTGCATTTAAAAGAGCGGTCTCCCTCGACATGTGCACATTATTATTCCATGTTGCATGACTTACTGATATGCTTGCATTACTGTTACATGCCGCATACATCATGCTTTGACTGTACGCATTGAGATATGTTGTTTCTATGATATTTCTGGATTTGGGAATCGAGGGTATTTCAAAAGAGAATATGTCATTTCTTTAAAAACCCGGTTACCCTTGATATGATATTTCAGTGCGTCCACCATGTGTTTTCTCGGTGCTGAGAGCGACATGTGTAACCCGAATCGAGGCGTGGATGAGCCGATTGCGGGTACATGGTGGACCCGGTATGGTTCCCCTCGGCAAGATGATCGATGAGCTTTGCCGATTGAGCCTGGAGGCGGGCGAGTACCTACCGGTGATTGGTTGGACCTGACGGTTATCCGGAGGATACCGACCAGAGTCGATAGATGTTTTGGGCATACTGCCGGGGCCGAGGGCCGATACCGCAGACAGAGCCCGCGGGCCGATCCGGACTGACGGGGCCCGATATATGAGGATTTACGTGCCGATGCTGGGCACAGTTTTCATGATGTTTTCGGGTGTCGATGCTGGGCACCCTGATTCCATGATTTTGATGCGTCGTGAGGGACACGGGTGGTTATATCCTCATATTATTTCCCATGCACATGATTCATGATATTTACATGCATGGTGGTTATTGTCAGTGGGTGACGAGTGGACGGGATCCACGAGTGTGCAGATTTGATTACATTGGTTATACCTCATATTCATGACATGCGATTACCTGAGGCACTAGCACGAGCACTTGGCACTACACTCATGTATAGAGATTACATTGCCAGTTTAGCATGCTTCAGCTTTATTCATAGAGGTTTATGTATATCTGATCGTTTTGACCTAGGATGGGTCATGCATTTGATTTCTGCTTGTAGATATCTTTCTATTCACGAGTTGGCAACTCACCCCCGTTGTGCCCCAGTTCTTGCAGGTTTGCCGTACAGATTCCATAGCGGCATTTCTGGCACACTGCTTCCTTATGGGTGACTTGCTTGGATAGGTGGGTTCTTTTGTATCAGAACCGCCCTTGTTCATGTATTATTTATTGTACCTAGAATTGTCCATCAACCAAAAGTAAAGAATTTACACCAATCTGTACAAGTCATGCAGGGGTGCCATTTGAAATAAGACGAATCAGGGCTTTTGGAAAAACAAGGGCTACGGTGTTTTAAGAAAAGATACATCATTTGAAAATATCCGTATGACCCTTCTGCCTATCTTTAAAATATCCCCGATTCGTTAGTTTGAAATAGGTATGACTCGGTCCAGTCTAATGTCTACTAAGTAATCTAGACAGGAGGGGTAAGAAACCACCTAATCTGAGTCAAAATATATAGATATGATAGTCGGTGATCCCGCCTCAATAACATATCGTAAGATATCCTCGAGTCATGAGTGCGGATCTATCATCAATATCGGCTCGTACGGTAGATCGTCGTACGGCATCCCAATAGCTGGGTAGGGGTCAATATCACAATACCTCATCACATATCAAGTATCACTATCATCAGATCGCATAATCTGGGGTACTACTCTAAGTCTAGTACAAATCGATACCATCTATAAAAATATGAATGCGGGTGAAGCACATGTCCAAAGGCCCGCTAAAACTATCATATCGCACCTCGAAGACAAGCTATGTCACATCGCCGATCTCACGGCCTCACATCAAGTATCATCTCAAACCACGTATCATCCTCCAATCCCGTATATAAACACATAGTCCCATACCCATGTGTAGATATACGCACCATCATATGCACTCTAATAAATGAAAGAATGAATGCAAGTATGTGTGTAAATGTATGTGTGAGTGCAACCACTACTCTAGGATTCGCACTATACTAAACCAATATATTCTTATCATCAAAATATCATTATTACCATCAATAACCCTAAACAACACATAATAAATATTCGTGTGTATACGTATTCGTAAACATCACCACGGACTGCGGGGGTGCTATACGCCATCCACCCGACTTCTCCCCGTAGATATAAATCTACTCACCTTGCTTCTCGTGTGCCAAAGCCGATGTCGCTATCTTCACCTCCTTTGCCTCAACATCACGCGGGGTACCTACAAGTATATCACAATGCTAAAGCACATGAAAATCACATCGGAAACCAAAATAGCACACGCTACCCGCATAGGTAAAAACCCATCGACTCGCATGTAAACACAATCAAAATCCACTTGTCGTTGACGTCCAAACGCCACCCGACAGGAATGAATCACCAAATACCAAAATCCATGCTAAAACAAGTCCCAAATTATACACCAACATAGGAAAATCAACCCAGATTTCACCCTAGATGGAATCAGTCAAAACTAGACATACTCAGGGTCAAAACTAGAGGAAATGGGGGCATGCACAGAAAACGAGGCAATTCCTTAAAATACCTTATTTTAGAATTTTCCATAATTTTTCCCCATTTATCTGTATTTAATTATACCAGAATATTAAAATATTCATTAAAATAATATTAAATTATAAAATTTCTCAAAAATCATATTTTATTATTTTGAAGACGTTACAGGTTTTCAGCCCCACTCCGGAGGTGATTCGTAGTCCTTCCAATAAGGCCTCGTATTCCGCGGCGTTGTTTGATACCTTAAAATCGAGCTTTAGGGAGTACTCCATTTTTGCGTCGTTCGGGCCTCGGATGATCAGGCCTGCCCCACTTCTTCTGTAGAGGATCCGACTACATAGAGCACCCAGTCCGGGATTGGGTCGGGTACTTCCTTGACCGAGGGCCGTGAGTCGGGGTTCTGAGCAGTCGTTCCTTCCCTTATGGGAATGGTGCACTCTGACAACGAAATCAACTAGGGCCTGGGCTTTGATGGCCCCTCTGGGTCGGTATTTGATGTCGAATTGGGATAGTTCTCATCTCCATTTCTCTAGATGGCCCGACAATTCGGGGGAGGCGCGGATAGTCCTTAGAGATCTTTCAGTGAGGACGAGGATTGTGTGCGCCTGGAAATAGTGTCGTAACTTCCTGAAAGCGACGACGAGTGCCTGGACTATTTTTTCTATAGCAGGGTATCTGGTTTCCGCGTCCTTGAAACGTGGCTCAGGTAATAGACCGGCTTCTGCGTCCCTTCGAATTCCTTGACGAGCACTGAGTCTGTAGCTTGGTTGGAGACAGCTAAATATAGTAACAGTTCGTCGCCTTCGACTGGTCTGGTGAGAAGTGGCAGGGTCGCCAGGTGGGCCTTGAGTTGTTCTAAAGCGTTCTGGCATTTCTCGGTCCATACAAACCTGGGAATTTTTCTGAGGGCTCTGAAGAAAGGGAGGCATTTTTTCCCAGCTCTGGACATAAAGCGACTAAATGCGGCCACCCTCCCTATGAGTCGCATGATATCGGTATTGCTTTTGGACGTTTTCATGTTAAGGATAGCGCTGATTTTCTCTGGGTTTGCCTCGATTCCTCGATGGGTAACCATGAAATCGAGAAATTTCCCGCTCGGGACGCTGAACGTACATTTAGCTGGATTCAGCTTCATCTTGTATTTTCGTAGGACATCGAACGCTTCGCCGAGGTCCGCAGCGTGTCCGGCTGACGAGGCGGATTTTACAAGCATGTCGTCGACTTAGGCTTTCATATTTTTTCCAATCTGTGTTTTGAACAGTTTGTTGACCAGTCGCTGGTACGCGGCCCGTCGTTTTTGAGTCCGAAGGGATTACCCTATAACAGTATACCCCAGATCCGTAGTGAAGGCTGCTAGCTCTTCATCGTCCAGGTTTCATTCAGATCTGATTATAACCGGAGAAGGCGTTCAAGAAGCTCAGCAGCTCGTGGCCGGCCAAGCTGCCACTAGCTGGTCTATCTAAAGAAGCGGGTAGTTGTCTTTGGGGCAAGCCTTGTTCAGGTCAGTGAAATCGACGCACATGCGCCATTTCCCGTTTGCTTTCTTGACCATGACCACGTTCGCCAGCCAATCCGAGTAGACCAGGTTTCTGATGAAGTTGGCAGCGAGCAATCGATCCACCTCGTTCTCTATCGCCTTCTGTTAATCGGCGTAAACCTTCTTTTCTTTTATTGGATCGGCCTAGCTTTCGGATCGACCTCGAGCTTGTAGGAGATCACCTTGGGATTGATCCCGGGCATGTTCGCAGGCGTCCAAGCGAACACATCCGAGTTGTCTCGGAGGAACCGGATCAGGCCTTCGCGGATGTCCCCTGTCAGGAGAGAGCCGATCCAAACGGTCCGGCCGCTCCTTCTGTGAGGGGAACTTCCGCCAACGCTTCCACCTGGGCGCCTCGAACTTCCTTTCGGTCGTCGCGTGTATCTAAAGACCCCTGAGGATCATGTGTGTCTTCAAAATTATCGCTTTGTTCTCCGGTGGGGACGTTGAGGTGAGGCAGATCCTGGCGGTTTGTTGGTCCCTATAGGCTCGGTCTATTCCCCTAATATCTAAAGGGAATTTGAGCGCAAGGTGGTAAGTCGAGATATGAACCCGAAGGGCGTTTAAGGTAGGGCATCTCAGGAGAATGTTATAGGATGACGGGGCCTTAGCAATGAGGAAGTTCACCGGTACGGTTCGCGTCTGGCCCGCTTCCCCAATGTTGAGGAGGAAGGTGACCGATCCCTCGGCCGGGACGGAATGGTTGGTGAACCCAGAGAGAACGTGGGAGGTCGGCTGAAGGTCGGATGAATCTAATCCCATACGTTGGAAACAGTAGTAGAACAGGATATCCGCTGAGCTCCCTGGATCGACCAATATTCTCTGGACCTCGTAACGGTGAACTCGGGCCGTTATCTTGAGAGGGTCATTATGAGGAAGTGATATGCCGTGAAGGTCTTCGTCGGTGAAGATGATCGGGTTATCCTTCTTGAATTTCTTATGGGTGGATCACTTATGTCCCCGACTGGTAGGAGGTGGTTCCTCCCACTTTCCAGAGTTGGATTCATCAAAATGATCATGATTTGCCTGATTGTTAACTCCCCGGGTGGGGTTTGGTCTTTTTGCTCCCGCTCCGTCTGTCGCTTGTCTCGTAGGTATTTCGCCAGGTGGCCAGAGCGGATCAATTCTTCGATGTAGTCATGGAGTTACTTGCAACTCTCGGTCGGGTGATCCTGCGACTTGTGATAGGCACAGTACGGGCCGCGGAGCCGCTTGCCTGTCCTCTGGACAGCTGGGGGAGCTTAAAGAACCTCTTGGCTTTAGCCTCTTCTAACAGCTCGGTATGGGAAATGTTCAGAGGAGTGTACTCCTGAAACCTTGGGGAATAAGGTTTCGGATGATCAACTTTCTTTTTCTCTTCCATGTCCGGTCTTTTTCGGTCTGTTTGGTCGCCTTTGGGCAGGTTGGAATTCCCTTCTGACTTGAGTTGTCGAGTTGGATTTCTCGCTCGGTCTATGCTTTCGCTTCGGCCATGGTCTTAGGTTGCGCTAATGCAAAAGAACGGAGCCATTCTTTGTGCCTAAGACCTGACCTCAGCGCGGTGATAACCGTTTCATCGCGGTGCTCAGGAACCTCCAGGAGGGCATTATAGAAGCAGGTGACATACCCCTTGAAGGATTCCTTGTTTCCGCTCTTGATGGTGAACAGGTAGTCGACCGTCTTTTTCTGTCGTCGGTTACCGACGAAATGACCGAGAAATTGGGTAGCTAGCTCGTCAAAGGTCAAGATGGAGCGCGGTGTAAGCCCTCGGAACCAATCCCGACCAGCTCGGATAAGGGTGGTGGGGAAGGCCCTGCATTGAGCCGCGTCCGAGTTGTCTTGGAAGCTCATGGAGGCCGTGAACGCGTCCAAGTGGTCCTTTGGGTCGGACTTTTCGTCAAAAAGAGACACTTTGGACGGTTTGTTCCTTGACGAGATACGCTCGGCTAAGAGCCGTTCTGTAAATGGTCTTGTGAGTGAATCAGTGGAGTACTTCGCCTCTTCGCCGGCCGTATGATCGTCCTGCCGTATGCCCTCAATTTTCTTTTCGAGGGCTTCGATCCGTAGGTGGTACCCCGAGGATTCTGCATAGTCTGAGCGCCGGCTATCTCTGCTCTGGGCTTGCGCGACGGTGCGGCTCCGGTTTTGCTCTCACATTTCTTAAATTCTCGGGCGAGACCCTTCTTGAATAGTCTCAACGTTCGTCGTTTACGCGGCCCTGACGGGAGTGGGGGCGTCTGTCGTGCCTGGAACCAGGCGAGTTGACCGACACCTCCTCAGGAGGTGAGAGAACGCGGCGGGTGTCGGAACGATGGCTTGGTCTCCCCCGAGATCAGGGCGTTGAACTGTTCGGCGCCCATCGGGTCATTGAATCATTCCCCGCAGGCAGGTTGTAACTACCGGAATCGGCGCGTCGGTGTTCGTTAACATCAGGGTGAGCGCGATTGAGGTCAAGGACCTGAGTGCGTATTCCCGCCAGCAGGTGTACGTCTCCATCTTGGGGAAAGGGAACCGCGGTTTGGTGGGCATGGCCGGCCGCTTGAACGCAGGCGAGCGCGTCCACCATCGCTGTGAGCTTGTCGATCCTAACGGATAAGATGTTGATGACGTTAGGAGGGGGAGTAGGACCACTCCCGCCTCAGTTATGGGGGACGGGACGGCTCGTGCTGGGATCGTAGCGGTCGTCGCTTGCTATTGAACTGAAGGCGGGGGATCAACTTTTTGTGGTGGAAAGGTTCTTCGCCTTCCTACAAACGACGCCAACTGATTGAGGTGGAAATCTTCCTCAGATGTTGTCCTCCGTCGATCTTGCTGCAAGCGGTCTTGAACAGTTGGGATTGAGAGTGGAAATTGGACGCGTGGATCTCAATGGGTTGTTGGATGCCGCTGACACCAGGCTACCTGCAAAGAAAGTCCCAGGGTGGGAACCACTGCAAGATTCTCCGACGATCAAGTAAGTACCGAAGTATAGGGGCGGTGTAGCGGCGTATTGGAGTTGTTTTACCTACCTGAATCGTTTGGAAGACGGGGTTTATATAGCGGTTGTGTGGGGGCGATCCGGCACGAGATTCCAGCCGTACATTACGCTCTTACGGCACGTTCGCGTTGATGGTGGAATATGTCTATTAATAGCGAGATATGCTCGTTAACGGAGAAATGTGTTAGCGTGGGATGCGGGAAGTGGAGCGGCGGAAATATCGTTCTGGTGAGATACGCTGAGCCGTTACGGAGGTGCTTGGGCTCCGTGCTCCTGGTTAGACAGGGAGGCCGAGGAGACTCAGCTCGGTAGATAGCTCGGAGTCGAGCGAGGAGGCCGAGGAGTCTCAGCTCGGTAGATAGCTCGGAGTCGAGCGAGGAGATCGAGGATGCCCGCCTGCCTAAGTGCATATGGGGTACTCCAGGGAGGCTTTTCCGAAAGGTCGGGTACCACCTCGTCACGGGGTCCCGAGGAAGACTCATAATGTGTTACACTGATTCCCCGTCATAGCCCCCAGGGGTCCAGAAGGTATGCGCTGACGACACGTCATCTCCCACGTGTCGCAATCTGGGGTATTTCCGTTCATAAGCCCCATCACTTAGCTTCTCGATTTTAAAGGCTTGGCAGGCATCTGCTTTTCTAGAAGCCGCCGCAGGTCGATTGACAGGAAGTTTGGAGAAGACACCCGATCGTGCGGTTGTCAAGGGCACCGTCGGAGCTTTCCCGAGACGCCTTGGAGTTTCCTTGGTTTTGACGGCCTTGCTCTCGACTGGAGTAACAGATATCCGTTCAAAGATGGATTTGCGTTTGAGTTGGGGTGCCTTCGCCACCACCACATTTGGCCTCTTGCCCCTCAACGAGGGTTTGGCCATTTGTCTTGATAAGGCCTTCGGGATAGGAGCACCGACAGCGGGGCAAATTATGACGGAACTGAATTGACGTGCCGGTTCCTCCCATTGTCGAGCAAGGCTCTCCACCAACCGCGCATTCATCTTGACAACGTATGTGATCGGAGTTGAGTCGGAAACTGAATTCATTTTGGGAGACATCGTTGTTGGTTGTTGAAAGTTGATTGCCGATTGCTGCATAAAAGAGCATTATTTCAGTATACATATCGATATATATAATGAATGAGTTCGCATGAGCATTTGACCCAATATATAGGAGAGAAGGGTTCCACCGGACGTGCCAGAATCTGTAGAGTGTTTTTCGTCATCTTATTGAGATTGGAATGCGCGCGCTTGTCAGGCATGTGCAGTTTCCCCGGGCAGACCGGGGTTTGATTGTGGGGATCCAAATCTTCGGCGGCCGACGTTTCGCTCGTAAAACGCACTTCACTCCCTATCGTTCATTCCGTTCACTTGCCTTGGTAAACTCAATCGTTCACTCCGTTCACTTGTCGTAGGTTAACTCAAAGGCCTACCGGGCCCACTAGCAGCAAGATATGCTCGTGGTCGCCTTTGGGCAACCACTCACTGTTCGAGCTCGCCGTCCGGACAGTTTGACTAAACAGTTTTCATGCCTTGCGCCGTTCCTATCGTTCGTGGTCGCCTTTGGGCAACCACTCTCTTGTCCGAGTTCACCGGACAGTTTCCGTAAACAGAGTAGCCCTATCGTTCCACTCCGTCAGTTTCTTCCTTCGCTTCACTTGCCTTCGTTGGCCCTGCGGGGCTGTGCGCCACCCTGTCCGTCAAAGGGATTGTTCGCTTCGCTCTCTTGTCCGGAAGCTAGGTTTAAATCAGCGGTGAAATCTTTACTTTAAACTTTACTTTCAAATGATATTAAAAATAACTAGTCGAACGGGTCATGGGAACTCAATGTGCAGTATGTGGGTGCTTCTGAAAAATAAATGCGACTGGGTGTGTTTATTTCATTTTTTTGTTAACACAAAACCGTGACAAATAAGATTTATTCAAAAAGAATAAATTTTCTTTACTTATTATTTTATTTACACATATTTTTTTATTTAAAGATGAGGAGCGAGAGACGCCCGCGGGGCGTGTGTGCGGCATGCGACCGCTAGACGTCCGCGGGGCACCAACGGGAAAGGGGAGCTGAGCCCTGGTTGTGGAGTTAAACTCCCCAAAAAAGGATTGGAGTTAAACTCTGTGAACGTTTTGGGCCGAAGGATTTGGAGTTGCAGTTGTGAAAGATTTGGATTTGGAGTTGAAACTCCCAACGAATTTATTTTGGAGCCAAACTTTTAAAGGATTTGGATCTTGGATGATGAAAAGAGATCTCTTTTCTTTTTCTTCAAGTCGTGGACTTCCCCCAAAATAAGTTTATTGAGACGGTCTCTCCTTTTCTTCTCTCTCGAGGTGAAGAAAGAAAGGGTTGGGATTTAAAATCTCTTTTTTTCTTAGATTAGAGGGTAGATTAGATCTTTATCCTATGGGTTTTATGATCAAAATCCACTCAGTTTTGAAAAAGATTAAATCTAAAAAAAAGAACCTTGAAGAGAGAGGATGCACAAAACCCTAGAATAGAAATGAGAATGAAGGTTGCTATTCATTTCTTCATAATATTTGCCTTATATAGGTTACACATTTTACACAGTCCCTTGGGCTTTACAAAATGGCACATTTGCCTATTCCATGCTCATGTGCTCATTTATTTTTGCACATAAGCAATGGGTTTTTATATATTTTGGCTTCTTGTCCATTTTTATTATATTTATTCATAAAAAATTCCATTAAATCTATTTATTGCTTAATCTTTTTTTTCTTGGTATGGGAGGCCTGCCTCTTCATGTTTGGGCTCGGCTCGGGCATGGGACCACTTGGCCTGGGCTTGGGCCCGCCTGCTTGGGTCGGGCTTGGGTCCACTTGTTCACGATTTGGCTTTGGTCAATGGGGTGTAATTTTTTACCCCAACGGTGCCATAGGAGGGAATTTCCTTCTATGGCGTCGAAAAAAATACACTTTTCATCATTTTTTTGACGATCGACATCCGTCATCTCCATCTCCATCATTTCAGATGTGGATACACAAAATTTCATGTGGTTCTATCACCTTTTCACCAGTGGATGCAAAATTAACGGTTTACCGACAATAGAAATTTTTGTATCGCTAATTCAACGGTGGAAAAGTGGTAGAATGTATCCGTAGAGACGGAGATGATGGGTGCCGATCATCGAAAAAAATGGAAGATATAGATTTTTGCCGCCACCTAATGAAAAATTCTCCTAAGGTCTCTTTTCTTCATTATTTTCTCTCTCTCTCTACACACACACACACACACACACACATACGGACCCAGATATTATCCAGATATTCGTATCTGGATGCTGCCCTAGTGATAGGAATAGGACTTAATTTGTATATTCTTGCCCCATGAACATGCAAATTATATTATCATTTATCACAAGTGTAGGTATATTTTGAGCCACCATGTAGAATATGAAAGCTACACAAGGGTTATCATTTTTCCCCCATTCTTCAATGTCTCTAAAATTGCTTTTCCCTTGTCAATGAATGCAAAGCAGCAAATCAAGTTGCCCATGTGAACTGCGCCCAATGTCGCACCACTCTGATGTATCCCTATGGAGCCCCCTCTGTTAAGTGTGCAATATGTCATTATGTTACAACTGTCGGGGTAAATCTTAGACACCTTTAACTACTTTATTTTTGCTTATCCTTTTCAATTGTAGATATCAAATAAATTTACTTTATGGCACCGGAAATTTCATTCCTTTTCTTTTCTTTTTTAGCAGATGGGCAACATGAGGGTGCCAATCCCGGTCAATCGGCCAAATGGAACCACAACTGTTCCACCACTTACTTCATCTGTATGTATTTCTTATTATGTTACGCTAAATTATCCTTAACTATTGTTGTTTTCACTAAATTATCTTAAAGTGTTTTATAACAATATGCTCCCTTAAACTTTAAGGGAGTTTGTTTTCACTAAAATACCCTCAAATGCATCACTTAAAGGGAGAGCTTAAAAGAAGAGTTTTTAAGGTAGTTTAGTGAGATTGGCAATAGTCAAAAGGTAGTTCAGTGTAATTTGCTAATTTGGCCTTTATTTCAACCTCCTTGTTTCTTACTATTATAGTTAGATATCAACCCCAATGCTCTTTTAACCTTTTTATTTTTCTTGTGGCAGTCTAGCAGCCAAACTGTTGTTGTTGAGAATCCCTTGTCGAGAGATGCAAGTGGCAGACTGGTATCGCCCACTTTATAAAAATTATATGGCCTAAAAATATTGGAAACTCGTATTCATATTTTTACAGCTAGAATATAGTTTTATCACTTGATTCCTGAAATGAATATTGTCGTCATTTAATTGCAGGTGAGCAATGTTGTTGTTGGGGTCACTACGGATGGAAAATGACTTGCTGCAATGATATTTTGCTGTGTAAATTTTAAAGTCAGTAATATCATAATATGTTTTGGCTACTCGGCATGTGATGGGATTATAAGAATATGAAAAATGTGATTGTTCATATGTGAAAGTTGGAACTACGTTTGAACTCCCCCCCCCCCTCCCTCCCCCCCCCCCCCCCCTCCCTCCATAGCTGCCCGACACCAAGAAATAATTGTGTGGATAACCTTTGCTTGGTATTCTTGGGGAACAGATGTTAATATATTTTTGAGAATGCATTTTTGTATGTTTTTTCTTAATTTGATGTGATGTTATGATTTGTTGTTGGTTTGATGTGATATTATTAGTATTATTTGTTGTTGGTTTGATGTGATATTATTAGTATTATTTGTTGTTTGCCCGTGTATTGTTGACACAACATTAACAGTCTCAAGCTATCAGGTATTTACTTTGGGAACAGGTTTAATATCTCGTGCCTGTAGGCATCACACATACATGCCAATACCTAATTTGCCATATATTCTCTCTTTGTTTGGTTTTAGTGTTCTTTCAATTTTGTAGATGATGGATAGCCTCCTTTTCAATTCAATCTCTACGACACAGTTATCTGGCAATTATTTTTCTATGGTTATGATGAGATGTAGGGAAAATTTTTTGTTATTTTTTTATTGGGCTCTCTTAAACCCTCTGTTTTATTTGGTGGATGTGCTTGAATTTTCTAATACCCTCCTCATTAGACCACATAAAAAAATGGTATATTCAGTAAACCATACAAGTTGGTAGGTTGGTAGAGTGTTGCTTTCAACTGTCTTAGTGGATAGCAGAATCCTTGGTACATTTTTAATATGAAATATAACAAATTTCCTTTGACTAGTGAAGGTGTGATGGCAAATTAGGATTAGAGCATTATGATTCTTCTTTATCAAGCTTACCCAAACAAATGCTGAATCTGATGCTTACAAAATTCTGTACATCTTATTCTGCATTTTTATTTCATTAAGGTTAACAAATCTGTATTGACTAATAACTCTTTATCATTTTGGCAATAGAAGTTGTTAACTTATACACTAATTAAATAGATGTGTACCTGTCTATAGAATTGAGATTCAATATTACTTGGATTATGAAATTGAAACCTAATCATAAAGAGAATTTTGGCATCTTGATAACATTTAATATTTCTCAAGGCCAACAAAATATATATCATGTGGCATATTATGATATCGAACAATTAATTTTTACATTCAATCTCCATCATGCTCTCATCACGAAGGCCCACAAGGCCACAAACACAAACACAAACATTTGTAACCTTTTTTCTCTTCTTTCAGCATTACCAATTTATATTTAAGAATAAAACATTATTGTAAATAATGTTTACATATTTACAAGGTGATACCAACAGAAAGAGTTCTACCACATTGAAGAAGAGAAGCCGTTCTCACTTAAATAACTATCTATGCTCCCTTCTCCATTGCTTTGAGGTTGTGGGTCCCCCTTTTGGTTTCCCTCCAACCCGGTCAGCTGATTCAAGACTTCCCTTATCGCCTTCTTACCACCGTCGTCCAATTGGCTCAACCCTGGATTCATGTCGTCGCCTGGGTTCTTGATCTGCATCATGCTTCTTCTCTCCATCGCCGGCATTGAGTTGTGGATGAAAGGGTTATTGGAGAAGCAGGGCACTTGCTCATTGTAGCCCTCCGAGATCAACGGGGTCCGGCCATGGCCATGGCCAAAGGTGATGTAGGTCTCCGTTAATGGTGGAAGAGAGGAAGAGCTCGTGGCTTCATATTTGGTGTTTAAACTTGGCTTAGAGGAGGAGAAGGCTCTACTCTTGTAGAATACTCTGCATAACACCCAATCTTCCTGTTTTATGTAAAGAAAGTAAAATACAAGTCAGTAATCAAATCTCATAAAGTGGTTAGAATTTCGGCTCACTTGAATGAAAACCTTCCTCGCTTTTGCCTATATATGGCAGCAAAACTGCCTATTTTTCCACTTACCTTAATATCCATTTGTGTTTTTCCTTTTTTCTTTATCCTGTAGTATTTTGATTTTAAAATGTCATTCTATCAAAAAAAGAAAAAAGGAAAAAAAAAATACCCACTAAAACTATATAATAATTACTAAACTTGAATATTAAATCATCTTTCTAAATGACCCTTAAAGAAAACACAAATCAAAAGTCGTATGGAGGAGAATTAAACCTTAATTAGAGAAAACTTTGGAGCATCGCCGGATACTAATTCCATGCGAAATTCATGCATGACCCAATCTGTCTTTGTTCCTTTTGGGGCTCTTCCTTGATAGAATACCAATGTCTTCCTCATCCCTACGAGGACTCCTCTTCGAGTTACAAGCCGATCTTTGCCAGTAGCCTTCCAATATCCTGAAACCGTCGCTCTATTTGTTCGTTGACCTGTTGCATATTTTCGATCTCGAAGGCTAAAGAAATACCACTCCTTGCCTCCCACACATGCCATGTCTGTTTATGAATGCATAGTATCGGGTCAATGAAAATTTCACTTTCTGTTGGTTGATGGGACAAAACGCCCCTGCAACTTACCCCTTATATAAAGCACTTATACCCCCCTTAAGTAATTTGTTAGCACCCACGCTCCCTATGCTCATGGACCAAACCCCTTGAAAACACTCAAATTCAACTCTAAATGACCGAAATTAGTGTCTGATTTAACTCTGCATCTGTTTATCTTCTTTATTGTTGAATTTGAGTGTTACGAGGAATTTTCTCGATGAACAAAGGGGGTGTTTGTGCTATTAAGTCACTTGAGAGGATATAAGTGCTATATGAAGCAGACCACAAGGAGGTTTTGTGCAATTAACCTGTTTTTCAATTTTGTTTAATAAAAAAATCGAATACATTCATAAGGAGTTTCTTTCTAATAATGGATGCTGCAATCAAAAGGAATTTGCTTTTTTCTTATCATGGTTTTGGCCATCCATATTTATATAATTAGTAAACAAAAGTTTAAGCCTCATAGCATATCATTTTCTAATTAGTCGAGGTAATTATTATTATTATTATTAATAATATTATTATTATGACTACGACTACTACTACCACTAGGCCTTAACCTGATACAACCGGGGTTGAAACCCAAACCTCTTCCTCGCAAGAAGGCTTTATCACAAGGTTGATACACAGGATTGATGTTCCTATCCTTCAGGTGTTTGTCGAAAGAAAAAATGGCCCATGAACCGAAAAGCTAATTAATTATGTATGAGTACAAAAGAGTAGTTCAGAATTTTACAAGGTTGTTTTCTACAAAAGAGAAAATTTAAAAGAAAAGGGGGAATTAAGGAATCATTTCTATATGTTCTTATTCCTTGGCAGATTATAATTTCTATAAATAGAAAGAAGGGTTTTAGCTTTCCACGACTTTGTCCCTATCTTGTGGAAGTTTCTGAGGATAGCGATAACATAAAGTTGGCATGAAAGGGATAAATCATATTTGGAAGGAATGATGACATACGATGATATGAAGAGGTTAAGAAGCGGACAAACTCTGGCAAAGAAGAATATCTTTCTGTTATGGGGAAGAAAAGGCCAAAGGAAGGGACTTGTTTTGGACTAAAATGAGATATCTCAAGCAATATGCATCATCCGAATGGATCGATTATGAAAGAATGCTTCCTGAGGTTAATTGCTTCTTTTTTTTAATCATATCAATTATCAATCTAATAACACTTCCTCGAACAGTACCAAATTTAGACGGAGAAAGCTATGGAGGGGGGAGGGGAGGGGAACTTGCTATGGACCCTACTTTCAGGGGGAAAAAAGGTTTAGAAGGAGAAAAATGATAGATTTAGTACTGGAAAATATCTTTTAACGCCGAGGAAAAGAACGGCGAGGAGGGTTGACAAGGCATGATGTATGAGAATATTGACAAGATAGCTGCAAGTTCAAGGCATGGAACTTTGTTTGTTTAAGAAGAGGGCAGGCCTCGCTCTATGAGGATCGAGAAGTCAATTGTCCGCTTTTTATGATGATCCACATCATTCATCTTAATATCCATGGCTTAAAACATAGATACTATAAACTTTGTGTGATTTTGATACTCTCTGTCTATTGATTTAGAGATGCAAATTGCTAATTGTGGTAAACCTCTAATTTTGCAATCATCCAGGGCAAGTGCAAAGGATAAGAAAACCAGTCAATGATTTTCTATATGCCTCTGTTTCAGGTCATGACCAAAGTTATATTTTCAAATAATTATGATAACATACATTAAATATCTCTCCTGTCTTTTTATGAAAGAAGATATAAGCTAGAAGAAATGACAATCCTGTCATTTTTAATGACTAAACATGACAAAACGAGAACAAGACAATGTACAAGAGAAACAAACGATATAACATTACTTGTTTTTTTTCATAAGGGACAAGGAAAAAATGATTAAAATCTCTATATCTTCAATAAAAAGTCATATAACCTGGCAGCCTTAATCTATCATCCCATAATCACATATATGGAACTAGATCCGATCAGCCTTGTCTTACTACAAATTTGAAATTAACAAGCAATCAAAGTTGTACAAGAAAATTAAAATTGATAAACCTTTGCAAATTGATTACAAAAACAGTCGTTAATTTGCATATCTCCATAATAAGAGACTAGGTGAAAGGAAAAATACAATCCACCGCCAAGGGAAATAACGCTGAGTCTCCTATTTTATCATTAGAACATAGGGAGAGAAGAGACGATCACCTACTTATACTATAAATTATTTGGTGCAGCAGACATACATAAAAGTCATTTTGGATGCAGTAAGTTGTATAATTCCCAACACCGTTAAAAGCCTTTTTTTTTTTAAAAAAAAACAAAAACTAACTAATGGAACATATTAAAATTTTGCAAATTTATAGCTGTCATGCTAATTTGGTTAATAGATATGATAATGGCGACAACAATAGCATCAGCAGCAGCAATACAAACAATATAATTATCTATGAGTAAATCGTCTCACCAGGAAGTTCCCATGGTTCGCACTTATTGAGATCAACATCAATCATCGTAGGACAGTTACCATATAGGCTTCCACCATTTCCATCTCCCGAGATTTTATTTGCTAAGTAGTCGCATACGAGCTCGTCGTCTCTCGGGTGAAATCTAAACCCTGGAGGCAATCTTGCTTCCATCATACTCAAGCAGCTCATGATGAGAGAGAGGGGGGGGGGGGGGGGGGGGGAGGGGGAGGGAGAGAGGGAGAGAGAGCACTAAACATCAACAAGAGAGTCTGGTTTATATAAAGAACAAAGCAGAAGTCAACTTTCCAAGGGGTGAAGGTTAAGTTAGATTGCAGTGGAATGGAATGGAATTGTGTTTCATGCTTAATCACTTCCCAAAATACCCCAGCCAACCTGGCATGCTGACGTGGATACAGGGCCAGCAGCCGCCGGGCAACAGCTGCCACATAGGATCAGCTATCCGGTCTAGAACAGCAAACAGGGAAATTAATGGGCCCCACAGAGAGAGCGCATTGGGTTCAGATCCGAATTCAACTGAACTCAACACTGGACCACACCGGTCATGCAAATGGGGTTTGTGGATCATACATGTCACACCAATATGCTCATATTTCAGATACAAGACCTCAGCATGACTATGACAATATCCAAATGGCTCCAAAGCTTGAGTTTGTTATTTTCTTCATTCTCAAATGTTCATTCAATTCCAATTCTGAGTTCAGTTCGCAGTTCTATCATCCTATGACATCGACTTTCGGCATGGGCAAGTTGCGGTGGCAAATCACCCACTACTCTCCTTCTCACATGTGTCGTACACGTGTTCATCGACAATTAGAATCGCTAAAGTCAGTTTTCAAAGCCTTTATAGTGTCGATAACAAACCTTCCTTATTTCGATAGCAATGTTCTCGTTATCCAACCATCAAGAGCCTTCCCTAGTATGGGCCAATCTGGGGCCACATGGCAGAGATCTAGGCAACCGATGATTTGTATTAGGCGAGATTACGTAGGTCGTTAGGAATCATAGGAAAATATTTTGGGGACTTGACCTAATTCCTTCAGGCAATGTTAGACATTGTCAATTGATGATGTAAGCGAGCCACAATGGGCCAATCCCATCAAATAAAAATCTAGAGATCCGTCAATTAAATGAATGTATATGTCAAGGTATTTAAAAAATCTAATCTTCTTCAAGCCGTCTCAAAATACTTCCAAAAGCTTCGGCGTGATGAATGACAATACATGCGAACATAGCTTTGACCAAACTAAATCTATGACATAACAACGATCACAATCGAACTCTTTCAGACAATCACAAAATGATTCATGATGCATTGCAAATACAAATCACTAAACATGATTACCATAATATGCTAAACTTGTTAACATAAAACTAACCTTGACAATATTTCAGGTTTTTAAAATTCTCTCTCCAAAGTTATGCCGCTCATAATCATATTAAAGTAGGCACACGTGAGAAGGCACACGGCCATCTCATCAAATTCTTCTCTGCAATATAAAATAAGTTTTTTTTAATAATTAGAGTTAGTATAAACTGATCCCAATCAACATTACGATAATCAAATAAGACTTCAGGTCAAACCTTCAGGATAAAGTTATATAAGCTAGCTCCAATTGCTGATGAGTGGTATGATAATGAGATGACCAATAGTGTTAATGAAGTAGTTGAAGGCTTGAAGCATTCATTAGAACCAAAAAAAAAACCGAGTCAAATGTAGTTGGGTAAACTATAACTTGATCCATATATAAGAGTCTCCATCGCATCCACCTACTGATATGATAGGTTATTTACTTAATTTGGATAATCCCCTAAATGTAGGACCTTGTTTCCATTTGAGGAGGGAGATGAACCAAGGTTACATTCCCAATAAAGGGAAAGGATCACAAGGTTCTGTTGCTTTCCATTAAACTATTGAGAAATGTAACGATGAGATTAAATTTGGTTTTAGCATACATTTTTTTTTTGGGATCCAGTGGATCTATTTGGATTTACAATTTGTATGCAAGCTCAAGTTGCCTCTATATACCTACTCGCAGTATACATTAGCTCAACAATGATTTTATGCAGGTTGCGACTTATACATTCCATATCAATTTCAGAGGTCCTTTATTATTTCTAATTAATGTACAAAACAATCGTAGTAATATAACAATGACAAAGCCATCATCGTGAAGTCTCTAGGGTAGCTACATGACTACTTCTTTTTTTCCTACATAAGCTAATAACAACAACTGTCTGCCGTCTATAGATTATCATTATGGAATATGAAGGAATTAAGGAAATACAAGACTCAAAATGATAACAAAGTCGAGTTGTGAACATAGTCATTTACTTATCTAGCCTTCTCTAATGTCTGTGGGACCCAGGCGTGGGCCTCGCATGGAGCACACAAATGGATAAGTGTGGATTGGTTTGGCTTTTCAAAGCTTAGTTTCAGCCATTGTACCAAGTCTGAATTCAGAATACAGAGATTAATTCAAATGGTTCTTCATTTCCTTATCTTTTCTTAGTTAGTTTCTGCCCTTCTAGACTATATATAAAGCCAAATTCCAATAATTCATCTATTCCTGCAGCGAAGAGTATCAACTGTAGATGACCAAGCACGATAGTAACATCTATAGTTGAAGCTCGTGCAGACCAAGCACATGTTCAAAGTTCTATATGGTCACAAATAATCTAGAAAATTAACCAAGTTGGAATTTTATGCCCTACAGAGAAATTTTATTAACCCTCTAAAACACCCAAAAAAAATCTTCAGAGATGACAACATAGAAATTATTTAACTTTGAGTTTGTGTGATGTTGAAAGTGACCATGAACAAAGTATAATGCTTTTTTGTTGCTTGCTTGTGGTGGAGAAAGTCGGTTCCAGAGTTTGCAGAGAGTTGAAATTTCAATGTATGGACTTACGAATATAGAAGGGGGTGGAAATTTTAAAGCAAAAAATTTTAAATAAATAAATCAAATGACAAGTTACCTAATCTTTTATGCAAGCAATCACGGGCTCTTTTCCCCTTGAGTCATGAAGGAGAATGGGTTCAAGCTAAACACATAAGAGGTCACGCAAGTAACATTCTAATATACAAACCTGCATATGAAAGGTGATTTTCTTGCGTTTCAAGTTGCGCGTTTTTAACGGTTTTGAGTTAAAAGTAGAAAAGAATACCATCAAGCATGCCTAGAACTCCACCTCCTACTATTTTGTAAGTTATAATAATATATAAAGACAATAGGGCCGCTGGAATGATTAAAATTAATATTTTGACTTATAAAAGAGATGACCACAATATGAAGTCGATGCTTTTAATTTCCATACGTTTGGTCACCAAAGCAAGTACCTGAGAGTTTCTGAAACCTGCGTGCAAACAGTAGCCATTTATGTTTCAATTTTTATAAACACCTTTGCCAAACTGCGTATTTCTTGTTAATTGAAGGCAGTCAGTAACTGTTAATAAGGAAACTTATCATAGGCATATATAATCTATCCACATATTTTCGTCCGGCTAAAGGATACATTTTTGTGATTTCACACCTCTGAGTGTTGGAAAACTTAATTTCTAGTCAGGGCAAATACTAGACATCAATCACATTCTCTATGATACAAGATTTGTTGATTTCCGAATTAGCAAGCAATTTAAAGCTGAAACACTTAAAGTAAGCTCACAACACTTGCTATATAGCTCACGAGCGAACTTCCACAGCACGATTTGATGATAACATCGGTGGTCACCTACAGATATAGGATCACCTGCAAAAGAAAGGCAACAAGCTTTGGTTGAGGGGTCTTTTTCTTCTTGCTTTCGAAATTAAACAGACAGAGGCCTAGTGGAATTTCAATTATAAAACTTAATCCATGCTAAACTATCGGCAACATCAGATTCTCTAGACAGGCATGCCGCCAAATAACATTAGATGTTGCTATCTTACTCCATGAAAGTCTTTCTATTCTTGTCAGAAATTTTAGCTGACAAAGTCTCACGTGACCAATTATAAATAGAAGTTCATCGTTAAATATCCGCTTAGGGAAGGAATTAAACAGGTATAAACGAGACTATACATTTCGAAGAAAGTTGTTCTCCCTGTATATTTCCAAAGTTTAGAGAAGTTTCATAGTAATTGGGTAACGGATTCAAAATAATGGTTAGTTCCTTAGTCCGAGTCCACTAGGGATCCTAGTTATAATAACCGTTTTTAGTTATAAGAGTGATGTAATGTTGAAAAGGTGGGCTGATTTTAGATATCCAAATTCCAGGAACGCATCATCGTAATTGCAATGGCTGTTTGAGGGCATATTATATTATATTATATTATATTATATATTTTGCCGTGTAGATATGAAGAGACTTGTGCTCATAAGCAATTATTCTGCATCATGATTTCATTGATGTCGTAGAAGAAGAAGAACATAGCCTATCATGAAAGTTGATCAGCAAGAAAGCAAAAGCATTGACCCACCCCCACAAGTATTTCCAGACCAAATGACCAAAGTTGCCAATTTTACTTGTAGAATCAAGGTTATATTTGAAAAGGGCAAATAAACATTCACGCATGTCTATTGAGTAGCATTTGATCAACTATAACAACTAAATTGGGAAGATTGATTAAGCGCAAATGTTATCAATGCTGCCAATTAATTATAATCAGAAAATTGAAGAGAAAGTAATGAACTGATTGAATGGAACTGAAACAACAATAAAATCGCAGGAAATTACCATAAAAGATTTATCTCTCTCAGCCGCATTGCATCGAATCGAACAAGTCCTCGTAAAGAAATACTAAAACAAAACCTCCTAGATTGATTGATTGATTGATTGATTGATGAATGATTTCTGCTGCTTGATCGATCGGAGGAGGAGGAGGAGGAGGAGGAGCCGAGGGAATCGGGACATTTATTAAGCCAGCTTAAGTTGGGCCTAATGGGCGGCCGACAGAAGAGAGACACAAAGCAGTTAAAGCAATTTCAACAGAAATTAGAGTAGATTCTATATATTTATCTTATGATAAGGATATATGAATGACTTTGATGGAGTCCTTGATCTCCTTCAGATGCTGTCCTTCGTCGATCTGTCGCGGGCGTTGCTGAACGGTTGAGATTAGATTCGGAGGTTGTCTCCTTGAGTGTGTGGATCTCAATGGGTTGAGTTTAAGGTGGAAGCCGTGCTACCTGCAAAGAAGTTCCGGAATGGATGACCACTGTAGGACCCTCCGACGATCAAGTTAGCCGAGGAATTTCAGCAGAGTAGTAGCTTTTGGGTTCAAGTTGCCTCATCTGAGTCGTCTGAGAGAGGGGCTTTATAGTGGTCGCATAGAGCGAGCAGGCGCGAGATCTCCGCCTTCGGTTACGCCCCTGACGTTACACGTGCATGAATGACGGGATCCCTTCACTAATGACGGGATACGCTCATTAATAGGAGGGACACGCCAGCGTGGGACGTGGGATGTGGGGAGGACGTTATCCCGCTTTGGCGAGATACGTGGAGCCATTGCGGGGGTGCTAGGGCTCTACAATCTCGGTTGATCGAGGAAGGCCGAGGAAGCCCGGCATGCTTGGAGCTCGGAGACAGGCGGGAGGCCGAGGAAGCTCGGCACGAGAGAAGGCTCGGAGGAGAGTGAGGAGACTGAGGAAGCTCGGAGACGAGTTGTTGGTTGTCCCATAGATGAAGGTGGAATATCTTCAGGGGGTCTCCCGAAAGGTCGGGTACGTTCACCGAGAAGGGGCCCCGGGGAATGTCCCCGATATAGCTTATTCATTCCTCCCGTAGAGTCCGGGACATGTCATCTGCCACGAGTCGTAATCTGAGGAGACACCACTTGTGAGCATCATCATTAGGCACTTACTCTCGTTCTAACCTGTCCAAGGGTCGGGTCGAGAGTGGTCCGCTCGGTCTTTCTTCTGCTCAATTTGGCAACAAGGAATCGTAATGCAGATCTCCCGGGGACGGCATGGCGTTTGGTAGTTACGTCGTTTCGATCCTTGGGCCTGTTTCCCCCAATTAGAGCAAAGCTCTGTTCAAATTTTCAAAATTTGAGATGAAGCAGCGCTTCATAAAAGCACCAGCAGGTAGCGCTTATGTGCAAAGCACGGGTGCGCTAGCGCTAAGAGCGTCGGCGCTCTGAAGCAGCACTCACATGCAGAGCACGAGTGTGCTAGCTCTAGGAGCGCCTGTGCTCTGAAGCAGCGCTAACGTGCAAAGCACGAGTGCGCTAGCGCTAGAACTAAATGTTCCCCACCGTTGGATCAAAGACCCAACGAAGATGATAAATTATCAAGTTACCAGAATAAAATTCTGTTAAGAAAACATTCTTCAGAATCTTTCCAAATAAAAATATTTTGCTCTGTAAATCAGAGCACCGTCGGATCAATGATCCAATGGTGATTAAAAATCACAATGGTGTAGAATAAATTCCGCATGAGAAAAGATTTCCCAATCTTGTTAAAAACAAGAATATCACTTTCTGTAAAACAGAAGCCCTAGGATCAAAGATCCAAGGGTGGGAAAATCCCCAAATCAATTAAAGAAAAGATCTCTTCAACTGATTCAACAAATCAGCTTGCCCTATATAAAGGCCCCAAGACTACAAGTCTGATATAGAGGAAACCCCTCCCCCCCGTAAACTTTGAGAAAATTCAGAGAGGAGCAAAACTCTTAGCAGAAGAAGAATTTCTTCAAAGTAAAATAAAGAGATCAAAGCATCTCATCATAAAAAGAACTTAGTTCTTATGCTAGATCATAGATCTTTAAAACAAACCGTCTCTCACAAATGAGATCATAACATCTCACTATAAAAAGGGGAAGAATAGTTCAATTCTCTTAGGATCACAGATCCATAAAGGCAAATACTTTCACCAAAAACATAAGAGATTGAAACATCTCCTATAAAATAAGAACTTTGTTCTTAGATCTATGAGACAAAGTCTCTTATAAGAGAGAATTTAATTCTCAGAGCGCAGAATTGCCTAAAAAGAGCATCAGCGCTCCAAATCTAGCGCATCAGCGCTCCAAATCTAGCGCACAGCGCTGCAGAGCCTCAGCGCTCCAAATTCACCAGAAGCGCTCTGCGCTCATGATCTGGCGCTCAGCGCCAAGCGCACCACGTGCTCTTCACGTGTGTGCTATTTCACCAGAAGCGCTCTGCGCTCATGATCTGGCGCTCAGCGCCAAGCACGCCACATGCTCCTCACGTGTGCGCTACTTCACCAGAAGCGCTCTGCGCTCATGATCTGGTGCTCAGCCCCAAGCGCGCCCCGTGCTCCTCACGTGTGCACTACTTTAACAGAAGCGCTCTGCGCTCATTGACTGGCGCTCAACGCCAAGCGCGCCATGTGCTCCTCACGTGTATGCTATCTAAACAGAAGCACTATGCGCTCATTATCTGGCGTTCAGCGCCAAACGTGCCACGTGCTCCTCACGTGTGCGCTAAGAGAACATAAATTGTTCTTTAAACAATAAAGCCCCAGAGCTATAATGAGTGCTCAGTATTCAAGAAAAGACAAAAAGTTGTCAGGACCAATGCTCAACATTGTTAAGTAAAAAAGGACTAAGCCTAGTTAAATGTTTAACATTTTAACTAAAAGGGACGAGCCCAAAATGGCCACAGATCCCTAATTCAGATTAATTGAACCCATATACTCATAAATCTTTGATCTTAGTCCCAAATCGGACTACAGATCTCCTAACCAATATTGGTTCAATGGTACATCTCTTCACTCCTCTGATATCTGTCGTTATAATCCTTCAACGTCTTCAGAGAGGTGACGGGTCCCGACAACCAGACATTTCACGGACTGTGGGGTCCTTAAACTCATGGGCTATGATGTCCTTAAACTTTACAGACTATGATATCTCTAAACTACCATGGACTATGGGGTCCTTAAACTCATGGACTATGATGTCCTTAAACTTTACAAACCATGACGTCTTTAAACTGGACCGCAAAGTCCCTAAACTAAAACAATTGAGCCCAAATGCTTTTTTGTTGGATCTAAATGATCCTGTTAAGTAGATCTTAGTCTAAAATTAGAATAACGTATCCTTAACAAATGGTTAAGTTGATCTTAGTCTAAAATTAGACTAACGTATCCTTAACAAATGGTTAAGTTGATCTTAGTCTAAAATTAGACTAACGTATCCTTAACAAACGTTTAAGTTGATCTTAGTCTCAAATGAGATTAACGATCCTTAAACCCAACCCCAAACCCAAATATAAGAAAATACGGATTTGGACTAATCCACGCCCTACGGACGACAACATACATTAGTCTCCGTATACAATCCACGGGCAACCAAAAAACAAAACAAACACACACGGTACGAAGTGAACATCTGGAGAAGGAGAAAGTTGTTACCACGATGCGGTAGCGTAATTAACTGCAGGGGCTTGCGCCTGCAGGGAAGAGCGTCCCCACAATCAAAAAACCCCTCAAATGAGGGGGAATTTGACGAAGTCTGCTACAACGGCCGCATCCGTCTAAACTCCGATACACGATGCCATAAATCAACTTGGCATCTTCGGAGAGGTGGACGGATAAAACCAAATAGCATTTGCCCCCAAATTCAGGCAAGAAGAACCTACGCGGTCGCGTCTCTGTATTCGGAGGAGAACAGATTCTGGTACGCCCGGTGGGACCTTTTCCTCTTTCCACTCCACACTTCGTGTGTCGTGTTTCGCGAACAAAGCGCGATTTGCTATGGTTGTCCCTGGATTCGAGGTACTAAGATTTGGTGTCTTGCTCCGTGCAGAAAACAGAAGATCAATGGCTTCCAACTGCACAAACTGCAACAACTTCAACAACCCCCACTCCGTCCTCGCCGGAGGAGTGACTTACGGGCCTCAGGCGGCCTCCGTTTTCAAGATGCCAGTGGAACAGGTGACGCAAGCCACCACTGGGCTGTTCTTTGGGACCATGCTCCCACCCATGAGCTTCAATGCCCCATTGTCAACGCAGGAGGCTCCAAAGAAGTCGGTCTTTGATCGGCTTACCACCACCGCGGCCCCTCTCAATGGGTCACCCAAGTCCAGTGCCTCAGTTTTCAACAGGCTGGGTCAAAGCTCATGTGGGCCTGTAAAGAGGCTCTCAATACCAGAGAAGGAAACTCCAACTCCTGTTACAGTTGAGGTTGTCTAAGCTGCTCTCCCTACTCGAAGGTCGGCTTTCGACAGGTTGACCATTCCCTCTCAGCGGACGTCTGTCTTTGACAGGTTAGCGCCAACAATAGGCTCTCATCAGAACAGGGGGCATGGAAAAGCTGATCCAACAATGGAGGTGGTCCCGGCTGCTCGCCATGCTCGACGTCGCCACTGGCACCAAGTGAGGAAGGCTGGGGGCAGTTCCCCTTCTAGACTGACACCGCCAACTCCAACGATAGAAATTGTTGCTGCTGTTCCAACTGGGAACATCTTTGAACCACTCAGGAGGGTGCGCAAGAACTCTCCGACGGCCGTGCTGAAGAGATCTCCTCCACTTGTGTAGAGTGCTACAAAGGCGAAGCTGGAGCAGCCCCCTCAGCAGCTGTCTTCCAAAATTCACAAGGTCTGGCGACAGGTCTAAGACTCCGTGATTGATCAAGACTACCCCACCGACAGAAAAAGATGAAAGTTCGGCGACAAGGGGATCTCCCTGTCAAGCCACAGAAGGTGTCATCTGTTTGGGTGCCCGCTGCAACGGCTCTCTCAACTTCGACCGCCCACAAAAGAAGGAGGCCGAAGAAGATCCCTGCGTCTTTGGCAAATCGCAAGGGCACTGAATCTAAATGCCCCAAGTCTGAGGGCATAGTGGTGCATACTGTTTATATGGCTTTCGGAAAAGAGGATAGCTGTATCTCTACGGGTCACCGACCACTTACACGGTCTGTGACTAAGGCTCAGGAGCAACAACAACAAAAGCTCCAAGAAATGCTGACAGCCATGGCTGCACTCACTGGACCAAAAGCAGGCCCGGAGACATCTTCGGAGCAGCGTCATGAGCAGGAAACGGATGCCGAATTCCTTCAGAGAATACTTGAGGAGAAGGACAAAGAGGCTGCGGAACAAGCGGCCAACATAAAACAAATGGCCTTTTTATTCCAAGATATGGTCGGCCTAATGATCCAGCCGGACCCTCCAGCCGAAGATCCTCCAGTAATAATTGAAGATGATAGAGGAGAGACATCAAATCCTCTGCCAGCTCTGTCAGAAACCAAGGAGGAGACAATCTCCAAAGCCATGCTCGATGATTATATAGCTCAGCAAATACGAGCTCATCAAGCGAATGAAGCAGCCGGCCAAGTCGTCAGAACTGGGTGACCATATCCAGGATGGTACGATCAGATAAAGTACCCGTCAGGATACACAATTCCTAAATTCCATGTGTACAAGGGGACAGGAAATCCCCATCAACATGTCGCTCAGTTCAGGGCTCTCTGCGGTAACACTGGAGGGGATGATATGCTACTGCTTCGCTAATTCGTCAGCAGCTTGGCGGAGACGGCGTTCGAATGGTACTCAGAGCTTCCCAACGACTCCGTCAAAACTTTTATGGAGATGGAATTGCTGTTCTCCCAACGTTTCGCCAGCGCTAGCGAGCGCACCCCGATCACCGCGTTAATTAACGCCAGAGTGAAGCCAGGCGAAACATGGGTGCAGTATGCGATACGGTGGCAGAATCTATGGTCGAAGTGCGAGCAGCGTATCGAAGAAGCGCCTGCGGTAGGCATGTTCGTAGGGACCCTCAACCCTCAGGCGACCATTTCACAATTCATGATGTTCTTCAAGCCAACTACTTTCCAGGCCTTGATTGACAAACTGGCCCAAATGGATCAGATGAGTTATAGACCCTCTTCTTCGAAGTTGGAATCTCGAAACGAGAAAGGGAAAGGGAAAGCGACCTTCGTCACCAATACTCAGCAGCAGCCCAGTGGTCCAAAGCCAACTGATCGCCAAGTTGAAAGACGGCGATTCTTCAATGAGAAACTGAAGCGCCCTTATTCGTTTCCCCGGGATAAAACGAGGAGACAGTTCGAGCTGGCAATGCACAACAGGCTCATCACCTTGCTGGATCCAAAATGCCCATTGCAACTCGGTGAGGCCAATAATCCCAATTATTGCCCCTATCACCAAGTGGTAGTCCATCCAATCGTAGATTGCTTCGTCTTCAAAGGCTGGATTAAGGATCAATACCAACAGGGCAAATTCGCACTATCCAAGAATTAGAAAGTAAGCCCGCCACAGCCGCACACTCTTAAAAGGGAGACACACCGGGTGCATCATGGTCTTTTATAGAAGAAACTCCATGGGAGGTCGCTCTTTCAGCCAAGACGAAAAGAATGCTGAAGGATCTCCAAACATGCCCGGCGATCAGGTGGAAAAATCCGCTGGAACCCGAGGTCATTGAGGGAATGCTGAAGCCATGCCTGACTCCAAGAATTGGTAGCGATAATCAAAACGCTCAGGCCCAGCCGTCAAAGTCTTCGAAGAAGAAGAAGAAGACCAAAAGGCCCGTGAAGCCTTGACAAGCGCACGGACCTGCAGAAACATATTGACGCGCTGGAAGAATACAACCAAAAGGCGCGAACCCCGATCACACTACAAGAGTTTCTCAACCACATCTTTGAAGATGGAGATAGCGAAAATAATAAGGGAGAAGACTCGTCAGACGAACCTGAAGATTATGTAGCAAGTTGCTACGTGATCTCTCACTCGTCAGTAGATGGTGAAGAAGCTCCTGATACAGAGAAACCGGGGGCAGATCCCGAACCAGAACTCCTAGGACCGTCAGACGAGATGATTGACGCATTCCTGAACGAAGCTCTTCTGAAAAGAAAAGCTGATCGAGAACGCGAAATGGCCATTTTTGAAAAAGCCAAACGCCGGCGACTGGACGAAAGGGTTAAAACACTCCCACCAGATCAAAGCACATCCGCCGCAAATAAAAGAAGGTTCAAGAAGAGGAAAAGGTTCGCCAAAGCCCTGTCGATGAGGATGAAGTTGCCATCTTTCAAAGAAGACACTTCAGAAAATACGTTCCCCGATGGACTAGATGCACATCCAAACTACTGCTTGTACCATCGGAGGACCACATACCCTACTGAATAATGCAATGCCTTTAAAAATTGGTGGCAGGGATACGTTGTTCACCGGCAGCAATTCAAGCGGATGAAGTGCAAAATTCGTCGGGAACAAAGAAGCACGATAGATGAGCATAAAAGAACAGCCGATGAATGTCACATGGTTAATTCCGGGGGATCGCAATTTCTCACCTTCGGGAGTGATTCTGATGAAGAAATAGCCCTCGGCCCTCTCTTCAAGGAATCAATCTCTGAAACAGAAGAGATGAAGACCTGCGAGAACATTTAGCTGCGCAATCGCACGCTACCTGAAAAGAATCTCGGACCCACAAACAAGGGATCGAACAAAAAGGATAAGGGGAAAGAAAAGGTCCCTGAGGATATCACCCTCGACGACCGAGTCGTCGAAGAGCTGGCAGCCAAGAACCCGCCCAAGAAAAACAAGCTGGATTATAACGTTCTGGCACACCTGAGGAAGATACCCTCATAGCTAAGCATTCTCAATGCCCTTCTTCTATCCAAAGAGGCGAGAGATTCTCTGATCAAGGCATTACAAGTGCCTGACCAGTTTCAAGCTTTCCTCGCCGAAGAAAAGATGAAGGACGAGCTGAAAGAAATTCACACAGCCGACATCACTTTCGGCGATGAAGATCTCCTCCTCGGAACATGCGAGCATAACCGTCCCTTATATGCCTCCGAGTATTGCCATGACATTAAGATATGAAAGATCTTAATTGACAATGGGTCCTCTGTCAATCTCCTAAATGTGAGGGTGCTAAAAGAAATCTGCATGAGCGTTCAACACCTTGCTCGGGATAAAATCACTATCTCCGGGTTCGACTCCCATTCATCACGGACGCTCGGGTCTTTGATACTGACGTTACGCTTTGGGCTGCTCGTCACTGATATCAAGTTCTACGTCATTGACGCCAAGACTTACTACAACGCTTTGCTTGGCCAGCCTTGGTTACACGAGTACAACATTATCCCTTCTACACAGCATCAGTGTATGAAGTACTTCAAAGATGGGCTTGAATACACTATAATAGGGGAGCTGAACCCATTCTCCGTAAATGAAGTCTGAAAGTACGAAAATGCAAAATACTTCTTGCCAGACTTCGAAGACACGGAAAGGTGCCATAAGCCGGAGAATAAGCAAAAAGCTATCACCACCATTCCGGTCTCCGGGAGCGATACCGAGAAGGACGGAGCGATAGTCTATTCAGGACCGCCCCAATGCAACAAGCCGGGACCGTCCACCCCTATTCTGGTCTTCGGTAGCGACTCTGAGGATGAGGTCAATGCAGTATTTTCTGTTCGGCCATCAATACAAACCTTCATTGGTAGTGATCAGAGTTTACAGATCGCCATGGTTCCACAAGAGCATTACAAACAGCTCGACGCACTTGATACCCACAGTGTGCAAGAACTGCAGACGTCTACGTCCCTCCCAAGCGAAAAGATGAAAAGGCAATCTTCTTTTATCGATCCACGGAAACCAAAGTGGAGAAAGAGATCTGGCATGGTGCCGATTCTACGCTTGACAGGCTCCAGCCCATCCGTTTGCCCAGATACTACACAGAAGGAATAAAAAGGCTGTTGAGGCGCCAAGGCGTACCCTTGAAGCAGACTGCTCGATAAGCTCTGTTCTACAACAGGATCTGGAACGTCCCCGAAACTCAGCAAAAGTTGCCCAGTGGGAAAATGGAAACGATCGGGCTGGGATATGTTCAATCCAAGAAACGAGAGCGATTTCATGGCTGCTACGTTATACATGACTTTGATGAAGAGGGAGATTCTCTGTTAGAAGACGCTAACCCTGAACCAAAACGAGGTCCCGCCATAAAAATGCCAAGTCCGTCGTTTGAAGAACAGCTGGATAAGCTAATAAGAGAAGCGGGTCAAAAGATCCGGGATGATCATAGCCGTGAAATGAGCATCTACGAGAAAGCCAGGACGCAGCGTGTCCTTCAACAGGCTACGAAAAATGACGATGCCCTTCGTCGTCAGCCCTTCATACGGAAGACTCGATGCGGAGGCAAAAATAAACCGAAGAACGAAAAAAAATGTTCGACAGCAGCAAAGCGGGTCCAAGAAGCCTCGCGATCGAAAATTGGGCAGCCTGGACCCGTCTCTTATAAAGAAGATGGGTCGAGCATATTCTTTTCCCCAAGACAAGACAAGGAAGATATTCGATCTTGTCATAAAACATTAGATGATGACACTCCCGGAATCCAAACACCTTGAACAAGCAAGTGATGTTCATCACCCAGACTATTGCTCCTATCATCGAGCGATAGGACAACCTCTCGAAGACTGCTTCACATTCAAAGATTGGGTAGAAGACCAGTATCAGCAAGGCATGTTCTCTTTATCAAGCAGTTGGAGGGTAACCCCGCCACAGAAGCATGAACTGAAAGCCACACATGCAGCGAGAGTAGAGCCGGATCAATATCGGTCTTAGAAGCGATCTCGTACCTGTCACATGACAAGGATGTCGGAAGAAGGAGTGCACGAGGGTATGTCTGACCTCCCCCGGTGCTTCAAAAACAATGATGACTAAGTGATCTCAGAATTTCCACCAGCGCCAAAAGAGCTGGAAGATAGGATACATACTACTGCAGATAACCTCAGAAAAATTGACTTAGGGACGTCAAATGACCTACGGCCGACGTTCGTTAGTGAGCTGTTGTCTGAAGAAAAGGTGGATATGCTCAAGGATGTGCTCATGCAGTATAAAGATTGCTTCGCATGGAACTATTCCGAGATGCCGGGATTAGATCCAGAAATAGCCGTCCATAAATTGACAATATCTCCGGATATCACGCCAGTCAAACAAGCGCCGAGAAGAATACGGCTCGAACTTGAAATGAGTATCAATGCCGAGGTCAAAAAGCTAATCGACTCCGGCTTCATCCAAGAGGTTCAGTACCCTGACTGGATTGCCAACATCGTTCCAATAATGAAGAAAAATGGGACAGTGCGCATCTGCGTGGACTTTCGAAATCTCAACAAAGCTTTCCCAAAAGATGATTTTCCTGTACCGGTTATTGAGCTAATGATAGACAACACGTCCACTCACGAAGTTTTCTCCTTCATGGACGGCTCATCAGGGTACTATCAAATAATGATGCATCCCGAAGACCACAAGCATACCGCTTTTCGGACCCCTTTGGGCATATTCTGCTACAAAGTGATGCCTTCCGGTCTGAAGAACGCCGGTGCTACCTATCAGAGGGCCATGACGAAGATTTTTGATGACCTCATACATGAAATCGTTGAATTCTATATCGACGACATCGTGGTTAAAAGCAAATTGCACGATGAACATTGGCAGCACTTGAAGATAGTGTTCCAGCGTCTTCGGAAATACAACTTGAAGATGAACCCTTTCAAATGCGCGTTTGGAGTTTCCTCGGGCAAATTCCTAGGATTCATCGTGCGACACCGGGGCATCGAAATAGACCCGTCGAAGATCAAGGCGATTATGGAAATGCCTCCGTCGAGAACTCTCAAGCAACTACGATCTCTCCAAGGAAAGCTCGCATATATCTGACGGTTCATAGCCAATCTCTCCGGCAAGTACCGCCCCTACAGTCATTTAATGAAGAAGGGAACCTCGTTCGTTTGGGATCGCAAATGCCAAAGGGCACTGGATGAAATCAAGCAAGACCTACAGAATCCTCCGGCGCTAACTACTCCGGTCAAGGGAAAGCCTCTCATTCTGTATACAACCGCCCTTGAGGGTTCTCTAGGAGCATTATGGGCACAAGAAAACGACCAAGGGAAGGAAGAACCCTCTACTATTTGAGTCGAGTTCTTCTGGGTTAAGAAAACAATTACTCTCCCATTGAAAAAACTGCTTGGGGATAATCTTCGTGATAACGAAGCTCAGACATTATGCTTTAGCGCATGAGGTCCATTTCATAACAAAGGTGCATCCTCTCAAGTATTTGATGTCAAAGCCATTCTAACGGGACGGCTAGCTAAATGGCCCTACTCTTAATGGAATTCTCGGTGACATACCGACCTCTCAAGGCAGTGAAAGGCCAGGCCATCGCCGACTTCCTCGCTGAGCATCCAATACCTGCCGACTCTCTCTTGAACTGCGAATTGCCAGACGAGCACGCGTTTGACACGATCGATGGGGAGAAAGGAGAGAGTGACACCCGATGGGAACTCTACTTCGACGGGGCATCTTCCATGAAGAAGTGAGAGCACAATACCCTCATAATCAAATATGGGGTAGGCCTCATCTTCGTGACTCCACAAGGAGGGATAATGCGCTTCGCCTTCTCCTTAACAGAGCCGAGGACGAACAATAAAGCCGAATATGAAGCTTTGAAAGAAGGTCTTGAGATCGTTGTCGACATGGGAATTGAAAACCTCCTCATATACGGAGACTCCCAGCTAGTCGTTAGTCAAGTAAATGGAGACTATCAAATGTGCAAACCAGAGTTGGTAAGGTACGGTGAGAGAGTGCAACAATTGCTGGCTCAAATTCCCTCCTACGCCCTGGAAAGCATACCGCGCGCGGAAAATAGTAAGGAGGATGCATTAGCCAAGCTCGCTAAAGAACTGGCTAACGATAACCTCGATGACGTAAGGATCGTTGTGCAAAGCCGTCGGGTTCTTGCACCGGCAGAAATATCTCCTGAGTCGTCCGAAGAAAACGGAGCGATCAAGCCGACGACCCTACAAATAAAGGACCAGGAAAAGGCTAAGGATTGGAGAGAAGTCTTTATAGACTACTCCAAATCTTGTCATATACCTGAAGATGCGTCCTCAAGACATCAGCTCATGAAAAGAGCTCTTTCTTTTGCCTTTGTCAATGATACTATGTATAAGAGATCGTTCGACTCTCTGTGGCTAAGATGCCTGGGAACTGAAGAGGCAAGGAGAGTCGTCCAAGAAACTCACGACGGACTCTGCGGATCTCATCAAGCCGGGCCAAAGATGAAGCTGAAGATCAAAAGGATGGGCTACTATTGGCCCACAATGATCCAAGACTGCCTCGAATACGCGAAGCAGTGCCACTCATGCCAGATTCACGGGGACTTTATCCACCAGCATCTAAATCCGCTACACCCGACAGTGGCTAGCTGGCCGTTCGAAATGTGGGGAACTGATATAATCGGGCTCATCGAACCAGCATCATCCAGAGGACATCGGTTCATATTGGCGACAACCGATTACTTCTCTAAGTGGGTAGAAGCGATACCGCTGAGAGAAGTGAAGACGGAGAACATCCTCCATTTCTTCAAGACACACGTCATCTATCGGTTCGGCACTCCGCGACTGATTATCTCCGATAACGGGCCGGCCTAAAGAAGCCACAAAATCAGCCGCTTCGCACAACAACATAATATAGACTGGAGATACTCTTCGGTCTACAATCCCTGAGCTAATGGTCTGGCTAAGGCTTTCAACAAGACCTTGACGAAGATCTTGAAAAAGACGGTGTCCAAAAATAAAAAGGACTGGCACGAGAGACTGCATGAAGCTCTCTGGGTGTATCAAACTATGTTCAAAACGGCCACAAACACAACGCCGTATGCATTGGTATTCGGCACTGAAGCAGTGCTCCCCCTGGAGATAGAGCTACTCTCCTTACAAGTGGCGGTTCATTACGAGCTAATAGACGAAGACAATGCTCATCTTCGGCTTGAGGAGCTCGACGCCCTTGACGAAACTCGACTTATGGCGCAGCAAAACTTGGAAGCTTACAAAGAAAAAATGACGCGCTCATACGAGAGATTGACTAGGCCGAGAACATTCCGCCAAGGCGAACTCGTGCTAATGGTCAAGAGACCTATGATCCCCAATCGTGCCAAACGGGGGAAATTCGAGCCGAACTATGAAGGCCCGTATATCATAGACAATGTCTACCAGGGTGGGGCTTACTTGCTCATGGATATGCATGGCGAAAGACCCTTCAGGCCAATAAACGGCCGTTTCTTGAAGAAATACTACGCCTGACCGAGACGTCTATAAACTACTACGAACCGTAGCATCCAAAGGCTGACGCAAAAAAAAAATTAAAAAACATAATAATAATAAAAAAGAAAAAAAATGGTACGTCCATAAGCGAGATGGGCACTGATGAAAACCCGAAAGGGCTCCGTGAGTAAAAACAGCAGGGCTACCGGCGAGTTTGTAAAAACCCGAAAGGGCACAATCTCGTTAAAAGACACTTGTAAGGTCCTCTCGACCTTGTAAGGAGAAAATACCTGTGTGAGATCCTTACGACTCACAAGGGAGCAACACACTTAGGGATCCCCACGATTCCTAAGGAGAAGTTACACTTACGAGATTCTCACGACTCGTAAGGAGAATTCCCCTTTGAGACCCTCACGGCTCATAGGATTCAAAAGCCTTAAGTTACAGGGATCTGAACCTGTTCTTAAGCCATTACACCCCGATTTTGCCCTACAAGCGGTTCAATGCCGACCCTTGTATACAATCTATGGGCACGAATAAACATTTCCCTAACAGAGTCCCACCAGCGACTAGGGATATGCTCATACGGTGAACGGCCCTTGTAAGTCCTTTCGACTTATAAGGAGAAAACACTCTTGTAAGATCCTTACGACTTATAAGAGAACATACACTTAAGAATTCTCACGATTTTTAAGGAGAAAGCGCACTTACGAGATCCTCATGACTAGTAGGGAGAAATACCTTTATGAGACCCTTACGGCTCATGAAGTCAAAAGCCTTAGTCGATAGGATTCTAACCCTGTTTGCTAAGCCATCTTTGTTTAAAATGACAAAGGCAAATGACGATTCGCTTCTGGCAATGTCCCAGTTGTAGTGATGCTGATGCCTGAATCAGAATCAAATTCCATGTTCTTTCAAGGCAAATGATGATTCGCTCCTGGCAATGTCCCAGTTATAGCGATGCTGATGCCTGAATCGGAATCAAATTCCAAGTCCTTTCATGGCAAATGATGATTTGCTCCTGGCAATATTCCAGTAGCAGCGATGCTGGTGCTAAGGCTGGTATCAGATTCCAAGTTCCATACTCGCGATAAAAAATCAGCAAGCCAAAAATGCATATGAAATAACCGAAGTGATGGGGCAACTTGCAATAAAATCAGCAAGTAAAAATATATGCATACAAAATATCCGAAATGGTTGGGCAACTCGCAATAAAAAACAGCGAGTAAAAAGAAAAAAATAGCCGAAATGATTGGGCACCGCGAAAAATAGCCGAGATGATTGGGTAATCGCGATTTTCGCGATACAAAAAGCTGAAATGATAGAGCATTGCGGAAAGAAAACAAAAAAATATAATACATATAAAATGAAACTTTTGTCCTACAGGTGAGATCACATTGATCCCTGTATACAATCCAGGGGCACAAACAAAGAAGGAACCATATCATCCCACCAGGCTCCATCAGAAAGAGAGCCAAGTCTCGATGGCAACATCTGCATCTCAAGAGATCAACAACGGCGTTCCTTCTCGTTCCAACCAGAAGCAGATACGACGTCAACAAATGGAGCCATGGCAAAGTCCCTTAGTTCCAAATCTCGAAGGTTCACAGAAAGCCTAGAGACCATCTAGGAGCCACGACAGAGTCCCTAGTTCCAAGTCTCGACGGCTACATCTACAGCTTGGAGACCCACAACAGCGTTTCTTCTCATTCCAGCAGGATTCAGACGCGACAATCAATTTCGGAGCCATGTCAAAGTCCCTGGTTCCAAATCTCGACGGTTCACAGACAACCTAGAGACTACCTCGACATTCATCTCGTTACAGTAGACGCAACGTCGGCAAAGCGGAGCGGCGGCAAAGTTCCCAGTTCCAGGACTCGGCGGTGCACAGACAACCGAGAGTCAACTCTTGACCCCATATGGCTAAAGTCAGTCCTGACCCCGTATGGCTAAAGTCAATCCTAACCCCGTGGAACACGACTAAAGTCAATCCTGATTCCGTCGAAAACGGCCAAAGTCAACCCTCGACCTCCCCTTCAAAGCAATGCTTTGATTCGGGAGCAGGTCAACACATCAATCACTTACGAGTCCTCTCGACTTATAAGGAAGAAAATCCTCTTGTGAGATTTTTACAACTCTCAAGAGAAAACACACTTAGGAATCCTCACGATTCCTAAGGAGAAAATTCACTTACGAGATCCTCTCGACTCGTAGGGAGAAAAACCTTTATGAGACCCTCACGGCTCATAAAGTTGAAAAGTCTTAGGCAGCAGACCCGAACCTGTTTCCTAAGCCATCGCTACCCAACAAAGTGTCCAAGACGAACTGTTACTTATTATCTACAGGCCACACTTGCTAAAATCACATGGCAACAACACAGCAAAGAGAAAAAAGCAATAGTGGGAGATAAAAAAATGTGTGTATCTTTTATTCATGAATTCAATTGAATACAAGACAAATCATACAAAAGAATAAAAAATAGATACATGTTATTCAAAGATTACAAATGTTTAATTGATACAAAACAAGCTACTGAGAAGGAGGTGTTTTCAATAAGTCAGCCAGTTGCTCGCGCGCTCCTCTCAGCTCCTTTTCATGGTTAGCCGCTAAGGTCAACTCCGCTTCGACTTGAGCCCGTTGCTCCAAACAAGAAGAAAGTTTCTCATCGATTTCCCGTTGAGCAACATTGCGATTCCGCGTAATCCGCTCCAGAAGGTCGAGCTTTTGGCTTAGTGCTAGTTCGTCCGAAATGCATTGTCGCAAATTGTCAAAGACAGCCCTCAATTGCGCAGCGTTTGCTTCAACTTGGGCACGCAGCTGGGCAGATTCACTTGAATCCTCCTCGCATTCCTTTCGCCTCAAGGTCGCTTCTTGTTCGAAATGGCGGAAGAAAGAAACGCTCTGCTCAACCCATGCGGCCCGCTGAGAATTCAAAGCCAATATTTCTAGAACGGGACGCCTGAGCTCAATCTTATGCAGACAGGCCTTCTTTTTCCTGCAGTAGTTTACCCAAGACTTGATAACTCCCTCGCTATGGAAGTTCACGAGCATCGCCAACATGAGGTTAACTTCAGCGGCAAAATCTGCAGCAGATGCAAAGGCCTCGACGTCTAGGGCCTCGACGAACTCGCTTAACATCCGTAGGCTATTCGCAGTACCCCTGGAAGAAGGGCGTTTAGCAAAAGGCCCTGCCGGAATGGGAATCTGAGACTCAAAGGGAGCTAGATTCGGTGTGATTGCTGCAAAACAAATCATAGTCAGACATCGGTTTAATAGACAAAGAAGATGCAAGAGCAGTGAAGGCTACTATACCGGCTACGACAGGTGGCAGAGCTGGGAGTACTGGTGGCGCGACAATTCTCTCGTCCCCTCCTTCAATTTGTAGTGTTGTAATCAGTTTACAGTTAGCAATAGCAGGGTCATCCGTTAAATAAAAGAAAAGACGTCGGTTAGAAAAGATATTCACCGGCATCAGCAGGCAGACTAATTTCAGACTGGAAGGAGAAGTGCGGGTTCAGCACTTGATACAAATGATCAAAGAGAACTCCTGCAAGGTTACGATGATACATGGTCAGTATACGAAAGATGCTATCCTCGATTTAAATTAAATCACAAACCCATACCTTCCAGCATTTGAGAGGACGCGAGAGAAGGCAAAGGGTCAGCGACCGCCAGAGCGGTAACCGGCGACGCTTCTTCGGGTAGCACGACCTCAATGCTCTCCAAACCTGCATTAGAAACAAAAGAAATGTCGTTAGAAGGGATTGAAAGGGATTGCGGAATAAAAAAGGAAAACAATGACTCAAAATCTACCTGATGAGTCGTCAATCGAAACTCCGATAAGAGCATCATTAGGCGCAGCGATTCCTTTGCTCTCCTCCATTGGAAGGGTTTTGGCACCAGTGACTTCATCTCTCGATTCTACGAGAGCCGTCGTGACACTCGCAATGCCGGGCGATGGCAGGGAACCGCAAAGGGAAAGAGTAGCAATTGGGGCAGTCCTGGACTCCTGAGAAAGAGTGGCTACTTCAGGACCGGTGGTTGCCGTCATCTTACCTGCCACCTCCTCATCAGGACTTGGTCCTGCATGGTATGATATATGAGAATCTGAAGATCAAACTCTATTAAAAGGACCCAGTGTTATGTTACCTTGGGATGGCCCTTCAATTGCCTCCCTAGCCGTGCGTACCGCTTGTCTATGAGCGGTAGACAGGGCGGCCGGAGCACCCTCTGGAGAAATAGGGACATGGGAAGCAGCGCTCAAGCCTGCATCTACAGTCAAAGCGGCGTTACGTTCTCTTGCTGCACGCCTCCTGCGCTTCTTTTCTGCCTGGGCCGTGAGAGCTGATCTTCTTAAGACCTCCGCCAAGAAGACGTCATCATCCGAGCCAGGAGCTATCTCTGGAGGCGTTATGGCGTCCGTCATCGGTTGCTTAAGTGAAGCCTCTTTTGGCAATACTAGGGAAGCTGGGACTTCGGTAGCCGGCCTTGGAAGCATCTCCACACCACCCTGCGAAATCGGTACTGCACTCGGGATAACTCGGGTCGAAGTAGTCCCTGCAATAAGATGAAAAAGGAGGGCCGGTCTACCTATAAAAAAGGGAGGGAAAGAAGTCACAATGAGCCGAAATATACCGAGGTCCAAGGAAACGCGAAGCCTCTCTTCCTCTTCAAAAGTCTTGAGAGAAGCCGCGAGAGCTTCTTCTGTGGAGATGCCTGTTGAAAAAGAAGTGTCAGTCAAAGCATAATAATAAAAAAAATGTGTGTGATGTAACCGTGCAAAGATACGGCGGAAGTATACCTGACTGTGCGAGGATGATCAGTCCTTCTTTGTTGCTAGCTAGTCGATCGGAAGCTGCGATTGCAGCCTCCAGATCAGTATCATCTGGCGCTATGAATAAACCCTCGTTAGTCCCGTATTCGCTTAAGCCTTCGCTATAAGGAGCATGGGGGTCCTGGCCGAATACGACGTCTGCAAAAAGAATCGACTTCTTCTTCTTCTGCCAGCGAGTACCGGCCGCTTGTAACACGAGCTTGCGTTTAGCAGGCAACTTCGGGCGGCGAGTCCCGATCTCCGCATCCAAACCGGACTCAGGAGACGCCATAGCTTCCACTTCGACGGGAGCACGGGGTACTGGCAGCTCGGTCATCTTACGTGGTACTACAACCGCATGAACCTCTCTCAAAGGAGGACGAACGACGGTCCGTTGCTTCAAAGGAATAGCTGGATTACCAGCAGGGGATGCACCCTTACGATCAAGCAACAACTTCTTTTCCTCCCTGATGACGGCACCCATCGCGTGCTGGTACCACGCCACTTACACTTTCAAAACCTTCGGGACGCAGCCTGGCTCACCGATAAAGAAGTTAGACCCGGTATTAAGCCTCATGAAATGGTGTAGCGCGTTGTGGATGCCTTCTTCTGTGGCAATCGGCTCAGCTAGAAAGGCCTCGAGCGGAACACTCTGATTATAGCCAGATTGTTGGGCAAAATTATGTGGGTTGTATCTCATAAACAACGCCGCATCATTCTGCCTAAATACCAGAAAGCTCGGCCTGATTGAATATAGATGAAGAATCTCCCGAGCTTTCAAGGTAGAGGTGCCGTCTTTAAAGGTGTCCCGCAGCGGCTGCATCGTCTTTGCGGATTCTTTACCGATATTTTAGACCTTATCAACGAAGGTCATGCCATCCCTGACGGTACGCGGCTGAAGGAGTAAGCCCCGAGCCTCTCGCGGAGTCGGTTCCAAAATGGAAGTGTCAACTAGCCGCAGCAGTCGAGGAAAGTTATATCTTTCATAAAAGGGGGGCCTTTTGTGAACTCCAAAGGCGCCAAGCACATGCAACTCGATCCACGAGGTGAAATAATGCATCGAGAAGTTTACGGGCTGCACCCCCGGTTGGGTAGTATATGCCGCTAGGCCGAGGTCGTGATACAAATGAGCTAACCCAGCGACCCCGATGGCCACTTTCACCCTAATAACCATTCGATGAGCTGGTTAGAAGACGAACGGCCTCATACGACAAGGATGCATCGGAAGCGCAAACCAACTTAGCCATAGCCCGAGAAACCCCAAAAAGAACACTTTCACCCTAATAACCATTCGGTGAGCTGGGTAGATGACCGGGGTATCGGGGAGAAAGAAACTCTTCTGATCCGCCTCCGCCGTCGGCAGGTTGTCCAAGCCTAAGCTAAAAGGATCGTCGAGTTTGGCGAATTTCATGGCTTCCTTCGACAGGACTTCCGGGCGGAGAAAACGAGCGATGAAGTCTGTGAAATTAACCCCACGGCTCCCAGATTCAAGAAATAAGCCTTCATAGATATTCAACACCTTAATCAAACTCGGGGATTGATGTTGAATGGCATTTTCCAGGGTAAGGCCCATCATCATCGACCTGGCAGCAAAGACGTACTCATCATGAGGAAGTAGTTCCTCATAATGCTCCCTTCTGACAGGCAAGCCAGAGATCTCCGCGAACTCCTCTAGAGAGATTGAGACTTCCCGATCCAACAAAAGGAAGGTGTGAGTTGGAACGTTCCATTGTTCCAAACATGCATTTACCCAACATGTAGGAGGCGTGGAGTACTGAAAGAGAGAAACGTAAATCGCGGGATACAACCCGAGCCTCAGCAACTGCAACCTCTTGGCGGACAAAATATACCGGGCCCACTACAAATATCTGGCTGGGTGACGGGGAGTTAATCCTATGTTATAAGGCTGTCCCCAAGGGCGTGACTCACCTTGACATATACGTCACCTCAAGATATCCAACGCCATTGGAGGCTGTACGGGTATCGCAGCCAAAGAAGGCTGAAGGAGACCATCTGAAGTCCAATTGACCTCCTCCACAGTGTAGTTCACTAGGGGTGGGTCGGCGTAAGAGATCGCTGAAATGGGCTCCGAGGGTGTCGTGCAAGAAAAGCTCCATCGGCCCCTAATAATTTGATTGTACCATGTTCCCCATAGATGAAGATTCTTGTGCTCTGGGTCATGATCTTTTATCAGCGTGAAGACTTCCCTATCCACGGGCGCTTCGGGGAATCCGCCTTTCGAACGGACAAACGGAAAATACGTGTCGAAAGACATAGTACCTGCGTGGAAAAGAACAAAATTTTTAGTCGTCAATGCTACAGTTTAAGTTCTATCACTAGATACTTTAAATTCGTACCGCACTGTAATGCAGTGAAAAGGGACCAAAGGGGACCCACTCAATCTAGATGTCAGTTCATCATTAATAAAACAGTCTCATCATTTGATGAGACCGTTATTAAATGAGGAAATCCTCAAAGGATTCTCATTTAATGAGGGCCCCTCGGGCCAAGGAGTAAATCTCCCATTGAGAGCAGCGCTCTATAACAGAGTGACATCTGTCAACTCTAATGATGAAGGGAATAAAATTCCTCAAAAAAAAATTCTGAAGAGCCATGCTATGTAAAGATGATGGAATAATCCTTCAGAAAACTTAAAGTAAAGTTTTAATTCTGAGATCTTCAAGATCTATGAACAAACTCTAAGGGTTCTTCATGGAAGATGAACAGTATTCTAGTTTATGGGTTAAAATCACCCTAAAAAGATTATACTTTTAAGATCTATGATCTAAAAATGAGCATGGCTCTATTAATGGGTAAAACCCTAAAAATATTTTAAGATCTATGATCTAAAGATGAGCATGGCTTCGTTAATGGGTAAAACCCTAAAAATATTTTTAGATCTATGATCCGAGAAGAGCAAAGCTCTATTAATAAGTTCAGATCTTACCAAAAAAAAAAAATGGGTATGGTTTTGACTCTTAAGAATTCTTAAGACAAAGAGCTATGCTCTGAAGAAGAATTAATTCTTAGAAAACAAGAAAGAAGATGAACAGAGATCATCTCAAGGGACAGAGGCCCTATTTATAGGCACTGAGAGCCGTTTCAACTTCTAAGTTGATCTAAGGGCGTAGATGCTGCCACCGCTGCATTCACGTGTAAGCCACGTGAACGCAGCGGTGGGGGGACATTTGTTTCCCCCAATCAGAGCAAAGCTCTGTTCAAATTTTCAAAATTTTCATAGATCTTTAAAACAAACCGTCTCTCACAAATGAGATCATAACATCTCATTATAAAAAGGGAGGGGGGAGAATAATTCAATTCTCTTAGGATCACATATCCATAAAGGCAAAACTTTTCACCAAAAACATAAGAGATTGAAACATCCCCTATAAAATAAGAACTTTGTTCTTAGATTTATGAGACAAAGTCTCTTATAAGAGAGAATTTAATTCTTAGAGTGCAGAACTGCCTAAAAAGAGCCTTAGCGCTCCAAGTTTAAAGAAGCGCATCAGCGCTCCAAATTTAGCGCACAGCACTGCAGAGCCTCAGCGCTCCAAATTCACCAGAAGCGCTCTGCGCTCATGATCTGGCTCTCAGCGCCAAGCGCACCACGTGCTCTTCACGTGTGCGCTACTTCACCAGAAGCGCTCTGCGCTCATGATCTGGCGCTCAGTGCCAAGCGCGCCACGTGCTCCTCATGTGTGCGCTACTTCACCAGAAGCGCTCTGCGCTCATGATCTGGCGCTCAGCGCCAAGCGCGCCACGTGCTCCTCACGTGTGCGCTACTTTAACAGAAGCGCTCTACGCTCATTGACTGGCGCTCAGCACCAAGCGCGCTACGTGCTCCTCACGTGTGCGCTATCTAAACAGAAGCGCTATGCGCTCATTGTCTGGCGTTCAGCGCCATGCGCACCACGTGCTCCTCACGTATTCGCTAAGAGAACATAAATTGTTCTTTAAACAATAAAGCCACAGAGCTATAATGAGTGCTCAGCATTCAAGAAAAGACAAAAAGTTGTCAGGACCAATACTCAGCATTGTTAAGTAAAAAAGGACTGAGCCTAGTTAAATGTTCAACATTTTAACTAAAAGGGCCGAGCCCAAAATGGCCACAGATCCCTAATTCAGATTAATTGAGCCCATATGCTCATAAATTTTTGATCTTAATACCAAATTGGACTACAGATCTTCTAACCAATATTGGTTCAAAGGTACATCTCTTCACTCTTCTGATATCTCTCGTTGTAATCCTTCAACGTCTTAAGAGAGGTGATGGGTCTCGACAACCAGACATTTCACGGACTGTGGGGTCCTTAAACTCATGGACTATGATGTCCTTAAACTTTACAGACTATGATGTCTCCAAACTACCATGGACTATGGGGTCCTTAAACTCATGGACTATGATGTCCTTAAACTTTACAGACCATGACGTCTTTAAACTGGACCGCAAAGTCCCTAAACTAAAACAATTGAGCCCAAATTCTCTTTTGTTGGATCTAAATGATCATGTTAAGTAGATCTTAGTCTAAAATTAGACTAACGTATCCTTAACAAATGGTTAAGTTGATCTTAGTCTAAAATTAGACTAACGTATCCTTAACAAACGTTTAAGTTGATCTTAGTCTCAAATGAGATTAACGATCCTTAAACACAACCCGAAACCCAAATCTAAGAAAATACGGATTTGGACTAATCCACACCCTACGGGCGATAACATACATTAGTCTCCGTATATAATCCACGGGCAACCAAAAAACAAAACAAACACACACGACACAAAGTGACCATCTGGAGAAGGAGAAGTTGTTACCGCGATGCGGTAGCATAATTAACTACAGGGGCTTGCGCCTGCAGGAAAGAGCGTCCCCACAATAAAAAAAACCCCTCAAATGAGGGAGAATCTGACGAAGTCTGCTACAACGGCCGCATCCGTCTAAACCTCCAATACACAATGCCATAAATCAACTTGGCATCTTCGGAGAGGTGGACGGATAAAACCAAATAGCATCTGCCCCCAAATTCAGGCAAGACAAACCTACGCAGTTACATCTCTGTATTCGGAGGAGAACAGGACCCACGCGTCGCATCGTCGTTCGCCTGAATCTTCGTGCGTATCCACGACGGCGTCAGCGGATCAATGAAATGATTGCGCTTTAAAGAGGTTGCGCCGTTTCGCTCATTCGTCTGTTGAGCTGCATACCACGTGTCCGACATGGGTTGGCGGACATGACAGACTGTCGCTGTCACCTGCAAACGAAGGAGCGTCCCCAATGGCCGACTGCCACGTGGAGTTTTCACAGCTGGCAGGCCCAACGCTTCGGTTTGGCGGGAATTGATCTGGGCCGTTGGATGCTTTCTGTGGAGTGCATAAATAGGAAGGGACCCTTCTAGGACCGACACTTCCACCATAATTCACCCTCATTGTCAGAGATTGCCAGGCGCTCCTTTCTTTTAGATTGGATCGCCCATGCTTTTTTCTCGGTCAGCCCCTTCCTTTGAGTCAGGTAAGATGTCTTCATCTGAGGAGTCTGTAGAGATAGTTAGGGTAGGGTCGGACGACGAGTCTCCAGTTGTTAGAGCCGAGTTCAGAGGGTCTTCCTCTTCTTCGGCTTCAGATAGCCAAGATGGTTCGTCTTCTTCTTCTTCGTTCTCTGTGTTGGGTTCGCATCCGAGAGTCAGGGCCGCCCCCGTCACCCGCTATCGGGTGGCAACAAGGGCTCCTAAGGTGCGCGTCGGGAACGCCCGTGACGCACCCTCCATCTTGAGGAATGTGGATGAGCTTGCCAGGATCCGGGCTCGATTCTATATCCCCTCTAACTATTCTCTTCGTTTAGGCAGAGAGGGTGAGCGGGTGGACCAGGTGCAGGGCAAGGAGATTGCCATGTATTTGGAAGCATTCCGAGCGTGAATGTGTCTGCCCTTCCCAACCGAGATATATGGGATGCTTCGTTGCTTCCATCTTGCCCCGGGCCAGCTAGCTCCGAACTCGTGGAGAATCCTCCTCGGGTCTCTAGTCCGGTTGAAACTTGAAAATATCCCCTTTAGTTTGACCCTCCTAGTCTCCTTTCTTTGTTATAAGAATCATCCCGGCACCAGCAAGGATGAGCCGAGCTGGGTGTATTTTTCTTTCAAAAAACGCAAAGGTGGGATGGCTGGGTCGGTGGCAGTAGTCTTACCTTCTTCCATTCATAAATGGCAGGAGAAGTTCATATTCATCGGGCCACCCGATGGCGAGGATTAGCCGTGCCTACATAGTGGCACAGGGTCGACTTCCCGAGGGCGGGGCAGTCGTCCTCACCTGAGGTGAAGGTGGTATCCATGTAGGAGCCGATCCAGCGGGTTGACGTTCTGCTTTCCGAACAGGCTCTTAGCTAGGACGGGTTCAGCCCCGCGCGCTTCCTGGGTAACTTAGGTCTTTGGACGATCTATTTAGACGTTAATAGGTTTTGCTTTCCCTTTCCAGCGTCGCTAACTCTCTTTCGAGTTTTCTCCTTTTTGCAGAGCAAATGGACCGATCCAAATTCTTATCTGCCACAGCCGCGAAGGCAGGAAAGAAGACCGGGGGCGCTAGCTCGTCCCATCCCGGTGCGAGCTCGGCCCCAAAACCAACTGCACCAGTGAAGCTTTCCGCTGCTCCCCGAGTCCCGGAAGTCCGCCGCGGGGAGTACCAGAAGCATGCACGGGGACTGGAGCCCCGGACGAGGGGGGTGGAGGATGATGCCGACTTCACCGAGGTCCCCCTCAAGAGGCACAAAAGGACGGTCTCTCGCTCACTACCCTCCGGGATCCTCGTGCAGGAGGGGGACGTCTGTTTTGAGGTGCCCTCGGGGCTTTCCGTCGCCGACATCATGCTCTCCGACATGGAGCAATCGGTCGGGAGCAAAATTCTGAGGGGGACCCAAAAGGCCCAAGTGGCCACCATCGCTTAGGAGGCTGTTCAGGTCAGTATCTGTTTTCCTTCAAGAATTTTGTTAAGTATTTTTCCTCAGTTTGAACATTTCTAACTCCTTTTGCTGCTTTCCTCACGTCTTCCAACACCGCGCGCTCATCGTTTATATGGAATCCGAGGAGATTGCCCCAACCATGAGGAAGGCGGGCGAATCATCCTCGCGGGAGGAGGATCTGCGCTTATAGCTGCAGCAGGCGAAGGAGAGGATAGCCGTCCTCAAAACCCGGGTGGCTGCCGAGGAGTTGACGAACTCTAAGTGTAAGGAGTTTCACCGACTTTTGAGTGAATCCAACAAGGCCATCCAGGCTAAGTTGGAGGAGGTTAGCAAGATCTACTCCATGATGAAGAAGTCGAGGGGTGCCAGCAGGAGGGACACCCAGGCGGCGCTCGTTGCGGTGAAGCTAGCCGATCTCCAAGCTTCGAAGTCCATGGAGAGGTACAAGGTGTCGGACCAATTCTACGCCGACCTTGCCGACGCCTCGGCCATTGTTTGGCACCAGGCTCTCAACGCCGTCAAGACGTCGATGCCGGGGTTCGCCGACAGCGAGCTCCGGGTCCAGTACCCTCTCTCCGAGGATGCGCCGCAAGTGGAAGCTGCCAGGAATGCCGCCGGGGGTGAGGCTGCCGGTGGAAGCGTCGATCCAGAGGTCGCCATTTTGGTTTCTGACGTTGGCGTCGAGCAGGGCGAGATCCTCCCCAGGCCTACGACCCGAGCTTTCTTGCCTTTTCCTTTTTTTCTTTTTCTTCTTCTTTTTTTAAAGTTTTGTAAGCCTCCGGGCGTTTCTTAAAGCTGTGGAGCCCAGAATATCTTGTAAAAATTTCTGGAATATAAATAAAGCTGAGCTTAGTTTCTTCTGCATGACTGTGTACTTTCTGCGTGAGTACTTCAGTTCGTCAGTCTTTTTACACTCGACTCAAGTGGTAGGCCGTAAGTCGATGCTCGGCTTTTTAGATGACGATCACGCGTCGAGTGCAAGTCGATTAATTGCCAAGTGTAGGAAGTTCGGTGCCCTCCTGCTCCCCGGAGTCGAGGTCGCGATCATTCATTTACGATGAATCGAAAGATATCCAAGTGTAGGAAGGTCGGTATCAGTCCATTCCTCAGAGTCGGGTTGACAACCACGTCTTTTAGCATGAGTTGAAAAACGTAGAATAGGTCGGCATAGACTGATTCCCCCTGATGTGGTTCCTAGACTCATGACTTCGTAGGGTAGGAACCTACCCCTCGGAGACTAGCCGAGCAAGAATCTGCACAGTGGCCTCTTTAGGAGGGCTTTGAACCTTAGCGTGGATGTGTAAGAAGCTACCCGCTAGGGTTGGACCGGGCAGGGAAGCTGCTCGGTGGCCTCATGAGGAGGTCTTTGATTCTTAGCGTAGATGGGTAGGAATCTACCTACTAGGGATGGACCGGACAGGGAAGCTGCTCGGTGGCTTTGTGATAAGGGCTTTAATCCTTAGCGTGGATGGGTAGGAAGCTACCCGCCAGGGATGGACCGGGTAGGGAAGCTGCTCGGTGGCCTTGTGAGGAGGGCTTTGATCCTTAGCGTAGATGGGTAGGAATCTACCTGCTAGGGATGGACCGGGCAGGGAATCTGCTCGGTGGCCTCGTGAGGAGGGCTTTGAACCTTAGTGTAGATGGGTAGGAATCTACCCATTAGGGATGAACCGGGCTTCGCTTTAGATCCTTAGCGTAGATGGGTAGGAATCTACCCGTTAGGGATGGATCGGGCAGGGAAGCTGCTCGGTGGCCTTGTTGGGAGGGCTTTAGAGATTCCCCTGTGCCTTCATGGGGGAGTTGTTCGATCTTCCCTGACCCATAAAATCAGGAAGATTGACCGTCGTGGATGATACGTGGCGGAATTATATCGGAAAGGCTCGATATTATGAAGATTTGCGTCGTTCAACCTTCCGTTGGCCGCTTGGGAGCTCGCAAAGACCGGAAAGGTCACCATGTGTTTGTTCTGTATTGGGAAATTGAAAATATCCCGCGATTCGCGTCACTGTGCGCATAAATTACGGCCTTTGGAGATTTTAGTTGAGGCTATAAATACCGAAGGCATGTTGGTTTCTCTCTATCCTTGTGTTTCTGGATATGGCCGAGCGTCCGTGTGTGCTCATCAGGGAGATCATTTCTCATGACGATATGTATCTTTACAGCCTTAACCGCTCCAAGCAGACGTATGAGGTGGTGATAGACCGCGTGGAGGGGCATTTTGTACGCCTTCTTCCCCGGCAATCTCCACTCCTCCAACTGCTCATTTACGCGATCTGGAGGATGTCCCCGGGGCTGCACAATGCCCTGTCTCCGCAGCTGAGGGACGAGGCGATCGAAAAGTTGCACTCGCTCTACCACCTCGGCCTGATTTTGAAGAGCAGGCGGGACCGATCGGTGGACCTTCTTCTGGAGTGTTTCCAGAAGAGGCTAATCACTGATTTTGGTCGAGCGGATGGCGCTCCCATGGCAGCCGAAGAAGCTAGGGCTCGGCTGGCGGAGATTTCCTCGGAGTACCATCAACAATACTTTCTTAATTCCTGGCCCCTTGTTTTGTGTGTGTGTGTGTGTGTGTGTGTGTGTGTGTGTGTGTATTGTAAGGCTGAGGAGCCTATAATACCTCTTTGATGAATAAAATTTTTTCTTATTGAGGCATTTTGTTTCCTTCTGTCCCTTTTGCACTGTTTACATGCATTTTCAAGACGAGCTTAGGGGTCACGGAACTGAGAAAGAAAATAAAATTTATGGAAGAAGTCTCTAATAACTCGGGAGACTTAATAAAAATTACATTGTTTCAAAAAGGAGAAAATACATTAATTTATACAATTTGAGTTCTCGGCGTTGTAAGGCCGAAGAAACTTTCGTCCCCTGGCGTCTTGCAAGCGATATGCTCCACCAGGCAATATTTCTGCTACGAGGAATGGGCCGTCCCATTTTGGGGAGAATTTGTGAAGCCTTGTTTGGTCTACGAACTTGTTTCTTCGTAGGACTAGATCTCCTGCCTTGAAGGTGCGATGCTTGACTCGGGCATTGTAGTAGCGAGCAATTTGTTGTTGATAGGCGGCCGCTCTGATTTGTGCTCGGTCCCGTTTCTCTAGTAAGATATCCAAGTTGGTCCGGAGCGCCGAGGTGTTAGCTTCATCATAGAAGTGTTCAACTCTGTAGCTAGGCAATTTGATCTTTGCAGGGACCACGGCCTCGGTGCCGTAGCAGAGGCTGAAGGGGGTTTCTCCCGTAGGTGTTTTTCTTGACGTTTGCAGTGCCCACAGGACCCGAGGTAGTTTCTTGACCCAGCCGCCTTGTCTTCCTTCTAGACGGGCTCGGAGACCGCGGATGACGCCTCGGTTCGCTACCTCTTCTTGCCTATTGCATTGAGGATGGGAAACTACGACAAACTTCATCAATATGTGGTACTCGCTTCAAAACTTTCTGTCTTTGTCGTTTTTGAAGTTGGTCCCGTGGTCGGTAAGGAGTTAGCCCACCATGCCCATCCCTCATCGTGCAAACGGCCAAGGGGAACTGAAGGTTGTTAGCTCGGTAGTAGGGAGACGAGGTATGCTACAGTGGAGTTGGTAGCTTTTGCATCTTATGACAAGCTTCTCGGCATCCTGGTGTATGCTCGACCAATAATACCCTTGGAGCAGCGTCTTCTGGACCAGGGTGCGTGCCTCTTGGTGTGCCCCTACCCTTTCGTGTATCTCTCATAGAACATAGTCGGCTTCGGGGGGTCGACACATCGGAGAAGGGGCTGAGTGTACGATTTCTTATAAAGGTTCCTATTGCTCCAGACGAAATGATGAGCTTTTGCTCGAAGGCGGTGTGCCTCTCCTCGGTCTTCTGGAAGTGTGCCATCTTTTAGGAGTTTCACGAGAGGTTTCCTCAAATCTTGGCCTTCCTTCTGAGTCGTGTATACCTGGAGTGTTACCTCTCCATCCTCCACGCTGGGCCGTGGTAACACTTCGAAGAGGATATTCCTCTTATGGTTGGCCGTATAGGAAGAGGTGAGCTTGCTCAATACGTCAGCTTGGGTGTTCAGATTTCGGGGAATCTGCTCTACCTGGACTTCGTTGAAATTTTTGTGAAGTTTTTTTACCTCGGCTAAGTACCTTATCTTGAGTGGTTCACGGGCTTCGAAGCGCCCGGTTACCTGGCCGATGACTAGTGCAGAGTTGCTGCGGACTCTGATGGTCTTCAGCCCCACCCCGGATGTGATTCGCAGTCCTTCTAATAAAGCTTCGTATTCCATGGCGTTGTTTGATGCTCTGAACCCGAGATTTAAATAGTACTCCAACTCTTCTTCATTTGGGCCGCTGATGATCAAGCCAGCCCCGCTCCCTTCCTCGGTAGAGGATCCGTCCACGTATAGGACCCAGTCCGGGATGGGGTCGGATACCTCTTCGACCAACGGATGTGGTTCGGGGCCTTGTTCTGTTGTTCCGCCTTTAATGGGAATGGTGCACTCGACAGCGAAATCGGCTAAGACCTGTGCTTTGATGGCTTGTCGGGGGCGATACCTGATATCTAATTGGGACAGTTCCCACCTCCATTTTCCAGATGACCCGATGACTCAGGGGAGGCGAGGATAGACCCTAAAGGTCGCTCGGTGAGGACGAGGATTGTGTGTGCTTGGAAGTAATGTCGGAGTTTCCTGGAAGTGACGACAAGTGCCAGAACTATCTTCTCCATGGCGGGGTATCTAGTCTCTGCATCCTTGAAGACATGGCTTACGTAGTAAACTGACTTCTGTACACCATCAACTTCCCTGATGAGCATCGAGCCTGCATCTTGATCAGAGACCACGACGTATAACAATAACTCGTTGCCTTCGACCGTTCGAGTGAGTAGTAGAGGAGTCGCTAGGTGTGCCTTGAGGTGCTCGAAGGCGTTCTAGCATTCCTTGGACCATTCGAACTTGGGAACCTTCCTTAGGGCTTTGAAGAATGGTAAGAACTTTTCCCCGGACCTGGACATGAAGCGACTTAGGGCAGCGACCCTCCCAGTAATGCGCATGATCTCTACATTACTCTTGGGAGATGCCATGTCAAGGATAGCGTTGATCTTTTCCAGGTTTGCTTCGATTCCTCAGTGGGTTAACATGAACCCAAAGAATTTCCCACTGGTGACTCCAAACGCGCACTTAGCCGGATTGAGTTTCATTTTATATTTTCGCAGGACGTCGAATGTCTCGCTGAGGTCTTTGGTGTGTCCCGCCGAAGAAACGGATTTCACTAGCATGTCGTCGACGTAAATTTCCATGTTTCTCCCGATCTGCGGATTGAACAGTCTGTTGACGAGGCGTTGGTATGTAGCCCCAGCATTCTTAAGACCAAAGGGCATCACTTTGTAGCAGTATACCCCCCCGAGCCGTGGTGAACGCGGTAAGTTCTTCATCTGCCGGGTTCATTCAGATCTGATTGTAACCGGAAAACACATCCATGAAGCTAAGTAATTCATGGCCGGCTGAGCTGTCCACTAACTGGTCTATCTGAGGGAAAGGATAGTTATCTTTGGGACAGGCCTTGTTCAGATCTGTGAAGTCGACGCACATGCTCCATTTCTTGTTCGCCATGACCACGTTCGCCAGCTACTCTGAATAGTCTAGGTTTCTGATAAAGTTGGCGGCGAGCAGTCGATCCACTTCGTCCTCAATCGCCCTTTGCTTTGCCGGTGGAAAGCTTCTCTTCTTTTGCTGGATGGGCTTTGCTTTCGGGTCGACCCCGAGTTTATGGGAGATCACTTTGGGGTCGATCCCGGGCATATCCACGGGGGTCCAAGCAAACACATCTGAGTTTTCTTGGAGGAACCGTATCAGGTCCTCGCGGTGGTCTCCGGTTAAGAGAGAGCCGATCCGGATGGTCCGGTCGTCGACCCCTTCGACGAGGGGGACTTCCGTTAGTGCTTCTACCGGGGATCCTCAGACTTCCCTTTGGTCGTCGCGCGTGTTCAGAGACCCCTGGAGATCACACGCATCTCCAAAATCGTCGCTCGTCTCTTCGGTGGATGACACGGAGGAAAGACAAAGCCTGGCAATTTGCTGGTTCCCGTAGGCCCAACCTATCCCCCTTGGTCTAATGGAAATTTGATCGCAAGGTGGTAGATTGAGATTTGAGCCCGGAGTGCGTTTAATGTCGGGCACCCTAGGAGGATGTTATAGGATGAGGGGATTTTAGCGATGATGAATTCCATAGGTACGGTCCTCGTATGGCCTGCTTCTCCGATGTTGAGGAGGAGGTGACCACTCTTTCGGCCGGGATGGAGTGGTTGGTAAACCCCATGAGGACGTGGGAGGTGGGTCGTAGGTCGGACGGTCCCAGACCCATATGCTTGAAACAGTTGTAGAAGAGGATTTCTTCTGAGCTCCCGGAATCGACCAATATCCTCTATACCTCATAACGGTAGACCCGAGCTGTTATAACGAGGGGGTCGTTGTCACGCCCCACTTCCCGGTGTACGGCGAAGGGGACGCGACTAGGCCGCTATGTATTTACTCTGAAGTAAACACGCTAAGCGTATCTAAGCAATATAAGTAAAATGCATAAGATACATGATGTAATTGAACAACAATTTTATTTATTAACATTCTTTTTACAATACATTTGAAAAGTAAATACATGGAATGGAAAGCAATGCCTAAACAGTGGCATAACGGAAATGGAAAATATAGAATGTAAATATGTACAAGGAATCTAAAGCTCTGGGTTGAAAGCTAGCTGATCCAAGTCCTCAAAGGTGAGCTCGATCTCCTGAAGGTCCGAAACACCTGGTGACATTCCAAAGAAGAAGAAGAAAGAGAATGTCATCAGCGAACAAATCGCTCGGGAAGTCCCAAAGATGAGAGAGAAGTAGAATAGACAGAGAGAGTATATTTTTAAAGTTGTATTATATTGTTAACGCTGTTGTTTGTAGCTTGGTACAGAAGAGGCCAGTGTATACGAGACGAGTCTCACTAGACCGGAGACTACGGTATTCAGAGTACAAGGCTCCATGATAATACCCGGAACAACGTCGATTGTATTCAGGTTAGGTGTCTTATGGTTGCAGTCTCATGCCACTTCTAACACCTTCCATACCAATCTACCCCTTATAAATCCCGCGATATCTTGTTTGTATTGTTTGTATTTTATGGTCTTGTAAATTGAATTGTATAGATGGATGACTTGCCAAAACTATGATATCAGTAAATGGATGTAACTGGAGAATCTTGCAGATGGATATATATCCATGGTTCGGTTCAGTCAAAATAGATTGATTAGATTGAACATATTGAATATATAGATTCATGGATTCATGTTGAATTTATAGTTTGTACTTGAATCATATTCAAGTCAGATTGATTATAGTGAGACTCAGTCTGAGTCAGACAATTAGAAAAGAAATTGAATCCTGAATTATGTTTTGGTGCTATCAGTAACCGCTGCACATGGACGGCAGGATTTGTGTCTTTTTCAATGATGATTACCGTATTGATAACCCGTCTGTTAAGTTGTCTACCTTAAATAAGCAAGCACCCATATCTCCGGCTCCCTAAGGTTCAAGAGACTGGTCCCGCTTAAACCTATGTTTATAAGGGTCCTTATTGTAATTTAGTATAACTTGAGGGGGTTTTATGTAAATATAATTTTGTATAGTTTTCAAAATACACCTCAAGTATTTTATTATCGTCTTTAGAGTTTTTATTAATGTATATTTTATCAATGTGACATTTCTAGTGAAATAAACCTAATTTCATAATATATGGTATTTATTTGTAATATTGGAGCTGTATGATATTTTCTTGTAAATGGAATGTCTTTCTTGAATTTTGGAAATGTGGAATTTTATAAATATTAAAAATAGATATTTTGATATTAATTACATATATATATATTTATTAAAAATATAAGTTTTAATTATAATAGAAATCACATTTTTTTGAAGAAAATTGTATTTTAAATCTTTCGAGACCGTATGCTCCTTGCGGAGGTCTGCATCTCGCACTACTAATCCTGAGGATGTGCGATAATCCGCACCATCCTGAACGGGTTCCTCGAAATGGGTTGTAGCGGCACGTTACAAAGATTTGTTAAAAATACACATCTTGTAGAAAAAGGTTTTTATAAGTCGGAGGTAGTTATGTAATCGTATTTTCCCCAAAACTATATTCCCAAATATCATCATGCTATGTTACATATGAGTATTGTGAGGAGGTAGGTCATTACCTCGTGAGTTTTCTAAAACTAGCATGGTTAAAAGGTATGAATATGTCGATATGAAACATAAAGGTATTTTACTGTAAAAGTGGAATAAAACTTGCTACGATTATTATTTTAATGTCAAACTTATTCTATTGTCTTAGTTAATAAGTATTAAACAATATATATCAAAAGTTGTAGGTTTGTTATTAAGAAAATGTTGTATTTTGAAAGAAAAGAGAATTGGAAGCCGAATAACTCTGCTTCCGATAAGTTTTAAAGATTAAGAATTTGAGAATAGCAAAAGAGAGAGAGAGAAGGCGGACTTACAGATTTAGAGTCAAGAGAAGAGGAAGAGGAAGATTGAAGAAGCACCGGTGGGTCGTTTCGTCGCCGGAAACTCTTCGGATTGCCGTCGGAAGTTCACCGGAGTTTCGCCCATTGCTAACTCCATTTGCACACAAAAAGTCATGGGAATTTTCTTGAGAGTTTGGGAAGGGATTTGTGAATAGGGGGGTGTGATTTGAGGGGTGGTATTTATAGAAAAAACTAGGGTTTTAAGGTAAATGAAAGGGTGATAAAAATTGTATTTAATTTTGCATTTAAAAAATTAAAAGGGGTGTTTTAATTCTCTATTTAATTTCAGAGAATTTAAACAGTGTAGGAGGAGTGGGGTAGGCCAAAAGTCTCTGGGAGTTCAAGAAAATTTGGGATCGGGCTGACTCGGGCCTGCGACGGCGGCCGATTCACTCGAGTCACCGGCCCGAGTTGGCTGGGTTGGGCCGAGTCAAGTTGTCACGTGTCCCCTGATACTGTGTCTTGACTCATGGATCCATTTGTTTTATGTGTGACTCTTGGTTTTTACGAGTTATGTAAGTGTGAATTCTTGGGCTTCTAAAAAGATTAAAAGAAAACTAATTAAAAATAATGTGGCTGATGGAATTTGAACTCTGGTGCTATGGTTCAGTAGTGCAAGGTATTACCAATGAGCTACAAGCTCCTTCTTGCTGTTCAAAAGTAAATCAAACTTATAACTTGTGCTCAGGCTCAAGTACCCCTTTCTGTATTTTTGAAAAAAGTTGTACAGAAAGTTTAGGGTTTTTACATTCTACTCTTCTTAAAAAAATTTCGTCCTCGAAAGTTGTAACACCCTAGTTCATTTATACCAGTTCTATTTCGAGTATTTCTTTATTTATGGTATTTTTCCTGATTTATTGTGTTTTGGGTGCGAATAGTGTATTTGACATCTGTATTTGCATCCGACTCGACCCGCTTGCTGGAAACCCGTCTTGATTCCTGTTTATCATTTATCCAGGCTTGTTATGTGGATCTATGCACTTTCATTTTATATACTGCATACGTGCATTATATCGAGCATCTGCATATTTTTCGTTATAACATATAAAGTCAAGTAAAATATTTTAAAAATATAAAGTATGGCCTGCATCATACCCCTGACCCTGTGGTAGCATCCGTGCATCTTGTTCTCGTCCCGTTCAGTGAACGGACTCGTTTGGATGGCTACGTGCACGTGTGTGCATCCGTTCATGGGGGTATACTTTTCCGTTACTCGGATATCCTGTTTTAGTTTTGGTTGACACGTATATTAACCGTATTTTCAAACCATAATTTTTGACCCGACCAGGGCGTGTTTTGGACTATTTTTGTATTAGCCAAAATATCAAATATTTACTAATATTATATCATAAAAATTTTAACCGTATAAAGTTTATTTAACTAAAAAGATTTTTTTTAAAATAACAGAAACTCTCTCCTCTCGATCTCTCTTTCTCTCCCGCTCTCTCTCTTTCGTGACTCTCTCTCTCTCCTCTCGATCTTTCTTTCTCTTTCCCTCTCTCTCTCCCCCTCTCCCTCTCTCTCTCTCCTCTCTCGCGGCTACGAGATTTCGTTACCCTCTTCCACTACGGTCACCTTCCTTCTTCCTCTTCTTCTTTAAATTTTGCCGCTTCCATGAGAACCCAGCAACCCTAACCCTAGCCTTCACCCTCGCCTCACCCCGATGCCCCCATCATCGTCGACCTTTCCTCCTCTCCTCGACCACCTCATCACCTTCCTTGCTCTCATTTCCCGAGCTCCCAAAACCCTGCATGAACCCAAAACCACATATCTCGCCACCGTCGACCCCTCACCGCCGTCGACCTTTCCTCGTCGTCACCATCCCCATCACCATGACTTCTTCCTCTCCCCTCACTCAACCCGACACCACCCTCACCCGAGCACCAAGAAGCCGACACCCCTGCAACCACACCCGCATCCATTGCCTTGCCATGAACTTCGTTGCCGGAGCTCCGACCACCTCATCGTCTTCTCCACGCCCTCGACCACATCATCTCTTCCTCACCACCTCCTTTCCCTGCATGAACCCTAGCCATCCCTGCACAGAACTCGACAGCCAAGAACCTGCAACCTTTGCTGCCGTGGCCGTGAAACGCCAACTCCGGTGACCCACGACCTCGTCATCTCCTTCTCGTCTTCCTCTCTGAAACCTATACACCAAACTATCCCCTCTCTTCTCTGTTCTTCTCTTCTTTCTTCTTCTTCTTCTTTCTTTCTCTTTTTCTTTTTCTTGATCTATTTTTCCTGTGATCACCGTCGGAGCTGTGCTCACCGCCGATCCGGGAGATCTAGTGGAAGTCCCCTGCCTGCGTGGTTACCTTCTTGCCTTGCCTGGACCTGTCCCGTGTGCTGTGCGTGCGTTGCGACGTTTACCAGATGTCGGACGCTACGTGTACACCCCGTCGGGTGATCCGATCAGGCAAGTTTATCTTGCTACATGCTATGTTATTATATTTGCATCAATATTAATAATAATATTACATGTTTATTTCATTGTGCATCCATATTACAAGTTTACAGTTTTTTTCGATACCCGTATGCATCCATACCGTTATTTACATATCTAGTCGCATGCAAGTTTATCTTGCTACATGCTATGTATCATATTTTACATCCATATGAATAAAAATATCACATGTTGATTGCATTGTACACCCATATTAATAGTTTTACTGTTTTCGGATACCCGTATCATCCATATCATTTATTTTATATGTAGCTGCATCTACAGATCACATTAATTCATATTACTGTTATATTAGTACCCCATGCTTGATAATGTGCATCCTACATAGTCGTGGAGCTGTAGTTGTAACCCCTGATAGATAATTGTGCATCCATGTTTTATTGTGTACCCATACCATTAATTCTATATATCTAGTTGCATGCCATGCCATATTAATTCATATTACTGTTACATTAGTACCCCATGCTTGATAATGTGCATCCTACATAGTCATAATGTAATCCCTGATAGATAATTGTGCATCCATACTTTTACCGTACATCCGTACTTTTACCCTGATTCAATACTTGCTATATTTTACTGTTGGGCACCCATTTGATACATTGTGCACTACTTGACATGACCTGATACACCACTGCTTGACATGTTACCTGATCCTGTTTCTAATGCCGACAATCCTGACATGTTGTCCCGATGGACATATCCTGTTGTCTGTATAGACAAACATGTACCTTCTTGATCCTGTGATGGCATTAGCTTCAGATTTATCAATACCTGACTTGAACACACAACTTGGGGATAAGAGGAAATAAATGATGAAACCTGACTTGTAACTCGACAGATCGATGCTTATACTGATCAGTTTTACGAGCTAGGCCAGCCCCGGGATGCTGCTGCTGACATCATTCGTCTGTACATGTTACCTGTTTACTGCCTAGCGGCATGTCTCGGATTCAGCCCGAGAGTCTTGATCGTGGTCCCGGGCATGCACGGGATACTATTGAGTTACATCGACGATTCATTAAATTGATTTCACAGACTTGAGAGTAATTAACTCAGCAGCTTAGTTCAGATTACTCACCGCACATAATATGTGCTTATACCCTTCACTGTTCCTTATTCATGTTACCGCTATACTTTTACTACTGTTTACACTCATGCCTGCATATCTTGTTACCCCCTGTTTATATTGTTGATAATATTGTGACGCACTGACGTCTGTGTTGTGCATGGCCTAGATCCTCTTTTTCTCCTGCAGACCGACCAGGAGTACTTCAGTCGACAGGCCGAGCAGTGAAGAGCCTGTTAGTATTTTAGTTTAGCTTTCTTTCAGTATTTTCATTTTCTGATGTGAGTCCATATTTGGGACGTACTTTCCAGATTGTTTTGTTTATTGGATTTATTGCTTCCGCATATTATTTCTTGACTCGTATATTCTGGCATATGGACATGTACTAGATAGTTTATTTTATTTTCCTGTTCTTGATATCTCCTAGATAGTCATAATGTGACTGTAGAGGGATGTTTCCTAGCCACAGGTAGCATGGTTGGCTCTGTCACGTGCCGATCTTAGCGCACTCTGGGAAGCGGGGCGTGACAGGATTTATTTGGTATCAGAGACATAGGATTTAGATTAATCGGGTTTGATTCTTTTGTAGTTGGGTATTGGACCCAATACACAAATCAGAAAACCCGTAATTAGGAACATGTCCGGCCACATTGTTATCGTGGTTCTTGAATCATATCTTTCTCTTGACCCTTGTCTTGATGATATGCAAATAACTTTGCATCTCGACTTGAAACCTTCTGGTCCCTATTGTTTCTTTCTATTCTGATACTAGGATTTGGGTGACTTGAACGGAGTTATGTGATTGTAACTATGAACCGCAACATGGTTACAATGCGGTACTCTATTTAAGTATCTTGGAGTCCGGGTCTTGATTCATTTTCTTGATTTATGGTCATGATATTACCTTGCCTCTCTCGGTTTCATTGCTTACCGGTTCATGTTTTATCGCAAGCTTGAATCCTATTTACCGTGCTTATCTTCTTCAGTGTCTGGCTTCAGATGAAGTTGTTTCCGGTATCCTACTTGTTCATGATTTTCCCGCATTAACATTGTTCGATTCAGGTACATCCCATTGTTTGATGTTGTCTTGGGAATGGACTTTCTCGGCACTTTCCATGCTCACATTGATTGTAGCGCAAAGAAAGTGATTTTCCAGATTCCCGGACACCCGGAGTTTGTTTTTGCTGGAGGTAGCAGTTCTGTCGGGCCATTCGAGTTTAGGGCTAGACCGACAAACGGTGTTCTTTCGTCGATGGAAGTTGATAAGGAGGAAGCACTAGCTGTAGTTCGAGAATTCATGGACGTGTTCGAGGACATCTTGGGTTTACCGCCAAAACGAGATGTGGAGTTCGCGATTGATCTTGTTCCTGGTGCAGCGCCAATCTCAAAGGCGTATTATCCGATGACACCAGTGGAGTTGGAAGAAGTCAAGAAGCAGGTTACTGAATTGCTAGAGAATGGTTGGATTCGAAGCAGTAATTCACCTTGGGGAGCTCCAATTCTTCTAGTCAAGAAGAAAGATGGCAAAAGGAGAATGTGCATCGATTATCGAGAATTAAACCTGGTGACTATTAAGAACAAGTACCTGATCCCTCGCATTGGCGAATTATTCGAGCAATTTAGTGGAACGAGGGTATTCTCGAAGCTGGATTTGCGATCCGGATATCATCAAGTTCGAGTTAAATCAGAGGATATTTGAAAGACTGCGTTCCGAACTCGATATGGACATTACGAGTATCTGGTAATGCCATTCGGAGTCACGAATGCACCGGCGATATTTATGGACTTGATGAACCGAATTTTTTCACCGTTCTTGGACCAGTTTATAGTGGTGTTCATCGATGATATTCTGGTCTATTCGAGAAGCCGGGAAGAGCATGCAGAACACATGAAAACCGCACTGCAGACAGTGAGGCACGAAAAATTATATGCATAGATGAGAAAGTGTGAGTTTTGGCTTGAAGAAGTGAAGTTTTTACGGCACGTCGTATCCGGATATGGAATCGCCGTTGACCCCGAGAAGATTGCAGCAGTTCAAGATTTGCCGATTCCGAAGAACGTAGCAGAGATTAGAAGTTTTCTTGGACTTGCCGGATATTACAGAAGGTTCGTATAGAATTTTGCTCGCTTAGCCGAGCCTTTGACCAAGCTTTCGCGAAAGGAGGCACCGTTCGTATCGACGGATAGATGTGCGTCATCTTTTGAGGCGTTGAAGCAAAGGTTGATAACCGCTCCTAGTTTGACCATACCAGACGGTTCCGGAGGATTGGTGATTCACAGCGACGCATCTGGGAAAGGTTTGGGATGTGATTTAATGCAACATGGGAAGGTTATAGCTTACGCATCGCGGCAGTTGAAGACCCATGAGAAAAATTACCCAACTCATGATTTGGAGCTAGTAGCTGTGATTTTCGCTTTGAAGATTTGGAGACACTACTTATTGGGCGAAAGGGTCGAAGTATTCACTGATCACAAAAACCTAAAGTATGTGTTCATGCAGAAAGAGCTTAACATGAGACAGCGTAGATGGTTGGAACTGATGTCTGACTATGATCTTGATCTCAAGTACCATCCTGGGAAAGTTAATGTAGTACCGAATGCGCTTAGTCGGTTGCCAGCAATTCGGATGTTGACTGCACAGAATGAGCTTATCGAAGATTTTCGGAGATTCGAGTTGGAGATCGTGCTACCACATTCTTCGGGACAGTTGATGCAGATGCAAGTACAGTCGTCGTTGATCGATAATATTAAGGCAGCGCAGTCATAGGATCCAAGATTGCAGAAGTTTCGAGAATAGGTAGAAGCGGGACTTCAAACGGACTTATTAATTCATGAAGATGGTTCGTTGCGTTATGGTAGCCGTTTGTGTGTGCCGAAAGGAGACATTCACGAAGAAGTGATTAGAGAGGCGCACAGTTCTACATATTCCATACATCCAGGAGGCACGAAGATGTACCGTGATCTAAGACAGCATTTCTGGTGTGAAGGCATGAAAAGGGAGATCGCCCGCTTTGTAGCGAAGTGCTTGGTGTGTTAGCAAGGTAAGGCTGCACATCAAAGAGTAGCTGGTTTATTGCAACCACTTCCGATTCCTCAATGGAAGTGGGAACATATAACCATGGATTTCGTGACAGCTTTACCGCGGAGTCCAAAGGGCAACAATGCAGTTTGGGTGATTGTTGATCGATTGACCAAGGCAGCTCATTTCATACCATTTCGAGTTGGTCAGTCCATGGAATTGTTAGCAGAACAGTACATGCAGGAGATTGTGAGATTGCATGGAGTACCTGTGAGCATCGTTTCCGATCGTGATACCTGAATCTTATCGCACTTCTGGAGGAGTTTACAGGAAAATTTGGGGACGCGATTGAAGTTTAGTACCGCTTATCATTCTCAGACAGATGGCCAGTCGGAGAGAACGATCCAAACTCTTGAAGATATGTTGAGAGCTTGCATGTTAGATTTCAAGGGTTCATGGGAGGATCATTTGCACTTGGTGGAGTTTTCTTACAATAACAACTTTCAGGCGACTATTCAGATGGCTCCATTCGAAGCATTGTATGGTCGCAAGTGTCGCTCACCCGTTTGTTGGGATGATATTGGAGAACGGAGATTGTTGGGACCGGATCTTGTCGTGCAAACAGTAGAGAAAGTTAATACTATCCGGAATCACATGAAGGCAGCACAGGATCGGCAGAAGAGTTGGGCCGATATATCGAGAAGACCTCTAGAGTTCGCTGTTGGTGATCTGGTATTCTTGAAGATATCACCGACTAGAGGAATGATTCGTTTTGGGAGTCGAGGCAAGCTTAGTCCTCGATTAGTGGGGCCTTTCGAGATTATTGAGCATGTTGGAGAAGTGGCTTATCGATTGATGTTACCACCATTTTTGGCAAATGTTCATGACATGTTTCATGTATCTCAACTCCTTAAGTATGTTCGAGATGAAACACACGTGCTAGATCATTCGGAGCTGACTGTAAGGAAGGATTTGACCTTCGAGGAACGACCGATGTCGATTGTTGATCGAAGAGAAAAGGTCCTCAAGAACAAGGTTATCCCTCTCGTACTTGTTTCTTAGGAGAATCGCTCGCATGGAGAATCGACTTGGGAACGAGAAGACGAGATTCAACAGAAGTTTCCACACTTATTCTCGTAGATTCATGTTTATTTGTCTTTTCTTGTTCCGGGAATTTCGAGGACGAAATTCTTTTGTAGTTGGGTATAATATAACACCCTAGTTCATTTATACCAGTTCTATTTCGAGTATTTCTTTATTTATGGTATTTTTCCTGATTTATTGTGTTTTGGGTGCGAATAGTGTATTTGACATCTGTATTTGCATCCGACCCGACCCGCTTGCTGGAAACCCGTCTTGATTCCTGTTTATCATTTATCCCGGCCTGTTATGTGGATCCATGCACTTTCATTTTATGTATTGCATACTTGCATTATATCGTGCATCTGCATATTTTTCGTTATAACATATAAAGTCAAGTAAAATATTTTAAAAATATATAGCATGGCCTGCATCATACCCCTGACCCTGTGGTAGCATCCGCGCATCTTATGCTCGTCCCGTTCAGTGAAACGGACTTGTTTGGATGACTACGTGCACGTGTGTGCATCCGTTCTTAGGGGTATACCTTTCCGTTACTCGGATATCCTTTTTTAGTTTTGGTTGACACGTATATTAACCATATTTTCAAACTATAATTTTTGACCCGACCCGGGCGTGTTTTGGACTATTTTTGTATTAGCCAAAATATCAAATATTTACTAATATTATATCTTAAAATTTTTAACCGTATAAAGTTTATTTAACTAAAAAGATTTTTTTTTAAAATAATAAAAACTCTCTCCCCTCTCGATCTCTCCTTCTCTCTCCCCCCCTCTCTCTTTCTCTCGCGACTTTCTCTCTCCTCTCGATCTTTCTTTCTCTCCCTCTCTGTTTCTCCTCTCGCGGCCACGAGATCCCGTCACCCTCTTCCACTACGGTCACCTTCCTTCTTTCTCTTCTTCTTTAAATTTTTCCGCCTCCACGAGAACCCAGCAACCCTAACCCTAGCCATCACCCTCGCCTCACCCCGACGCCTCCATCATCGTCGACCTCTCCTCCTCTCCCCGACCACCTCATCACCTTCCTCGCTCTCATTACCCGAGCTCCTAAAACCCTGCACGAACCCAAAACCCACATAACTCACCACCGTCGACCCCTCACTGCCGTCGACCTTTCCTCATCGTCACCATCCCCATCACCATGACTTCTTCCTCTCCCCTCACTCAACTCGACACCACCCTCACCCGAGCACCAAGAAACTGATACCCCTGCAACCACCCGCACCCACTGCCTTGCCGTGAACCTCGTTGCCGGAGCTCCGACCACCTCATCGTCGTCTCCACGCCCTCGACCACCTCATCTCTTCCACACCACCTCCTTTCCCGGCATGAACCCTAGCCATCCCTGCACAGAACCCGACAGCCAAGAACCTGCAAACCTTGCTGCCGTGGCCGTGAAACGCCATCTCCGGTGACCCACAACCTCGTCATCTCCCTCTCGTCTTCCTCTCTAAACCCTATACACCAAACCATCCCCTCTCCTCTCTGTTCTTCTCTTCTTTCTTCTTCTTCTTCTTCTTCTTCTTCTTCTTTCTTTCTCCTTTTCTTTTTCTTGATCTGGTTTTCCGGTGATCACCGCCGGAGCCGTGCTCGCCGCCGATCCGGGAGATCCAGTAGACGTCCCCTGCCCGCGTGGTTACCTTCTTGCCTTGCCTGGACCTGTCCCGTGTGCTGTGCGTCGGACGCTACGTTTACCCGACGTCGGACGCTACGTTTACACCCCGTCGGGTGATCTGATCAGGCAAGTTTATCTTGCTACATGCTATGTTATTATATTTGCATCAATATTAATAATAATATTACATGTTTATTTCATTGTGCATCCATATTACAATTTTACAGTTTTTTTCGATACCCGTATGCATCCATATTGTTATTTACATATCTAGTCGCATGCAAGTTTATCTTGCTACATGCTATGTATCATATTTTGCGTCTATATCAAGAAAAATATCACATGTTGATTGCATTGTACACCCATATTAATAGTTTTACTGTTTTCGGATACCCGTATCATCCATATCATTTATTATATATGTAGCTGCATCTACAGATCACATTAATTCATATTACTGTTATATTAGTACCCCATACTTGATAATGTGCATCCTACATAGTCGTGGAGCTGTAGTTGTAACCCCTGATAGATAATTGTGCATCCATGTTTTATTGTGTACCCATACCATTAATTCTATATATCTAGTTGCATGCCATGCCATATTAATTCATATTACTGTTACATTAGTACCCCATACTTGATAATGTGCATCCTACATAGTCATAATATAACCCCTGATAATTGTGCATCCATACTTTTACCGTACATCCGTACTTTTACCCTGATTCAATACTTACTATACTTTACTGTTGGGCACCCATTTGATATACTGTGCACTACTTGACATGACCTGATACACCACTGCTTGACATGTTACCTGATCCTGTTTCTAATGCCGACAATCCTGACATGTTGTCCCGATGGACATATCCTGTTGTCTGTATAGACAAACATGTACCTGCTTGATCCTGTGTTGGCATTAGCTTCAGATTTATCAATACCCGACTTTAACACAAAACTTGGGGGTAAGGGGAAATCAATGATAAAACCCGACTTGTAACTCGACAGTTCGATGCTTATACTGATCAGTTTTACGGGCTAGGCCAGCCCCGGGATGCTGCTGCTGACATCATTCGTCTGTACATGTTACCTGTTTACTGCCTAGCGGCACGTCTCGGATTCAGCTCGAGAGTCTTTACCGTGGTCCCAGGCATGCATGTGATACTATTGAGTTACATCGACGATTCATTAAATTGATTTCAAAGACTTGAGAGTAGTTAACCCAATAGCTTAGATCAGATTACTCACCGCACGTAATATGGGATTATACCCTTCACTTTCCTTATTCATGTTACAGTTATACTTTTACTACAGTTCACACTCATGCCTGCTGATCAGTCGAAAATAATGTATTTTTAACACGGCAATTTCCCTATCAATTGCACTCATTTAGAAGTGTTCGGTATTCATATTTCACATATTAGAAAATCAGTCGTTAAATATCAGATTTCATGTGTTAGACTTTAAAACCGGCACTTTAAGGGAAATTGACCGCATTTCATGGCATCGCATCATCTCTGTATTTGCGCAACACTTGTCTCGAGATTTTTGCAGGAAATTGCAGGAGCAAAGTCAAAAGAAGCTGATAAAAAATACACCAACTCCATATTTTCAGATCTGGTAGCAATATAGAGGGAAAAATACAATTCAACATATCAAAGAAAGGCCCACAACTCAAGCCCAACAAGCACCAGAAGAACCAAGCCCTGAAGCTTCAAAAGAGCTGTGGAACCGCGGCGGGAGCCGGCTTGTGCCGCGGTTCCGCGGCGGTTTGGTCAGATCATCACTCCAATTTTGGTGCATAACTCTTCTCTCAACGGGTACACCTCATTTTGACACGTCAAATTCCAGAATTTTCCAGAGTCTTCTGCCAGATCAGTAAAGATCATTAAGCAAAGCTAATCCTAATTAAGCTCCTAGCTAATCTCATCTAGAAGCTTCTCCTCTAACTAACTTTAGGAGGGAAATTCAAAATCTCCTCAACAAACTTTTGGAGGGAAACTTAAAATTCAAATCCTAGATCTAGGGTTTTGAAGTTCTATAAATAGGAACCTAGATCTAAGGGTTAAGGGGTTCATCATTAGTTAGTCTTCTCTCATCATTCCAATTTCTTCATCTTCTTCCACAAGTCTAGTGACAAGGCTTGTGCGAACCCTAACCCTAATTCCACTCCAAATTCAAGATCTTGAGTACCAATCAAGCAAGAAGCCTTCAACCTTTTAGGTGCCGAGCCGATCTTCAATCGGGCAAGTGATCCAAGCCGATCCGCGACCCACGGAGACGAGCGAAGCCAAATCGACGATCGAGTTCTTCCTCTTGTAGTTCTTGAGCGAATGTAATGAAATTGTTGATATAAATAAAAGGTGAAATTCTTTAATCTTGCTTTCTGTTAATTCTTGCATCATGATTAGATCTCAATTTATGATTGTAGTTCTTGTGGTGATGTTTGAGTAAAACTCCGCTCGTTAAGGAGTCGAGACGATCAATAGAATGATGATATAATAAATATTAATACGATTCTTGAGTCCTACGAGTTTTGTAAACCCTAGCAAGTTCAAGAATCGATGACCTAGTTTCGTTGCGATGCTTTCTTGATTGTGATCGCTCGAAATTAGGGATCTACGATCGTTTCTTGAAATTACTAGAGGCTAGAATGTGAATGATATCGACGAAAGAACAAGGAATAAGATGAAACCCTAGTTTCATGAGAAATCCCTAATTCTCGATCAATTATCATCGATCTAGTATCAATTCATCGAAGGATAAGAATACGTAATTGTAAGATTACATCACATCTATAGATCTGATCGATTCTTACGAGCCTCATTTCGATTCTTGATATTTGGGTTGGAAAAATCAACAAACTATCAATTCTTGATTTTATCTTTTTAATGCTTTCTTAGATCTAGATTTTCTCTTTCTTGAATTGCAATTACAAATCTTGAATTGTTTGTTTTCTTTTCATTAAAGTTTCAACTCATCTAATTCAAAAGACGAACTATTACACTGTCCCTGTGGACGATCTGCACTTACTAACGCGCTACAATCGACACCGTTATTGATTGCGGTCAAATATTTTTGGTTGTGATTTCTTTACAATTTTCATACTACACATCAAGAATTCTTTTCAATCAAATGGCGCCGTTGCCGGGGATAGTGCGCTAATTGTTCGTATTTTGAAATTTGAGTTGAAAATTTTATTCCATCTAAATTTTGAGATCAAAATTCGTGCAAACTCTAATACGTGTGTTGTGATTTGATTGCGAGGAAATCTGGAATCACTGGAGCTGGGATAAAATTTTTGTGAATATTCCAGAGAGCTAAGGGGAGCAGCAGAAGCATTTACCTAAAATTTTGTGCAGAGATCTCCTCACTCCACCGCGTTTCCGCGGCAAAACCCACCCTCCTGCGGCGGTTCCGCGGCCTCTTCAAGGCTTCTCTGTTCCAAATTTCTTCAGGTACCTTCATACCTTCTTCTCTCTCCTCTATTAGCTCCAACTAACAAATTTCTGCAGGTTTCTTTGCAAATAATCGCTGCGCCGCAAAAAGCAAATTAAAATTGTGCGTGTTTTTGATTTTTGGTTGTTTGCATAATTAATACGGAAAATTAAGGGGCACGGCCAAATCCAGATTAGGTGGGGAGTTCATTACCCTTCCTAAGCCCCGAAAATCACAAAACTTGCATCTGCATTACCCTCATTAATTAAAAAATATCTAGAGATGACTCTAAGGACCGTCGCGCTCAATTAGGACAAGAGAAGGCTGTGGGTAATTCATTGCTTATCCGCGTTTTCTTGTGGTGTCTAAGGCGAGTGTGTCTAAGGCTAGTGGTTTTTAATTAGGCCCACTACTTACGTAGTGGAGTACCTTCCCACTTACCTGGCACTTATCCAGCCACAGGGGGACAAAGAGGCAGTGGAGGATTGATCCTGCGACTTGTCTTTTGGCAGTTAGGAGCGGTCTAGAGATCTGACCTAGGTGACCACTAGAATTAGGGTTTTGTGTGTTGCATTTGTTGTGTTGCATCATATTTTCAAAAATCCGTCCAATTTTCAAAACAAACACCGCATACATTCATTCTTTTCCCTAATTATAAATTCACGCTGCCACTTGTACTGACCCTTTTTAGTACAAGATAGGCTGGACAACGGGATTCTAGTGCCTGTTTAGTCCGCGTCCCCCGATCGACCCTAAAGTCGGTATTTCTACATTTACCTTTTCTTTACCCACCACCACACCCACTCCGATGGATCCACCTCCATCGAACTTCTTTTCCACTACCCTGCCGCCATCCGTTGGTGCGCAGAATCCACCTCGCATCTCTCTCCAAGAGAGATGCTATCCTACACGAGGTCCACTTTCCACCTGTCTTTCCATTCCACCAGCCAACGGGGAAAATTTTCAGATTAAACCCCAATTCATCAACCTTCTACCAAAATTCCACGGTCTCGAGTCTGAAGACGCATACGTGTTTATCACGAAATTTGAAAATGTATGCGCAATGTTGGGTACTTCACAGCTTTCTGTGGATGCTTTCCGTCTACGTCTTCTCCCTTTTACCTTGTGCGATCTAGCCGAGAAGTGGCTATATAACACTACCGCACATTCCATTTCAAATTGGGACGAATTCGTCAAAGCATTCCTTAAGAAATTCTGCCAACATCAAAAGACAGCTCGAGTCCGTAGCGAAATCTATCAATTCACCCAGCTTCCAAATGAAACATTTTCAAAATGTCTTGAACGTTTCAAGGATCGGTTAGTCCAATGTCCACATCACGGCATCCCGAAATGGGAATTATGCCGAATCATTTATGAGGGCATTTCTCCTTACACAAGACAGACCCTTGAATCCATGTGTCAAGCAACTTCATGATTAAAGATGATGGGGAAGCCTGGAATTTTCTAGAAGATTTCGCTGAAAAATCTTTACAGTGGGAGGGTGTGAGTCAACCGTCTAGGGATGGCAATGATATTTCCATAGGAATTAGAGCTGAAATTTCAGCTTTACACAAGAAATTTGACGCTATGGAAAACAAATTTTTAGCCGCCGCCCTAAATCAAATATCACTTTCCAAAACTGTATGTGGCTGCTGTTCTGATCCGTCTCACTTTACGGAAGAATGTCCGTTTCAAGTTCATGAGCATACCAATGCCGCATTTCAAAGACCTAGAAACGATGCATCTTCCTCCACATATGATCAGGGTTGGAGGAATCACCCTAACTTTGCTTGGAACCAATCCCAATTTCAAAACACGGTTCCAACCCAACACAATTTCCAAAAGGTCCCTCCACCACAACAGCAGCCACCACTTCAATTGAGTCAGCACCCCTTTCAAGCACAAGACTTTCAAAATCCGGTCAACACACCTGCACCATCTAGTCCTTTGCAGTTGACCGGGACGGATGAATCCTATTATTTTGCACAATGCATGAATTTGGTCTTAACAAATCTCATGCAAGTATCAGCTGAAATAAAAACTTCTGTCGATTATATAAAGAAAAACTCTGCGTCCCAATGCGAGAGTATTAAATCGATGGAAGAAGAAATTGCACGTTTAAAAGCTGAAATGAGTGCAAGAGAGAAAGGGAAATTTCCAGCTCAGCCTTTACCCAATCCTAGCTATTCACATCATGTGGATGCAATTACGTTGAGATCTGGAAGAGTGCTTGACACTCACGTTGGGGAAGAGTTTGATGATACAGAAAAATCAATCAATAAAACCCCGGCTGAGACCTTTCCTCACACACACCCTTCTAATTCTGACCCCAGTTCTTCTACCCCACCACCTTCTTCCGAGCCTATTCTTCATTTCCCAAAAGGCTCGCCACTTCAGCCCACCTCTTTTACCCCTCCACGGACGATCCCCACTTCTATTCTGGGATCGGTTCCACAAACACTTCCTTCTCCTATGATGGACCCAGCGCTTATTGCTAAAGCACCTTATCCGAATCGGTTAAGGGCTAACACACCAAGTCCACATATGGAGAAGATTATGAACATGTTTAAGGAAGTTAATATCAACATCCCTCTCCTAGATGCTATTCAACAAGTTCCGTCCTATGCAAAAACCCTTAAGAACTTGTGCACTAGGAAGAGGAAGACTCAAGTGCCTAAAAAAATCTTCATGTCAAGTACTGTAGACACGGCTTTTCCCCAACAATTACCACGGAAACGTAAGGACCCTGGTTGTCCTACTATTTCCATTTCTATTGGGGAGAAACACATCAACCGTGCGTTACTTGACCTTGGCGCTAGTGTTAACTTACTTCCTTACTCGGTGTATGAGCAACTAGGTATCGGAGTGTTAAAGCACTCGAGCATAACTCTCCAGATGGCTGACCGATCAATCACCAAACTTAGGGGTGAACTGGAGGATGTGTTAATAAAAATCGAGGAATTTATATTCCCTGTGGACTTTATTGTAATTGATACACAGCCTGTAGCGAACCCACGGAATCAAATTCCAATGATTTTAGGTCGCCCCTTTTTGGCCACTTCCAACGCTATCATCAACTGTCGTAACGGTTCTATGACCCTATCTTTCGGGAATAGGTCAATAGAGCTGAACATTTACAAGTTGGGAAGTGTACCCTCCGAACCTATTGCTCAGGTCTGTTCTGTCGACTTAATGGATGTCGACAGCAGCGAATTTGATGATCCTCTTGATACTGATCTTGACTCTTTTCATATGTTATTGTTTGACCCAACTATGTATCATACACATACGGACTCTTCCACCAAGATGTCCGGGTTAACAATTAACACTGATTATGAACTGTTCTTAGAGTCTGAAGATCACCCCGTGCTTTGTGATGACATTATTCATCGGGGTATTGATGGAACTTTTGAGGAAATCTTCGCTGATGAACTCGCATTTTTGAATGACACGGATGTTGAGATGAATCATGTCCCACTCACTGAAATTGAACCTCCACCCCTTCTTTTGAACTGTAAAAAGAATGCGAGCAATCCATCACATTCACTGCATCGTCTCTTCAAAATGAGATGCACACACTTTCTATTCCACCCCTTACCCTTTCCCCACTTCTTCTTCCACCAACCAGAGCACTGCATTGATAAAATTTTTGAATGGTTGGTGTTGACATTCGGTCTTTGCAAAGCTTGGCATCGACCACTGATTTTTGACCCCATCATGTGATTTTCAAAGCTTAACATTGCATAAATCAAGTTTGGGGGGGTACATTTTTTGGGCTCTTGGAAAGAAATTTTTTACAAAATTTTGAACCATAAATAAGTTTGGGGAAGTTCTTCACTTAAATATTTTGCCCCGACTAATAAATTCCTCCCAAGCTTACAGGTTTTTCAGATTTAGCAGAAGGCAACAGTGAGGACACTGTTGAAAACAAGTTTGGGGGAGGTTTGTGCTTATTTTCGCATCATTTGCATATCATTTGCATAAGCACAAAACATTTTTTTCTTCAAAAACCTATAAAAATTTAAAAATTTTCAAAAGATAAAAATATTTTTGTACATAAATAAGATAATAAAAGATTAGATAGTGAAAAATTACATCCATGAGATTAGAAAAATTTAAGAAAACCAAGAAAATTAGAAGTTTTCTTATACGAACTAGTAATAAGTAGTTATGAGCCGTTGTCCCAAGGGTTAGTAAGATGAAAGACGTCACTAATCTGAGGATAAAAATAAGTCTGAAAAATAGTTTTTATTCTGGAAAGCCAAACATTTTGAACGTTGATACCCTGCTATTCGCACTTACACACGTCTTAAAGCCTGAGATAGTAGAGGATACCTTGAAATGCTCTTGTCTTAAAGCCGATGTACGAAGGAAATAAAAAAAAAGTGAATAAAAAAATATATATATAAAGTGGTGAGAAAAATGGACACTGGTTTTGTTATCACCGAGGGCAATAAAAAATATATAGCGAGGGTGCCTTTTCACCTAGTGCCCTAAGGCCAACTGGTCTGGGAGTCACTGCTATGCCTAAGGTAGTGCAAGACGAGGAAAATACACCAAATAAGCAAGCACATGAGTAATCGGTCGGTTAGTACCTCAAGAAGTATTAACGGTCGCATGAAAGTGTGTGAGCAATCTCATCTAAATATTCATTAATTAAAAAGTACTGAGGCTGATGGGCAAGAGTATGATAGCTTGAATTGAATTCTCCGGGTGTAGGGATGTCCTTTACACACACGCAGGGTGATATGATCGATGTTTGGAAGAAAGATAGGAATGAAAAATAAGACGATGTTTTATTGAGGGAGGACGTGATTTCTAACACCTTTCATGACCATTAAGATAGGGCTCATGACAACCGAAAAGCTAGCTTAGTTGGAAACCCTAATTTTCAAGGCTTTTCTTTTACAATTCTTTTCTTTAAATGTAATATTCATGATCTTCCTTTTATTATTGGATTTTGTGGGTGCAATCCGCTGAAAACCCTCAGGAGACAACACTCCTCCTACTAGGGACACCTAGAGGTTTAAAGGCTTGTTGCACGTGCTCAGTGCAATCGTGTTGCCTACGAAAGTGTGCTAGTTAGTTTTTCTCTTTCTTATTTTCTCCTTCTCTTTTTAATAAAACATTCGCTCGAGACGATCGAAATTAAGTTTGGGGGAATTTGATCAGTCGAAAATAATGTATTTTTAACACGGCAATTTCCCTATCAATTGCACTCATTTAGAAGTGTTCGGTATTCATATTTCACATATTAGAAAATCAGTCGTTAAATATCAGATTTCATGTGTTAGACTTTAAAACCGGCACTTTAAGGGAAATTGACCGCATTTCATGGCATCGCATCATCTCTGTATTTGCGCAACACTTGTCTCGAGATTTTTGCAGGAAATTGCAGGAGCAAAGTCAAAAGAAGCTGATAAAAAATACACCAACTCCATGTTTTCAGATCTGGTAGCAATATAGAGGGAAAAATACAATTCAACATATCAAAGAAAGGCCCACAACTCAAGCCCAACAAGCACCAGAAGAACCAAGCCCTGAAGCTTCAAAAGAGCCGCGGAACCGCGGCGGGAGCCGGCTTGCGCCGCGGTTCCGCGGCGGTTTGGTCAGATCATCACTCCAATTTTGGTGCATAACTCTTCTCTCAATGGGTACACCTCATTTTGACACGTCAAATTCCAAAATTCTCCAGAGTCTTCTGCCAGATCAGCAAAGATCATTAAGCAAAGCTAATCCTAATTAAGCTCCTAACTAACCTCATCTAGAAGCTTCTCCTCTAACTAACTTTTGGAGGGAAATTCAAAATCTCCTCAACAAACTTTTGGAGGGAAACTTAAAATTCAAATCCTAGATCTAGGGTTTTGAAGTTCTATAAATAGGAACCTAGATCTAAGGGTTAAGGGGTTCATCATTAGTTAGTCTTCTCTCATCATTCCAATTTCTTCATCTTCTTCCACAAGTCTAGTGACAAGGCTTGTGCGAAACTCTAACCCTAATTCCACTCCAAATTCAAGATCTTGAGTACCAATCAAGCAAGAAGCCTTCAACCTTTTAGGAGCCGAGCCGATCTTCAATCGGGCAAGTGATCCAAGCCGATCCGCGACCCACGGAGACGAGCGAAGCCAAATCGACAATCGAGTTCTTCCTCTTGTAGTTCTTGAGCGAATGTAATGAAATTGTTGATATAAATAAAAGGTGAAATTCTTTAATCTTACTTTCTTTTAATTCTTGCATCATGATTAGATCTCAATTTATGATTGTAGTTCTTGTGGTGATGTTTGAGTAAAACTCCGCTCGTTAAGGAGTCGCGACGATCAATAGAATGATGATGTAATAAATCTTAATACGATTCTTGAGTCCTACGAGTTTTGTAAACCCTAGCAAGTTCAAGAATCGATGACCTAGTTTCGTTGCGATACTTTCTTGATTGTGATCGCTCGAAATTAGGGATCTACGATCGTTTCTTGAAATTACTAGAGGCTAGAATGTGAATGATATCGACGAAAGAACAAGAGATAAGATGAAACCCTAGTTTCATAAGAAATCCCTAATTCTCAATCGATTATCATCGATCTAGCATCAATTCATCGAAGGATAAGAATACGTAATTGTAAGATTACATCACATCTATAGATCCGATCGATTCCTACGAGCCTCATTTCGATTCTTGATATTTGGGTTGGAAAAATCAACAAACTATCAATTCTTGATTTTATCTTTTTAATGCTTTCTTAGATCTAGATTTTCTCTTTCTTGAATTGCAATTACAAATCTTGAATTGTTTGTTTTCTTTTCATTAAAGTTTCAACTCATCTAATTCAAAAGACGAACTATTACACTATCCCCATGGACGATCCGCACTTACTAACGCGCTACAATCGACACCGTTATTGATTGCGGTCAAATATTTTTGGTTGTAATTTCTTTACAATTTTCATACTACACATCAAGAATTCTTTTCAATCACCTGCATATCTTGTTACCCCCTGTTTATATTGTTATTGATATTGTGATGCATCGACACCTGGATTTTGCATGGCCCGGATCCTCTATTTCTCTTGTAAACCGACCAGGAGTACTTCAGTCGACAGGCCGAGCAGTGAGGAGCCTGTTAGTATTTTAGTTTAGCTTTCTTTCAGCATTTTCATTTTCTGATGTGAGCCCATATTTGGGACGTACTGTCCAGATTGTTTTATTTATTGGATTTATTGCTTTCGCATATTATTTCTTGACTCGTATATTCTGGCATATGGACATGTACTAGATAGTTTATTTTATTTTCCTGTTCTTGATATCTCTTAGACAGCCGTAATGTGACCGTGAAGGGATGTTTCCTAGCCACAGGTAGCATGGTTAGTTCTGTCACGTGCCAATCTTAGCGCACTCTGGGAAGCGGGGCGTGACAAAATTTGTAAAAGGAAAGTGTAATAGATTCAAGAAAAGTTTGGTGATAGAAGTACTGATAGTGTATGAAAAATATGTGAGAGAATGAAAGAATGCGAGAGGTTTGAAAAGAGTTAAGGAAATTACCAGGTTTACCTTAGTCTACGTCCTCTGCTTCTTTGGCCGCTAAAAGGAAAGCCTGACACCGTGGTACATTACTCCTAACTGGAGGCACATTCCTCTGTCCTTGGGGCATGTTTCTCTGCACTTGAGGCATGTTCCTCAGTGCCTGATGGAATTGGCGAGTAGGCGGTGCAGGTGGTGGAGTAGGGAGTGCAAGGCAAGGTGCAGGGACCTGGATAGCTGGCCGCCGCGGGTAGTTGGTGGGTGTGTGAGCTGGGTTTCGTCTATAATGACTGTTTCCAATTCCGTGATTGGATGCGACACAAACTAGACACATGCCTTTTGCGCGCCTACAGTCCTTCCACAAGTGTCCCTTCCTCTTGCAATAGAAGCAAAAACCTGTACTCGGATGGTTATTGATTTTTTCCGATCTCCTGGGTTCAACAGTTGGTCTTGAAGAGGCTCCTCCTGCCATCTGAGTGGCAGGGCGCTTCACTCCGGCAGATGGAGGTTTGCTCTTCTTTTTCACCACTGCTTCATATCTTCGGGCAGCTTTCAAAGCCATATCATGGGTTGGGAAATCCTCTGTAGCTAATGCAGCTTGGATTTCCGGGTCCAACCCTTACTGAAATCTTCTAGCCCTGCTCTCAGCAGTCGGTATGAGATAGGCCGCAAATCTTTTGCACTCTTGTGTTAGCTGTGTAATATATGATATATTGAAAAAATCAAATTATTGAGACATATCTTATCAACTGAGCATGGTAAACTCAGTATCATACTCATCTACAGATTTAGTCCACATTGAACCTTGTTGCAGATGGATGAACTGCTGTTCCATATCAAAGCGGGCAGTTTTAGGGAAGTACTTTGCATCGAATATGTCACGAAAAGTCTTCCATTCGATAGGTTGGTCAAGACGGCTTTCTTCCGCCTTCCACTAGGCCCGTGCATTATTGGTGAGCTGCAGCTTTGCAACTCGAACCCAAGCAATCCCTGGCATTTGTGCTGCTGCCAGGCCATCTTCAATACTTTGAACCCATTCCTTCGCTTCCACAGGGCTCTCTTTTCCCGAAAAGTTCTTAGGGTGCAGTGTCCGGAATTGCTTCACTCCGGATGCTTCCGCTTCTGGACGGTTCAAGAGAATAGCAGTCTGCTGCTGCTGTCCTTTTAGGACGCTGTGGATCGCCTCAAGCAGTACCGTCTTCTCATTGATCGGAGCAGCTACGGCAGGTGTGAGTGGTAATGGTCGGGGAGTGTTGTTGACATTCGTGCTGGTGTTGTTTGGGGAATCCATAACCTTGAAAGAAAAATTTAGGTTAGGACAGATTCAAAGTATATGAAATGATAAGATTCAAGGAATAGCTATTGTAAGGAATGTTTTCAGTTGCTGCTTCTTGTGCTATATTGCTTAGGTTGTCTATGCTAAACAGAACTGCATGGCAGTGTTCCATACAGCTTTGACCTGCATGGGCCGCTAACAAAACCTGTCACGCCCTGCTTCCAGGTGTACGGCGAAGGAGACGCGACTAGGCCGCTACGTATTTACTCTAAAGTAAACACGCTAAGCGTATCTAAGCAATATAAGTAAAATGCACAAGAGACAGGATGTAATTGAACAACAACTTTATTTATTAACATTCTTTTTACAATACATTTGAAAAGTAAATACATGGAATGGAAATGAATGCCTAAACAGTGGCATAATAGAAATGGAAAATATATAATGTAGATGTGTACAAGGAATCTAAAGCTCTGGATCGAAAGCTAGCTGATCCAAGTCCTCGAAGGTGGACTCGATCTCCTGAATGTCCGAAACACCCGACGGCATTCCAAAGAAGAAGAAGAAAGAGAATGTCGTCAGCGAACAAGTCGCTCGGTAAGTCCCAAAGATGAGAGAGAAGTAGAATAGACAGAGAGAGTATATTTTTAAAGTTATATTATATTGTTAACGCTGTTGTTTGTAGCTTGGTACAGAAGAGGCCAGTGTATATGAGAGGAGTCTCACTAGACCAAAGACTACGATATCAAGAGTACAAGGCTCCATGATAATACCCGGAAGAACGGCGATTTAATTCAGGTTAGGTGTTTTATGGTTGCAGTCTCGTGCCACTTCTAACACCTTCCGTCCCAATCTACCCTTTATAAACCCCGCAATATCTTGTTTGTATTGTTTGTTTTGTATGGTCTTGTAAATTGAATTGTATAGATGGATGACTTGCCGAAACCATGATATCAGTAAATGGATGTAACTGGAGAATCATGTAGATGGATATATATCCATGGTTCTGTTCAGTCAATATAGATTGATTATATTGAACAGATTGAATATATAGATTCATGGATTCATGTTGAATTTGTAGTTTGTACTTGAATCATATTCAAGTCAGATTGATTATAGTGAGACTCAGTCCGAGTCAGACAATTAGAAAAAAATTGAATCCTAAATTATGTTTTGGTACTATCGGTAACCGCTGCACATAGACGGCATGATTTGTGTCTTTTTCAAAGACGATTACCGTATTGATAACACCGTTTATTAAGCTGTCCACCTTAAATAGGCAAGCACCCATATCTCCGGCTCCTTGAGGCTCAAGAGACTGGTCCCGCTTTAAACCTATATTTACTAGGGTCCTTATTGTAATTTAGTATAACTTGAGGGAGTTTTATGTAAAAATAATTTTGTATAGTTTTCAAAATACACCTCAAGTATTTTATTATCGTCTTTAGAGTTTTCATTAATGTATATTTTATCAATATGACATTTCTAGTGAAATAAACCTAATTTCATAATATATGGTATTTATTTGTAATATTGGAGTTGTATGATATTTTCTTGTAAATGGAATGTTTTTCTTGAAATTTGGAAATGTGGAATTTTATAAATATTAAAAATAGATATTTTGATATTAATTACATATATATATTTATTAAAAATATAAGTTTTATTTATAATAGAAATCACATTTTTCTAAAGAAAATTGTATTTTAAATCTTTCGAGACCGTATGCTCCTTATGAAGGTTTGCATCTCTTGCTACTGAGTCCGAGGATGTGCGATAATCTGCACCATCCCGAACGTGTTCCCCGAAATAGGTTGTAGCGGAATGTTGCAAAGATTTGTTAAAAATACACATTTTGTAGAAAAAGGTTTTTTTAAGTCGGAGGTAGTTATGTAATCGTATTTTCCCCAAACTATGTTCCCAAATATTATCGTGCTATATTACATATGAGTGTTGCGAGGAGGTAGGTCATTACTTTGTGAGTTTTCTAAAACTAGCATGGTTAAAAGGCATGAATATGTCGATATGAAATATAAAGGTATTTTACTGTAAAAGTGGAATAAAACTTTCTACTATTATTATTTTAATGTCAAACTTATTCTATTGTATTAGTTAATGAGTATTAAACAATATATATTAAAAGTTGTAGGTTTGTTATTAAGAAAATGTTGTATTTTGAAAGAAAAGAGAATCGGAAGCCGGATAACTCCGCTTCTGACACGTTTTAAGGATCAAGAATTTGAGAATAGCAAAAGAGAGAGAGAAGGGGGACTTATAGGTTGAATCATTCAAATGGTTCTCAAAAACTCCCACAAACTTTGGTTATATATGGGACGATTGATGTTCTTATGTATTCCTCATGGAATTTTTTTAATTAGATGTTAATGTGAATGAACCATAACTATGTAGACCTATTCCTAATAGGTTGATCCCAAAATAGCATATCCAAATTATAAGAAATCCTAACGACGATTGAAATTTATATATATGAAAGGGTATGTTATACCTCCTCCGACCTAAAATACCGCGTAGCACGCTCGATCTGGGCCTTATTCCACCGAATATGGAGTGGATACTTGTAAAAAGTACAGATCTCCTGGCCAACATAATCCCCCCTATTGGGTCGTGTGCTCTCCAATAGGCATACCTATCACGTCAAAGATCAGATCCCATGGCTCAGCATCCTCCCACGGCCTGCAGCAGTCGGGCCTAGTAGGACCCCTCGTCCTAACACTGCTCGAGCCTGCAAAAAAATAGATATACATACACAATAATATAATATTTAGAATATGAATATAGAATTTGAAAAATTTAAATTAAAATCGTTATTTAAAAACTTTAAGAAATAACGATAATACCTATCATCCCCGGCGTGGTGCTAGAACTGGCACCAGGCGCTATTCCACAAGTAGAATACGAATTTGCAAACAATAAACTGTTAGATGATTCAATATCCACCTATATTTTAAGGATTTAACAAATTTTAAATGATTAAATTACGCACCATGCACAAGAGTGACGGGGGTATGAGGACTCGCTGACGCACTAGTAGGGGTAGGGGAGGCTGCAACGCTGCGGGTGATCTGGTGGTAGTATGGAGAGCGCTAGTAAAGATAAGGGATAGTCGGGGATGATGCGGTGTGAGTAGAGGGGCCATAGTGGGTGATGTGGCGGTAATAGAATGGGCGCTAGTATGGATAGGGGGACAGTCAAGGGTGATGCGGTGTGAGTATGGGGGCCATGGGGGTGATGTGGCGATAATAGGAGAGCGCTGCTAGGGATAAGCGCTGATGCTGTGGCTCCTGTGCCTGCTTAGTGTCCTGAGACAGTCTCGTTAGCAAGTATGGATCGACTCAGAATGCCCTTTAGATGCTGTCTCTTGTATCGTTTAGTGCCTTCGCCGGCGCCCATGATCAAATCCTATATATATATATATATATATATATATAAACGTTATTTCATTACTTATAATCATTATATAATTTAGAACATTCAATTTAACTTCATTACCTAACACGTTTATGTGGTACATTATCTGAAGATTCGTTGGGTGGATTCTCAAAATCTTGATCCGTGACAATCAAATAGCCGATGTCACTTTTTATAAACATATGGATGGACGGTGCAGAATAGTTTGGATCCCTGATACGTTCAATAGATGGACTGAGACATGCTATCGCGAGATCTTCATCGTCGCTCTCATCTTCAGATCCATTCAACGTCGGCACGTTATAATAATCTCTCGGTTTTCAATGACAAACAACATCCCAGTCAACCTTCTGCAAGTCCCGAGAATAATATATTTGTGTTGCCATTATGGAAAAGATAAAGCTTTCGTATTTTGGTAACATCCGTTTGGTGTTTACCAAAATCAGATCGTATTGATCGACCTTCATATCTCGGTCGGTCTTGGTATCGTACCATCTGCATTGGAATATAAGAAATGGGACAGTCATATGCAGGTATGAGACCGTTATAACTTCCTCAAGAACACCGTAGTAGAGATTTTCATTCTCGTCAACGGTTGCGATGCCGCTATTTTGTGTAGCCTTAATACGTTCCGTAATTTCTACCTCAAATTTATATTCGAATACTCCACACCCATTGTAAAACCCAGCTGCAATCGTTGGACCGTTTAAAAGGTCATAGACCTTTCTACCAACGTGCTCTCCATGATTCAATTATTTGTTCACTTCCTGTATAGACCAAGCGGCGAAAGTGCGCCTCTGTTCTTCTTCGATCCTATCATTCGACCACGTCCTAGGATTCGATCTCGTGAGTATATCTCTGTGCGCTATGTTAGTTAATATACAGTTATATTAATTAGATTAAATTTAATTTCAAACGTTTAAAACGATGAAATAATAAACACTTACTCTACATATTTAGCAAAACAATCGTTGTTTATCAAGATGTACGCATGTACATTGGCCGCGAGATTGTAAGACATGTTATTTAGCCTTCCTGCTCCAATTGGACCGTCAGGAACACTCTGCGGTTTGTTCGTGTCACAACCCGGAATTGGCACGTGACCACACTTGAATCACGTGAAGTCTATAGGACCCCACCGTAATCCAAGTAAGCCGAAAGCCCAGAAATCTAAACTTTTTTCGAAAAATAATGGAGGTGCAGTTTTGAAATAAAACATAATCAAGTTCTTTCTTTAAAAGTATAAGTAATGACATATAGAAATACAAGTGAGTTGTATAGTATAGTTGGAAACATTTTCTTCATTTGAAATTTGGGCAGCACCTCCCTTGAAAATTTTGATCCAAAAAACAATACACCACAGCTATAATATAGGCATCCCCAAGCGGGAGCTAACTCTTCGCCAATTGGGGGAATCATAACCACGCAATATAAAAATATACGACACCCAAGGCGAAGATCAATCACAGAAAGAAAATAACAAGACCAAGACATCATCAAGCTCAAAGTAAAGAACAATATACCCATCTTGCTCTAAGTCTCAAAGATTATACAAGTTTGGTGTCTAGGTCTACCAATATACACAGTCTGGTTGATGGAGCTTTTAACTAGATTACAACTGAAAATAATATATACAAAAGGTTGTCACGATCCAAGTGTACCACACCAACCAATGCAAATCACCCAGAAGAAAGCTGTGTGCTAGCAAGCCGCTACTGATCCGAGCGGTCGATCCTGCAAGAAAACTATGGCACAACGGGGGTGAGTTGCCAACTCGTGAGTAGAAAATATTAGCAGGTAGAAATCGGATGTATAACGATATCCTAGGTCATACTGTAATATACAAATAATACTAGGCGATATCTAGGATGATCGTGTCTACATATGTGTAATGATAATAAAGTTATGCATGTAACAATATATAGTACCAAGTCATCTGTATCATACGTATGTATATACTTGTATCATCCAACGAGTGTCCATCAACGACACATCAAATCATCATGAAACCTGAGTGTCGAACAGCGACACTCGAAATCATCATAAAACCCGTATTCAGCATCGACACATAAATCAGCATATCTCAGGCGCCGTCTCATCGGATCGGCTTTCATATCCATCTGTCATAATCGCTCCGGTCGGTATCCTCCGGATATTCACCGAGTCCAATACCATCACCGGTAGGTAGTGTTCCCCTGCCGGGCTCAACGCCTCTCTATATAATCTTCTTGCCCTGGGGTACCGTACCGGGTCTACCATGTATCCGTAGACGGTGCCTCCTCTCTCCTCAAATCAGGTATACATATAACTCAAAACCGAGAAAACTCATAGTGGACGTCAAAATATCATATCAAGAGAAACTGCGTTTTTAAAACAATCATAAGATTTTTAAATATATCTGCAGTTCTCGAATCCAACAATCTCATGAAAATCGAATCTCATAATCATATAACCATGATGGAACAGTAAATACAAGCATGGAACAATACTATAAGGTATAACCGGTATTTTCATATAAGCATGTCGTCTAACTGGTAAGGAAGTGCAATATATAAACTACCATGTGCAGTAATAAGTATAGAACAATGACTATAATTCTACAATTTAAGAAACAATACAGCGATATAACAGTTTCTAATGTGCAAGTGGCATGGCAATTACCAATGATGAGTGTGTAAGCCGGCATGTATGTGTACGTGATACATGCACATCATCGGTAATGGTGCATGTGTCCTAGCAGACAAAGTCATATAAAGATAAACACAGGGAAACGTAACACGAACAGTATAAAATACGTAATTGCATATGAACCACACAGTTACAGCTTAAATAATACGAATCGTTGTTTTGTAAATGGGGGCTACGGTGTTTTTGAGTAAAAGATACCATTTGAAAATTCATAGCGACCCTTGAGGCTGTCATTTAAAAATGCATACGATTCGTTAGTTTTGAAAATAGGTATGGTTCCGAATATATATATCCTAATATCTACTTGAGTGATCTTAATCAATATGCCTCGAGTCGATATATATGTGTCGGCAATTCATGCTCATCATATCATGTATAGTATCATCAAATCAGAGTACGGATCTATCGTCCTGTACATCATATCACGTACGGTATAATCCATCGTACGATATCATCGAATCAGAGTACGGATCTATCATCAACATCATATCGCGTACGGTGTAATCCATCATACGGTATCATCAAATCAGAGTACGGATTTATCGTCATGTATATCATATCACATATGGTATAATCTATCGTACGGTATCATCAAATCAGAGTACGGATCTATCGTCATATACATCATATCGCGTACAGTATAATCCATCGTATGGTATCATCAAATTAGAGTACAGATCTATCGTCCTGTACATCATATTATCTCATATTCTCATATATATGTCATCCCATATCATATCTTAGCATATGTATGTATGTATGTGTATGTATGAATATATATATATATATATATATATATATATATATATATATATATATATCGCTTTGCATCCCCATATCAAACCTATCGACTCGTGTCATTTTATTCCATCTCATATCTCATCATACCATCTCGTAATTATTTTTATGGTTAAATCCGTATGTATATAAGCGTATGTATCTATATATATATACTACATTTGTGATCTCCTAGTACTGTGGTTGCGGGGGTGCTATACGCCATCCACCCGACTTCCCCTATAGATATACATCTACTCACCTACTATTCTCGCTCCAGCTGAAATCGATGAATGCCTTGTTCTCCTTTGCCGCTCCGAAAGTTCACACGAAGGTACCTACAAATCAATACATATCATAATGAAATCAAAATTAAATCCGAAAACCGATACGGCAAGCGAAACGTACATAGATTAGAACCTATGGTCCACGCATGCAAGAATAACCGAAAACCCCCGACGTTGACATACAAATATCAAACGACCGAGTCAAAACTCAAATATCAAAACTCAAGATGTCAGAAGGCGCAAAACGAAATCAGCAATTTAGAAAAACACTTCCAGATTCTACCTAGGGTGAAATTAGGACATTATGCACATTGGATAGGCCTATATATCAGAGGATTGAGCCATGGACCAAGAACCAAACCCAAACTTCAAGGTCGGGCTGCAATTTGCGGCCAATGGGGATAAATTTGCTGCCAAGTATGGGAGATAGGGGCTCGGGTTTCTAGGGTATATTCCTAATAGCCTGCACACCCCACTGTATATGCAAAATATTTTTCAGGGTCCCGAGTTATTCCAGATTCCATTTGAACATCACATTTCGTCAAAAATCCGATAACGGAAATATCTAAGTTCGTGTTTGAGACTTCAAGGCTCATTTTAAGCAAGGCTACCATCATTACTAGACCAAGAGACACTCACTACGCTTCCACTAACCTCTACTACAAGTTCTATGCACTAACCCTCATCCTAGAATTTTCCAAGATCACCTAAACTTAAACTTTATAACACTAAACTAATACTTGAGGTTATAAAACTAAATACTTGAACAAGGATGAGTGTTTTACCTCATGGAGCAAATCTAGAAAAAAACCTAGATGGTCCAAGTTGCTCAAAACTTCAACTTGTTTCCTCCATAAGGTGTAGGATGAGATTTTGAACATTTTTTGTGAAGGTTGTGTGAGGTATAGATGAAGTTTTGGGGGTGTTTTGTGGTGATAGTGGGGGTGGAGGATGAAGAAGATGAAGGAGGAGATGATGAAGAATGAAGGAAATGAGAAGGAGAAGGGTGAAGGGTAGCCATACATCTCTCTCTCTCTTTCTCTTTCTCTTTCTCATTCCTCATTATTATGGTCACATCTTGTCTCCCTCTCATTTATCTTTTCTTTTTCTCTTTTCTTTTTCTTTTTAAAACCAAATAACAACAAATAAAAATGAAATCAAATATGCAACAAATGAAATGTGTCATGGCACATCAAACATGGTTAACAAAAATGGATTTGGCTTAATGCATAATTAGTAATATACAAATTAAGTTTAACATAAACTTGTATATAAATAATTGTATAATAATTTATAAAATGCCCAAATTCAATAAATGCCTTCATAATTAATAATTCATATTAATATTCCAATTATTTTCCAAATTATATGTATATAATTATAACATTCCATTAAAAATAATTTCCATACTTTATAATATTCATAAAATTTATTATTTTATTATTTAAATTCCAAAAATAATATTTTATACTTTTGAAATGTTACAATTCAGCTTCGTCCTGACATCGTTCAGGAAACGAGCACAGAAAGACGTGACTTCTTCCAGGAGATAACTGATTGATGCGAAAAAGGTGTGCCTGTGTGTATGTTGTAAATAACCGCAATCAAGACAGTGTCGTAAATAGCTAGCCGCGATGAGTACGGGTCGTCCGCAGAAAAACGGTGAATTTCTTATTTTGCTTTAGACAAGTTGATAGAAGAAAGGTGGGATTGTTTGTCGTTTTAAATTAGAATGGTTAGAAAATTTGATAATAGAAAGCCTTGTATGGTTTATAGAACTTAGTAATTAATGGATGAAGTAAAAAATTAATTTTTTATTTTTTAATTATTTAATACTAGAGAGATAGCGATGAATGTGGATTATGATTCTTGGAGGGAATTAGAGTTTCCTACTACTGCCTCTTGTCCTTCTATTGTCTCTATTTATCTCAAGCCCTTAACAAAACGATTATTAACGAATTTCAAATCGTAGTCGTGACTATCATGAATTGATAGCGTGCCCGATAAGAGAGTTAACATTCATTTTTCTAAAATTTATAAACATTAAAACTTTTAAAAATAATTTAAGTTATAGTTTTCATCCATTATTCTACCCTATCCTACAAACCCTAGCAAACAAGAATTTACTCGCTTATGGATATTAGAGGTTTAAAAGAGAGGTGGAAAATGAATGAAATCATAATTAAAAATTAAAAGTGCTGAAAGTAATGCGGAAAAGTAATGCGGAAAGTAAATGCGACAAAAATTAAAAGAAAATACTACCTTTATTGATCAACTAGTTCATTACAAATTGCTCGTTTAAAAACTAAATTGCAAAAATCTAGTTGCTCACTAGATCTCTCTCTAGATCGATGGGTAGATGAATCCTTTTTGGATATATAGCTCTCGGTCCTTTTATAGGCTCTGGATTGTGAAACCCTAGATGACATATTGAAATGTGTGAAATTACGATCATGACCCTGAAGTTTCAGATCTTACGGCCGCTAAATGACCGCTGAACCGCTACCTATAGCCCTTTTTGACCGCGCTTCCACCGCCGTTTGGTGGGTTCGTGCCTCCAAATTTTTGGGCATTTTTCTCTCGATATTTGGAGATCCTCTTGATACAAAAATTCTGAAAATATTGCTCTTGGTCTCTATCGTTGCTAGATTCTTCGATTTGCTCCTAATATTCGGTAAATTCGGTTTTGGAATCTAATTTGATGTGGATCTCCTACTTAGATTTCAAACCTGAGCTAATTTTCTTATAATACCTGCACAATATCTCAAATCAAATTGTTAGTAGCATTTGTTTTATTTGAGATATTATTCTAACCATTTATATGATATTTCAAGAATATTGATTAGAAATATTTGATATGATATGCATATTTTAATATAAATATTTTATTTAAATATTATATGCATATATTTTCCGTAATTATATTAATTATAAATGAAGAAATATATGGTAATAATATTTTTACAAATAAACCCATATATGTTCTTTATTTACAATTAACACCTTTTCGTAGTTAATAATAGTAGGGAAAATGTCTATAAAAATATGCAGAATCGGATGTGTGAATTGCCCAGAATCGGATGTGTGAGCTTTTTCCGAGCGGCTCATTCATTCTTGGAAAAAGAAGCCCACAGCTTCCGCTTTTGAGTGGCATTGGACTAGGCAGCGACTCAGACAGAGTGACAGAATAATCAGCAAATCCCTCTCTTTCTTAGACAACAGCTTTCGCGCGTCGCCAAGGTCCAATGTTAGGATACGTCCAGCTCGGAGCAGCTAAAGGAAGCAATAGAACCAACCTCTCTGAATGAAGAGGGGACTCTTTGCAATTTGACTAATCAAATACCCCTAAACTTATCTTTGATCGTCACGAACAAACTATTTATTAAAAAGAAAAAGAAAAACTTAGCACATTTACATAGGCAATACGATTGCACTTAGCTCGTGTAATAAGCCTTTAAAACTCTAGGTGTCCCTAGTAGGAGGAATGTTGTCTCCTGAGGGTTTTCAGCAGATTACACCAACAAAATCTAATAAAAAAAAGAAGATGAAAATTACATGTAAAGATAAGAACATAAAAAAGAAAAAACTTGAAAAGAAGAGTTTCAAACTACACTAGCTTTTTAGTTTTCATGAGCACTATCTTAATGGTCATGAAAAGATGTTGAAAATCATATCCTCTCTCAATAAAACATCGTCTTTAATATTCCTCCATACCTTTCCTCCAAATATCGATCATATACCCCTACGTGTGTGTAAAAATCATCCCTACACTTGGAGAATTCAATTCAATCTATCATACCCTTTATCCATATTCCTTAGTACTTTTTAGTCGGCGATATTTTATATGAATTTGCTCACACAATCTTCATGCGAACATTAATATTTCTTGAGATACTAACCAACCGATTACCGAATGTGCTTACTTATTTAAGGCATAATTAGCAATATTCTAGTCTTGCAACACTTAAGGTTTAGCAGGCTCCCAAACCAGTTGGTCTAAGATACTAGGTGATAAGGAACCCTCGCTATATTTTTTTTATGCTGCCTTAAGTAATTATAAAACTAGTGTTCATTTTTCTTTTTAATTTTTTTATGTGTCATTTATATTTTGTTAATTTTTTTTTCATATTAAGGCTTCTATACAAGAGTATTTCAAGGTATCCTCTACTATTCCAAATTTCAAGATATGTGCAAGTGCGTATGGTAGGGTATCAACGTTCAGAAATTTAAACTCAAGAATAGGGACAATTTTTCAGACTTAGTTCTATCCGCAGATTAGTTATTCCTTCAACTTACTAACCCTTGTGACAACAGCTCATGACTACGTATTACTAGTTTTGTTTTAAAATATCTAATTTTCTTTCTTTTCTTAAATTTCTTCCTTTCTTTCATATGTATTTCTCACTTTCTAACTTTTATTTTCTAAAAAAAATTATTATGCAATGCAATATTTACATATATTGCGTAGATATATATAAACCACCCATACAAACCTTCCCCCCAAATTTGTTTGTTGCAGTGTCCTCACTGATGTTGTCCTGTAAACTCAAAACCTGAAGACTAGGAGGAACATTTCAATAAGATGGTATAAAGAAAGGGTCAAGAGTGAATGACATTGAAATCCTCCCCCAAACTTGTTCTTGGCTCACAATCGTGCAAAAAAATCTTCTTTCAAGAGCCATTTTAAAAATATTTTTCTTCTTCACTGCAAACATGAGTAAAACATTGTTTTTATTGAAATTCAACAAAAGAGGGGGTAAATATTGGTCTATACAAATTTTTATAAAGACCAAAAGTTAAAACCAACCATTCAAATATTTTGTTAAGGTAACACCATGGTTGGTGGAAGAATGCGAAACGGATAGACATGAAGAAGACTCGAGATTGTATAAGAATGAAGGTTGTATCATGTCTCAAGTAGAAGAAACAGAAATAAGAGTATCGAGAAAAGATGAAGTGGGGGAAAGATAAGAAATGTATTCAAAAGGTTTTACGTCTCGGTTGGTGGAGACGAAAAGGTGATGGTGAATGAAAACGAGAATGTGAAAGATAAGGAATTGGTGGAATAGTCGTAGTTTCATATATGATTAGAAGAAGGGATGGCGGTTCAACTTCTTCGGCCTCAAAGGGAAGCGCAAGAATTTCCGGTGGAGATAGATTCATCACAACATCCAAGTCTTTAAGGAACGCGAGTTCTTCGACGAAAATACTTTCAAAACTTTCATCGATGATGATCTTATCGGAAAGAAATGAATCAGTGGAATATATAGATTCACTAGGAAGATTGAAAGTTTCAAGGTCAATGTGCTGCGTACCATATAACAACCCTAAACTTTCTGTACAAAATTTTTATAACATACAGAAATGAGTACCTTAGCCTGAGCACAGCTTAAAAGTATTTCTTGTTTAAGAACGGCAAGAAAGAACTTGTAGCTCATTGGTAAAGTCTTGCACTGCTATGATATAGCCCATGTGTTCAAATCCCCCCAGCCACATATTATTTTTAATGATTTTTCTTTTAAACTTTTTGGAAGCCTAAAATTTTACACGTGCAATACACGTAAAAATGAAAAGTCTCAGAAATCAAACATGTGGAAATTGTTATTTGAACAAACTTTAACACGTGACATCAATCCTACCCCCACCCCTCACTACAATGGCCGGCGAGGATTGATTTTGGGCCAGCATCGCCGGGTGGAACCGTCAGTATTGCCCCCAAAATTTTTACCCTAACCCCTTGGCCTCCCCCACTAATAACTATTCTGTTTGTTTTTCCTGCAATTATCCAGAGAATTAAAAATCACCATTAAACTAATGTTTTAATGCATTTTAATTCTCATTTTTAATTCCCTAAACCCTAATTCTATCCTATAAATACCATCCCATACCTAGCCCTCTCTATTCTGAAATCCATCATCAAAACTCTCAAAATTTTCCAAGTCAAATTAGTTGTACAAGTGGAGTTAGCCTAAGATCATCTTTCGGCGATGACTCGGGACAAATCCGACGACACCGCGACTCCTCGAAGTTATCAAAACCTTCCTCCGCCTCTTCTCTCTACACTAATATAGTAAGTTTCCTCTCATCTCCTCTCTTCCCTATTAAAAGAATTTTCTTCTCAAAACTCATCGGAAGCGGAGTTATTCTGACTTCCGATTCTAATTTTATTAAAAACACAACTTTTCTTAATAACCAAATATCCATATTGTTACATCTTGTTTAATAATCTTAAAACAAATATTTAGAATAAGTTTCAATTCAAAATACCATATTATACAACTTTTATTTCAATTTTACGGTTAAATAACACAAAGTTTACTTACGGCATCGTTTCATCATATTTGCTCATATTAACTTTAGAAAACTCACGAGATAATGTCCTAGCTCATCACAACACTCATCATGACATAGCACGATGGCTTTTGGAACAATATTTTGAGGGATAAATACAATTTTACAATAAAATACCATAAACTATTAAAAATTGTATTCTTTAAATTGTTTTAATTAAATTCCTTGCAATTAAGGCTCTACAACCCATTTTGGGGAACCTGATTTAGATAGTGCGAGTTATCGCATATCCTCGGGACTAGTAGAGCGAGATGCAGACCTCCTCATGGAGCATCCGATCTCGATGGAATTTTTAATACAATTTTTTAAGAAAACGTGATTTCTATTTTATAAATAAATTTATTTTCTAATAATTATATATAATATTATCAAACTATCTATTTTATATATATTTAATAAATTCTATGTTTTCTAAACAAAGGAATCCCAAATTTTATGAATATACCATCACAAATCCATACAATTCCAATTTACACTAAAATACCATATACTATTCAATCTAGGTTTTTAATCATTAGAATACTTCACTTTTAAAAATTACATCCATGAAAACCCTAAATACGATAAATAAATGCTTGAGCTTTATTTTGAAAGTTTATCAAAATTATTTTTCATAAAACCCCCTCAAGTTTATTAATTTACAATAAAGACCCTAGTAAATATAGATTTAAGCGGGACCAATTCTCTTGAGCCTCAGGGAGCCGGAGAAAGTGGATGCTTTCCTATTTAAGGTAGAAAACTAAAACAGGGTTATCAATGGTAATTGGCTTGGAAAAAGTCACAAATCCTGCCGTCCATGTGCAGTAGTTACCGATAACTCCAAAACCTAATTCAGGAATCAAATTATGTTTAAAGTGTCTGACTCAATCTGAATCTCAGTCAAATCTGAAAACAATCCATACTTGAATACAATTCCAATATAACTATAATACATCATGAATCCATACATACTGGAACTTGAACATGAATACCAGAATACCATCAATATCAACATAACTTGAACTGACCGAAACATGGATATACATTGACTTGATTATATGACTATCCGTTTACATCCTTATCCATTTATATGAACAATTGATATCATGGTTTCGGCAAGTCTTACATCTATATAACAACACAATATACATTATGGGGTAAAAGGAGTAGACTGGTACGGAATGTGTTAAAGGTGGCACGAGATGGTCATTAAAAGACGTAACTAAACATCCATTGCCGTTGTTCCGTGGGGTTAGACGGAGCCTTGTACCACGGGATAGTTGGACTCCTCTCATAAACACTAATATCTTATGTACCAAGCTACAAACAACTACGTTAGTATAGCGAACATAATCTTTTATACTTTACATATTCTATTCTCTGTATATTCTTCTCTACCTCTTAGGACTTACCGAGCGATTGTTCGCTGACGACATTCATTTTCTATTCTTTCTTTGGAATGTTGTCAGGAAGACCCGACACTCTGGAGATCAAGCCCAGCTCAGAAGACTTGGAGCGGTTCATCGAAGACCCTGAGCTCTAGTTTGTTGGATATATGTATGCCCTAGAGGCCATTATATGTATAGTGGATACTTGGACATGTATATATAGAGAGAGATTAATTTCTTGCTCGACATGATAGTATGCTATCTGGTTTACTTTATCTGACATGTTGATTTGATCATGTTTTTATTCATTTGCACATGTTGATAAAGCCCTCAGGATATTTGCTTGACTACTGTGACTATGATACGGATCATACTGGTAGGGCACGTTTAGTTTATAAGCATATCCATGAACTGTTCCTAGTCGTAGGTGTATCGAGACAGGGCATCGATATTCCAGTGTAGACTAGCGTATACCATTCTTGTCCCATGTGATGGGCGATGGATGATCCCATATCCATCTGGTGTGATGACACCAAAGATTGTATGCGGGTGCTCAGTGGAGACTGGGTACACTGAACGGACTCACAGAGAACTCTTATGTGGTATTATATCTATCGTCGGACAGCAGTTCTCAGGTGAAACTGGTACAGATTAGTCTGTAGACCCGAGATCGTCATAGAGTCTTGTGTGTTCTCCCACTATACTTTGATCTCCACCCTACCACGGCTCTACTGAGTCGTGCAAACAGGTGGTATTTGGGTACAGTCCCGAGGCATATGGAGGCGATGAGCGATATGAGGGGTTTCGTCTCTCCCGGTATTGGGGGTTGATGTCGTGCTATGCTCGATTGGCTATAACAGAAAGTCCCTGGCCAGGGCTGCTGAGATTTACTGATAAGTGTTATCAGTAGTTTCTCGATCTGTTATGAGCCATACACCGGCATAACTTATTGAGTTATTGGGGTCAACGATACCATCCCTAGACTCGATATGCAACATATCTGACGAGGAGACCGGACTGTACGGTAATTGTTGCCAGATGGCTCGACGGGAGTTTTGACAGCTTTGCTGGTTTTCTTCTGATCGCTCAATACCCGGGTGACCGTTACGTTTAGCTGACCACTTGCGGCTTATGGGTGTTTGATATGATCATCACCTACTACCGGCGTATTGACGAGTCTTAGAGTCCCACACAGGAGTTCCCTAGCCCAGGCGAAACGATGTGGTGTGCATATGTGATATGCACTAGGACCCGATTGAATACGACTATGCGATACCGTAGGTTAATCGGGTGTTTTTCTATTAGTAGGGTTGTATGAGATATGACCGGATTGTTAAATCAATTGTTGATTTAACATTTGACTTTTAGTTTTATTCTTTATTCAAACCCTTTTTATTAAAAAGGAAGAATGCATGTATGTATGCACATGTTGATGTGTATGTATGCACATGTTGATGTGCATGGATACATACATACAAAGTATCATGGTTGATGATACAACTTTGAAGGCAATATAAGACTCACATGGAACTTAATTTATATATATATATTAATTTGCATTTAAATTAAAAGGAAAAGAAAAGGAATATTCATCCATGGTTATCTTCTACACTCTTCTTGATGTTGACCACACTTCACCCACTTTTTAACCTTGGATTAGTTTTCCTTTTGCCTTTTAACTCATGTGCAATAATATCTAAATTAAGTAACCATGGTTTGAGATGAGAACAAGAAAATATATATGTTATTTTCTATTCTCATTATTCATTATCTTTCATATTTATCTTGAGCTCTTAAGCCTGCCTTCATCTTCTTCTTCCTCCTTGCTCTCTTGAGTTAAAAAGAAAGTGAGTTAGTGAAAAAGATTGGGTTTTGATTAGAGAAAACAAATCACCTCTTCATTCTACTCTAATCTAGCCAATTAGTTTAGAGTGTTTGGCTGCATCATCTTCTTTGATCAAGTGAAGCTAGGAGCTTGGACAAAGTGGACTTCGGGTAGATCATCATGGACAAACGAGCTCACATGCAAGCTTTTCCAACTCTCAACGATCCTAGGAGTCACTATCAAGAGGACTATAAAGGCTGTATTCCTTTCACTTAGTGATAGAATGGTTATTGTATGTGATACAAGTGTTGTTACCCTAGTATTCTAGTTAAAAATCCTTGCTTTGTTTGGTTAGCACTTCTAAAATTTTAAAGTGGCATGTGTGATACTTCCATACTCTATAGTAGGGTGCTAGGGAAACCTAACAATGGTATCAGAGCCAAGCTAGAATTCTGGACATAGTATTAGAACTAATACGAAAACGAAACCAACTCCGAAAATACGATATTATGAAACCCTAGAATTGCTCTCTGGAAATTTCTTAAAAAGTCATCTAAAATTTTTTTTAACAACAGCAGAGTGATATTTGGGACAATATAAGAACACTGGGGAAATACGGAGGGGAGAGCTCGGTTTTTGGCTGAGCCCTAGGCTACCAAAACCGAGGAGGCCGGCCCCCTTGGCTTCTCTCCTCCCCTCCCCCCCGGTATTGCTCCAGTGCTCTTTTGTGTTCATTTTGGATTTTGTAGTATTGTTTGCTTAGCCCAATTTTCATGTGATGATTATTTAGACTTGGGCTAATTTCGTAGTGCTTCGTAGTCGTAAATTCTAGCACTGTATTGGTAACCTTGACAATGTTTAGCAGTTCGAACGAACTTCAAAACCCCACTTTTTGACCCCCCGCTGAAATTTCCAAGTGTTGTGTTTTTCCTAAGTTAACTTTATATTCAATAGTCGCGTAAGTATCCTATGGACCCTCTAGAAGACTATAATAACCTTAACTCGATTCTATGCCCACGGAACCGCGATCGAACCTTCGGGTTTGCCGTAGTTCCGTGGTGTCATAGGTGAGTCGTTGGTTAACTCCTTCTACGGCTGGACCATAGACACTGTGGCGCGTTTTTGAGTATTTGTAACTTTTCTCAAGTGTTGAGCTCTTGCGGTAAAATGTGGGTGTATGTTGATTCGATCGAAACGTTAAACATCGTCTTGATTTTTGAGATTGTGATAATTGCAATTGTTGTTTTTCACTTTCTTTTCTGCGACCGTAAGTGTAGTATGTGGTGTATCGCCAGTTTCGTTGCTATATATCAATGACAATCGGGATACGCATACTTGCTTACGTTGATGATATGAGATATTATGTGTTGCTGAGACCTGATATGCAGGATTGTCACGATCGAATAGCCGGGGGTTTTATGTGAGATGAGAGTGTTTATTTTCATTCATGTAAAAATTAAATGTATGTAATATTCTTTTATTTGGGGCAATTCCGAATTGAGGATGATGTCACCATTATTATATATTATTTACTTTTCCGCATTAGGATAGACCCAAGGAGGGGAGCACAAGTGATCGGGTTCTAGGGTTCAGTGGGAGGCCATCTCGAGGAGTCGAGACCGGGTCTCCTAAACTCTAGAATTGGCAGGATCACTTGTCGCTCTCGTAGGGGTCTAGGGGTGTGGGCTTGGCTATTCATCGCGACCGTGGAATCCGTATTTTCTATTGCTGGCTGAATACAAAATACGGACCTCCTAGATATTCTTTTTATATGTGCTTCTACTGCTGTTGATATTCTGTAATGTGATTACTTAGTATCTGAGACGAATGGATTGTCATTATATATATGTTATATAATAAACGTTACTTAAATTTTACACCCGCGCTAGTCCCGCCCCGCTATGCCATTAGTTAAGTAACCTAACGGTGCATAACGGGACACTGTGGCGAATGCGGATGGTATAAGTATGTAAGTCCACGGTAGCGCCCCGACCGTCTAACAGACGCCAAATGCGGAACAAAAAATTTTTACAACTGGCGCTATCGCGTACTATAACCCGGATCTGCCATTAAAGCCAAACTAGCAAACTACAAAGTGGGTAGAAATGTTATACCGAACGATCCGAGTCCTTCAGTCTTCAACCATCATCCCACGCTTTGTTGTGGCTGCTCCGATCTCCTGAATCTCCAGTCTTCTCGTTCAGGTGGCACCACATCGACGGATCTTTAAACGAGCTCCCGCCTCTTAACCGAGGCAACTCGGTCATCAAGTTTGCTAAAAGAGATGACCAAGATGATGTAGAGAATGAGTAGAATATTTTGTCTCGTTACGTCCAAAGCTATGGACGAACGGTTAATGAAGTTGCCTTTTGGAATCGGGTGAAATGAGAAATGAGGCTATCTAATTTCCATGAGTCCAAACTATCATAATCTTTTAACCAACAAGTGAGAGAGTGAGTAGAGGAGGGGAGGGGGCCGGCCACATATATAGAAGGAGGAGGGTGAGTGTAGGAGAGGGGGTGACCACAAAGCAAAAGATCTTGATCAAAATATCCTAAGCAAAACCAAAACACATTAATGCAAATAGTGACTCATAATAACACCTCACCATTCAATTAATGCATACAATGAATCACTAATCCTAGTCACCAACTTCTAGAAGCTTCCACATACATCACCCTCATGACTCACCCAAGTGACGAAAAGATAAATCCGTATTTAACCGAATGTTAAATACGGGTGATAGAAAACTGGAAACTGGCAACTTCCAAAAGTGATCCTGAAACGAATTTCAGGATAACCCCGTATCAGTATAAACATACCCGCATTTGTATTACGACCGAATACAAATGCCATTGAGACAAAAATATTATATCTACACAGCATAATACTCGGATCCGGTTTAAACCAAAGCCGACCAGTATTATCCGCCCGAAATATGACACGTGCATAAACGCACGTGCATTTTCCGAACCCTGCCATAAAACCATACGGCCTCTACAACGTTTCGCCCGAACTTGGGAAACAGTCTGTGGGGGACTCTAATGACTCATCAACATACTGGCACTGGGTATAACCACTAGCACGTCAGAGGTACTAGCTGTACGTAACGTTTGCCTATGTATTGATTGGAAGGGAAGCTGACGAGCGAACTCATCCAGAAACCCTACTGAGCCCAACAGTGACAATATACATACAGTCTGGTCCGTTCGTCTATGAGTATCGCATATCTGCCTAGGGGCTGGTAACGTCAGACCCCCATTAGCGGTATAAGTCGTGTCAGAGAGTGGCCCAGAACATCCTGAGATACTACTGGAGTACCTACCAGTAAATCTCTTGCCTCGGCCGAGTGCTTTGTGTAATCGCTCTCCTAGACACAGCGCGATTTCAGCCCCAATACCGGGAGAGACGAATCCCCTACCGATCCGCTCACTTGCCTCCATGTGGCTCGGGACTGTACCCAAAAAAGACCTGTTTGCACGACTCCTTTGAGCCGTGGTAGGGTAGAAATCAAAGCACAGTGGGAACTCACACGAGACAAATGACGACCTCAGGTCGATGAACTAACCTGTACACATGTCACCAGGGAACTGCTATCTGACGATATGTATAATACCAACTAGCATGTTCCCGGCGAGTCCTGTCCGGTGTACTCATAACCTAATAAGTACATGTATACATCTTAGGTGATCCTACTGACACCAATGGCTTGTGAGACCGGCCATCGCCCCTCGTCGGGGTCTCGACTGTATGCACTAGTCTACTCTGGAGTATCGATGCCCTGTTTCGAAACTCCTACGACTAGGGACATTTTAAGGATGTGCTTACAGACCCCAGCTCCCACGTATATGATCGCCATCATACTGCTGGTAGTCAAGCAAGAATCATATGTGCTCTATCATCATGCAATAGTGAACTAAAGCATGTATACGATGATAAAGACAAAACATATAGCATACTATCATCTCGAGCAAGACTGTCATATCGGTATAGGTTCTGCCTCAATCATTGCAATCACGTACCTGCGATCCAATAATTGACTTTGAGGGCACCATCTCCAACAATCTCCCACTTGCACTTAAGGCTAATTATTTCGATGTCGCATACTCATAGCCCGTGTGATACCGAACATCCAACTCCTCTACTAATCAGTTTCACAAAGCTAGTTTGTAAAACTCTTGTGTTCGAGAAATAGCCTCATTGAGTGGATCCGCCCTGAAGTTTCTTTCTATATCTCTCTTAATCTCAAGTTCGCGGAGAAAGCCATCTCCCGAATCGAGTAATTCCTGTCTTAGAATATGTAACACCCGAGCCCAATAATACTATTTCTGTTACTAGTTGAGTGTTAGATATTGCTCATTTCAACTATCTTGCTTGTTTGGTGATTGTTGCTAAATTTTAACCGGCTAAGTCATTTTTGCCTATAACAAATTTTAACACCTAAAATGAAATTAAAAATATCCATATTGGCCTACTCGTCACCACTAGTCGCGTGGTAGCGTCCGCGCGTCAAGATTTCATCCCGTTCGGTGAAACGGGCGAGTTTGGACGGCTACGCGCGCGTGCAAGTGTTCGACTTGGGGGCATGCATTTTAATCATAAAACATCTCATTTTAAAATTTGGAACTCGCTTAAAATCCTATTATTTGAATTTGAAACATTTGGGCGCAATCTGGGCGCGATTTGGAAATGTTTCATTTAGCGCCAAAATACCCATTTAATTTAATAATATAAAACTATATAATATATTTCTGTTCCTTATTCTAACGTCTAAATCCCTTTTTAAATCTTTTTAAAATTTCCATTTTAAACCTCCTTATATCTCCCCAGCCAATCACGAGAGAGATAATCTCTCGTGGGCCCCACCAACCCTCTCCCTCTCTCTCTCCACCTCTCTATCTCTCTCTAATCTCTCTCTCTCTTTCCTAAAATCTCTCTCTATCTTATATTTTCCACTGTTCATAAATCCTTCGTCTTCACGAGAGAAACTCATCGCAGAACCCACGAACCCCGAGCCCTAGCCATCTCGTCGCCGTCGCCGCCGCAGCCCCCGCGCCGACGACGCCACCACCGTCACCCTCGCCTCCGCCTTCTCCTTTCCATCTCAACATTGTTTTTCCCCCGCACTGCAACCACCTGCCGCCTTCGCTGCAATCGCGTGAGTCGCCGCCGGCAACCACCTGCGCCGCCTCCCATCGCCGTCGACGTCGACTTCCTCCCTTCACCCTCGTCTCGACCTCTTCATCTTCCTCCTTCTTCCCTCACCGGACTGCAGTCATTGAACCCGAGCCTAACCCTAGCACCAAACCCTAGTTCGCCGAAGATCGCGCCGTCGACTCTTCTCGTCGTCTCCAGCGCACCGCCGACCACCTTCTCTTCCCCCTGCAACCCAGACCAGGCCAGTACCTCTCCCCTACTCACCGCACCCCCGATCCAGCCACCTCCAAACCCTTGCCGCGTTCACTGTTCCTCGCCGGCGCCCCATCGCCGTCGAACCCGTCGCGGTTGACACCCGTGCCATCCCTGTAAGCATCTCTTTACTTTCTCCCTTCGTGTTAACCCCTCGCTGGTCGTTCGTGTCAATAGTTTGTATTTTGCTAACTTCGTCACCGTTTTGACATTTCGCCGGATTCCGGCCGTGCCGACGACTTGACCCGACTCTCCAGCGAAGTACTCTGGTCCGTGTGGTTCCGCTATTCGTTGTTTGGACTCGATCCGTGGCCCGTGCATTCGTCGCGTGTTTTCCGCTGACGCTACGTTCGTGTTTTCCGGTTTGCGAAACCGTCGAGGCAAGTATCCGAATACTTGCTCTAACATGCTAATATACAAGATCGAGTCATGCTATACATTTAATTATCATATTATTTCATATAACAACACAGTTGATGGTAATATCGATATTATAGTATAACTTAGAATTGACGGTTGCAATTATCATTAACATTGAATCATTATAGTAGATTCATGTAATTATCTGGTCTGCTATTAATCCATGCTTTTAACTAACTAAATCATTTAGATCGTCCTTGCTTTTAATTGTTAGATCATCCATGTGACAATTATTTATGCTTTAGTTTTAATTTCATATAGCTTCATTACTTTATGTTATTGATATTGCTCTACCTTGTGATTATTGCACCCCAAGGGTGCTTGAACCTGTTAATAAGATAATACAACTGCACCATGTTAATGCACCATTGTGATTAAATGAACTGCTATTGTTATTTACTTTATTTCCTGCTGTTGTTCCTTATTCGCTTCTAAACCTGTTATCAGCACACCTTCGATTGCATTACATATTGACCTGACCTTGCTACACATGACATATATATACATACCGATGCACCGGACATGGTAACCTTTACTACCAACTCAACCTGTTGTACCATGACCTGACTTGTTACCTGATCTCATACCTAATGCCAACAAACCTGACTTGGGGTCCTCATGGACCATTCCTGTTGTCTATCCAGACAAACCTGCTTTTACCTGATCCTGTGTTGGCATTAATTATTGATTACTGAATACCTGACCTGACATACATAACTTGGGGGTATGGGGAAATCAAAGGTGAAACCGACTTGTAACTCAACAGTTCGATACCTGTTCTGATCAGTCTTACGGGCTTGGCCAGTCCGGGAGTGATGATGCTGACATCACTCGTCCATCCTGCTACCTATTACTGCCTAGCGGCACGTCTCGGATTCAGCCCCGAGGGTCTTGACCGTGGTCCCGGGCATGCACGGGATACTATTGAATTACATCGACGAGTCATCAATTGATTTCAAAGACTTTAGAATAGAAACCCGATAGAACAGTATAGTTACCCACTGCACACTACCCTGCACTGTTATTTTATATTATTGCTTTATTCATGTCCATCCCTGCATTGCTTATTGCCATGTTCATATTATATTATTGGTTGACATGACGCGCTGACGTCTGGGTTTTGCATGGCCCAGATTCTTTACCACTGTCGACGACCGAGCAGGAGTACTTCAGCCAGCAGGCTGATCTGTGAGTTCTATAGTGATTAGTTTATTTATTTCATTTCATTTCCAGATGTGAGCCGGCATTATGGGACGTACTATTTATTTATTGTATTGGATCATTTGCTTCCGCACTTATCGTTCATTGACTCTTGGTATTATGGATTTGGACATGTGTTAGATTAGTTTATTTATCTTGTTCTTGATATCTCTACAGCCGTAATGTGACTGTGGACGGATACTTCCTACCCACAGGTAGCATGGTTGGCTATGTCACGTGCCCAATCTTGCGTACTCTGGGAAGCGGGGCGTGACAGAATATGTCTGAATATCTGCTGAGACCTAGTTCATAAATGAACTCCAAATCCAAACTTCTTAGACTGTATCGATAACTGAACCTAATCAGTATCCAGCACCATGCCTCCCACAGTATCCTCTTGGACCAACTGTCCATAATATTGTCCCTCGTCAGAGGGAAAACTATAACTCTGACAATCACTCTGTCATACATGTCACCTTTGAAGCCTGGAATGATAAGTGTCTCCTGAAGGAGGCTGCCGTCATCAAATCCATAGAACATGCACTTTATGTTCTAAAACTGCTTCCTTATGTTTCTTCAGGATTGGATTAATATAAACTTATCGCAACTAGTGTATAAACAACATCTGGTGTGGTACTTGACATCTCACGATTGACTCAATTGCCTAAGCAAGTGATCTGCCAATCATGCACATCTCTCTCCCCTTTAGTCTGTAAGACACCTTTAGAGAGGGTGACTCCATCACCTGAAGGTACACCACCATGCCAGGAGTTATCTATTCTAAAAACTATTAGAATACTGTCAAAGTACCCACATTAGTAAACTACCCAAATCTAGATCTAAAACCATAGATCTAGTAACCAGAATGCCTGATATTATATCCATATCCTTTGTAGAGAAACAACTGTGTGATAACCACAGTACAACCAATCGTAGTATAGGAATTTTACTTCCTACTCTGTGTATGTCATCCAAATACTAGAACATCACGCCCTACTACCTTCTTAACAGATCCATCCCTTATTCTGATGAAGTCAAACCCATGACTGTCACATCAAAAATAGATGATCTTATCTCCGCTATATCTGCTCAAGCCTATAAATAGACATAAGCTACTTGCCCACTATGCTTCCACTGTTCCCACTGACTACGACAACCTTCTGGCAGAATAATATATACGTGTACTTCTAAAGCTAGTTTAGAACGACGCTATACTTATCCTCCTGCCGGGTCTCACAGTCTGGAACAACAGTTGTGTCAAGTATGGGTAAACAAGAACTCACTGTCACCGTCCTTGAGGGTACCGGAGTACCTCTCGAGTGTCTGAGGTTACCCACCATATCTGCAGAGAGGCAATTGGAATGTCAAACCTGATTAAATATAAAGGTCCTATTAAATTTTCCGTAATCGTTTGCGGTTTTGGAATCACTTCCAGTTCTACCATACTCCCACTACTGTTTTCTGAAAAAATCCATTTTACTAAAATTATGGCGAGTCAAGAACAATATCACTATTGATCTTCCAGATGGTAGAAAAGTCAACTCTCGTCAAAGCCAGGGTCAACCCACAAACTGCCATTACAGAAACGTGCCTTGAGTTATCCAGTATCTGGTTTTAAACATAAGCTGGACAACGCCCCGTATCTTAACATCATTAAGATATGAACCATTCTATATACAATATAGAAATAGAGGCACTAATTTAATTGGAACCAGATTCAAACCATGCAGCTGTCTCCAGTGCATATCAACTTAATGGAGAGAGGCTAATCAACATTACTCAACTTAGGAATCCATCCAATTATGAGTAACCTGAAAAAGAAACAAGTTTCTCAAAACCATTACTATCAACAGAATACCAATCACAAGAATCTACATCTTCGATCTCTTTGAAGAATCCCGATACTTGCGATATCTAGTTCTCTACTTTATTCTTATACTCACAACTTCTCATAACTTAGACATTGTATTTCTACGAAACACTTGTCTAAAAACTAGAGAAGTCACAAGTAAACAGAACATAGTACAAGGACCTACCCCTTTGTCCTGACGGACACTGGACAATATACAATACTCTGTATAAGTCCGCTGAGTTGAATAACTCAAAACCTGTGTGCCGTAGGTTGAAAACTGTACCCAGGCGATTTCCTCAAATATCACCAATTACAACGAATTCCGATATAATGAGGATGATCACCTTATTCCTAATAACTTACTCCCACTCATCATCTGTAAAACCATACAGATATGAGAATGAAACCTGATAAATTCATACCCTGGAGTAAGTATCTAATCAGGAAATCAGTTTTCCTTTAACAATGCACTGAAACATTAAAATGTTTCGTAGGGGTATCCTGGTATTCTTAGTAATGCCTCTTCCATAATCCAATTCATAACTATAACCATATATTTCTATGACATCTCTCCAAATCCCTTTATTTGTCTTTAGTCGTTACCTTCTGTACACCTTCATTAGGCTAAATGGTTTTCTTCCTTCCCTACCGTTCGGTACCAGCCTATGCTTTGGAAGAAGACTATCCAGTAAGCATAATAGGTGTACTCTCCTAATCCTTGGAGTACTCGAAACTTGAGAGAAGGTGATGATAAAAGACTACTGAATAAAACCTTATTCTATTTCTCCCGAACTGGGGAAAAAGTAAAGGTGAAATAGGAGTGGCGATGAAGTACGCGATTTGGTCGTGAATGATAACAGTCGCAATTTACTTTGCCCTCCTTCTAATCCCTTCATTTTGTCTTTACATATTACCTTCTGTACACCCTACTTAGGCTAATTGGTTTTCTTCATTCCCTACCTTTCGGCACCAGCCTATGGTTTGGAATAAGACTATCGAATAAGCGTAATAGGTGTACTCTCCTAAACTAAGGATCCCTCGCAACCTGAGAGAAGATGATAATAAAAGAAAACTGAATAAACTAATTCTATTTCTCCTGAACCTGGATCCATCCTCGAAGAATTCCCTTCGAGTTCGTATATAACCATACGATGGATCTATCCAATGGAAGTGGATATCCGTAGTAATACGGGGTGTTCTGAGAAATGCAAAGGGTAAAAGAAGGAGTGGCAATGACTTATGCAACATGGATAATCTAAAAAGCCAAAATTTTAAGAAGGTTCGGTCAACTTGGTCACTGAGTCATAGTCTAGGGTCGGTCAAAAGGTCGCTGGCAAAGAGAGAGAGAAAAGAAACACTCTGCCTGTACTCTAACCTAGATCAGAATGGTTATCAATTTATCTAATCAGGAAACCTCCCACTGTAATCTCAAATTCTCCTCCAAACCTGAAAGAAGAATTAGTCGGGATCACCCGAAGAGTAAATCAACTCATCAGTGAGAATCGGGATCCAACTATCATCGCATGATAACTTGATGGAAGCCACTCAAGTTATCACACTCCAGAAGGTATGCGCATGCCTGGCAAGTTTCCTGTATGTTTGAAGCTCCCGATGTAATTTTTACCTCATGCTCTTATGACCTTGACTAAGGGCCAACAAATCATAAGTCACATGTCAAGTTCTTCCCGTCATTGTCCAGGTTGATTTGAACCCACCCGTACATACTCTTGACTAAGGGCCAACAAAGTAATACGACTGTCCTAAACCAACGCATCTATCTATGCAATAAATGAATACCCAGCAGCTACCAAACACTATGCCTTGACTAAGGGCTAACAAACATAGCTTGAATACTACTGACTATCCATAAGAAATGACGGAGGGCTACGGCTGGTTTTTTGCGAAAAACCTTTAACGTAATGAACTTGATCTCGTTGAAGGAACCGGATAGCTTTTTATAAAAATAGAGTGGCGAAAACCTTTTGCTAAAGAGGTCACTCCCGGTGAAGGGATCTCGGCTCTTTCCTCGTGGAATGAGGTGCAGGATATTCCAACTGAATACCGCGATGCAAAGCAACTTGTAATCGACTATAGTGAAGTTATTACCCTGATGTAAATTTCTGCCCAAGGGGTCACTCCCGGTGAAGGGATCTGGGCCCTTGCCTCGTCGAATGAGGTGCAGGATATTCCAACTGAATATCACTATGCAAAACAAAAGGAAACATCTTTGTAATAACACCTTTTTAAATTTTGTTCCAACAACATCAAATATAGGTTTTTCTTTCTTTCATTAATAAGAATCAATGCAGTCCCATCAATAAATCACACCAGAAAAGAACGAAAATAAAATGTACGTATATGCCATCCGCATTCGCCACTGGGTCCCGTCATCACCCGTTAGGTTACTTAACTAACGACAGAGCGGGGGCTGGACTAGCGCGGGTGTAAAACATATACAACATCTAATAGTATATATACCAATATACAATAATCGCTCCAGGCGTGATAATATGCAACATTACAGAAAAGTAATAAGTATCACAGAACAATACAGATAATCTGGAATCCCCGGGTTTCACAGAGCCGCTACTGAAACCCGACATTCCCCTGCTCGTGTGGATAGCCTGTGCAATGAAACCTAGACCCCTACGGGTGCGGCAAGTTACCCGCCAAAACCTGAAGCGAGGTAGTCCCCCACAGCATAGTGAATGGAACACCCGGCACTTCACGGAATCCGGTAAATTGAGCACCCCTCGTTGGGTCAACCTGTACCCCCTACGAGTGCGGCGAATAGTCTGCCAATTATAGAGTGAGGCCCCTCTGCCTCTCAAAGCCATGAGATACGGACCCGTTGCCCTCCAGAACCCGGCTATTCGTGCACTCCGTCGCGGGGTAAACCTAGTACAGAAATAAAAATATGTACAACGGTTAAATCGACCACAGCCCGGTCGTGCCCCAAAAGAATATTATACAAACAAGCAGTGACGGCAGTCCACATGTTGGACACTCGCCCCGCAATATCAAATGTACAAATAAATCCAAACTGCACTACCATTGCATACTGCTATCCACCACGACATATCCGCAACATCACAGTACAACACAGAACATCAACGCGAATGTCACGTTCGCAAACCCGTCTAAAAGAACTATAGAAATTAGACGCGGTTTACCGGTCAAATGACATTCCCGGTCGGAGATATAAAATAAGTACTGCATACTAACAAGTTTAAAATTTCGATCGACAAAATTTCCCGAAGTGGGCCCCACGTACATCTGCTGTACAGTAATAAAATCTGGGCCCAAAAGAACAGTACCATAAACCACAATTTCCAATAAAAAGCTTACTGGAAAATTTTGATACACTGTTCCCACATAATGGCCGCGGTTTCGCGGTCAAACCCATGCTTTGACCGCGGATCCACGGCTGTCTTGTGGGATCACATGATCAAAATTTTCCCGTGTGCTTAAAAAAGCCTGCTTTGTTTTCTGTGATATGCAAAATAATTTTTAGATACTGTTTAAAATCGACTGAAACTTGTGTGCTGAAAATTGTGATTTCGGAAATTCCGTTCGATCGATCTTTTAAACGCGTTAGCACAAGTTAGTAAAGCTTAATGGTGAGGCTCTGATACCACTGTAAGTCCACGGTAGCGCCCCGGCCGTCTAACAGACGCCAAATGCGGAACAAAAACTTTTTACAACTGGCGCTATCGCGTACTATAACCCGGATCTGCCATTAAAGCTAAACTAACAAACTACAAAGTGGGTAGAAATGTTATACCGAACGATCTGAGTCCTTCGGTCTTCAACTATCATCCCACGCTTTGTTGCGGCTGCTCCGATCTCCTGAATCTCCAGTCTTCTCGTCCAGGTGGCACCACATCGACGGATCTTTAAACGGGCTCCCGCCTCTGAACCGAGGCAACTCGGTCGTCAAGTTTGCTAAAAGAGACGACCAAGATGATGTAGAGAATGAGTAGAACACTTTGTCTCGTTACGTCCAAAGCTATGGACGAACGGTTAATGAAGTTGCCTTTTGGAATCGGGTGAAATGAGAAATGATGCTATCTAATTTCCATGAGTCCAAACTATCATAATCTTTTAACCAACAAGTGAGAGAGTGAGTAGAGGAGGGGAGGGGGCCGACCACATATATAGAAGGAGAAGGGTGAGTGTAGGAGAAAGGGGTGACCACAAAGCAAAAGATCTTGATCAAAATATCCTAAGCAAAACCGAAACTCATTAATGCAAATGGTGACTCATAATAACACCTCACCATTCAATTAATGCATACAATGAATCACTAATCCTAGTCACCAACTTCTTGAAACTTCCACACACATCACCCTCATGACTCACCCAAGTGACGAAAAGATAAATCCGCATTTAACCGAATGTTAAATACGGGTGATAGAAAACTGGAAACTGGCAACTTCCAAAAGTGATCCTGAAATGAATTTCAGGATAACCCCGTATCAGTATAAACATACCCGCATTTGTATTACGACCGAATACAAATGCTATTAAGACAAAGATATTATATCTACACAGCATAATACTCGGATCCGGCTTAAACCAAAACCGACCAGTATTATCCGCCCAAAATATGACACGTGCGTAAACGCACGTGCATTTTTCGAACCCTTCCATAAAACCATACGGCCTCTTCAACGTTTCGCCCGAACTTGGGAAACAGTCTGTGGGAGACTTTAATGACTCATCAACACACAGGCACTGGGTATAACCACTAGCACGTCAGAGGTACTAGCTGTACGTAACATTTGCCTATGTATTGATTGGAAGGGAAGCTGACCAGCGAACTCATCCAGAAACCCTACTGAGCCTAACGGTGACAATATACATACAGTCCGGTCCGTTCGTCTATGAGTATCGCATATCTGTCTAGGGGCTGGTAACGTCAGACCCCCATTAGCGGTATAAGTCGTGTCAAAGAGTGGCCCAAAACACCCTGAGATACTACTGGAGTACCAACCAGTAAATCTCCTGCCTCGGCCGAGGGCTTTGTGTAATGGCTCTCCTAGACACAGCACGATCTCACCCCCAATACCGGGAGAGACGAATCCCCTGCCGATCCGCTCACTTGCCTCCATGTGGCTCGGGACTATACCCAAAAAAGTCCTGTTTGCACGACACCTTTGAGCCGTTGTAGGGTAGAAATCAAAGAACAGTGGGAACTCACACGAGACAAATGACAACCTCAGGTCGATGAACTAACCTGTACACATGTCACCAGGGAACTGCTATCTGACGATATGTATAATACCAACTAGTATGTTCCCGGCGAGTCCTGTCCGGTGTACTCATAACCTAATAAGCACATGTATACATCTTAGGTGATCCTACTGACACCAATGGCTTGTGAGACCGGCCATCGCCCCTTGTCGGGGACTCGACTGTATGCACTAGTCTACTCTGGAGTATCGATGCCCTGTCTCGAAACTCCTACGACTAGGGACACTTTAAGGATGTGCTTACAGACCCCAGCTCCCACGTATATGATCACCATCATACTGCTGGTAGTCAAGCAAGAATCTTATGGGCTCTATCATCATGCAATAGTTAACTAAAATATGTATATGATGATAAAGACAAACCAGATAGCATACTATCATCTCGAGCAAGACTGTCATATCGGTATAGGTCCTGCCTCAATCATTGCAATCACGTACCTGCGATCCAATAATTGACTTTGAGGGCACTATCTCCAACAAAGTATACGTTCTATTTTCATTTCTTTTCTGTAATGGCTTAGGAACTTAAATGATGGGACTACATTAATGAGATTAATGAAAGTAAAAGAAACCTAAAGATGTTGTAGAATTGGATTTGAAACTCACTCGGATTTTTTTATGAAAAATGCAAGTTTCAAAAGATGCGGAGCTTAAGCCACTCCTTTTCTAAACTGTTTTTGATTCTACAATGAGATCAAGTTCAAAGCATTAAAGGTTTTCATAAAAAACATCCGCAACCCTCCGTCATTTTAGGAAGCAGAGTACTTAGTATTCGTGCTACGTATTTTTATCATAGTCAAGGCGTAGTGTACGGTAGCTAAGTGATGTCTTCCTACATAGCGTATAATGCGATCGGTTAGGTCATTCATTTGATTATGTTGATCATAGTCAAGGGCCATACGGGTGGGTCTAGTTAATCTCGAAATGACGGGGAGAACTTGACTAGTGCTTATGATATGTTGACCATAGCCAAGGTCATAAGTAGCTAGGGGTAAAACCCATATCGGGAATTTCAAGAGTTGAAATTTGCAATGAGATTGCATACCATCTATATGATAGTTGAATCCCGATCCCACTGTGAGTAAGAGTTACTCCCAGGAGAGTTTTGTATTTTTTCAATTAGCTAATCCAGTAGGTGTCTAGAAAGGTGTTAATGGGATTTAACCTCTGGGAAAACGAGGTTTATTTTAATTAGGTCCGTGCGAAAGCACGGGGAACCTCCCTCAAAGTACTGACACTGGCCTGGCTGACCGGTTAGTGAAACTGTAGAATGTAATTAATCCTGGCTAGTTTTCTTTTCAGGTTTTGAAAGAAAATTTGATAAAAGCAGTGGGAGACATCGATTAGATAAGATAATAACCAATCTAATTCTTTGCAAGAGCATTTCGCTGAGTGTATTCTTTCCTCTTTCCTAATGGCAGATACCGATGACAGGAATTAAGCTTCTACTAGAGAAAAACAAACTAACAGGACCAAACTATAAAGAATGATTGAGGAACTTGAACATTGCACTCACATATGATAAAGTATCATATATCCTCACCACCAAAGCCCCACCCGTCCCAGGACCTGAGTCATCTGTTTCGGATAGGGAGATCCGAAAAATATGGGATATTGACAGCAACACGGCCAAGTGCCTCGCGCTTACTTCTATGGACAACATCCATCAGAAACAACACGAGAAGATGGATGTGCAATCCATCTTTCTTCACACAAAGGAGTTGTATGAAGAACAATCTCGTACTTTGAGATATGAGGCATCTCGGAAACTGTTTCAGATACGAATGGCCCTTGGTGCATCAGTAGGAGACCATGTCCTGAAGATGATTGGTCTTATAGAAGAACTCGAGGAACTGAGATGGACTATGGTTAATGAGCAATATACAGATGTTGTTCTGCATTCTCTCTCCCCCACCTTTGCTTCATTCATAGTGAATTTCAATATGAACGATTTGGAGAAATCATTGCCTGAACTTCTCAATATGTTGAGAAGTGCAGAGAGCACGCTGAAAACAGCAAAGACTCCCGCTCTGATTGCTGGGCCATCTTCCTCTTCCGTCCTAAAAGCCAAGGCCAAGGGAAAGAAAAAGAAGAAACCCATCAAACAGAAAGGTGGAGTTAAAAAGGCGAAGGGGAAAGACATATCTGGGGCCGCAGGAAGTGAAAAAAGAGAATGTTTTTACTGCCACAAGTCGGGGCATTGGAAACGCAACTGTGCTGTGTATATTGATGATCTCAAGAAGAAGAAGCATGGTGATGCTTCCGCTTCAGGTGTGTTTGTAACTGAGAACTGTTTTTCAATTAACTCTGCATCTTGGGTATTAGATATCGGTTCTGGTTCTCACATCTGCAATTGTGTGCAGGGATTGAGAAACAGTAAAGTTTTAAAGACTGGGGACCATACTCTGCGGGTTGGAAATGGTTCCAATGTACATGATATATCCGTAGGAGAGTATCATCTGGGTTTGCCTTCGAGTTGTATATTGGTTTTGAACCCGTGTTATTTTGTACCAAGTATACTATGTAATATAATATTTGTTTCTTTATTGGACAATAAAGAATATAGTTTTGTGTTGCAAAATAATGTTATGAACATTAACTTGAATCAAGAGTTGATTGGGTATGGTACACTAAATAACGGTATTTACGTCCTGAACCAACACACAGTTTTCAACATACAACATGCTAATAAAAGAAAATTTTCGGAAATAAATAAAGCTTTTCTTTGGCATTGTAGACTTGGTCATATTAATGAAACCAGACTAAACAAGGTACATAAAGATGGATATTTAAATCCGTTTGAATATAAATCTTATGCAACTTGCCAGTCTTGTATCAAAGGTAAAATGACCAAAACTCCGTTTACTGGACACGGAGAAAGAGCTGTGGAACTCTTAAACCTCATACATAGTGATATATGCGGACCTATGTCTACACATGTTAGAGGCGGTTTTTCATACTTCATTACTTTTACTGATGATTTCTCAAGACTCGGACACGTGTTTTTGATAAAGCACAAATTCGAAGCTTTCGAGAAATTCAATGAGTACAAACTTGAAGTAGAAAAACAAACAGGCTTGAGCATCAAGAAACTTCGATCAAATCGAGGTGGAGAGTACTTAAGTAGAGAGTTTTCAGACTTCTTAAAAGAGAATGGGATTCTCTCTCAGCTCACTCCTCCTTACACACCACAGCACAACGGTGTATCAGAACGGAGGAATCATACCCTATTAGATATGGTACGGTCCATGATGTGTGATGCTGAGTTACCACTTTCCTTTTGGGGGCATGCATTGGAGACAACAATGTATCTGTTAAAAAGGGTTCCAACCAAGACCGTGTCTACCACTCCATATGAGATATGGAGTGTAAAGAGACCATCTCTTAAAAGAGTTAGGATTTGGGGTTGTCCGGTTTTTGTTAAAAAGCAGAATTCAGACAAACTTGAGACACGATCGGTCATGTGTAAATTTGTGAGATATCCAAAACACTCGTATGGATATCTATTCTACCACAAGGAGGAACAAAAGGTATTTGTTGCTCAGCATGACATATTTTTGGAAAATGAAATCTTTACGGACAGTACTGATGGCAATGCGGTAGAACTAGAAGAGGTTCTAGAGACACAAATTACTCAGGACGAATTAGTTGAAACTGATGTTGCAGTAGAACTTCAAGAACCCCAGCTGCTCTGGAGATCTAGTAGAACTTCTCGCCCACCGGAGAGATACTATGGGTTTCTCATTGATGGTGATAGAGAAGATTGCATCATGGATGATGATGACCGTACTAGTTTTCAGCAAGCTATCACGAGTGGTGACTCAGTGAAGTGGCTGGAAGCCATGAGATCCGAAATGGAGTCCATGTACACCAACAAAGTATGGACTTTGGACGTTGCGCCTCCTGGGATAAAACCCGTTGGGTGCAAATGAATCTTTAAGAGAAAGATTGGTGTAGATAGACAGGTAGAGACCTTTAAAGCAAGGCTTGTAGCGAAAGATTTTCGTCAAAGACCAGGATTGGACTATGATGAAAATCTCTCTCCTGTAGCAATGCTTAAATCCATTAGGATCCTACTTGCTCCTGCCGCTCACTATGATTATGAAATCTGGCAGATGGACGTTAAAACTGTATTTCTGAATGGTGATTTAGAAGAATGTGTTTATATGGATCAACCAGAGGGCTTCATTGATAGTGGGAGCAGCGGGAAAGCATGTAGATTGCTTAAATCCATTTATGGATTAAAGCAGGCCTCACGGAGCTGAAACATCTGCTTTGATGATACAATCAAAGAGTTTGATTTTATCAAAAATATAGATGAACCATGCATTTATAAGAAGATTGTAGGGAGTACTGTCGCATTCCTCGTATTGTACGTGGATGACATTCTCTTGATAGGAAATGATATTCCTATGCTACAATCAGTCAACTTATTCTTATCACAAAGGTTCTCCATGAAAGACCTGGGTTATGCCTCGTGCATTTTGGGCATAAGGATCTATAGAGATGGATCCAAGAGGTTATTAGGATTGTCCCAATCAAAGTACATTGACACCATCCTAAAAAGGTTTAGTATGGAAGATTCCAAGCATGGTGCCTTTCCCTCTTGTCATGGAATCACTCTCTCCAAGGACATCTGTCCGAAGACTGATGAAGAGAGAGCTCGCATAAGCATTATAACCTACGCTTCAGCCGTAGGATCTATAATGTATGCGATGTTATGTACTCGCCCTGATGTAGCTTATGCACTAGCTGTTGTAAGCAGGTATCAATCCAACCCAGGGGAGAAATATTGGATAGCAGTGAAGAACATTCTTAAGTACTTACGAAGGACTAAAGAACTATTCTTGGTGTATGGTAATGGGGATCTCCAAATGGAGGCCTTTACTGATTCCAGCTTCCAAAGTGATAAGGATGACAACAAATCTATCTCAGGGTTTGTATTTACCCTCAATGGAGGGGCGGTTAGTTGGAAGAGTTCCAAACAGGATACCGTTGCAGACTCCACGATGGAAGCTGAGTATATTGCTGCAAATGATGCTGCCAAGAAAGCCGCCTGGATGAAGAAGTTCATCGCGGAACTAGGAGTAGTTCCAACCATTGTTGAACCAATACCATTGTATTGTGATAATAATGGAGCTATGGCGTTAGCCAAAGAACCAAGGTCCCATCAGAAGTCCAGACACATCCTAAGGCGATATCATTTGATCCAGGAGATAGTAGATCGCCACGAGATCGAGATTCAGAGAGTACATACAAAGAATAACACAGCGGATCCACTCACCAAGGCCCTTCCACAGCCGCAGTATGAGCGACTTTTTGAGATGTTGGGTATGAGATACGTCAATAACTGGCCTTAGTGCAAGTGGGAGATTGTTGGATATATGTATGCCCTAGAGGCCATTATATGTATAGTGGATGCTTGGACATGTATATATAGAGAGAGATTACTTTCTTGCTCGACATGATAGTATGCTATCTGGTTTACTTTATCTGACATGTTGATTTGATTATGCTTTTATTCATTTGCACATGTTGATAAAGCCCTCAGGATATTTGCTTGACTACTGTGATTATGATGCGGATCATACTGGTGGGGCACGTTTAGTTTATAAGCATATCCTTGAACTGTTCCTAGTCTAGGTGTATCGAGACAGGGCATCGATATTCCAGTATAGACTGGCGTATATCATTTTTGTCCCATGTGATGGGCGATGGATGATCCCATATCCATTTGGTGTGATGACACCAAAGATTGTATGCGGGTTCTCAGTGGAGACTGGGTACACTGAATGGACTCACAGAGAACTCTTATGTGGTATTATATCTATCGTCGGATAGCAGTTCTCAGGTGACACTGGTACAGGTTAGTCTGTAGACCCGAGATCGTCATAGAGTCTTGTGTGTCCTCCCACTATACTTTGATCTCCACCCTACCACGGCTCTACTGAGTCGTGCAAACAAGTGGTCTTTGGGTACAGTCCCGAGGCACATGGAGGCGATGAGCGATAGGAGGGGTTTCGCCTCTCCCGGTATTGGGGGTTGATGTTGTGCTATGCTCGATTGGCTATAACAGGAAGTCCCTGGCCAGGGCTGCTGAGATTTACTGATAAGTGTTATCAGTAGTTTCTCGATCTGTTATGAGCCATACACCGGCATAACTTATTGAGTTATTGGGGTCGAAGATACCATCCCTAGACTCGATATGCAACATATCTGACGAGGAGACCAGACTGTACGGTAATTGTTGCCAGATGGCTCGACGGGAGTTTTGACAGCTTTGCCGGTTTTCTTCTGATCGCTCAATACCCAGGTGGCCGTTACGTTTAGCTGACCACTTGCGGCTTGTGGGTGTTTGATATGATCATCACCTACTACCGGCTTATTGACGAGTCTTAGAGTCCCACACAGGAGTTCCCTAACCCAGGCGAAATGATATGGTGTGCATATGTGATATGCACTGGGACCCGATTGAATACGACTATGTGATACCGTATGTTAATCGGGCGTTTTTCTGTTAGTCGGGTCGTATGAGATATGACCGGATTTTTAAATCAATTGTTGATTTAACATTTGACTTTTAGTTTTATTCTTTATTCAAACCCTTTTTATTAAAGAGGAAGAATGCATGTATGTATGCACATGTTGATGTGCATGTATGCACATGTTGATGTGCATGGATACATGCATACAAAGTATCATGGTTGATGATACATCTTTGAAGGCAATATAAGACTCACATAGAACTTAATTTATATATATATATATATATATATATATTAATTTGCATTTAAATTAAAAGGAAAAGAAAAGGAATATTCATCCATGGTTATCTTCTACACTCTTCTTGATGTTGACCACACTTCACCCACTTTTTAACCTTGGATTAGTTTTCCTTTTGCCTTTTAACTCATGTGCAATAATATCTAAATTAAGTAACCATGGTTTGAGATGAGAACAAGAAAATATATATGTTATTTTCTATTCTCATTATTCATTATCTTTCATATTTATCTTGAGCTCTTAATCTTGCCTTCATCTTCTTCTTCCTCCTTGCTCTCTTGAGTTGAAAAGAAAGTGAGTTAGTGAAAAAGATTGGGTTTTGATTAAAGAAAACAAACCGCCTCTTCATTCTACTCTAATCTAGCTAATTAGTTTAGAGTGTTTGGCTTCATCATTTTCTTTGATCAAGTGAAGTTAGGAGCTTGGATAAAGTGGACTTCGGGTGGATCATCGTGGACAAAGGAGCTCACTTGCAAGCTTCTCCAACTCTCAACGATCCTAGGAATCACTAGCAAGAGGACTACAAAGGTTATATTCCTTTCACTTAGTGATAGAATGGTTATTGTATGTGATACAAGTGTTGTTGCCCTAGTATTCTAGTTAAAGATCCTTGCTTTGTTTGCTTAGCACCTCTAAAATTTTAAAGTGGCATGTGTGATGCTTCCATACTCTATAGTAGGTGCTAGGGAAACCCAACATAGTTCACTTGTATATACTTTTACTTTCAGTTCATGCCATTATTTAGGCATCGCTTTCCAGTATTGTATTTACTTTCCAGTTGTATTGTAAAGAATGTTTAATCAATAAAAAGTTGATTTTCATTTACATCTTATGTCTTTCTTGTGTACATTTATATTATATTGCTTATTTACGCTTAACGTGTTTACTTCTGAGTAAATACGTCGCGGGCCTGGTCATGTCTCCTTATCCGTACACCGAGAAGCAGGGCGTGACACACCAAGATTAAAAACACTCGATTTGTCAGAAATTATGGATGTAGGAGACTCGAAAAGCTTTTCTACCTTATTCTCAAAAGAGTCTAACTCGAGTGGTCTTTCAAGAATTATAGAACTCGAAATATAGAAGTGTGGTTCATCAAATCCGGGTGGAATTGAAAGAAAATTAGAAGAAGAACCAAAGAAAGTGGGTAATGAAATAGGTAAACAAACTTGGGTGTTGAGCATTGTTGAACCAGATATGGGAGATGAAGGCTGAATATCATTTTGCATATCGGATAGATCGGTGGTAAGAATAAGATTGGTTAAATGCACAGGAAGATGTTCACATTCAATGGAAGGGACATAATGGGTCGGTGAATCCAAGTCATCAAATATGGTGAGTTCATCTTCAAAGATATTCTCAACACCGATCTCACTAACACCTCCAGTCAAATCAAACGAATAGTTTTTTAAAAATTTATCAATTATACTATTCTCAATCGATGGATCATTAGGTTCACTTGATGGAATTGGAAGGTTTGAAATGTTAAGTGTAGTCGAATAAGGATCGGTTTGATTTGGAATGGTGTAAGGCGCTCTTTCACACTCACTATTAGAAAAGTCAAACATGTTATTCTCGGGCACCTCATCACTTAGATTATGAAGCGGTTGATCATCAAATACATTCGGTTGGGGTGCAGAATGGAAGGTGTCAAGATCAAAAGAATTGGGTTTGGTTTGACTTTAAGGAATCCCTTGTTCTTTCTCACTACTCAATTCCAACTCTACTTCAACACTAGACATGGTTTGTGAAGAAGTTTCAATAAATGATCTTCTTTAAACCGTGGGACTTCCTAATTGACGTTCAGAAGCACTGTCTAGATAGGGTGCAAAAGTTGAGTATGGTCGGAATCTGTTTAATTGTTGGCTGCGGGCGAGTTCAATATGTTCCGCAATCGACATGGGTTTATGACTTGCCACATTAGCCTCAAGAGAAGTATCAACATGAGAGGGTCTGAAAGTTTAGTACTGTGGATAAAGGTTAAAAGGTTGTATCCAATTTTCATAAACAGAATTAAGATCAACATTGTGATATGAAGAATATTGAGATTGGTTGGTTAGTTGGCGACTGACTTTTGCAATTTTCTCAGCAATGGTCATGGGTGTAAAATTTGTTGTATTCGTCTCAAAACGAGTATCAACATTTTCATATAGAAATGATTGTGATTGTTGTCCTAATGGTTTCGGAGCAGTGAAAGGTATGAAACTTTGGCTACGGGCCTTCGCAATATACTCAGCGATGGATATAGCTTTAGATGTTTCCTCACTAGCCTTAAAAGAATAATCAATATAAGAAGGTGTTGAATTTTGACGCAGTTAATTGGACTTTGAGTGAGGTGTCCAACTGTTATTTCTAGCGCGTTCAATCATATCCCATAAAGAAATGGTAGGGTCGGAATTTTTACCAAAGCAATTACGATAATAAGAAATATCTGGTTGTTTGTAGAAAAACTCGGCAAGAGTTGGTCGGTTTAGGTTACCCATGAAAAGAAAAGAGAGTGATATAGTATTTTTTTAAGCTTTTTTTGGATTTTGGAAATTGTTTTGCTTGGAAAGAGGGACTCGACTTAACCAATCACAAACGTGCACAAACAATCCTTAGAACTAGGGTCACCTAGATCAAATCACTAGATCGCTCCTAGACTTCCAAAGGATAAGACGTAGGATCAATTCTCTATCACCTCCTTATCAATCTTGCAGCCAGGTAAGTGCCAGGTAAGTGGGAGGTATCCACTATACAAATCACCGAAATAGCGGGCCTAATTAAATAACCACTTTCCTTAATCATACTTTCCTTAGACACCATGATAGAAATGCGGATAAGCAATAGATTACCCACTACCCTTCTTTGTCCTAATTGAGCGCGACTGTCCTCAGAGACTAGGTCTAGATATTTTTTATTAATGTTGGATGATTCGTATGCTCGTTTGTGAATTGTGGGGTTTAGGAAGGGTGATGATATCCCCGCCTAATATGAATTTGGTTTTCTTACCCCTTAATGTCCATTTTAAATATGCAAAACAAATCAAAATCTAAACACGCAAAAAGATACTTTTAGCGGCGTTGTTTGCAAAGAATGCTGCAAGTAAAAATAGTTTATTGGAGGTTTAGAGGAAAGAGGAAAACTATAGGATAATACCAAAAAAATTTGGGGGCTTAATTCCCCACTATGGCCACGCTTCCACCACCAATAGCTTGTTTGGGCCACGGTTCTGCCGTCGTATGATGAGATCTTCCCTTCAAAATTTGGCACTGCACTCCGATACTCCTCTACTCCTATTTTATAATCTTTAAATCTCTACTTGTTCACTCCGAGTGCTCCAGAATTCATGCAAAACACGCACAATAATCGTTAAAAATACAGAATGCTTTTTTTTAATTTATATTTTTATTTTTTATGTTCGCTGGTTTTGTATTTGAAATCAACCCGAATAACAAAAAAATAATTACGACCGTTTCCCCGGCAATGGCGCCATTTGATTGATGCGAAAAAGGTGTGTGTATGTGTATATTACAAATAACCGCAATCAAGATGGTGTCGCAAATAGCTAGCCGTAATGAGTACGGGTCGTCCGTAGGGAAACGGTGAATTTCTTATTGTGCTTTAAACGAGTTGATATAAAAAAGATGGGATTGTTTGTCATTTTAAACTAAAATGGTTAGAAAAATTTATAATAGAAATATTTGTAGGGTTTATAGAACTTAGTAGTTAATGGATGAAATAAAAAAATTAATTCTTTTTATCTTTTAATTATTTAATATTCGAGATATAATGAATGTGGATTAGGATTCTTGGAGGGAATTAGGGTTTCCCACTGCTGCCCCTTGTCCTTCCATTGATCTCTATTTATCTCAAACCCTTAACAAAACGATTATTAACGAATTTCAAATCGTGGTTGTGACTATCATGAATTGATAGCGCGCCTGATAAGAGAGTTAACATTCATTTCGCTAAAATTTATAAACATTAAAACTTTTAAAAAGAATTTATGTTATAATTTTCATCTATTATTCTACCATATCCTACAAATCCTAGCAAACAAGAATTTACTCGCTCATGAATATTAGCAATTTAAAAGAGAGGTGGAAGGTGAATAAAACCATAATTAAAAATTAAAAGTGCAGAAAGTAATGCAGAAAAGTAATACGGAAAGTAATGCGGAAAGTAAATACGACAAAAATTAAAAGAAAATACTACTTTTATTAATCAACTAGTGCATTACAAATTGCTCGCTGAAAAACTATATTATAAAAACCTGGTTGCTCGCTAGATCTCTCTCTAGATCGATGGGTAGATGAATCATTTTTGGATAGATAGCTCTCGGTTCTTTTATAGGCTCTGGAATGTGAAACCCTAGATGACATATTGAAGTTTGTGAAATTACGATCATGATCCTGAAGTTTCAGATCCTACGGCCGCTAAATGACCGCTGAACCGCCACTTATAACCCTTTTTGACCGCGCTTCCGCCGTCGTTTGGTGGGTTCGTGCCTCTAAATTTTTTGTGCCTTTTTCTCTCGATATTTAGAGATACTCTTGATATAAAGATTATGAAAACATTGCTCTTAATCTTTGCCGTTGCTAGATTTTTTTATTTGCTCCTAACATTCGGCAGATTCGGTTTTGCAATCATATTTGATGTGGATTTTCTACTTAGATTTCAGACCCAAGCTGATCTTATTATAATACCTGCACAATATCTCAAATTAAATTGTTAGTGGCATTTGTTTTATTTGAGATATTATTCTAACCATTTATATGATATGATATTTTAAGAATATTGATTAGGAATATTTGATATGATATGCATATTTTAATATGAATATTTTATTTAAATATTATATGCATATATTTTCTCTAATTATATTAATTATAAATGAAGAAATATATGATAATAATATTTTTACAAATAAACCCACATATATTCTTTATTTACAATTAACACCTTTTCGTAGTTAATAATAGTAGGGAAAATGTCCGTAAAAATATTCAGTAAATTTGAATACTCAATAACCTTGAGCAATTGAACTTTCAGGACGATACTTGATGCGGACATAGTTTTTAAAGTTAACAGATATCTGTTGAAAATGAAATAAATTAATAATTCTTTGCAATTTAAATGATGAATAATAAACGTCAATAATACCTCTCGATTGGATACATCCAACGATAATAGACCGGACCGCCAATCCTGACCTCAGTTGCCAGATGGACGGACAAGTGAACAATAATGTCGAAAAAGGAAGGTGGAAAGATAGTTTCGAGTTTGCAGAGGATCAAAGGAATGTCTTTTTCGAGCTCTTCTATCTCATTGACGTCCACGTTTTTGGAACACAGTAGGAACGTGCAAAAGTCGTTAAGCACGAGACCAACTTCTGGTTTTACGGATACTCTGAGGCATAAAATAAGAAGATGCCGCATCAATATGTGGTAATCGTAGCTCTTGAGTCCTACGATTTTTCCGTTTTCTACCTGCACCTGTTTGGAAATGTTTGATGAGAAACCATTGGGGACTTTCTGTTCTTTCAACACACGTAAGAACCGCCGCTTCTCCTTTTTGTTCATATTGTAGATTACCGGTGGGATCTTGTAATAACCCAGTTTACCAGCCACAGGCCAAGATTGCAATTCTTTTCTGATGGACAAACCATCCAAATTCATCAAATCATGATGGGTATTGAGATTGTCCTTTGTTTTTCCATCCTTACACAGCAGAAGATTGATGATATGCTCAGAGACGCCCTTCTCGATATACATGACATTTAAATTGTAGCGCGGCGGTAGATCAGACCAGTATGGAAGCTGAAATAAACCACTAAGTTTCTTCCAGCCAGATGGGCATGGCATTGCATCTTTTTCAATTTCTTTCCGAATGTGATATTCTGATAACCTCTCCATTGTTGCAGTATGTCGTTACCGAACAATGATTCAGGTGGCATATCGGTCTTCATCTTGCCATTGAATATTTCTTTATTCCTTCTGAATTTGTGAGTTATAAGCAAGAATCGTCGGTGGCCCATAAACGACTCTTTCCCGCTAAACTTCAAGTGTACGATGCTCATATAAATATGACAACCAGGGCAAGCAAGCTTAACTTTAGTTGTCCACCCTGACAGCATGTCGTAGGTAGGAAAATCATTAATCGTCTACAACAAAGCAGCACGCATCTGAAAAAATTGTTTACCACCGGCGTCATAGGTTCTCACACCAGGTCCCCACAACAACTTTAACTCATCGATCAAAAATTGAAGGTACACGTCGATATTTTTCCCAAGAGACGAGGGACCGTGGATTAAAAGCGCCAACGTAAAATAATACTGTGTCATTGCCCTCCATGGCGGCAGGTTATATATAGTCACCACAACGGACCAAGTACAGTGAGTACCCACCACGAACCATCCTAAATGGACTGAAACCGTCGCTCGTAATCCCCAGCCTCACGTTATGAGGGTCTGCACTGAACGGAGGATTTTTTTCATCTAAAACTATCCACGATATCGAATCTCTAGGATGAATCATTTTTCCCTCTTCACGAGACGCTTTTATGGTGTCACTGCATTTTGGACGCCGTCTCCTCACACATAAATAACTGTTGTAGTCTCGGTATTAACAGAAAATAACGAAAAATATTCACGGGCACATCATTCGAACGGGAGTCTTTCTTAGGCTTTAATCGGCTTTTCCCACACACTACGTAGCTTTTGAGTGCGACGTGTTCTTTCCAAAATAAAACGCAGTCATTTTCGCATGCATGTATTTTCTCACACTTTAGGCTGATATTTGTGATTATCTTTTGCGTCTCGTGTTAGCTAGGTGGCACTTCATTTCCGTCGAGAAAAACTTACTTCAGCAATGCTTGGAGATCGGTGAAAGACTGGTCACTACATCTGTTCTTGCACTTGATCTGGAAGAAACGTACGAAATTTTATAGTATCGAAAACCCTTTGCAATTTGAATATAGAAGGGTTCTCGAGAAAGCCTTGTACTTCTCCAATAACGTGGGTCCAGTGCTTTCGGTATCATAAGGAATTCCAGCAGCATTTATAAACCAATCCATGTCATCGACCAGCGCGAACACAGCATCATCATCTTTGACAACTTCGTCTTCTTCAAACTACCATTCCTCCTCTTCTTCTACTATCCCTTGCCACTCTTTGGTTTCCGCTTCAATGAATTCGTTTTTCATCTCTTGTACTGGCTCTCCATCGTCCTTTTCTCCGTGAATATCCCAGTTAGTGTAATCTCTAACGAAACCGTTTTTCATGATGTGTAACTCAACATCCAACTTCTTCTGCAATCGTGTGTTCATAAACTTATAGTAAGGACAATAGATTTCATGCTCTTTCGGTATCCCAAGACGTGCGTAGGAAAAATCGGTGAAAAAGTAAACACCGTTAAGGAAAAAATCAGTGGCTGTAGAGAAAATATCGACGTACATCCAACTCTTGTCGTGGAGGTACGGGAATGCCATATTGGAAGAATATAGAACGTAGAAGGTTCCTATAGATAAGAGTCGTGGAATTAAGATTTTTTGACAAATACGAGATAGACGGATAATAAGAAGCATTAATGTTAGGTTTAATTGACGACTTCGTTAATTTTGGTTTCAATTGTTATTGGATTGAGCTCTCCTCAAACTCCTGTTGAGAACTTTCTCCTTCTAATCTCAAAACTCGAGAGTTGGATTCTTCTTCCAAGAAAGATGATGATAATATTAAATGTTCTTTATTAGATGTCGAGGATAACGGCTGTAGGGGTAAGGCACTTGTCCCATTAAGAACGTATAAGGCATACACCCATTCACTTATACTTTCATCCGTTTCGAGAAAATTTCGACAGCACCTTCCCGCTGTTCTTCAAGTACACTGTAATAAAATAGATAATCGTTTTAATGTTTTGAAACACCATTGAAATGAATATCTAATCTATCGTTGTATATGGAGAACCAACGGAAAAGTACTGACCAAATATCCCAAAACGAATGAAAAACACAAGTGAATGCAAGTGTTTGCCTTATACATTCCTAACTTGTCAACACGGGACAAATATATCGGTTATCATACGATCGAATATTAATTCTCGTCACATAGACTACGTGACGGTTATTAAAAACCAAACGATAACGTCCAGTGTTTAACAACATTCGTGTAGTGTTAGGTCATGATGAATACCGAATGCATAACCGATAGACGGGAACTAAGTCACGTTTTCATTTTCACATATGATTAATTATCGATGAGAATATGAAAATTTCATATTATCATTGAATGTCATACACTTAGTTTAGAATTTGATTTCAATTAGTTTTACGTTTACATTTCAAATACAAGGTTCTGAAGTTCTAAGTTTAGGGTAATTTTTTTTAAAGATGGGTGTTTTCTTAATCGATTTTAAGGTTTTGGATTTATGAAAAAGTTTAGGATGGGATTTGACAAGAGTTCAATATAGAGGAGAATGATGATGAATTAGGGTTTAGCCTTATTCATATGTATCTTTGTGTTTCTGTATGTGTGTGTGAGTCTGTTTGTGTATATCTGGGATTAGAGTTAAGGTGAGATTTGACAATAGTTCTATGTAGAGGAGAACAATGATGAATTAAGGTTCGACCTTTTGTGTGTGCGCGCGCGTGCGCGCTAGTGTGTGTACATGTGTGTGTATGCTTGTTGTGTGTGTGCACGCGCGCGCATGTTGTTACACGATTCATATTCTTAAATTAACTAAATTACAACAAATTTTACTAAAATACCCTTAACTATTGTTGTTATTCACTAAAACACCTACAACTACTGTAGTTTTTCACTAAAATACCCCATTTACCCGAACCCTAACCCTAACACTTAACCCTATCCCTAACCCTAGCTAACTCTAACCCTAACCTCTATCCCCAGCCCTAACCCTAGCTAACCCGGCGCCCCAAACGCAAACCCTAACCCATATCTGGCCCTTGCAACAACAACATCAACACCAATAACAATGATGACAACAGCAATAATATACAACATCAACAACAATATAAACAATAGTAGCAGCAGCAAGATCAACACACAAAATTTAATTTCTGGGAGCAAATTAAAAATTTTAAATTATATCCAAAATTTTAAAATTAAACTACTTTTATACTTACCTGTAGACGATCACGGAGCAGAGACAGCTCGAGCGGCAGCGGCGATCTTCGACAAACTCGATCTGGGGCTAGGGCAAGGCGACGACGGCGTCAATCACGGAGCCGAGCGACACGTCGAGGGCTTCGATGGGGCAAGGATCGACTACGGAGGCTTCGAGGGGGCTGGCCTCAACAACGGAGGGCTTCGACGGCGGCTAGAACGAGGAGGGGAGGAGCACGGGAGAAAATTGGGTTGAGGGGAATTTTTGGAGGCATGGAAATTTTTGGGGGCTCGATCGAAGGGATTTGGTGAGGGAGTTGGGATTTATCGCGCAGGGTTGTGGGGCCCATCATATTTTTGGTTTCGTCACTGTTATAACCATGACCAAATCTATGGAAACCGTTACTCTAAATTGGTCACGGTTGTAACCGTGACCAATTCCCCATTACTATTAGCCATATTTGTAGCAGTGGAAATAGAAGAGTAAAATAAAGAAAAATAATTCGAAAGAGAACTAACTAAAATTGCTATCGTCCTTCCTAACAACGGCACCAAAAACCTGTTGGAGATTTTCTTATTCTTAAAATAATACCGTAAGTGCACGGTTTATTGTCATAACACTTATGAGTCGATCAACGGAGAGGATGAGAACTCTAATTAGTCTAAACGAATTAACGATTAAAACTTTGAAATAAAAAACCACACTGATCAACAACAATATTTAAAAGAAAGTAAATAGCAAAATTAAATAGATTTTTAAAATTGAGAAAAACTTAGGGTTTAGAATCATCTTATTCTGATCATGGTGTTTTAAATAATTATCTTCTTTTAATTGGCTTTCTACCTTTAAACTAATTACCTATCAATTATTAAAAAGCATAAAGCATACATTCATAGACATAAACTATCAATCTAATAGAAAACATAATCTATACAATCTTCGCATTACTCTATCAATCAACAACGAGAAAAGTAATTATTTTAAAGATTAAATTCTAATTAATTAGAAACTAGTTGTCATTAAGAACTAAAAAGAAAGCATGAACATTGCAATCACACACTAATTATAGCACAAAAATTATCAACCCTAAATAGAGAACTACCTACACGTAACATAAGAATAAAAACATATAATAAAAAGGAAGTTTATTTCATTAAAATTAAAAAAAAAATAACTTTCTAAACATTGATCTTCTCAAACCCTAGCCTCCACAAAGATAAAAGAGAAGATAAAAACCCTAAAATAATAATATTACAGTATATATAGCCTCTCTGGCTGATTACAAGAGATAGAAACATATAATTTTAAATCCATGAGATACTCGTGAAAAATCAGAAGAAAACTCGAACAAAGGACGTCGATTAGCCGGCCCAAGTTGGAGATTAGCCGGCTTATTTGGTCCAATTAGCTTCAGCTTTAGTCTAGTGCCTTGTCTCTTTGAGTTGACTCGTTTGGCTATCTGCTTGGTTTTTTGGCTCGACTCTTTTATCAGTTTCTTCATTATCTTGTTTACGTCCAACACATGTAAATTCATCTTTTTTTATATTTTTGCAGTTGCAACCCTATGATCTGCATTTATTAATAAAACTTATCTTGAGTGGTATTTAATAGATAAAATATGGTTAATACAGATATAAAAATATACAATAAATTACAGCTATGGATCCCCCCCAAAATTTATGTGCGTGTCCTTTACCACGCAGATCACACGGGTGTGATGAACAGGAGTAGAGCATAATGCATACCTAGAGATGGTTTCAAATGCATCTATTTTCTCTACATGTTCAAGTGGGAATTTTATTTAAGTGGGTAAAACAAAAGGTTTGAAGCTAAGCTAGGAGTAGTCATTAGATCAATATTTGTCCTATATATCCGTCTTCTATTGAAAAAATTAAAAATAAAAAAATGGATGAAAACTCATACCAGACGTTGAGTATCCATTTTGCACCAAAATTTGGCTTTGAAACATAAAGAACCGGTTGCATCAGCGAGACAGCACACCATAGAATACATTGTCAGCTGACCTCATGTCTTCTGCTAGCAAAGAAATATCGGCCAACTTCAATCGGCTTATCCATGCAAAGGTGCATAAGAACGTGGGTTACTAAGTGTGGTGATTTTTAACATGAAGGCAAGACTTGTAAAACGTGGGAAGTTACAGCGCACAATAAGAAAGTAACTACTGCACTAAGCGACCTTAAATTTTAGATTCGAAGGAAGATGAAAGACCCATTTCTAATCAATCGACATTTTCATCATATTTGTCATGACTTATCCTAGGAGTAGCATAGAAGACAGTGCTGTCGAAGGCCTCTGCCGGAGTAGAGTGTGAATCTCTCACTGTCAGGTAACTCATTTCATCTTGATGGCATTGGGTTTTGATGATGCCCACAAATGGTATTTCCTCATATTACGACATGTAGCGAATGACATGTCCCGAAAGCTACGAAGTTGGAATAAATGAGATGCATTAAGGACGTTCCTCGGGATCTCGTCTCCGAGAACGCATCCGACCTTTTAGAAGACCTCTCTGAGTACTTTTCGCCTTCACCCAGCAAACAGCCAACAGCTCGTCTCCGAGCCATCTGACGAGCCGAGCTTTCTCGGCATCCTTGCTCGTCTCCGAGCCATCTGTCAGGCCGAGCTTTCTCGGCCTCCTTGCCTGTAATACCCAGGTCTTTTTGTACGCCAATATCCGTATTTATATAAAGTGATGCTTACAAATTTGTTTATTTATATTTATAATTATTTTGTTTATTTTAAAACCCTAACCCTATTTCTGTTCCCTTTTTATTATTCCTAAACCCAGCCCAGCCCACCATTTCATCCCCCTCTTTTTTCAATTCTTTTTATCTCAGCCTAACTCCCGACCCAAGAACCCCAGCCCAAACCTTTCTCCCCAAACCGACCCGACCCGTTTTCCTTCTTCCCTACTTCCTCTCTTTTTCCCGCTCCTTTCCCTTTCTTTCCCCACGTCGCCGTGACCACGTCCCCGCGCCTCGCACCCACACCCTCACAACCGCTTCTCGCGCACGCCCATGACCCACGCCAACTGACCCCGCGACCCCATTTCTTGCGCTACTCCCCATGACCCGCTCCTCTCGCAACGGCTCCCTCTCCCTTCACCCTCGCTCGCACCCTCACCCGAACACACAACACCCCCTGCGACCTCCATTGCCGACCATCTCCCACTCTTCAAAAAAAATCATTTCCTCTCCCTCCCTTCTCCCTCTCTCTCTCACTCATACAACCCGAGCCCTCACCTTCACTACCTCTGCCACTGCATCCTCGCCTCCTCCTCAAATCGCCGCCCCCACATCGCCGACGAGCCACCCTGCCTTACCACCGACGCCTGAGCCATCAGCGTCGTCGATGGCAAACCCCGGCCACCAAGCACCCAAGCCGACCTCCCTTCTCACCTTTGTTCCAACCACCGCCCGAGCTTCCCTCCACGGCCGCTTGTTGGAGATAGTGCCCTCAGAGTCAATTATTGGATCACAGGCACGTGATTGCAATGATTGAGGGAGGACCTATCCCGGTAGGACAGTGTTACTCAAGATGATAGTATGCTATCTGGTTTATCTTTATCATCGTGTACTGCTTTAGGTGACCAGACAGGTCGCTATTACACGTTGATAGAGCCCCTAGGATTCTTGCTTGACTGCCAGCAGTATGAGGGCGATCATATACGTGGGAGCTGGTAGTCTATAAGCACATCCTTAAAAGGTCCCTAGTCGTGGGAGTTTCGAGACAGGGCATCGATACTCCAGAGTAGACTATTGTATACAGTCGAGACCCTGATTAATCCAAAAATTTATAGTTTACCGTAATCAGAAACGGCGTCGCTTCGCAGCTAGCCGGTGAATACAGGTCGATCCGCAGGGATGTGTTAGTTTCTGATTTTGTGTTATAACGAGTTGATTCAAATCGTTGTTTGGTTTTTATCGATTGAGTTTAAGACGAATTTATGTGATGAGAAAGAACTCATTAGGGTTAGGTCGAAGGTAGGTGTGTTGAGATCAATGTGTTCACCTCTTTCAATGCCGTGATTTAAGCTTTTAGGAAAATCACAACAATCAATAGGAAAAGGGATTAGGATGATCGGGAAGAAACAAAGTTTCTTCCTCTAGATCCTTGTCCGTCTTTTCTTATTCATTGATGTGATCTTCATGGACGTCATATAAGTCCGGCCTTTTATACTACGGAACACCGTTACCTTGTAGGTAGGGTGCCGTAGGGGGCGGATCGTATATGTGTGCATGAAGGTTTCGTTTAAAAATAAGTTGACATTGAAAGAGGCGAGAGACATCCGTCTCTCACTCACTCCCTTGTTCCTAACCCTAACGAGCGAGAATTTTACTCGCACATTAGGGAATTATGAGTAAGAATCATTTTTATGTTTTATGTTTTAAATAGTTTCCTCACGACAGATTAAAAATTAGCTAACTAGCAATTAAATGATTACTAGGACAAGTAGAACAATTATACTAATGCAGGAATTAAATAAAATTAAAGACTTACGCGAAGAAGATGATGCTCTTGATTTCTCCAACAAATCTCACTTTTTATTGAATATAAAGAGGCATACAATTTTTTAGATCTAGATTACAATTTATAAGCAAACAGAAGAATTAGGGTTTCAGAGTCTCGCGCATGTTAAATTACAGATTTGACCCCTGAGAATCCTAACATCTCCACCGACGCAACTGCACAGAAGAAATCCACCGACACGGGCTCTGTATGGCCGCGGATCCGCGGCATTTGTTGGCTTGGGCCGCGGATCCGCGGCCCTTTGGTGGTCTTGGGCCACCAAATTTCTGTTCCTGGTTTCTCTTCTCTTGGGCTCTCTGTTTTCACTGTTGTTTTCTTTGTAGGGCTTTTTTGTTATTCTTCAGATTCTCAATGAAACTCGTAGGGATCTTTTTGACCGTTCGTCTCGGCTTGAATAGGATCAGTGTGCTGGTTGGTCAAAAGTCCATTTCCTGTATCATCTTTGTCTTTTTCACTGTATTTGCTTCAAAAGTCTGTATCCTGTATCATGTAACAAACGATCGTCAAAAGCACCTGTTTACTTATAAATTGCACAAAAGTGGGGTGTATGAATTGCAATATTATGATGTGAACAGACCCCGACGAGGGGCGGTGGCCGGTCTCACAAGCCACTGGTGTCAGTTGGTTCACCTAAGATGTATACAGGTGCTCATTGGGTTATGAGTACACCGGACAGGACTCGCCGGGAAAATGCTAGTTGGTCTTATACCTGACATCAGATAGCAGTTCCCTGGTGACATGTGTACAGGTTAGTTCATCGACCTGAGGATCGTCATTTGTCTCATGTGAGTTCCAACTGTACTTTGATTACTACCCTACCATGCTCAAAGGAGACGTGCAAACAGGTTTTAGTTGGGTACAGTTCCGAGCCACATGGAGGCAGTGAGCAGATCTTCGGGGGTTCGTCTCTTCAAGTATTGGGGGTGAGGTCGCGCTGTGTCTAGGAGAGCTAGAACATGAAAAGTCCTTGGCCAAGGCAGGAGATTTACTGGTAGGTATTCCAGTAGTATCTCAGGGTGTTCTGGGCTGATCTCTGACACGACTTGTACCGCTTTTGGGGGTCTGACTTTTACCAACCCCCTAGGCCCGCCATGCGATGCTCATAGACGAACGAACCAGACTGTACGGATATTGTCACTGACAGGCTCAGTAGGGTGTCAGGATGAGTTCGCTCATCGACGTCCCTTTTGGTCAATACCTGGTAGCCCGTCACGTATTGGCTTATACCTCTGACGTGCTGGTGGTTAAATCCATAACCAAGGTGTTGACGAGTCTTTAGAGTCCCCCACATTCAGTTGCTCAAGTTTTCGGGCGAAACGCTGTAGAGGCCGTATGGAGATATGGCAGGATTCGATCAGATACGTGCGGTATTACGCGGATCAGGATCGGACGGATAATACTAGCCGGCTTTGGTTTAAGCCGGATCCTAGTATAGTACAGTGTAGACTTTATCTCATTGCATTTGTATTTCGGTCGGAATACAGATGCGGGTGTGTATACACAGTATCGGGGTTTTCCTGTAATTTATTATGGGACCAGTTTTCTGGAGTTGCCAGTTTGCTTTCCGTTTCGGCCATATTTCTTTGTATCCTTCATTGGCCGAAGATTGGTGGAGGAGGGCTTATTTGCATTTGTGCAAATAAGCATTTGTGGAGGGTGTTCTTTGCATTTTGTTGCATCATGATGGGTGCACCATCCTTTGACTTGATTTATCCATCATGGCTTGACTTTGTAGTGATGATTAGTTGATGGAGTATTGGTTTTGGGAGTGATCATTGTTTTCTCATCATCACTTGTTTTTTCCATGACACTCAACCTTGCATTATTCTCTTGATTCACCCCTCTTGAGTTTCTCTCCCCCCTCATTATTCACAAGGGCAAGGCCGGCCAAGTATGGGGCTGTCCCAAAAGTTTTGGAGAGGAAATTTGTTCATTTGTATTGCACAAAATCCATTTTAGCTCCATCTCCAAAATCCATTCCTCCACCATCTCAAAAGGCAACGCCATACAAACCCCAAATGAGACATATGGCACTACACTATTCTACAGAAAATCTTGGGCACGTCGACTCGCCAGCTTCGTGCCCGAGTTGCCTCGGACCAGAGGTGGGAGCCCGTAAAAGAAGCCGGCGACGTGGTGCCCTTTCGGCGACGAAGTGGAGACCGGAGATTCCGCGGGAGATCAGGACGACGACGAGAAGACCGGAGGACACGGATCACTCGGTATATCTCTCTTCCCATCTAGTAGATAGCTAGGACTAGCTTAATGGCACGATCCGAGTATTTAGTGCGCGGTGGTGCCGGTTCAAGAAAAATTAAAGTTAACCATCGCTTCCGCATTTGGCCTCGGGATGGAGGCCGGGGCGCCGCCGTGCACTTACAGTGGTATCAGAGCCTCGCCATTAACATAGTCTAGTTTTGTCTAATGTGTTTTACATTTCCGATCGAACAAAAATCCCAAAACCCGCGTTTTCATGCATATCAGTTTCTGTCGAAATTTTTTTGTCTCGAAAAATTTTTCAGGGTGTTGCAGAATGATGTGCAGGGAATCCTAAGAACACTGTTGAATTTTGGTCACCTGATCCTTTCGTACGACCGCGGAACCACGGCCATAACCCCTCTTTGGCCGCGGTTCCGCCGCAGGAATTTGGATTTACGTCACCAATTTTTTGCAGTGGGCTTGTGGGCTGAAAATAGGGGTTTTGGTATACTTTGTTTGGGTCCAGAATTTCTGTGAGTGCTACAGTAAAGCTTGGGGGCCCACTTGATAAAATTTAATCGATCGGATATTTTAAACACATTAGTTCACAGTATTTACATTATATCTGCGACCGTGAATGTCACTTGATCGGTAAATCATGTCTAACTGCTATAGCCCAGTTAGACGGATTTACGAACGTGACTTTCACATTGATATTCTGTGTTATGCTGTGATGTTGCGGATCGGTCGTGGGGGATAGCCTGGATGCAATGCTAGTACAGTTTTTGTTGTATTATGTACATTTGATATTACGGGACGAGCGTCCGACATGTGGACTGCCGTCACTGCCTGTTTGTATTATTATTTTGGGGCACGACCAGGTTGCGGTCGATGTACCCGTTGTATGTATATTTTACTTTCTGTACTAGGATTACCCCAAGGTGGGGTGCACGGATAGCCGGATTCTAAAGGGCAACAAGCCCGCATCTCATGGCATTGAGACGGAGGGGGCTTCACTCTAGAATTGGCGGGCTATTCGCCGCACTCGTAGGGGGTACAGGTTGACCCAGGAGGGGTTCCCAAGTTACCGGATTCCGTGAAGAGCTGGGTGGTCCATTCACGTTGCTGAAGGGGGCTGCCTCGCTTCAGGTTTTGGCGGGTGACTTGCCGCGCCCGTAAAGGTCTAGGATTTTCATTGCACAGGCTATCCACACGACCAGGGGAACGTCGGGTTTCAGCGGCTCTGTGAAACCCGGGGATCCCAGATATCTGTATTGTTCTGTGATGCTATACATTTATGTGATGTTGCATTTTATCACGCCTTGAGCGAAATATTATATATTGGTATATATATTAGTAGATGTTGTATATGTTTTGCATCCGCGCTAGTCCAGTCCCCGCTCTGTCGTTAGTTAGCTAACTTAACGGGTAATGACGGGACCCAGTGGCGAATACGGATGGCATATACATACATCAGTATATTTTCGTTCTTTGTGGTGTGATCAATTGATGGGACTGCGTTAATTCGGATCAATGCAAGTTAAAAACAAACCTAATTTGATGTTGTTGGAACACTTTTCAAAAAGCGGTTATTGCAAGGACGTTCTCTTTTGTTTTGCATCGTGGTATTCAGTTGGAATATCCTGCTCCTCAGTCGACGAGGCAAGGGCCGAAATCCCTTCATCGGGAGTGACCCCTTGGACAAAAGTTTGCGTCAGGGCAATAACTTCACTATAGCCGATTACTTTTGCTTTGCATCGTGGTATTCAGTTGGAATATCCTGCACCTCATTCTACGGGGAAAGAGCTGAGATCCCTTCACCGGGAGTGACCTCTTTAGCAAAGGTTTTCGTCACTATATTTTTATAAAGCTATCCGTTCCTTCAACGATATCAAGTTCATTACGTTAAAGGTTTTCGCCAGAAACCATTCGTAGCCCTCCGTCGTTTCATATGGATAGTCAATAGTATTCAAGCTGTGTTTGTTGGCCAAAGTCAAGGCACAGTGTTTGGTAGCTGTTAGTTATTCATATGCAGCATAGATAGATGCGTTGGTTTGGAACAGTCGTACTGCCTTGTTGGCCAAAGTCAAGGGTAGGTACGGGTGGATTCAAATTAACCTGGAGAATAACGGGTAGAACTTGACATGTGACTTATGATTTGTTGACCAAAGTCAAGGTCATAAGTGCATGGGGCAAAAATCACATCGGGAGTTTCAAAAGAAACTGAAACTTACCAGATCTGCGCATACCTTCTGGAGTATGATAGCGTGAGCGGATTCCGTCACGTTATCATGCAGTGATAGTTGGATCCCGATTCCCATTGATGAGTTGGTTTACTCCTCGGGTGATCCCGGCTAATTCTTCTTTCAGGTTTGGGGAAGAATTTGACGTTACAGTGGGAGGTTTCCAGATTAGATAAATTGGTAACCATTCTGATCTAGGTTAGAGTGCACGCTGAGTGTTTCTTTTCTCTCTCTCTTTGGCAGCGACCATTTGACCCGACCCTTAGACTATGACTCAGAGACCAAGTTGATCGAACCTTCTTATAAGACTAGCTTTTGGATTGTCAGAATTGCAAACCTCATTGCCACTCCTACTTTTACCCTTTTCTCCAGGACACCCCGTATTACTGCGATCGTCCACTTCCATTGGACCAAACCATCGTATGGTTATATACGAACTCGAAGGAATTTATTCGAGGATGGTTTCCGGTTCTGGAGAAAACGAATAGGACTATTCAGTTGTCTTCTCCTTTTACCTTCTCTCAGGTTGCGAGTACTCCTTGGTTTAGGAGATAGTACACCTATTACGCAAATTGGATGGTCTTCTTCCAAACCTTAGGCTGGTGCCGACCGGTAGGGAATGAAGAAAACCAATTAGCCTAACGATGGTGTACAGAAGGTATTATGTAAAGACAAAGAAATGGATTAGTAAGAGGGCAAAGTAAATTGCGACTGCTGTTCACGACCAAACCAAGTATTTCATTACCACTCCCACATCACCTTTCTATTTCTCCAGAACACTCCGTATCACTAGGAAGATCCACAGTTTATTGGATACTCCATCGTATGGTTATATACGAACTCGAAAGGAACTTGTTCCAGTTCGGGGATGGATTCTGGTTCAGGAGAAATAGGAATAAGATTTATTCAGGTGTCTTTTATCTTCACCTTCTCTCGCATTGCGAGTGTTCCTAGGATTAGGACAGTACACCCATTATGCTTATTGGATAGTCTTCTTCCAAACCATAGGCTGGTGCCGAACGGTAGGGAACGAAGAAAACCATTTGGCCTAAAGGGGTGTGCAGAAGGTAATGACTAAAGACATATAAAGGGATTTGGAGAGGTGACAGAGATTTATACGGTTACAGTCGTGAATCTGGAAGAGTCATTACTAGGAATACCGGGATACCCCATCGAAACATTTCAATGTTTCAGTTTCACTGTGTACTGTTAAAGGAAAACTGATTTCCCAATTAATCCTTACTCCAGGGTATGTATTTACCAGGTATGATTCTCACATTTGTATGGTTTTACAGATGATGAGTGGGAGTAGGTTAGTGGGAATTAGGTGATCATCCTCATTATATCGGAATTCATTGTAATCGGTGATATTTGAGGAATTCACCTGGGTTGTTTGCCGGACGGCGAATATTTGGTTTTGAATATCCGTTATAATGAACCAATTTCAAATTGATATATCTGTACGTCTATTTTTATAGAGTGAGATATACTTTTTTGAAATTATGTCGATGACATTTACCTATATCATTTGATGGTTAGGTAAGGAGCATTAAACAGCGGTGTAATTCTTCTTAACCATAAGTACAGTTTTCAACCTACAACACACAGGGAGTGAGTTTTTAGACTCAAGGGACTTGTACAGAATATTGTATATTGTCCAGGGTCCATGAGGACAGAGGGGTTGGTTCTCGTACTATATTCGGTTTACTTATCACTTCTCTAGTTTTTAGACAGGTGTTTCGTAGAAACGTAAGGTCTGAGTTTTGAGAAGTTATAGGTATATGAATAAATTAGAGAACCGGGTGTTGCAAGTATCGGGATTCTTCAAGGTAATCGAAGATGTAGATACTTGTGTATGGTATTCAGTTGATAGTAATGATTAAGAGAACTTGCTTCTCTTTCAGGTTACTCATAATTGGAAGCATTCCTAAGTTGAGTAACGCTGATCGGCCTCTCTTCCATTTAGTTGACATGCACTGGAGACAGCTGCATGATTTGAATCTGGTTCAATTAAATCAGTGCCTCTGTTTCTATATTGGATATAGAACAGTTCATATCTTGACATTGTTAAGGTACGGGGAGTTGTCCGGCCTATGCTTAAAACCAGACTCTGGATAACTCAAGGCATGTTTCTGTAATGGCTGTTTGTGGGTTGACCCAGGCTACGACGAGGGTTGACTTTCTACCATCTGGAAGATCAATAGTGATATTGTTCTTAACTCGCCACAGTTTTAATAAAAATGGATTTTTTTCAGAAAACAGTAGTGGGAGTATGGTAGAACTGGAAGTGATTCTAGAACCACAAACGATTACTAAAGATTTTGATAGGAACCTAAACATTCAATCTGGTTTGACATTCTATTGGCCACTCCGCAGATAGGGTGGGTAACCTCAGGCACTCGAGAGGTACTTCGGTATGCTCAAGGACGGTGGCAGGGAGGTTCTTGTTTATCCAGACTTGCCATTGCTGTTGTTCCAGACCGTGAGACCCGACAGGAGGATGAGTATAGCGTCGTTCTAAACTAGCTTTAGAAGTGTACGTCTATATGACTCTGCCAGAGGGTTGTCGTGGTCAGTGGGAGCAGCGGAAGCATTGGTGGACAAATGACTTATGTCTATTTATAGACTAAAGCAAATATAGCGGAGATAGATCATCTGTTTCTGATGTGACAGTCATAGGTTTGACTTCATCAGAATAGGGGATGGATCTGTTAAGAAGGTAGTAGGGTGTGATGTCCTGGTATTTGGATGACATACATAAAGTAGGAAAGAAACTCATATACTACGATCGGTTATACTTTGGTCGTCACACAGTGGTTTCTCCACATGGGACTTGGACATTATATCAGACATACTGGTTACTAGATCTATGGTTTTAGATCTAGATTTGGGTGGTTTCCCAATCAGGGTACTTAGACAGCATTCTAAGAGTATTTAGAATGGACGACTCCTGGCACGGTAGTGTACCTGCAGGTGATGGAGTCACCCTCTCTAAAGGTGTCTTACAGACTAAAGGAGAGAGGGATGTGCATGATTGGCAGATCGCTTGCTCAGGCAATTGAGTCAATCATGAGATGTCAAGTACCACACTAGATGTTGCGCTTGCACTAGATGCAATAAGTTGACATTGATCCAATCCTGGAGAAACAGTCGGAAGCGGTTTTAGAACATAAGTGGATGTTCTAGGGATATGATAACGACAGCCTCTTTCGGGAGACAGTTATTATTCCAGGCTTCCAAGGTAACCTGGACGACAAGGAGGTTGTCAGAATTATAGTTTTCCTTCCGACGAGGGGCAGTATTTTGGACAGGTGGTCCAAGGAAATACCGAGGGAGGCATGGCGCAGGATACTGATTAAGTTCAGTTGACGATACAGTCTAAGAAGTTTGGATTTGGATTTCATTTATGAGCTAAGTCCCATCAGACATCCAGACACATTCTAAGACAGGTATTGCTCATTTCGGGAGATGGGTTTCTCCGCGAACTTGAGATATAGAGAGATATAGAAAGAAACATCAAAGCGGATCCACTCACTGAGGCTATTCCTCGAACGTAATAGTTTCGCAAATGAGCTTTGTGAGACTGACTAGTAGAGGAGTTGGGTGTTCGGTATCACACAGGCTGTGAGTATGCGACATCGCAATAATTAGCCTTGAGTGCAAGTGGGAGATTGTTGGAGATAGTGCCCTCAGAGTCAATTATTGGATCACAGGCACGTGATTGCAATGATTAAGGGAGGACCTATCCCGGTAGGACAGTCTTACTCAAGATGATAGTATGCTATCTGGTTTATCTTTATCATCGTGTACTGCTTTAGGTGACCAGACAGGTCGCTATTACATGGTGATAGAGCCCCTAGGATTCTTGCTTGACTGCCAGCAGTATGAGCGCGATCATATACGTGGGAGCTGGTAGTCTATAAGCATATCCTTAAAAGGTCCCTAGTCGTGGGAGTTTCGAGACAGGGCATCGATACTCCAGAGTAGACTAGTGTATACAGTCGAGACCCCGACGAGGGGCGGTGGCCAGTATCACAAGCCACTGGTGTCAGTTGGTTCACCTAAGATGTATACAGGTGCTCATTGGGTTATGAGTACACCGGACAGGACTCGCCGGGAACATGCTAGTTGGTCTTAATACCTGACGTCAGATAGCAGTTCCCTGGTGACATGTGTACATGTTAGTTCATCGACCTGAGGATCATCATTTGTCTCGTGTGATGAGTTCCCACTGTACTTTGATTACTACCCTACCACGCTCAAAGGAGACGTGCAAACAGGTTTTAGTTGGGTACAGTCCCGAGCCACATGGAGGCAGTGAGCGGATCTTCGGGGGTTCGTCTCTTTCGGTATTGGGGGTGAGGGCGCTTTGTCTAGGAGAGCTAGAACATGAAAAGTCCTTGGCCAAGGCAGGAGATTTACCGGTAGGTATTCCAGTAGTATCTCAGGGTGTTCTGGGCTGATCTCTGACACGACTTGTACCGCTTTTGGGGGTCTGACTTTTACCAACCTCCCAGGCCCGCCATGCGATGCTCATAGACGAGCGGACCGAACTGTACGGATATTGTCACTGACAGGCTCAGTAGGGTGTCAGGATGAGTTCGCTCATCGACGTCCCTTTTGGTCAATACCTGGTAGCCCGTCACGTATTGGCTTATACCTCTGACGTGCTAGTGGTTAAATCCACAACCAAGGTGTTGACGAGTCTTTAGAGTCCCCCACATTCAGTTGCTCAAGTTTTCGGGCGAAACGCTGTAGAGGCCGTATGAAGATATGGCAGGGTTCGATCAGATACGTGCGGTATTGCGCGGATCAGGATCGGACGGATAATACTAGCCGGCTTTGGTTTAAGCCGGATCCTAGTATAGTACAGTGTAGGCTTTATCTCATTGCATTTGTATTTCGGTCGGAATACAGATGCGGGTGTGTATACACAGTATCGGGGTTTTCCGGTAATTTATTACGGGACCAGTTTTCTGGAGTTGCCAGTTTGCTTTCCGTTTCGGCCATATTTCTTTGTATCCTTCATTGGCCGAAGATTGGTGGAGGAGGGCTTATTTGCATTTGTGCAAATAAGCATTTGTGGAGGGTGTTCTTTGCATTTTGTTGCATCATGATGGGTGCACCATCCTTTGACTTGATTTATCCATCATGGCTTGACTTTGTAGTGATGATTAGTTGATGGAGTATTGGTTTTGGGAGTGATCATTGTTTTCTCATCATCACTTGTTTTTTCCATGACACTCAACCTTGCATTATTCTCTTGATTCACCCCTCTTGAGTTTCTCTCCCCCTTCATTATTCACAAGGGCAAGGCCGGCCAAGTATGGGGCTGTCCCAAAAGTTTTGGTGGGGAAATTTGTTCATTTGTATTGCACAAAATCCATTTTAGCTCCATCTCCAAAACTCCATTCCTCCACCATCTTAAAAGGCAACTCCATACAAACCCCAAATGAGACATATGGCACTACACTATTCTACAGCAAATCTTGGGCACGTCGACTCTCCAGCTTCGTGCCCGAGTTGCCTCGGACCAGAGGTGGGAGCCCGTAAAAGAAGCCGGCGACGTGGTGCCCTTCCGGCGACGAGGTGGAGACCAGAGATTCCGCGGGAGATCAGGACGACGACGAGAAGACCGGAGGACACGGATCACTCGGTATATCTCTCTTCCCATCTAGTAGATAGCTAGGACTAGCTTAATGTCACGATCCGGGTATTTAGTGCGCGGTGGTGCCGGTTCAAGAAAAATTAAAGTAAACCATCGCTTCCGCATTTGGCCTCGGGATAGAGGCCGGGGCGCCGCCGTGCACTTACACGGCCTACCACCTCCGACCACCGTACGACCTCCCCGACACCACCATCATCACAATCGTTGTCTTCACCTCTCCCATCATCAAATTCTCCTCTCTGTTCCACGTCATCCCCCACCACGACCCCTCCCTGCTTTGCTGCTGAGCCACCGTTGCCTGCCTGCGTCACCTGAGCCTCGCGTCGCCTCCTCTACCACGAAAACTCCACCTCTCCGCTGCTCCGAGGCCAGACCCCGTGCTGCCACTAAGCCTAGCTGAGCCCAAGCCCCCCTGTCATCTCATCAAGCACCTAACTCTATTGTTGTCGTTGAGATTTTTTGATGCTGTGTTGTTACTGTGCTTGCGCCGCTGCCGTACCGCCGTCGAATCATCGCCAGGCAAGTGAACTCATCACTTGCTACATGCTATTACATATTAAGTCTAAGGTTTAATTAAGCTAATAACATATATCTATATACGTATGCAATTGTAGTGAGTTATTATTCGAGTTATGCCGATACCTTTGTTGTTTGAACCTTATGTGAACTGCTCGGTATTAAGTTTGAACCCTATGATAATGGTATAGGGAAATGCATGTAGAAATCGTCTTGAATTCGGATATACAACATAAGATCCCAACATGTTGAGTTAATTGCTCGCTGCAAAATCCGAAACTAAAACCTACTTTAAATGGCGGAACCAGTGATCGTTAAACCCTTTTACTATTCATAGAGGTACCACAGAAATTTGTTGAAAATCAATATCGTTTCACCTATAAAATGTTACCCCCGATAACCATTGCGAAATCAGAATTTTCCCAAACACGCTAGACCGTTAAATTCATATTAAATCTTTTACAAATCGGATTTTAGCGTTCCATGGCTTGTATCGAATCTAACAGATTAGCCTACAGTAATCTATAGTTGACCTCTAAATTTTAATAAGTTATGATAGAGAAAACTGAGGAGAATTACGATTCTGGACTGCAGTCCAGAGCAGTAATCCCAGTTAACCCTTATTTGTAAATCACTGCATATCCTTTTTCAAATGCGAGAATGTGCGAAACCCTATATCGTTACGTAGAAAATTGATTTATCCTTATTACTCCACAGGTTTACTGGATTCCTGTTCTGTATGATATTTTTAACACATTTTATAATGTCAACATGTCTAGCTGAATTCTGCAGTGACAGATTTTACACATCAACCTTAACCTAACCATAACTCCCTGTTGATATAGTATATTACTAATCCGCTAATTGCGTTGGAAACCTAACTGATAACCCTAAATATTGTTCAACTATAGTATTGCCTAATTATGATCCCAACTAAGAGTAAAATGTGTTACGAAACGGACTTACAATTCTGAAACTGGATTTCTAGTAATGAATACTTAAAATGAAATGGCCACAACTGGCAAACCTGAAACCCGATTGACGTGAAACTAATTTTGAAGAATAGCTAATTAAACATACTGCTTACCCCTTTTTCATTGTTTCGCTTAATTCTGCATGTATGATTTTTAGTAAATTATGCAAGTGGTAGAACACTGGCTGATGATATTTTATTCATATCATAATTATTGCATTCTCATTATATCATGTAGAGGTCATATACATTGGTAACCTAGTGATCGTGTACTTTACCCAGTTTTAGATATATGTGTTTGGATTGTGGCAAGTACGTAGTGTTAAAGCGTGATTGAGTAAGTGAAAGTGACACGTACTTGTACACAATCAGCGGACCCGGTTGATTTATTGCATTGTCGACATCTATGGGACATATGTAAATGTAACTATAATTGGTATGGGATTATTATGGAAGCACTTATATTAGTTTCATAGGTAAGGCACCAAACACTGTCCATTTATCTTGGGTACCAGTCGAGGCATGCTTGATGGAGATCCTGTCTCTAGTTCTCGCGTAGACTTGTCATGGACCGACTAGTATTTGAGTTTATGGTTGGTGTTTGATGTAGACCACGGGGTGTGCGGTAGTTTGAGTGTGAGCTCAACAGAATCTCGGTAGTCCCATTGCAGGCACATACAGAGATTCTGGGAGTCATATGGGTGATATTACTGATTATTAGCGAGCGTCTCGGGCCCGTGTTCCCTTTCCCCTGGGGCCCTACCCTTAGGTGGGGGATACTCCTGCGTGGTTTACTCTCACACTTGGACTGACGATAAGTTTAGCGACCTGAACAGTGAGACTTAGAGACCGATAGGTTTAGTGATATGCATTGATTACTGATTCGATACACCTGCCTTACTGTTTATATGCTTTACTGTTTACCTGTACTGGCTACTTCATGCTCATGTTATTACTCCATGCTTACTGTTTCATGTTCGTCATCATTGCACGTGTTTATATTTGTATTTATATATATTGCTATTGTGTCACTCTGACAACCTGAGTATGCAAGCTTAGAGTGAGATGTGGACTTAGCACGGATCAGCACCTGTCGTACCTTGTGGATATTACGGACATCTAGATCAGCGACGTCAGCGCTATCTTTCCTTTGACTCCATCTGGTTAGTTTTATACCTGCTTTGATTTAGTGACTGCATTTCTCATTACCTGTGCATTGATTACTGATTACCATGTAAAGCTAGAAGCCGAAGTGTGACTACGGCAGGATGTTTCCTCGACCGTAGGAGCATGGCCGGCCTTGTCAACCCCTCGTATTCCGTATTTTGGGAAGTGGGGCGTGACTTTGCTCATCTCCGAGCAATCTGACAGGCCGAGCTTCCTCGGCTTCTTCGATCACCCGATAGCGCGGAACCCAAGCGCCCTCGCAACGGCACCGTGTATCTCGCTAAGGCGAAATATCCACCTCCCCACATTCCGCGTCCCACGCTAGCGCGTCCCTCTATTGATGGGCGTATCCCGCCATTAATGCAAGGATAACGCAGGGGCACAACTAACGGCGATGATCTCGTACCTGCTCGCTCCACGCGACCACTATATAAACCCCTCACTCAGACGACTCAGGTAACTCAAACTCATTCCAATACGCCGTTACTATGCACCTATTCCTCGGCACTAACTTGATCGTCGGAGGGTCCTACGGTGGTCACCCACCCCGGGACTTCTGCTGCAGATAGCTCGGCGTCAACAACAACCCATTAAGATCCACACGCTCAACAACCCCCAAAACATATCTCAGCCGTTAAAGACCGCCACCACTGGATCGACAGAGGACAACATCTGAAGGAGATCTCAGACTCCATCAGTTGACGCCGTCTGTGGGAACGTTTCAGAAGCTTCTTCACCCCTAAAGTAGATCTTCCGCTCTCGACCCGATGGCGAGCGATAACCGCGACGATCCAAATATGAGCCGCCACAGCGGGGGCTGGAATGGCTCGTCTCCCCCTCCTAACGCCATCAACGTCTTATCCGCTCGAATAGACAGGCTCACATCACTGGTGGACGCCCTCGTCCGCGCTTAAGTGGCGGGCCCTACCCACCAGACCACAGAACCCCCTTCCCGGGATAACGACGTCTGCAGAAGGACGGATGGACACGCTCAAGCCCTCGATCTCACTCACGCTCATCTCAGCGTCATCGAGCGCCGGCGTGCCGACTCCGGACACCGTGAACCGCATGCGGCGATTGATTCCATGACCCGCTGGGCACCGAACAGTTCCACGCCCCGATCCCAGGGAAGACTAAGCCGCCGCTCCAATGCCCGCCGTGCATTCTCTCCCCCTGAAGTGGTGTCGGTCAGCTCGCCTGCTTCCAGGCATAACCGACGCCCCCACTCTCGCCGAGCCCGTGCGAACGGCGAACGTCGGGACTACTCAAGAAGGGCCTCGCCCGAGAATTTAAAAAATTTGATAGAGTGGAATCGTAGCCGCGCCATCGCGCAGACCCGGAGCGAGGGTAGCCACTACTCCAAATGTGCAGAATCCTCGGGGTACCACCACCGGATTGAAGCCCTCGAAAAGAAAATTGAAGGCATACGGCAGGACGTCCATACGTCTAATGAAGGGACCAGGTATTCCGTCGATTCACTCACAAAGCCCTTTACGAAAGAGCTGCTGTCTGAGCACTTCTCGTCCAGGAACAAGCCGCCCAAAGTGGCCCTTTTCGACGGGAATTCCGGCTCGAAGGACCACTTGGACACATTTACGGCGGGCATGAACTTCCAAGATAACTCAGACGCAGCTCAATGCCGAGCTTTTCCCTCCATCTTGATCCAAGCTGGCCGGGACTGGTTCCGTAGGCTTGTGCCGCGCTCTATCTCTACCTTTTAAGAGCTGGCTACCGAATTCCTCGGTCATTTCGTCAGTAACCGACAACGAAAGAAGACAGTCGACTACTTATTCAATGTCAAGAGCGGGGACAGGGAATCCTTCAAAAGGTACGTCACCCGCTTCTACAATGCCCTCCTAGAGGTACCCGAGCACCGCGACGAAACGGTCATCACCGCGATGAGGTCGGATCTCAGGCACAAAGAGTGGTTCCACTCTTTTGCATTAACGCAACCTAAGACCATGGCCGAAGTGAAAGCCTGGAACGGGCGAGAAATCCAGCTCAAGTCAGAGATAAATTCAAACCTGTCCTGAGCCAACCAAGCAGACCGGAAGAAGAGGGACAGGGAAGAGAAAAGGAAAGACGATCATCCGAGACCTTATTCCCTGAGGTTCCTGGAGTACACTCCTTTGAACATTTCCCAAGACGAGCTGTTGGAGGTTCCTGGAGTACACTCCTTTGAACATTTCCCAAGACGAGCTGTTGGAGGAAGCTAAGGGTGAGAGGTTCTTCAGGATCCCGTCGGCTACCTGAAGCACGGGCAAACGGCTCCGAGGCCCGTATTGTGCCTATCACCGGACGCAAGGACATCCGACCGAGGATTGTAAACAGCTGCGCGATTATATCGAAGAGATGATACGCTCCGTTCACTTAGCGAAATACCTTCGAGACAAACGTCAAGCAGATAGGGGGCAAACCGACCAAATTATAGCCGAAGAGCTGACAATAAAGCAGATCATGGTCATCACCGACTGACCCAAGTTCGAGCAACAAGGGCACCCACCGAATTCGTTCATTTAATACAGGAGAGTTTAAATTAAATCATTGAATCTATTTTTTCTTTAATCATAAATATTCTTGCTTCCCTGCAATCTGAAATGCTTCTCTCTGTTCCATGCTATAACTCCCTGCAGGGCTGCCGGGTAGCATCCTGCTCGGTCCATCCGCAGTGGGTAGCTTCCTGCCCAACAAACGGTTTGGATCAAAAGCCCTCCTCACGATGCCACCGAGTAGCTTCCTGCTGGGTCTATCCGCATTGGGTAGCTTCTTGCCTAATAAACACTGTGGATCAAAAGCCCTCCTCACGAGGCCACCAAGTAGCTTCCTGCTCGGTCCATCCACAGTGGGTAGCTTCCTGCCCAACAAACGCTGTGGATCAGAAGCCCTGATCGCGAGGCCACCGAGTAGCTTCCTGCTCATTCCATCCGCAGTGGGTAGCTTCCTGCCCAACAAACGCTGTGGATCAAAGACCTCCTTACGAGACGAATGAGTAGCTTTCTGCTTGGTCCATCCGCAGCGGGTAGCTTCCTATCTAACTGTCATGCCCCACTTCCCAGTAGATGGAAACGATGACGTGGCAAGGCCGCAATGTATTTATTATGAGAAGACTGTTTCTCGAAATAAATACGCTAAGCGTCTATAAGCAACGAAAAGTAACAAGAACAAACAAAAGAATGAAATCCAACTCTGATTTATTACATTCAAGATTCATAATAGACAAAATATCAAAATATAAGATACGATAATATGATAAGTCTTAACAAGGAAGCATACATAAATAAGATGAAATGAAACGAAAAGCTGAACGAAACTAGACGTCCGGTTGTGATGCGAACTGGTTGTACTCTTCTTCGACCGCTTCTATCTCTTTTGTCTCAATACCACCTGACGAATATTCTAAGAAAGAAAAAAAGATGGGTGGAATGCCCATCAGCGAACTAACGCTCGGTAAGTCCCCAAGAAAGATGGGATGTGAATGTATATAAATGAATATGCAAGGTGACATGTGATATAGTATAAATGGAAATAAAATATGAACAAGTATAACATGGTAATGTTAATGACAACTATGTAAGCATGGCAATATAATATAAGTAAAGCAAACAAGTATAGCATGGTCGTGGAGTGTAGGTATAGTGAACATGAAGTGAATGTAAGTGTCCTAAAAAGTCTCTAAAAGGGTAAAAGTAACTAACGTGGGTTCAACTGTGAATGTCAACCAATTTTAAGAGTATTCTCGAACCCAAGGCTATCGTCCAGGGGCAAGGAATCATGGGCCCAAAATAGTGGGACTTCAATTGTTATTGAAGTATTCCAAACCCAACAGGCTATCATCCAGGGGCTTGGAAACACAGGCCCTCATTCGTGAATTCGTGATTTGTACCGTTTTAGCCAGGTACCACAGCAGCATGATTTATACCGTTTCATCCTGGTACCACAGCAACATGATTTGTACCGTTTCATCCTGGTACAACAGCAACATGATTTGTACCGTTTCATCCTGATTTGTACCGTTTCAACATGATTTGTATTAATGGGACTCATGAGATTCCATTGGATTCATTCTCAAACTAACCCAACACCCCGTGTTTATTAGTTTATGATTAATGTTATAAGACTTGATCGAATTCATGAATACAAAAGGTGATGAATGATATCAAGTTTTCAAGATTGAGTTCATGTAGTCATGTCAAGTGCAAGTCTTGCCAATTATATTCATTGTTCGAGTCAATTTGGTTCAAGTGTACATACTGGGTTCAAGTATTTATGATTGAGTCGTGTCAAGATCAAATCAATTCTAACATTTAATGATTTAATCATAAGTCATATAAATATAAATAAATAAGCAATCATAGAATATGATATGAGATAAGTATACAAGTAACGTCCAAAAAATATTGTAAATAATTTTTGTATCAAGTCAATTAATTTCAGAATATAAACAGAAATATAGATCTAATTGTTGTGCACGCATGAGTTCCAGTATCTCCTAAATACGACTACCGGTTTGGGAGATATACCCGTTTTCGTATCACCGCGCAAAACAGATCAGAATCTGTTCGGCACCGTCACACATTTTTAAAACTCAGTTTGAGTTAATTTCCATCGGGTTTCAGGTTACAAAAATTATTAGAAAATTTTAGGTATTTCGGATTAATTATACAAAACACTAAAATTCGCGTGATTTGGATTTCTGAAGCGCTAGTTATGATCGTTTTAATATCAGCATTTAAAACAAAAATTCAGATTTCTGGACAGCAACTATATGTTATATTGCAAAGCCTACCACAATTGGAATTAACTCGTGAGAACAACTAGAAAATACACAAAATCCCTGTGGACCGACCCATACTCAACCGGCAAGCTACCGAGCGACACCGTTCTTGATTGCGGTTAATATTCTTTGATTTATCTTTTAAAAGCGCACGCACGCAAAATCAATTACCAATCAAATGGCGCCGTTGCCGGGGATGTCGTGGTTATTTTCTTTTTGTAATTTCGGGTTGATTAAAAATTAAAAAAAATCATAAAAACTGAAAAATAAAAAAATATAAAAATTTATCATCTTGTTATTTTTTGAAGGGTTTTTGTTTGAATTGTGCAGGATCGAAGAGACGAACAGATTCAGATCTAGAAAAATCCATAGAGCAAAACAGCAAACAGCAGATCTGAACAAACAGAGGATAATCAGAACAGAGAAACAGAAGGATTTTGGGGAACCGAACTGACTTTTGTACCGCAGAACCGCCGCAAGATCAAGCATTCTGCCGTGGAACCGCGGCGCCTTGGTGACGTCATCATGTGGAAAACTCACTGTAAGCTTTCTTTTCTTCTCTGTACCCCCTGATCTCCTTTGAAAATATTTCCTGCAGGGTTCTTTGCGCAAAAACTTCTCTCCCTTCTCCAATAACTTGATCTTATGCAGGATTCTTTGCGCCGCAATAAAAAAAAATTTAGCAAGTGTTCTGTGTGTTTTACTGCTTTGCATTCTTAAATTGATTTTTAAGGAGGTTTAACACCAATCCAGATTGGGTGGGGATTTCATTACCCTTCCTAGGACCTCAAAAATCACAAAAAACATTTTGCATTAAGCTTCGAGTTAATTAAAAAAGATTAGACTCAGCCTATAAGGACTGTCGTGCTCATTAGGACAAAAGAATAGTTGTAGGCATCGGTCGTTTATCTAAACCAGACTTTGTGGTGCCTAGGCTAAAAAGTGGGGAAAGGTAATTTTAAAAGGTCCGTCTCACGGTGATTCGTGAGCGAATCCCTCCTTTCTTTACTTATGCTTACCTGACCACAATTGGCGATGAAGTAGCGATTTGAGGATCTCACAACTTGCCCTTTGGAACAGTTAGGAGCAGTCAAGTTGACCTAGGAGACCCTAGATCTAGGCTTGATTGTGCATATTGTGATTGCTTGAATGTGTGTCTAAGCTTCTTATAAAAATATTTTGAAAAAAAACTCATTATAAAAAAAACACAAAACAGAAAATTTTACAAAAAAAAAGACTTACCAATTTTGTCGCTAAGAAATCCATTGCACTCCACTTGCACCCACTTTCTTCCATTGACGTTTTCTTACCCCCACCTTCTGTTTTTACCTTTTTTGACTACACTACACCTCTTTAGTGTATGTCCAGTTGGACTAGGGACACTAGTGCTCATTCAGTCTGTGTCTCGTTAGTGCCGACTGACGACACTTTCGACTCCGAAGTCGAAATTCCATCCACTTCTTTACCTTCATCTTCATATTCATCATCTTCTAAGGAGATGTCGGGATTCAATCCTAAAAACCCCTTACCTGCGGGACTGATTCCACCTCCACTAGGTGCGAATAACCCACCACACCCTCCTATTGAAGGGCCCCAACGAATCGCGCTCCAGGATCTTTTCTATCCTATCCGCACCGCACTTCCCACTTATCTTTCACTTCCACCGGCCAATGTGGATAACTTTGAAATTAAACCCCACTTCATCAATATGTTGCCCAAATTTCACGGACTGGAATCCGAAGATGCCTATATCTTCATAAATAAATTCCAGAATATTTGCGCAATGATGAAGACCACACAACTTTCTGATGATGCTATAAGGCTGCGTGTCATTCCATTCAACTTATGTGACCTAGCCGAAAAATGGTTATATAGCACAGCATCACACTCGATAAAAAATTAGGAAGAGTTTGTTAAGGCTTTTCTTAAAAAGTTTTACCCACACCACAAGACCGCGAGAATTCGCAACGAAATTATTCATTTTTTCCAGCTTCCTTCCGAACCTTTTTGGAAGTGTTTTGAAAGATTTAAGGACCTCCTTGTTCAGTGCCCTCACCACAGTATCGAGAATTGGAAACTTTGCCAAACTTTATACGAAAGACTGAACCCAGCAACTAAGTAGTTGTTGGAAACCATTTGTCAAGGTCACTTTCTTACAAAATCAAGCGAGGAAGCTTGGCAGTTTCTTGACGATCTTGCTGAACAAACACTTCAGTTGGAAAGCACTAAGACCACTTCATCTACTTCATCAGGTCAGTCTAAGGCAGGCATACATCAACTTGATATGTCGATTGCAATGAAGGCCGAAATGGCCGCACTTACGAAAAAGCTAGATGCAATTGAGAGCAAATTCTCATCGCCTTCTCCTGCCCCTGCTTTACCCCCACGCACTGTTTGCGCATATTGTTCGGATCCATCCCATCTTACCGAAGAGTGTCCTTACAATCCACCTGTTCAAGGACAAGATCAAGTCAATGCTGCCTTTCAGCAAAGATAAAGAAATGACCCAAAATCTTCGACTTATAATCCTGGTTGGAGGAGCTACCCAAATTTTTCTTGGAATCAAAATCAACAACAATTCCAAGACAACAACAACTTTCAAAGGCCTCCTCCACAACAACAAGCCCCTCAACAAACTCAATATCAGCAATCTTACCCAAACCAAATGAACAATTTTGTACCCAACAATTCTTATCCTCAAAACAATTTTGTTCAGCCGAATAACGATAAGGTTTCCTCACTAGAACGAAGTTTGGATGCGTTTTTAAAACAATCTACACAATCCGCAACAAGGTTGGAGACTTTCATTCAGTCTTTGGTGCAAAACAGTGCTTCACATGATCAGAGCATCAAATCAATTGAGGCCCAAATTGCACAACTAAATGCTACGTTAAGCGAGCGAGAAAAGAGAAAGCTTCCGTCTCAACCATTGCCAAATCCCGGTCACACACACAACGCACATGTTGCTTACGAACAACAAAATCATAATGTAAATGTTGTGACCACGTTGAGATCTGGAAGAGTGTTGCCCAATAATGTGGGCATTAGTAATGACACCCCGGCCGCCGTTTCTTTTTATTCTTCTTCATCTTCTTCGTCAGAGCCTGTTCTTCATTCTTCACAAGGCTCTACTTCTTCTAATTCGAACGGACCCACATCTCACTTCACGAAAACACCAACACTGGGATCCGTTCCAACTCCACATTCTACTCCACAAACATTGGACTCAACAAATTTTCAAAATGTTCTATTTCCAAACAGGTTGAGATCCAATAAACTAACTCCACAAATGGAGAAGATTGTGGAGTTATTTAAGCAAGTTAACTTTAATATTCCTCTCTTGGATGCAATCCAACAAGTCCCTTCTTACGCTAAAATTTTGAAGGACTTATGCACTAAGAAGAGGAAGTCTCAGGTATCCAAGAAAGTATTCGTAGCTAGTGCCGTGAGCAATGCTATTACCCAATCTTTACCTTTGCCCCAAAAACGAAAGGACCCTGGCTGTTCTACAATTTCAATAACAATTGGGGATAAGAACATAAATCGCGCACTTTTAGATCTTGGTGCCAGTGTTAATTTGCTACCCTATTCAGTATATGAACAATTAGGCGTTGGAGAGCTTAAACCCACACATTGTACTCTCCAAATGGCCGACCGATCCATCACCCATCCTAGGGGTGAGTTAGAGGATGTGTTAATTAAAGTAGGGGATTTCATTTTCCCCGTTGATTTCATTTTTATGGACACACTAACCTCCGGAGTCAAATTCCGGTGATACTCGGTCGACCATTCCTTGCGACTTCTAATGCGGTGATCAATTGTCGAAACGGTTCGATGAACCTATCTTTTAGAAACATGACGATTGAACTCAACATTTTTAAGTTGGGGAATCAGCCCTCCGAGCCTAATGCTAGTATACTTGATATTTGCTCGATCCAAGAGATCACACAAGAGGACTGTGAGCTCGAAAAATTTCTGTTCGATCACAGCAGTTTTGACGCCACTGGTGCGTTCCTCCTTGAATTTGACACAGTTTTCACACCCGATAGCGATTACGAGTGTTTCACTTTTTTAAACGATTTTGAAGACTCACCGCCCGAGTTTGAGTCCTTTGAATTTTCTGATGAGTTAGCTGAACCATCCACTTGCTTTGAACCATCGTTGGAATCCTTCGAGTTCAAGACAGTTTCGCCAATTTTACCTTCAATTGTTTCACCTCCAAAACTCGAACTCAAGCTGTTGCCGTCTTACCTTAAAAATTCTTACTTAGGTGAGAATGAGACCTTTCCCGTTATCGTATCGGCCTCTCTAGCTCTCGAGCAAGAGAAAGCCCTTTTAATGGTCTTACAAAATAATCGACAAGCTTTTGGCTGGACTATAGCGGACATCAAGAGGATTAGTCCCCTCATAGTTGAACATCATATACATATGATGGATGATGCCAAGCCAGTAAGGGATCCACAGAGACGTCTCAACCCCATAATGAAGGAGGCAGTTAAAAAGGAGATTGTGAAATGTCTTGATAGTGGTATCATTTACCCTATCTCTGATAGCCAGTGGGTTGATAGATTAGCACAATCGCTTTTTATACATCGGTCATTACACTATCGGTCATTACAAATAGTGCTAATTTATACACTCTATCTCCACCCTCAAGTTCATATTCAACTTCTTTCTCCCACTTTCTCGGGTTCTTCTTCTATTCTTCCTATAATTTCAGTGAGTGTTGATGAATCACAATCCGATAATTCAAGTTTGATCATTTCAGAAAGCCAACTTGATTTGGATACTTTTGAAAATGAGGTAGATGAGTTTTTCAAGTCTCCTACCTCCATAAGTTTTGACAAATCAAATATGATAAATTCTGGCACAAAACTTGCTGACGGCAAAATGTTCAATTACATCGACGGGAGTTTTGATGAACTTTTTGCCGACAAACTTGCATTCTTAAACAACATGGATTTTGTGATTAATCAACCTCCACTTATAGAAGTTGAACCTCCACATTTTCTTCTTATAAAATACGAAAATGCCAATATTCCACTCATTTTTGATCATGCACATTCTCGTTTCTTTTTATCATCACCTCTTATCTCCTCACATTCACATTCACGCAAACCCTTTCTATACCACCACTTATCTCTTCCCCACTTCTTCTTGGCTCTATATAACATGTTCTTCCACCGATTTATATGTAACATTGATAAATTCTTCGAATGGTTGGTGTTGACTTTTAGTCTTTGTAGAGTTTGGCATTGACCGATAACTTTGACCCCCCCCCCCTTTATAAAAGCTTAAAATTGTTTAATTTAAGTTTGGGGAAGGGGTTATAATTTGGCTCTTGAAAATAATTTTTTTTAACTCAAAGTGGTGAGTCAAAAATAAGTTTGGGGAAGATTTTCACAATCATATTTTATGTCCCCGTTAATAAATTTTTCCTCCCAAGTTTACAAGTTTATGAGAATTTAAAACTGGCAACAATAGAAACACTGTTTCATTTAAGTTTGGGAGGGACCTTTTTGTATATTTTGTTTTCTTTTTCTGTTAATAATAATAAAAAAAATTTAAAAATAAAAATAAACATAGGAGTGCCGACAATTTTGACCCTCTTGGTGTAGCCTGACAGTGAGGACATTGTCAAGTTCAAGTTTGGAGGTGTGCTCGGTAAGCTTTCTTCCTTCGCATTCATATGTATATTTTTGCATTTGCATACTTATTTTAAAACCCATAAAAATTGAAAAAATTTAAAAATTATAAAAATTGAAAAGTTCAATTTTGGCCATAATTGACTTAAGTTTGACAAGACGGTTAACTAGTTAGGAAAAACTAGATCCTAAACTTAGTAAATTAAAAACCCTAAAAATAACCTTTCTTAAAATTTAACGGTAAAAAAAAAAAAATGTCCTTGTAGTTTACTTAGAAATAGGCAAATTTTGAGTTCACTTCTTGGGCTAAGTCAAAATAAAGGAAGAGTATTGAAATTTTTATTAAAGTGTAAGTCTGAAAAATAATCCCTAAGCTTAAGTCTAAATTCTGAAAATATATACCCTACAACTTGCACAAACACGAACCTTGAAACTTGGAATAGTAGAGGAGACCTTGAAATGTTCTTGTCTAAAATCCTTAGTATGAAGGAAAATAAAATTATAAGTGTGAATAAAGTGATATAAAAAAATGAACACTGGTTTTGTAATTACTTAAGGCTGCGTAAAATAAAAAAATATATAGCGAAGGTGCTTTATCACCCAGTGCCTTAGACCAACTGATTTGGGAGTCACTGCTAAATCCTTAGGTATTACAAGACGAGGAATTACGCCTTAATACGCAAACACATTTTGTAATCGGTCGTTAGTACCTCAAGAAGTATTAACGGTCGCATGAAAGATGTGTGAGCAATTTCATATAAAAATTCACCAACTAAAATTACTTTGGACGATAGATAAGAGTATAAGAGCTTGAATTGAATTTCCAAGTATAGGGGTGATACATGCACACACGTAGGGGTATATGATTGGGGTTTGGATGAAAGATAGGAATGAAAAATAGGACTTATATCTTTAGTAGAGATGATAAAAATTCCTAAGTTGAGATGGAACCTTAGAAGGAAAACTCAAAAGATGCTAAAAGCTAAGGAAATTTACAGAACATATACTATCTTAAGTTAAATGATAAGGAAGCGTGAAAAATACGGTCTAATAATTTATGAGTTGAAGATAATAGAATTTCTTGTTAGAAAACCGAATTGAAGAATAAAAGTCAATAGGCCAAATTGATAGGATTTTGTGGGTAGTATCCGCTGAAAACCCTCAGGAGACAACACTCCTCCTACTAGAGACACATAGAGGTTTAATGGCTTATTGCACAAGCTCAGTGCAATCGCGTTTCCCTGCGAAAGTGAGGTTAGGTTTTTTCGAGAATAAACTAGTTTTGCTCGAGGACGAGCAAAAGATAAGTTTGGGGGTATTTGTTCATATCATAATTTTGCATTATTTTATTCCCCATTCTTATTTATTTTGCAAATAAATAGGTGCTTTTGATCCATATCTGTTGAATAGTTGCAGGTTACAGGTTCTCGGAACAAAGCAGTGAAAATGATGAAAAGACGTTACAAAAGTAAGACTACGACTAACAAATAGAAGAATCTTTATCATGCCTACAGTTTGAAGAACAAACGAAGATCAATGAAAAATTTCACAACTACAAAGGCAATGCAAGATTCAAGACTTCAACACGAAGCGAACGGTAAAAGTCCACAACATTATGCACTGTGGAAATCTGGAAGAAACTAGAAGACATTCTGAAGAACCAAGTGAAGAAAAGTCAAGGAAAAAGCAACATGAAATATACCTGAGAAAAAGAGCCCAAGACCCTCCATGATGGCCGCGGATCCGCGGCCAAACAAGGCATATGGTCGCGGATCCGCGGCCGTGCTGAGCACGTGTCGGTGCGTTTTGACGGTGAATGGCGGTGCGTTGACCAGGCTTCTTAGGGTAGTTTTGTAATGTAGATAGGGATCAGATGTAAACCCTAGGGTTTCTATAATCTATAAATAGGAACCCTGCAGCTCTTTTTGGAGCATACCTCTTTTTATTTATCTAATCTAGAATTTTCAATCCCTGTAAATGTTTGAAGAGTGCATCAAATAAAGAAAAGTAAGTTTTTCTTTATCTTGTCTTAGTTTAATTTCTTTTCTGCCCTAGTTATAAATTTTATTTTTCTTCCCTAGTTATAAATTTTATTTATCTGCCGTAGTTGTTAAATTAAAATCATAAAAATGAATTCTTTTATCAATTCCCTAATGAGTGAGTAGTTCCTCACTTGTTAGGGTTAGGAATGGGGAAGGTTTGAGAGATGAAAATCTCTCACCCCTTTCTTTCCCGTTATACATTTTAATAGAACTCTATACATACATATACACACCGCTCACTACGGCACCCTATCCCAAGAGGTAGCGGTGATACCATAGTTAAAGACCGGTTGTGTTTATGTTCCATGGAGGTTAGGATAAGAGTTAAGAAAGGACGGACAAGGACCTAGAGGAAGAAACCTAGTTTCTTCCCGATCGTGCTAATCCCCTTTGTTAATTATTACCTTAACACCTAAACAGTTCTTAATTAGGGCATAGAAAGCAGTGAGAAATAATTGACTTTGCAAACTTAACCTAATCCTAACCCTAACAAAGTTTTAATCTTAATCTAAATCAACTTTAGTTTTTATTGATAATCAAACCTACCACAATTGGAATTAACTCGTGAGAACAACTAGAAAATATACAAAATCCCTGTGGACCGACCCGTACTCAACCGGCTAGCTACCAAGAGACACCGTTCTTGATTGCGGTTAATATTCTTTCATTTATCTTTTAAAAGCGCACACACGCAAAATCAACTACCAATCATATGCAAAGTAAAGTCCAGAGCTATAATGAATGGTTATTGCTCTGCACTCAATAAAAGATAAAGATATGGTCAGAACCCAAACCCCTGTTCAGCATTGCTAAATAATGGGAGCCTGAACCCAGACAAACGTTCAACCGTCCAACAAAGGGCCAACATTTCAAATCTAATTGGACTTAGCCCAAGTTGGCCATAAGTCCTCAATTCAGATTTAACTGAGCCAATGTGCTCATAATCTAATTAATTGATCTTAGTTCTAAATTGGACTACATATTTCCCAATCAACTTTGGTACAAGGGTACATCTCTTCACTCCTTTGATATTTGTCGTTGTAATCCTTCAACGTCTTCAGAGAGGTGACGGATCCCGATAACCAATCATTCCATGGACTGTGGGGTCCCTGTAAACCCATGGACTATGATGTCCTTAACCTCGGACTATGGGGTCCTTAAGCCCATGGACTATGATGTCCTTAATCTCGGACTGTGGGGTCCCTTTAAACCCACGGACTATGATGTCCTTAACCTTGGACCACCATGTCCTTAAACTGGTAATCGACCGCAATGTCCCTAAACTAAGCAATAGAGCCCGAATGCTCTCTTGTTGGATCTAAATGATCCCGTTGAGTTGATCTTAGTCTAAAATTAGGCTAACGTATCATCATCAAACATTTAAGTTGATCTTAGTTTCAAATGAGACTAACGTATCCTTAAACCCAACCCCAACCCCAAACCCAAATCTAAGAAAATACGGATTTGGACTAATCCACGCCCTACGGGAGACAACATAAATTAGTCTCCGTATACAATCCATGGGCAACCAAAAACAAAACAAACACACACGACACGAAGTGACCATCTGGAGAAGGAGAAAGTGGTTACCGCGATGCGGTAGCGTAATTAACTGCAGGGGCTTGCGCCTGTAGGGAAGAGCGTCCCCACAATCAAAAACCCCTCAACGAGGGGGAATCTGACGAAATCTGCTATATCGGCCGCATCCGTTTAAACCTTCGATACATGGTGTCATATATCAACTTGGCATTTTCGGAGAGGTGGACGGATAGCACCAATTAGCATCTGCCCCCAAATTCAGGCAAGACGGACCTACGCAGTCTCGTCTCCGTGTTTTAGCGGAGAACAAATTCTGGCACGCCCGGTGGGACCTTTTCCTCTTTCCACTCCACACTTCATGTGTCGTATTTGCGAACGGATCGCGGTTTGATATGGTTGCCCTTGGGTTCGAGGTACTAAGATTTGGTTTTGCACCCATGCAGAAAAGAGAACATCAATGGCCTCTAACTGCTACAGCTGCAACTCCCGTTCCGCCTCATCTGGAGGAGTAACCTACGGGCCCCAAGTAGCCTCCCTGTTCAAGATGCCAGAGGAGCAAGTAACTCAGGCAACCACTGGGCTGTTCTTCGGGACCACGCTCCTACCCATAAACTTCAATGCCCCAATGCCGTTGCAGGCGGCTCCGAAGAGTTCGGTCTTTAATCGGCTCACAACTACTGCGGTCCCTCTCAACGGGTCGTCCAGCTCCAACGCCTCAGTCTTTGACAGACTGGGCCAAAGCTCATTTGGGCCTATGAAGAAGCCCGCGATACCAGAAAGGGTTATCCCTAAGCGGATAACCATTCTTGCTCATGAAGTCGTCAAGGCGGCTTCTCCTACCAAAGGTTCGGTCTTCACAAGACTAACTGTTTCAGCTCCTGTTCCAGGCGAAATCGTCGAGGCTGCTTCCCCTGCTCGGAAGTCTGCCTTCGATAGGCTAGTTATCCCCTCTCAACGGACGTCGGTCTTCAATAGGCTGACAACGACAACTTCTGACCAACACAGGGGGCATGAGGAAATCACCCCTACAGCTGAGACAATCTCAACTGCAAGACACGCTCGACGGCGCCACTGGCGCCGAGTGAGGAAGGCTGGGGGCAATTCCCCTTCCAGACCGACTCCGCCGGCTCCAACGGTGGAAATCAATACTGATGTTCCAATTGGGAACAGCTTTGAACCGCTTAGGAGGGTTCGCAAGAACTCTCTGACTGCCATGTTGAAGAGATCTCCTTCACCTATGGAGATTACTACAGAAAAGAAGCTGGAGCAGCCCCCTCAGCGGCTTTCTTCCAAAATTTACAAAGTCTGGTGACAGGTCCAGGAATCGGTGATTAACCAGGACTACTCTCGCCGGCCAAAGAAGCTTAAAGCTCAGCAAGAAAAGATCCATCCCGTGGTACCACAGAAGATGTCATCTGTCTGGGTGCCCGCTGCAACGGCTCCCTCAACATCAACCGCTCACAAGAGAAGGAGGCCGGAGAAAGCCCTTGTGACCGCGGCGAACCGTAAAGACGCTGAATCTAAACGCCCAAAGTCTGGGGGCATGGTAACACATACCGTTTAAATGGCTTCCGGAAAAGAGGAAAGTCGTGCTTCCACGGGTCATCGACTGCTTACCCGGTCGATAACGAAGGCTCGGGAGCAGCAGTAGCAGAAACTTCAGGAGATGCTAACTGCAATGGCCGCACTCACAGGGCCGAAAGAAAATCCGGAGACCTCAGAGGAGCGTCAGGAATAAGAAACTGATGCTGATTTCCTCCGAAGAATGCTCGAGAGGAAAGAAAAAGAGGCCGCGGAACAGGTAGCCAACATCAAACGAATAACTCTTTTGTTCCAAGACATGGCTGTAATGATGTTACAGCCAGAACCTCCGGCTGAAGACCCACCGATTATCATTGAAGACGACAGAGGAGAGACATCGAACCCTCCTCTGGCTCTTTCAGCAGCCAAGGAGGAGACCATCTCCAAGGCCGCTCTGGATGATTACATTGCTCATCAAATACGAGCTCATCATGCAAGCGAAACGGCCGGGCAGATCGTTAAGACTGGACGACCCTATCCAGGCTGGTATGACCAAATAAGGTACCCGCCGGGATTTACGATCCCTAAATTCCATGTATATAAAGGGACGGGGAATCCGCATCAGCACGTCACTCAAATCAGAGCCTTGTGCGGCAACACCGGAGGTGATGATAAACTTCTGCTCCACCAGTTTGTTGGTAGCTTGTCGGAAACGGCGTTTGAGTGGTATTCGGAGCTTCCTAACGACTCCGTCAAAACTTTTACGAAGATGGAGTTGCTATTCACCCAGCGTTTTGCGAGCGCTAGTGAACGTACCCCGATCACCGTATTGATTAACACCAGGGTGAAGCTAGGCGAAACGTGGGTGCAATATGCAATACGGTGGCGGAATTTATGGTCGAAGTGCGAGCACCGCATCGAAGAAGCGCCTGCGGTAGGTATGTTCGTGGGTACTCTTGACCCTCAAGCGACCATTTCACAATTCATGATGTTCTTCAAGCCGGCCACCTTCCAGGCCTTAATTGACAAGCTGGCCCAAATGGACCAGATGGGTCATAGACCGTCTTCCTTAAATCAGGAATCTCGAAATGAAAAGGGGAAAGGGAAAGCAACCTTTGTCGTCAATACTCAACAACAACCGAACAACTTAAAACCGATTGTTCGCCAAAACAACGTGCGTCTACGCCCATCCCTCGAGGAAAGACTGGGACATCCTTACTCATCTCCCCGGGATAAAACGAGGAGACTATTCAAGCTGGCAGTGCACAACAGGCTCATCAATCTGCCAGATCCAAAAACGTCCGTTGCAGCCAGACGATGTCAACAATCCTAATTACTGCCCTTACCACCAAGCAGTAAGTCATCCGATCGAAGATTGCTTCGTCTTCAAAGGCTGGGTTGAAGACCAATACCAACAGGGCAAATTCGCGCTGTCCGAAAAATGGAAGATGAACCCGCCACAACCACATGATCCGAAAAAGATGGACATGCCGGCGGCATCGTGCTCATTCATAGAGAAAGCCCATTGGACCGAAAAGTCCGTAAACTAAAAACTTGCCTCAAATATGGCAACAGCGGACCGAAACGTCCCTAAACTAACGATGGACCACTATGTCCTAAAACTGGCTACGGACCGTAATGTCCTTAAACTAATTACGGACCACTATGTCCTAAAACTGGCTGTTGACCGAGACGTCGATAAACTACTACGGACCGCAGCATCCCAAGGCTGACACAAAAAAAATAATAATAATAATAAAATTATTAAAAAAAAGAAGAAGAAAAAAAACGGTATGTCCATAAGCAAAAATGGGCACGGATGAAAACCCGAAAGGGCTCCGTGAGTAAAAACAGCAGGGCTACCGGCGAGTTTTGTGAAAACCCGAAAGGGCGCAATCTCATTAAAAGACACTTGCAAGGTTCTCTCGACCTTGTGAGGAGAAACTACCTGCGTGAGATCCTTATGACTCACAAGAGAGTAACACACTTAGGGGTCCCCACGATTTCTAAGGAGAAATTACACTTACGAAATCCTCACGACTCGTAAGGAGAATTCCCCTTTGAGACCCTCACGGCTCATAAAATTCAAAAACCTTAAGCTACAGGGATCTGAACCTGTTCTTAAGCCATCACAACCCGTAGACTGCCCTACAAGCGGTTCAATACTGACCCTTGTATACAATCCACGGACGCGAATAAACATTTCCCCGATAGAGTCCCACCACTGACGAGAGATAACTTCATATGGCGAACGACACTTGTAAGTCCTCTCGACTTATAATGAGAAAACACTCTTGTAAGATCCTTACGACTTATAAGAGACCATACACTTTAGACTCCTCACGATTCTTAAGGAGAAAATGCACCTACGAGATCCTCACGACTGATAGGGAGAAATACCTTTATGAGACCCTTACGGCTCATGAAGTCAAAAGCCTTAGTCAACAGGATCCTAACCCTGTTTACTAAGCCACCTTTGTTCGACATCGACAAAGGCAAATGATGATTTGCTCCTGGCAATATCCCAGTTGTAGCGATGATGATGCCTAAATCGGTATCAAATCCCACACTCGCGGTGAAAAGTCAGTGAGCCACAAATGCATACGAAATAGCCGAAATGATGGGGCAACTTGCAACAAAATCAGCAAGTAAAAATGTATGCATAAAAAATAGCCGAAATGGTTGGGCAACTCGCAATAAAAAGCAGTGCGTAAAAATAAAACAAATAGCCGAATTGGTTGGGCAACTCGCAATAAAAAGCAGCGAGTAAAAATAAAACAAATAATCGAAATGATTGGCCACCGCGAAAAATAGCCGAAATGATTGAGCAATCGCGACTTTCGCGATATAAAAAGCTGAAATGATAGAGCATCGCAGAAAGAAAAATATATAAAGTGAAACTTTTTTCCCTACAGGCGAGATCACATCGACCCCTGTATACAATCCAGGGGCACAAACAAAGAAGGAACCATGCCTTCCCCCCAGGCTCCATCTGAAAGAGAGCCAAGTCTCGACGGTTCAAAAATAGCCTGAAGATCATCTCAACATTCGTCTCATTACCACAGACGCAACATCAGCAAAGCGGAGTGACGGAAAAATCCCAGCTCCACCTCAGCATTCGTCTCGTGACACCAGACGCAATGTCAATAACAGCGTTCCTTCGCAGTCCAGCAGGATGCAGATGCAACGTCAACGAAAGACCTTACGGTCGAAACAAAGCGGAGCGATGGCAAAATCCCAGTTCCACCTCGACGTTCGTTTTGATACAGCAGACGCGACGTTACCCCAATATTCTTCCTCCAACAGGATTCGGACACGCCAAAATAAATGAAGCAAAGGCAATATTCCTAGCTTCAGGGTCTTGACGGCAACTCATATAAAACCTGAAAGGCTATCAGAGATCATCCCACATCATCGCGGAGTGGTCACCACCTCGACGTTCGTCTTGATACAGCAGACGCAATGCCAAAACAAATGAAGCAAAGGCAATATTCCTAGCTTCAGGGTCTTGACGGCAACTCATATAAAACCTGAAAGACCATCGGAGATCATCCCACATCAGCGCAGAGTGGTCACCACCTCGACGTTCGTCGCGATACAGCAGACACAACGTCAAAACAAATGAAGCAAAGGCAATATTCGTAGCTTCAGTATCTTGACGGCAACTCATATAAAACCTGAAAGACTATCGGAGATCATCCCACATCAGCACGGAGTAGTCACCACCTCGACGTTCGTCTCGATACAGCAGACGCAACGCCAAAGCAAATGAAGCAAAGGCAATATTCCTAGCTTCAGGATCTTGACGGCAATATCAACAAATCAGAGATCATCGGCAATATAAAACCTGAAAAACTATCGGAGATCATCTCAACATTTGTCTCATTACAACAGACGCAATATCAACAAATCGGAGCTGCAGCAAAGATCCCAGTTCCATGACTCGACGATGCAAAGACAACCGAGAGTCAACCAATCCTGGTTATGCGGAACACGGCTATGTCAATCCTGACCCCATGGGAAGCATCTAGAGCAAATCCTGGTTACGTGGAACACGGCCTATGTCAATCCTGACCCCGTGAGAAGCGTCCAGAGTAGATTCTGGTTCTTGCGGAACACGGCTATGTCAATCCTGACCCCATAGGAAGCATCCAGAGCAAATCTTAGTTATATGGAACACGGCCTATGTCAATCCTGACCCCGTAAGAAGCGTCCAGAGTGGATCCTGGTCCTTGCGGAACACGGCTATGTCAATCCTGACCCCGTGGGAAGCATCCAGAGCAAATCCTGGTTTCGTGGAATACGGCTTATGTCAATCCTGACCCCGTGGGAAATGTCCAGAGCGAAACCTGGTCCTTGCGGAACACGGTTTATGTCAATCCTGACCCCGTGGGAAGCATCCAGAGCAAATCCTGGTCTAGTGGAACACGGCCTTTGTCAATCCTGGCCCCGTGGGAAGCGTCCAGAGTGGATCCTGGTCCTTGCGGAACACGGCTATGTCAATCCTGACCCCGTGGGAAGCATCCAGAGCAAATCCTAGTCCCATAGAATACGATTAAAGTCAATCTTGACCCTGTGGGAAATGGCCAGAACAACCCTTGACTCCGTGAAATGCGGATAATGTCAACCTCGTTCATCACTTACGGGTCCTCATGACTCGTAAGGGAGAAAACTCTTTTGTGAGATCCTTACGACTCTCAAGAGAAAACCCACTTAGGAATCCTCACGATTCTTAAGGAGAAATTACACCTACGGGATCCTCTCGACCTGTAGGGAGAAAATTCTTTATGAGACCCTCACGGCTCATAAAGTTTAAAAGTCTTAGGAAGCAGATCTTAACCCTGACTGCTAAGCCATCGTTTTCCTACAAGGAAATCAAGGTAGATTATCCACAAAATGCACTTACTAAAAGGGACACGCCATCATGAAGCAAAATATGTCTTTTATTTATGAATCAAAATGAATGCAAAGTACAATTTATGGAAGAATCAAAAGAAATACTCTCATTCAGGAGTATGTACAAAAGAAGAATAAAAAATTATATATGCAATTCTTCAAGCCAGCGGACGATTCAATAAGTTTGCCAGTTCACCCTTTTTCCGCTGAGCCTCGGCTTCATGATTTATTATCGTTAAGAGACGGGCCTCCGCTTGAGCCTATTGAGCCTGGTATGAGGCAAGCCGACTTTCAAGCTCTTTTTCGGTAACCTTATGAGTTTGGACCATTTTGCGAGTGAAAGTGACGGCCTTATCAATGGCTACCACCTTTTTGATAGCCTCTTGAAGCATCCGCCAAAGTTCATATGCCCGAGTGGTCTTGGCCGTAAGATTGGCTTGAACCTCCCTCGGCGCTTTGGAACCCAGCTCCCTCTCCAAAAACTTTCGGCTGAGCCTCTTCTCGCATGATATCATGTTCGCAGTGCACCACTCAATCAGCCTCCGTAAGCTCGCCTTCGCGGCCACAACCTCTGAAGGAAGATGTGTACACTCAAGACTATATAAACAAGCCTCCATTTGATGACAATACTCGATCTAAAATACGCACAAATCACCTGATATAAGAGGCAACAAGGAAAGTCTCCGATGTATAGCCCATCAAGCATGCATTTGCAACTATGTGAATGTTTAAAAAGAAATGATACCCAAAGCACTGATGTGCATGCAACATAACGATAGTGCTCACAATTAAAGAAAAGTCCCATGGAAAAATACAAAGCTCATTTACGCAAGCAAAACGCACGTATGAGTATCCGACAAACATGAAAATTCAACAGAAAGCATGCAACAGCCAATGATAAAAAGAGTACATTGATTTAAACATACTACGCTACCCGGAAAAGGTCACCAAACAAAGGATCAGTGGCATAAGGGTTAGCAAAATAAAATATAAAATTTTCTAACTCCCTCTCTGCCTTCTCCAGCACATCGAAACGACGATTTTCACGAGGAGTGGCTCCCCACCGATTAGTGCCATGTCCATCCGCAAAGGCAGACATAATAGCCCGCCGGGCTCTTATCTGGCCCAGCGGTTGGACCGAGCAGTCTTTCAGAGCCTGAGTAATCAGGCACGCCTCGTAAAAACACTCGAGCTTGTCTTCGGCCGCGTCAAGGATCGCCAGGGTCATCTCTGATGGGTGAGGAGGGATGTCAGCGAGCACGGCAAGAAGAATCATCCGGAGCCAAATGGAGCCCATTGGAAGAGGGGATCCCCTACGGATCAGGAGTTCATACGTCACCGCATCACATTCGGTATCGGTGAGAAGGGGATCCACTGGTCGGGCAGCAAAGAGAGGGATCATCTCCTCAACAGCTACCTCCCATGGTTGTCGATGAGCATGGGGGCGGTTGCAAGCCATAGCGCTCAGTTGTTTTCTCAAGACAATCACCCTAAGTTGTAAATGGATTTCTCTGTGAAGAGAGAAAGAAAACTATGGCTTCAGGTTATAAAGGGGAGCATTAAATGCTGCGCACGGAAAATATTGCATGGTGGAACTATTTCCAAAGCCCAGAAAAAGGAAATGCATTGGAAATTAAAGAGGTGGAACTATTCCCAAGGCTCCCTCTCTGCATTCAAAGCCATACACAGAAAAGATTGCATGGGAAATTAAACAACCCCATCAATAGGGCCCCACATGCAGAGCACGTGAGCACCAATCTTGATATGCACTGAAAAGTAAAATAGTGTCACACATGAATAACACGTGAGTGGGTACCGATATGAGATTGAAATCCCCAACATTGCCTCATATGCCAAACACGTCAGCAGCAACAACAATATGACAAAATTTCGTAAGGAAAGCATGCGAACACAAAAAGGAAAGGAAATACTTATCATTTATACTTTAAAAGTTCGTACAAAAATAAAAGAAAATGTTACAATGGTAAAACATCAAATCCGGGACACGGATTGAGAAATTCAAAAGTAAGGCCGTCTAAAATGTTTCTGGCCTCCCTGGCCATTCTCGTGTGCTTCCTCTCACGCTCGCAAGCGTCGGGATCTCCGCTGATGTCCTCCACCCACCGATAGGCAGAGAGTATTACCGCCTGTTGGAAAGCTTGATGCAGGATATCAACAAGATTGTTTCTCCTTTTCTTTGAGATTAAGCCCATCAGATACACTGAGTGTGCCTTATCTTCAGCATCATCCAAAACCTTAAGCGGCATGCCAACACAGAATAAAGGAAGTACTTCCCAGATCGCCCTTATAATGAGTTTCAAAAGAGGAGAGCGACGAGGGAGTAGTCGACCGTTGTACTCGTTAAAGCGGCTCATGATCTCAGCACACTGAGCATTGGTGAACTCCTGGTTTTGGCTGCGTCCCAATGCACGAATGTCTCCGTAAGAAATGATCTCGTCAAGATCATACAAATGGGCAGCCATAGTATCTGAAATAAAGATCGGTGAGAATTTAATAGATAAACCAATCAAGAAGAATGCTTGTTTAAATGAATAGTGGATTTCAAACACATTCCTTAAGGAGAAAACCCACTGTAGAACTCTGTGCGAATCATGAAGGGTCTCCCTGAAAGCATTTCTATGTGAAGAATTGAGTTCTTTAAGGGAATTAAATTCCTTTTGAATGGAGGAGTTAAACTCCCAGAATACTTTTTCAGAGCTAAGACTCTTTGGAATGGAATTAAATTCCAGAGACAAGACAAGTATCACCATCGATCCCTGAAGATCAGAGAAACCCTAAGAGGTTTATTATTTAAAGATTAGACATTATTTTAACTTGGAAAGATGGGTTTTTGTCAAAGGGAAAAACCCTTGGTGTGGATTTAAAATCCAAATTCCTACAAGAAGTTCTTCAGCCGTTCGAGATCATTACCTGAAAAAGTGAATCTTTTGTTAACAGAGTTAAACTCTGGAAATTTTCGAAACAGAGAACTAAGCTCTGAGAGAGAATTAAATTCTCAAGGCAAAAACAAGGAAGGAAGAAGAAGGAAAGTGGAGGCGCTTCTGAAGGGACTCCTGCATTTATAGGATGTGATGGGGAACGGTTCATCTTCCATGTTCCCTAGACAGATCCAACGGTCACAAAGATGACAACATTGCACTCACGTGCAAACACGTGAGAACAACGTTGTGGGGGCATTTGTTCCCTGATAAAATATAAGGAAATACCCCAATGGGGTATCACGTGCTCACACATGACCAAGGGTCGCGTGATGGTTTCCTGGGACTCTGTTATAATAGAATTAAAATTCTAATCAAGCAAGCAATTAATGGAGTCACGTGCCCACACGTTATGGACCTTTAAAGAACCACTGAAAGAATTAAAAAAACATAATAAAATGGCAAGGAAAGATCCCAATGAGGCATCACGTGTCTACACGTGACCAAGGGTCACGTGATGACACGTGATGATTCCTTAACTCTTTAAAACAGCAGAATTAAATTTTGATTAAAATGTTAATCAAGGGGGTCACGTGTCAACACGTGATGGGTTCCTAAGTTCCTTAATTAATAGAATTGAACTCTACAGAAATGATCAAACAGTGAGATCACGTGCCAACACGTGCTCTTAAGCCTTCTGAACTAATAGAATTAAATTCCAATTAGGGGACATCAAAGACCCTAAATGGAAAAATATTTCTTTAAATCTTTCCAAACAAAAAGAGATTGTGCTCTGTAAAGTAGAGCACCGTTGGATTAAAAATCCAATGGTGATTAAAAATCACCAATTTATAGAAAGATTCTATACAAGGAAAGATTTCCCTGAAATTCACTAAGAATAACAAACATAATATCTTTTGAATTAAAAATCCAATGGTGAATAAAATTCACTGAGTGATCTAAAAGATCAAGTTGGTTACAGAAACAACCAAAATTTTTCAATGAAAGATTGACTAAAAAAAATTGATTCTTTTCTTTCTCCTATAAATAGGAGCCAAGAACGGAAGAGGAGGATCTTTGGATTTTTGGAGAAAAAACAACAACAGAGAGAAAAAAGAGAGGAGAATTTAATTCTCAAGAGAGAAAAGAAGTTCCTTTCAAAGAAAAGAAACCCTAGGTAAGAAAGGGGAAAGAGATCTAAGCTCCATAAAATAAAAAGAGAATTTAATTCTCAATTTAAGAGTTTAACTCTTCTGAAAAAGAACTTAGTTCTTCCTTTGGTTGAAGATCTGCAGAAGCAGATCTCCCCACAAGTTGAGAATTTAATTCTCATCGGGAAGATTCTGCCATGCAGATCCAAAACTTAAACGGAGAATTGAGTTTAAGGAATTTAATTCCCCCAAATTCATAGGAATTTAATTCCTCCAAATGAAACTAGGGTTTAACCCTATATGAGAATTTAATTCTCCCAAATTCATAGGAATTTAATTCCTCCAAATGAAATTAGGGTTTAACCCTACATAAGAATTTAATTCTTCCACATACATAGGAATTTAATTCCTCTAAAACAGAATTAGGATTTAACCCTACAGAGAATTTAATTCTTAAAACAAGAGACTTAAAGCTCTCCATGCACGTAAAGGACTTGGTCACATGGTAACACGTGACCCTCATCCTCAATGAGTAGAAAAGAAAGAACAAGACTAGGTCACGTCCCCCACGTGACCCCTAAACAGACTCCTCAAAAATAGAAAGAAAAAGCTTAGAGGCAATGCCTCACGTGCTCCCACGTGACCCTCAAAATAAAAGAGAATAAAGCCAAAGGCAGTACTGATCTAGGGCGCCTCACGTGTCCCCACGTGACCCCTGACAAATACCCCTTTTCAAAAGAATAAAATAGGGGAAGACAGAGGAATTGATGCCCAATGCAGAGGCATTGTCACGTGTCCACACGTGATAATTTCAAAGACTAAAAGTGTTTAACACTTATCAGAATATTCTGAGAACAAAATAAAGGAAGTCTGGCTCCATCTTCAGATGCCTCACGTGACCCCACGTGACCAATTCAATTTTAGTGTTTAACACTACTTTAAGTGCCTCGTCCTTAGTGTTTAACACTATTTTCAGCATATCACGCGGGAGCACGTGATCGCCAAGTATCCTCTAATGTTCAACACTATTTTAAAGCCAAGCTTATCCCAAATTGGTTAAGTTTTCCAGAGGCAAATCTCCCCTTCAACTGGACCTCAAAATTGGTCAGTTCATATGATATGCAAAGTAAAGTCCAGAGCTATAATGAATGGTTAATGCTCAGCACTCATTAAAAGATAAAAATATGGTCAGAACCCAAACCCATGTTTAGCATTGCTAAATAATGGGGGGCTGAACACAGACAAACGTTCAACAGTCCAACAAAGGGCCAACATTTCAAATCTAATTGGACTTAGCCCAAGTTGGCCATAAGTCCTCAATTCAGATTTAACTGAACCAATGTGCTCATAATCTAATTAATTGATCTTAGTTCCAAATTGGACTATAGATTTCCAAATCAACTTTGGTACAAGGGTACATCTCTTCACTCCTTTGATATTTGTCGTTGTAATCCTTCAACGTCTTCAGAGAGGTGACAGGTCCCGATAACCAATCATTCCATAGACCGTGGGGTCCCTTTAAACCCATGGACTATGATGTCCTTAACCTCGGACTGTGGGGTCCTTAAGCCCATGGACTATGATGTCCTTAACCTCGGACTGTGGGGTCCCTTTAAACCCACGGACTATGATGTCCTTAACCTTGGACCACCATGTCCTTAAACTGGTAATCGACCGCAATGTCCCTAAACTAAGCAATAGAGCCCGAATGCTCTCTTATTGGATCTAAATGATCCCATTGAGTTGATCTTAGTCCAAAATTAGACTAGCGTATCCTCAGCAAACGTTTAAGTTGATCTTAGTTTCAAATGAGACTAACGTATCCTTAAACCCAACCCCAAACCCAAATCTAAGAAAATACGGATTTGGACTAATCCACGCCCTACGGGCGACAATATAAATTAGTCTTCGTATACAATCCACAGGCAACCAAAAACAAAACAAACACACACGACACAAGTGATCATCTGGAGAAAGAGAAAATGGTTACCGCGATGCGGTAGCGTAATTAACTGCAGGGGCTTGCGCCTGCAGGGAAGAGCGTCCCCACAATCAAAAACCCCTCAACGAGGGGGAATCTGACGAAGTCTGCTATATCGGCCGCATCTGTTTAAACCTTCGATACATGGTATCATAAATTAACTTTGTATCTTCGGAGAGGTGGACGGATAGCACCAATTAGCATCTACCCCCAAATTCAGGCAAGACGGACCTACGCGGTCTTGTCTCCGTGTTTCGGCGGAGAACAGGTGTATCGCCGGTTTCGGTGCTATATGTCAACGACAATTGGGATACGCATATTTACTTACGTTGATGACATGTGATGTTATGTGTTGCTGTGATATGTTATATTGGATCGTCGTGTTTGAATAGCCGGGGGTTTTATGTGAGATGAGATTTCTTCATTTTCATTCATGTAAAATTCATTGTATGTAATATTCTTTTATTGGGGCACTTCCGTGTTGAGGATGATGTCACCATTGTATATTGTTTACTTTTCTGCATTAGGATAGACCCAAGGCAGGGAGCACAAGTAACCGGGTTCTAGGGTCCAGTGGGAGACCATCTCGAGGAGTCGAAACTGGGTCTCCTAACTCTAGAATTGGTAGGGTTGCTTGCCACTCTCGTAGGGGTCTAGGGGTGTGGGGTTGGCTATTCATCACGACCGTAGAATCCGTGTTTTATACAGGCTTAATTTAAAACACGGAAATCCTAGTATATCCAATATTTCATATGTTGTCTTCTGCTGCAATGTTCTGTGATGAGATCATATTGCTGCCTGAGACGAATGCTTATGTTATATATATGTGATATATATTATATATTGTTGATTTAGTTTCATATCTGATGCTTATGAAGCATAATAAAAATGGGACTTCATTAATGAGATTAATGAAATTAAAGAAACCTAAAGATGTAGTAGAAACTTGTCTCGAAAACTGGTAGCTCTAGTTGTTGCTTTACATAGCGGTATTCCTTGTAGAATATCCAGCACCTTATTTGATAAGGAAAGAGCCGAAATCCCTTCACCGGGAGTGACCTCTTTAGCGAAACTAGCAGATGCTGCAAACTCGGTTTGCCTTTTAATTGCTTCTATAGTTTTTGCTATGCATAATGGTATTTGTGAAATATCCTGCATCTTATTCAATAAGGAAAGAGCCGAGATCCCTTCACCGGGAGTGACCTCTTTAGCAAAACTAGTAAAAACCTTAAAAGCACTCCTTTTCAAAATCACTCGATTCTACAACGATATCAAGTTCATTACGCAAAGGGTTTTCTTAAAAACCTGCCATAGCCCTCCGTCATTTCAGATAATTATTTCATAGTATTCGTGCTATGTTTGTTGGCTTCCGTCAAGGCGTAGTGTGCGGTAGCTATTTATGCTTATCTGCTTAAGCATATGATGCGATTGGGTTAGGGTAGTCGTGTGACTTTGTTGGCCTCCGTCAAGGGTCGTGCGGGTGGGTTTAATTCAATCGGAAAATATACGGGTTGAACTTGACTAGTGGACTATGGTTTGTTGGCATCCGTCTGTTGGATATAGTGCCCTCAGAGTCAATTATTGGATCACAGGCATGTGGTTGCAATGATTGAAGGAAGACCAATATCGGTAGGACAGTCTTACTCGAAAGGTTTGTTTACTATCTGGTTTGTCTTTATCATCGTGTACATGCTTTAGGTGACATTGTAGTTCACTATTACACGTTGATAGAGAATAGTATGCTAGCATGGTTTGTCTTTATCATCGTGTACTGTTTTAGGTGACCTTACAGGTCGCCATTACACGTTGATAGAGCCCTTAGGATTCTTGCTTGACTACCAGCAGTATGATGGCGATCATATACGTGAGAGTTGGGTAGTCTATAAGCACATTCTTAAAGTGGTCCCTAGTCGTGGGAGTTTCGAGACTGGGCATCGATACTCCATTAGTAGACTAGTGTATACAGTCAAGACCCCGACGATGGGCGGTGGCCGGTCTCACAAGCCATTGGTGTCAGTTGGTTCACCTAAGATGTGTACAGGTGCTCATTGGGTTATGAGTACACCGGACAGGACTCGCCGGGAACATGCTAATTGGTATTATACCTGACGTCAGATAGCAGTTCCCTGGTGACATGTGTATAGGTTAGTTCATCGACCTGAGATCGTCATTTGTCTCGTGTGAGTTCCCACTGTGCTTTGATTACTACCCTACCATGGCTCAAAGGAGTCGTGCAAACAGGTTTTTGTTGGGTACAGTCCCGAGCCACATGGAGGCAGTGAGCGGATCGGCAGGGGTTTCGTCTCTCCCGGTATTGGGAGTGAGATCGCGCTGTGTCTAGAAGAGCCATTGCATGAAGTCCTTGGCCAAGGCAGGAGATTTACTGGTAGGTATTCCAGAAGTATCTCAGGGTGTTCTGGGCTATACTCCGACATGACTTGTACCGCTTTTGGGGGTCTGACTTTTACCAACCCCCTAGGCCCGACATGCGATGCTCATAGATGAACGGACCGGACTGTACGGATATTGTCACTGACAGGCTCAGTAGAGTGTCAGGATGAGTTCGCTCATCGACCTCCTTTTTGGTCAATGCCTGGTAGCCTGTTACGTACAGCTAGTACCTCTGACATGCTAGTGGTTAAATCCACAGCCAAAGTATTGACGAGTCTTTAGAGTCCCCCACAGACAGTTTCTCAAGTTTCGGGCGAAACGTTGTAGAGGTCGTATGATATATGGCAGGGTCCGATCATATACGTGCAGTAGTGCACGGATCATGATCGGGCGGATCATACTAGTGGGCTTTGGTTTAAGTCGGATCCTAGTATTAGATTTGTTGGATTACTTTAGTCTCATCGCATTCGCATTCAGTCGGAATGCGGATGCAGGTATGTATATACAGGTGAGGGGTATCCTTGTGATCCGTCACGAGTTTACTTTGTAAGTGCACGGCGGCGCCCCGGCCGTCAATCTGACGCCGGAACGCGGAAACAAAAAACTTTTCAAACTAGAAAACCGGCACCACCGCGCACTAAAATCCCGGATCGAGCCATTAACCTAACTCTAGCAAACTAGAAAAGGGGTAGAGGGCTATACCGGGCGATCCGTGTCCTTCGGTCTTCGGCCTCCACTCCGATCTCCTCGCGGAAACTCCGGTCTTCAACTCCTCGTCAGAACGGGCACCACATCGCCGGGTTCTTTTACGGGCTCCCACCTCTGGACCAAGGCAACTCGGGCACGAAGTTGGCGAGCCGACGTACCCAAGAAAGGCTGTAGGCTAGTGTAGAATCGATTTGTCTCTTGGGGTTTGAGGTTGGCATTTGATGGTGGAGAAGAGATGTGAAAATGAACTTTTGAATTTTTGAAGCAAGCATATGAGTGTGAATCATTTTCTACCAAAAATGAAATTTTCCCTCATCTCTTCTTCCTCAAGTGGCCGGCCCTTCTATCTTAAAATGGTGGAGAGAAAAAGAATAAAACATGAAGGGAGGTGAGTGTAGGAATCAAAAGAGGTGACTACATCCAAAAGAGATGATAACAAGGTCATATCAATTTCTAATCCTTTCTAATCTCATTTAATACAAATCAAGTGATGGAAAAAGAATCTCATGATGCTTGGAACCATCATGAAGCCACATATGCAAATAACACCTCCACAAAAGATAATTTGCACAACTGCAAATAACCCTCTCCATCGGAAAAGTCCGGCCGGGAAGGAACAAAGGAAAACTGGCCGGAACGGAATGCAAACTGGCAACTTCAGAAAACTGATCCCGTAATAAATTAAAGGAAAACCCCGTGACTGTATATACATACCCGCATTTGTATTCCCACTGAATACAAATGCAAAGAGATAAATCTACACTGTACAATACTAGGATCCGGCTTAAATCAAACCCCGCTAGTAAAAACCGTACGATCACGATCCGTGCAATACCGCACGTATCTGATCGAACCCTGCCATATCTCCATACGGCCTCAACAGCGTTTCGCCCGAAACTTGAGAAAACGGTCTGTGGGGGACTCTAAAGACTCGTCAACACCTTGGTTGTGGATTTAACCACTAGCACGTCAGAGGTATTAGCCTATACGTAACGGGCTACCAGGTATTGACCAAAAGGGACGTCTGTGAGCGAACTCATGCTGACACCCTACTGAGCCTGTCAGTGACAATATCCGTACAGTCCGGTCCGTTCGTCTATGAGCATCGCATGGCGGACCTAGGGGGTTGGTAAAAGTCAGACCCCCAAAAGCGGTACAAGTCGTGTCGGAGTGTAGCCCAGAACACCCTGAGATACTACTAAAATACCTACCAGTAAATCTCATGCCTTGGCCAAGAACTTTCATGTACTGGCTCTCCTAGACACAGCACGACCTTACCCCCAATACCGGGAGAGACGAACCCCTGCAGATCCGCTCATTGCCTCCATGTGGCTCGGGACTGTACCCAACTAAAACCTGTTTGCATGTCTCCTTTGAGCGTGGTAGGGTAGTAATCAAAGCACAGTGGGAACTCACACGAAACAAATGACGATCTCAGGTCGATGAACTAACCTATACACATGTCACCAGGGAACTGCTATCTGACATCAGGTATAATACCAACTAACAGGTTCTCGGCGAGTCCTGTCCGGTGTACTCATAACCCAATGAGCACCTGTATACATCTTAGGTGAACCAACTGACACCAGTGGCTTGTGAGACCGGCCACCGCCCCTCGTCGGGGTCTCGACTGTATACACTAGTCTACTCTGTAGTATCGATGCCCTATCTCGAAACTCCCACGACTAGGGACCTTTTAAGGATGTGCTTATAGACCCCAGCTCCCACGTATATGATCGCCCTCATACTGCTGGTAGTCAAGCAAGAATCCTAAAGGCTCTATCAACATGCAATAGTGATCAATAATGTCACCTAAAGCAGTACACGATAATAAAGATAAACCAGATAGCATACTATCATCTTGAGTAAGACTGTCCTACCGGTATAGTTCCTCCCTCAATCATTGTAATCACGTGCATGTGATCCAATAATTGACTCTGAGGGCACTATCTCCAACAATCTCCCACTTGCACTCAAGCCTAATTATTGCGATGTCGCATAATCACAGCCCGTGTGATACCGAATACCCAACTCCTCTACTAGTCAGTCTCACAAAGCTCGTTTGCGAAACTATTGCGTTCGAGGAATAGCCTCAGTGAGTGGATCCGCTATGATGTTTCCTTCTATGTCTCTCTTTATCTCAAGTTCGCGGAGAAAGCCATCTCCCGAAATGAGCAATACCTGTCTTAGAATATGTTTGGATGTCTGATGAGACCTAGTTCAGAAATGAACTCCAAATCCAAACTTCTTAGACTGTATCGTCAACTGAACTTAATCAATATCCTACGCCATGCCTCCCTCAGTATCTGCCTGGACCACCTGTCCAAAATACTGCCCCTCGTCAGAGAGAAGACTATAACTCTGACAACCTCTCTGTCATCCAGGTCACCTTGGAAGCCTGGAATGATAACCGTCTCCTAAAGGAGGCTGCCGTTATCATATCCCTAGAACATCCACTTATGTTCTAAAACTTCTTCCGATCATTTCTCCAGGATAGGATTAATATCCTAAGTGGAGAAACCACTGTATGACAACCAAAGTATAACCGATCGTAGTATAGGAATATCACTTCATTTTCTGTGTATGTCATCCAAATACCAAGATATCACACCCTACTACCTTCTTAACAGATCCATCCCCTATTCTGATGAAGTCAAACCTATGACTGTCACATCAGAAATAGATGATCTATCTCCGCTATATCTGCTTTAGTCTATAAATAGACATAAGCCACCTGTCCACTATGCTTCTGCTGCTCCCACTGACTACGACAACCCTCTGGCAGAGTCATATAGACGTACACTTCTAAAGCTAGTTCAGAACGACGCTATACCCATCCTCCTGCCGGGTCTCACAGCTTGGAACAACAGCAATGGCAAGTCTGGGTAAATAAGAACCTCCCTGTCACCGTCCTTGAGGCTACCAGAGTACCTCTCGGGTGCCTGAGGTTACCCACCATATCTACGGAGTGGCCAATGGAATGTCAAATCAGATTGAATCTTTAGGTTCTTATCAAATTTTCAGTAATCGTTTGTGATTCTGGAATCACTTCCAGTTCAACCATACTCCCACTACCGTTTTCTGAAAAAATCCATTTTTATTAAAACTGTGGTGAGTCAAGAACAATATCATTATTGATCTTCCAGATGGTAGAAAATCAACCCTCGTCATAGCCGGGTCAACCCACAAACAGCCATTACAGAAACGTGCCTTGAGTTATCCGGAGTCTGGTTTTAAGCATAAGCCGGAAAACTCCCCGTACCTTAACAATGTCAAGATATGAACTGTTCTATATCTAATGCAGAAACAGAGGCACTAATATAATTGAACCAGATTCAAATCATGCAGCTGTCTTCAGTGCATGTCAAGTAAATGGAGAGAGGCCGATCAGCGTTACTCAACTTAGGATTGCTTCTAATTATGAGTAACCTGAAAGAGATGCAAGTTCTCTTAATCATTATTATCAACTGAATGCCATATACAAGTATCTACATCTTCGATCATCTCGAAGAATCCCGATACTTGCAACATTTGGTTCTCTACTCTACTCTTATACTTATAACTTCTCAAACTTAGACCTTGCATTTCTACGAAACACATGTCTAAGAACTAGAGAAGTCACAAGTAAACAGAATATAGTAAGAGTACCAACCCCTCTGTCCTAATAGACACTGGACAACATACAATACTCTGTATAAGTCCCCTGAGTCTAATAACTCATTCCCCGTGTGTCGTAGGTTGAAAACTGTACTTATGGTTAAGAAGAATTACACCGCTGTTTAATACTCCTTACCTAACCATCTACTGATATAGGTAAATGTTATGGACATAATTTCAAAAAGGTATATCTCACTCTATAAAAATAGACGTACAGATGTATCAATTTGAAATTGGTGCATAACAGCGGATATTCAAAACCAAATATTTGCCGTCCGGCAACCATCCCAGGTGACTTCCTCAAATATCACCAATTACAACGAATCCCGATATAATGAGGATGATCACCTAATTCCCAATAATTTACTCCCACTCATCATCTGTAAAACCATACAGATATGAGAATCAAACCTGGTAAATACATACCCAGGAGCAAGTGTCTAATTGGGAAATCAGTTTTCTTTTAACAGTACACAGTGAAACTGAAACATTGAAATGTTTCGATGGGGTATCCCGGTATTCCTAGTAATGCCTCTTCCATTATCCAGATTCACAACTGTAACCGTATAATTCTTTGCCATCTCTCCAAATCCCTTTATATGTCTTTAGTCATTACCTTCTGTACACCCTCTTAGGCTAAATGGTTTTCTTCCTTCCATACCGTTCGGCACCAGCCTATGGTTTGGAAGAAGACTATCCAATAAGCATAATGGGTATACTGTCCTAATCCTAGGAGCACTCGCAATGCGAGAGAAGGTGAAGATGAAAGACAACCGAATATACCTTATTCCTATTTCTCCTGAACCAGAATCCATCCCCGAACTGGAACAAGTTCCTTTCGAGTTCGTATATAACCATACGATGGAGTATCCAATAAACTGTGGATCTTCGTAATGATACGGAGTGTTCTGGAGAAATACAAAGGTGATTTAGGATTGGCGAAGAAATACTTGGTTTGGTCGTGAATAGCAGTCGCAATTTACTTTGCCCTCTTACTAATCCCTTGATATGTCTTTACTTAATACCTTCTGTACACCATCGTTATGCTAATTGGTTTTCTTCATTCCCCACCGTTCGGCACCAGCCTAAGGTTTGGAAGAAGACTATCTAATTTGCGTAATAGGTGTACTATCTCCTAAACCAAGGAGTACTCGCAACCTGAGAGAAGGTAAAAGGAAAAGACAACTGAATAGTCCTATTCGTTTTCTCCAGAACCGGAAACCATCCTCGAATAAATTCCTTCGAGTTCGTATATAACCATATGATGGTTTTGTCCAATGGAAGTGGACGTTCGTAGTAATACGGGGTGTCCTGGAGAAAAGGGTAAAAGTAGGAGTGGCAAAGAGGTTTGCAACTCTGACAATCCAAAAGCCAGTCTTTTAAGAAGGTTCGTTTAATTTTGGTCACTGAGTCATAGTCTAGGGTCGAGTCCATGGTTGCTGCCAAAGAGAGAGAGAAAAGAAACACTCAGCGTGCACTCAAAGCTAGATCAGAATGGTTATCACTTTATCTAATCAGTAAACCTCCCACTGTACCGTCAAATTCTCCTCCAAACCTGAAAGAAGAATTAGTCGGGATCACCCGAGGAGTAAACCAACTCATCAGTGGGAATCGGGATCCAACTATCATCGCATGATAACGTGACAGAATCCGCTCACGTTATCACACTCCAGAAGGTATGCGCATATCTGGCAAGTTTCAGTTTCTTTAGAAACTCCCGATGTGATTTTTGTCCCATGTTCTTATGACCTTGACTAAGGCCAACAAATCATAAGTCACATGTCAAGTTCTACCCGTCATTGTCCAGGTTAATTTGAACACACCCGTACAAGCCCTTGACTAAGGCCAACAAGGCTATACGACTGTCCCAAACCAACGCATCTATCTATGCAGCAGAAAGGTAACAAGCAGCTACCATACACTATGCCTTGACTAAGGCCAACAAACATAGCATGAATACTACGTGCTACCCGTCTGAAGTGACGGAGGGCTACGAATGGTTTCTGGCGAAAAACCTTTAACGTAATAAACTTGATATCGTTGAAGGAACTGGATAGCTTTTATGAAAATATAGTAGCGAAAACCTTTGCTAAAGAGGTCACTACCGGTGAAGGGATCTCGGCTCTTTCCCCGTGGAATGAGGTGCAGGATATTCCAACTGAATACCACGATGCAAAGCAAAAGTAAACGAATATAGTGAAGTTATTGCCCTGACGCAAACTTCTGTCCAAGGGGTCACTCCCGGTGAAGGGATCTCGGCCCTTGCCTCGTCGACTGAGGTGCTGGATATTCATAACCGAATACCACTGTGCAAAACAAAAGAGAACGCCCTTGCAATAACAGCTTTTTGAAAAATGTTCCAACAACACAGAAATGTATAATACCCATCCGCATTCGCCACTGGGTCCCGTCACCCGTTAGGTTACTTAACTAACGACAGAGCGGGGACTGGACTAGCGCGGATGCAACATATATACAACATCTACTAGTATATATATCAATATATAATATTCGCCCAAGGCGTGATAAAATGCAACATCACAGAAATATAACCAACATCACAGAACAATACAGATATCTAGGATCCCCGGGTTTCATAGAGCCGCCACTGAAACCCGACGTTCCCCTGGTCGTGTGGATAGCCTGTGCAATGAAATCCTAGACCCCTACGGGCGCGACAAGTTACCCGTCAAAACCTGAAGCAAGACAACCCCCTTCAGCAACGTGAATGGACTACCCAGCACTTCACGGAATCCGGTAACTTGGGCACTGTAGCGTTTTGAAAATCGTTTCGGTGAAATTTCGAAAAAATCGGTAAAATAAGGGGGTTTTCTGTAAAAAGTCAAAATATAAATATCTTATTATAAAAATTAAATATACATATTCTAGCTATGTAATTGCTATTATTTGGTGTTTATTGAGCCGCTGGTGAAATTTCAAATTTTCTGAAAAAAATATTATTTTATTATTATTTTAAGCCGTCACTAATACATTTAATTAGGGAAAATTACAAATTGGAATGAGTTGAAACAAATTTTGTGTATCATAAAACATTAAATAAAATTTTATCATGTGGTTTTTGGAACGAAATCATTTGCCAAAACGGTTTAGAAATTATTGAAGAAAAAAGGCTTTTTTTTAGCGTAAATGGATATTTGGGGTATTGTATTTATCATTTTTCATCACACCACACCCGTACCCACACCCACACACCCCCATTTACTCCTCCCCTTAGCCAAATTCAGCAGCCCCCATTTTTTCCCAACTTGAATTTCAAAGGAAAAGAAATGATAGAAAAGAAAAGAAAATGGATGAATTAGGTGGACTTTTGACTTTATGTTGACTTGGACTTTCCTCCCTTATATTTTCCCTACCTCCCTCTCTCTCCTCACTCCCAATTCTGGCCGAAATTCTCCCCCTCCCAACAGCAGCAGCCCCCCCAAATCCCACTCTTTTCTTCATCAAAAAAATCCACAAATCACTTCAAAATCCATGCAAATTCAAATCTAAATCCAAATCCGACTCCTACCCATTATTCCTTGGCCATTCAAGCATGGATCTTGGAGCTTGGAAGCTAATTTGGGAGGCTAGTTTGCAAGTGGGATCTACAAATTTTAGGTATAAAATCTTAACCCTTTGGTTATGTGTTGATTAATTCCTCCAATTTAGGTTATTGTGATGTTTAAATAGGGCTTTAAATTCAAGTTTATATTCTTAAGTGAAAGGGTTTTGAATGCAATTAGGGTTCTTATCATGTAATCATGGTTGCAAAATGTAGATTATCATCTTAAGGAAATGAGAACCTAATATAGTTGCTAATATGTAAATTGTTAGATGTATAATGTCCAAATCTAGCCTTTTTAGCAAACTAGATTTTTTGAAATTGTTAAAAATGTAAAATTTAAAATCTAGTTAGGGGCTTTATAAATTGGTTATGGTTTGAAAGTGTAGTATAACATCTTAGAGTATGCAAAGTGAAATCTAGTTGTCAATTTTCTAATTGTTACATTTAAATAGTTCTAATTAAGCTATTTGTAAACTAGGTTTTTGGGTTAAATGAAAATTGATGAGATAAAAATTTAATTATGGTTTGTGTGACTTAGTTAAAATATTATGTGGGTAATGTAACCATTATATTGGTTAAGACATCATGTTTTGAAGTAAAACGGTTAATTTTTGCTTGCTAGATTTTCGGAATTATAGCTTTTTAAGTGAGTTTGAGGTTTTTGTGAGTTTTTAAGCTATTTTATATTATATTAGTGCTTGTAATTGTACAAGTGAGTGTGTTTGGGTTTTTATCGATGGTTTGGCATTTGTACGCCGACTTCGAGGGTTTTTGGGTTGATTTGTGAAAGCAACCATAGGTTTTGACCTATGTGGGATTCACGTGTCGTTTTGGGTCATAAGTCGGATTTTAATACGGCACGGTGCGTTATGATATGTAGGTACCCCCATGTGGACTTCGAGACAGCAAGCAAGCGCATGGCGACGTCGGCACCGGCGAGCGAGGACCAGGTGAGTAGATTTATATCTACGGGGATAAGTCGGGTGGATGGCGTATAGCACCCCCGCAGTCCGTGGTGGTGTATACGGATGCGTATACACACCAACATTTATTATATGTTTTTTTGGGATTAATAACGATGCTTAGGATGGATATTGGTGTGTTGGATTACTTTAGTGTTGCGAACCCTAGGGTAGTGTTACACACACATACACACATACATACTTGCATACATTCCTATTGATATGTGCTCATGGGATTCTTTATAGTTATGTGTTCACATGGGTATGGGACTATGTGTTCACATATGGATTTGAGGAGGATACTTGGGATTGAGCTGAGTCGATGAGATTTGATTTGAGGCCGTGAGATCGGTGATATAGCAGGGTTCGTATCTTAGATACGACATGACGTTGTAGCGGGTCCTTGACGTAGTGTTTCACACACGTCCATGCATACGTAGGCGGTATCAGTATGGTACTAGACGTAGATCAGTACCCCGATCATGATATTTGATAGAGAGGATACCAGGTGAATAGTATGATGAATGTGATATTGAACCGTACCCAGATTGGGATGCCGTACGACGGATTTACGTACGAGCTATATTGATGATTGATCCGCACTCTTGACTTGGGATGCCTGATTATAGATATGGTATCGGATATGATATTATTGAGGCGGGATCACCGACTATACATATACAGGTATGTATATGTATCGACTCAGATGATAGGCGGTTTCCTTACCTGTAGTTCAGCCTGTTAGTTCAGCCGTATAGTTTAGTGTAGTTGTTAGATTAGATTAGACTTCTTACCTATTTCAAAAACTAACGAATCGTGGGCATTTTTAAAGACAGCTCAAGGGAATCTACGGATATTTCAAAAACGACGTATCTTTTCATAAAAACACCGTAGCCCCTATTTTCAAAACCCCACGATTCGTGTTATTTCAAAAGGCACCATTTATAGGATTTATATTAGATTATTGCAGATTAGTTATCGTTGTGTCTAGTATTCAGCTCCCGCACATTATTGTTGTTCGCTCTGCCTCGCATATTTATTTTGCTGCATATTCCATTATTGATATCATGCTGTTAGGACACCAGCACCATTACCGATGATGCGTATGTACTACGTACACCTACTTGCCGGCTCACACACATCTTCATCGGTAATTGCCATGTCACGTACACTTTAGAGAATATAATTGCTTGACTTAGATTGTTAGCTAGTAGTGTTGACATGATATTAGTGTACTTCCCTTATATGCCATATTAGACATTGTAGTTATTACCTACCACTTCATGCATACTGTTATTCAGTTGTTCATGCCTAGTTCATTATCATTGACATATGCACTGTGATGATTTCTTGAGATTTATGATATTTCTGGATTTCGGGGAAAGCCGCAAAATTTACAACTTATGATCTTTTAAAATATAAAATGTTGCGGTTTTCTAGTGATGTAAAGTGTCGTCCACCATGAGTTTGCTGTGGTTTTGGAGATCCGTGTCGAGGAGTGGAGGAACCGTCACGGGTACATGGTGGTCCCGGTATGGTACCCCGGGGCAAGAGGAATGTGGTGTTGACGTTGAGCCTGGCTGGGGAGCACTACCTACCGGTGATATTACCCGACGGGTCGGATATCCGGAGGATACCGTCGTGGTCTTGAGATGGATGGTAGGGGCCGGTCTGGACTGACGACGCCCTAGATATTGAGATTGAGACATTGATATTTCGAGACAGTGAGATTTATGTTTTGTGTCGATGCTAGACACTGTTGATGCTGATTTCATTTATGATACCTCAGTTTAAAAATACGAAAGAAATCTCACTAATTTATGAAAACAGTTTCTTCATTTACATGTATTCTGTTTCATGCATTCATACCTCATTCATATGATATATTGCTACCTGAGGCACTGACACGGGCACATGAAATTATACTCGGGTTAGATATTACCCTAGCCATTGTTATAGGCTGCCTGTTATACTTATATTTGAGGATATATTATGATCATTGACCTAGGTTGCGTTATTTATGCGATTTTCTGTTCGTAGATCTTTCTCTACTCACGAGTTGGCAACTCACACCCGTTGTGCCCCAGTTTCTTGCAGGTTTGCCGTACAGGTTTCATTACGGCTTGCGGGCTCAGTTTCATTCGGGTGACTTGCTTGTAGGTGGGTTTTTCTTGTATCGTACCCACCATAGTACCTTGTATGATATTATTCAGTTGTATCTAGTAAATTCCATCAACCAAACATGTATCTACTGAGATAGAGACTAGTGTTGTTTATTCTTTCGACCTTAGAGTCGCTCGTTATATTTCTGGTGGTTTTGAGTTCCCTTTTGAGTTTTTGATCCTCGCCGTTGGCGTTGTATATTATATTGCTTGTGTGGTTGTGACCGTCGATTGACGAAGAGCTAGCTCCCGCTTGGGGATGCCTTTTATTGATTTCGTATACTATTCATGTTGTATCCCGTTTGGGAGCCAGTATTTACAAAGGAGACTCTGCCGAAATTTTCAGTAAATTTTTGATGTTTTTTAGAAACCCGCATAATTCGGCTTATGCTATTAAAACTACTTGATTTAAATTGGCTTTTCCTACTCTCTACTACTCTTCTTGGTTTGGATTTCTGGGTTTTCGGTTTACTTAGATTATGTACGCCTCGAGACGTTCGTAGTTTAAGTGTCGGTCATGTTCCGTACTTTCGGGTCGTGATAGGCACCCCTCCTGGGTCAACCTGTACCCCCTACGAGTGCGGGGAATAACCCGCCAATTCTAGAGTGAAGCCCCCTCCATCTCAACGCCATGAGATGCGGGCTCATTGCCCTTTAGAACCCGGCTATCCGTGCACCCCTCCGCGGGGCAATCCTAGTACTGAAAGTAAAATATACATTCAACGGGTACATCGACCTCAGCCCGGTCGTGCCCCAAAAGAATAATATACAAACAGGCAGTGACGGCAGTCCACATGTCGGACGCTCACCCCGCAATATCAAATATACATATAAAACAAAACTTTACTAACATTGCATCTAGGCTATCCCCCACGACCAATCCGCAACATCACAGCACAACACAGAACATCAATGTGAATGTCACGTTCGCAAATCCGTCTAAAAGGGCTATATCAGTTAGACAGGATTTACCGATCAAGTGATATTCACGGTTGCAGATATAATATAAATACTGTGAACTAACATATTTAAAATTCTCGATCGATCAAATTTTCCGAAGTGGGCCCCAAGGACCACTGTAGCACTCACAGAAAATCTGAGTCCAAAAAGAATATTCTAAAAACCCTATTTTCAAGTCAGAAGCCTACAGTGAAAATTTGGTGCAATGAAAAATCAACTCTGCGGCGGAACCGCGGCCAATGCGTGGGTTTGGCCGCGGTTCCGCGGTGAAGAGGTGACGTCACGCGACGAAATTTTCTCAGATTGCTTAGAATTCCCTGCACATGTTTCTGCAACGTACCGAAAAAAATTTTGAGCCAAAACAAAATCGACAGAAACTTGTGCACTAGAAAATACGATTTTTGGGATTTTTGTCCGATCAAAAATTTAAACACGTTAGACCAAGCTAGACTATGTTAATGGCGTGTCTCTGATACCAGTGTAAGTGCACAGCAGCACCCCGGCCGTCAATCTGACGCCGGAACGCGGAAACGAAAAACTTTTCAAACTAGAAAACCGGCACCACCGCGCACTAAAATCCCGGATCGGGTCATTAACCTAACTCCAGCAAACTAGAAAAGGGGTAGAGGGCTATACCGAGCGATCTGTGTCCTTCGGTCTTCGGCCTCCACTCCGATCTCCTCGCGGAATCTCCGGTCTTCAGCTCCTCGTCGGAACGGGCACCACATCGCCGGGTTCTTTTATGAGCTCCCACCTCTGGACCGAGGCAAATCGGGCATGAAGTTGGCAAGCCGACGTGCCCAAGAAATACTGTAGGCTAGTGTAGAATCGATTTGTCTCTTGGGGTTTGAGGTTGCCATTTGATGGTGGAGAAGAGATGTGAAAATGAACTTTTGAATTTTTGAAGCAAGCATATGAGTGTGAATCATTTTCCACCAAAAATGAAATTTTCCCTCATCCCTTCTTCCTCAAGTGGCCGGCCCCTCTATCTTAAAATGGTGGAGAGAAAAAGAATAAAACATGAAGGGAGGTGAGTGTAGGAATCAAAAGAGGTGACCACATCCAAAAGAGATGATAACAAGGTCATATCAATTTCTAATCCTTTCTAATCTCATTTAATGCAAATCAAGTGATGGAAAAAGAATCTCATGATGCTTGGAACCATCATGAAGCCACATATGCAAATAATACCTCCACAAAAGATAATTTGCACAACTATAAATAACCCTCTCCATCGGAAAAGTCCGGCCGAGAAGGAACAAAGGAAAACTGGCCGGAACGGAATGCAAACTGGCAACTTCAGAAAACTGATCCCGTAATAAATTACAGGAAAACCCCGCGACTGTATATACATACCCGCATTTGTATTCCCACTGAATACAAATGCAAAGAGACAAAATCTACACTGTACAATACTAGGATCCGGTTTAAACCAAACCCCGCTAGTAAAAACCGTCCGATCACGATCCGTGCAATACCGCACGTATCTGATCGAACCCTGCCATATCTCCATACGGCCTCAACAGCGTTTCGCCCGAAACTTGAGAAAACGGTCTGGGGGGACTCTAAAGACTCGTCAACACCTTGGTTGTGGATTTAACCACTAGCACGTCAGAGGTATTAACCTATACATAACGGGCTACCAGGTATTGACCAAAAGCGACGTCTGTGATCGAACTCATGTTGACACCCTACTGAGCCTGTCGGTAACAATATCTGTACAGTCCGGTCCGTTCGTCTATGAGCATCGCATGGCGTGCCTAGGGGGTTGGTAAAAGTCAGACCCCCAAAAGCGGTACAAGTCGTGTCGGAGTGTAGCCCAGAACACCCTGAGATACTACTGGAATACCTACCAGTAAATCTCCTGCATTGGCCAAGGACTTTCATGTACTGGCTTTCCTAGACACAGCGCGACCTCACCCCTAATACCGGGAGAGACGAACCCCTGCAGATCCGCTCACTGCCTCCATGTGGCTCGGAACTGTACCCAACTAAAACCTGTTTGCACGTCTCCTTTGAGCGTGGTAGGGTAGTAATCAAAGTACAGTGGGAACTCACACGAGACAAATGACGATCTCAGGTCGATGAATTAACCTGTACACATGTCACCAGGGAACTGCTATCTGACATCAGGTATAATACCAACTAGCAGGTTCCCGGCGAGTCCTGTCCGGTGTACTCATAACCCAATGAGCACCTGTATACATCTTAGGTGAACCAACTGACACCAGTGGCTTGTGAGACCGGCCACCGCCCTCGTCGGGGTCTCGACTGTATACACTAGTCTGCTCTGAAGTATCGATGCCCTGTCTCGAAACTCCCACGACTAGGGACCTTTTAAGGATGTGCCTATAGACCCCAGCTCCCACGTATATGATCGCCCTCATACTGCTGGTAGTCAAGCAAGAATCCTAGGGGCTCTATCAACGTGCAATAGTGATCAGTGTCACCTAAAGCAGTACACGATAATAAAGATAAACCAGATAGCATACTATCATCTTGAGTAAGACTGTCCTATCGGTATAGGTCCTCCCTCAATCATTGCAATCACATGCCTGCGATCCAATAATTGACTCTGAGGGCACTATCTCCAACATACTTTAGATGTTGCCGTATCTTTTTATTGTTGCAAACATTTGGATTAATGTTTGCATATGGAAATTATGAGCTAGAAATCATCATTTTGTGCATTTAATGTGACATAGACTACATTAGTGACTCATGGTCTCTTTTCTTATGCTAATGTCACATTATTTGATGGATTTGAGTCTTGATATGATAAGGAGAGAGAGGGGGGGCTGCCATGATATAGTTTGGTCTTGTATTTTTCTCATAACACTCTCACTCTCATTATCATCACTAGACATAAGAAAAAGAAAAAGGAACTTCTTCTTCTTCCTCTTCTTCTTCTTCCTCTAGCTCACCATTTCCATGTATGGCATCACCTTCAACCTCCATCCATACAATGGATGTAAGAGACAAAGTTGTCACACACATTCTCTACTTCACCTTGGGCACGTCGGCTAGCAAACTTCGTGCCCGAGTTGCTTCGGATGAAGCGGGAGCCCGTAAAAAGTCTCGATGATGTGGTGCCCTTTTCGACGAGGAGATCGAGACCGGAGATGCCGCGAGGAGCTTGGGATGGTGGCCAAAGACCGAAGGACACGGATCAATCGGTATAGCCTTTCCAACCCTTCTCTAGTTGCTAGTTTATAGGTTAATGGTTCGATCCGGGTTTTAAGCATACGATAGCGCCGGTTTCAAGTTTTGAAAAAGTTTTCGTTTCCGCATTTTGGCCTCAGACAGACGGCCGGGACGCTACCGTAGACTTACATGGTATCAGAGACACGCCACTAACCTTTACTAGCTTGCTCTAACGTATTTAAAATTTCGATCGGCCGAATTTTCCAAAACCGCGATTTCAAAAAGTGCAGTTTCTATCGAATTTTTTTTGTTGTCAAAAAATTATTTGGTGTGTAGCAGAAAATCAGGCAGGCTGTTCTAAGAACACTGCAGAAAATTGGTGGCATGATAGCACTGTAGCGCAGCGGAACCGCGGCCGTAACCCTGTTTTGGCCGCGGTTCCGCCGCAGCACTTTAGCTGCACTGCACCATTTTTTCTACAGTGCTCTCTGACATGGAATTGGGGTTTCTGGTATTTTTTGTTTGGGCCCAGATTATTTTGAGTGCTAGATTTGTGCTTGGGGCCCACTTCGGGAAATTTTTTCGATCGAAAACTTTAAACATGTTAGTTCACAGTGCTTACTTTATATCTGCGACCGTGAATTTCATTCGAGCGGTAAATCCTGTCTAATTGCTATAGCTCTTTTAGACGGATTTGCGAACGTGATATTCACGTTAATGTTCTGTATTGTGCTGTGATGTTGCGGATTTGTCGTGGTGGATAGCCTGGATACAATGGTAGTACAGTTTGGTATTATATGTACATTTGATATTGTGGGGCGAGCGTCCGACATGTGGACTGCCGTCTCTGCCTGTTTGTATATTATTCTTTTGGGGCACGACCGGGCTGAGGTCGATGTACCCGTTGTATATTTTACTTTCTGTACTAGGATTACCCCGCGATGGGGTGCACGGATAGCCGGGTTTTAGAGGGTAACGGGCCCGCATCTCATGGATTTGAGACGGAGAGGGCTTTACTCTATAATTGGCGGGCTATTCGCCGCACTCGTAGGGGGTATAGGTTGACCCAAGGAGGGGTGCTCAAGTTATCGGATTCCGTGAAGTGCTGGATGGTCCATTCACGTTGTTGAAGGGGGCTGCCTCGCTTCAGGTTTTGGCGGGTAACTTGCCGCGCCCGTAAGGGTCTAGGATTTCATTGCACAGGCTATCCACACGACCTGAGGAACGTCGGGTTTCAGTAGCGGCTCAATGAAACCCGGGGATCTTAGATTATCTGTTTTATTCTGTGATGCTTATTACTTTCTGTGATGTTGCATTTATCACGCCATGAGCGAATATTATATATTGATATATATACTAGTAGATGTTGTATATGTTTTACACCCGCGCTAGTCCAGCCCCCGCTCTGTCGTTAGTTAAGTAACCTAACGGGTGATGACAAGACCCAGTGGCGAATGCGGATGGCATATACGTACATCATATTTTCGTTCTTTTGTGGTGTGATTAATTGATGGAACTGCATTGATTCGGATCAATGCAAGCTAAACAAACATAATCTAATGTTGTTGGAACATTTTTCAAAAAGCTGTTATTGCAAGGACGTTTTCTTTTGTTTTGCACAGTGGTATTCAGTTGGAATATCCTGCACCTCAGTCGACGAGGCAAGGGCCGAGATCCCTTCACCGGGAGTGACCTCTTTAGCAAAGGTTTTCGCCACTATTTTTTTAAAAAAAAGCTATCCGGTTCCTTCAATGATATCAAGTTCATTACGTTAAAGGTTTTTCGCCAAAAACCAACCGTAGCCCTCCATCATTTCAGATTAGTATTGCTTAGTATTCGTGCTACGTATGTCGTGCTCAGCCGAGGCGTAGTGTGCGGTAGCTCTGTAATGCTTTTCTGTCTTATGGATATGTGATTGGTCAGGACAGTCGTACGGTCATTTTGGCTCATTCAAGGACTCGTGCGGGTGGGTCTAATGCAATCAAGATAATGACGGGTTGAACTTGGATAGGATCCTTTGATATGTTGGCTCAGTCAAGATCACTTGGGTCCTAGGGGTAAAAATCACATCGGGAGTTTCTAAAGAAACTGAAACTTGCCGGGCATGCGCATACCTTCTGGAGTGTGATAACGTGAGTGGATTCCATCACGTTATCATGCGGTGATAGTTGGATCCGATTCCTACTGATGAGTTGGTTTACTCCTCGGGTTATCCCGACTAATTCTTCTTTCAGGTTTGGAGGAGAATTTGAGGTTACAGTGGGAGGTTTCCTGATTAGATAAAGTGATAACCATTCTGATCTAGGTTAGAGTGCACGCTGAGTGTTTCTTTTCTCTCTCTCTCTGGCAGCGACCATGGCCCTACCCTTGACTATGACTCAGTGACCAAGATAACTGAACCTTCTTAAAACACTGGCTTTTGGATTGTCTGAGTTGTATACCTCATTGCCACTCCTACTTTTACCCTTTTCTCCAGAACATCCTGTATTACTACGAATGTCCACTTCCATTAGATAAAACCATCGTATGGTTATATACGAACTCGAAGGAATTTATTCGAGGATGGTTTCCGGTTCTGGAGAAAATGAATAGGACTATTCAGTTGTCTTTTCCTTTTACCTTCTCTCAGGTTGCGAGTGTTCCTTGGGTTAGGACGGTACACCTATTACGCTAATTGGATAGTCTTCTTCCAAACCATAGGCACGTGCCGAACGGTGGGGAATGAAGAAAATCATTTAGCCTAACGATGGTGTACAGAAGGTAATAAGTAAAGACAAATAAAGGGATTAGTAAGAGAGCAAAGTAAACTGCGACTGCTATTCACGACCAAACCATGTATTTCATTACCACTCCTACTTCACCTTTGTATTTCTCTAGAACACTCCGTATCACTACGAAGATCCACAGTTATTTGGATACTCCATCGTATGGTTATATACGAACTCGAAGGAACTTGTTCCAGTTCGGGGATGGATTCTGGTTCAGGAGAAATAGGAATAAGGTTTTATTCAGTTGTCTTTTATCTTTACCTTCTCTTGGGTTGCGAGTGCTCTTAGGATTAGGACAGTACACCCATTATGCTTATTGGATAGTCTTCTTCCAAACCATAGGCTGGTGCCGAACGGTAGGGAAGGAAGAAAACTATTTAGCCTAAAGGGGTGTACAGAAGGTAATGACTAAAGACATATAAAGAGATTTGGAGAGATGGCAAAGAAATATACGGTTACAGTTGTGAATCTGATAATGGAAGAGGCATTACGAAGAATACCCGGAGCCCCCTTCGAAACATATTCATGTTTCAGTTTCACTGTGTATTGTTAAAAGAAAACTGATTTCCTAATTAGCCCTTACTCCAGGGTATGTATTTACCAGGTATGATTCTCACATCTGTATGGTGTTACAGATGATGAGTGGGAGTAAGTTATTGGGAATTGGGTGATCATCCTCATTATATCGGGATTCGTTGTAATTGGTGATATTTGAGGAAATCGCCTGGGTTGTTTGCCGGACGGCAAATATTTGGTTTTGAATATCCGCTGTTATGCACCAATTTCAAATTTATATATCTGTACGTTTATTTTTTTAAAGTGAGATATAACTTTTTGAAATTATGTCTATGACATTTACCTATATCAGTTGATGGTTAAGTAAGGAGTATTAAACAGCGGTGTAATTCTTCTTAACTATAAGTACAGTTTTTAACCTACGACATACAGGGAATGAGTTATTAGACTCAGGGGACTTATACAGAGTATTGTATGTTGTCTAGTGTCCATGAGGACAGAGGGGTTGGTCCTCGTACTATATTCGGTTTACTTATGACTTCTCTAGTTCTTAGACATGTGTTTCATAGAAATACAAGATCCAAGTTTTGAGAAGTTATAAGTATAAGAATAAGGTAGAGAACCAGGCGTTGCAAGTATCAGGATTCTTCAAGGAGATCAAAGATGTAGATACTTGTGTATGGTATTCAGTTGATAGTAATGATTAAGAGAACTTGCTTCTCTTTCAGGTTACTCATATCTGGATGTATTCCTAAGTTGAGTAATGCTGATCGGCCTCTTTCCATTTAGTTGACATGCACTGGAGACAGCTGCATGATTTGAATCTGGTTCCAATTAAATCAGTGCCTCTGTTTCTATATTGGATATAGAACGGTTCATATCTTAACGATGTTAAGGTACGGGGAGTTTTCCGGCTTATGCTTAAAACCAGACTCTGGATAACTCGAGGCACGTTTCTGTAATGGCAGTTTGTGGGTTGACCCGGGTTATGACGAGGGTTGATTTTCTACCATCTGGAAGATCAATAGTGATATTGTTCTTGACTCGCCACAGTTTCAGTAAAATGGATTTTTTCAGAAAACAGTAGTGGGAGTATGGTAGAACTGGAAGTGATTCCAGAACCGCAAACGATTACTGAAAATTTAATAGGACCTAAAGATTCAATCTGGATTAACATTCCATTAGCTACTCCGCAGATATGGTGGGTAACCTCAGACACCCGAGAGATACTCTGGTAGCCTCAAGGACGGTGACAGGGAGGTTCTTGTTTACCCAGACTTGACACTACTATTGTTCCAGGCTATGAGACCCGGCAAGAGGATGAATATAGCGTCGTTCTAAATTATCTTTAGAAGTGCGCGTATATATTATTCTGCCAGAGGGTTGTCGTAGTCAGTGGGAGCAGCGGAAGCATAGTGGACAAGTGGCTTATGTCTATTTATAGACTAAAGCAGATATAGCGGAGATAGATCATATATTTCTGATGTGACAGTCATAGGTTTGACTTCATTAGAATAGGAGATGGATCTGTTAAGAAGATAGTAGGGTGTGATGTCCTGGTATTTGGATGACATACACATAGTAGGAAGTGATATTCCTGCACTACAATCGGTTATGCTTTGGTTGTCATACAGTGGTTTCTCCACATAGGATATAGATATAATATCAGGCATTCTGGTAACTAGATCTATGGTTTTAGATATGGATTTGGATAGTTTCCCAATCTGGGTACTTAGACAGCATTCTAAAGGTGTTTTAGAATGGACGACTCCTGGCACGGTAGTGTACCTGCAGGTGATGGAGTCACCCTCTCTAAATGTGTCTTACAGACTAAAGGGGAGAGGGATGTGTATGATTGGCAGATCACTTGCTTAGGCAATTGAGTTGATCATGAGATGTCAAGTACCACACCAGATGCTGTTTTTGCACGAGCTGCAATAAGTTGATATTGATCCAATCCTGAAGAAACGTTCGGAAGCAGTTTTAGAACATAAGTGGATATTCTAGGGATATGATAACGGCAGCCTCCTTCGGGAGACGGTTATCATTCCAGGCTTCCAAGGTGACCTGGATGACAGAGTGACTGTCAGAGTTATAGTTTTTCCTCTGACGAGGGGCAGTAGTTTGGACAGGTGATCCAAGCAGTCACTGAGGGGGGCATGACACAGGATACTGATTAAATTCAGTTGACGATACAGTCTAAGAAGTTTGGATTTGGAGTTCATTTATGAACTAGGTCCCATCAGATATCCAGACATATTCTAAGACAGGTATTGCTCATTTCGGGAGATGGCTTTCTCCGCGAACTTGAGATAAAGAGAGACATAGAAAGAAACATCAGGGCGGATCCACTCACTGAGGCGATTCCTCGAATGCAATAGTTTCGCAAACGGGCTTTGTGAGACTGGTTAGTAGAGGAGTTGGGTGTTCGGTATAACATGGGCTGTGAGTATGCGACATCGCAATAATTAGCCTTGAGTGCAAGTGGGAGATTGTTGGATATAGTGCCCTCAGAGTCAATTATTGGATCACAGGCACGTGATTGCAATGATTGAGGGAGGACCTATACCGGTAGGACAGTCTTACTCGAAAGGTTTGTATACTATCTGGTTTGTCTTTATCATCGTGTACATGCTTGGGTGATATTGTAGTTCACTACTACACATTGATAGAGAATAGTATGCTAGCATGGTTTGTCTTTATCATCGTATACTGCTTTAAATGACCTTACAGGTCGCTATTACACGTTGATAGAGACCTTAGGATTCTTGCTTGACTACCAGCAGTATGATGGCGATCATATTCGTGAGAGTTGGGTTGTCTATAAGCACATCCTTAAAGTGGTCCCTAGTCGTGGGAGTTTCGAGACTGGGCATCGATACTCCATTAGTAGACTAGTGTATACAGTCGAGACCCCGACGAGGGGCGGTGGCCGGTCTCATAAGCCATTGGTGTCAGTTGGTTCACCTAAGATGTGTACAGGTGCTCATTGGGTTATGAGTACACCGGACAGGACTCGCCGGGAACATACTAGTTGGTATTATACCTGACGTCAGATAGCAGTTCCCTGGTGACATGTGTACAGGTTAGTTCATCGACCTGAGATCATCATTTGTCTCGTGTGAGTTCCCACTGTGCTTTGATTACTACCCTACCACGGCTCAAAGGAGGCGTGCAAACAGGTTTTAGTTGGGTACAGTCCCGAGCCACATGGAGGCAGTGAGCGGATCGGCAGGGGTTTCGTCTCTCCCGGTATTGGGGGTGAGATCGTGCTGTGTCTAGGAGAGCCATTGCACGAAGTCCTTGGCCAAGGCAGGAGATTTACTGGTAGGTATTCCATTAGTATCTCAGGGTATTCTGGGCTACACTCCGACACGACTTGTACCACTTTTGGGGGTCTGACTTTTACCAACCCCTAAGCCCGACATGCGATGCTCATAGACGAACGGACCGGACTGTACGAATATTGTCACTGACATGCTCAGTAGGGTGTCAGGATGAGTTCGCTCATCGACCTTCCTTTTGGTCAATGCCTGGTAGCCCGTTACGTACAGCTAGTACCTCTGACATGCTAGTGGTTAAATCCACGGCCAAAGTATTGACGAGTCTTTAGAGTCCCCCACAGACAGTTTCTCAAGTTTCAGGCGAAACGTTGTAGAGGCCGTATGATATAAGGGAGGGTCCGGTCATATACATGCAGTAGTGCATGGATCATGATCGGGCGGATCATACTAGTGGGCTTTGGTTTAAGCCGGATCCTAGTATTAGATTTTTTGGATTACTTTAGTCTCATCGCATTCTTATTCAGTCGGAATGCGGATGCAGGTATGTATATACAGGTGAGAGGTATCCTTGTGATCCGTCACGAGTTTACTTTAGATGTTGCCGTATCTTTTTATTGTTGCAAACATTTGGATTATTGTTTGCATATGGAAATTATGAGCTAGAAATCATCATTTTGTGCATTTAATGTGACATAGACTACATTAGTGACTCATGGTCTCTTTTCTTATGCTAATGTCACATTATTTGATGGATTTGAGTCTTGATATGATAAGGAGAGAGAGAGAAGGGCTGCCATGATATAATTTGGTCTTGTATTTTTCTCATAACAATCTCACTCTCATTATCATCACAAGACATAAGAAAAAGAAAAGGGAACTTCTTCTTCCTCCTCTTCTTCTTCTTCCTCTAGCACACCTTTCCATGGATGGCATCACCTTCAACCTCCATCCATACAATGGATGCAAGAGATAAAGTTTTCACACACATTCTCTACTTCACTTTGGGCACATCGTCTAGCAAACTTCATGCCCGAGTTGCTTCGGATGAAGCGGGAGCCCGTAAAAAGACTCGATAATGTCGTGCCCTTTCCGACGAGGAGATCGAGACCGTAGATGCCGCGAGGAGCTTGGGATGGTGGCCAAAGACCGAAGGACACGGATCGATCGGTATAGCCTTTCCAACCCTTCTCTAATTGCTAGTTTATAGGTTAATGGTTCGATCCGGCTTTTAAGCATACGATAGCGCCGGTTTCAAGTTTTGAAAAAGTTTTCGTTTCCGCATTTTGGCCTCGGACAGACGGCCGGGGCGCTACCGTAGACTTACACCGTTAAGGTCATAGGACACTAGAGGTAAAATATTATCGGGATTTTCAAGTGTTGAAATTTGCAATGAGATTGCATACCTTCTATGAAATAGTTGGATCTCGATACCCACTGCGAGTAAAAGTTACTTCTGCGAGAGTTTTACACATCACAATTAGCCGATCAAGTAGGTGTCTAGAAAGATGTTAACGGGGTTATACATCTAGGAAAACAAGGTTTATTTTAATTAGGTCCGTGCAAAAACATGGGGAACCTCCCTCAAAGTACCGACACTGGCTTGGCTGAAAGATTGGCGAACATGTAAGGTGTAATTAATCCCGGCTAGTTTTTCCTTTTAGGGTTTGAAGAAAGATTTGACTAAAAAAGTGGAAGCCATCCTGATTAGATATATTAATAACCAATCTAATCTTGCAAGAGCATACGCTGAGTGTTTTCTTCTCTCTCTCCAGGTAGCGACCATGTCACGCCTTAATCAAGATAAAAATATGGATGTATTGACCGAACCCGCTTGTTATACTGAGCTGGGGAACGTTGGTCCCGCTCCAACTTATAATTGTTATAAGACCGAGCAGGAAATAGGGGATTACCAGAATTCCTGTACCGCCCAAATGAAGAAAGTACATGCCGATGCATCTTCTTCGGGTGTGTTCATTACTGAGAACTGTTTCTCAGTATCCTTTACGTCCTGGGATGAGATACCGGATCAGGATCCCACATATGTAATCTGTTACATGGGCTACAGATAGGTAGAGAACTGAGAACGGGTGATAAGTTTCAAGAGTTGAAAACGGTGCAAGTGTTGTAGCCAAGTTGTTGGCAGTTATCACCCTGTATTACAAAATACATTAATTCTGAACGAATTTTATTAGATACTGAACCTGATATACAACATCATATCAGTCTCTTTATTTAGTAAAGAAGGATATAATTTTGTATTGTTGGATAATGTTTTGAACATTTTCTATATCAAGAGTTGATCGATTCAGGCACGTTATCTAAAAGTATATACGTTCTAAATCAAACTACAGTTCTTAACGTACAGAACACATATAAGGGGAAGAGTTTAGAAATGAACGAATCCTTCTTGAGGCATTGTAGACTAGGTCATATCAATGCGACCCGACTAGCTGAAGTTACATAAAGATGCATATTTAAATCAGTTTGAATTTACATCTGGTGAAACTTGCCAGTCAGGTCACAAAGATAAGATGACCATAGCTCCGTTTATTGGAAACAGAGAAAGAGTTGGTGAACTCTTGAGTTTGATACATGATGATATATGTAAGTCCCCTGTCTACACATGCTAGGACTGGTTCTTTGTACTTCATTACATTCACTGATGATCTCTCAAGATTCGCATATATGTTCCTGTTGAAACACAAGTCTGAAGCTTTTGAGAAATTCAAAGAATGTAAGTTATAAGTAGAGAGCCAAAACGGGTATAAGTATTATGTCCTTTGATGTGATCAGGGAGGAGAATACTTGAGCACGGAATTCCTGGACTATTCTAAAGGAGAATGAGATTCTCTCTCAGCAATACTCCTCCGCATACACCACAGCACGTCGGTATATCGGGGCGGAGCGGACGCACCCTATGTGATAAGGTGCACTCTATGATGAGTATTACTGAGTTTCCTATTTCCTTTTGGGGGTTATGCACTTGAGAAGATACATACCTATTGAATAGGGTTCCAATCAAATCAGGTGCCTACCACTCTATATGTGATATGGTATGGGAAGAGCCCATCTCTTAAGAATGTTAAGATTTGGGGTTGTCCGGCCTATGTCTAAAAGCAAAATCCGGACAAGCTCGAGGTAGGGTCAGTTCTGTGGAAGTTTGTTGGATATCCCAAGAATTCGCAAGGGAATATCTTCTACCACAGTGAGGAGCAAAAGGTGTTTTATTTCTCAGCATGCCACCTTTGGGAAAGGGAATTTCTTGTGAAGAAATTAATGGTCATGAGGTAGAACTGGAAGGAGTTCCAGCTATACAAACTGCGGCTGATGATTTGGTAGAACTGAAGGATTCAATAGTTCCCAACGAACCTCAGCCTCTCCGCCGATCTAGTAGGGTTTCTTACCCACCTGAGAGATACTTCGGTTTCCTCTATGACAATGGGAGCAAGAATTGCATCATGAAATGATAACCCAACTAGTTTCAAACAGGCCATCAGGAGTGGGGACTCTGTGAGAATGGCTGGATGCTAAGCGATCTGAAATGGAATCCATATACACCAACAAAGTATGGACTTTGGTTGCTTTATCTGAAGGGTTAAATCCCCATCAGGAGCAAGTATATCTTGAGAAGATTACTTGGTGTACATGGAAAGGTTGAGACTTTCAAACCTAAGACTAGTTGTAAAAGGTTCCCGTCATTGACCAGGTATAGATAATGATGAAACCTTTTCTAGTGCCTATGCTTAAATCCATCCAGATCCTACTTGCCACTGCTACATACCATGACTACAATATCTGGCGATTGGGTGTCATGACTGCTTTTCTAAATGGTGATTTAGAAGAGAGCGTCTATAAGTACACGGCCAGAGGGCTTCGTAGACAGTGGGAGCAGCGGAAACGTGTGCAAGTTGCTTTATGAGTTAAAGCAGGCATCGCGGAGTTTGAACATCTGTTTTGATGTGGTAGTCAAAGAGTTTGACTTCATCAAAATGATAGATGAACCTTGTATATACAAAAAGGTAGTAGGGAGTATGGTGGTGATCCTCGTATTGTACGTGGATGACATATTCTTGATAGGGAAGGAGTTTCTTATGCTACGTTCGGTCAATCTCCTCTTATCACAAGGATTCTCCATATAGGATCAAGGTGATAACTCCTAAATTCTGGGATTTGGATCTATAAGATAGATCTAAGTGGATGTTAGGATTCTCACTAGGTGTAGTAAGATAGTATCAAACGATCCTGGGGAGAATCACTGGATAGTTTTCAGGGTGGTAAGGTCGACTGAATGTCAGTCACAGGCATTGTCTTTACCCTCAGTGGAGGGACGGTATGTTGGAAGAGTTCCAAGCTAGATACCGTGGCATACTAGATGATAAAGGCTGGATACATTGCTACCAAGGATACTACCAAAGAGGTAGTCTGGATATATATTAGTTCATGAGATGAACTTCGTTCCTACCATTGTGAGACAATGGAGTTGTGGCTTTGGCTTAGGAACCTTCGTCCCATCAGAGATCCAGACATATTCTTGGGCAGTATCACCTGATCATGGGGATGGATGATCTCCAGGGAGATCGAGGTTGGGAGAGTAGACACAGAGGACAACAAGGAGGATCCACTCACAAAGGCCTATTCCCAGGAGAGACTTTTATGGGATGGTTGACTATGAGATACTTCAACCACTGCTGATTGTTGGGTATGAGATACTAAAACAGATGGCCCTAGTGCAAGTGGGAGATTGTTAGTGATATGTATGCCCTAGAGTCCATTACTATACATACGATGTATATTGTAGTGGATACTTGGACATATATATGGAGGACTTTCTTGCTCGACATGATAGTATGCTATCGGTTGCTCTTTATCTTAACATGTACACTTATTGTCTCTATATTATATTTTGATAAAGCCCTTAGGATGAGTACTTGACTACCAGGACTATGATGCAGATCATACTAGTGAGGACAGTGTAGTCGCTAAGTACATCCTTCAAATGTTCCTAGTTGTAGGTGTATAGAGACAGAGCATCGATATACCAGAGTAGACTAGCATATAGCTTCTCGACCCATGTAGATGGGCGATGGATGATCCCATATCCATTGGTGTTTGACATCAGAGACAGTATACGGGTGCTCAGTGGAGACTGGGTACACTGGACGGACTCGTCGAGAACTCCCAGATGGTATTATACCTAACGTCAGATGGCAGTTCTCTGGTGACACTGGTACAGGTTAGTTTGTAGACCCGAGATCGTCATAAAGTCTTGTGTGATTCCCACTGTGCTTTGATTTCCACCTTACCACGTTCAAGAGAACGTGCAAAACGGTGGCTTTTGGGTACAGTCCCGAGTCACATGGAGACAATGAGCGATAGGAGGGGTTTCGTCTCTCCCGGTATAGAGAGTTGATGTTACGCTGTGCTCGATTGGCTATTACAGGAAGTCCTTGGCCAAGGCTGCTTCAGAGATATACTGGTAAGTGTTATCAGTAGTTTCTCGACCCGTTATGTGTTAGTTATATGTATGCCCTAGAGGCCATTACTGTACATACGATGTATATTGTAGTGGATGCTTGGACATATATAGGGAGGACTTTCTTGCTCGACATGATAGTACGCTATCTGGTTGCTCTTTATCTTAACATGTTGACTTATATTAGTTTACTGTCCCTATGTCACATGTTGATAAAGCCCTTAGGATGAGTACTTGACTACCAGGACTATGATGCAGATCATACTAGTGGGGACAGAGTAGTCGTCAAGTACATCCTTCAAATGTTCCTAGTCGTAGGAGTACCGAGATAGGGCATCGATACTCCAGAGTAGACTAGCGTATGCGCTTCTTGACACATATAATGGGCGATGGATGATCTCATATCCATTGGTGTTTGACATCAGAGAAGGTATACGGGTACTCAGTTGAGACTGGGTACACTGGACGGACTCGCCGAGAACTGCCAGATGGTATTCTACCTCACGTCAGATGGCAGTTTCTCTGGTGACACTGGTACAGGTTAGTCTGTAGACCCGAGATCGTCATAGAGTCTTGTATGATTCCCACTGTACTTTGATTTCCATCATACCATGTCTAAGAGGGCATGCAAAAATGTGGCTTTTGGGTACAGTCCCGAATCACATGGAGGTAATGAGCGATAGGAGGGGTTTCGTCTCTCCCGGTATAGGGAATTGATGTTGCGCTGTGTTCGATTGGCTATAACTGGAAATCCCTGGCCAGGGTTGCTGAGATTTACTGGTAAGTGCTATCATTAGTTTCTCGAACTGTTATGGACCTCATATCGACACGACTTATCAAGCTACTGGGGTTTGACGTTTACCACCCCTAGACGAGATATGCGACATATCAGACGAAGAGACCGGACTGTACGGGAGTGTTACTGATTGGATTCACGAGAGAAAGTACAGGCTTGCTTGTTGATCTTCTGATCGCTCAATACCTGAATGGCTGTTACATTTAGCGGACCGCTTGCAGCTTGTGGGTGTTTAATATGATCATCACCTACTGCCGGCGTATTGACGATTCTTTAGAGTCCTACACAGAGGTTTCCTGGCTCAGGAAAAACGGAGTAGGAGCACATATATGATATGTGAGGGACCGAGAACAATACGTATATGTGATACCGTATTAGATTCTCGCGATATGAGATATCGGCCGGGTCTATGTGATATAGCCGGGTCATCGGATCAAGTGTTGATTCGATGAACTGATACAGATTATATTAGTCGGTTATTTGTGAAATAGCCGGATTATCGGATCAAGTGTTGATTCGATAATTTAATGTATAATTATATATTTGATATATTAAATTACATTAACTAATATAAGCTCACTAAAAGATTCTTTTTCTCACTCGGGTAATACATTGATATATATGCGATATATGTTAATTGTATTTTTTTATTTTGTTACAATAAATATTGTATATGTGATATATAATATTGTAACATGTTGTGGTTATAAATGCAACATGATTAGTGGAGATTAAACATGGATAGGGTTTGATTTGGGTTGATTCTTTCTAGTAGCTTCTAGAAGGTTTGCTTTTGTTTTAAGCAAAGATATTTGTTATGATATTTTTGTAGATTTTTGTTTAACCCAACCCAACCCTTTAACCATGGTTCATTCTCTACATGGGTTAAGTTATCATACTTAACCCATGGTTGCATTTCTAACCTCACTATGGATTCATTATTCATCACAAAAAGGTTTTGGATATTCTTCTTCTTCTTCCTTGGTGAAAAGCTCTCTAGATTTTTCATTAGTAACGAAAAAGAGTGAGATTAAGAAAATAAATGAGAGCTAAATTCCTACTTCATCATCCTAATCTATTCTTGCCAATTAGATTAGGGTGTTCACTTCATTAGTGAGTGAGAGCTTGTGTTAAAGAAACTTCAAGGTAGATCATCTTTGTTATCGAAGATCAGAAGCAAGCTTGCATCTTTCTCTTCATGGAGCCTCTCTGGAGTCCGGATAGTCGATGATCGCAGTGAAGGGACCTCAACACGGAGCTTTTTGATATTACTCAAGTGTTGAGTTTTCTGGGATGTATTGGGAACTCGTTGATTCGATCGGAAAGTTTAACTTCGTTTAAGTTTTTTCCGGATAATTTAGAACGTGTTAAAAAGTTCGAACGGATATCAATAACTCACTTTTTCCTCTGCCGGAAAATTTCCAAGTGTTGGATTTTTCCGTAGTTTAAGAACGTTCTTAGTCGTGCAAGTAACGCGGTGGATCCTCTAGAAGAACACAAACCTTAACTCGGTTATGTGACCGTCTGAACCACTTCTAAACCTTAGAGTTTGTGGCAGTACGGCGTTGCCATATGTGAGGCGTTGGTTTGACCCTTCTACGGCTGGACCATTGGTACTGTGGCATGTGATGGATGTTTTTAAACTAATTTCAAGTGTTGAGAACTATTTGGGAAAACTTGGGTGTTTGATTATTCGATCGGAAAGTTTAACATTGTTTATCTATCTGGAATGTGATATAATATTTGGAATTCATAAGTAGTTATGAGATAACTAATTTTGAATGTTATAAATCTAGCAATTCAGTCTTAGATGATCGGTTGCCACGGAATTTTGATGTGATCAAAAGTCCGTCGCAATCACGTAGCGTACGCGGATACTCGCCGGGTAAACTTAATAGACAGCCACGCCCCATAGCCCCGACCAAGTGACTGTAGGAGAACCCCGTCGCCAAAAGCATCCGTTCGGGTGCTCGCGGCAGCGGTGTTCCGCCTCAGTACACTTCGTCGACGGCATCCGGGGTTGCGGCCGTCTACTAAAGTTTGCGACGAGCATTCAATCAGGATGTTAGGAATCTTTTTGAATTGCCCGACTTGATATTGAAAAGAGTTTTCGATATTGAGACTAAAATGCGGAGTTTATAATTGTTAGGCATGCGATGTCTAAGGAATTCATTTGGTTAGGCATGCGATGTCTAAGTAGGTTGCGGATTCCAACTGTTGTAGTTTTACACTTTCTTTTCTGTGACCGTAAGCGTAGTATGTGGTGTATCGCCGGCTTCGTTGCTATACATCAACGACAATCGGGATACGCATACTTGCTTACGTTGATGATATGAGATATTATGTGTTGCTGTGATATGTTGTATTGGATCGTCGTGTTTGAATAGCCAGGGGCTTTATGTGAGATGAGGGATTTTATTTTCATTCATGTAAAATTCAGTGTATGTAATATTCTTTTATTGGGGCACTTCCGTGATGAGGACTGTTCCCCTCCGAAAGACGGCGCACAGGACCGCAAAGTCCTGACGCTGAGATTCGGAGCAGATGCTATTTGGTTTTATCCGTCCACCTCTCCGAAGATGCCAAGTTGATTTATGGCACCGTGTATCGAAGGTTTAGACGGATGCGGCCGATGTAGCAGACATTATCAGATTCCCCCTCGTTAGAGGGGTTTTTGATTGTGGGGACGCTCTTCCCTGCAGGCGCAAGCCCCTGCATTTAATTACGCTACCGCTTCGCGGTAACAACTTTCTCCTTCTCCAGAATTTCACTTCGTGTCGTAGGTGTTTGTTTTGTTTGTGGTTGCCCGTGGATTGTATACGGAGACTGAGTAATACCGTCGCCCGTAGGACGTGGATTAGTCCAAATCCGTATTTATTTAGATTTGGGTTTGGTGTTTTTTAGTTTAAGGATACGTTAGTCGCGTTGCGGCTAAGATCAACTTAAACGTTCGTTAAGGATACGTTAGTCCAGTTTGAGACTAAGATCAACTTAACAGTATCGTTTAGATCCGACAAAAAAGCATTTGGGCTCTATTGTTCCAGTTTAGGGACATAGTGGTCCATTGCATGTATGGTCGTCGGGACCCGTTACCTCTCTGACGACGTTGAAGAATTACAACGACAAATGTCAAAGGAGTTCAGAGATGTACCCTTGAGCCAAAGTTGATTGGGGGAATTTATAGTCCAATTTGGGACTAAAGTCTGTTTGAAGGTTTAAGGATGCGTTAGCCATATTTGAGGCTAAGATCAACTTAAACGGTTGTTAAAGATACGATAGTCCAGTTTGGGACTAAGATCGACTTAACGAGATCGTTTAGATCCGACAAAAGAGCATTTGGGCTCTATTGTGCCAGTTTAGGGACATGGTGGTCCAATATCAGTTTAAGGACATAGTGGTCCACCGTTAGTTTAGGGACGTTTCGGTCCGATATTAGTTTAGGGACGTTTCGGTCCAATATTAGTTTAAGGACGTTTCGGTCCACGAGTTTAGGGACCCCGCAGTCCAGATTCATGTATGTGGTCGTCGGGACCCGTCACCTCTCCAACGTCGTTGAAGGATTACAACGACAGGTGTCAGAGGAGCTCGGAGATGTACCCTTGAACCGGATATAGATTGATTTAAGAGAGCAATCTTTGCTCGACCGATTTAATTTAAGGAGTTACGGCCAAAATTGGGCTAAGTCCAGTTGAAAATGTTCAACACCCTTATTTATTTTTGGTCTATTAGACCTGTGTTAGGGCTTTGCCCCCACTTAAATAATGCATTGCATTACTTCAGGCCATTTATGCCTATTTTGACTGGGCTCTGCCCTTTTTATTATGATGCAGATCATTTGTTTTGGTCCATTGGACCTTTTAATTGGGCTCTGCCCTTTCAAACAATGCACAGCATTTTATTTATTAGGCCTGTTAAGCCTTTTAATTGGACCTAGCACTTCAGGAAGTGAAATGCCTTGCATTTATCAGGCGCTTTGCGCCAATCAGAGAGCGCAAGCGCTTGTAGTGTTGACACGTGTCGTGCTCTGGTGAGCGCAAGCGCAACAGCGCAGTGCGCTGCGCTAATGCGTTGCGCTGTTGCGCTGCTGACACGTGGCGCGCTCTGGTGAGTTGCGCCAATTCCAGAGAGCAAAGCTCTATTTCAAGAGCGCGTAGCTCAAGTAGTTTTGTGACTGACACGTGGCGTCCTCTTAAGAGCGCAACAGCGCAGTTTGAAAGTGCAAAACACTAAGAATCTTTTAGATTCAAGAACAGGAGTGCAGAGCACTATTTGATTTCTTGATCTAATTTAGATCAAAGAAAATAAATTTTTCTTTTTTGTTTCAAGAACCAGAGGTTCATAAAAAGTGCAAAGCACTATTATTACTTATTTAAATATATATATATATATATATATATATATATATTTATTTAAAATTATTGATCTTGTTCTTAGATCAATAATATGTCCATAAAAGAATTTTCTCTTTTTCCTAAAGGTTTTTACCTTCTGTTGTTCTTGAGGAATTCTCAAGAGTTCTCTTCTCTCTCTTTTTTTTTTAGAAGGATGCTCCTCTCCTTTTAATTGAGGTCTGGGGTCCTTTTTATAGTGCCCATAAATTAGATAAATTTGTTAAAGAGATCTTTCTCTGAGTGATTTGGGGAATTTTCCCCATCGTTGGATCTTTGATCCAAGGGCTTCTGCCTTGCAGAAGAAAATCTTCTTGTTTTAACAAGAACAGAAAAGATTTCTTGGAAATTTAATTCTGTTTGGCGCAGATGCCCCAGCGCGTGACACGTGTCACACAGCGCACAGCGCAGCGCAACTGCGCTAGCGCATATGCGCTGACACGTGTCGCGCAGCGCACAGCGCAGCGCAACTGCGCTAGCAACTGCGCCAGTGAATCTGCGCTGACACGTGTCACGCAGCGCACAGCACAGTGCATCTGCGCTGACACGTGTCGCGCAGCGCAGTGCTTGCGCAACTGAAGCGTTGCTTCCTTTAATTTTTTCTTTAAATAGAGCTTTGCTCTGATTGGGTGCGCTGCCTTGGGCGCTGCGCTGATGCATCTGCGCCTGACACGTGGCGTGTTGTGCAGCGCAAATAATCTGAAGCGTTGCTTCATTTATTAAATTTTTAAATTTTCAAAGCAGAGCTTTGCTCTGATTGGGGGAAGATGAAGCGTTGCTTTATCTCCCGCCTCGGAGTTTGAACAGAGCTTTGATCTGATTGGGGTAAACAAATGCCCCCCCACCGTTGCGCTTACGTGGCCCCAAACGTGAGCGCAACGGTGGCGGAATTCCAACCGCTGTGACAACTTTCGGAAGTCGAAGAGGCACTTGATGCCTATAAATAGGACCTTTGGTCCCCCACAGATGCTTATCATCTTTCAGATTTTTATTTTCAAAAAACTTCAGAGCTTTGCTCTTGCCTTCAAGAACTCCAGAGCTTTGCTCTCCTTTCCAAAGTTTTTAGAAAAACTTTAGGTAAAATTGATTCTTCGATTAAATTAATTTTAATTAATCTTAACCAGCAGAGCTTTGCTCTCATAGATCTTTTGATCTAAAGAGATCCCCATTGGGGTTTCACTAGCAGAGCTTTGCTCATTTTCAAAGTTAGAAACTTTAGGTAAAATTAACGTAAATCAAATTAATTTAAATTAATCTCAGTCAAAGAGCTTTGCTCTCACAGATCTTTTGATCTAAAGAGATCCCCATTGGGGTTTCATTAAGCTTTTGTTCATGGGTTTTAATCCCTGAACAGAGCTTTGCTCTCTAGGAATTTAGCCCTCTATGTATATTATTTTTTTTTATCGCTAATCTTCTTGTGGTATTTCCTCCAGGTATAATGGCGGTGCATCTATACAGTTTGCACGAGTTCATCACCTATGACGATATCCGCGCACAGGGTCGTCAACAAAACCAGGAGTTTACGGACGCTCAATGTGCAGAGGTTATGGGTCGTCTGAACGCAAGCGGTGGTTGGCTGCTACCCCGTCGTTCGGCTCTTTTAAAAGTCGTGCTGGGAGCTATATGGAGAGCACTTCCGGGTCTTCACGAGGCCTTGCCGCTCAAATGCGCTGGATGATGCCGAGGACAAGGTGCATTCAGTGTACCTGACGGGGCTGATCTCGAAGAAACGGCGGGACAGCCTCATTGACATCTTACATCAAATCTTCCAGTAGACGACGATAGTTGCTGCTTATCAGAGGCCGGAAGGGCTTGCCGATGATATTGACACAGAGGAGCACGAGAGGCTGCGCATAAGAATAACCAGAAAGGCCAAAAGGACTCTGGATGGCCTTAGTTTTGAATTGCTCAATCCGTGCCCCGGATCTGAGGTTATACCGTTGTAATAATTTGAATAATGTTTCTTATTCATTGCTCTTGTGATTGTAAGAATTTTTAGCAATATGAATGGAAACCCTCCTTTTTTTTATTTCAGCTTGTCTTATTTCTCGTCCTGAGTCTTCTGCCCATGCATGAATGAATGTGTCTTGAACGTTTGATCAAATGTAAATCGGATGCTCTTTCTGTTGCTTTTCCTCTTTCTCAGCATGTCGTCACAATTAGCAGGTAATAGAGTAAGTTTCTTGATTTCTTCATGAGATAGCGAGGGCTTAGGCGCAGGTTCAGATCTGCTGCCTAAGACTTTTCAACTCTATGAGCCGTGAGGGTCTCATAGAGACTTTTCTCCCTACGGATCGAGAGGATCTCGTAGGTGGGTTTTTCTCCTTAGGAATCGTGAGGATTCCTAAGTGTGGTTTTCTCTTGTAAGTCGTAAGGATCCTACAGGAGAATTTTTCCCTCTTACGAGTCGAGAGGACTTGTAAGCGGTTGTTTCCCTCCTTGTCGAAGTTCGACGTTGGAGAGTGAAACCCGTGGATGGTATGAAAGAGACCGTTTTGGGCCAACTTGCAGGGTCCCAATGCTTAGGAAACAGGCTTCTTTTATGCCCACTGCCTAAGGCTTTATCTCACGAGTCGAGCCGCCTCGACAATTTTTCACAAGTCGAGACGAATCGAACGTTTCTCGCAAGAACATCTTAACGTCGCATTTAACCTCTGCTCTTTACGACAGAAGCCCGTTAAGGTTGGTGGTACTTAGGGTTTTGGCCATCGTACCGTCGCATAAGCTGATATAGTCCTCGATAAGCAATCGTGCTGTTCGAGTAGCCCTGCGACTGCCGTGTCTCTGATCCCTTCGGGGGCTGGACAAGACATCTTCAAGCAATCCTCCTTGGCAGTTTGACCGTCGGAAGAGCAAGCGTTAGGGATTTGCCATGTCGCTTTTTACTTGAGGTTAGGCTTATTTTGGTGAGCCCCGATGAGTCATAACCACTCCGCGCTGGTGTGGGGATGATCTCCGATAGTCTTTCGGGCTTTATATGAGTTGCCTTCATGACCCTGAAGCTAGGAATTTGGCCTTTGCTTCATTTGCTGGCATTGCGTCTGCTGTATCGAGACGAATGTTGCGGTGGGAACTAGGGATTTTGCCGTGGTTCCGTTTGTTTGATGACGTTGCGTCTGCTGTGTCGAGACGAACGTTGGGGTGACATCTCGTCTGCTGTATCGAGACGGACGTCGAGATTGTCTCTAGGTTGCTGGTGAACCGCCGAGGTTTAGAACTAGGGATTTTGCCGTGGCTCCATTCGTTTAATGACGTTGCGCCTGCTGTGTCGAGACGAACGTTGGGGTGACATCTCGTCTACTGTATCGAGACGGACGTCGAGGTTGTCTCTAGGTTGCTGGTGAACCGTCGAGGTTTGGAACTAGGGATTTTGCCGTGGCTCCATTCGTTTAATGGCGTTGCGTCTGCTGTGTCGAGACGAACGTTAGGGTGACATCTCGTCTGCTGTATTAAGACGGACGTCAAGGTTTTCTCTAGGTTGCTGGTGAACCGTCGAGGTTTGGAACTAGGGATTTTGCCGTGGCTCCATTCGTTTAATGGCGTTGCGTCTGCTGTGTCGAGACGAACGTTGGGATGACATCTCGTCTGCTGTATTAAGACGGATGTCGAGGTGGTGACCATTCTGTGCTGGTGCGAGATGATCTCCGATTGTCTTTCCGGTTTTATGTGAGTTACCGTAAAGACGTTGAAGCTAGGAATGTGGCCTTCGCTTCGTTTGCTCACACTGCGTCTGGTGTATTGAGACGAATGCTGAGGTGGAGCTGGGATTTTGCCATCACTCCGCTTTGTTTCGACCATGGGGTCTTTTGTTAACTTTGCATGTACACCCTGCTGGGCTGCGAAGAAACGCCGTTGTTGACATTGCGTCTGCTGTAACGAGACGAATGCTAAGGTGGAGTTGGGATTTTGCCGTTACTCCGCTTTGTTTCGACCGTGAGGTCTTTTGTTGACGTTGCATCTGCCTCAAGCTGGACTGCGGAGGAACGCTGTTGTTGACATTGCGTCTACTGTATCGAGACGAATGCTGAGGTGGAGCTGGGATTTTGCCGTTACTCCGATTTGTTTCGACCGTGAGGTCTTTTGTTGACGTCATGTCTGCATCTAGTTGGAGTGAGGAGAAACGCCGTTGGTGATCTCTAAGTTGTCGATGTTGACGTCGAGACCCTGAAGCTCGGGATCTTCGTTTGCTTCATTTGTTGACATCGTGTCTGTAATATTGCGACAAATGTCGAGATTGTCTCTAGGTTGTCTATGAACTGTCGAGATTTGGCTTCGCTTTCTGATGGAGCCTGTTGGGAAGGTATGGTTCCCTCTTTATCTGTGCCCCTGGATTGTATACAGGGATCGATGTGATTTCACCTGTAGGGCAAAAAGTTTCATTCTTTCATTTTTTTTATTCTTTCCGCGATGCTCTATCATTTCAGCTTTTTATATCGTGAAAATCGCGATTGCCCAATCATTTCGGCTATTTTTCGCGGTGCCCAATCATTTCGGCTATTTTTTCTTTTTACTCGCTGTTTTTTATTGCGAGTTGCCTTATCATTTTGGCTATTTATTTTCTGTTTACTCGCTGTTTTTTATTGCGAGTTGCCCAATCATTTCGGCTATATTTTTTTTTACTCGCTGTTTTTTATTGCGAGTTGCCCAATCATTTCGGCTATATATATATATATATATATATATATATATATATATATATATATATATATTTTTTTTTTTACTTGTTGTTTTTTATTGCGAGTGTGGAACTTGGAATCTGACACCAATCTCAGCATCAGCATCGCTACAACTGGAATATTGCCAGGAGCGAATCATCATTTTCCATGAAGGGACTTGGAATTTGATACCGTTTTAGGCATCAGCATCGCTACAACTGGAATATTGCCAGGAGTGAATCATCATTTGCCATGAAAGGACTTGGAATTTGATACCGATTTAGGCATCAGCATCGCTACAACTGGAATATTGCCAGGAGCGAATCATCATTTGCCTTTGTCGATATCGAACAAGGGGTGGCTTAGTAAACAGGGTGAGGATTCTGTCGACTAAGTCTTTTGACTTCATGAGCCGTAAGGGTCTCACAAAGGTATTTCTCCCTACGAGTCATGAGGATCTCGCAGGTGCGTTTTCTCCTTAGGAATCGTGAGGATTCCTAAGTGTATGTTCTCTTATAAGTCGTAAGGATCTTACAAGAGTGTTATCTCCTTATGAGTCGAGAGGACTCACAAGGGTTGTTCACCGTGTGGACATATCCCCAGTCACGGATGGGACTTGGTTAGGGAAATGTTTATTCGCGCCCGTGGATTGTATACAAGGGCCAATATAGGACCACTTGTAGGGCAATGTCGAAAGTTGTGGGGGTTGCTTAAGAACAGGTTTAGGTCTCTGTAACTTAAGACTTTCAAATCTTATGAGCCGTGGGGGTCCCATAAGAGAGTTCTCCTTACGAGTCATGAGGATCTCGCAAGTGTATTTTCTCCTTAGGAATCGTGGGGATCCCTAAGCGTGTTGTTCCCTTGTGAGTCGTAAGGATCTCACGCAGGTGGTTTCTCCTTACAGGGTCGAGAGGACCCTATAAGTGTTTCTTAACGAGGTTGCGCCCTTTCGGGTTTTCACAAACACTCGCCGGTAGTCCTGCTGTTTTTACTCACGGAGCCCTTTCAGGTTTTCATCCGTGCCCATTTTACTTATGGACTTACCCTTTTTTTTTATTCTTTTTATTCCATTTATTTTTTTTTCTTTCTCTCTTTTTTTTTTACGAGGTCGCGCCCTTTCGGGTTTTCACGAACACTCGCCGGTAGCCCTGTGATCAGTCGAAAATATTGTATATTTTAGCCGGCAATTTCCTTAACATTTGCATACACTTAGAAGTGTTCGGCATTCATATTCTACATATTAACAAATCTGTCACAAAATATGAGATTGCATGTATTAGACTTTTAAACCGACACTTTAAAGGAAATTAACCGCATTTCATGGCATCGCATCTTTTCTGTATTTTGCGCAACACTTGTCTTGAGTCTATGCAGGAAAATACGGAAGAAATTCAAAAGAAGCTGATCAAATATTACGCCAATAAAATCATTTCAGATCTGGTAGCAATACAAAAGGATATATTAAATTCTATATATCAGATAAAGCCCAATACAACAGTCCAAGACTACCACAGAGAGAACAAGCCCCAAGGCTCCAAGAGAGCCGCGCTTCCGCGGCGGGAACCAGGCTTGAGCCGCGGAAGCGCGGCGGTTCTGCCACGTCAGCCGTCAAGTTTTGGGCATAATTCCTTTCTCTGGTCCCACAGTCCATTCTGATACTTCAAATTCCAGAACTCTCTCGAAGCTACTACCAGATCAGCAAAGAAAATTAAGGAAGGCTAATCCTAATTAAGCTCCTAAATTAATCCTCTTCTAGAAGCTCCTCCTAACTAATTACATCTAGAACCTTCTCCCCTAACTAACTTTTGGAGGGAAATTTGAATTCCCTCAACAAACTTTTGGAGGGAAAGTTAGAATTTGAAATCCTAGATCTAGGGTTAGTTATCTATAAATAGGAACCTAAACCTATGGTTATTGGTTGTTAATCATTAGTTCTTTAATCTTCATTAGTTAAATAATTCCCTCTTACATCATCTTCTTCCACAAGCTTCGTGACAAAGCTTGTGCGAAACCCTAACCCTAATTCCACTCCAAATCCAAGATCTTGAGTACCAAATCAAGTGAGAAGCCTTCAACCTTTTAGGAGCCGAGCCGATCTTCAATCGGGCAAGTGATCCAAGCCGATCCGCGATCCACGGAGACGAGCGAAGCCAAGTCGACGATCAAGTTCTTCCTCTTGTAGTTCTTGAGCGAATGTAACTAAATTGTTGATATAAATAAAAGGTGAATTTCTTTAATCTCGCTTTCTTTTAATTCTTGCATCATGATTAGATCTCAATTTGTAATTGTTGTTCTTGTTGTGATGTTTGAGTAAAACTCCGCTCGTGAAGGAGTCGAGACGATTGTAGAATGATGATGTAACAAATCTTTATACGATTTTTAAGTCCTACGAGTTTTGTAAACCCTAGCAAGTTCAAGAATCGATGACCTAGTTTCGTAGCGATACTTTCTTGATTGTGATCGCTCGAAATTAGGGATCTACGATCGTTTCTTGAAATTACTAGAGGCTAGAATATGAATGATATCAATGAAAGAACAAGAGATAAGATGAAACCCTAGTTTCACAAGAAGTCTCTAATTCTCATCGATCATCATCGATCTAGTATCAATTCATCGAAGGATAAGAATACGTAATTGTAAGATTACATCACATCTATAGATCCAATCGATTCCTACGAGCCTCATTTCGATTCTTGATATTTGGTTTGGAAAAAAATCAACAAACTATAAATTCTTGATTCTATCTTTTCTTGTTATTAGATCTAGATATTTTCTTTTTCTTGAAATACAAAATTTAAATCATGAATTGTTTGTTTTCTTTTCTTTAAAGTTTCGACTCATCTAAATTCGAAAAGACGAACGATTACACTTTCCCTGTGGACGATCCGCACTCACTAACAATCTACATCCGACACCGTAGTTGATTGCGGTCAAATAATTTTTTGGTTGTGATTTCTTTACAATTTTATACATACACAATCCGAAATTCTTTTCAATCAAATGGCGCCGTTGCCGGGGATAGTGCGCTAATAGTTCGTATTTTGAAATTTGAGTTGAACAATTTATTCCATTATAATTTTTAGATCAAAAATTCGTGCAAACACTAATACGTGTGTTGTGATTTGTTGCGAGAAAATCTGGAATCATTGGAGCTGGGATAAAATTTTTCTGAGCATTCCAGAGAGCTGTGTAGGTGAACAGAAGCTTGTGCACAAATTTCTGTGCACTGATCCCAACATCGGACCGCTCTTCCGCGGCAATAACCCATCTCCTGCGGCGCTTCCGCGCTCCCCTTGACTGTTCACTGCATAAATCTTTCTCTGTAAGTCCCTCACTTTCTTATCTTCTCCTTTCTCTGCTCCAACTAATATTTTGTGCAGGATTCTTTGCAAATAAATCGCAGCGCCGCAAAAGCAAAATAAATTTGTGCGTGTTTTTGATTCTTGTGGTTGTTGCATATTAATACGGAATTTAAGGGGCACGACCAAATTCAAATTAGGTGGGGATTTCATTACCCTTCCTAGGCCCCGAAAATCGCAAAACTTGCATCCGCATTGACCCTCATTAATTAAAAGAAATCTAGAGATGACTCTAAGGACCGTCGCGCTCATTTAGGACAAGAGAAGGCCGTGGGTAATTCATTGCTTATCCGCGTTTTCTTGTGGTGCCTAAGGCGAGTGTGTCTAAGGCTAGTGGTTATTAATTAGGCCCACTGTAGTGGTGGTTCCTTCCCACTTACCTGGCACTTATCCGGCCACAGGGGGACAAAGAGGCAGTGGAGGATTTATCCTGCGACTTGTCTTTTGGCAGTTAGGAGCGGTCTAGAGTTTGACCTAGGTGACCATTAGATTCTAGGGTTTTGTGTGTTGCATTTGTTTTGTTGCATCATATTTTCAAAAATCCGTATCTTTTTAAAGCAAACACCACATACATCATTTCCCCTAATTATAAATTCACGCTGCCACTTGTACTAACCCTTTTTAGTGCAAGATAGGCTGGACAACGGGTTTCTAGTGCCTGTTAAGTCCGCGTTTCCCTCATCGACCCTAAAGTCGCTATTTCTACATTTACCTTTTCTTTACCCACTACCACACCCACATCGATGGATCTACCTCCATCGAACTTCTTTTCCACTACTCTGCCGCCGTCCGTTGGTGCGCAGAATCCACCTCGCATCTCTCTCCAAGAGAGATGCTATCCTACACGAGGCCCACTTTCCACATGTCTTTCCACACCACCAGCCAACGGGGAAAATTTTCAAATAAAACCCCAATACATCAACCTTCTACCAAAATTTCACGGTCTCGAGTCTGAAGACGCATACGTGTTTATCACGAAATTTGAAAATGTATGCGCAATGATGGGTACTTCACAGCTTTCTGTGGATGCTTTCCGTCTACGTCTTCTCCCATTTACCTTGTGCGATTTAGCCGAGAAGTGGCTATATAACACTACCGCACATTCCATTTCAAATTGGGATGAATTCGTCAAAGCATTCCTGAAGAAATTTTACCCACACCAAAAGACAGCTCGAGTCCGTAGCGAAATCTATCAATTCACCCAGCTTCCAAATGAAACATTTTCAAAATGTCTTGACCGTTTCAAGGATTTGTTAGTCCAATGTCCACATCACGGCATCCCGAGATGGGATCTTTGCCGAATCATTTATGAGGGCATTACTCCTTACACAAGACAGACCCTTGAATCCATGTGTCAAGGCAATTTTATGACCAAAGATGATAGGGAAGCCTGGAACTTTCTAGAAGATTTCGCTGAAAAATCTTTACAGTGGGAGGGTGTGAGTCAATCGTCTAGGGAAGGCAATGATATTTCCATAGGAGTTAGAGCTGACATTTCAGCTATGCAAAAGAAACTTGAGACTATGGAAAACAAATTTTTAGCCGCCCTAAGTCAAATATCACTCTCCAAAACTGTATGTGGTTGTTGTTCTGATCCGTCTCACTTGACGGAAGAATGTCCGTTTCAAGGTCCTGAGTATACCAATGCATCATTTCAAAGACCTAGAAACGATCCATCTTCCTCCACATATGATCAGGGTTGGAGGAATAACCCTAACTTTGCTTGGAACCAATCACAATTTCAAAATACGGTTCCAACACAACACAATTTCCAAGGGGCCCCTCCACAACAACAGCAACCACCACTTCAATTGAGTCAGCACCCCTTCCAAGCACAAAATTTCCAAAATCCGGCCAACACTTTTGCACCGTCTAGTCCTTTGCAATTGACCGGTACAGATAATACCTCTGCACTAGCACAAACCTTGGATACTTTCATGAAACAATCCATCCAAGGAACGGCAAGTTTGCAATCTTCCGTTGAGAATGTAATGAAGATCATTATCTCTCAAAATGAAAACATCAAATCGATGGAAGAACAAATTGCACAACTAAAAGCCGAAATGAGTGCAAGAGAGAAAGGGAAACTTCCAGCTCAACATTCACCCAATTCTAGCTATTTACATGATGTGGATACAATCACGTTGAGATCTGGAAGAGTGCTTGACACTCATGTTGGGGAAGAGTTTGATGATACTAATAAATCAATCAATAACACCCCGGCTGAGACCTTTCCTCACACACACACTTCTTACCCCAGTTCTTCTACCCCACCATCTTCTTCCGAGCCTATTCTCCATTTCCCAAAAGGCTCGCCACTACAGCCCACCTCTTTTACCCCTCCACGGACGATCCCCACTTCTATTATGGGATCGATTCCACACCCACTTCCTTCTCCTGTGATGGACCCAGCGCTTATTGCTAAAGCACCTTATCCTAATCGGTTAAGGGCTAACACACCGAGTCCACATATGGAGAAGATTATGAACATTTTTAAGCAAGTAAACACCAACATCCCTCTCCTAGATGCCATCCAACAAGTTCCGTCCTATGCGAAAACTCTTAAGAACTTGTGCACTAGGAAGAGGAAGAATCCAGTGCCCAAGAAGATTTTTATGGAAAAAACAATAGACACGGCTTTCCCCCAACAATTACCGAGGAAACGTAAGGATCCAGGATATCCTACTATTTCTGTTTCTATTGGGGAAAAACACATTAACCGTGCTCTACTAGACCTTGGCGCCAGTGTTAACTTGCTTCCTTACTCAGTCTATGAGCAATTAGGGATCGGAGAGTTAAAGCCAACCAATTGCACTCTCCAGATGGCTGACCGATCAATCACCAAACCTAGGGGTGAGCTGGAGGATGTGTTAATAAAAATCGGAGAATTTATATTCCCGGTAGATTTTATTGTAATTGATACACAACCTGTAGCGAACCCACGGAATCAAATTCCGGTGATTTTAGGTCGCCCCTTTTTGGCCACTTCCAATGCTATTATCAACTGTCGTAATGGTTCTATGACCCTATCTTTCGGGAATAGGTCAATAGAGCTGAACATTTACAAGTTGGGAAGTGTACCCTCCGAACCTACTGCTCAGGTATGTTCTGTCGATTTAATGGATGTCGACAGCAGCGAATTTGATGATCCTCCTGTTATCGATCTTGACTCTTTTCATACGTTGTTGTTTGACCCAACTATGTATCATACACATATGGACTCTTCCACCGAGATATCCGGGTCAACAATTAACACGGATTATGAACTGTTCTTAGAGTCTGAAGATCACCCCGCACTTTGTGATGACATTATTCATCGGGGTATTAATGGAACTTTTGAGGAGATCTTCGCTGATGAACTCGCATTTTTAAATGACACGGGTGTTGAGATGAATCATCTCCCAATCAATGAAATTGAACCTCCAACCCTTCTTCTGAACTGTAATAAGAATGCGAGAAATCCATCACATTCACTGCATCGTCTCTCCAAAATGAGACGCACACACATTCTATTCCACCACTTTCCCTTTCCACACTTCTTCTTCCACCAACCAGAGCACTGCATTGATAAAATTTTTGAATGGTTGGTGTTGACATTTGGTCTTTGCAAAGCTTGGCATTGACCACTGATTTTTGACCCCCTCATATGATTTTCAAAGATTAACATTGCATAACTCAAGTTTGGGGGGGGACATTTAATCGGGCTCTTAAAAAGAATTTTTACAAAATGATGAGCCAAGAATAAGTTTCGGGGAGGGTCTTCACTTAAATATTTTGCCCCCACTAATAAATTCCTCCCAGACTTACAGGTTTTGTAGATTTAGCAGAAGGCAACAGTGAGGACACTGTTGAAAACAAGTTTGGGGGAGGTTTGTGCTTATTTTCGCATCATTTGCATATCATGTGCATAAGCACAAAACATTTTTTTTTAAAAATCTATAAAAATTGAAAAATTTTCAAAACCCATAAAAATTTAAAAATTTTCAAATATAAAAATAATTTTAATATTTACACCTTTTTTGTATATAAATAAGATAATGAAAGTTTAGATAGTGAAAAATTGCATCCATGAGATTAGAAAAATTTTAGAAAACTAAGAAAATTAGAAGTTTTCTTATACGAACTAGTAATAAGTAGTTATGAGCCGTTGTCCCAAGGGTTAGTAAGATGAAGGACGTCACTAATCTGAGGATAAAAATAAGTCTGAAAAATAGTTTCTATTCTGGAAGCCAAACATTTTGAACGTGGCTACCCTGCTATTCGCACTTACACACGTCTTGAAGCCTGGGATAGTAGAGGATACCTTGAAATGCTCTTGTCTTAAAGCCAAAAGTATGAAAAAAAAAAAATATATGTGTTTTAAAGTGGTGAGAAAAATGGATACTGGTTTTGTTATCACCGAGGGCAATAAAAATATATAGCAAAAGGGTGCTTCTTCACCTAGTGCCCCAAGGTCAACTGGTCTGGGAGTCACTGCTATGCCTAAGGTGGTGCAAGACGAGGAAAATACACCAAGCATGCAAGCACATGAGTAATCGGTCGGTTAGTACCTCAAGAAGTATTAACGGTCGCATGAAAGTGTGTGAGCTCATCGAAAAAAAAGTACTGAGGTTGATGGGCAAGAGTATGATAGCTTGAATTGAATTCTCCGGGTGTAGGGATGTCTTTACACACACGCAGGGTGATATGATCGATGTTTGGAAGAAAGATAGGAATGAAGAATAAGACGATGTTTTATTGAGGGAGGACGTGATTTCTGACATCTTTTCATGACCATTAAGATAGGGCTCATGACAACCGAAAAGCTAGCTTAGTTGGAAACCCTAATTTTCAAGGCTTTTCTTTTACAATTCTTTTCTTTAAATGTAATATTCATGATCTTGCTTTTATTATTGGATTTTGTGGGTGCAATCCGCTGAAAACCCTCAGGAGACAACACTCCTCCTACTAGGGACACCTAGAGGTTTAAAGGCTTGTTGCACGTGCTCAGTGCAATCGTGTTGCCTACGAAAGTGTGCTAGTTAGTTTTACTCTTTCTTTATTTTCTCCTTCTCTTTTTAATAAAACATTCGCTCGAGACGATCGAAATTAAGTTTGGGGGTATTTGATCAGTCGAAAATATTGTATATTTTAGCCGGCAATTTCCTTAACATTTGCATACACTTAGAAGTGTTCGGCATTCATATTCTACATATTAACAAATCTGTCACAAAATATGAGATTGCATGTATTAGACTTTTAAACCGACACTTTAAAGGAAATTAACCGCATTTCATGGCATCGCATCTTTTCTGTATTTTGCGCAACACTTGTCTTGAGTCTATGCAGGAAAATACGGAAGAAATTCAAAAGAAGCTGATCAAATATTACGCCAATAAAATCATTTCAGATCTGGTAGCAATACAAAAGGATATATTAAATTCTATATATCAGATAAAGCCCAATACAACAGTCCAAGACTACCACAGAGAGAACAAGCCCCAAGGCTCCAAGAGAGCCGCGCTTCCGCGGCGGGAACCAGGCTTGAGCCGCGGAAGCGCGGCGGTTCTGCCACGTCAGCCGTCAAGTTTTGGGCATAATTCCTTTCTCTGGTCCCACAGTCCATTCTGATACTTCAAATTCCAGAACTCTCTCGAAGCTACTACCAGATCAGCAAAGAAAATTAAGGAAGGCTAATCCTAATTAAGCTCCTAAATTAATCCTCTTCTAGAAGCTCCTCCTAACTAATTACATCTAGAACCTTCTCCCCTAACTAACTTTTGGAGGGAAATTTGAATTCCCTCAACAAACTTTTGGAGGGAAAGTTAGAATTTGAAATCCTAGATCTAGGGTTAGTTATCTATAAATAGGAACCTAAACCTATGGTTATTGGTTGTTAATCATTAGTTCTTTAATCTTCATTAGTTAAATAATTCCCTCTTACATCATCTTCTTCCACAAGCTTCGTGACAAAGCTTGTGCGAAACCCTAACCCTAATTCCACTCCAAATCCAAGATCTTGAGTACCAAATCAAGTGAGAAGCCTTCAACCTTTTAGGAGCCGAGCCGATCTTCAATCGGGCAAGTGATCCAAGCCGATCCGCGATCCACGGAGACGAGCGAAGCCAAGTCGACGATCAAGTTCTTCCTCTTGTAGTTCTTGAGCGAATGTAACTAAATTGTTGATATAAATAAAAGGTGAATTTCTTTAATCTCGCTTTCTTTTAATTCTTGCATCATGATTAGATCTCAATTTGTAATTGTTGTTCTTGTTGTGATGTTTGAGTAAAACTCCGCTCGTGAAGGAGTCGAGACGATTGTAGAATGATGATGTAACAAATCTTTATACGATTTTTAAGTCCTACGAGTTTTGTAAACCCTAGCAAGTTCAAGAATCGATGACCTAGTTTCGTAGCGATACTTTCTTGATTGTGATCGCTCGAAATTAGGGATCTACGATCGTTTCTTGAAATTACTAGAGGCTAGAATATGAATGATATCAATGAAAGAACAAGAGATAAGATGAAACCCTAGTTTCACAAGAAGTCTCTAATTCTCATCGATCATCATCGATCTAGTATCAATTCATCGAAGGATAAGAATACGTAATTGTAAGATTACATCACATCTATAGATCCAATCGATTCCTACGAGCCTCATTTCGATTCTTGATATTTGGTTTGGAAAAAAATCAACAAACTATAAATTCTTGATTCTATCTTTTCTTGTTATTAGATCTAGATATTTTCTTTTTCTTGAAATACAAAATTTAAATCATGAATTGTTTGTTTTCTTTTCTTTAAAGTTTCGACTCATCTAAATTCGAAAAGACGAACGATTACACTTTCCCTGTGGACGATCCGCACTCACTAACAATCTACATCCGACACCGTAGTTGATTGCGGTCAAATAATTTTTGGTTGTGATTTCTTTACAATTTTATACATACACAATCCGAAATTCTTTTCAATCACCCTGCTTTTTTTACTCACGGAGCCCTTTCGGGTTTTCATCCGTGCCCTCTTTGCTTATGGATATACCGTTTTTTTTTGTTTTTTTTTATTTATTTTTTTTTTGATATATTTTTTTTTATCTCGTCAGCCTAAGGATGCTGCGGTAGTAGTTTAAAGACATTTCGGTCATTTGCAAGTTTTAGGACATTGCGGTCCATCATTAGTTTAAGGACATCTCGGTCCGCCGTCGCCGTATTTGAGGCGAATATCTAGTTTATTGACTTTTCGGTCTATGGGTCTTTCTCTATGACTGACCATGATGACCCCGGCGTATCCATCTTTCTCGGAGCATGCGGTTGTGGCGGGTTCACCTTCCAATTTCCGGACAGCGCGAACTTGCCTTGTTGGTATTGGTCTTCAACCCAGTTCTTGAAGACGTAGCAATCCTCGATCAGATGACCTACCGTTTGATGGTAAGGGCAATAATTAGGATTATCAACATCGCCTAGCCGCAACGGACGTTTTGGACTCGGCAAATTGATGAGTCTGTCGCACACTGTCAGCTCGAACAGTCCCCTTGTTTTATCTTGCGGAAACGAGTAAGGACGTTTCAACTTTTCCTAGAGGGGTTGCCACTTGTTGCTTTGGCGAGCAACCGGTCTAGGGTCACTTAATTGTTGTTGAGCGCTGGCAACGAAGGCCGTTTTTCCTTTCCTTTATTCTTTTTGTTCGGTCCCTTGTTTACGGGGCCGAGATTTTTTTTGAATAGCGTGCGATTACATGGCTGAACGTTCTCGCAGCTTCTCAATACCTTTATTTTCGAAATAGATTCCCCGAGGGAAAAGTTGGGGATAGCTTCTTCGTCAGAGTCGCTTCCAAAGGTGATAATTTGTGATCCCTTGAAGTCGGCTATATAACAGTTTGTGGCGGCTCCTTTGCGCTCATATATCGCATTTTTCCGATGTCCACAAGCTTCACACTTTGTCCTGTCGAAGTGTTGCTTTTGAGCGACATACCCTTGCCACCAACAGTTAAAGGACTCGCAGTCTTCGATAGGATGTATGATCTTTTGATGATATAAACAGAAGTTAGGGTGCGTCTCTATCTCAGAGAAAGAATTTTCTTCAGAGGGCGGTAGCTTCATTCCTACTGATAGAGCTTTGGCGAACCGTTTCCTCGTCTTGAATTTGTTTTTACCCGCAGTGTATGGCTTTTGATTTGACGGGAATACCTTGGTTCTTTCTAGTATGGCCATTTCACGCTCTTGATTGGCTTTTGCTTTCAGACGAATTTCACTTAGGAAGACATCGATCAACTCGTCTGATGGCTGTAGAATCTCCGGCTCAGGATTCGCCATTGGTTTCTCAGCGCAAGGAGCCTCTTTATCATCCGTCAGTGAATGAGAAATCATATGACAAGTCGCTACGTAGTCTTCGGATTCATCCGATGAGTTTTCTCCATTGTTTTCATCCTTGACTAAAGAACAAGCTGCCCCCGGCGTGTCCTTCTTCTTTGGAGAGTGCGGCTGTGGTGGGTTTACCTTCCAGCTTTCAGACAGCGCGAACTTGCCTTGCAGGTATTGATCCTCGATCCATCCCTTAAAGACGAAACAATCCTCAATCGGGTGACTTACCGTTTGGTGGTAAGGGCAATAATTGGGATTATTAAGATCGCCTGGCTGCGACAGACGCTTTGGACTCGGCAGATTGATGAGTCTGTTACGCACTGCCAGCTCAAACGGTCTTCTCATTTTATTCTGAGGAAACGAGTAAGGACGTCCTAGCCTCTCTTCGAGGGATGAGCGTGGACGCACGTTGTTTTGGCGAATGACCGGCTTTGAGTTGCTCGACTGTTGTTGAGCATTGGCGACGACGATCGCTTTCCCTTTTCCTTTCTCATCTCGGGAATCTGATTTTGGAGGAGACTGTCTATGGCCCATCTGGTCCATTTGGGCTAATTTGTCAATCAAGGCCTGGAAGGTGGTCGGCCTGAAGAACATCATGAATTGTGAGATGGTCGCCTGCGGATCGAGAGTGCCCACAAACATGCCTACCGCAGGTGCCTCTTCTATGCGTTGTTCGCAATTCGACCATAGGTTCCGCCATCGTGTTGCGTATTGGACCCACGTTTCGCTTGGCCTTATCCTGGCATTTATCAGTGCTGTTATCGGGGTGCGTTCACTAGCACTCGCGAATCTTTGTGTAAACAGCAGCTCCATCTCCGTAAATGTTTTGACAGAGTCGTTAGGTAGCTCCGAATACCATTCAAATGCTGTTTCTGCTAAGCTGCCGACGAATTGGCGAAGCAACAGTTTGTCATTGCCTCCAGTGTTGCCGCATAAGGCCCTGAATTGCGCGACATGTTGATGTGGATTTCCTGTCCCTTTATATACGTGGAATTTAGGGATCGTGTATCCCGGCGGGTAACTGATTTGGTCATACCAGCTTGGATAGGGTCGTCCCGTTCTAACAGTTTGCCCAGCCGCTTCACTCGCCTGATGAGCTCGTATTTGCTGAGCTATATAGTCGTCAAGCGCGGCCTTGGAAATGGTTTCTTCCTTGGCTGCTGAAAGAGCCGGAGGAGGATCAGATATTTCCCCTCCGTCATTTCCGACAATGACTGGAGGGTCTTCAGCTGGAGGGTCCGGCTGTAACATCATCCCTACCATGTCTTGGAAGAGGAGTGCCATTTGTTTTATGTTAGCCGCTTGTTCTGTGGATTCTGTGTCCTTCTTTTTGAGGATTCTACGTAAGAAGTCGGCATCAGTCTCTTATTCGTGACACTGCTCTGATGATTTTTCCGAACTTTCTTTCGGTTCGGTAAGTGCAGCCATCATAGTCATCATTTCCTGAAGCTTCTGTTGCTGCTCCTGGGCTTTCGTCACAGATCGGGTGAGCGGTCGGTGGCTCGTAGAAGTGCGGCTTTCCTCCTTTCCAGAAGCCATATAAACAGTGTGCACCACCATGCCCCCAAATTTGGGGCGTTTGTGTTCAGCACTTTTATGCTTCGCCATACTCACAGGGGCTTTTTGTGGCCTCCTTTTTTGAGTGATTGGAGTTAAGGGAGCCGTTGTAGTGGGCACCCAAGTAGCTTTTGCTTTTTGTGGTTTGACAGAGTAATCCTTCCCCTGCCGGACCTTCATCTTTTTCTGTCGTCGGAGGCAGTCTTGATCGATCACCGACTCTTGGACCTGTCGCCAGACTTTGCAAATTTTAGAGGACAGCCGTTGAGGGGGCTCCTCTAGCTTCTTCTCTGGAGTATTCTCCACAGATGAAGGTGTTCGTTTCAACATCGCAGTAGGAGAGTTTCTGCGCACCTTGTTGAGCAGTTCAAAGTTATTCTTGGTTGGAACAGCAGCATCGATCCTCACCATCGGAGCTGACGGAGTAAGTCCAGAGGGGGAGTTGCCCCAGCCTTCCTCACTCGGCGCCAGTAGCGACGTCGGGCATGTCGTGCTGATGGAGTTGTTTCAGCTATAGGGGTGACCTCCTCGTGCCCCCTGTATTGGTCAGAATATACTGGTACCAGCTTTTTAAAGATCGACGTCCGTTGAACGGGGACGGCCAACTTGTCAGAAGCGGACTTCTGAACATGGGAAGCAACCTTGGTAATTTTGCCAGGAACGGGAGTTGGAATGGCTATCCACTTCGGGATAACGCCTTCTGGTATGACAGGCTTCTTCATGAGCCTGTTAGAGCTCTGGCCTAGTCCGTTAAAAACTGAAGCAGTGGAGTTGGACGACCCGTTGAGAGGGGTCGCGACAGCGGTAAGTCGATCGAAGACCGACTTCTTTGGAGCTTCTTGCAATGTCATTGTGGCATTGAAGCTCAATGGTGGGAGCATGGTCCCGAAGAATAATCCAGTGGTGGCTTGAGTTACCTGCTTCACTGGTATCTTGAAAAGAGAGGCCGCTCGGGGCCCATAAGTCACTCCTCCAGCAAGGACCGAGCGAGAGTTGCAGTTGTAGGCAGTGCAGTTTGAAGCCATTGATCTTCTGTTTTCTGCATGGAGCAAGACACCAAATCTTAGTACCTCGAATCCACAGGCAACCACAGCAAACCGCGATTCGTTCGCGAACACGACACACGAAATGTGGAGTGGAAAGAGGAAAAGGTCCCACCGGGCGTGCCAGAATCTGTTCCCCTCCGAAAGGCAGCGCACAGGACCGCGATGTCCTGGCACTGAGATTCGGGGCAGATGCTAATTGGTTTTATCCGTCTACCTCTCCGAAGATACCAAGTTGATTTATGGCACCGTGTATCGAAGGTTTAGACGGATGCGGCCGATGTAGCAGACTTTATCAGATTCCCCCTCGCTCGAGGGGTTTTTGATTGTGGGGAGGCGTAATTAACTGCAGGCGTAAGCCCCTGCAGTTAATTACGCTACCGCTTCGCGGTAGCCACCTTCTCCTTCTCCAGTATTTCACTTCGTGTCGTGTGTGTTTGTTTTGTTTGTGGTTGCCCGTGGATTGTATACGGAGACTGAGTAATACCGTCGCCCGTAGGACGTGGATTAGTCCAAATCCGTATTTATTTAGATTTGGGTTTGGTGTTTTTTAGTTTAAGGATACGTTAGTCGCGTTGCGGCTAAGATCAACTTAAACGTTCGTTAAGGATACGTTAGTCCAGTTTGAGACTAAGATCAACTTAACAGGATCGTTTAGATCCGACAAAAGAGCATTTGGGCTCTATTGTTCCAGTTTAGGGACATAGTGGTCCATTGCATGTATGGTCGTCGGGACCCGTCACCTCTCTGACGACGTTGAAGAATTACAACGAAAAATGTCAAAGGAGTTCAGAGATGTACCCTTGAGCCAAAGTTGATTGGGGGAATTTATAGTCCAATTTAGGACTAAAGTCTGTTTGAAGGTTTAAGAATGCGTTAGCCATTTTTGAGCCTAAGATCAACTTAAACGGTTGTTAAGGATACGTTAGTCCAGTTTGGGACTAAGATCGACTTAACGAGATCGTTTAGATCCGACAAAAGAGCATTTAGGCTCTATTGTGCCAGTTTAGGGACATGGTGGTCCAATATCAGTTTAAGGACATAGTGGTCCACCGTTAGTTTAAGGACGTTTCGGTCCGATATTAGTTTAGGGACGTTTCGGTCCGATATTAGTTTAGGGACGTTTCGGTCCACGAGTTTAGGGACCCCGCAGTCCAGATTCATGTATGTGGTCGTCGGGACCCGTCACCTCTCCAACGTCGTTGAAGGATTACAACGACAGGTGTCAGAGGAGCTCGGAGATGTACCCTTGAACCGGATATAGATTGATTTAAGAGAGCAATCTTTGCTCGACCGATTTAATTTAAGGACTTACGGCCAAAATTGGGCTAAGTCCAGTTGAAAATGTTCAACACCCTTATTTATTTTTGGTCTATTAGACCTGTGTTAGGGCTTTGCCCCCACTTAAATAATGCATTGCATTACTTCAGGCCATTTATGCCTATTTTGACTGGGCTCTGCCCTTTTTATTATGATGCAGATCATTTGTTTTGGTCCATTGGACCTTTCAATTGGGCTCTGCCCTTTCAAACAATGCACAGCATTTTATTTATTAGGCCTGTTAAGCCTTTTAATTGGGCCTAGCACTTCAGGAAGTGAAATGCCTTGCATTTATCAGGCGCTTTGCGCCAATCAGAGAGCGCAAGCGCTTGTAGTGTTGACACGTGCCGTGCTCTGGTGAGCGCAAGCGCAACAGCGCAGTGCGCTGCGCTATTGCGCTGCTGACACGTGGCGCGCTCTGGTGAGTTGCGCCAATTTCAGAGAGCAAAGCTCTATTTCAAGAGCGCGTAGCGCAAGTAGTTTTGTGACTGACACGCGGCGTCCTCTTAAGAGCGCAACAGCGCAGTTTGGAAGTGCAAAGCACTAAGAATCTTTTAGATTCAAGAACAGGAGTGCAGAGCACTATTTGATTTCTTGATCTAATTTAGATCAAAGAAAATAAATTTTTCTTTTTTGTTTCAAGAACCAGAGGTTCATAAAAAGTGCAAAGCACTATTATTACTTATTTATATATATATATATATATATATATATATTTTTATTTAAAATTATTGATCTTGTTCTTAGATCAATAATCAGTCCATAAAAGAATTTTCTCTTTTTCCTAAAGGTTTTTACCTTCTGTTGTTCTTGAGGAATTCTCAAGAGTTCTCTTCTCTCTCTTTTTTTTTTTTAGAAGGATGCTCCTCTCCTTTTAATTGAGGTCTGGGGTCCTTTTTATAGTGCCCATAAATTAGATAAATTTATTAAAGAGATCTTTCTCTGAGTGATTTGGGGAATTTTCCTCACCGTTGGATCTTTGATCCAAGGGCTTCTGCTTTGCAGAAGAAAATCTTCTTGTTTTAACAAGAACAGAAAAAATTTCTTAGAAATTTAATTCTGTTTGGCGCAGATGCCCCAGCGCGTGACACGTGTCGCGCAGCGCACAGCGCAGCGCAACTACGCTAGCAACTGCGCCAGCGAATCTGTGCTGACACGTGTCGCGCAGCGCACAGCGCAGCGCAACTGAGCCGGCGTATCTGCGCTGGCACGTGTCGCGCAGCGCAGTGCTTGCGCAACTGAAACGTTGCTTTCTTTAATTTTTTCTTTAAATAGAGCTTTGCTCTGATTGGGTGCGCTGCCTTGGGCGCTGCGCTGATGCATCTGCGCCTGACACGTGGCGTGTTGTGCAGCGCAAATAATCTGAAGCGTTGCTTCATTTATTAAATTTTTAAATTTTCAAAGCAGAGCTTTGCTCTGATTGGGGGAAGATGAAGCGTTGCTTTATCTCCCACCTCGGAGTTTGAATAGAGCTTTGCTCTGATTGGGGTAAACAAGGACGATGTCACCGTTGTCTATTATTTACTTTTCCGCATTAGGTAGTCCCAAGACGGGGAGCACAAGTAACCGGGTTCTAGGGTCCAGTGGGAGACCATCTCGAGGAGTCGAGACCGGGTCTCTTAACCCTAGAATTGGCAGTGTTGCTTGCCGCTCTCGTAGGGGTCTACAGATGTGGGTTTGGATATTCATCGCGACCGTGGAATCCGCGTTTTATACAGGCTCGCATAAAACACGGAAATCCTAGTATATCCAATATTTCATATGTTATCATCTGCTGCAATGTTCTGTGATGAGATCATATTACTGCCTGAGACGAATGTTTATATTATATATATAAGATATATGTTATATTGCAGATTTCGTTTCAAATGTGATGCTTGTGAAGCATAATAAAATGGGACTTCATTAATGAGATTAATGAAATAAAAGAAACCTAAAGATGTTGTAGAAACTTATTTAAAAACTGGTAGCTCTAGTTCTTGCTTTGCATAGCGGTGTTCCTTGTAAAACATCCGGCACCTTATTCGATAAGGAAAGAGCCGAGATCTCTTCACCGGGAGTGACCTCTTTAGCGAAACTAGCAGATGCTACAAACTCGGTTTGTCTTTTGATTGCTTCTATAGTGTTTGCTTTGCATAGTGGTATTTGCGAAATATCCTGCACCCTATTCGATAAGGAAAGAGTCAAGATCCCTTCACCGGGAGTGACCTCTTTAGCGAAACTAGAAAAGCCTCAAAAACACTCCTTTACAAAATCACTCGATTCTACAACGATATCAAGTTCATTACGCAAAGGATTTTCTTAAAAACCTGTCGTAACCCTCCATCATTTCAGATAAGTACTAGTTAGTATTCGTGCTACGTTTGTTGACTATGTTAAGACGTAGTATGCGGTAGCTGATTAGTGTTTGTCTGTATAAGCATATGATGCGATTGGATTAGGGTAGTCGTGCGACTTTGTTGACTATGTTAAGGGTCGTGCGGGTGGGTTTAATTCAATCAGGAAATGACGGGTTGAACTTGACTAGCACTTATGATTTGTTGACTATGTTAAGGTCATATAGTTGTTAGGGGTAAAATATTATTGGGAATTTCAAGTGTTGAAATTTGTAATGAGATTGCATATCTTCTATGAGATAGTTGGATCCCAATACCCGCTGCGAGTAAGAGTTACTCCTGAGAGAGTTTTACACATTACAATTAGCCGATCAAGTAGGTGTCTAGAAAGGTGTTAACGGGGTTACGCCCCTGGGAAAACAAGGTTTACTTTAATTAGGTCCGTGCGAAAGCACAGGGAACCTCCCTCAAAATACCGGCACTGGCCTAGCTGAAAGATTAGCGAACTTGTAGGGTGTAATTAATCCCAGCTAGTCTTTCCTTTTAGGGTTTGAAGGAAGATTTGACTAAAACAGTAGGAGCCATCCTGATTAGATAAATTGATAACCAATCTAATCTTGTAAAAGCGCACGCTGAGTATTTTCTTCTCTCTCTCTCCTGGTTGCGACTATGTCACGCCTTAATCAAGATAATAATACGGATGTATTGACCGAACCCGCTTGTTATACTGCGCTAAAGAACGTTGGTCCCGCTCCAACTTATAATTGTTATAAGACCGAGCAGGAAATTGGGGATTACCAGAATTCCTGTGCCACCCAAACGAAAAAAGTGCATGCTGATGCATCTTCTTCGGGTGTGTTCATTACAGAAAACTGTTTCTCAGTATCCTTTACGTCCTGGGTATGAGATACCGGATCAGGATCCCACATATATAATTTGTTACATGGGCTACAGATAGGTAGAGAACTGAGAACGGATGATAAGTTTCATGAGATAGAAACGGTGCAAGTGTTGCAACCAAGTCTGTTGGTAGTTATCACCTTGTATTACCAGAATACATTGATTCTGAACGAATGTTATTAGATACCGAACCTGATATACAACATCATATCAGTCTCTTTATTAGTAAAGAAGGATATAATTTTGTATTGTTGGATAATGTTTTGAACATTTCCTATATCAAGAGTTGATCGGTTCAGGCACGTTATCTAAAAGTATAGACGTTCTAAATCAAACCACAGTTCTTAACGTACAGAGCACACACAAGAAGAAGAGTTCAGAAATGAACGAATCCTTCTTGAGGTATTGTAGACTAGGTCATATCGATGCGACCCGACTAGCTAAAGTTACATAAAGATGCATATTTAAATTAGTTTGGATTTATATCTTGTAAAACTTGCCAGTCATGTCATAAAGATAAGATGACCACAGCTCTGTTTATTGGAAACAGAGAAAGAGTTAGTGAACTCTTGGGATTGATACATGCTGATGTATGAAGGTCCCATGTCTACAAATGCCAAGACTGGTTCTTTATACTTCATTACATTCACTGATTATCTCTCAAGATCCGGACATATGTTCCTGTTGAAACACAAGTCTGGAACTTTTGGAAATTCAATAAATATAAGTTAGAAGTAGAGAACCAAAAACGGGTATAAGTATTATGTCCTTTGATGAGATCAAGGAGGAGAATACTTGAGCACGGAATTCCTGAACTATTCTAAAGGAGAATGAGATTCTCTCTCAGCATTACTCCTCCGTATACACCACAGCACGTCGGTGTATCGAGGTGGAGCAACCGCACCCTATGTGATATGGTATGCTCTATGATGAGTACTACTGAGTTGCCTATTTTCTTTTAGGGTTATGCACTTGAGAAGTTGCATACCTATTGAATAGGGTTCCAACCAAATCTGATGCCTACCACTTCATATGTGATATGGAATGGGAAGAGCCTATATCTTAAGTAAGTTAAGATTTGGGGTTGTCCGGCCTATGTCTAAAAGCATAATCCAGACAAGCTCGAGGCAAGGTCAGTTCTGTGGATGTTTGTTGGATATCCTAAGCATTCGCAAGGGAATATCTTCTACCAAACTGAGAAACAAAAGATGTTTTGTTTCTCAGCAGGCCACCTTTGTGAAAGGGAATTTCTTGTGAACAAATTAGTGGTCATAAGGTAGAACTGGAAAGAGTTCCACCTATACAAACTGCAGCTGATGATTTGGTAGAACCGAAGGATTCAATAGTAACCAACGAACCTCAGCCTCTTCGCCGATCTAGTAGGGTTCCTCATCCACCTGAGAGATACTTCGGTTTCTCTATGACAGTGGGAGCGAGGATTGCATCATGAGATGATGACCTAACTTGTTTCGAGCAGGGCATCAGGAGTGGGGACTCTGTGAGAATGGCTGGATGCTTAGAGATCTGAGATGGAATCCTTATACACCAACAAAGTATGGACTTTGGTTGCTTTATCTGAAGGGTTAAATCCCCATCAGGAGCAAGTATATCTTGAGAAGATTACTTGGTGTACATGGAAAAGTTGAGACTTTTAAAACTATGCTTAAGTCCATCTAGATCCTACTTGCCACGGCTACATACCATGACTACGATATCTGGCGGTTGGATGTCATGACTGCTTTTCTAAATAATGATTTGGAAGAGAGCGTCTATAAATACACAGCCAGAGGGCTTCGTAGACAGTGGGAGCAGCGGAAACGTGTGCAAGATATTTTATGTGATAAATCAGGCATCGCGGAGTTGGAACGTCTGTTTTGATGGAGTAGTCAAAGAGTTTGACTTCATCAAAATGGTAGCTGAACCTTGTATATACAAAAAAGTAGTAGAGAATATGGTGGTGATCCTCGTAGAGTACGTGGATGACATACTCTTGATAGGGAAGGAGTTTCCTATGCTACGCTCGGTCAATCTCCGCTTATCACAAGGATTCTCCATATAGGATCAAGGTGATACCACCTAAATCCTAGGTTTTATATCTATGAGATAGATCTAAATGGATGTTAGGATTCTCACTAGTTGTAGTGAGTGGTATCAATAGATCCTGGAGAGAATCACTGGAATGGTTCCAGGATGATAAGGACGGCTGAATGTCAGTCGCAGGCATTGTCTTTACCCTCAGTGGAGGGACGGTATATTGAAAGAGTTCCAAGCTAGATACTGTGACTTACTAGACGATTAAAGGCAAGATACATCGTTACCAAGGATGCTACCAAAGAGGCAGTCTGGATATATATAAGTTCATGAGATGAATTTCGTTCCTACCATTGTGTGACAATGGAGTTGTGGCTTATGCCAAGGAACCCCCGTCCCATCAGAAATCCAGATATAATTCTTAGGCAGTATCACCTGATAATGGAGATAGTTGATCTCCAGTGAGATCGAGGTTAGGAGAGTAGACACAGAGGACAACAGCGCGGATCTACTCACAAAGGCCTATTTCCCAGTAGAGACTTTTATGGGATGGTTGAGGATGAGATACTTCAACCACAGCTGATTGTTGGGTATGCGATACCACAACAGATGACCCTAGTGCAAGTGGGAGATTGTTAGTTATATGTATACCCTAGAAGTCATTACTGTACATACGATGTATATTGTAGTAGATGCTTGGACACATATAGGGAGGACTTTCTTGCTCGACATGATAGTACGCTATCTGGTTGCTCTTTATCTTAACATGTTGACTTATATTAGTTTACTGTCTCTATGTCACATGTTGATAAAACCTTTAGGATGAGTACTTGACTACTAGGACTATGATGCTGATCATACTAGTGGGGACAGAGTAGTCGTCAAGTACATCCTTCAAATGTTCCTAGTCGTAGGAGTACCGAGACAGGGCATCGATACTCCAGAGTAGACTAGCGTCTGCGCTTCTTGACCCATATGATGGGCGATGGATGATCTCATATCCATTGGTGTTTGACATCAGAGAAGGTATACGGGTGCTCAGTAGAGACTGGGTACACTGGACGGACTCGCCGAGAACTCCCAGATGGTATTATACCTCACGTCAGATGGCAGTTCTCTGGTGACACTGGTACAGGTTAGTCTGTAGACCCGAGATCGTTATAGAGTCTTGTGTGATTCCCACTGTGCTTTGATTTCTATCATACCACGTCCAAGAGGGCGTGCAAAAAGGTGGCTTTTGGGTACAGTCCCGAATCACATGGAAGCAATGAGCGATAGGAGGGGTTTTGTCTCTCCCGGTATAGGGAGTTGATGTTGCGCTGTGTTCGATTGGCTATAACTGGAAATCCCTAGCCAGGATTGCTGAGATTTACTGGTAAGTGTTATCAGTAGTTTCTCGAACTGTTATGGACCTCATATCGACACGACTTATCAAGCTACTGGGGTCTGACGTTTACCACCCCTAGGCGAGATATGCGACATATCAGACGAAGAGACCGGACTGTATGGGAGTGTTACTGATTGGATTCACGGGAGAAAGTACAGGCTTGCTTGTTGATCTTCTGATCGCTCAATACCTGGGTGACTGTTACGTTTAGCTGACCGCTTGCAGCTTGTGAGTGTTTGATATGATCATCACCTACTGCCGACGTATTGACGATTCTTTAGAGTCCTACACAGAGATTTCCTGGCTCAAGCAAAACGGAGTAGGAGCAGATATATGATATGTGCGGGATCGAGAACAATACGTATATGTGATACCATATTAGATTCTCGCGATATGAGATATCGGGCAGGTATATGTGATATAGCCGGGTCATCGGATCAAGTGTTGATTCGATGAACTGATACAGATTATATTAGTAGGTTATTTGTGAAATAGCCGAATTATCGGATCAAGTGTTGATTCGATAATTTCATGTATAATTATATATTTTATATATTAAATTACATTAACTAATATAAGCTCACTAAAAGATTCTTTTTCTCACTCGGGTAATACATTGATATATATGTGATATATGTTAATTGTATTATTTTATTTTGTTACAATAAATATTGTATATGTGATATATAATATTGTAACATGTTGTGGTTATAAATGCAACATGATTAGTGGAGATTAAACATGGTTAGGGTTTGATTTGGGTTGATTCTTTCTAGTAGCTTCTAGAACCTTTGTTTTTGTTTTAAACAAAGATATTTGTTATGATATGTTTGTAGATTTTTGTTTAACCCAACCCAACCCTTTAACCATGGGTCATTCTCTACATGGGTTAAGTTATCATACTTAACCCATGGTTGCATTTCTAACCTCACTATAGATTCATTATTCATCACAAAAAGATTTTGGATATTCTTCTTTTTCCTCCTTAGTGAAAAGCTCTCTAGCTTTTTCATTAGTAATGAAAATGAGTAAGATTAAGAAAATAAATGAGAGCTAAATTCCTACTTCATCATCCTAATCTATTCTTGTGAATTAGATTTGGGTGTTCACTTCATTAGTAAGTGAGAGCTTGTGTTAAAGAAACTTCAAAATAGATCATCTTTGTTATCGAAGATCGGAAGCAAGCTTGCATCTTCTCTTCGTGGAGCCTCTCTAGAGTCCGGATACTCGATGATCGCAATGAAGGGACCTCAACACAGAGCTTATGAAGCGAAGGACCGGACTACAAAGGTTGTAATCCCAAACTCTTAGAAGTAAAGTTGTTTACTTGCTTTTTGTTTCTCCTAATCTCTAGTCTAAGATCTTGGTTAGGGTTGTTCGGCACGTCTAAATTTTAAATCGGGCATGGTTGATGCCTTATAGACCCTTGTGAGAGTGCCTAGTAACCCTACATTATGAGCCTTATATCGACACGACTTATCGAGTTACTGGGGTCTGACGTTTACCACCCCTAGACGAATTATGCAACATATCAGACGAAGAGACCGGACTGTACGGTAGTGTTACTGATTGGATTCACAGGAGTGTGAGCAGGCTTGCTTGTTGATCTTTTGATCGATCAATATCCGAGTGGCCGTTACGTTTAACAGACCGCTTGCGGCTTATGGGTGTTTGATATGATCATCACCTACTGCCGGCGTATTGACAAGTCTTTAGAGTTCTACACAGGGGTTTCCTGGCTTAAGAGAAATGGAGTAGGAGCACATATGTGATATGTGCGGGACCGAGATTAATGCGATATGTGATACCGCGCTATATTCTCGCGATGTATGACTATTAAGGTTATATGTGATATAACCGGGTTATCGGATCAAGTGTTGATTCGATAAGATATTACATTATGATATTAGTCAGTTATATGTGATATAGCCGGATTATTAACTCAAGTGTTGATTTAATAATCTAATGTATAATTATATATTTGATATATCACATTATATTAACTAATATTATCTCACTTATGATTTCTTTTCTCAAATTGGGTACATTGATGTATATGTGATATATGTTAAATATATCAAGTTAGGTTACAAATGCAACTAGGGTTAATGAGGGTTAAACCATTCTAGGGTTAAGATTTGGGTTTAAATTTATCATTAAGTAATTCAAAATTGAGGACTTAGTCATGGTTGATATTTGTTGAAAGCTTGTAGAAGCTTCATGGCATCTTTGACTTTGTTCTCTCTCTTTGTCTTGCTTAAGATATTTTGACCTAACCTTTAATCATAGCACATGGTTAACTTTCTACAAGGGTTAAGCATGACATGCTTAACCCTTGGTTGTATTATTAACCTCACCAATAATTCATTTGATGAATTATTCACTTGAGTTCATCATCTTCTTCTTCTTCCTCAAAGCTTTCTAGCTTCAATAGAGGTATGAGAAAATGAGTGAGAAAATCATTTCTAATGTGAGCAAACTTCCTACTTCATCATCCTCTACTACTTGCCATTTAGTAAAGGGTGTTCTTTTCACAAAGTTTTTGACCTAGTGAAAAAATAGCTTAGGTTAGTGTCTCCCCGACGTAGATCATTTTCAGCCTCGAAGTCTTCGAAGCAAGCATGTTCATTTCTTCATCGGAGCCTCTCTAGAGTCCGGAGTTCACGATCGCAGCGAAGGGGACTACTACACGGAGCTATTGAAGTGAAGGACCGGTCTACAAAGGTTGTATTCCTCGCTCTCTTTACTTATTGCAAAGTGTTTGCATATGTGATTCCGTATATTTCTAGTTTACGATTCTATTTAGGGTTAGCTAAAACGGCAAATTTTTGAATTTAGCATGGACGATGCCTCCCGAAACCTTGCTGCCGTCTTAGGTAACCCTTCAGCTTCCTGCCGAACAAACGTTGTGGATCAAAAGCCCTCCTCACGAGACCACCGAGTAACTTCCTGCTCGGTCCATCCGCAGTCGGTAGCTTCCTGTCCAACAAACGTTGTGGATCAAAGCCCTCCTCACAAGGCGACCGAGTAGCTTCCTGCTCAGTCCATCCGCAGCGAGTAGCTTCCTGCCAAACAAACGCTGTGGATCCAAAGCCCTCATCGCGAGGCTACCGAGTAGCTTCCTGCTCGGTCAATCCGCAATGGGTAGCTTCCTGCCCAACAACGCTGTGGATCCAAAGCCCTCCTCACGGGGCCACCGAGTAGCCTCGTGCTCGGTCCATCCGCAGTGGGTAGCTTCCTGCCCAACAAACGCTGTGTATCAAAAGCCCTTCTCATGAGGCCACAGAGTAGCTTCCTGCTCGGTCCATCCACAATGGGTAGATTCCTGCCCAACAAAGGTTGTTGATCAAAGCCCTCCTCACGAGGCGACCGAGTAGCTTCCTGCTCGGTCCATCCACAGCGGGTAGCTTCCTATCCAACAAACGTTGTGGATCCAAAGCCCTCATCGCAAGGCCACCGAATAGCTTCCTGCTTGGTCAATCCGGAGTGGGTAGCTTCCTGCCCAACAACACTGTGGATCCAAAGCCCTCATCATGAGGTAACCGAGTAGCTTCCTGCTCGGTCTATCCGCAGTGGGTAGCTTCCTACCCAACAACGCTGTAGATCCAAAGCCCTCACCACAAGACAGCCGGGAAGAATCGAGTGACGCCGACCTTCCTATACTTGGCTATCAATCGGTTCATACTCGATGTGTGATCGCCACCTCAACTCCAGGGAAAAGGAGGATACCGATCTCCCTATACTTAGCTATCAATCAATTCATACTCGGGGCGCGATCGACACCTCAACTCCGGGGAAAGGAAGGATACCGATCTTTCTACACTTGGCTATCATTCGGCTCATTCTCAATGAACGATCGTCACCCAGAAAGGGTGGAAACCGGCCTTACACTAGCATGATGAAAAGCATACGAGCTAAAGTACTTGCAGATTGATCAGATATCTGAGAGGGAAAAAAAGTACACTTTATTCATGATCAAAATTATGTACAGAGGTATTGTGGGCTCCTCAGACTTACAAAAATGCCCGGAGGCTTACAAAAATACTAAAGAGGAAAAAAAAGAGAGAAGGGGGGACAACTCAGACTGCCCGCTCGGCTGGGATCTCTCCCTGCTCGACGCTATTGCCGGGGACCAGAATGGTGACCTCAGGGTCGGCGCTCCCGCCGACAGCCTCACCTCCTCCGGCCAGCTCGGTGCCTCCCCCTACAGCGCTTCCTCGGCAAGAGGGTACTTTGCGCGGAGCTTGCGGTCGACAAACTCCGGCATAGACTCCTTGACGGCTTTCATGGTGACCTTCACCGTCCGGCCCTCAGCAAGCTTCGTCGCGTCTAAGGCCGCCCGAGCATCCTTCTTGGCGGCGTCCCTTAACCTCTTCATCACGTTGTAGAGGCTATTCGTCTCCTCCAACTTGGCTTGGATAGCCTGGTTGGACTCGTTCAGGAGCCGATGGGACTTCTTCAACTTGGACGTCATCATCCCCTCCACGACCAATCTCGAGTTGAGGACGGCCGTCTTCTCCTCCGCCTGCTGCAATTGGAGGCGAAGTTCTTCCTCCCGTGAGGAGGATTTGCCCGCCTTCTTCATGGCCGGGGCTACCTCCTCGGACCCCATGGCAATGAGGAGAGCGCAGTGATGAAGGACCTGAGGAAGATAGAAAACGTGTTAAAAAGCTAAAAACCGAGGAAATAAAACTTAAGGAATTTTTAAGAAAGGCTAGATACCAATGTGAACGGCCTCCTGCGCTATTGTGGCCACCTGGGCCTTCATGGTTCCCTGGGGAATCTTCACCCAGGCTTCCGCCTCCATGTCCGCCAGCAAGCTGTCGGCCATGGATAGCCCCGAGGGCACCTCAATGCAGAAATTGCCCTCCTACACTGGAATCCCGGTGGGGGTGGCCGAGAGACCACCCGCTTCAGACTCTTGAGGAGGACCTCGGCAGGCTCCTCCTCCCCCTCCCCCTCCCCCGGCGCTCCTCCCGGATTGGAGGTGCTGCGAAAGGTTTGGACGGAGGTGTTTGCCTCAGGGCCGAGCTCGGACCGGGGCAGGACGAGCTTGCACCCCAGCCTTCCTTCCTTGGGCCTTAGCAGTCATGGAGGCTAGGATTTTTGATCGGTCCATAGGCTCTGCAAAAAAAATAACACACAAACAAAAGTGAGTTAGCGACACTGAAACAGCAAAGAGAGTTTAACAAAGTCTAAACAGATCGTCGAAAGCCCTAACTTACCCAGAAAACGCGCAGGACTGAGCCCAGCCAAGCTTAGTGCCTGCTCGGAAAGCAAGACATCAGCCCACTGGATCGGTTCCCATAGGGACACCACCCTCGCCTCGGGGGAGGTCGACTGTTTTGCCTTCAGGAAATCAGCCCTGTGCCACTGTGTGGGCACAGGCCAATCCTCGCCCTCCGGTGGCCCGACGAATACGTACTTTTCCTTCCATTCATAGATAGAAGAAGGGAAAACCACTACCCCCGACCCGGCCGCCCCACCCATACGTTTTTTAAACGAAAAATACACCCAACTCGGCTCTTCCTTGCTAGTACCGGGGTGATTTTTATAGCAAATAAAAGATAAAAGGAAGGTCAAACTAAAGGGGATCTGATAAAGTTTTAACCGGACCAGAAATTTGAGGAGAATTCTCCACGAGTTCGGCGCTAGCTGGCCCGGGGCTAGACGGAAGCAATGAAGCACCTCACAAACCGCGAGTGAGAAGGGCAGACGCATTCTTGCCCGGAACGCTTCCAGGTACAGAGCAATCTCCTTGCCCTGCACCTGGTCTGCCCGCTCACCCTCTCTGGATAAACGGAGTGAATAGCTAGAGGGGATATGGAATCAAGCCCGAATGTCGGAAAGCTCGTCCAGACTCTTCAAGATGGAGGGTGCATCACGAGTGTTCCCGATGCGCATCTTGGGAGCCCTTGTCGCCGCCCGACGGCGAGTAACAAGGGCGGCCCTGACTCTAGGGGGCGAACCCGACACAGAAGATGAGGAAGAAGAAGAACCCTCTTGGCTATCTGAAACCGAAGAGGAGGAAGACCCACGGGACTCGGCCCCAGCAACTGGAGTCTCATCGTCTGACTCTACCCTTGCAACATCTACAGACTCCTCGGAGGAAGACATTTAACCTGATTCAAAGAAAGGGACTCACCGAGGAAAAATCAACAGAAGATCCGATCTAAACGGAGGTACGCCGGGCAATCTTCAACAAAGAAAAGGAATTAAGGCGAAGTGTTGGCCCTAGGATGCTCCCCTCCTATTTATACACCCCCATAGAGAACATCCTACGGCCCAGATCGATTCCTTCCAAAACGAAACGTCGCGCCTAGCGGCAGTCAAAGCTCCATGTGGCGGGCGACCATTGGGGACGTCTCTTCGATTGCAGGAGTGAAAGACAGCCTGTCTCGCCCTCCAACTGACGTCCGACACGTGGCCCGTACCCCAACTGACGAATCGAATGAAACGGCGTCCCCTTTTTAAAGCGCAATCATTTCACTGATTCACTGACGCCATCGGGGATACGTGTGAAAATTCAGGCGCACGAAGAAACGACATGTAGGCCCAAGGATCGAAACGACGCAACCGCCAAACGCCATGTCGTTCCCGGACGATCCACATTATGATTCTCGGCACCAAACTGGGAAGAAGAAAAACCAAGAAGGACACTCTCGACCCGACCAATGAATAGGTCGGAACAAGAGTGGGGGGCTAATGATGATGCTCACAAATGGTATTCCTCATATTACGACACGTGACGGATGACGTGTCCCGAAGGCTACGGAGATGGAATAAATGATATGCATTAGGGGCGTTCCTCGGGACATCATCTCCGAAGACGCATTCGACCTTTCAGGAGACCTACTTGAGTACTTTCCGCCTTCACCCTGCAAACAGACAACAGCTTGTCTCCGAGCCATCTAACGGGCTGATCTTTCTCGGCCTCCTTACTCGTCTCCGAGCCATCTGTCAGGCCGAGCTTCCTTGGCCTTTCTGCTCATCTCCGAGCAATCTAGCAGGCCGAGCTTCCTCGGCTTTCCCAAACACCTGAGAGCGCAGAACCCAAGCGCCCCCTCAACAGCTCCGCGTATCTCACCAGGGCGAGATATCCACCTCCCCAAGATCTGCGTCCCACGCTAGCGCGTCCCTTTATTAATGGACGTATCCCGCCATTAATGCGAGGATAACGCAGGGGTGTAACTGACGACGATAATCTCGCGCCTGCTCGCTCGACGCGACCACTATATAAACCCCTTTCTCAGACGACTCAGATAACTCGAACTCATTCCAATACGCCGTTACTCTGCACATATTTCTCGGCACTAATTTGATCGTCGGAGGGTCCTACGGTGGTCACCCACCCCGAGACTTCTTTTGCAGATAGCTCAGCGGCAACAACAACCAATTGAGATCCACACACTCAACAACCCCCAAAACAAATCTCAGCCGTTAAAGACCGTCATCACTGAATCGACGGAGAACAACCTCTGAAGGAGATCACAGACTCCATCAGGTATGGATGAAGTCATTGTCGAAGCAGGTTGTGAATCGCCCACCCATATCGCTGTGTGCGGCTAAAACTAGTATTCAAATCTTCTCTTATGTTGAGTCTTGGGCGTACACTGTGATTCCTTGCATTCAGGATTCACTGAGACGATAAGGAGGATGCTGAGACTTAAGCATTCAAACATGGTTTGTACGGTGTGAATTCCTGCAAGCTAACTTCCTGTACAATGCGAACACCTTTAAAATATATATATATATAAGACTCGAATGATGATTGATGACCAGTAGTTGTGCCTAAGTCTTATGGTTATGGCGTAACTCCTCGTTAAAGGGCATTAATGTGAAGTTTGGTTCTTAGGCCTATGTATCCCATACAGTGTATTATTGTATTTAAAGTGGCTCATTGGCCAACAATTGTAATCACCTCATGAAACTGGCGTTGTATGTTAAATTTCCTAAAATGATAAGGTCGGTGTCGCCGTATAAATAGCTATGCTTGTAATGATTATATTTGCCGTTTCTTGTTTGCAACGATCGTAATTGATTTGCATGATTTCCTCTGGATTGCATAATGTACGAGTTATTTATCATTTCGACATCCATGCATTATCAATACTACTAGCAAAATAGTAATAAACACTTGGGGTAAGAAAATCACCAAAACAAAATCTGTCTTCTCTTTCCTCCACCATCAAAATTACAGGAAGACATGTATGTGGCTTTGGATACTGATGGAGGTCGGTTTCTCACTCAGATGTTGTCCTCCATCGATCTTGCGTGACGCGGTGTCGAATGGTTGAGATTTGTTTGTAGTGGTTGGGTGTGTATCTCAATGAGTTATTATGGACGCCAAGCTGCCTGCAAGAAAAGTCCCGGGATAAGAGACCGCCGTAGGACCCTCCGACGATCAAGTAAGTGTCACGCCCCGCTTCCCAGAGTACGCTAAAATGGACACGTGACATAGCCAACCATGCTACCTGTGGGTAGGAAGTATCCCTCCACAGTCACATTACGGTTGTAGAGATATCAAGAACAAAATAAAACTATCTAAAACATGTCCATAATCCAAGATAAATCATGAGTCAAGAATAAATAAGTGCGGAAGCAAAATATCCAATACAAATAACTGGAATGTATGTCCCATAATGCGGGCTCACATCAGGAATAAAAATGCAGGAAAGAAAAACTAACTACTGCTGACACTCACAGCTCAGCCTGTCAGCTGAAGTACTCCTGCTCGGACTGCAACAGTGGTATAGAATCTGGGCCATGTAAAACCCAGACGTCAGCGCATCATGTCATCAAGTAATAAAAATATAAACAGGATAGCAGGCAATGCAATATAAACATGAATAAAGTAAGGATAACAATAATATAAGTCAGAGCAGTGCAGTGGGTAAACTAAACTATTCCATCAGGTTCTAAGTCTTTGAAACCAAATAATGTAATTCTCATCGTAACTCGTCGGTAGTTATTCCGTAACGCCCGGAAAGACGGCAAACAATAGATATTCCGCAACGCCCGGAAAAACGGCAAACAATAGGATGGCCCTTGGAGTTACGTTCGGTTACACTACTGATTTCCCCATACCCCAAGTTATGTGTAAGTCAAGTCAGGTATCCCGTAATCAAGAAACTAATGCCAACGCAGGATCAGGTAAACAGGTTTGTCTGGATAGACAACGGGAACGGTCCGTGGGGACTACATGTCAGGTTTGTTGGCATCAGGCACAAGATCAGGTAACGGGTCAGGTCATGGTACATCAGGTCAGGTCAAGCAGTATACGGTACCATGTCGGGATAAACAATATATATATGTAGCAAGTCGGGTCAAGAAGCAAGCGATATCATAGGTGTACTCACCATCAGTTATATAATCAAGCATGGGTATCAACAACATGATATAAGCAATGAATTAAGCAATAGGCAGATTCATTCAACTAGCAGTACAGTTATCGGTTGTGTCACGGAGATGATTTCAACATTATAAGAATGCAGTAAGACAATGATAGCCGCTTAATCATGTTAACAAGTTTAAGACTTCATGAATGCAATGATATAAATCTATAAATTCCATCACAGTTTAAGCAAGTTAAATGTATGCGAGTGTCCGAATAGGGTAAAACGATAAATAAAGTTCCATAGGCCACGTCATTAGTGAAAATGTAATTAAAACATGTAATCGTGGTTATCAGGTTCCAAACAGTAATTGCAAATAGTAGGTTTCATGTTTGGAAGTTAAAAATGACATATAACAATATTGACATGAAAAAATAGGAAGTTATAATACTGAAGTTAAATAGCAGGTTTAGGGTGACATTAATAAATATGTAAATATTATTTAGCATGTAGCAAGAGATACTTGCCTCGACGGGTCGCGAATCGGGAAAACGGAACGTTAACCGTCGGCGGGGAAAACTCGCGACGGTCGCACGGTTCACGGAATGAACTCAAACGACGAACAGTAGAACCACACGGGTCGGGGTACCTCGCTGGAACGTCGGGATACGTCGCCTGCACGGCCAGATTCCGGTGAGATCAAAACAGCGAATGTCAAGAGTTTCGATCAAGAAAAGAAAGGGAAAATAAAGAAGAAAGGGAAAGATGATGGAGAGGGAAGGCTTACAATGGTCTGTGGGATGGGTGGTGACGGTCGACAGCGTCGACGAACTCCGGCGGTGGCCTACGCCGACAGTGAACGAGATTTCCCGATCAAGAACTAGATCAGCAAGGAAAAGCAGAAGGGAGGAGGTGAGGGGATGTGAAACTCACCGAGGGGGTGCTTGCGAGGCCGGGGACACGAGGACGGGGGTCACCGGCGGCGACACACGGCGGTGCAACGTGCACAGGGGTGTGTGCAAGTGGCCGCGACTGGTGCAGGGTGCACGGGGCTGAAGAGGAAAGAGATGCAGTGGGTCGGTCGAGGGCGAGGAGACGAGGGTGCTGGCGACGGTGGTGCCGGCGTGGGGGCTGCGGCGGCGAAGGGGGACGAGGCGGCTAGGCTGCGCGATGGGTTGGGTTGCAGGCTACGTAAAGAAAAGAAAATGAAGAGGAGGGAAAAGATTTAAATGTGTGAGAGAGAGAGAGAGATATAAGGAAGAGAGAGAGAGAAAGCGAGAGGGAGAGAGAAGAGAGAGGAGAGAGATAGAGAGAGACGGTGAGGGAGAGAGAGGAGAGATAGAGACGGAGAGAGAGAGAGGAGAGAGAAAAAGAGAGTGGGGCCCACGAGAAAAGGGATTTTGATTGGTTGAGAGGAAAAATATAAAAAGATTTAAATGATTTTGATGGAACAGTAAAATATATGTATAGTTACGAAATATATGATGGTTAAATATATTTAAAAATTTAGGATTTTGGCGCAAAGTAAAATATTTTCAAATCGCGTCCGGGTCGGGTCCAAAAATTTGAAATTGAAATAATAGGATTTGAAGCGGGATCCAAAATTTAAAATGAAGTGTTTTATGATCAAAAAGCATACCCCCAAAACGGACACACGTATGTGCGCGTAGCCATCCAAACTCGCCCGTTTCACTGAACGGGACGAGAACACGATGCACGGACGCTACAACAGGATTAGGGGTGTCAAGTAGGCCAAGATGTATATTTTTAATTTTACTTTAGATGCCAAAAATTGTTATATGCAGAAATGAATTTGCCGGGTAAAATTTTACAGTAAGTAACAATCAAGCAAGATAAATGAAATAAGTGCCACACTACGTTCAAACGGTAACTAAAATTAGTAGCATTGGGCTCGGGTGTTACATTATACCCAACTACAAGAAAAGGTGAGGAAACTTCTACCGGATTTCATCTTCTCATCCCCAAGTGGACTCTCCATGCGAGCGATTACCCCAAGAAACGAGCACAAGAGGGATCACCTTGTTCTTAAGAACCTTTTCCCTTCAATCTACGATTCCAATCGGTCGCTCCTCAAAAGTCAGGTCTCCTCGTACTGTTAGCTCCGAATGATCCACTACATGTGTTCATCTCGAACATACCTACGAAGTTGAGATACGTGAAACACATCGTGCACATTCTCCAAGGATTGCGATAACGCCAAACGATACGCTACCTCACCAACACGCTCCAAGATCTCAAAGGGTCCAACGAATTGAGGACTAAGCTTTCCTCGACTACCGAAACGAATCACCCCTCTAGTCGGTGATATCTTCAAGAACACCAAATCACCCACGGCGAACTCTAGAGGTCTTCTTGACGTGTCTGCCCAACTCTTCTGTGGTCTTGTGCTGCCTTCATAAGATTTCTGATAGTGTTAACCTTCTCAACTGTCTGCACAACCAAATCTGGTCCCAATAATCTTCGTTCACCGATATCGTCCCAACAAACAGGTGAACGGCATTTACAACCATACAAAGCTTCAAATGGGGCCATCTGGATAGTTGCCTGAAAACTGTTGTTGTAAGAAAACTCCACCAAATGTAGATGATCCTCCCAAAAACCCTTGAAGCCCAACATGCATGCTCTCAACATGTCTTCAAGAGTTTGGATCGTTCTCTCCGACTGACCATCCGTTTGAGGATGATAAGCTGTGCTAAACTTTAATCGAGTCCCCAAACTTTCCTGTAGACTCCGCCAAAAGTGTGATAAGAACCGAGTGTCCCGATCGGACACGATGCTCACCGGTACCCCATGCAGCCTTACAATCTCTTGCATGTACCGCTCGGCCAAAGTCTCTGTTAATTGACCAACCCGGAAAGGAATGAAATGAGCTGCCTTGGTCAATCGGTCAACAATCACCCATACAGCATTGTTGCCCTTTGGACTATGCGGTAAAGCCGTCACGAAATCCATGGTTATATGTTCCCACTTCCATTGAGGAATCGGAAGTGGTTGCAATAAACCAGCAACCCTTTGATGTTCAGCCTTAACTTGCTGACACACCAAGCACTTCGCCATAAAGCGAGCAATCTCCCGTTTCATGCCTTCCCACCAGAAATGCTGTCGAATATCTCGGTATATCTTTGTGCCTCCTGAATGTACAGAATAACCTGAACTGTGTGCCTCCTTCATAAGCTCTTTACGAATATCCCCCTTTGGCATACACAAACGGCTACCAAACCTCAACGAACCATCTTCGTGGATCAATAAATCTGTTCGTAGTCCGGCTTCAACCTGCTCTCGAAACTTTTGCAGTCTAGGATCCTGCGATTGTGCTGGTTTAATATTTTCGATCAGTGATGACTGTACTTGTAGCTGCATCAACTGTCCCGAAGAATGCGGTAGCACAACCTCCAAGTCAAATCTTCGAAAATCTACAACGATCTCCTTCTGCGTAGTTAACACTCGAATTGCTGGTAACCGACTAAGCGCATCCGGCACGACATTAACCTTTCCCGGATGGTACTTAAGATCAAGATCGTAGTCAGCCATCAGCTCCAACCATCTACGCTGCCTCATATTAAGCTCCTCCTGTGTGAACACATATTTTAAGCTCTTATGATCAGTAAAAACTTCAACCCTTTCGCCCAAAAGGTAGTGTCTCCAAAACTTCAAAGCGAAAAAAACACAGCCGCAAGTTCCAAGTCGTGAGTTGGATAATTCTTCTCATGGGTCTTCAACTGTCTCGATGCGTATGCTACAGCCTTCCCATGCTGCATCAAAACACATCCCAACCCTTTCCCAGATGCGTCGCTGTGAATCACCAATCCTCCGGAATTGTCTGGCACGGTCAGAATAGGGGCGATTATCAACTTCTGCTTCAACGTCTCAAAAGCTAACGCGCATTTGTCCGTCCAAACAAATGGTACCTCCTTACGCGTAAGATTGGTTAACGACTCCGCCAGACAAGCAAAGTTCTCCATAAATCTCCTGTAATATCCGGCGAGTCCAAGAAAACTTCTTATCTCCGCAACAATCTTTGGAATCGGTCAATCTCGAACTGCTACAATCTTTTCGGGATCAACGGCAATTCCATCGCCTGACACAACATGCCCCAAAAACTTCACTTCCTCCAGCTAAAATTCGCACTTACTCATCTTCGCGTATAACTTCTCTTGTCTCAATGTCTGTAGTGCGATCTTCAAATGCTCAGCATGCTCCTCAAAACTCTTCGAGTAAACCAGAATATCGTCAATGAATACCACAATAAACTGATCCAAGAACGGTGAAAAGATTCGGTTCACCAAGTCCATGAATACTGCCGGCGCATTCGTTACTCCGAAGGGCATCACTAAGTACTCGTAATGTCCGTACCGAGTTCGGAACGCCGTCTTACAAATATCTTCTGCTTTCGCTTGGACCTGATGGTATCCGGATCGCAAATCCAGCTTCGAGAATACCCTCGCGCCACTAAGCTGCTCAAAAGTTCTCCAATGCGAGGGATAGGGTACTTGTTCTCAACAGCCGTCCGGTTTAATTCTCGATAGTCGATGAGCATCCTTCTTGTGTCATCTTTCTTCTTACTGGAAGAACTGGAGCTTCTCAGTGCGAACCACTACTTCGAATCCAGCCCTTCACAAGTGATTCCGTAACCTGTTTCTTAACTTCTTCCAACTCCACTGGTACCACTGGGTAAAACGCTTTGGATACTAGCGCTGCACCAGGAATAAGATCAATTGCGAACTCCACGTTTCGCTTCGACGGTAATCCCGAGATGTCCTCGAACTCGTCCATGAACTCTCAAACTACAGCTGGTGCTTCGTCTTTAATAATCCTTGCCGATGGAAGAACATTAGTTGTCGGCCTAGCCCTAAACTCGACTGGCCTGATAAAACTGCTTCTTCAAAACAAACCTCTGGATGTCCGGGAATCTGGAAATTCTCTTTCTTTACTCTACGCTTAATGTGAGCGTGGAAAGTGCCGAGAAATCCATTCCCAAGACGATTTCACAATTGCCGGTAACAAACACCAAGGAATCTGCAATTAACTCCCGACCGCCAACAATAACAGAACAATCCTTATATCTTCTATTAGTTAAGATTTTCCCTTTCCCAATGTGTATGTCCCAAAACTAAACAGGGCCGTGCAATCCTTCGAGTGTATAGTAATAAACTTGGACGACATAAAACAATGGGATGCACTAGAATTGAATAACGCTAATGCGAGAAAACAAAGATCCAGTAGGGTACCTGAAACGACTTCCTCTGGAGCTTTAACCTCTTCAGCCGTCAAGGTAAAGGTTCGAGCTTGATTGGGTCCTCGAGTTATTAGCTTCTGCTCCTGAAACTGTCTCCGCGGTGGCTTCTGAGTATCCTCCTTTACCCGTAGCTTCGACGGGCAAGTATCAATGGTGTGATCCGTTGATCCGCAAATAAGACAAAGTCCAAGCCTCTTACGACAATCCTTGCGATAATGACCCGGTCGTTGGCAGTAATCGCACAACACTCTTCCCTTATGCTCGGGCAAAACTGGCATCTTCATTGGTACAACGCCACGCCTGTCTACCGGAACACCCTTGCGTCCATGTGCTCGGTTTGGTGCAAATGTTGGCTTCCGTGCTGTAACTGCTGGCTGCGATGTACTCCTGGTCTTCATAGTTAGCTTCTGCTGCTCTCGGGCTGCTGTAAGTACTTGTGAGAAAGTGGTCAAACCCAGGGAGACAATCTGCCTCTGGATGTCCACATCCAAACTGCGCATGAACCTTCTTGCCCTACCAGCATTGTTGGCAACCAAAGGTCCAGCGAATCTACTGAACCGCGTCCACTCAGCTGCATGCACATCTACAGGTGCGCCGTTCTGCTTCAAGCTGATGAATTTTTCCTCCATTTCCTCCCGTGCAGTTCGCGGAAAGAACTTCTCCAAGAAACTCTTCGAGAAATCCGCCCAATTGATCGGCTTAGGCAAGCGGGTCTCTTCCACAAGCCACCGTTCCCGGGCGTAGTCTACCAACTGGATGCGTACCACATCCACCTTCTTATCCTCTGGGATCTGCGCCGCTATAAGTAAATTCTCTGTGTCAACCAGCCACTGTTCCGCTGGCAAAGGCTCCTCCAAACTAGTAAATGTAGACGGACCCAAACGTCTGAAATCTACTACGGTCCCTACTCGGTCAACTGGTTTAGCTCCAACATTGTTCACAGACTGCTGAACGATCTGCAAACCTTCCTGAAACGATTCCGCTTGCTGCTGGATCAGCTCGATCTGTTTCTTTTGATTCTCCAGCATTCCCCTTATCACTCCAAGCATGGCGGCTTCGTCCACACGCTTTTGGTACGTCTTCAAATTCTTACCTGCCATATTCCTGAAATCAAAACACCCAACATTAGCATGATGATAGATTCAAAATATAGATCAATGCTAGAACTCCAAGATACTTAAATAGAGTGCCGCATTGTAACTATGTCGCGGTATCATAGCCACAATTACATAACTCCACCCAAGTCGCCTAAGTCCTAGAGATAACAAGGAATCAGGTTTCGAGTCGATATGCAAAGGAAGTTTGCAAATCGTAAAAGATATAATCAGGAAGAATGTGATTCAAGAATGGTAAAACGGTCAAGGTGGCAGAACATGTTTCCTAAATACGGGTATTCTGATTCGTGTATTGGGTACAATACCCAACTACAAAGAATCAACCCGACTATCCTATGCTCTGATACCAAAAGAACCATGTCACACCCCGCTTTCCAGAGTATGCTAAAATGGGCACGTGACATAGCCAACCATGCTAGCTGTGGGTAGGAAGTATCTCTCCACAGTCACATTACGGTTGTAGAGATATCAAAAACAAAATAAAACTATCTAAAACATGTCCATAATCCAAGATAAATCATGAGTCAAGAATAAATAAGTGCGGAAGCGAAAGATCCAATACAAATAACTGGAATGTATGTCCCATAATGCGGTCTCACATCAGGAATAAAAATGCAGGAAAGAAAAACTAACTACTGCTGACACTCACAGCTCAGCCTGTCAGCTGAAGTACTCCTGCTCGGACTGCAACAGTGGTACAGAATCTGGGCCATGCAAAACCCAGACGTCAACGCGTCATGTCATCAAGTAATAAAAATATAAACAGGGTAGCAGGCAATGCAATATAAACATGAATAAAGCAAGGGTAACAATAATATAAGTCAGAGCAGTGCAGTGGGTAAACTAAACTATTCCATCAGGTTCTAAGTCTTTGAAACCAAATAATGTAATCCTCATCGTAACTCATCGGTAGTTATTCCGTAACGCCCGGAAAGACGGCAAACAATAGGTATTCCGTAACGCCCGGAAAAACGGCAAACAATAGGTATTCCGTAACGCCCGGAAAAACGGCAAACAATAGGATGGCCTTTGGAGTTACGTTCGGTTACACTACTGATTTCCCCATACCCCAAGTTATGTGTAAGTCAAGTCAGGTATCCCGTAATCAAGAAACTAATGCCAACGCAGGATCAAGTAAACAGGTTTGTCTGGATAGACAACAGGAACGGTCCGTGAGGACTACATGTCAGGTTTGTTGGCATTAGGCACAAGATCAGATAACGGGTCAGGTCATGGTACATCAGGTCAGGTCAAGCAGTATACGGTACCATGTCGGGATAAACAATATATATATATGTATCAAGTCGGGTCAAGAAGCAAGCGATATCATAGGTGTACTCACCATCAGTTATATAATCAAGCATGGGTATCAACAACATGATATAAGCAATGAATTAAGCAATAGGCAGATTCATTCAACTAGCAGTACAGTTATCGGTTGTGTCACAGAGATGATTTCAACATTATAAGAATGCAGTAAGACAATGATAGCCGTTTAATCATGTTAACAAGTTTAAGACTTCATGAATGCAATGATATAAATTTATAAGTTCCATCACAGTTTAAGCAAGTTAAATGTATGCGAGTATCCGAATAGGGTAAAACGATAAATAAAGTTCCATAGGCCACGTCATTAGTGAAAATGTAATTAAAACATATAATCGTGGTTATCAGGTTCCAAACAGTAATTGCAAATAGTAGGTTTCACGTTTGGAAGTTAAAAATGACATATAACAATATTGACATGAAAAAATGGGAAGTTATAATACTGAAGTTAAATAGCAGGTTTAGGGTGACATTAATGAATATATAAATATTATTTAGCATGTAGCAAGTGATACTTGCCTCGACGGGTCGCGAATCGGGAAAACGGAACGTTAACCGTCGGCGGGGAAAACTCGCAACGGTCGCACGGTTCACAGAATGAACCCAAACGACGAACAGTGGAACCACACGGATCGGGGTACCTCATTGGAACGTCGGGATACGTCTCCGGCACGGCCGGATTCCGGCGAGATCAAAACAACGAATGTCAAGAGTTGCCATCAAGAAAAGAAAGGGAAAATAAAGAAGAAAGGGAAAGATGATGGAGAGGGAAGGCTTACAATGGTCTGTGGGACGGGTGGTGACGGTCGACGGCGTCGACGAACTCCGGCGGTGGCCTACGCCGACAGTGAACGAGATTTCCCGATCAAGAACCAGATCAGCAAGGAAAAGAAGAAAGGAGGAGGTGAGGGGATGTGAAACTCACCGAGGGGGTGCTTGCGAGGCTGGGGACACGGGGACGGGGGTCACCGGCGGCGACACACGGCGGTGCAACGCGCACAGGGGTGTGTGCAGGTGGCCGCGGCTGGTGCAGGGTGCACGGGGCTGAAGAGGAAAGAGATGCAGTGGGTCGGTTGAGGGCGAGGAGACGAGGGTGCTGGTGACGGTGGTGCTGGCGTGGGGGCTACGGCGGCGAAAGAGGATGAGGCGGCTAGGCTGCGCGATGGGTTGGGATGCAGGCTACGTAAAGAAAAGAAAATGAAGAGGAGGGAAAAGATTTAAATGTGAGAAAGAGAGAGAGAGAGAAAGCGAGAGGGAGAGAGAAGAGAGAGATAGAAAGAGACGGTGAGGGAGAGAGAGGAGAGATAGAGACGGAGAGAGAAAAAGAGAGTGGGGCCACGGGAAAAGGGATTTTGATTGGTTGAGAGTTATAAGGAAAAATATAAAATGATTTAAATGATTTTGATGGAACAGTAAAATATATGTATAGTTACGAAATATATGATGGTTAAATATATTTAAAAATTTGGGATTTTGGCGCAAAATAAAACATTTTCAGATCGCTCCCGGGTCGGGTTCAAAAATTTGAAATTGAAATAATAGGATTTGAAGCGGGATCCAAAATTTAAAATGAAGTGTTTTATGATCAAAAAGCATACCCCCAAAACGGACACATGTACGCGCGCGTAGCCGTCCAAACTCGTCCGTTTCACTGAACGGGACGAGAACACGATTGACGGACGCTACAACAGGATTAGGGGTGTCAAGTAGGCCAAGATGAATATTTTTAATTTTACTTTAGATGCCAAAAATTGCTATATGCAGAAATGAATTTGCCGGGTAAAATTTTACAGTAAGTAACAATCAAGTAAGATAAATGAAATAAGTGCCACACTACGTTCAAACGGTAACTAAAATTAGTAGTATTAGGCTCGGGTGTTACAGTAAGTGCCGAGAAATATTAGGACAGAGTAGCGGCGTATTGAAATGGGTTCGAGTTACCTGAGTCGTCTGGAAGAGGGGTTTATATAGCGGTCGCGTGGAGCGAGCTGATACGAGATTCTCGCCGTCCGTTACACCCTTGCTTCATGTTCACGTTGATGGCGGGATACGTCCATTAATGGCGAGATACGCTAACGTGGGATGCGGGACGTAGTGCGGCGAAGCGGCGGAGATCCCGTCGTGGCAAGTACACGGAACCCTTACGGAAATGCTCGTGCTCTGTGCTTCCGGCCAGATGGGGAATCTGAAGAAGCTCAGCTCAGTGACAGCTCGGAGACGAGCATGGAGGTTGAAAAAGCTCAGCTGTAAGATAGCGCGGAAACGAGCAAGTGGGCCGAGAAGTCTCAGCTATAGGTTAGCTCGGAGATGAGTTATTGGCCGGCGGCCGACCGAAGGATGAACGTACTCCGAGAAGATCTTCCAAAAGGCCGGGCGCAATCTCGGAGGCAAGGCGCCGAGAAATGTCCCCAATGCATCATATTTATTCCAGCTCTGTATCATTCAGGAAATCCAGTGGGCTTACGTGGATAACACGCCATCCGCTACGTGTCAAGATCTGTGGAGTTCCACTTACGAGTATCATCATCCCAGGAATCTAGTGGACTTATATGGATGACACGTCATCCGTTACATGTCAAGATCTGGAAAATTCCTACTTACCAGTATCATCATATACTAAATAATTGGGCACTAATTATTTATTTATAGGAAATAATATTTAGAGCCAACAATATCATATATTGATATTGTTCTTTTATCTCCTTTAGTGAAATAACATGATTAATTAATGCTTATGGTAGCTTATTAACACAAGGATTGTTCAAGAAATCAATATATATGTTTGGAATTAAAAAGATACGGAGACGCTTACAGAAAATTTCACTTCATAATTCATGTATGTACATTTGAACCATCAAGGGTAAATTGTCAACCAAAAAAAAACAGCACTTGTTTAGGTTGTCAAAAGCTCCCTGGCCTCGAAACTGTAGTCATCCTGACCCATGCAGTCCCAAAAAAAGTTTTTAATTGTCAAAAATCTCTTACCAGTGATATTTTATAGTTTCTTTCTATATCTAGTTTCGTGGGATACCCAATCAATTGCATGTGATATCTAAAACGTTTTCTGATATAGCAGGCTACTATGTATACATCACGGGAAAAATTTTCAGGGGGTTTTTGACTATCCCTTTGAGGCCAGATGGTTTTTGAGAACGGAAAAAAGTGCCTGGTTTTTTTTCGACAATTTACCCAACAATTCCCTTCCACAAATCTTAACTATAGCAGGGCCTTTTCTGTAAACGAACGGATAAACTTAATTCGCCACCGTGAAGACCCACGTGCACCCGCACTATTGAAATGGGACCCGCGACAAATAACGACATCACACAAGTACCATTATTTAAATCCAGTTTGTTTCAGTTTCGTGGGTCCCTCCTTTACTCTTAGCATGTCGGCTGCTTCACGTGTAATTTCGGAAACACCCTTCAACAATACAGGCCTCTGCAAGTATGATGAAAGATAGAGCACAAGGCTAAAATTGTCTTACGCGACGCCGGACGCTTCCACTTCTAGGTATTTTCGTAATTTCAGCAAATCTATAGGCCTGTTTTCAGGCTGGAATGGCGCAACGGCCGGCTGGAACCGGCAGCCAATACTGTACGGTCTGGTGTCCTCAGCTGGCAAAACCGCCACGTGTCGAACCTCGAGCTTCGGATAACGTAGGCAAATTGCCACAGCCCTAAACCGTTGGATGAGATGTGTCGGGGAAATGGACGATCAGGATGACTCCCGAGGGGATAATCCCGAAGCCTTGAGGAGAGGGTCTCACGTGCCTGGGGGCCAGTCAACGTTGGTCCATGCGTTTAATTCTCATGGGCGGGAAAAGTCACGCCATAAATATTTTCGATGCACGAGCGGGAGGGAAACGAAACGAAAACAGAATTCTGGAGAGTTTGCAATTCTCGAAGTGTAAAAAAATGGGGAAAATGAATATATTATTAGTTAAGATATACTATCAATAAAATTATGAAATATATATTAAAGCTTATATACACTTTTGAAATATATATTAAAAGCAATGAGTTGAATTATATAATATGAAAATTAATAAGAAAATAGTATATGATTAATTAAGATAACTGTCGTATAAAGGACGGGAGTCGAGAGCAATTAACGACGATGGCATGAAGATTCAGGAGAAAATCTTTTAAAATTTCAAATGCAGTTAGTGATGATAACATGAATTTTCGAATGCAATTTGTCATCCACTGAATACATACAATAAGTATAAATGTGTAAAGACAGATATTTTTCTGGAATTATTTTGAAAGAAAATGAAGAAATTTTCTAAATGAACTCGATTTAGGTTAGGATTGAAAGATTTGCCTGCAATAAAATTTAGTTAAAATTCAGTCATTTATGTGATAGCATGTTTTTTTGGGCAACTTCTCGGGTCCGTGCATGGCACAGGAGCACTTACTGATACTGTACTCCACTGTGAGGGAGTAATTATGAAATATCAAAAGTTGATTAGAGTTGCAGTTCAACGATAAAGAACTAGTATTAAATAGACCAGAACTTTATTGGTATAGATGATTTTCTAAGAAAGCCAGAACTCAAAACGAGAAAGACAATATCCAAAATTAATTGGCCTGAAGAAACACACTATCTCACTTCAGATATACTACCATTTGGTTTCCAAGTTTCTTTTATAAGACCGATGATGCTCGATAACGGTAATTCCTTAGATCATGACATGTGGCAGATGACGTGTCCCAGAGCATGCAAGGAAGGACCTACAGTGGCCGACCAGACCACTCCTATGCCCGTCCTACCGACCAACGCTGGCTCACTTCCGAGCCCCCTGCACAACTGGCTTACTCGGCCTCACAGCTCGTCTCCGGGCTACCGTAGAACCAAGATACCTCGGCTCTCCCGCTCGTCTGCGAGCTCTCCCGCCGAGGTCATATTCCTCGGTTTCATCGACCGACCAATGGCACTACTCACACACTACTACAAATAAGGATTGCCCGTACGGATTTATCCGTAGGGGCAAACCACTGCCCCTACGGATAACCCCGTAGGGACGAAAAAATAACCTGTAGGTGCAAATGCCGTAGGTGCAAATTGAAGCCCTGAACTTGTCCCTACGGGCAAAAACTTGTCCCTACGGAGTTCTGTGTAGGTACAGTTTCACCTACGGAGTAGATCGTAGGGGAAAAAAAGTTATTTTATTTACGGTTTTTTTAAATATATTAACTGTACCTACGAAGTTATCCGTAGGGCCAAGTACTATTTCCTACGGATATCTGTGTAGGTACTTATCCGTAGGGACAAAATATCAGAAATCCTGATATTTGGCCCTTACAGATATATCCATAGGGGCAATCCCAACCCCCCTGATACTGAGATCAGGGGGGAAATATCAATTAATGCTGATATTTTGCCCCTACGGTTTAAGCCGTAGGGGCAACATGTGTACCTACGGATTAATCCGTAGGTGCACATTATCTTCTTTTTTTTTAAAAAAGAGCTGCCTGATTTTTTCCCGTCCTGTGCACAATAATATATATATCAATAAAATATAAAATTAATCATCACACAACATATATCGCAGTATTCATAATCACATCTCACGCATATAACATACAAAAGAAACCCAAAAACTGAATATGATATAAATATAAACCAATATCAATATCAATATCGTTTCAAAATATATTGCAATATGTATGATATAAATAAATACATGTTTCAAAAAATAAAAATCAAAAAGCTACCCTAGCTCGGTCCAGCTCCACCTCTGATAAACGATAGAATCAAGCGCGCCTGCTCCTCGGTCAATAAACCATGCAATTCGGCGCGTGCGGGAGTCTGAGCGGCCTGTGGAGCTGGCGATGTGGTCTGCACAGCCGCCGTCGAGGTAGGCGCTTGCGGAGCCGCGGGTGCGGGAGTCTGAGCAGGCGGTGGAGCTATAGGAGCTGTCTGCGGAACCGCAGCCGATGTAGTGGCTTGCGGAGCCGCAGCCGAAGGAGATGCATGTGGAGGCTCGGCCGATGTACCCTGTCGCGTCTGGACCTAACGTGTGTAAGAAGCGTGTAAGAACTGTGTATTATTCGAATTCGTATCATTATCAAGTTATTTCGAAACCCCATTTGGATATCTAGTTTGGAAAACCATTGTTTATTTTAATTACATATGTATGTATGTATGATTAATCAAACCTAAGTCTAAAACCAAATAAGCTCAAGCTACGTACTAATTATAGATATATTGATATCTATAATATGACATGATATTTTACTATAAAGTAGTATACATACCAGCATTTTCTTCGACTCCTGAACGGCGGCCCTCAAGCTTTCCAGTTCCTGCTGGACACGTCGCTCAGTGGAGACGGAGGAAGTAACCGCCGGGGTGGAGTCCAACCTCATATGGGCCCTGCTAGGGCCCAGTCCCCGGCCTCTCTTCCAACCTCCGTGGTGCCCTCTGTGTGCGGCGTCCAGAACTGGGGTCAGCAGCCTCGGATCGCTCTGTCCGGTAAAATCGATCTCCGAGACCTTGGCCTGCTCAACCATCCGCTCCTACACCCACATTAAGCAGTAAAGTATAAGTATAAAATTTAAACTTGAACCTTCCAAAACTAAAATTTCAAATATGGGTAGAATAAATATTAATACTTACGCAATACTCCTGGGTAGCAACGTCGGCATATCGAAGCTCGCCCGTGGCGGGATCTGTCGAGGTGACGTGGACGGCAAGATATGCGGACAGCACGCTCGGTGTACCACCTTGCGCCACGGTCTGAGTTGTCTGCAATATTAGAAAATAACTCTTAATATTAGAAATACTAGAAAATAACTCTTAATATTGCAGAATATCACAAAGGTCGGTCTATTGTAATTTACCGATAACTCCATAGCTCGAGTAATATTTCTCGAGCCACCTGTGTAAGTGGGGCGGCCCCTCTTCGCCGACTTCCTGTTCTCTGTATTCTGAGCGGTATGTTTCTGCACAACGCATTAACATTTAGTTTTCTAATTAAGGAACACAAAAAATAAATTATATCCTAAACAATGAATTACATTTAAAATACATACCTGTTTGCGTTGGGAGTCGAAATATTCGCACAATAGAGGCCATGTCTCTACGTCGACTCTCGCAAACACCGGAGTAGATAGGAGGGCCGCTCTCTCTTCCTCGGGGGTCGCCATCCACAGGGAGTAGCAGTCGGCCTTCAGCTCATTCCTGTTGTATCGGACCTTGGTCTGCATGTTCTTCATCAGGCCATTGTACAGAGCATGAAGGTCGAGCACCCTCCCAGGCTGATCAGGGTCGGGTACAGGCTGAAAATCGTAATCCGACTGAAAATACAAAAAAAACATTGTTATTAGATTGCAGGTGTTAATAATAAATATATTGGATAAATCAAATGAAAATATATATTAATACGTACCCAAGCCTGATCAAAGAAGAGAGCGAATGAGCGCCGGTGCTGCTCGCCCCACTCAACGTGAAGTGGATAGTTCTTCACGAGCCGGCTTTCGTCCCCCATATACCGGCTGAACCTCTCGGCATGAGAACCGGTATAGCGATAGTCAAGGGTAAAAAAGAGGGGGAATGCTGCCTCCCCCCTAGCTCTGTCAGGCCTCAGCCTATGGGACTGATTCGGGCTTCGAGTCCCCCTCTGGGGATGGGGAGGCCCTGTGTCTGCACGAAATATCAAGACAATCAATATTAAGACAAAGTTGTATTAAGAAATCAAGCTTAAACGAAAATTAAAGTGTGATATATACCTCCGGTGACTATCGCACGAGCCTGGGCCCGGGCAGCAGCACGAGCGGGACGATAGTTCCTCCGGTGAGGAACAACCGGGGTCCCAGATGCGGACGCATCCCCTCCAACTAGAAAATAAACATTGACGCTAAATTTCCATGAAGTTCATATTTATTCTATAGAGCATATGTAAAATGAATAAATATTTTATATTTATTCATACTAACCTGCAGACGATGCGGAGGGTATGGAAGCGGCAGGAGTGGCCCCTGCGGAAGATGTGGACACACCACCTATAATTAGACAATTAAAAATAGATTATATAAGTAATTGCAAAAAGAATGTGTAGATCAATAATATAACGTTCTAAATCAATATGCATGCACTATAGGATATATAAACATACCCGCAGGTGCGGTGGTGTCACCACCTACAGCTAGACAATAATAAAAATTGCTAAATAAGAGCAAAAGGAATGCGTGTATATTTATGATATAGCATTATAAATCAATATACATGCACTATATAATATATAAACATACCTGGAGGAGTGGGAGTGGCCTCTGTCTCAGATGTGGACGCATCACCAACAACTAGACAATCAAACATTGACAATATAAGTAATTTTGATATAAACAGGCATGAATATCTGTAATATTACATTCAAAATGGATATGCGTGCAGCATACCTAGAGGTGTGGCAAAATCCACACGGAAGGAGGCATCCGAAGGGGTCTCCGATCTGGGTGTAAGACCGGCCCTCTGAAGCTCCCTACGCAACTCTCCGGGCGGCAGAACCGCTCTGCCTCTGCCTCTGCCGCGGCTGGAGCTCCTGCCGCCCCTCGCTGCTTCCGACATCGTCATCAAATCTAGATAAACGGTTCGTGGACGCATTAGACAATCATTAAAAGTATTGACTATTTATGTATAGAGCGTAAAATGTGAAGTAATAATATAACATTACTGATAAGCTTTTTCGTTTCGTGGGCGCATTATACATATCTACTTGGATTTCATCGTCGATGTCATTTCTAACCCGCGTAACTTCATGATCGGTCGAAGACAACCCGTCCTTCGAAACAGACGGTCGGAGCACTTTAAGCCTTCTCTCTTCTTCGCCCTCATCGCTGTCCTCGAATTCTGGGATATCGTAGACATCTCTGGATTTCCATCGGCATACAACACTCCATCCCGGATGCTTCAAACACTGTGAGTAGTATACTTGGAACGCTTGGTTCGGAAAGATAAACGGATCTTCCTGACCGTAAAATCGAAGTGTGTTCACACTGGTCAATCCATATTCATCTTTCCAAGTCCCAAGATTGCTTCTCCACCTGTCCGTATCGGTTTGCGTATCGTACCAAGTACACTGGAATATATAAAAGGGTTCTGATCGTCCGGGATAGTGGATGCCGAGTATACAATTTAAGTACCCATAATAAATCACACTGTCTGATCCTACCGTCGCAATCCCACTATTCTGAGTGGTTCTAGATGTTTCTATGTCCTTAATTTCGAATTTGTATCCAAGGACACCAAATCCTTTATAATATGCAACCTCCATAATAGGAAATTGAGCTAAACATCTTGAATCACTCTCAAACGATGCAGACAAGTTCGGATCGTGGATCTAACAAAATAAATTTTACGACAAATACATAACGATACAAGTTTAGATTAAAACTGATAGCAATAAAATGTTATTCGAATAACTTACATGATCTGTGACCCAATCACAAAAATTATCCTGATGATATTTTTCCAATCGTTCTTCGTTCCAATCAGGATGCCCCTCACGTACCTCGTTAAAATGAATTCTGTTTTCGACAAATAATGGTGACATTAATATTATATCATTTCATACACACACAAACACAGATATAACAATTAATCCAAAAAAACTTACTCTCTAATTTGTTCAAGACATGCGCAATTAAGCAAGATAAACCGGTATATCTTGTTGATAAACATAGTGTCTACTCTCTTATACTCGGTTTTACCATATGGCCGTCTTGAATTCTTCGTGGCCAGTTAAGCCTTGTCTCAATGATAGAGGGAACAAAATGTGGTTGCTTCATCAAGAAGATAACCTTGCATGATAGAACCCTCTGGTCGATTTTTATTGCGTATATACTTTTTAAGAGTGTAGAGGTACCTAATGAAAATATGTTGAATAAATAAATACGGGCATACAGGACAACAATAAATTTATAAATTGCACGAAACGAAAAATTACACGTACCTCTCGACGGGATACATCCATCGATATTGTACCGGTCCGGCTAACTTCGCCTCAGTTGCAAGATGAACCGTCAAGTGTATTATGATATCGAAGAATGACGGTGGGAAAATACGCTCAAACTTGCAAATTATCAACGCAATAGAATTTTCTAGTTTATCCAGCGTCACAACCTCCAGCGTTTTAGCACACAACTCCCTGAAAAAATAACATAGGTCGTTGATTACTAAACCAACCGATTCGAGGAGAGAAGTCCTGAGGGCTAATGGAAGAAGGTGCTCCACGATAACATGGTGATCATGACTTTTCAGCCCATCGATCTTGCCCTTCACAATTTTTATTTTCTTGCTGAATGATCCTGAGAAACCTGTGGGAACTTTCAAATCATGCAACACCTACAGGAATCTTTTCTTCTCCGATTGTGACATGTAATAAGCGGCATTGGGAAGTACAAACTTGCCGGTTTACCCGCTACCCGGTCTAGAGTGCAATTCACTTCTTATTCCCCACTCTTGTAGATCCATCCGAGCATTCAGGTTGTCTTTCGATTTCCTGTCTTTACAAAGAAGTAAGTTAAGTATGTGCTCTGATACTCCCTTCTCTATATGCATGATGTCCAGACAATGACGCACTGAATTTGTAGACCAGTACGGAAGCTCGAAGAAAATGCTTAACTTGTTCCAAAATGGTGGTTTGACCTGTTTCGTCGGATCCATTCCGAAGGTCACATTATTGTAACCATCCCATTTAGCAGTCGCATCCTCTCCGGACAATAGGGATGGAGGTCCAAGAAGCTCCTGATGACCATCAAAGTGAACCGTGTCTAACCTATAGGGGTGGTCTGGAGGCAGGAAATGTCGATGGCCGCAATAACAAACCTTCCTGCTAAAATTCAAGAATTTCGATGTTGTGTGTTCATGACAATGAGGACATGCTTTGTGACCATGTACGGACCAACCTGATAGCATTCCATACGCAGGAAAGTCATTAATTGTCCACATTAGAGCCGCACGCAGTATGAAGGTTGTATTTGTGTTTGCATCATATGTCTCTACACCATCAATGAACAAAGATTTCAACTCCTCGATCAGAGGTCGGAGATAGACGTCAATATTGTTTCCCGGTGAGTTTGGTCCGTCGATAAGAAGAGGCATCATAAAGTATGATTGGTCCATAGCCAATCAAGGCGACAGATTATAAATTATCATTACAACGGGTCATGTGCTGTGACTTCCAGCCATATAGTTGAATGGGCAGAAGCCATCAGTAGCCAGTCCGAGCCGGACATTGCGAGGATCGCTAATGAATATTGCGTGCCTCCTATCGAAATCCTTCCATGCCGGTGAATCTCTTGGATGGCTCATTTTTCCATCTTCACTTGAAGGAGCACGGTGATGCCAATCATTGCCTCGGCTGTTTTCTTGCACCTGAATAACCTCTGTAGCCTCTGTGTTATGGGAAAGTATCGTGCTATCTTGACAGGTATATCGGGCTTCTTATTAGAATCTTTCGGCTTATACCTGGCCTCTCCGCATGTTGGACACTCTTTCAAATCTGAATTCTCTTTCCGGTACAACACGCAATTTTTAGGACATGCTTGAATCTTCTTGCACTTTAGAACCAAATCAGACATCATCTTCTGGGCTCCGTACCAGCTGTTGGGCACGTTATTTCCCGGAGGTATAGAATCTTTCAAGAACGAAAGAAGCATTGTGAATGACTTATTGCTCCATCCATTTAGGCACTTAATCTGGAAAAGTTGGAACGAACCATGAAAGGGTGGAATACTTCGCATTCTCATAAATTGGTTTCCTAGCATCATTCATGAAATTTTCATATTTATCCGCACGCGGTTCTTGACCGGAAGGAATGTCATCTTTGGTACGAATAGATTCACCTAGGACAGCCTCTACCATATCCTCCATTTCTTCTGATGGAAATAAATTACAGTCTTCTCCTTTTGCCGCATTACCGAATTCTTCTTCTTCTACTGCCGCATTATCGTGTTCTCCTTCTTCTTCTGCCGCAGTACTGCATTCTTCTCCTTCCCCGTGATATTTCCAAGTTGTATAAAGTCTAGTAAACCCATTTTTTAAAATATGAAGCTCTACCAATTCTACCTTCTGCCAGTACTTATTGCCACATCTATCGCACCGGACAGAGAATCTTCTCTATTATGATCTTATTATGTGCGCGTGCAAATTCAATGAAAGCAGCAACTCCTGCGACAAACTTAGGTTGCATACCTTATTGCCAATCCACATACATCCAGTCCTTAACTCTGACGTACTCATGGGCCATGTTAGACTGTATAACATATAAATTGTAGGTTATGGTGACTATATTGAGAAATATAAGAACGGGATAGTTACTGACAAAGGAGAAAATCCGTGTATATGCATTAGACTTAAGCTCCTATAGAGAACGTATCTCCTTTTAATATTATTAAATGTTCTCATGTAGTGCGCACGTGCATTGCACGTGGTGCGCGCATAGCGGGCATACATGCGTTGCACGTAGCGCATATGGCGCTTGCGCATATGCGCATTATGGGGAGGAGCAGGCTCCTAACTTGGAGAACTAAGCTCCTTTTAATATTATTGAATATTCTCATGTGGTGCGCACGTGCATTACACGTGGTGCGCGCATGACGGGCACACGTGCGTTGCACGTAGCGCACATAGCGCTTGCGCGTATGCGCATTATGGGAAGGAGCATGCACCTATCTTGGAGAACTAAGCTCCTATGGAGAACTAAGCTCCTTTTAATATTATTAAATATTCTCATGTGGTGCGCACGTGCATTGCACGTGGTGCGCGCATGGCGGGAACACGTGCGTTGCACGTAGTGAACGTGGCGCTTGCGCATATGCGCATTATAAGGAGGAGCATGCTCCTATATTGGAGAACTAAGCTCCTATGGAGAACTAAGCTCCTTTGAGAATTGAGCATTAAAGAACTAAGATGCATTAGACTTGCTTCATATTATCATCGAGTATCATATATTGGTTTTAACTTGAACATCTTGAATCACTCTCTAATTGTGCGTTTGTTGTGTATTCTTGTTATATGTGTGTGTTCCGCTGTCGAGGGTAAGGCTTCTATCCCATTAAGAATGTATAGAGCGAACACCCATTCGCTTGTGCTTTCAACCGTTTCGAGTAAATTTCCGGACCACCTCCTCGCTGTTCTCCGAGTACACTGTAATAGAATAGATAATCATTTCAAAGCTGTGAAACAACGTTGAAATGAACATCTAATCTATCTTTGTACACGGAGAACCAGCGGAAAGGTACCGACGAAATATCTCGAAACGGATGAAAACACAAGTGAATGAAGGTGTTTGCTTTATACATTCCTAACTTGTCCACACGGGACAAATCTATCGGTTACCATACGATTGAATTTTCTCGTCGCATAGACTATACGACGGTTGTTAGTATCGAGCTATACCGTCCGATATTTAACAACCTTCATATAATTTTATGTCACGACGAACATCACACATATGTTAACCGATAGACGAGGACTAAGTGGCGCTTTTAGTTTCATATATGAGTATCGATGAGAATATGAAGGTTTCATATTATCATCGAGTATCATATATTGGTTTTAACTTGAACATCTTGAATCACTCTCTAATTATGCGTTTGTTGTGCATTCGTGTTGTATGTGTAACATGATTTTAAACCATTGAGATCAAGATTTATAGAACTAATCATCCTATATTGCAATGGCATTCATCTACCAAAAACTATTATTGCAATAGCATTCATCTATAACAATCAACAATTAAAACTAAAAATGTAGGATACTGATATCATAAAGCGTTTAAACTGCAAAAGCAGTACCAGCTGACCCAGTTGGCTTCATGGCAGCCAATTATCTATCCAAGTAGCCTCCACAGCTATGAAGGTACCACAAACTCAGAGAGCTGACTTCACTCTTCAGTTTGTCAAATATTTAACAGAGTCTTTCTTGAATTGAGTTGTACTCTATTACTCACCCATTTCGATGTGGAAGGACTCAAATAATGAAGATAATAAAACAGATAAATTACACCAAACCACCATTAACTATATTTACTATTCACTAAACTACCCTAAAGTTTTTTGTTACAGTAAAACTCCCTTGAGACGATCATTAAATCATCTTAAACTTTTTTGAACTCCCTTGAGATGGTTTAGAGAAAAGTGAAAGTAGTCAAGGTAGTCTAGAGAAGAACAAGAATAATTAAGAACGGTTTGGTGTAATTTAGCCTTATAAATTAACCAAGCACATGAAAAAATCAATAACAGATTTGTGGAAGAAAGCTAGAAACACACCCAAAACTCATCCTTGTCATCTTCATTAGGTTCATACAATCCCTCAGACTCTACATCAGCGTCTTCGTATTCCTCAACCGCATCATCTACCGAACCCTAGCCCCAGCCCCAGCCCAAACCAAACCCCAGCCCAGCCCCAGCCCCAGCCCCAACTCTAACCCCAACCCCAACCGAACCCCACAACCGAACCCTAACCCTAACCCTAACCCTAACCGAACCCGATGCCGACACCGACGCCGATGCCAAACCCTCACCCCTACCCGAACCTGGCCTGAACCCTAGACTACAACGTCAAAATTAAAATTTATTTGAGATTTACTTACAAACCGTGCGCGCGGTGGAGGAAACGGTAGAAATTGGTGGTCGACGACGATCAGCGATGGTGGTGACGAGGCGCGGGAAGTCGACGAAGGTGTGGGAACGACCGACGAAGCTGGAGACGAGGCTCGAGCGCGGTGGCGACAAGACGCGAGCGCGGTGGCGACGAGGCGCGGGAAGACGCGATGAGAGGCGCGGGAGTGAGAGAGAGAAATTTTGGGAACGATGAATAATTTTTCTGTGCTTTTTTTTATATTAATAACCTATTTAGATACCCCTACGAACATAACCGTAGGTCCACGGCTTACGGCTCCGTAGGGCCAAACAAAAAATTAGAACGTAAGGCACCGTAGGGACAACGATGTGGCATTACGGATAAATCCGTAGGGGCAAGAAATATTTGCCCCTACGAATTTCTGAGTCCGTAGGGGCAACCCCATATTGTAGTAGTGACAGGCGCAATCGCCATCCCGCGAATCTCGCCATGCGCGAGATATCCGCCGGCCATATCCCACGTTCCACGCCATCACGATCCCCCATTAACGAGCCTGTATCACGCCCCGCTTCCCAAACTACGGAATACGAGGGGTTGACAAGGCCAGTCATGCTCCTACGGTCGAGAAAATATCCTGCCGTAGTCATACTTCGGTTTCTAGCTTTACGTGGTAATCAGCAATCAATGCACAAGTAATGAGAAATGCAGTCACTAAATCAAAATAAATACAAAAACTAACCAGATAGAGATCAAGGAAGTATAGCGCCGAGTCGCTGATCTAGATATCCGCAATGTTCTCGAGGTACGTCAGGTCCTGGTCCAAGCTAAATCCACTTCTCACTCTGAGCATGCATATTCAGGTCGTCAGTGCGATACAATAGCAATAAATAGAAATACATATGTAACATGTGTGATAATGATGAATATGAAACAGCAAGCATGAAGTGATGATATGAGCATGAAGGAGCCAGTACAGGTAAACGGTAAAACGGGTAAACAGTAAGGCCCCGAGTCAGTAATCAATGCATGTCACTAAACCTATCAGTCTCTAAATCTTACTGTCCAGGTCGCTAAATCTATCGTCAGTTCAAATGTGAGAGTCAACCACGCAGGAGTATCCCCTACCCAAGAGCCCCAGGGACAAGGGAACACGGGCCTGAGTCGCTCGCTAATAATCAGTAATATCATCCATATGACTCCCAGAATCGCTGTATATGCCGGCAATGGAACTCCCGAGATTCCGTTGAACTCACACTCAAACTACCCCACACCCCGTGGTCTACATCAAACCCCAACCATAAACTCGAATACTAGTTGATCCATGACAAGTCTACGCGAGAACTGGAGACAGGATCTCCATCAAGCATGTCTCGACTGGTACCCAAGCTAAATGGACAGTGTTTGAAGTCTTACCTATAACACTAATATAAGTGCTTTCATAATCGTCCCATACCAATTATCATTACACTTATATATGTCACATAGACGTCGACAATGCAATAAATTAACTGGGTCCGTTGATTATGTACAAGTACGTGTCACTTTACTTATTCATTCACGTTTTAACACTAACGTACTTGCTACAATCAAAACACTAATATCTATCACTGGGTAATGTACACGATTACTAGGTTACCAATGTATATGACCTCTACATGATATGATGAGAATGCAATAATTATGATATGAAAAATATCATCAGCCAGTGTCCTACCACTTGCATAATTTACTAAAAATCATACATGTGGAATTAAGCGAAATAATGTAAAAGGGGTAAGCAGTATGTTTAATTATCTATCCGTAAAAGTTGGTTTCGCGTCAATCGGGTTTCAGGTTTGCTATTTATGGCCATTTCAATTTAAGTGTTCACTGCTGGAAATCCTGTTTCAGAACTGGAAGTCCGTTTCGTAACACGTTTTAATACCAGTTGGGATCGAAATTAGGCGACGTTATAGTTGAAAAAAATTTAGGTTTACTAGTTAGGTTTCCAACGTACTAGACGGATCGATAATATCCATGGTGTACTGAAAGTTATGCATTGTACAATAAAGGGGTATACGTTCTGTCCCCGTTTGGGACTGCTATGTGTTCTATTGATTTAAAATATAATTTAAGTAGTAAACGACAGTAAAAACGAATGAAACCACTTTCAATGTTTATCTAACAGGTTTATCTTCGCTATGGTATAGGGTTCCGCATCATAACATTTTCATACAGCAGAGTGAAAGTATTACAAAACGAGAATCGACAGCCAGTGCTGCTCTGGACTGCAGTCCAGAGCCGCACTCCGAACCAGTTCCCGTCAGCTTTTTAGCATAGAAAAAGATTAAAACTCTTATGGAGTTCTATGTCGTCGAGTCGGCTTCGATATGATCTCTCGAATGCAACATTCCGGTTTGTAACCAATTAACTGTGATTTTTACAAGGTTCAGCTACGGAAAATTCAGTTTTAACGGGTCTAAATGGGAAAGACCTATCACGTCATTAAAGACCGTATTTTCCATCTAAATCATAACACAACGTTCATTATCACTCGGGCCATCCTATGTGATTAGTTTCTGTCAATTTAACGGGGGTTTTCAATTCTGGTTTTGCATCGAACACTTGTATTCCATTAGTTCGCACAAAAAGTAGATATGAAATTGATTGGAAATTGAATTCATGTAGATAATATTAGCATGAAGCAAGCATTATACTTGCTTGACGATGTATCGACGACGGTACGGCAATGGCAACGGCGCGATCGCGACACAAGCACGTCACGGCAACTCGACTTGGCTCGAGCTTGAGTTCTCGACAGCAACGGCGATTGGTTTCACTACTACAATATGGTGTTGCCCCTACGGACTCAGGAATCCGTAAGGGCAAATATTTTTTGCCCCTAGGAATTTATCCGTAGGTCCACATCGTTGTCTCTATGGTGCCTTACGTTCTAATTTTTTGTTTGGCCCTACGGAGCCGCAAACGGTGGACCTACGGTTATGTCCGTAGGGGCATGTAAATAGGTTATTAATAAAAAAAAAGCATAGAAAAGTCATTCATCGTTCCCAAAATTTCTCTCTCTCACTCCCGCGCCTCATCGCCTGTTCCCGCGCCTCATCGCCACCGCGCTCCGCGCCTCGTCGCCACCTTCGTCGGTCGTTCCCACACCTTCATCGACTTCCTGCGCCTCGTCACCACCTTCGCTGATCGTCGTCGACCACCGATTTCTGTCGTCTCCTCCACTGCGCGCCCGGTTAGTAATTAAATCTCAAATTATTTTTAATTTTGATGATGTTAGGTCTAGGGTTCAGGCCAGGTTCGGGTAGGGGTGAGGATTTGGCATCGGCATCGGGTTCGGTTAGGGTTAGGGTTCGGGTTCGGTTCTGGGGTTCGGTTGGGGTTGGGGTTGGGGTTAGGGTTGAGGCTGGGGCTGGGCTGGGGCTGGGGCTGGGGCTGGGCTGGGGCTGGGGCTAGGGTTCGCTTGGGGTTAGGGCTGGGGCTGGGGCTAGGGTTCGGTTGGGGTGGGGCTGGGCTGGGGCTGGGGCTGGTGCGGGGCTGGGATTGGGGCTGGGCTGGGGCTGGGGCTAGGGTTCTGTTGGGGTGGGGCTGGGGCTAGCTAGGGCTTGGGCTTCATCACCTGATATAGCGAAATACAAAGCGTACTTCAGTACGCCTGACCTCATTGAGTTTCCTATTGAAGTTCCCGGTTAAACGGCGTATGCATATTTTTATTCGCCATGAAATCCCAATTATCAAGCTTCCGAGGACGAAAAGCCACATTTGTTAGTCGAGAGTCATGGTAATAGACTTGTCATTATAGATCATAGTCAATTGTTTTTCCTATCATTTTCTTGATCCAGATGCTAATCAACTTGTTAATTAGTTACTGTTTTTATGACGTATTTGTCTATATTTGTTGACAGTGGCCTTTCTTTTGGATGAACATGTTTTTTTTATGCATGTTTCAGTCATGTGAATTCATATGTTGCGTATAATACTTTATGATATCAGTATCCTACATTTGTAGTTTTAATTGTTGATTGTTATACATGAATGCCATTGCAATAATATTTTTTGGTTTATATATTAATTTTTCAAATATTTGCATGTATGTATCCATGCCTGCCTGCATAAATGTATATATGAGGATAATGGGTATATTATTAGGTTGCCGTAGGAGAAAATTTTCCGTCATATGGCTGTCAGTAGTCAACAGCTAATCTCTTTGTGGATGATCAGTTCTATCAATCTTGATCTCAATGGTTTAAAATCATGTTACATATACAACACGAATGCACAACAAACGCATCATTAGAGAGTGATTCAAGATGTTCAAGTTAAAACCAATATATGATACTCGATGATAATATGAAACCTTCATATTCTCATCGATACTCATATATGAAACTAAAAGCGCCACTTAGTCCCCGTCTATCAGTTAACATACGTGCGATATTTGTCGTGACATAGAACTATACGAAAGTTGTTAAATATCGGACGGTATAGCTCGATACTACCAACCGTCATATAGTCTATGTGATGAGAAGATTCAATCGTATGGTAACCGATAGATTTGTCCCGTGTGGACAAGTTAGGAATGTATAAAGCAAACACCTTCATTCACTTGTGTTTTCATCCGTTTCGAGATATTTCGTTGGTAACTTTCCGCTGGTTCTCAGTGTACAAAGATAGATTAGATGTTCATTTCAATGTTGTTTCACAGCTTTGAAATGATTATCTATTCTAATACAGTGTACTCGGAGAACAGCGAGGAGGTGCTGCCGAAATTTACTCGAAACGGTTGAAAGCACAAGCGAATGGGTGTTCGCTCTATACATTCTTAATGGGATAGAAGCCTTACCCCCGACAGCCGGAACACACACATACAACAAGAATACACAACAAACGCATAATTAGAGAGTGATTCAAGATGTTCAAGTTAAAACCAATATATGATACTCGATGATAATATGAAACCTTCATATTCTCATCGATACTCATATATGAAACTAAAAGCACCACTTAGTCGCCCTTTATCGGTTAACATACGTTCGATATTCATCATGACATAGAACTATACGAAGGTTGTTAAATATCGGACGGTATAGCTCGATACTAACAACCGTCATATAGTCTATGTGACGAGAAGATTCAATCGTATGGTAACCGATAGATTTGTCCCGTGTGGACAAGTTAGGAATGTATAAAGCAAACATCTTCATTCACTTGTGTTTTCATCCGTTTCGAGATATTTCGTCGGTACCTTTCCGCTGGTTCTCCGTGTACAAAGATAGATTAGATGTTCATTTCAACGTTGTTTTACAGCTTTGAAATGATTATCTATTCTATTACAGTGTACTCGGAGAACAGCGGGGAGGTGCTGCCGAAATTTACTCGAAACGGTTGAAAGCACAAGCGAATGGGTGTTCGCTCTATACATTCTTAATGGGATAGAAGCCTTACCCCCGACAGCCGGAACACACACATACAACAAGAATACACAACAAACGCACAATTAGATAGTGATTCAAGATGTTCAAGTTAAAACCAATATATGATACTCGATGATAATATGAAACCTTCATATTCTCATCGATACTCATATATTAAACTAAAAGCGCCACTTAGTCCCCGTCTATCGGTTAACATACGTTCGATAATTTATTCTTTTCAACGACAAACGCACACACAAAGCATATACACGGATTTTCTCCTTTGTCAGTAACTATCCCGTTCTTATATTTCTCAATATAGTCACCATAACCTACAATTTATATGTTATACAGTCTAACATGGCCTATGAGTACGTCAGAGTTAAGGACTGGATGTATGTGGATTGGCAAAAACGTATGCAACCTAAGTTTGTCGCAGGAGTTGCTGCTTTCATTGAATTTGCACGCGCACATAATAAGATCATAATAGAGAAGATTCTCTGTCCATGCGATAGATGTGGCAATAAGTACTGGCAGAAGGTAGAAATGGCAGAGCTTCATATTGTAAAATATGGGTTTACTAGACTTTATACAACTTGGAAATATCACGGGGAAGGAGAAGAATGCAGTAATACGGCAGAAGAAGAAGGAGAACACGATAATACGGCAGGAGAAGAAGGATAATTTGGTAATGCGCCAGAAGGAGAAGGCGGTAATTTATTTCCATCAGAAGAAATGGAGGATATGGTAGAGGCTGCCCTAGGTGAATCTATTCGTACCGAAGATGACATTCCTTCCGGTCAAGGACCGCGTGCGGATAAATATGAAAATTTCATGAATAATGCTAGAAAACCAATTTATGAGAATGCGAAGTATTCCACCCTCTCATGGTTCGTCTAACTTTTCCAGATTAAGTGCCTAAATGGATGGAGCAACAAGTCATTCACAATGCTTCTTTCGTTCTTGAAAGATTCTATGCCCCCGAGAAATAACGTGCCCGACAGTTGGTACGGAGCCCAGAAGATGATGTCTGATTTGGGTCTAAAGTGCGAGAAGATTCAAGCATGTCCTAAAAATTGCGTGCTGTACCGGAAAGAGAATTCAGATTTGAAAGAGTGTCCAACATGCGGAAAGGCCAGGTATAAGCCGAAAGATTCTGATAAAGAAGCCTGATATACCTGTCAAGATAGCACGATACTTTCCCATAACACAGAGGCTACAGAGGCTATTCAGGTGCAAGAAAACAGCCGAGGCAATGATTTGGCATCACCGTGCTCCTCCAAGTGAAGATGGAAAAATGAGCCATCCAAGAGATTCACCGGGCAAGTTTGTACTTCCCAATGCCGCTTATCATATGTCACAACCGGAGAAGAAAAGATTCCTGCAGGTGTTGCATGATTTGAAAGTTCCCACAGGTTTCTCAGGATCATTCGGCAAGAAAATAAAAATTGTGAAAGGTAAGATCGATGGGCTGAAAAGTCATGATCACCATGTTATCGTGGAGCACCTTCTTCCATTAGCCCTCAGGACTTCTCTCCCCGAATTTGTTGGCCTAATAATCAACGACCTATGTTGTTTTTTCAGAGAGTTGTGTGCTAAAATAATGGAGGTTGTGACGCTGGATAAACTAGAAAATTCTATTGCGTTGATACTTTGCAAGTTTGAGCGTATTTTCCCACCGTCATTCTTCGATATCATAATACACTTGACGGTTCATCTTGCAACTGAGGCTAAGTTAGCCGGACCGGTACAATATCGATGGATGTATCCCGTCAAGAGGTACGTGTAATTTTTCGTTGCGCGCAATTTATAAATTTATTGTTGTCCTGTATGCCCGTATTTATTTATTCAATATATTTTCATTAGGTACCTCTACACTCTTAAAAAGTATATACGCAACAAAAATCGACCAGAGGGTTCTATCATGCAAGGTTATCTTCTTGATGAAGCAACCATATTTTGTTACCGCTATCTGGACGAGAACATTGAAACAAGAATTAACCGGCCTCGAAAAATTCAAGACGGGACATATGGTAAAACCGAGTATAAGAGGGTAGACACTATATTTATCAACAAGATATACCGGTTTATCTTGCTTAATTGCGCATGTCTTGAACAAATTAGAGAGTAAGTTTTTTTGGATTAATTTTTATATTTGTGTTTGTGTGTGTATGAAATGATATAATATTAATGTCACCATTATTTGTCAAAAACAGAATTCATTTTAACGAGATACGTGAGGGGCATCCTGATTGGAACGAAGAACGATTGGAAAAATATCATTAGGATAATTTTTGTGATTGGGTCACAGATCATGTAAGTTATTCGAATAACATTTTATTGCTATCAGTTTTAATCTAAACTTGTATCGTTATGTATTTTTCGTAAAATTTATTTTGTTAGATCCACGATCCGAACTTGTCTGCATCATTTGAGAGTGATTCAAGATATTTAGTTCAATTTCCTAGTATGGAGGTTGCATATTACAAAGGATTTGGTGTCCTTGGATATAAATTCGAAGTTAAGGACATAGAAACATCTAGAACCACTCAGAATAGTGGGATTGCGACGGTAGGATCGGACGGTGTGATTTATTATGGGTATTTAAATTGTATACTCGGTATCCACTATCCCGGACAATCAGAACCCTTTTATATATTCCAGTGTATTTGGTACGATACGCGAACCGATACGGATAAGTGGAGAAGCAATCTTGGGACTTAGAAAGATGAATATGGATTGATCAGTGTGAACACACTTCGATTTTACGGTCAGGAAGATTCGTTTATCTTTCTGAACCAAGCGTTCCAAGTATACTACTCACAGTATTTGAAGCATCCGGGATGGAGTGTTGTATGCCGATGGAAACCCATAAATGTCTACGATGTCCCAGAATTCGAGGACAGCGATGAGGATGAAGAAGAGAGAAGGCTTAGAGTGCTCCGACCGTCTGTTTCGAAGGATGGGTTGTCTTCGGCCAATCATGAAGTTACGTGGGTTAGAAATGACATCGACGATGAAATCCAAGTAGATATGTATAATGCGCCCACGAAACGAAAAAGGTTATCAGTAATATTATATTATTACTTCACATTTTACGATCTATACATATATAGTCAATACTTTTAATGATTGTCTAATGCGTCCACGAACCGTTTATCTAGATTCGATGACGATGACGGGAGCAGCGAGGGGCGGCAGGAGCTCCAGCCGCGGCACCGGCAGAGGCAGAGGCAGAGGCAGAGCGGTTCTGCCGCCCGGAAAGCTGCTTAGGAAGCTTCAGAGGGCCGGTCTTGCACCCAGATCGGAGACCCCTTCGGATGCCTCCTTCCGTGTGGATTTTGCCACACCTCCAGGTATATTGCACGCATATCCATTTTGAATGTAATATTATAGATGTTCATGCCTGTTTATGTCAAAATTACTTATATTGTCAATATTTGATTGTCTAGTTGTTGGTGATGCGTCCACATCAGGGACAGAGGCCACTCCTGCTCCTCCAGGTATGTTTATATATCATATAGTGCATGTATATTGATTTAGAATGCTATATCATAAATATACACACATTCCTTTTGCTCTTAGTTAGATAGTAATTTTTATTATTGTCTAGCTGTAGGTGGTGACACCACCGCACCTGCGGGTATGTTTATATATCATATAGTGCATGCATATTGATTTAGAATGTTATATTATTGATCTACACATTCTTTTTGCAATTACTTATATAATCTATTTTTAATTGTCTAATTATAGGTGGTGCGTCCACATCTGACGCAGGGGCCACTCCTGCCACTTCCGTACCCTCCGCATCGTCTGTAGGTTAGTATGAATAAATATAAAATATTTATTCATTTTACATATGCTCTATAGAATAAATATGAACTTCATGGAAATTTAGCGTCAATATTTATTTTCTAGTTGGAGGGGATGCGTCCGCATCCGGGACACTGGCTGTTCCTCACTGAAGGAACTATCGTCCCGCTCGTGCTGCTGCCCGGGCCCAGGCTCGTGCTTTAGTTATCGGAGATATATATCACACTTCAATTTTCGTTTAACCTTGATTTCTTAATACAACTTTGTCTTAATATTGATTGTCTTGATATTTCTTGCAGACGCAGGGCCTCCCCATCCTCAGAGGCGGACTCGAGGCCCGAATCAGTCCCATAGGCTGAGGCCTGACAGAGCTAGGGGGAGGCAGCATTCCCCCTCTTTTTTACCCTTGATTATCGCTATACCGGTCCTCATGCCGAGAGGTTCGGCGGTATATGGGGGTTGAGAGCCGGCTTGTGAAGAACTATCCACTTCACGTTGAGTGGGGCGAGCAGCACTGGCGCTCATTTGCCCTCTTCTTTGATCAGGCTCAGGTATTAATATATATTTTCATTTGATTTATCCAATATATTTATTATTAACACTTGCAATCTAATAACAATGTTTTTTTTTTGTATTTTCAGTTGGATTACGATTTTCAGCTTGTACCCGACCCTGATCATTCTGGGAGGGTGCTCGACCTTCATGCTCTGTACAATGGCTTAATGAAGAACATGCAGACCAAGGTCCGATACAACAGGAATGAGCTGAAGGCCGACTGCTACTCCCTGTGGATGGCGACCCCCGAGGCAGAGAGAGCGGCCCTCCTATCTACTCCGACCTTTGCGAGAGTCGACGTAGAGACATGGCCTCTATTGTGCGAATATTTCGACTCTCAACGCAAACAGGTATGTATTTTAAATGTAATTCATTGTTTAGGATATAATTTATTATTTTGTGTTCCTTAATTAGAAAACTAACTATGAATGCGTTGTGCAGAAACAGGCCGCTCAAAATATAGAGAACAGGAAGTCGGCGAAGAGGGGTCGCCCCACTTATACAGGTAGCTCGAGAAATATTACTCGAGCCATGGAGTTATCGGTAAATTACAATAGACCGGCCTTTGTGATATAATGCAATATTAAGAGTTATTTTCTAATATATCTAATATATCTAATATTAAGAGTTATTTTCTAATATTTCAGACAGCTCAGATACTGGCGCAAGGTGGTACACCGAGCGTGCTGTCCGCATATCTTGTCGTCCACGGCATCTCGACAGATCCCGCCACGGGCGAGCTTCGATATCCCGACGTCTCTACCCAGGAGTATTGCGTAAGTGTTAATATTTATTCAACCCCTATTTAAAATTTTAGTTTTGGAAGGTTCAAATTTAAATTTTATACTTATATTTTACTGCTTAATGTGGGTGTAGGAGCGGGTGGTTAAGTAGGCCGAGGCATCGGGGATCGATTTTACCGGACAGAGCGATCCGAGGCTGCTAACCCCAATCCTGGACGCCGCACACGGAGGGCACCACGGAGGTTGGGAGAGAGGCCGGGGACTGGGCCCTAGCAGGGCCCATATGAGGTTAGACTCCACCCCGGCGGTTACTTCCTCCGTCTCCAGTGAGCGACGTGTTCAGCAGGAACTGGAGAGCTTGAAGGCCACCGTTCAGGAGTTGAAGGAGATGCTAGTATGTATACCACTTACTAGTAAAATATCATGTCATATTATAGATATCAACATATCCAATATTAGTACGTAACTTGAGCTTATTTGGTTGTAGACTTAACTTTAATTAATCATACATACATATCTAATTAAAATAAACTACGGTTTTCCAAACTAGATATCCAAATGGGGTTTCGAAATAACTTGATAATGATACGAATTCGAATAATACACAGTTCTTACATGTTTATTACAAACGTTAGGTCCAGACGCGACAGGGTACATCGGCCGAGCCTCCACATGCATCTCCTTCGGCCGCGGCTCCGTAAGCCACTACATCGGCTGCGTTTCCGCAGACAGCTCCTATAGCTCCACCGCTCCCTCAGACTCCTGCAGCCGCGGCTCCGCAAGCCACTACCTCGACGGCGGCTGCGCAGACCACATCGCCGGCTCCACAGCCCGCTCAGACTACCGCACGCTCCGCATTGCATGATTTATTGACCGAGGAGCAGGCGCGCCAGATTCTAGCGTTTATCAGAGGTGGAGCTGGACCGAGCTAGGGTAGCTTTTTGATTCTTATTTTTTGAAACATGTATTTATTTATATGATACATATTGTACTACATTTTGGACGATATTGATATTGGTGGTGTTTGATTGTTTATATTTATATCATATTCTGCTTTTTGGTTTCTTTTGTATATTATATGCGTGAGATGTGATTATGAATACTGCGATATATGTTCTATGTGATGATTAATTTTATATTTGATCGATGTATATATTATTGTGCACAGGGCGAGAAAAAAATAGGTAGCCCTTTTTTTAAAAAAAAACTGATAATATGTACCTACAGATTAATCCGTAGGGCCCAACGTTGCCCATACGGAGTAATCCGTAGGGGCAAAATATCAGGATAACTGATATTTTCCCCTGTGATATCAGTATCTGGAGGTTGAGCGTGCCCCTACGGATATATCTGTAGGGGCAAACAAATGCCCCTACACAGTGATCCGTAGGGGCAAAATATCAGGAATCCTGATATTTTGCCCCTACGGATGGGTACCTACGCATTTATCTGTAGGGGCTACTACTTGGCCCTACGGATTCATCCGTAGGTACACCTAATATATTTTATAAAACCGTAAATAAAATAAATTTTTTGCCCCTACGGCCTATTCCGTAGGACAAACTGGACCTACACAGAACTCCGTAGGGGCAAATTTTTGTCCGTAGGGGCAAATTTTTGTCCGTAGGGGCAAGTTTAGGGCTTCGACTTGCACCTACGGCTTTTGTACCTACAGGATATTTTCTTGTCCCTACGGATATATCCGTAGGGGCAGTGGTTTGCTCTTACGGATAAATCCGTAGGGACAACCCTTATTTGTAGTAGTGTTTGAGCTTGGATGCTGGAATTAGCCCGGGTTTGGTGCTCGGCTGCTTGGACTTCGGAGGAAATGGGTGCAGCAACGGTGGCCGGAGCTTGGAAGTCGGGATGAGGTGGTTACTGAGGTTGCTTGTAGTGGTGATGGGGGATCGAGCGGCTTCGTCGGTGTCGGGCAGTGGTAGCCGGTGGCAAGGGGGTGCGACAGAGGTGAGGTGTGAGGAGGCTCAGTGTTGTTGGCGATGATGGAGATGACTCCGGCGATGGTTTGCAGCGACGTAGCGGTGTAGGGAGTGGTGACGGCGATGGTGCTCGGCCGACGAAGGTGCGGTCACTTGGAGAAAGAGGTGGTGGGGATGGGGCTCGGTGTGCAGGAGGTGGTCGGGGGTTTGAGGAGGAGGCGAGGGTGTTGGTGGAAGGAGGTAGGGTTGTCGAGGCGGAGTCGGGGATGCAGGAGAGGTCGAAGGTGAGGCGGCAAGGTGAGGTGGTTGAAGACGAGGTCGGGTTTTGTTTGAAGGAGAATGAGAGAGGGAGAGAGAGAGAGAGAGTGTGAAAACAGAGAACGAATGAGGAAGAGGGGTGAAGTAGGGGGAGTCGTAGGGGGCCAGTGCGAGGGAGGAGGGAAAGAGAAGGAGTGGGATCGTGGGTTGCTAGAGGAGCTGGTCTCGCGGGTGTGGGGGAAGTGGCGCGGCCGTAGGGGCGTGGGCACGATGGAGATGAAGAAGTTGGGGAGAGAGGGGAGGAGCTGCGGAGGTCATTAGGTTGGAGCGGGTCTCGAGGGTGTAGCACGAGAGATGGGGTCGCGGGGTCAGTTGGCGTGGGTCGTGGGCGCGAGAGAAGCGGGGGCGAGGAGGGGGAAAAGAGCGGGAAAAGGGGATACGAGGGAGGAAGAAGGGAGAAAGCGGGTCGGGTGTAGGCGCGTTGGGCCGGGCTCGGGGGAGAAAAGGAAATGGGTTAGGGGTTTTAGGGAGTGGGCCTGGGCTTGGGCTGGGGTTTGGGTTATGTAAAAAAACAAAATTAAAATGAAATGATTTAAAGAAGCTGGGCTGGGGTTTGGGTTTGGATTAGGTTTGGATTAGGTTTAAAGGTTAGGATTTTAAAATAAATAAAATAATTATAAATATAAATGAATAAATTTTGTAAGCAACACTTTATATAAATACGGAAATTGGCGTACAAAAAGAACTGGGTATTATAGCCTGTCTCGTCATTAATGGGAGATCCCGCTCATCACGCGGGCGTGACGTCGGGAGCGTAACTACCGGCGTGATTCTCGCGCCTGCCCTTCCTGCTGCCACCGCTATATAAACCTCTTCTTCAGACGGTTCAAGTAAGCCATTTTGACTCCACTAAGCCGTTACTCTGCTCGGATTTCTAGTCTAACATGACCGTCGGAGGCTCCTCGGTGGTACAACCACCCCGGGACTTCCTTGCAGATAGCTCGGCAACCACGACATCAAACCCATTGAGATCCACACGCTTCAGGATCGACGGCTTCCAGATCCAATCTCAGCCACCCATCGCCGCTATCAGCAGATCAACGGAAGGCAACATCTGAAGGAGATCCAGGCCTCCATTAGCTGGCGCCGTCTGTGAGAACTTCTTGATTCCTCAAAAACAAAAGTTCGCCTTCCGATCTCAACCTAATGGCGAGCGATCATCATGACGATCTAAGCACCCGCCGCCGCCTCCCCCTCAACGGAGGTGCGGACGAACCTCCTCAGTCGAATGCCATCAACGCCCTCGCCGGCCGCATAGACCGACTCGCGTCTGTTGTGGAGATGCTGATCCGCGTCCAAACGGCGGGGCAAGATCACCAAATCGCCGCTCCCCCGCCTCGGGACCATGACTTCTACAGGGGGAGAGAAGACTCCGTCTGCGTCGGCACTGCCGACCACCGCCTCGCTACCTTCCACGGCCGCAGATCTCTCGGACCTATACGTTCTGAGACCCGCTGGGCACCCCACAGTTCAACACCGAGGCCCGTCGCCAGAGCACCTCGCACCAAGATCCTCCGCGCACCTGTCCCCCCCGAGGAGATGTCTGTCAGCTCGCCTGTTACCAGGCATGACCGACACCCCCTCCCTCGACGGGGTCGCACGGACGGGACTCGTCACGGCGGCTTGAAGGACACCCCGTCGGGGGATCTAAGGAACCTCATTGGGAGGAACCAGAGCCGTGGCCAGACGCAGGCCTCCAACAGCAGAGGGCTGGGATCAGAATGTGCCGAGTCTTCGAGGTACCACAGCCGACTCGACGCCCTCGAGAAGAAGGTCGAGGGTATGCATCGGGAAGGTCACCGTTCGAGCGACGGGGCTAAGTATGCCGCCGATCCTGCCTATCACCAACTGCACCGTGTCATCAGTGCAGTACCGATCGTAGAGATACACGTCCTCGAAGCTTATGATATTGGGGATGGTGAAAAGGAAGTCCTCCATTCTTGCACTTTGGGTGTGAGGAAAAGAGTCATCAACAATCTCTCCATTTTATACGATCGCCCACAACTATGCCGCCACGCGGCAGACATCGCGCCGCTCGATGCGAAATCGAAACGACGCGGCTCTGGCTCTTCGCCTCCTCCACGCGTTTGTGGCACGTGTCACTCGCGATTGTCCATCTTCCCAAAGCCTTCACGAAGAGGCAGCCCTGCAGCTACCCTGCTCGGCTATCCCTGGCTGGTAGCTCACTTACCCCACAACGCCAGGGATCTAAGCCCTCACTAAGAGGCGACCGAGCAGCTTCACTGCTTGGTTCATCCTTGGCAGGCCTCCCACAGCCCCTCCAGCGCCAAGGATCGAAGCCCTCACCAAGAGGCAGCCCTGCAGCTACGCTGCTCGGCTATGCCTGGCTGGTAGCTTCCCTACCCCACAACGCCAGGGATCAAAACCCTCGCCAAGAGGCACCGGGCAGCAACCCTGCTCGGCCATCCTTAAGGACAAAAAGCCCTCGCCAAGAGGCACCGGGCAGTAACCCTGCTCGGCCAACCTTAGTAGGCTACTTACGGCCCCTCCCGCGCTAAGGATGAAAAGCCCTCAAAAGAGGCAACCGGGCCCGCCCTTGCTCGGTTATCCCTGGCTGGTAGCTCCCTACCTCAACAAACCAGGGATCAAAACCCTCGCCAAGAGGCAAACGGGCCCGCCCTTGCTCGGTTATCCCTGGCTGGTAGCTTCCTATCCGAACAAATCAGGGATCAAAGCTCTCGCCAAGAGGCACCAAGCAGTAACCCTGCTCGGCCCGTCCTTAAGGATCAAAGCCCTCGCAAGAGGCAACCGGGCCCGCCCTTGCTCGGTTATCCCTGGCCGGTAGCTCCCTACCCCAACAAACCAGGGATCAAAGCTCTCGCCAAGAGGCACCGGGCAGCAACCCTACTCGGCCCCATCCTTAGTAGGCCCCTTACGGCCCCTCCTGCGCTAAGGATTGAAGCCCTCATCAAGAGGCAGCCGAGCGGCTACTCTGCTCGGCTATCCCTGACTGGTAGCTCCCTACCCCATGACGCCAAGGATCAAAAGCCCTCGCCAAGAGGCACCGGGCAGTAACCTTACTCGGCCCGTCTTTAGTAGGCCTCTTACGGCCCCTCCCGCGCTAAGGATCAAAGCCCTCGCCAGGAGGCCACCGAGTAGCTACCCTGCTCGGCGCATCCCCAGCGGGAAACCTCCTGCCCATCCGACGCTGAGGATCTGAAGCCCTCATCGTGAGGCTGCCGAGTCTCTTCCTGCTCGACGCATCCCCAACGGGCATCCTCCTGCCCATCAGACGCTGAGGATCTAAAGCCCTCATCGCGAGGCTGCCGAGTCCCTTTCTGCTCGGCGCATCCTCAACGGGCATCCTCCTACCCATCAGACGCTGAGGATCTGAAGCCCTCATCGTGAGGCCGCCGAGTTCCTTCCTGCTCGGCGCATCCCCAGCGAGCATCTTCCTGCCCATCAGACGCTGAGCATCTGAAGCCCTCATCGCGAGGCCACCGAGTCCCTTCTTGCTCGGCGCATCCCCATCGGGCATCCTCCTGCCCATCAGAAGCTGAGGATCTGGAGCCCTCATCATGAGGCCGCCGAGTCCCTTCCTGCTCGGCGCATCCCCAGCGGGCTGTAAGTCCACGTTGCGACCCCCGGTTCTTACGGGGAGGCGGAAACGGTATAAAATCAAAGCTTTAACGCAAGAGGCAACATGGACTAAGCTAGGTCGGGATCTTTACCTAAACTAAAACTAGCATACTAAGCTAAAGATATTTAGCTACTCGGATGAAGATGGTTATACCTAAACTTGAACTCCTTCGCTTCAAGCTCCAATGGTGGTCCGATGGCTCCTTCTTGTCGTCTCCGTATGCCGAAGATAGATCCACTTGAAAGCTCCAACCTTTAGCTCCTTCTTCGTTCTTTGAAGAAACTAGTTCATTTGGTTTGCTAAACCTAGTGAACTAGAATGAGTAGAGAGGAAATAGAATGGGATTTTATCTATGGTTCTTGATTCTCAACTCATGAGACAAGAGAACCATAGATCAAGAGAGGGAGCAAGAGGTTAAGGGTGAGAGCAAGAGGAGAGCTCAAGAACAAGAGAGAGAATGAGCAAGAAAGAATGAGCAAGTATTTTGTCTCTCACCCTCTCATAATCCAAAGCAATGATAACTCATCATATCAACAAAAGTCTTATGTGATGGTTTGAAGCAACCATAAGCTTATCATGTCATGCACTCATTTTACTCAAATGAGCAAGCAAGAAAAAGTCTTTGGCATGAAATGATAACCATGGTTATCATGATGGTCAACTAGTCAAGCCTAGTCAACCGGTCAACAAGTCAACAAAAGTCAACAAGTCACCAAAGTCAACAAGTCAACAAAAGTCAACAAGTCAACAACCATATCACCATAATACTTAATTAATATAATAGTTAATCACATATCATATTCTCATTAGGGTTGAGCATAAAGTCAAAAAGTCAACGGTCAACTGTCAACAACCCTAATGAGAATCCGCTGCCTCTGCCTCCCTGTCAACTGTGCATACACACCCGCATCCGCGTTCCGAGGAACACGAATGCAAACTGGATAAATCCAATCCCATAAGGTACACTAGGATCTGGCTTAAACCAAAGCCCGCTAGTGTAAACTGTCCGGACACTGTACGTGCACAAGTGCACGGATGTGACCGAACCCTGTCGCAAAACCATGCGACCTGTCGCAATACCATGCGACTTCTACTCTTTTGCCTAAAGGCGAAAAGCTTTCTGTGTGGGACTCTAAAGACTCGACACTACGCTGGCAGTGGGTTTAACCACAGACCGCAAGCGGCACTAGCTGTGCGTAACGGTCCCCAGGTAATGCCGACAAGAAGACCGACGAGGCGAAACCCATCTGAACTCCTACTGAGCCTGAGTGTGACATTCTCCGTACAGTCCGGTCTGTTCGTCTGATACATCGCATGGCGGGCCTAGGGGGCGGTAAACGTCAGTCCCCCAATAGCGGTACAAGTCGTGCCGGAGTGAAGCCCAATACACCCTGAGATAACACTGGAAACCTACCAGTATATCTCGTTTGCCCTGGCCAGGGACTACTCGTGTAATGGCTCTCCTAGACACAGCGCGATGTCAACCCCCAATACCGGGAGAGACGAATCCTGTCTAACCGTCACTGCCTCCAAGTGCTTCGGGACTGCACCCAACCACCACCTGTTTGCACGACTCCTTTGAGCCGTGGTAGGGTAGTGATCAAAGTACAGTGGGAACACACCCGAGGCGAAGTGACAGTGTCAAGTCAGCGGACTAAGCTGTACTCATGTCACCTGGGAACTGATAACTGACGATAGGTATAATACCAACTAGTCAGTTCCCGACGAGTCCTGTCCAGTGTACCCGTAACCTAACGAGCACCCGCATACTATCTCAAGTACGACGTACTGACGGCTGTGGGACAGACCGTCTCCCACACTGGGATGAGAAGCGCATGCGCTGGTCTACTCCGGAGTATCGATGCCCTGTCTCGATAGTCCTGCGACCAGGGACCTGCATAAGGATGTGCTTATAGATTACCCAGCCCCACTAGTGTGACGGCCATCACATCGCTGGTAATCAAGCAAAGATCCTAAGGGCTCTACTAATGTGTATAGGCGATATACAAAAATAAACACATGTACACATTGAAGTAGAAACAAACCAAGTAGCATACTACTATTTTGAGCAAGATTGTATATACAAGGTGAATATCCCAAGCATCCATTAAGTAATATACAAACCAGTATGATACAGTAATGGCCTCTAGGGCATATACACTAACACGGGCATCCTCCTGCCCATCCGAAGCTGAGAATCTGAAGCCCTCATCGTGAGGCCGCCGAGTACCTTCCTGCTCGGCGCATCCCCAGCGGGTATCCCCCTGCCCATCAGATGCCGAGGATCTGAAGCCCTCATCGTGAGGCCGCCGAGTCCCTTCCTGCTCGGCGCATCCCCAGCGGGCATCCTCTTGCCCATCAGACGCTGAGGATCTGAAGCCCTCATCGTGAGGCCGCCGAGTCCCTTCCTACTCGGCACATCCCCAGCGGGCATCCTCATGCCCATCAGACGCCGAGGATCTGAAGCCTTCATCGCGAGGCCACCGAGCGGTTACCCTGCTCGACGCATCCCCAGCGAGCAACCTCCTGCCCATTCGACACTGAGGATCTGAAGCTCTCATCGTGAGGCCGCCGAGTCCCTTCCTGCTCGGTGCATCCCCAGCGGGCATTCTCCTGCCCATCAGACGCTGAGGATCTGAAGCCCTCATTGCGAGGCCGCCGAGTCCCTTCCTGCTCGGCGCATCCCCTACGGGCATCCTCCTGCCCATCAGACGCTGAGGATCTGAAACCCTCATCATGAGGCCGCCGAGTTCCTTCCTGCTCGACGCATCCCCAGCGGGTATCCTCCTGCCCATCAACGCGGTGGGTCCAAAGCCCTCCTCGTGAGGCCGCTGAGTAGCTTCCTGCTTGGCGCATCCGCAGCGGGTAGCTTTCTACCCTACAAAGACACGGATCCAAGGCCGTCGAATAAACTCATACTCAACGCACGATCAACGCCTCAACTCCGGCAAAGGGAGGATACCGACCTTCCCACACTCGTTCTTCGTTCGACTTATACTCGATGAGAACGCCGTGTCGTCCCCGAACAATCCACCACGAGGAATTACCAGCGCCAAGCCGCACGGAAAGAACCGAGCAGTCCACTCTCGACCCGACCCACGAATAGATCGGAACGAGAGTGGGGGACTATTGATGATGCTCGATAACGGTAATTCCTTATATCATGACACGTGGCAGATCACGTATCCCAGAGCATGCAAGGAAGGACCTACAGTGGCAGACCAGACCACTCCTATGCCTGTCCTACCGGCCAACGCTGGCTCACTTCCGAACCCCCTGCACAACTGGCCTCCTCGGCCTCACAGCTCGTCTCCGGGCTACCGCAGAACCAAGATATCTCGGCTTTCCCGCTCGTCCGCAAGCTCTCCCGCCGAGGTCATCTTCCTCGGTCTCATCGACCAACCAACGACACTGCTCACAGGTGCAACCGCCATCCCGCGAATCTCGCCATGTACGAGATATCCGCCGTCCATATCCCACGTTTCACGCCATCACGATCCCCCATTAACGAGCCTGTCTCGCCATTAATGGGTGATCCCGCTCATCACACAGGCGTGACGTCTGGAGCGTAACTGCCGGCGTGATTCTCGCGCCTGCCCTGCCTGCCGCCACCGCTATATAAACCCCTTCTTCAGACGGTTCAAGTAAGCCATTTTGACTCCACTAAACCGTTACTCTGCTCGGATTTCTAGTCTAACTTGACCGTCGGAGGGTCCTCGGTGATACAACCATCCCGGGACTTCCTTGCAGGTAGCTCGGCAACCACAACCTCAAACCCATTGGGATTCACAAGCTTCAGGAGCGACAGCCTCCAGATCCAATCTCAGCCACCCATCGCCACCATCAACAGATCAACGGAAGGCAACATCTGAAGGAGATCCAGGCCTCCATCAAAGACCAATTAATTTATTTGTAATATCATTCAAAATTCATAAAGAACTATGAATCGTTGACATCTAAGTTAATCTCAAATTCTCAGTATAAATTTTTTTTTATAAAAATTACATAAGAAGAACAAGAAATTCCTAAAACGAATTGAATCGGGGTTAGGCATAATAAGTATAGAACCCCGGAGCCCTCATATATTCCATAAATAGCATACGAGTGGCAAACTTGTAAATAAACTACCACCGTATATAGAAACTAGTCCCAAATCGTGGTCAGTTTCATGTCCACGTTATCACAACCGTTATCTCATATATTTATATGAGTTTTTTTTATATCTCAACCCAAAATTTTAATATTTCTAAATTTTATCCCCAAAATCTAACATTTCCAAATTTCAAAAGTATTGAATTGTCCAAATTTCTTTCCTAAAATCTAGGATTTCCAAATTTCACCCAAAACCATTAAGTTGTCCAACCCCCCACCCCATCCCACCCTCACCCCCAAAAAAACCCATTAAGTTATCAATAATTAAAACTTCATTTTTACAAAAAATTTCTTAATTTTCTTCATTTTGCTGTCAACTTTTTCTTCAAGATCATTAAGCTCAGCTTATGATACCCTAGCAAATGATACCATAACTGCAGAGTACTTGAATTAAACAACCACTTACATAGGAGTAACTCTAATTCAACCGTTGTCTCAAGTTGTCGTAATTGTTATAGCAAATCTTTAAAGGAGCATGATTTTATTTATTAAAATGACAAATATTGGATGAAGTCGAAGTGTCCTAAATTTCGCTCTCAAGAGAATTCCTAATTTTTAAATTGTGAAAAATTTTAAACCCTAGATTTTGGAGTGAAATTTGGGGTGAAATTTGGACAATTTAATGGTTCTGGAGCGAAATTTGGAAATAATAGATTTTTGAGGTAAAATTTGGATAACTTAATAGTTTTGAGGGAGAGATTCGAAAATACTAGATTTTCGAATTGCAATTTGAATAGGTTGAAATTTAGAAATATCAGATTTTGGGAGTGAAATTTAAAAATATTGAAATTTTGAGGGTGATATATAAAAAAAACCTATATATATATATATACACCTACAATTAATCCTCTTCATCTTCCTAGACACCAATTCATGTTCTCAAATTAATGGCCTCTGACTGCGTCAATAATTCGCGGGCGGCGATCACCGCCTCCTATCTTTCACCCTCGCTGACCTCGGATGCGAAGAAGCTACCGGATGCGGGTCAAGACCATCGCGAGGGATCCGTTAACGATCTCTTCGATTTCGAGTTCAGGCTCCACGACCCCGTTGCCATGCTCACCGCCGACGAGCTTTTCGCCGACGGAAAGCTCGTCCCTCTTCACAAGGCTTCATCACATCCCCAACCCGAGGTGAAGTCGCCGGATCCGATTAGGTCCACCATTAGATCGGAGATTGCGTTATCGGATCTCAGCGTAAGCTCGTCTCCGAAGGCTCCGAAATGCTCTAGCCGCTGGAGAGAGTTCTTCGGCCTAAAGAAGCCTCAGAGCCCTAAACCCGAGGCGTCCAGAAACCCTAACTCTAGATGTATCAGGAACCTACTTTCTCGAAGCCCTAGACCGTCGTCGTCGCCGGAGGCGTCGTTGAGCCTGCCGTTGCTTCGAGATTCGGACTCGGACTCGCTTTCTCTCTCATCGTCGCGTCGTTCACTGTCGTCGAGGTCGTCGTCATCCGACTCCTGCGACCTCCCGCGCCTTTCCCTAGATTCCGAGAGGCCTAGCCAGATCCAGGCCCGATCGGGCCTGGACCGGACCGGAGGTCCGAATCGGGTCCGGACCCGACCCGTGAGGAGATCCGCAGTGGATGCGGAGAGCCCCAGGATGAACTCTTCGGGCAAGGTCGTGTTCTATTCAGGGAGCTTGGAGCGGAGCTCGAGCAGCCCTAGCGGCTTCATGAATGGCGGCGGGCCTAGGGTTAACAGGGCTAGAGGGATGGAACGGTCTTTTTCTGCGAATGTGGTTCGAGTGAACCCGGTCCTTAACGTCCCGGTCTGCTCCTTGAGGGGTCCGTCAAAGTCCGGTTCGGTTTTTGGGTTCTTTTCTTCTTCGTCATCTTCAGGGCAAAAGAAAGACAAGGAGGCTTTGGGTAGTGGGAAGAGCAGCAATATCGGCAGGATGAAGAGTGAACGGGCGTCCTCACGTGATTGATTTGGTAAGAAATGCTTTTTTTTTTCCTTCTCTATTGAGACGGGGGTAACAAAAAATATATATAATAATTTTAACCGTCTTTTTAAAAGTTTGTTAGTTTCTGAAAATTTTAGTGGGGCCGGATTGTTTTGTTGCGGGCGTCGGTAATTTTCACTGTAAATATCAGATCCCTTTTTAAGCGGATAATGTGTTGCTAATTTGTGTTCATTAGTTCTGGATGATGACCCAGACGAAAACTAATTAATTTTGCACATAAATAAATTAGTATTTAGCAAGTTTGTTTGTAACATCGACGTCCATTTGAGATTTTCTTTTTAAAAGATTAGTTGTTGAAATAATATAAATTTTAAAGGTTTTTGCAGGTTTTTTATTTTGAAAAAATTTAATAAGTAGCCGGTACAATATTGTAGTTAGCATGGGGGGTTTTATGTAAATCACCACGGGCTATGGGCGCATGTTAGTCTTGTCACATGGGTTTACGGTAAATTGCGCTGCATGTGGTTGTGGGGGCGTACGTAGGAGGGGGGCCTACTACGTATTGTGGGGCATGTGGTTGTATGTATGATGCATTGTAGTGTAGTGTAGTGTAGTGTAGTGTATTTATTCCTCTCTCTATGCTACTCCCTTGAACTTCTAGTGCTCAAATATTATACTAGCTCCTATTTTACACAACTAGTCCCGTGAACACCACAATGCATCATTACGACAAAACATGCCGAAATAGCCTCTTGTTGCTGAGCGAGAGAGGCTATTAGTTCAAGCCTTATTGCATTAGATTACGGTTTATTTTTAAATTAGTTACCCATCATTTAGTAGACTGTATGCTTGCTCTAAATTGACACGACTTGATATATATTGGGTCTTGATCGAATGGATTCATTTAGTTTCCTTGCTAATTTTCAATCTATATATGGTAAGACGGTTCGATGAAATTTTAAGAATTTCCATTCTGTCTGTATGTTTTATGGGAAATATTGACGAGATAAATATATGTGAGACAGATGCTGCAGATATTATGCTGGAAACCTGCACGTCAGTCTAATCCCCTAACAATCCATTCTAGTTGGAGGCATCAATTAATTACTTATTAATCATTTTTCTTTTCATTTTATTTTTTTAAACAATATTAAATATAAATATAAATCTAAATCTGTTAAAATCATAATGAAAGGGAGATAAAAACAGCTGCTCATATTTCAATATATATGGAGCAGTGTCAGGCTGGTCTATTGAGAATCATGTGAGATGTGATATATAATCTGAAGAGCCAAGAATTGCAATTTATTATTTACTAGAAATAAAATTTAGAGCAATACTTTTACTATCTCAAATTTGTCTACCCAAGAGACAAAACGGTAGGACCCACAACACCTTGCTAATAGTGTCAAACAGATTGGTTCATGGTGTTTGTCTATTTGGTAAACTTTTGGGTAGACAATTTGCGGTAGAAAAAGTATTTTTGTAAAATTTATATACGTATCTTTGCTAACATGCTGAGGTTCTGAAGCCCTGCTGCAGGGCAAGGAAACAGATTCCTGGCTTTTGCACATTTTCTTTATTTCTTAAGATATCTTTGGGGATTTTCTTTGGCCTTTTCTGATTTAAATTACCAATAATTTTGGTGGGACGCTCAGGTCACATGCAGTCCAGCTTTTCCTTCAGGTTGGAAAGACCCTCGAACTTTGGTCGCCCGCATTTTATTATGTGACATTTTGTTCATTTATGCCATGCAAAGATCCATTATAATGCTTAGTAATGCAACATTGCCGTGCGGGGGCACATAGCGGGCAGTAGGAGTTTGTACGGAAAGATCCGGGATTTCCCATTTAGTATTTCGAAAGGGGCACACGAGACCGGTAGGTTTTGTTGGGTTAAAAAAAAGAAGCAATGCAACATTGTCAGTTTCCTTTTTCCTTTGACTAAACAAGGTAGCATTCATTAAATGAAAAGTTAGTTTAATATAACTGATAAATAAAAACAAGGTTTTCGGAAAGCCCCTGACAATAGATACAAAGAAATACCATAAAACTTCCGGAAACAAATTAACCTTTGATATGTATACTCCCGTATTAATTAATAAAATAAATATACCAGACATTATGTAACAAATTCCCAATCCAGCTAGATCAGCATCTACCCAGAATGTAGCAGAATTAATTGGATGAACTCTGACTCCTCCAGGATCTCAGGTTAGATTGCTCCTCGACCGTTAGAAGCATCTAGGTCAACCGTGTGTCTGATCTCTTGCCGCAATCCTCTAAAACTGCTATGTCATATGGGAGACACATTATCCACTCAAAAGGTAGCGGGATTAATTGGATGAACTCCGACTCCTCCTGGATCTCAGGTTAGATTGCTCCTCGGCCGTGGAAGCATCTAGTTCAACCGTGTTAGAAATGGCGGAACATCTTTCAGGTGGTCAGACGTGTGAAGCAGACACAATAGCAGATGTCTGAAGGTGTAAGAATCTTCATTTCTGACGTCTGGTCAAATTAAGTTCATACGTCTAGAAACTACACAAGAAACGCCTGAGCGGAGGCTGACGTCTGCAGCTCATCGGGGCAGACGTCTGCAAGAGCCACGAAGCTCAATCCAGAGCATGTGAAGACGTCTGGCCAGATATAGTTCAGACGTTTGCACTTGGGAGATAAAGATTTAACAGAGCGTAGGTAGACATCTGCCCAAATATGGGCCAGACGTCTACTGTCGGGATTTTTTGATGCGAACGAAAATTAACAAATTTAGTTTTATCTCCTGTTTACTATAAGACAAGGATTTGCCTATTTAAAGGAACATCTCATATGTATTATTTACAGCTAATTGAGAGAGATCATTGTATGAGAGGATGACGGTTAGGGCTAGAGAATTACACGAGAAAATTCCTAGGATTTTGCTCGTGTAATTGATTCAAAAATTCTAGTGGAGATTTTGCAAATTCCGCTCTGCCGGGGACTAACCATACAGTGGGTAAATCTCATTAACAAATCTCTTGCCCTTCTGTGTTTGATTTTCTTATTTTTATTCTTGCATATTTATATTGTTCTTTCGTCGTTTAATTGCGTAATTGTGTTTATGTGATTTTAGTGTTGTCGTGAGTATTGTTCCGCGTTTTGATCTTTTCTTGTCGATCCCAAACAACTGGTATCAGAGCAAGGGTTAAGGAACCTTAGGTTCTTCAAATCTACGATCTAGGGCAACGGTGGGTAACGACAACTACGTCATCTTCCCAACTTTTTTAGATTGTCGTTTTGAAGGCGTTGGTCTAGCTCAAGGAAGAAGTCAAGTTTGCTGCGATCGAGACGAAAGATGGCGAAAGATAAAATAAGGATTGAAAAGTTCAATAGTCAGAATTTTGGTTGGTGGCAGATGCAGATGGAGGACTATTTATATCAAAAGGACATATTTCTTCCGTTACTTGGAGAAAAACCCGAGAATATGACCAATGAGACGTAGAACCTTTTGGATAGGAAAGTCTTGGCGATAATTCGGTTGTCGTTGACTCCTCAAGTGGCCTTTAATATCTCGAAAGAGAGAACAATCAAAGCGCTAATGACGACGTTCGCGAAGTTGTATGAAAAACCTTCTACATCAAACAAAATCTTTCTAATGAAGAAGTTTTTCAATACGAAGATGGCTGAAAACGGCCCGGTGACGGAGCACCTGAATGAGTTTATCAGTGTGACGGGCCAACTCGAATCGGTGGAAATCATCTTTCAAGACGAGATTCGAGCACTTCTATTCCTTTGTTCATTGCCGGAGAGTTGGGAGAACCTAGTATTGGCGGTTAGCAACTCGATCTCGGAGACTCTCACGTTTAATGATGCGATGAGTTGCGTATTAAACGATGAGATGCGGAAAAAGGCTGGGAGTGGGAGTTTCGGAACTTCCGCGCTTTCAGTAAAGATTCGCGGTAGAACGATAGAAATGAGGAAAGGGAAGAAGGGCAAGTCTAAAAGCCGAGGAAAATCTTAAGGAAAAATCCAAGGCGCATGTTGAAATTGTAGGAAGAAAGGGCACATGAAAAGTGATTGTAAATGTAATACCCAGTTCTTTTGTACACCAATATCCGTATTTTTGTTACTTACAAAAGTTATTTATTTATATTTATAATTATTATTTTTATTATTTTTAAAACCCTAACCCTAATTTAATCTAATACCTTTTTAATTTTCCTAAACAATTCATAACGCAAACCCCAAACCCTAACCCTATTTTTAATTTCTTTTATTTCCATCCCCTAAACCCAGCCCCGGTCCAAGCTCTCCATTTCTTTTCTATTTTATGGCCCGGTCCATGAACCCCAGCCCAAACCCAGCTCCCTCACCCGACCCGCTTTCCCTTCTTCCTCCCTCGTGAATCTTTTCCCGCTTCCTTTTCTATTCCCACATTGCGCCCGCCTCCCTCGTGCCCCACGTCCCCACGACCTTGCGCGTACACGCCGCGACCCTCCCTCGACCCCGTCTCCATCTCTCCCCCCTCGTAACCACCTCTCTCTCTCTCTTTCCTTCTTTCATACTGTTCTTTCCCGCTCCCTCTCTCTCTCACACATGGAGCCGAGCTCCCCCACCTCCTTCACCGCACCCACTTCTTCACGAGCAACCCCTGTCGCCATCACCGCCGGCGATCGCCTCGCTCCCCTCTCTAAAACCCCGAGCCCCCGCACTTCAACTTCTTCCTCTCTTCTCTCTCAAGGAAATCCTGAGCTCCCCTACCCATAACCTGCACACCAGACCGTTGTGCCAACCACCACCTCCGACCTCGTTGTCGTCATTTCTCGCCGCCAGCCACCTCGTCGATCCTTCGGCTGCTCTGCCACCACCTCCTCTCACCACTAACCTCCGGCTCCCTAAACACCCACACCCAAGGCCTGAGCTCGCCTCGCCACCTTTCCCGAGCTGCGACCCCCGCCAGCAGTCCTCGTCGTCGCAGCTCCGCCACTCACCGTCGCCCCAGTACCACCGAGGACCCCCTTCATCGCCACTCTCATCCTCAACCCCAACCAAAAACCCATCTCCTTACCGCACCCCCTTCACCCGAGCTCCTCACGCACCCCCTGTCGTCGATGCCACCACTGACGCCTCTGACGACAACGCAACCACCTCACTCTAACTCCAGCTCCCCACATCGCTGCAGTCAAGCCACCGGAGCTTTAACCGAGCCTATGAGTTAAACTCGCGCCCCTTACACCCTTTGGCATTTCATTGAGCACTTTCATCCGTCGCTACTTGCCGCTATTCTGGTCACCGTCGTCGCCATCCAATCTGTGGCATCGATCCCTTAATCCGTCATCGTCATCAACACGCTATCCATCGCAACGCCAGCGCACACCCGTCGCACCCACCGAGCCATCAAGTCCAAGAATCAAGATCCGACAAGGCTAAACCTTTGCCGTGTTCGTGACGCGATCGTGCCGTTGCCGCTGCCGTACCGTCGTCGACACGTCTTCAGGCAAGTATATTACTTGCTTCATGCTATTAGCTCGTATTAAATCTTGCTTAGAGTTAATGTCGTATATATATAGTTTCGTGCGCGCCAATGAATATAAATGTTCGATATGAAACTTTAAATGAAAAGTTAACTTTAAATGACGGAACTTATGATCATTAGACCCGTCTATTATTTACCGATGTGCTGTAGAAATTTGGTTGGAAACCACGGTCGTTTCACCTATGAAATGTTAATCCCGATAATCATTACGAAATCTGAATTTCCTGAACATGCTAGACCGTTAAATTCACGTTTAATCTTTTACGAATCGGTTTTTGGCGAAGCTAACAGAATAAGCTACAGAACCCTACTTTTGGTACCTAAATTTGAACTAGTTACGATAGAGAAAACTGCAGAGAATTATGATTCTGGACTGCAGTCCAGAGCGGTAATTCCAGATAACCCTTGTTTTGACCCACTGTATTTTCCTTGCTCAAATGCGGAAATGTGCGGAACCCTATATCGTTACGAATCAAATTGAGTTAGCTTCCTTATCCCACTGGTCTCACTGGATTCCTCAACTGTATGATATTTTTAACACATTTTATAATGTCGACGCGTCTAGCTGAATTCTGCAGTGACAGATTTTACATATCAACCTAAACCTGGCCATAACTCCCTGTGGATATAATATATTACTGATCTGCCAATTGCGGTGGAAACCTAACTGATAACCCTAAATATTATTCAACTATAGCGTCGCCTAATTACGATCCCAACTGGGATTAAAATGTGTTACGAAACGGACTTCCAATTCTGAAACCGGATTTCCAGTAGCGAACACTTAAATTGAAATGGCCGTATCTAGTAGAAATGAAACCCGATTGGCGCGAAACCAATTTTGATGGATAGATAATTAAACATACTGCGTACCCCTTTTACATTGTTTTGTTAAATTTTACATGTATGATTTATAGTAAATTATGCAAGTGGTAGGGCACGGGCTGATAATATTCTATTCATATCTTGTATTCTCATCATATCGTGTAGATGTCATTGCATTGGTAACCTAGTGATCGTGTGCATTACCCAGTGTTAGGTATTAGTGTTTGATTGTGGCAAGTACGTTAGTGTTTAAGCATGAATGGATAAGTGAAAGTGACACGTACTTGTACACAATCAGCGGACCCTATTGATTTATTGCATTGTCGACGCCTATGGGACGTGTATAAGTGTAACCATAACTGGAATGGGTAGGTTATGGAGCACTTATATTAGTGTCATAGGTAAGACACCAAACACTGTCCATTTATCTTGGGTATCAGTCGAGACATGCTTGATGGAGATCCTGTCTCCAGTTCTCACGTAGACTTGTTATGGACCGACTGGTATTTGAGTTTATGGTTGGCGTTTGATGTAGACTACAGGGTGTGGGATAGTTTGAGTGTGAGTTCAAAAGAATCTCGCGAGTCCCATTGCTGGCACATACAACGATTCTGGAGATATATGGGTGATATTACTGATTATTAGCGAGCGACTCGGGCCCGTGTTCCCTTGCCCTTGGGTCCTACCCTTGGGTGGGGGATACTCACGAGTGGTTGACTCTCACACTTGGACTGATGATAGGTTTAGCGATCTGGACAGTGAGACTTAGAGACTGGTAGGGTTAGCGGCATTGACATGCATTGCTTATTGATTCGATATATCTGCTTCACTGTTTACCTGTACTGGCTCCTTCATGCTCATATCGTCACTTCATGCTTACTGTTTCATATTCATCATTATTACACTTGTTATACATGTATTTTTCTATTTATTGATATTGTGTCGCTCTGACGACCTGAGTATGCATGCTCAGAGTGAGAAGTGGATTTAGCTCGGACCAGGACCTGACGTACATCGGGGATATTGCAGATACCTGGACTAGCGACTCAGAGCTATACTTCCTTGATCTCTATCTGGTTAGTGTTTTGTAGTTGTTTTGATTTAGTGACTGCATTTCTCATTACCTGTGCATTGATTACTGATTACCACGTAAAGCTAGAAGCCGAAGTGTGACTACGGCAGGATGTTTCCTCGTCCGTAGGAGCATGGCTGGCCTTGTCAACCCCTCGCATTCCATATTTTGGGAAGCGGGGCATGACAGTAAAGCTCCAAAGAAAGACTCGAATGAGAAGGCAAATAGAAAGGAAGCTGATGTGGTGTCTACACAAGAACATGGGGAACAAGATTTTTGTTTATCGGTGAGCGAGAACACAAAGATGAATACTTGATTTCTTGATTCGGGGGCATCCTTCCATTGCACTTTAGGACGACATTACTTCAGCGAGTATGTTCAGGGGGTCTTGGGCATGTGACGGTGGGAAACGATCAGCCGTGAAAGATCGTTGGTAAAAGGAAGATCATCTTTCAACCGTCAAAAGATGGTCAATTAAATTGAAGAATGATCGTCATATTTCAGATTTGAAGAAGAACATGATTCTACTTGTCGGCTTGACAACGAGGGTTTTATTATGATGTTTGGGAACTTGCAGTATAAGATTACCAAAGGGTCTGTCACGCCTCGCTTCTCAAAATACGGAAAACGAGGGATGACTAGGCCGGCCATGCTCCTACGGTCAAGGAATCATCCCGCCGTAGTCACACTTCGGCTTCTAGCATTACATGGTAATCAGTAAATAAAGCACAGTATTAAAGGAATTATATCACTAATTTATTACATTAAAATTCCATTGTTCACAAATTACAGATAACAAGAACAATTACTAACCAAGTTCAATCTCACGATCACTTTTATGGAAAGCAGTAAATGAAGAAGGTACACCAACTATATCTCCGTGAACTCGAAGGGTAGATCCGCCTCCTGTGCTGGTCCTCCCGCGGAATCTGAGCATGCATACTCAGGTCGTCAGAGCGACACAATAACAATATTATTATAATAAGATGAAACAGGTAAATGAGGTAATACTGGTGTAAGAACAATGCAAGTAATCACTATGTCACTACATGATGCAGAATATGTTCTGTATCCCTATCGGTCTCTAGGTCATGTTTGAAATCACATAGTGGAAGGAGGATCATGTTTAACAGGAGTCTCGTACATACCCGAGACAACGGCCCACATGCCCGGGACATAACCCTGTCAGCCGGATCGCTAGATCCTACCCTACATGTATCAGTATCACGGTTCGAATGATCATCCTCTAAACACGGTCCCGCTAAATACGATACTCTTTCCACTTTGATTTCCCCTTTTTTTCCAGGTTCTCACTAGTTATGATCTTGATTTAGTCGTGTACGAGTATACCAATGGTACGGTTTTATCACTGTTCACTGTATTAATCACTGTCACGAATATTCACTTTCCATTGGTGTACTCGTCACTCCTAAACCAACATCTATCATGCACGACAATGTCCACACGCACTAACACTGAGTATATGGCAAGGGTAAGATATATGTATGTATGCTACCAATAAGCTATGTATATTATGAACCAACATGCATGTCATTGACTAAAATAAATTGCATAAATTAATATATTAAGAATTCAGCAAAATGATACAAGTAAGATAAATAGAACACTCAGTCAGCAATTTATCAAAAATTTTTTCAGTTCAATCGGGATTCCGGTTTTCAAGATATAGCTGTTTCATTTTAAGTGCTCGCGGCTGGAAATTCAGTTTCAGAACTGAACGTCCGTTTCGCGACACGAATTGCACCCATTTGGGCTCAGAATTTAGCGATGTTACAGTTAAATGAAATCTAGGGTTTTCAATGGAGTATTCAACGCAACAGACGGATCCTCAATCGCATCTGTACGTTGAAAGTTATACACAGTTTAACCTCAGTGTGTCATTTCTGGATCTGTTCTGGACAGTTATACGTACTGCCCTTTTAAATACAGTTTAAAATCGCAAACGGCGATGAAACGGAAAGGAACCACTTTTTTTGTTTAGCTAACAGAATTATCTTTAATCTACTGCAGGGTTCCGTATCATACGACTTCAGGAAACACAGTGACACAGGTCTTGGGACAGAACACAATAATCAGAAACGCTCTGGACTGCAGTCCAGAGTCGCATTCCGATCCAATTATCATCACGGTTACAGAACAGAAATCATTGAAATTCTACATAAGGTTAAAGTTCGTCGAGTCGGCTTCGATTTAAGCCCTCGAACATATCGTTCCAGTATGTATATAATTTATGGTGATTTTATTCGTTTTCAGGTACGAGAAAATTCTAGTTTTGACGGCATATTTGGGGGTATCAATTTTTATCACTAACAATCGTATTTTCCAGCGAGATTCATACACTATATTTATCATCAAATGGGCCAACAGAAAATATTGGTTTCCGTCAAAATAAAGAATTATATTCATTAGAGACTAGCATCGAACACTTAGGTCACAATATATATCGTTAATCGGCAATTTTATAAACTATGCGATTTAGGTTTGTAACACAACTATATTAGCATGAAGCAAGTAAACACTTGCCTGGAAACGTCTCGGGGTCGCAAGGCAGCAACGGCGTCACGAACGCGTGATGTACGCCGTGAAACCGATTCGCGCGAGCTTGGCTCGAGACACGGGTTTGACGTCGGAGTTTCCGGAGTCGTCTTGTGCTTGCTGGAAGTATAGAGTGGTGTTCTGTGGGTCTCCCGGGGTGTGCTGGGGTCGGCGTCGGTCGGCGGCGGCGCTCCGACAATGGACAGCAGCGGGGTCGAAGTTTTCAGTGATCACAGGTATGGGTTTTGGAGAGAGAGGGGGAGCAGTGGGGGTCGGGTTTGGAGTGATGAGGATGGTGCTGAGGATGTAGAGAGTCGCAGAGGTGGTTCAGGTCAGAGGGGCTCGCCGGCGTTGAGTGCAAGGGGGTGGCCGAGAGAGTGTGCAGGGTGGGTTGGAACTCGAGTGAGGTGGCTGAGTTGTTGAGGTGGAGGTGAGGGGTTTAGGAGGAGGTTAGGGTGAGGTGATGAAGGAGGGGGTGGTTCGTCGTCGTCGTCGTCGTCGAGGGGAGCGGCGTGAAGTTTGCAGTGGGTTTGAGAGAGAGAAGGGGAGTAGGTTAGAGAGGGAGATAGGAGTTGGAGAGACGAGGGTTTGAGGTAAATGGGATCGCGACGAGGAGTAACGGCGCACGAGCACAGCGTGGGCGTGAGCGGAGGAAACGGGCGTGAACTGCGGCGGAGAGATGGGATCGCGCGGGAATTTAGGGACGTTACCGTTAGGGAGTTAAAGAAGATGAATAGTAGTGGGGTCGGGTGAGCTGAGGAAAGTGGGAAAGGAGTTGGGCTTGGGTTTAATTTCAAAACAATTCCCTTTAAAAAAATACTTCGTGGGCTGCAGGGGGAGAAACGGGCCGGCTCAATTTCAAAATAATTCCCTCTAAAATATTCTGTGGGCTGAAGGAGATTGGAATGGGAAGGGCCGGCCAAAAATAATTGAAGAATTCATTTAAAATTTTGTGAGTGGGCTGAGGGCAGCGAGCTGGGGAAAAATAAAGTTTGGGTTTGGGGTTTGGTAAAAATATTTAATTTGTTTTAAATTTTGGTTTGAGTTTGGTTTTTAAATTCTGGGTTTTGACTTTTAGGGTTAAGGAAAAATATAAACATTGGGATTCAAGCAACCACCTTCGACACAAAAATGTACGAGGAAAAAGTAAATTTTTGGGATTTAGAAAAAATAGGAAAAACTTTTATTACGATGGTAACGGGGATTTACATCATACCCCCCTTAACAAAAATTTCGTCCTCGAAATTTAACAAGGATACAAGGAAACAAAGTACTAAACAAAGAGATGTGGATAACGATCACGGATATCTTCCTCCCGCTCCCAGGTGGATTCTCCTGGGGAACGACCGCCCCAAGACACTCGAACTAAAGGAATGATCTTATTCTTCTGCACTTTCTCTCTGCGGTCGAGGATGGTAGTAGGCTGCTCCTCGTACGATAAATCGGTACCTAAAACTAGCTCCGAATGGTCCAGGACATGGCTCTCATCCCGAACATAACGCCGCAACTGTGACACGTGGAAGGTATTGTGCACACCAACTAGCGATGGAGGCAAGGCAAGTCGATAGGCCACCTCTCCTACTCGCTCTAGCACCTCAAAAGGTCTGATAAAGCGATGACTAAGTTTTCCTCTTCCTCCGAACCTGATAACTCCACGAGTAGGGGAAATCTTCAAGAACACATGATCTCCGACTTCGAATTCTAGTGCCCTTCTGCTGGTATTCGCCCAACTCTTTTGTCGATCCTGAGCCGTCTTAATACGCTGCCTGATCATTTGGACCTTGTCAACTGTCTGAACAATGAGTTCGGGGCCCAGTAATCTTCGTTCTCCCACATCATCACAACATACTGGGGATCAACACTTCCGCCCGTATAGTGCTTCAAAAGGAGCCATCTGAATACTAGCCCGATAACTATTGTTGTAAGAGAACTCGACTAGATGCAGATGGTTCTCCCAGGAACCCTGAAAGTCCAACATACAAGCTCTCAACATATCCTCGAGCGTCTGAATCGTACGCTTGGATTGTCCATCCGTCTGTGGGTGATAAGCTGTGCTGAATTTAAGGCGGGTTCCTAAACTCTCCTGTAAGCTCTTCCAAAAGTGCGACAAAAATCTCGTGTCCCGGTCTGACACAATGCTGACTGGAACACCGTGAAGTCGCACAATCTCCTGCATATATTTTTCTGCCAGTGATTCTGTCGACTGTCCCACTCGGAAAGGTAGGAAGTGTGCAGCTTTTGTGAGGCGATCGACGATAACCCAAATAGCGTTATTGCCCCTAGGGCTCCGTGGTAAGGCCGTCACAAAATCCATAGTAATGTGCTCCCACTTCCATTCAGGTATCGGCAATGGTTGTAACAATCCTGCTGTCCTCTGATGTTCCGCCTTCACCTGCTGACATACCAAGCACCTGGATACGAACCTCGCAATTTCCCGCTTCATTCCGTTCCACCAAAAGTGCTGCTTTAGGTCCTGATACATTTTTGTACCTCCTGGATGCACAGAATAAGCTGAACTGTGTGCTTCAGCCAAAACTTCTTCTCGAACATCTCCTTTAGGTACGCAGAGTCTGCTACCGAATCTCAGAGAGCCATCTTCATGTATAATCAAATCCGTTCTCAGTCCAGCTTCCACTTGCTCTCTGAACTTTTGCAATCAGGGATCATCCGCTTGTGCAATCTTGATGCGATCCACCAGGAAAGATTGCACCTGTAGTTGCCAAAATTGACTGAGTGCGTTCGGCGTAACGACCTCGAGTTCAAGTCTCTGGAAATCCTCAATAATGCTCCTCTGATCGGTCAGCATCATGACCGCTGGTTTGCGACTGAGCGCATCTGGTACAACATTGACCTTCCCCGGGTGATACTGAAGGTCCAAATCATAATCTGCCATTAGCTCTAGCCATCGGCGCTGCCTCATGTTCAGTTCCTTCTGAGTGAAAACATACTTCAAACTTTTATGATCCGTGTAAACCTCCACTTTCTCACCCAAAAGATAGTGCCTCCAAATCTTCAACGCAAAGACTACCGCAGCTAACTCCAAGTCATGCGTGGGGTAGTTCTTCTCGTGGTTTCTCAGTTGTCGAGAGGCGTAAGCAACCACTCGGCCGTGCTGCATTAGGACACAGCCTAATCCCTTCCCTGAGGCATCACTGTGTATCACCAGACCACCGGAATTATCTGGTACTGTAAGTATAGGTGCCGTGGTTAACTTCTGCTTCAGCGTGTCGAATGCCTGAGTGCACTCCTCTGTCCATGTAAACGGCACGTCCTTCTGTGTCAGCCTCGTCAATGGTTCCGCGATTCTTGAGAAATCTTGGACGAATCTCCGATAATAACCTGCCAATCCCAGAAAGCTCCTGATCTCGGCCACTGACTTCGGCGTTGGCCAATCTCTGACAGATTCTATCTTTGCCGGGTCCACCGAGATGCCTTCGTCCGAAACAATATGTCCCAAAAACTGAACCTTGTCGAGCCAGAATTCACACTTGCTCAGCTTCGCATACAGCTTCTCTTCCCGAAGAATTTGTATTACCGTGCGCAAATGTTCAGCGTGCTCTTCCCGGGTCTTCGAGTAGACAAGTATGTCGTCGATAAACACAACGACAAACGTGTCCAAGTACTTTGCGAACACTCTGTTCATCAAGTCCATGAATATTGCTGGGGCATTGGTAACACCGAACGGCATCACAAGAAACTCGTAGTGTCCGTATCGGGTCCTGAAAGCCGTCTTGCATACATCCTCGGCTGCTACTCTGATTTGATGATATCCAGAACGGAGGTCCAACTTCGAGAATACCTTAGCTCCACTTAGCTGATCGAATAAGTCGTCAATGCGCGGTATTGGGTACTTGTTCTTTATTGTGACCTTGTTCAGCTCCCGATAATCTATACACATTTGCAGCGATCCATCCTTCTTCTTTACTAAGAGGACTGGTGCACCCCACGGTGAAGCGCTTGGCCGAATAAATCCCTTCTCCAATAATTCTTCAACCTGCTTCTTCAATTCCGCCAACTCAACTGGTGCCATTCTGTATGGGGCTCTGGATACTGGGGCTGTACCTGGAATCAAATCGATTGAGAACTCCAAAATTCGAGGAGGTGGTAGACCTGGTAGATCTTCAGGAAATACGTCCAGAAAGTCCCGAACAATTTCTGGGACTGGGCTCTTATCAATCTCCATAGCTGTCAGTTCCTTGGGCTTGGCTCTATACTTAGCTGGCTCCAAAGATTCACTTCCGCCCTCGAAAATAAACTCTGGGTGATTGGGGATACGGAAGATCACTTTCCTTGCACGGCAATCGATAACTGCATGGAAGGTGCTCATCCAATCCATCCCGAGAATTGCGTCGTAACTGCCTGTCTTAATCAGAAGGAAATTCGCATAGAATTCCCTGCCACACACTACAACCGGGCATAATCTACATTCTCGACTAGATAGTATAATGCCATTTCCCGTATGAATTTCCCATCCCTTGGTTAGTGGTTCATGTGGTATTGAGTGTGTATTAGTGAAATGCTCAGACAAGAAACAATGCGATGCTCCCGAATCAAATAGTACTCTAGCTGGTAAGGAATGTACGAGTAGAGTACCTGTAACCACGTCTCCTGACGCCTCTGCCTGCTCGGCGGTCAAGGTGAAAGCCCGTCCCTGACCGCGACCTGTAAATGTTTGCCTCTGCTCCTGCGGCTTCTGCTGTGACGGTCCAGAACCTCCCTGTATCTCTGCTCGCTCAGGGCAACTGTTAATCCTGTGCTGACTGGAACCGCAAATCAAGCACTGTCCCTTGGCACGGCGACAGTCCTTCTGGGTATGCCCTCCTCTACCGCAATAGCCGCAAACTACGCCCTGTCTCTGGGGGCGATGCTGTGGTATGAACGGGCGCTTCATTTGTGTCGTTCCTGCTCTGTGAACCGGTATAGCTCCTCGAGAAGGCGCGTGGGTACATGCTGGAACGACCGGGGGTCTCCTGAACTTGTTAATCAATTGCTCCTGAACTCTCGCCGCGTTGAGTACCTGTACGAAAGTCTGCAAATCCAACGATGCAATCAACTGCTGCAACTCGAAATCTAACCCCTGAAGGAAGCGCCTGGCCCCGGTGGCTTCTGATTTAACCATGTATGGAGCAAAGCGGCTCAGACGGTTGAACTCTGCCGCATATACGTCCACTGGGCGTCCATTCTGCTTCAAAAGAATAAACCTTTCCTCCATTTCTACCTTGGCTGTGGGAGGAAAATAATGATCTAAGAAGCACTCCTTAAACTTGCTCCATTCAATCGGCTCGTCAAGTCTGCTTTCTTCTACCGACCACCATGTACGGGCTTCGTCTTCTAATTGAATCTTTATCACGTCCACTCTGTCTTCCTCTGGAACCCTGGCGGCTGTCAATAAATTCTCCATGTTCACCAGCCATTGCTCAGCCTCAAGGGGTTCAGCTAGCCCTGTGAATGCAGCTGGGTGTAGCCGTCGGAAGTCTGATACGGTACCAACCCTAGTCTGATAAGCTGGTGGAGTAGCGCCCTCGGGAGCGGTAATAAGTGCGGAGGGTCCTCCTGCGGCGGTAATCGCCCTGAGTCCCTCAGTGAGTAAATCTGTCTTTCTCTCCTGAGCTTCCGCGAGAGCTGGAGTCCGAGGAGGGGTCGTTCGGGGACGTCATATCACTGGAAGATTCAAAAGGATAGGATCAGATTTAAGGATGAAAATTAAGAGTAGTGAAACAAGAATAACGTAATACAGTATAGTTAATGTTATTCCTTGATACTAAACACAGTCTCTGATACCAACTAAACCATGTCCCGCCCCGCTTCTCAAAATACGGAAAACGCGGGATGACTAGGCCAGCCATGCTCTTACGGTCAAGGAATCATCCCGCCGTAGTCACATTTCGGCTTCTAGCATTACATGGTAATCAGTAAATAAAGCACAGTATTAAAGGAATTACATCACTAATTTATTACATTAAAATTCCATTGTTCACAAATTACAGATAACAAGAATAATTACTAACCAAGTTCAATCTCACGATCACTTTTATGGAAAGCAGTAAATGAAGAAGGTTCACCAACTATATCTCCGTGAACTCGAAGGGTAGATCCGTCTCTTGTGCTGGTCCTCCTGCGGAATCTGAGCATGCATACTCAGGTCGTCAGAGCGACACAATAACAATATTATTATAATAAGATGAAACAGGTAAATGAGGTAATACTGGTGTAAGAACAATGCAAGTAATCACTATGTCACTACATGATGCAGAATATGTTCTGTGTCCCTATCGGTCTCTAGGTCATGTTTGAAATCACATAGTGGAAGGAGGATCATGTTTAACAGGAGTCTCGTACATACCCGAGACAACGGCCCACATGCCCGGGACATAACCCTGTCAGCCGGATCGCTAGATCCTACCCTACATGTATCAGTATCACGGTTCGAATGATCATCCTCTAAACACGGTCCCGCTAAATACGATACTCTTTCCACTTTGATTTCCCCTTTTTCCCCAGGTTCTCACTAGTTATGATCTTGATTTAGTCGTGTACGAGTATACCAATGGCACGGTTTTATCACTGTTCACTGTATTAATCACTGTCATGAATATTCACTTTCCATTGGTATACTCGTCACTCCTAAACCAACATCTATCACGCACGATAATACAATGTCCACACGCACTAACACTGAGTATATGGCAAGGGTAAGATATATGTATGTATGCTACCAATAAGCTATGTATATTATGAACCAACATGCATGTCATTGACTAAAATAAATTGTATAAATTAATATATTAAGAATTCAGCAAAATGATACAAGTAAGATAAATAGAACACTCAGTCAGCAATTTATCAAAATTTGTTTCAGTTCAATCGGGATTCCGGTTTTCAAGATATAGCTGTTTCATTTTAAGTGCTCGCGGCTGAAAATTCAGTTTCAGAACTGAACGTCCGTTTCGCGACACGAATTGCACCCAGTTGGGCTTAGAATTTAGCGATGTTACAGTTAAATGAAATCTAGGGTTTTCAATGGAGTATTCAACGCAACAGACGGATCCTCAATCGCATCTGTACGTTGAAAGTTATACACAGCTTAACTTCAGTGTGTCATTTCTGGATCTGTTCTGGACAGTTATACGTTCTGCCCTTTTAAATACAGTTTAAAATCGCAAACGGCGATGAAACGGAAAGGAACCACTTGTTTTGTTTAGCTAACAGAATTATCTTTAATCTACTGCAGGGTTCCGTATCATACGACTTCAGGAAACACAGTGACACAGGTCTTGGGACAGAACACAATAATCAGAAACGCTCTGGACTGCAGTCCAGAGTCGCATTCCGATCCAATTATCATCACGGTTACAGAACAGAAATCATTGAAATTCTACATAAGGTTAAAGTTCGTCGAGTCGGCTTCGATTTAAGCCCTCGAACATATCGTTCCAGTATGTATATAATTTATGGTGATTTTATTCGTTTTCAGGTACGAGAAAATTCTAGTTTTGACGGCATATTTGGGGGTATCAATTTTTATCACTAACAATCGTATTTTCCAGCGAGATTCATACACTATATTTATCATCAAATGGGCCAACAGAAAATATTGGTTTCCGTCAAAATAAAGAATTATATTCATTGGAGACTAGCATCGAACATTTAGGTCACAATATGTATCGTTAATCGGCAATTTTATAAACTATGCGATTTAGGTTTGTAACACAACTATATTAGCATGAAGCAAGTAAACACTTGCCTGGAAACGTCTCGGGGTCGCAAGGCAGCAACGGCGTCACGAACGCGTGATGTACGCCGTGAAACCGATTCGCGCGAGCTTGGCTCGAGACACGGGTTTGACGTCGGAGTTCCCGGAGTCGTCTTGTGCTTGCTGGAAGTATAGAGTGGTGTTCTGTAGGTCTCCCGGGGTGTGCTGGGGTCGGCGTCGGTCGTCGGCGGCGCTCCGGCAATGGACAGCAGCGGGGTCGAAGTTTTCAGTGATCACTTGGTGTGGGTTTTGGAGAGAGAGGGGGAGCAGTGGGGGTCGGGTTTGGAGTGATGAGGATGGTGCTGAGGATGTAGAGAGTCGCAGAGGTGGTTCAGGTCAGAGGGGCTCGCCGGCGTTGAGTGCAAGAGGGTGGCCGAGAGAGTGTGCAGGGTGGGTTGGAACTCGAGTGAGGTGGCTGAGTTGTTGAGGTGGAGGTGAGGGGTTTAGGAGGAGGTTAGGGTGAGGTGATGAAGGAGGGGGTGGTTCGTCGTCGTCGTCATCGTCGAGGGGAGCGGCGTGAAGTTTGCAGTGGGTTGTTGTGGGTTTGAGAGAGAGAAGGGGAGTAGGTTGGAGAGGGAGATAGGAGTTGGAGAGACGAGGGTTTGAGGTAAATGGGATCGCGACGAGGAATAACGGCGCACGAGCACAGCGTGGGCGCGAGCGGAGGAAACGGGTGTGAACTGCGGCGGAGAGATGGGATCGCGCGGGAATTTAGGGACGTTACCGTTGGGGATTTAAAGAAGATGAACAGTAGTGGGTCGGGTGAGCTGAGGAAAGTGGGAAAGGAGTTGGGCTTGGGTTTAATTTCAAAACAATTCCCTTTAAAAAAATACTTCATGGGCTGCAGGGGGAGAAACGGGCCGGCTCAATTTCAAAATAATTCCTTCCAAAATATTCTGTGGGCTGAAGGAGATTGGAATGGGAAGGGCCGGCCAAAAATAATTGAAGAATTCATTTAAAATTTTGTGAGTGGGCTGAGGGCAGCGGGCTGGGGAAAAATAAAGTTTGGGTTTGGGGTTTGGTAAAAATATTTAATCTGTTTTAAATTTTGGTTTGAGTTTGGTTTTTAAATTCTGGGTTTTGACTTTTAGGGTTAAGGAAAAATATAAACATTGGGATTCAAGCAACCACCTTCGACACAAAAATGTACGAGGAAAAAGTAAATTTTTGGGATTTAGAAAAAATAGGAAAAACTTTTATTAGGATGGTAACGGGGATTTACAGGGTCGTTGGTGATTGCTAGGGGCAAGTTGAGTGGTTCGTTGTATATCTTCAGTGGGAGTAGCGGAGGTTCAGTTGCATTGGCAACAGGTTCGGAGTTAAATTAATGAGAAGAATATGAAAATTCTTCAAGGAAGGGGGCTTCTTTCGGGGCTTAAAAAGGTGGAGTTGGGCTGTGCAAGAGTTGTGTTTGCAGAAGCAAAACGCACTCAAATTTCATATTAGAGGCGTTGCGAAGAAGACCAAGAAACTGGAGATGGTGCATACGGACGTATGGGGTCCAGTCTCGGTAGAGTCTTATGAAGACGATCGGTACTTCGTGACGTTCATCGACGATGCAAGCCAAAAGACAAGGGTTTTCATGATGAAGAAGTCTGATGTGTTTGGTATCTTCAAATATTGGATTGCACAGGTGGAGAACCAAACGGAGCTAAAGGTTAAATTCTTAAAGTCTGATAATGGAGGGGAACACTGCACACATAAGTTCGAGGCATTTTGTTCGCAGAAGGGTATTCGTTGGTTGAAAACGGTACCGGAAACGCCACAGCAGAATGAAATCTCTGAAAGGATGAACAAAACGATCTTAGAGCGAGTGCGGAGCATGACCTTAGATGCGGATGCGCCTAAGTTTCTATCGGCAGCGGCGGTTGATACTGCTGTGTACTTGATCAACAGAAACTCGGCAGTGCGCTTGATGGAGGCATTCCGGAAGAAAATTGGTCAACTAAACTTGTTGATTATTCGCACTTAAAATTTTTTGGCTGTGTTGCGTATTCTTTGGTTGATTAGGCGGAATGGAGTAAGCTTGACTCCAATTCTAAGAAGTGCGCTTTCATCGGATATTGTGGGGATGCGTTCGGATATAGGCTGTGGGATTACATAAGTAAGAAAGTAATACGAAGCCAGAACGTCATCTTTGATGAGCCGCACTTGTACAAAGAAGAAAGTCAAGCCAAGGAAAGTGTAGTACGTGAGTTCGTCGAGCTAGATGGAACTCAAGAAAGCATTCAGGTTCCTACAGGTGGTGATCAGAACGTGGATGAAACCGTTGTGCAAGATCAGGTTTAAGAACAGGATGGTGACCATATTCAACAACCAGATATGCCAGTTCTGAGAAGATCTACGAGAGAAAGGAGGATACCTGAAAGACTTGTGACCGACTTCGTTTTGTACATAGATGCGGGAGAGCCCGAATCCCTTGAAGAAGTAACAAACGATGGTGCTAGCAAGCAATGGGAGTAAGCTATGGACGAGGAGATGGAATCATTGAAGAAGAACTATACATAGAACCTAGGAAAACTATCCAAGGGCCGGAAAGTATTGTTGAATAAGTGGGTGTACAGAATTAAAGATGAGGCCAAAGGTTTGAAGTGGTACAAAGCTTATTTCGTAGTCAAGGGATACGCACAAAAACAAGGTATTGACTATCAAAATATTTTTTCCCCTATGGTAAAGATGACATCTATTCGGGTGATCCTTAATATTATGGCGGTGGAGGATTTATACTTAGAGCGGCTAGATGTCAAGACTGCGTTCTTTTATGGAGATTTGGAGGAGGAGATTTATATGATGCAAACACCGAGATACAAGATGAAAGAGAAGGTGAATATGGTGTGTAAGCTGCGAAAGAGCTTGTATGGCCTCAAGCAAGCTCATAGGCAGTAGTATCTCAAGTTCGATCAGTTCATACTAGAGACAGAATTTGTGCGAAGTGAATCAGATCACTGCGTCTCCATGCAAGCTTTCAAGGACAGGGACTCCATTATTTTGTCATTGTATATGGATGACATGCTAGTAGTGGATCCGAATTTCGAGAAAATTCAAAGTTTGAAGAAAATGATGGCCGAGAAATTCTTTATGAAGGATTTAGGAGGGGCAAAGCAAATTTTGGGCATGAAGATCATTCGAGATAGAAAGCAGCGGAAGCAGTGGTTATCGCAAAGGGACTACATTGAGAAGGTTTTGAAGCAGTTCAACATGGACAAGTCAAAGCGGGTGAGTATGCTCTTAGCAAAACATTTCAAACTCATAAAAGAGTTGTGCCCGACAACTCAGGAGCAGAAGGACGAGATGGCGAGAGTACCATATGTTTCTGCAGTAAGGAATTTGATATATGCGATGGTGAGTACAAGACCTGATATTGCTGTCACGCCCCGCTTCCCAAAATACGGAATACAAGGGGTGACAAGGCCTGCCATGCTCCTACGGTCAAGAAAATATTCTGCCGTAGTCACATTTCGGCTTCTAGCATTACGTGGTAATCAGTAATCAATGCACAGGTAATGAGAAACGCAGTGACTAAGTACTACCAAAATAGATACAAAACTAACCAGATAGAAATCAAGGAAAAGACAGTGCTGGCATGGCTGATCTAGATGTCCGCAATATCCTCGAGGTACGACAGATCCTGATCCGAGCTAAGTCCACTTCTCACTCTGAGCATGCATACTCAGGTCGTTAGAGCGACACAATAGCAATATATATATATATATATATATATATATATATATTCATATCTAAACACGTGAAATGAGGATGAACATGAAACAGTAAACATGGAGTGATAACATGAGCATGAAGTAACCGGTGCAGGTAAACAATATAGCAGGTATATCGAATCAGTAATTAATGCAATGTCCATGTCATTAAACCTACCAGTCTCTAAGTCTCACTGTCCAGGTCGATAAATTTATCGTCATTCCAAGTGTGAGCGTCAACCACCGCGGGAGTATCCCCAACCCAAAGGTAGACCCCAGGGACAAGGGAACACGGGCTCGAATCTCGCTCGCTGATAATCAGTAACATCATCCATATGACTCCCGAAATCGCTGTTTATGCCGGCAGTAGGACTCCCGAGATTCCGTTGATCGAACTCACACTCAAAATACCCCACACCCATAATCTACATCAAATACCAACCATGAATCCAAATACTAGTCGCTTCATGACAAGTCTACGCGAGAACTGGAGATAGGGTCTCCATCAAGCATATCTCGACTGGTACCCAAGATAAATGGACAGTATTTGACGCCATACCTATGACACTAATATAAGTGCTTCCATAACCGTCCCACGCTAGTTATAGTTACACTTACATATGTCTCATAGGCGTCGACAATGCAATAATTAACTGGTTCCACTGATTGTGTACAAGTACGTGTCACTTTCACTATTCAATCACGCTTATACACTAACGTACTTGCCACAATATAATCACTAATGTTTATCACTGGGTAATGTATCACGGTCATTAGATTATCAATGTATATGACCACTATTCAATAAGGGTATAACCACTACATGATATAATGAGAATGCAATTGATTATAATACTAATAAAATATAGCAGTCAATATCATACCACTTGAAAAATGTACTATAAATCACACGTGTAGAATTAAGCAAAACAATATAAAAGGGGTAAGCAGTATGTTTAATTATCTGTCCATCAAAATTGGTTTCGCATCAATCGGGTTTCAGGTTCGTTAGTTATGGCTAGTTCATTTTAAGTGTTCACTGCTGGAAATCTAATTTCTGAACTGGAAGTCCGTTTCATAACACTCTTTACTCCCAGTTGGGAGAACAATTATACGACGCTACTGTTCAACTAATTGTAGGGTTATGACTTATCTTTACAGAACAGGAGACGGATCAATAATATTCATTTTGGTTCAGGAGTTATGATCGAAATACCGATGAAGGGTGCAAGCTGAAATGACAGGAATCCGCCGGACGTGTCATCCGTTTAAAATAGGATTTAAATACCAAAAGATACTGGAATATACTAAAACCGGTACCATTGGAAAGCTAATTCGATTCTCTACGCTTCTATATATGGTTCCGCACACTTGTACATTTAAACGGTGAAGTATATGCGTTCTTAAAACAAGCCAAGGTAGAGATTCTTGCCCGGACTGCAATTCAGGGCCGCGAATCACCTCAATATTCATTGTTATAACTTATCAAAATGCAAAGTTGGACTATAGGGTGCTGTAGGTTTATCTGTTGGCTTTGATATGAGCCATATAACTTTAGGGTCCAATATATAAATAATTTATCATGATTTTAACCGTTCAGCTCGTCCGAGAAAAACCAACTTCCACAAGGGTTATTGGGTTGTCGTTTTAGGGGGTTAACCAATTTTATCTTACAGCCAAATTTATATACGGTGTTCATTAACAACGCAGGGTTCCATTGATCATGAGTTCCGCCATATTAAGATAGATTTTGATCTAGGGTTTCACATTGATCGATCTCGATTGTGCCTATTGGTTTATATAGTCTAATTACGCATTCATTTTGGTTTGTAAAGTAGTAGCATGTAAGCAAGTGAGGAATTCACTTGCCTTGCTGACGATATCACGGAGATGATGGATCGGTCGGACGCTGCATTGCACGTCACGGATGCGAAAGTGGTCGTTGCGACAAAACCGGAGTTCGTGAGCCTTGGAACCGTAGTGGCGTGGCTCGAATTCTTGCTTTTGATTGGCTACAACTCACATGGATCGACGTTGGCGGCGGTACTTGAAGGCTTCGAGTTCGCAGAGATGAGGCCGTCGATGGTGGAGTAGTCGTCGCGCAGTGCGAGGTCGTGGCCGGAGCAGGTGGAGGGAGCAAGGGAAGCTCGGCTTGGTCTCGACTGGGAGCGAAGGGGCTGGGCTCGGAGCGTGGAGGCAAGGTCGAGGTGGCCGGAGGCGACGGTCGAGGGGCTGTGACGATCCAGAGCAGCCCTGACGAAGAGTGGTGAAGGTCAGGGGTGATGGGTTGCTTGTCGAGATGGTGTGCGTCGAGGAAAGTGGCGACGGTGGTTGATTGAGACCTTTTCACCGTGTCGTATTTAGAAAGAATTTTGAAATTACCGCAATAAAAAACGGTGTCGCTTGTAGCGAGCCGTGATGAGTGCGGGTCGTCTGCTGGGAGATGGTAGGTTTTTAGGCTTGTTTTAACGAGTTAATACAGTGTTTTGATTTGTTGTTTATACTAAGTGTTGTAACAATGTTATGTTTAATAAAAAGACTTGTTAAGGGTAGTTTTATGTTAGCTTGCATGAGGATGATGTTTGCCGATTCCTTATAGACCCAATTTTGATATTGACACTAAGGCAATAAGCAACAATGTGGATTAGGGAACTTGCAATACGGTATTTGTGGTTTTCCACTAAATTCGTATTTCTTATCCCTTGTCCTTCCGTTGTTATCTCTTGACCTCAGCTTTCAGCAAACCGCTTGCAATCCGGTCACGATTAGGATTCACCACTACCGTGGTAAGATAGGGTGTCGATCGGAGCGGAATTGCAAGTGGTTTGCTCGGAGTTTCAATTGCAAAGTTAAGGTTTTTTAAGCTTTTAGCAAACATATCTCCTAACACAAACTGACCATATTCCACCCTTAACAAGTAAATTGATTACTCACACATATTCACAATAACAAAATAAAAAGGAAAAGAGTAAGGCGACATAATAAGAAATAGCAAGAAAAGAAAAGACAAAGAGAGAACCGATAAAACGTGCACATTTCTTCACTTGTTCTTGAATTCCGTACAATTGTGAAATCAAAATACCAAACTTTAAGGTTGCAAGCTCACTAAAGAGGTTGCAAGATCAAAATAAAGTAATGATTTCACAAGTTCCAAATATGTAGAAGGCAAGACATATGAAATGAGAACTTTTTATTGAATTTCAAACAAGTTACAACTATTCTTGAAGTCAAGAACCTAAGTTTTAAGCTTGCAGGTTCAATGGAGAAGTTGCAAGGTCAAGACAAAGGGGCAAGAGCTCAAGAGGTTAAAGAGAAAGCAAATTACAAATTACAAAAGTTCTAAAATAAAACTAGAGCAAAAAGTATGCTCTCCCCTTGCCCCTTGGCCTGGTATTTATAGGCACAAAAGAAATTTAAACAAGTAATAAAAATAAGGTGACGTGGTAGTAAGTGAGGGGCCATTGAATACTGGGGCTTTTTGGGGCAGATGGGGCCGGCCAGCTAGGCCAGATGAGGAATGTGGTCGGTCCAAAACCAAGGAAGATGGATTGTATTTAAGGTGTGGTCTTGTGTGCTTCCCAATATCACTCTGGTGCTGCTAGTTTTGTCTGTAAAGGCCTTGGATGCATTCAGGGTTTTGGAGGGAAACTAGATGCTTCAAATCACATTATAATCTTTAGCATTCAATGCACATTTAATGCACATCACACCCATACATGCTTCTTTTGTGCCAAGGCAGGCCCCCATCATGATCTAGTGTCAAAGAGCTAGTGTCACACATGTATGTGTTGGATCAAAATTGTGTGCACACACTCATTTTGCAAAAGCTCTTTGGATATCGGTCGGTTTCTTGTTCTGTTTGCAGTGTCAGCTTCCAAACGTTATATTCGTGATTTTTTTAGTGAGTTTCCAGTATTTTATCATGAACACCTGTAATCTGTATTACTGAGCAGACACTGGTTAATAGTACCGATATATAACAAAATAGATAATGAATGAGCGGTATTAAAATGCAGTTTTTAGTGATGAACAAATACCCCTAAACTTATCATTTGCCCGTCTTGAGCAAAACAAAAATCCTAACCTCATTTTCGCAGGGAACGTGATTGCATTGAGCTTGTGCAAAAAGCCGTTAACCTATAGGTGTCCCTAGTAGGAGGAGTTTTGTCTCCCGAGGGTTTTCAGCGGATTTCACCCATAAAATCCCGTCAAGCTAGTTTTGCGAAATAGCTCCCTAAGGTTTTGTTTCAAAACTAGCAATTCTATTATCCTAAGGTTTAGAAATATCGAATCTTTATTTTTCACATCTCGCTTCTTATTTAGCTTGAGATTCTATATGTCTTTACGTGCGGTGCAAATAGTGTCGTTAAGTTTCAAAAGGATCGATTAAAGTTTGTCATGTCACAAAATAAAGCCCAGATAAAAGAACTTAAAAAGGATCACAGAGGTTTTATAAAGAGTTAAGTACTTCTCATGTTTCGTTTTCCAGTTAGGTTTCAAATTCAGAATTTCTATCTTCCTTAATAGGAAACTAGGTCTTATTTTTCACTCCACCTTTTACTTGTTTTCGTTTCATACACACCTTCATGAACGTGCAATATTCTTCATCATAGGATAGAACCTTCATATCTCCGTTAAAATATTTTTATAAAAAACCTGTCTTTTGTCAAGATTAATCTCACACAAAGAACCGTTAGGAATTTTAACTCGGAGAGAACACTTGCTTGACTTTGTTTTAATTTGGACTTTCTAGGTTTCTTAGCAAGTTTTGGGCCAATGCACCAAAACCAGTTGGTTTTAGGGCATTAGGTGTAGAGACCCCCCGGCGGACTTAATTACTCAAGTTACCTAGGCCCTAAAACAAAAGACTAATTTTAGCGTGAAAATCATAACGATTTAATGCGAACGGAGACATAACCGGTTGTTCAATTATTTTTAGGATAAAAGACGTGTTTAGTGGGTTAGGTGCGTAATCACTCCAATCAAGTTCCAGATGGGTTATTCTTCAGAATTAGTTCTTATTAAGATATCTATAATATCCCTTCATATCCACTTCACTTTCAAAATTATTCTTGGTATTACTTATTTCAGGACAAACGTACATGATCCTCAAAAAATTAGTTTATCAATTTTAAAAGTTTTCAGACATAATATACTTGTTATCTAATTTTCAAATCTCACGACACGTGTAGTGTGATGTAAAGACGTATAATAGCTACAGTTAAATTCAAAGGAGGGTTATCTTTCAGGCTTTCAAAATCTAACAATAAGATCTAGTTGTTCCTTTCTTATTAAACAAAAATCGTCGAAATATCGAATCTAAGTTCTCCCACTAGTTAACTTGATAACAAAGTTTTTATATTTTTGCAAATTTTTTTTCCGATTTTTTATGGGTTTTTAAATATGTATGTAAATGCAGAATATACAAATGAATGCGAAGGGAGAAACCTTACCGAGCGTACCTCCAAACTTAAACTGGACAGTGCCCTCACTGTCAATGTACATCAAGAGGGCAAAAATAGATGTATGGTCAAAAGCGGCGGTCTCCCTTTTTTTTGGTATTGTATGAACAAAGACTGAGTATCACCAAACAAAATTGCTCATCAAAAATGGATATGCACCGGACAAGAATATCGACATATATATACCAAAAAAATAGTATATATATACCCCCAAACTTATTTGAAACAGTGTCTCCACTGTTTTTGGCTGGATAACCGAAGTTTGGTGGTAAACAGAGGAAGATTATGCAGTGTTAATCGGCTCCTGCAAGATTAGGAGCTCCTCTGATGGTTCTGCGCTAAGGTACGGTTTCAGTCTGTGTCCATTTACTTTGAAAAATGAACCATCCTTCGGATTCTCCAAATCCACAGCGCCCTGCGGGTACACACATCGCACAAGAAAAGGTCATTTCCAGCGAGATCGAAGTTTACCGGGATGGAAATGGAGTCGGGTGTCATAAAGAAGTACCTGTTGTCCAGGCGTGAAGGTTTTGCGCGTAAGGTGTTTATCATGAATCACCTTCGTTCGGTTCTTTATAACAACCACGTTGTCGTAAGCCTCATCCCGAAGCTCGTTCAGTTCATTCAGTTGGAGGTTCCAATAGCTGCCCGCGTCTTCAAGATTGAGATTCAGCTCCTTGATCGCCCAAATAGCACGATGTTCGATTTCCATAGGGAAGTGGCAAGTCTTTCCGTAAACCAGCCGATAAGGAGACATGCCAAGATCAGTCTTATATGCAGTTCGAAATGCCCAAAGGGTATCGGTTAATTTCAAAGACCAATCTTTACGGTTCTTAGAAACCGTCTTCTCCAGAATCTGCTTGATCTGCCGATTTGAAACCTCGGATTGCCCACTTATTTGGGGGTGGTAGGGCGTTGATAGCTTATAATTGATTGAGTATTTCCGCATTAAGGCCTCGAAAGACCTATTGCAGAAATGCGTCCTATTGTCGCTAATGATAGCGCGAGGGTGCCCGAACCGGGAAAAGATGTTTTCTTTAAGGAATTTAATGACAACCTTGTTGTCATTAGTCCGGCTCGGAACTGCCTCGACCCATTTGGAGACATAATCAACAGCCAAAAGAATGTACATGCTCCCAAAAGAGTTGGGAAACGGGCCCATGAAGTCAATTCCCCAAACATCGAACATCTCAACAACCAAGATTGGTTGGAGCGGCATCTCATTTCGCCTGGAAATCCGGCCCAAATGTTGGCACCGGGAGCAAGTCTTGTAGTAATTATGGGTATCTTTGAAGAGTTGTGGCTAGTAAAAGCCACATTGCAAGACTTTCTCAGCTGTCTTTCTTAGGCCAAAATGCCCGCCACACGCTTGATCGTGGCAAAAAGACAACATACTCTTGAATTCATTTTCCGGAACACACCAGCGCATGATTTGGTCTGGACAGTACTTGAATAGGTAGGGCTCATCCCAGTAAAAGTGTTTTACTTGGGATAAAAATCTAAGTCTGTCCTGACTTGACCAATCGTCAGGTATGAGTCCAGTTGCCAGGCAGTTCACAATATCTACGAACCAGGGTTCGCAAGATATCGTCAAGAGTTGTTCATTAGGGAAAGTGTCATCGATTGGGAGAGGAAGCGTCGGCGAAGAAGGAAGTCGTGAAAGATGATCGGTTACTACATTTTCACATTCTCTTTTGTCCTTAATGACAAGGTCAAATTCTTGAAGTAAGAGGATCCAACGTATTAACCGAGATTTTGCATCCTTTTTCGCAAAAAGATGTCGTAGAGCCGAATGATCCGTGTAGACAATGACTGGAAAGCCGATCAAATAAGGCCTGAATTTTTCTAAAGCAAACACAACAGCCAAGAAATCTTTCTCGGTTGTTATGTAATTCATTTAGGCGTCATTCAGGGTCTGGCTTGCGTAGTAGATTACGTGCGGCATTTTATCGATGTGCTGTCTTAGGACCGCACCGATAGCAAAGTCAGATGCATCGTACATAATCTCAAAGAGATATGTCCAGTCAGGTGAAGAAAGAACGGGAGAAGAGGTGAGTGAGCTTTTCAGTGATTCGAAAGCAGTCAAATAGTTCGAGTCGAAGTCGAATGTGGTATCCTTGGCCAGAAGAAGAGTTAAGGGTCTAGCAATCTTGCTAAAGTCCTTAATAAACCGTCTGTAAAAACCGGCGTGGCCAAGAAAATCTCGGATATCTCTGACGCATCTGGGAGGAGGTAGATTGGAAATGACTTCAATCTTTGCTTTGTCAACCTCAATGCCATTTTGCGAAATGATATGTCCTAGTACAATACCTTCGCGTACCATGAAGTGGCATTTTTCCCAGTTTAAAGTGAGGTTTTTATCCTTACATTGGGTAAGGACAGCGTTAAGATATTGCAGACACTCATCGAAAGAATCACCAAAGATGGAAAAATCATCCATGAATATCTCCAAAAATTTCTCAACCATGTTAGAGAAAATTCTCATAATAACCGCTGAAAGGTAGCGGGAGCATTGCATAGCCCAAAGGGCATGCGGCGATATGCGAACGTGTCGAAAGAACAGGTGAACGTGGTTTTTTCTTGGTATTTCTTGGCGATAGGAATCTGGTTGTAGCCTGAGTAGCCGTCCAGAAAACAATAGTACTCATGTCCAGCTAATCTTTCGAGCATTTAGTCAATGAATGGTAGCGGAAAGTGATCCTTCCGCGTTGCGGCGTTGAGTTTTCGATAATCAATGCATACTCGCCACCCAGTCTGGGTGCGAGTAGGGATCAACTCATTCTCCTCGTTTGTGATGACCATAATGCCCGACTTCTTAGAGACAACGTGTATAGGACTGACCCACTGGCTGTCTAAGATAAGGTAAATGATACCACTATCCAAACATTTGACGATTTTCTTCTTCACAGCCTCCTTCATGACTGGATTTAATCGCCTCTGTGGATCCCTAACTGGTTTGGCATCATCCATCAGGGGAATGTGATGTTCAACGATCAGAGGACTAATCCCCTTGATGTCCGCCATCGTCCAGTCGAAAGCTTGCCGATTGGATTGCAAGACCGTAAGAAGGGCTTTTCTTGCTCTAGAGCTAGAGAAGCCGAGATGATGACAGGGAGGGTCTCGTTCTCACCTAATTAAACATACTTGAGGTGAGACGGCAGAGGCTTGAGTAAAAGCGTCGGAGGTGAAACGATTGATGGATGGATCGGAGAAAATGTCTCGAACTCGAAAGATTCCAACAGGGGCTCAAAGTGAGTGTATGCGACTGAGTTGGATAACGCATCCGAGAATTCGAAAGATACAAACTCGGGTGGCGACAAGCCAAGATCGTCTGAAAATGTGAAGCACTCGTAATCATTGTCGGGAGCGGAAGCAGCAGGTTCAAAGAGGGATACACTAGTGGAGTCAAGATCACTGTGATCAAACAAGAATTCCTCAAATTCACAGTCTTCATGGGTGATCTTTTGGATGGAACAAATATCGAGTATATGAGCACTTGGTTCGGATGGCTGATTCCCTAACCTAAAAATGTTGAGTTCAATTGTCATGTTGCCAAAAGATAGATTTATCGAACCATTTCGACAATTAATCATAGCATTTGAGGTTGCAAGGAATGGGCGACCCAGTATCACTGGAATTTGTTTCCGGGGGTTAGCTACAGGTTGTGTATCTAAAACAATGAAGTCAACAGGGAATATGAAGTCCTCAACTTTTATTAACACATCCTCTAGTTCACCCCTAGGATGGTGATAGATTGGTCGGCCATTTGAAGAGCACAGTGTGTGGGTTTCAGCTCTCCTACACCTAGTTGCTCATATACAGAATACGGAAGCAGGTTAACACTGGCACCAAGATCCAAAAGAGCGTGGTTGATGTTCTTATCCCCAATGGTTATTGAAATCGTAGGATAGCCAGGGTCTTTTCGTTTTTGAGGTAAAACTTGGGTAAGAGCATCACTCATGGTACTAGCTAAGAAAACCTTCTTTAGTACCTGAGATTTTCTCTTCTTAGTGCACAAGTCCTTTAAGATTTTTGCGTAAGACGGGACTTGCTGGATTGCTTATAAGAGGGGAATGTTGATATTAACATGTTTGAACAACTCCAGAGTCTTCTCCATTTGTGGATTTTGTTTATTGGACTTCAACCGGTTTGGAAATGGAACATTTTTTAAATTGGTTGAGTCCAATACTTGTGGAGGAGATTATGGAGTTGGAACGGATCCCGAAACTGGAGTTTGAGTGGAGTGAGAAGTGGATCCGTTCGGAGCAGAAGAAGAAGAAGAAGAAGAAGAAGAAGAACTCTTTGAAGAATGGAGAATAGGCTTAGAAGAAGGAGTAGAAGAAACGACCGGGTTGTCATCAGCTATCCGTGTGCCAATGTTGTTGTGCAGTATCCTTCCAGATCTCAATGTAGTCACGGCACTCACGTTATCGTTCTATTGTTCAAGAGCAACATGTACATTATATGGGTGACCAGGATTTGGGAGTGGTTGAGATGGAAGCTTCCCTTTCTCTCGCTCGCTTAAAGCCGCGTTCAGCTGTGCAATCTGGGCTTCGATAGTCTTGATGCTTTACCCGTGTGCAGCGGTGTGCTGCACCAGTGACTGAATAGAGTACTGGATGTTGGCGGTAGATTGAGTCGATTACTTTACAAACGCCTCTAGACTCCGTTCTAGAGAGAAAACCTTATCGTTGTTTGACGGAACAAAGTTGTTTTGGGGAAAAGAATTGTTGCAAGGTGCAAAGTTGTTCGTTGGATTTTGAAAAGGTTGGGGTTGGAAGGGCTGCTGAAATTGTTGTTGTGTTTGTTGCTGAGCTTGTTGTTGAGAAGGAGGAGGCCTCTGGAAGTTTTTGTGGCCTTGGAATTGATGCTGGTTCTGATTCCAAGCGAAATTGGGGTGGTTTCTCCAACCGGGATCGTATGTAGAAGAATATGGATCGTTTCTTGGTCTTTACTGAAATGAAACATTAATCTGATCCTGTCCTTGAGATGGTGGATTATAAGGACACTCTTCGATCAAATGAGATGGATCCGAACAACAAACGCAAATGGTACGAGGGGGAAGAGCAGGGGCAGGAGAAGGAGATGAAAAATTGCTCTCAGTTGCTTCCAGTTTTCGTGTGATTGCAGCCATCTTCGCCTTCGTTGCAATTGAGATATCGAGTTGATGAATGCCTGCCATTGACTGACCGGAAGAAGTAGAAGAAGAAGAAGAAGAAGTGCTCGGTCTGCTGCTCTCCCATTGAAGCGTCTGTTCCGCAAGATCATCGATGAATTGCCAAGCTTCCTCGTCAGATTTGGATAGGAAATGACCTTGACAAATGGATTCTAACAACTGCTCAGTTGCTGGATTCAGGCCCTCATATAAGGTTTGGCAAAATTGCCATTTCTCAATACTGTGATGAGGGCACTGGACAAGAAGGTCTTTATATCGGTCAAAGCACTTCCAAAAAGGTTCAGTAGGAAGCTGGGAAAATTGGTTAATTTCATTCCGAATCCTTGCGGTCTTATGATTTGGGTAGAATTTCTTACGAAACGCTTTCACAAACTCGTTCCAACTGGTTATCGAGTGGGATACGGTGCTATATAGCCACTTTTCAGGAAGGTCGCATAAAGTGAAAGGAATGACTCGTAGCCGTATAACATCATCAGACGGTTTGGTTGTGCTCATCATCGCATAAACGTTCTGGAATTTATTGATGAAGATATAGACATTTTCGGATTCAAACCCATAAAATTTGGGCAACATGTTGATGAAGTGGGGCTTAATTTCGAAATTATCCCTATTGGCCGGTGGAAGTGAAAGACAGGTAAGGAGTGCGGCGCGGGTAGGATAGAATCGATCTTGGAGCGCAATTCGCTGTGGCGCTTCAATAAGAGGTGTTCGCGGGTTATTCGCACTTAATGGAGGTGGAACAATTACCGGGGGAGGTAAAGGGATGTTAGGGGGAAATCTCGACATCTCGGAAGAAGAGTCTGGTGAAAGTGAAGGTGAAGAAGTATGGACAGAATCACGGTCAACGTCGCAGTTGGCCGGCAAGGGTGAAGGTGAAAGAGGCGTGGAAGGAGTTTCGACTGCGGTGTTGATCGCGTAGTCCGTAGCGACTAACGAAACGCGGACTAAACGGGCACTAGGGTCCCTAGTCCAAGCGGACATACACTAAACGAATTTAGTGTAGTCAAAGCGTAGAATGTGAGGGCAAGAAAGCGAAAGTGGAGAAAAATTGGGTGAAGGTGGTAAAAATGGCGAATTTTGTGTTTGTTTCGTAAGAATGTGAAAATGATATGACAGTTCAACAAACACAATCACAAATGCATAGTCACAAATGCACAATCAACACCTAGACTAGGGTCCTCTAAGTCCACTAGATATGCTCCTGACTGTTCCAAAGTGACAAATTATGAGATAATCCCTCAAATCGTCTCTTCACAGCCAGTTGTGGCCAGGTAAGCACAAGTGAGATAAGGAGGGTTCCGCTCACGAATCACCGTGAGACAGGCCTTTTAAAATTACCTCCTCACTTGTCTAGCCTAGACACCACAAAAGTCATATTTAGATAAACGATCGAATGCCCACAATCTTCCTTCGTCCTATCGAGCGCGACAAGTCCTTAATTGGCTGAGTCTAAATATTTTTTATTTAGCTTGAAGTGACACTTATGTAATTAGTGATTTCCGGGATCTTAGAAAGGGTGATGAAATCCCCACCCAATCTGGATTGGTGTTAGAACCCCTTAAGTCCGTATTAAATGATGCAATGCGCAAATCAACAAGGTTTTGTTTTCAAACAATCGATCACTTTATTTTTTTTACTTTAAATGTGGCGCTGCAACAAATACTGTTAGTTTTTTCTTTGGCTTTTTGCGGTGAATTTGCAAAGAATCCTGCAAAGATATTATATTGGAAGCGTGAGATTTGAGAAGGAAGGTGTTTAAAGAAATACGTACCGATAAGTTTTCGGGTTAAGAAACCCCCGTTGAAATGAATCCAAGTAGCTTGAAAAGTTCGCTTGCGCGGGTCAAACTACCCGGATCTTTGGCACTATACTTCGTAATCACCTTAGCTTTAAATGTACACTTGCTCCCCACGATCGCAATTCGCAAATCCGTAAAATCTGAAAATGTCGGGAAAAATGGATTATTAGTGAGAAAAAGCGATATGAATGCCCAAATACCTGCACACTACAAATTAAAAAAAACAAGCAATAAAATTGGGACAATATTAGAATACTGGAGCACACAGAAAAAATTGGGAGCAAAAGGAGGAGCTTGGGTCGGCGAGCTCGGTTTTATAGAGTAAGTCGCCGATTTTCTTATGGAATTGGGGCTCCAAATTTCTTCAGGTGTCTCAGTATTTTACTAGTATTTCAATGTTCTTACTTATTTTTTCTGTTGAGATCCAGAGTGCTAGCAGGTCAAAAATCCAGAGAACAAAAATTGTTGTTAGTTTTTGTGATGGTTTAAAAAGAATGGCTTTATCCGTTGAATGTGTTAGAAAGTTAGTTTTATACAAAATATGCATAAATTAACCTAAGACTACAAGTGTAAAGGCGTTACCTTCTCCCCGGCAACAACGCCATTTGATTGAAACCTTTTCACCGTGTCATATTTAGAAAGAATTTTGAAATTACCGCAATAAAAAACGGTGTCGCTTGTAGCAAGCCGTGATGAGTACGGGTCGTCCGCAGGGAGATGGTAGGTTTTTAGGCTTGTTTTAACGAGTTAATACCGTGTTTTGTTTTGTTGTTTATACTAAGTGTTGTAACAATATTATGTTTAATAAAAAAACTTGTTAAGGGTAGTTTTAGGTTAGCTTGCATGAGGATGATGTTTGTCGATTCCTTATAGACCCAATTTTGATATTGACACTAAGGCAATAGGTGTAGGGTTCCTATCGACGGCAATAAGGTTTCAGGAGGTGTCGTCCATGCCATTTTAAAATTTTTGCTGTTAAAGGGAACTCTAAACTAGAATCGTTAGCTAGAAATATAATACGGAAACATAATAAACCATTTACTATCTAAGTGAAAACGAAATACAATCTTTGTAGATCGGTCATTCACTTCAAAAGCTCCTTGTTGTAGTCCCTTCGCTGCGATCATGGTTCTCCCGGACTCTTGCATGGCTTCACGAGGCTAAAGGAGCGTCCTTGCTTGAAGTTTTCGAGGACGAAAATGATCTACGTCGAGGGGATGCCAACTCAAGCTGCTACCTTACTAACTTAAAGAATAGTGAAGCAAACACCCTATACTAAAGTGTTAATCTAGTAGAGGATGGTGAAATAGGAAGTGGGCTCACTTTAGAATTTCTTTTCTCACAATATTTCTCACTTTTGATCAAACCCTAGAAAGCTTTTGGCTTTGAGGAAGAAGATGAACAAATAGATGAGAATGAAAAAGATCAAGTGAAGTGAGCTAACCATGGGTGAGTGGGTATCATATACTAACTCATGTAGAGACATAACCATGGCTAATTAAAATGGTTAGGTTAACAAATATCTAAAGTAAAACAAACCCAGTGAACTTAGTCAATGCATCCACAAGCTTCCACCAGCTTCATGCATATTTCTAATTTTCCACTAATTTTGTAATTACTTTAAATACTAAACCCAACATGATAATTAGCATGGTGTAAGTCTTGTACACCCATGAAACTTGTATCAACAACCATGATACAAAACTATGCACAATTTAACATATATCTCATATATAATAAATGTGCACATGTGAGAAAAACAAATGCTTAAGTGAACCAATGTTAGTTAATGTAAATTAGTATATCAAATATACAATTATATACTAAATTATCAAGTCAACTCTTGACTTAATAATCCGTCTATATCACATATAACCGACTAACATCCAATGTATCGTCTTATCGAATCAACACTTGATTCGAAAACCCGGCTATATCACATATAACCGACCGATACAAAAGTCGCGAGAATAGAATACGGTATCACATACGCGCATTATTCTCGGTCTAGCACATATCACATACGTGCTCCTATTTCGTTTTGCCTGAGCCAGTTAAACCTCTATGTAGGACTCTAAAGACTCGTCAATATGCCAGCAGTAGGTGATGATCACATCAAGCATCCACAAGCCGTCAGCGGTACTAGCTGGACGTAACGGCTATCCGGGTATTGAGCGATCAGAAGATCAGCAAGCAAGCCCGCTCCAACTCCTGCAAAAGCCTGACGGCGGTAACACTTGTCGTACAGTCCGGTCTCCTCGTCTGATATGTCGCATATTAAGTCTAGGGGTGGTAATGTAGGGTTCCTAGGCACTCTTGTGAGGGTTCATAAGGCATCAACCATGCCCGAATAAAATTTTAGACGTGCCGAACAACCCAAAACCGGGATCTTTGCTAGATTATTAGGGTTTAACATGCAAGTAAATAAAATTTTAGACGTGTCGAACAACCCAAAGTCGGGATTTTTGCTAGATTATTAGGGTTTAACATACAAGTAAACATCTTTACAACTAAGTGTGAGGGATTACAACCTTTGTAGTCCGCTCCTTCGCTTCATAAGCTCCGAGTAGAAGTCCCTTCGCCACGATCTCCCAGACTCAAGAGAGGCTCCACGACTCGAACGATCCATGCTAGCTTGTAGTGTTCCTTTTCTCCGATGATCTACGTCGAAGTTGCTATAACTCAAGCTCTCTCACTCTAATGAGGTGAACACCCTAATCTAATCGGCTAGATTAGATGAGGATGATGGAGTAATATTTATACTTTCTTTTTATATCAAATTCTCACATGAAAACATCACAAAAGGAAAACCTAGTAAGCTTTCTTAAAACTCAAGGTTGAAGATGAAGAAGAAATAATGCATAACCCTTTTGTGATGAATAATGAAATGAATATATGATTAATCATGGAACCATGGTCAAGGATGACAAGGATAACCTTTGTAGAGAATTAACTAGGGCTAGGGTTTGGTTGGGTTAAAGAATGAGCATGAGAAAATATCAACCATAATATCTAACTCATGACAAAAGGAATTCCTTCTAGAAGGTGCATGAAGCAACTAACCCTAATCAAACCCTAACCTTGTTTAATCTCCACTAAATATGTTCCATTATTAATTATATCATGTTACAATAATATATATCACATATATATTATATATTTATAGCAAAAGAAAATAATACAATTAACATATATCACATATATATCAATGTATTACCCGGTGAGAAAATGAAATAATAAAGCGAGCCAATATTAGATAATGTAATACAATATATCATATATATTATTATACATTAAATCATCAAATCAACACTTGATCCGGCAATCCGGCTATATCGAATATAACCGACTAATATATCATGTACCGATTCATCGAATCAACACTTGATCCGAGGACCCGGTTCATATCTAAATATCACGAGAATATAATACGGTATCTCATATCGCATTATCCTCGGTCCTACACATATCACATATGTGCCTCTACTCCGTTTTGCCTGAGCTAAGAAACCTCTGTGTAGAACTCTAAAGAATCGTCAATACGCCGGTAGCAGGTGATGATCATATCAAACACCCACAAGCTGCAAGCGGTCAGCTAAACGTAACAGCCATCCAGGTATTGAGCGATCAGAAGATCAACAAGCTAGACTGTCCGTTCTCCTGTGAATCCAATCAGTAACACTCCCGTACAGTCCGGTATCTTCGTCTGATATGTCGCATATCAAGTCTAGGGGTGGTATACGTCAGACCCCAGTAACCGATAAGTCGTGTCGATGTGAGGCTCATAACAGGTCGAGAAACTACTGGTAACACTTACCAGTAAATCTCTATATCCGCCCTGGCCAGGGACTTCCAGTTATAGCTAATCGAACACAGCACAACATCAACTCCCTATACCGGGAGAGACGAATCCCCTCCTATCGCTCATTGCCTCCATGTGATTCGGGACTGCACCCAAAAGCCACCGTTTTGCACGCCCTCTTGGAAGTGGTAAGGTGGGAATCAAAGCACAGTGGGAATCACACAAGACTTTATGACGATCTCGGGTCTACAGACTACCCTGTACCAGTGTCACCGGAGAACTGCCATCTGACGTGTCGTATATCACCATCTGGGAGTTCTCGGCGAGTCCGGCCAGTGTACCCAGTCTCCACTGAGCACCCGTACACCATCCTTGATGTCAAAACACCGATGGATATGGGATCATCCATTGCCCATCATATGGGTCAAGATGCGTATACGCTAGTCTACTCTGGTGTATCGATGCCCTGTCTCGACACACCCTTGACTAGGAACAGTTATAGGATGTACTCATCGACTACCGTGGCCCCACTAGTATGACCTCATCATAGTCCCAGTAGTCGAGTACAAATCCTAAGGGCTTTATCAACATGTGAGAGTAAGACAGTAAACATATACAAGTCAACATGTTAAGATAAAGTGAAACCAAATAGCATACTATCATGACGAGCAAGAAAGTCTTCTCTATATATATCCAAGCATCCATTATAATATACATCATATGTACAACAATGGCCTCTAGGGCATATACATAACTAACAGGTAAACATCAGACCCCAATAACCGATAAGTCATGCCGATGTGAGGCTCATAACGGGTTGAGAAACTACTGGTAACACTTACCAGTAAATCTCTAAATCAGCCCTGGCCAGGGACTTCCCTGTTATGGCCAATCGAGCACAGCGCAATATCAACTCCCAATACCGGGAGAGACGAAACCCCTCCTATCGCTCATTGCCTCCATGTGATTTGGGACTGTACCCAAAAACCACCGTTTTGCACGCCCTCTTGGACGTGGTAAGGTGGAAATCAAAGCACAGTTGGAATCACACAAGACTCTATGACGATCTCGGGTCTACAGACTAACCTGTACAAGTGTCACCAGAGAACTGTCATCTGACGTGAGGTATAATACCATCTGGGAGTTCTCGGCGAGTCCGTCCAGTGTACCCAGTCTCCACTGAGCACCCGTATACCATCTCTGATGTCAAACACCAATGGATATAAGATCATCCATCGCCCATCTCATGGGTCGAGAAGGGTATACGCTAGTCTACACTGGTATATCGATGCCCCATCTCGATACACCTACGACTAGGAACAATAAAGGATGAACTTATGGACTACCATGGCTCCACTAGTATGATCTGCATCATAGTCCTGGTAGTCAAGTATACATCCTAAGGGCTTTACCAACATGTAACCATAAGACAGTATCAAGAGACTAGTATACATGTTAAGATAAAGAGCAACCAGATAGCATACTATCATATCGAGCAAGAAAGTCTTCTCTATATATGTCCAAGCATCCAACATAATATACATCATCTGTAAAATACTGGCCTCTAGGGCATACATACAACTAACAATCTCCCACTTGCACTAGGGCCAGCTGCTGTAGTATCGCATACCAAGCATCCGGAAGAGTCTCTCAAACTGTATCTAGGGAATGTCCTTCGTAAGTAGATCCGCTATGTTGTTCTTCGTGTCAACCCTCCTGACTCGATCTCCCGGCGATTAACTATCTCCCGGATCAGGTGATACCGCCTCAGAATATGCCTGGATCGCTGATGGGACTTGGGTTCCTTGGCCAAAGCCACCGCTCCATTGTTATCACAATACAAAGGTATTGGATGCTCAATGGATGGAACCACTCCAAGTTCAGTAATGAACTTCTTGATCCAGACAGCCTCTTTGGTAGTATCGTTGGCAGCGATGTATTTAGCCTCCATCGTCGAGTCTGCCACGGTTTCCTGCTTGGAACTCTTCCAGCATACCGCCCCTCCATTGAGGGTAAAGACAAATCCCGAGTGCGACTTAGAGTCGTCCTTATCACTCTGGAAGCTCGAATCGGTAAAGGACTCCACTTGGAGTTCTCCATTACCATATGATCAGTCGAAAATAATGTATTTTTAACACGACAATTTCCTTATCATTTGCACTCATTTAGAAGTGTTCGGTATTCATATTTCACATATTAGCAAATCAGTCGTAAAATATCAGATTGCATGTGTTAGACTTCTAAAACCGACATTTCTAAGGAAATTGACTGCATTTCATGGTATCACATCATCTCTATATTGCGCAACACTTGTCTTGAGAGATTGTGCAGGAAAATCCGGAAGAAAAGTCAAAATTGTCATTTTGCTGATCAAACATTACACTAACTCCAAGTCTTGAGATCTGGTAGCAATCCAAAGAGAGAAATAAAAATCAATATATCAGAGAAAGACCCATGAGACAGCCCAAACAAGTACCAGAAGAACCAAGCCATGAAGCCCCCAAAGAGTCGCGGAACCGCGGCGGGTGCCGGCTTGAGCCGCAGTTCCGCGGCGGTATTGCCATGTCAGCGATAAATTTTTAGTGCACAATTTGTATCTCTGGGCCCACATTCCTTTCATATACTTCAAACTCCAGAATTCTCCCGAAGCTTCTTCCAGATTAGCAAAGAAGATTAAGTGAGGCTAATCTTAATTAAGCTCCTAACAAACTATTTCTAGAAGCTCCCTCCTAACTAATCACATCTAGAAGCTTCTCCTCAACAACCTTTTGGAGGGAAATTCAAATCTTGCTAACAAACTTTTGGAGGGAAATTCAAATTTAAATTCCTAGATCTAGGGTTTTGAGATCTATAAATAGGATCCTAGATCTAAGGGTTGAGGCCAATCTTTTAGTTAGCTAGTTCTTAGTTGTTCATTCTTTCTTCATCTTCTTCCACAAGTCTAGTGACAAGGCTTGTGCGAAACCCTAACCCTAATTCCAATCCAAATTCAAGATCCCGAGTACAAATCAAGTGAGAAGCCTTCAACCTTTTATGAGCCGAGCCGATCTTCAATCGGGCAAGTGATCCAAGCCGATCCGCGACTCAAGGAGACGAGCGAAGACAAATCGACGATCGAGTTCTTCCTCTTGTAGTTCTTGAGCGAATGTAATGAAATTGTTGATATAAATAAAAGGTGAAATTCTTTTATCTTGCTTTCTTTAAATTCTTGCATCATGATTAGATCTCAATTTGTGATTGTAGTTCTTGTTGTGATGTTTGAGTAAAACTCCGCTCGTAAAGGAGTCGAGACGATCAATAGAATGATGATGTAACAAATCTTAATACGATTCTTGAGTCCTACGAGCTTTGTAAACCCTAGCAAGTTCAAGAATCGATGACCTAGTTTCGTTGCGATACTTTCTTGATTGTGATCGCTCGAAATTAGGGATCTACGATTGTTTCTTGAATTTACTAGAGGCTAGAATGTGAATGATATCGACAAAAGAATAAGGGATAAGATGAAACCCTAGTTTCATAAGAAATCCCTAATTCTTGATCGATCATCATCGATCTAGTATCAATTCATCGAAGGATAAGAATACGTAATTGTAAGATTACATCACATCTATAGATCCGATCGATTCCTACGAGCCTCATTTAGATTCTTGATATTTGGTTGGAAAAATCATCAAACTATCAATTCTTGATTCTATCTTTTCTTATTATTAGATTTAGATTTTCTAATTCTTGAACTTCAACTACAAATCTTGAATTGTTTTGTTTTCTTTCCTTTAAAGTTTCAACTCATCTAATTCAAAAGACGAACGATTACACTTTCCCTGTGGACGATCCGCACTTACTAACGCGCTACAATCGACACCGTTATTGATTGCGGTCAAATATTTTTGGTTGTGATTTCTATACTATTTTCTTTCATACTACACAACGGAAAATCAATTTAATCAAATGGCGCCGTTGCCGGGGATCGTGTGCTATTTGTTCATTTTTTGAAATTTGAGTTGAAAAGTTTATTCCATCAATATTTTTTAGATCTAAACTCGCGCAAATACTAATACGTGTTGTTGTAGTTAATTGCAAGGAGATCTGGAGCTTGCTGTGAAATTGGAAAATTATTTGAAGAATTCCAGAGGACTCAGGGGATCAACAGAAGCTCTCTGTTAAATTTTTGTGCAGTGATCTCTCTCCTCCACCGCGTTTCCGCGGTAATAGAGCCCATATGCGGCGGAACCGCGGCCCTTTTGAGGGTTCTCTGTAAACTTTTTCCCTCAGGTGCTTTCTTACCTTCTTCTCTCTTCTCTTTTTAGCTCCAACTAACATTTTGTGCAGGTTTCTTTGCAAATAATCGCAGCGCCGCGCAAAAAGCAAAATAAATTGTGCTTGTTTTTGATTTTGTGATTGTTTGCATAATTAATACGGAACATTAAGGGGCACGGCCAAATCCAGATTAGGTGGGGAGTTCATTACCCTTCCTAGGCCCCAAAAATCACAAACCCGCATCCGCATTACCCTCATTAATTAAAAAATATCTAGAGATGACTCTAAGAACCGTCGCGCTCACTTAGGACATAAGAAGGCCGTGGGTAATTCATTGCTTATCCGCGTTTCTTTTTGTGGTGTCTAAGGAAAGTGTGTCGAAGGCTAGTGGTTACTTAATTAGGCCCACTACTTACGTAGTGGAGAACCTCCCACTTACCTGGCCACAGGAGAAACAAAGAGGCAGTGGAGGATTTTATCCTGCGACTTGTCTTTTGGCAGTTAGGAGCGGTCTAGAGCTTTGACCTAGGTGACCATAGATTTTAGGGTTGCTTGTTGCATTTGTTGTGATCGCATCATCTTTTCAAAATCCGTATCAATTTTCAAAACAAACACCGCATTCACTTCACTTCCCCTAATTATAAATCACGCTGCCACTTGTACTAACCCCTTTTAGTGCAAGATAGGCTGGACACGGGATTCTAGTGCCCGACTTGTCCGCGTCTCCTCGATCGACTCCGAAGTCGGTATTTCTCCATTTACCTTTCTTTTACCCCCCACCACACCTACACCGATGGATCCGTATCGAACCTCTTTACCACTGCTCTGCCGCCGTCCGTTGGTGAGCAGAATCCTCCCCGCATCTCTCTCCAAGAGAGGTCCTACCCTTTGCGAGGTCCTCTTTCGACCTGCTTATCCATTCCACCAGCCAACGGGGATAACTTTGAGATTAAGCCCCAGTACATCAACCTCTTACCCAAATTCCACAGTCTCGAGACTGAAGACGCTTACTTTTTCATTACCAAATTTGAAAACGTATGCGCAATGATGGGTACATCACAACTTTCTGTGGATGCCATGCGTCTACGACTTCTTCCATTTACCTTGTGCGATTTAGCCGAGAAGTGGCTATATAACACCACCGCACACTCCATCACGAATTGGGAAGAATTCATTGCGGCATTCCTTAAGAAATTTTACCCCATGCAAAAGACAGCTCGAATCCGTAGCGAACTCTATCAATTCTCCCAGCTTCCGGCTGAACCATTTTCAAAATACTTTGACCGATTCAAGAATCTTTTGGTTCAATGCCCACATCACGGCATCCCGAAATGGGAACTTTGCCGAATCATATATGAGGGCAGTAACCCTACCACTAAACAAAACCTTGAAAACATGTGTCAAGGCACCTTTATGACCAAGGATGATGGGGAAGCATGGAAATTTTTAGAAGAGTTCGCTGAAAAGTCCTTACAGTGGGAGACTGGAACCCAGCCATCGAGTAGGGGTGGCGTACACCAAATAGACGTGTCCATAGGTATTCGAGCTGAGATGGCAGCAATGCAAAAGAAGCTCGACGCTATGGAACACAAATTCTTAGCAGCCTCCCTAAACCCAATGTCGCTCCCCAAAACCGTTTGTGGGTGCTGTTCTGACCCTTCCCACTTAACGGAAGAATGTCCATTAAACTCTCAGTTTCGAGGTCTCGAGCATACCAATGCCGCATTTCAAAGACCTGGAAACGACCCTTTTTCTTCCACATATAATCAGGGTTGGAGGAATCACCCGAATTTTTCTTGGAACCAATCCCAAAACAAGGTTCCAAACCCTAATCAATTCCAACGGGTCCTTCCTCCACAACAGCAACCTCTTCAACTCACTCAGCACCCCTACCAGTCACAAAATTTCCAAAACCAGGTCAACACTTCTGCACCTTCTAATCCCATGCAGTCGACCTGTTCTGACGAGTTCTCTCAATTCGCTCATACCATGAAATCACTCATGTCAAATTTCATGGAAGTGTCGGCCGATGTTAAGTCTTCCGTTGGTGAGATAAAGAAAAACTCAGCGTCCCAAGCTGAGAGTATCAAAACGATGGAAGCTAAGATTGCACGACTTAAGGCCGAAATGAGTGCAAGAGAGAAAGGGAAACTCCCAGCTCAACCTTTGCCCAATCCTGGCTATTCAGATCATGTGAATGCAATCACCACGTTGAGATCTGGGAGAGTGCTGGATAACCATGTTGGGGAAGAAGTTGATGATATTGAGAATCCTATCAACACCCGGCTGAGACCTTCCCTCACACACACACTTCTACGTCTGATTCTTGTTCTCTTACCCCACCGCCTTCTCGCGAGCCTATTCTCCATTTCCCTCTAGGCTCGACACCTCAGCCCACCTCTTCTAGTCTACCACCGACAATCCCCACTTCTATTTTGGGATCAGGTCCACACACACTCCCTTCTCCTATGATGGACCCAGCGTTTATTGCTAAAGCACCTTATCCTAATCGGTTAAGGGCTAACATATCGAGTCCACATATGGAGAAGATTATGGACATGTTTAAGCAAGTTAACATCAACATCCCTCTCCTAGATGCGATTCAACAAGTCCCCGCTTATGCGAAAATTCTTAAGGACTTGTGCACTAGGAAGAGGAAGACTCAAGTGCCAAAGAAGGTCTTCATGTCCAATAACATTAGCACTGCTTTTATCCCTCCGCTACCAAAGAAACGTAAGGACCCAGGATGTCCTACGACATCGATTTCTATTGGGGATAAACACATCAACCGTGCTCTTTTAGACCTTGGCGCAAGTGTTAACCTGCTTTCTTTCTCAGTCTATGAGTAACTAGGGATCGGAGAGTTGAAACCAGCCCATTGCACTCTCCAGATGGCTGACCGATCAATCACCAAACCTAGGGGTGAACTGGAGGATGCTTTAATAAAAATCGGGGAATTTGTATTCCCTGTGGATTTTATTGTACTTGATACACAGCCTGTAGCGAACCCCCGGAATCAAATTCCGGTGATTTTAGGTCGCCCCTTTTTGGCCACTTCCAACGCTATCATCAACTGTCGTAATGGTTCTATGATCCTATCTTTCGGGAATAGGTCAATAGAGCTGAACATTTACAAGTTGGGAAGTGTACCCTCCGAACCTACTGTTCATGTCTGTTCTGTCGACTTAATGGATGTCGACAGCAGCGAATTTGATGATCCTCCTGATACCGATCTTGACTCTTTTCATACGTTGTTGTTTGACCCAACTATGTATCATACACATACGGACTCTTCCACCGAGATGTCCGGGTCAACAACTAACACCGAATATGAACTGTTCTTAGAGTCTGAAAATCACCCCGCACCTTGTGATGACATTATTCTTCGGGGTATTGATGAAACTTTTGAGGAGATCTTCGCTGATGAACTCGCATTTCTGAATAACACGGGTGTTGAGATGATTCATCTCTCAATCACTGAAATTGAACCTCCACCCCTTCTTCTGAACTGTAAAAAGAATGCGAGTTATCCATCACATTCACTGCATCGTCTCTCCAAAATGAGATACACACACATTCTATTCCACCCTTTACCCTTTCCCCACTTTTTCTTCCACCAACCAGAGCACTACATTGATAAATTTTTCGAATGGTTGGTGTTAACGTTCGGTCTTTGCAAAGCTTGGCATCGACTACTGATTTTTGACCCCCTCATGTGATTTTCAAAAGATTAACATTGCATAACTCAAGTTTGGGGGGGGGAACATTTTTTTTCCTGGCTCTTAGAAAGAAAAATTTTGAGTGAAAAGAATAAGTTTGGGGAAGGATTTTCACTTATATATTTTGCCCCCACTAATAAATTCCTCCCAGGTTTACAGGTTTTATAGATATAGCGGTTGGCAACAGTGAGGACACTGTTGAAAACAAGTTTGGGGGAGGTTTGTGCTTAGTTTTGCATCATGTGCATATCATTTGTATAAGCACAAAACATTTCTTTAAAAACCATAAAAATTTAAAAATTTTCAAAACCCATAAAAATTCTGTGTACATATTTTTGGCTCATCATTTTTTGTAAATAGTTTTTCAAAACCCATAAAAACCTATAAAAATTCAAAAATTTTCAAAACTCATAAAAATTTTCAAAATATAAAAATATTTAATATAATGAAAGATTAGATAGTGAACAATTACATCCATGAGATTAGAAAAATTTAAGAAAATTAGAAGTTTTCTTATACGAACTAGTAATAAGTAGTTATGAGCCGTTGTCCCAAGGGTTAGTAAGATGAAGGAAGTCACTAATCTGAGGATAAAAATAAGTCTGAAAAATAGTTTCTATTCTGGAAGCCAAATATTTTGAACGTTGATATCCTGCTATTCGCACTTACACACGTCTTGAAGCCCGGGATAGTAGAGGATACCTTGAAATGCTCTTGTCTTAAAGCCGATGTATGAAGGAAATTAAAAAAAAATGAATAAAAAAAATATAAAGTGGTGAGAAAAATGGACATTGGTTTTGTTATCACCGAGGGCAATAAAAATGTATAGCGAGGGTGCCTCTTCACCTAGTGCCCTAAGGCCAATTGGTCTGGGAGTCACTGCTATGCCTTAGGTGGTGCAAGACGAGGAAAATACACTAAATAAGCAAAGCATATGAGTAATCGGTCGGTTAGTACCTCAAGAAGTATTAACGGTCGCATGAAATTGTGTGAGCAAATTCGTCTAAATATTCATTAATTAAAAAGTATTGAGGCTGATGGGCAAGAGTATGATAGCTTGAATTGAATTCTCCGGGTGTAGGGATGTCCTTTACACACACGCAGGGTGATATGATCAATGTTTGGAATAAAGATAGGAATGAAGAATAAGACGGTGTTTTTTTGAGGGAGGACGTGATTTCTGACATCTTTTCATGACCATTAAGATAGGGCTCATGACAACCGAAAAGCTAGCTTAGTTGAAAACCCTAATTTTCAAGGCTTTTCTTTTATAATTCTTTTCTTTAAATGTAATATTCATGATCTTCCTTTTATTATTAGATTTTGTGGGTGCAATCCGCTGAAAACCCTCAGGAGACAACACTCCTCCTACTAGGGACACCTAGAGGTTTAAAGGATTATTGCACGTGCTCAGTGCAATCGTGTTTCCTACGAAAGTGTGCTAGTTAGTTTTTCTCTTTCTTTATTTTCTCCTTCTCTTTTTAATAAAAAGTTCGCTCGAGACGATCGAAATTAAGTTTGGGGGAATTTGATCAGTCGAAAATAATGTATTTTTAACACGGCAATTTCCTTATCATTTGCACTCATTTAGAAGTGTTCGGTATTCATATTTCACATATTAGCAAATCAGTCGTAAAATATCAGATTGCATGTGTTAGACTTCTAAAACCGACATTTCTAAGGAAATTGACTGCATTTCATGGCATCGCATCATCTCTATATTGCGCAACACTTGTCTTGAGAGATTGTGCAAGAAAATCCGGAAGAAAAGCCAAAATTGTCATTTTGCTGATTAAACATTATACTAACTCCAAGTCTTGAGATCTGGTAGCAATCCAAAGAGAGAAATAAAAATCAATATATCAGAGAAAGACCCATGAGACAGCCCAAACAAGTACCAGAAGAACCAAGCCATGAAGCCCCCAAAGAGCCGCGGAACCGCGGCGGGAGCCGGCTTGAGCCGCGGTTCCGCGGCGGTATTGCCACGTCAGCGATAAATTTTCAGTGCACAATTTGTATCTCTGGGCCCACATTCCTTTCATATACTTCAAACTCCAGAATTCTCCCGAAGCTTCTTCCAGATCAGCAAAGAAGATTAAGCAAGGCTAATCTTAATTAAGCTCCTAACAAACTATTTCTAGAAGTTCCCTCCTAACTAATCACATCTAGAAGCTTCTCCTCAACAATCTTTTGGAGGGAAATTCAAATCTTGCTAACAAACTTTTGGAGGGAAATTCAAATTTAAATTCCTAGATCTAGGGTTTTGAGATCTATAAATAGGATCCTAGATCTAAGGGTTGAGGCCAATCTTTTAGTTAGCATCATTCTTTCTTCATCTTCTTCCACAAGTCTAGTGACAAGGCTTGTGCGAAACCCTAACCCTAATTCCAATCCAAATTCAAGATCCCGAGTACAAATCAAGTGAGAAGCCTTCAACCTTTTATGAGCCGAGCCGATCTTCAATCGGGCAAGTGATCCAAGCCGATCCGCGACTCAAGGAGACGAGCGAAACCAAATTGACGATCAAGTTCTTCCTCTTGTAGTTGAGCGAATGTAATGAAATTGTTGATATAAATAAAAGGTGAAATTCTTTTATCTTGCTTTCTTTAAATTCTTGCATCATGATTAGATCTCAATTTGTGATTGTAGTTCTTGTTGTGATGTTTGAGTAAAACTCAGTTCGTAAAGGAGTCGAGACGATCAATAGAATGATGATGTAATAAATCTTAATACGATTCTTGAGTCCTACGAGCTTTGTAAACCCTAGCAAGTTCAAGAATCGATGACCTAGTTTCGTTGCGATGCTTTCTTGATTGTGATCGCTCGAAATTAGGGATCTACGATCGTTTCTTGAATTTACTAGAGGCTAGAATGTGAATGATATCGACAAAAGAACAAGGGATAAGATGAAACCCTAGTTTCATAAGAAATCCCTAATTCTTGATCGATCATCATCGATCTAGTATCAATTCATCGAAAGATAAGAATACGTAATTGTAAGATTACATCACATCTATAGATCCGATCGATTCCTACGTGCCTCATTTAGATTCTTGATATTTGGTTGGAAAAATTATCAAACTATCAATTCTTGATTCTATCTTTTCTTGTTATTAGATTTAGATTTTCTAATTCTTGAACTTCAACTACAAATCTTGAATTGTTTTGTTTTCTTTCTTTTAAAGTTTCAACTCATCTAATTCAAAAGACGAACGATTACACTTTCCCTGTGGACGATCCGCACTTACTAACGCGCTACAATCGACACCGTTATTGATTGCGGTCAAATATTTTTGGTTGTGATTTCTATACTATTTTCTTTCATACTACACAACGGAAAATCAATTTAATCACCATACACCAAGAGTATCTCTTTAGTCTTTCTCAAGTACTTGAGAATGCTCTTCACAGCTGTCCAGTGACTCTCTCCAGGATCAGCTTGATACCTACTCACTACACTTAGTGAGTGTGCTACATCGGGTCTGGTACATAGCATCGCGTACATGATAGAGCCTACTGCCGAAGCATAGGGTATCCCTTGCATGCGAGCTCTTTCCAAATCAGTCTTTGGAGACATCTCTTTGGAGAGAGTGAGCCCAGAGACTGTGGGTAAAAACCCACGCTTGGACTCTTCCATACTAAACCGCTTTAGTATGGTGTCAATGTACCTGGATTGGGACAATCCCAGTATCCGTTTAGATCTATCTTTATAGATCTTAATCCCCAAGATGTAGGAGGCATCCCCTAGATCTTTCATTGAGAATCGTTGTGATAAGAAGAGCTTGACCGATTGCAGCATAGGAATGTCATTTCCTATCAAGAGTATGTCGTCTACGTACAATACGAGGAAGACAACCTTACTCTCTGCTACCTTTTTGTATATACAAGGTTCATCTACGTTTTTGACGAAATCAAACTCTTTGATAACGACGTCAAAGCAGATGTTCCAACTCCGCAATGCTTGTGTTAATCCATAAATGGATTTAAGCAACTTGCACACCTTCCCGCTGCTCCCACTAGCTACGAAGCCTTCTGGCCGAGTCATGTACACGCTCTCTTCTAAATCATCGTGTAGAAAGGCGGTCTTAACATCCATTTGCCAGATTTCGTAGTCATGATATGCAGCGATGGCAAGCATGATCCGGATGGACTTAAGCATAGCCACTGGAGAAAATTTTTCATCATAATCGACACCTGGTCGTTGACGAAAACCCTTTGCAACAAGTCTAGCTTTGAAAGTCTCCACTTTCCCATCTACACCAAGTTTTTTCTTGAAGATCCACTTGCTCCCAATGGGTTTTACCCCTTCAGGAGTATTTTCCAAAGTCCATGCTTTGTTGGTGTACATGGATTCCATCTTGGACCGCATTGCATCCAGCCATTTCACTGAGTCTCCACCCGTGATGGCCTGCTCGAAACTAGTTGGGTCATGATCCTCCATGATGCAATCCTCGCTCCCACCATCCATGAGAAAACCGTAGTATCTTTCAGGTTGGTGAGGAACCCTACTTGATCGGCGGAGAGGCTGAGGTTCGTTGGGAACTACCGAATCCTCTGGTTCCACTAAATCTTCAGTCGCAGTTTGTGTATCCGGAACCTCTTCCAGTTCTACCACTTTGCCACTAATTTCTTTTACAAGAAATTCCTTTTCTAAAAGGTGGCATGTTGAGCAACAAACACCTTTTGTTCCTCACTGTGGTAGAAAAAATATCCACATGAGTTCTTTAGATATCCCACAAACTTGCAAAGAACCGACCGTGCCTCGAGTTTGTCTGGATTTTGTCTTTTGACATAAGCCGGACAACCCCATATCTTAACTCGTTTAAGATATGGTCTCTTCCCACTCCATATCTCATATGGTGTGGTAGGTACAGATTTAGATGGAACTTAATTCAATAGGTATGCTGCTGTCTCCAGCGCATAACCCCAAAAGAAAATAGGTAACTCAGCTGCTCATCATAGAGCGCACCATATCCAATAGGGTGCGGTTCCTTCGTTCCGATACACCGTTGTGCTGTGGTGTATATGGTGGAGTTAGCTGAGAGAGAATCACATTCTCTTATAGAAGTCCATGAATTCATTGCTCAAGTATTCACCTTCTCGATCAGATCGAAGGATCTTAATACTTTTTCTGGTTTGGTTCTCGACTTCTTGTTTATATTCTCTAAATTTCTCAAAAGCTTCTGATTTGTGTTTCATCAGGAACACATATCCGATTCTAGAGAGATCGTCAGTGAATGTAATGAAGTACGCAGAACCATCCCTGTCATGTGTAAACATGGGACCGCATACATCACTATGTATTAGTCCCAAGAGTTCAGTAACTCTTTCTCCGTGTCCCGTTGCTCCCCTCCGAAAGGCGGCCGAGACGTGAGGACGTCTTGCCTGAGATTCGGGGCAGATGCTATTTGGTTTTATCCGTCCACCTCTCCGAAAATGCCAAGTTGATTTATGGCACCGTGTATCGGAGGTTTAGACGGATGCGGCCGATGTAGCAGACTTCGTCAGATTCCCCCTCGCTTGAGGGGTTTTTGATTGTGGGGACGCTCTTCCCTGCAGGCGCAAGCCCCTGCAGTTAATTACGCTACCGCATCGCGGTAACAACTTTCTCCTTCTCCAGAATTTCACTTCGTGTCGTGGGTGTTTATTTTGTTTGTGGTTGCCCGTGGATTGTATACGGAGACTAAGTAATGCCGTCGCCCGTAGGACGTGGATTAGTCCAAATCCGTGTTTTCTTAGATTTGGGTTTTGGGTTTTGGTTTAAGGACACGTTAGCCATTTTTGAGGCTAAAATCAACTTAAACGTTCGTTAAGGATACGTTAGTCTGATTTGAGACTAAGATCAACTTAACGGAAGAGCATTTTAGGGCTCTATTGTTCCAGTTTAAGGACATAGTGGTCCGTTTTTAATATATGGCCGTCGGGACCCGTCACCTCTCTGACGTCGTTGAAGGATTACAACGACATGTGTCAGAGAAGTTCAGAGATGTACCCTTGAACCAAAGTTGGTTAGGGGGTTTATAGTCCAATTTAGGACTAAAGTCTGTTTGAAGGTTTAAGGATACGTTAGCCGTATTTGAGACTAAGATCGACTTAAACGGGATCGTTTAGATCCGAAAAAAGAGCATTTGGGGGCTCTATTGTTCTAGTTTAGGGACATAGTGGTCCGGGTTCCAGTTTAGGGACATGAGGGTCTATTGCCAGTTTAGGGACATGGTGGTCCATGTTCCAGTTTAGGGATATAGGGGTCCATTTTTAATATATGGCCGTCGGGGCCCGTCACCTCTCTGACGTCGTTGAAGGATTACAACGACAGGGGTCAGAGGAGTTCAGAGATGTACCCTCAAACCGGATGTAAATTGATTTAAGAGAGCAGCCGTGCTCAGTCAATTTAATTTGAGGACTTATGGCCATGATTGGGTTAAGTCCCGCTCAGAAATGTCCAACGTTTTTATTTTGGCCTATTAGGCCTGTGCTAGGGCTTTGCCCATGTTTAGTAATGCACAGCATTTTATACCTGCTAGGCCTTTCTGATTTGGGCCCTGTCCCTTTATAAATGATGCAGGGCATCTGCTTGGGCTCTGCCATCTTTTAAAATAATGCATAGCATTTAATTTGGCCTATTAGGCCTTTTTAAATTGGGCCTGGCCCTTCTGCAAATAATGCAATGCATTAATTACTTGACAGTGGCTTGTCAGGCGCTTTGCACCAAATAATGAGCGCAAGCGCTCGTGGAAGCGACACGTGTCGCACTCTGGTGAGCGCAAGCGCAACAACGCAATGCGTTGTGTCAGTACGCTGCGCTGTTGTGCTGTTGACACGTGGCGCTCCCTGGTGGCTTGCGCCAACCCAGGAGCGCAACAGTGCAGTTTTTGCAAGTGCAGGGCACTGTTTTTATCCTTGGATCAATTTTAGATCAAAGAAAACAAGTTTTTCTTGTTTTCAAAGAACCAGTGGTTCATAAGGAAGTGCAAGGCACTATTATTATTTATTTTTCTTTTTATTTAAGATCATTGATCTTGTTCTTAGATCAATAATCTGTTCATAAGAGAATTTTCCCTTTTTCTAAAGGTTTTTTACCTTTTTGTTCTTGAGGAATTCTCTCAAATTCTTGATGATGGTCTTCAATGATGATGTTGATGATTTTGATTTGGGGTCTAGGGGTCTTTATATAGTGCCCATGGATTTGTTAAGTTTGTTAAAGAGATCCTTCTCTGAGTGATTTGGGGAATTTTCCCCACCGTTGGATCTTTGATCCAAGGGCTTCTGTTTTACAGAAGGCAATCTTCTTGTTTTTAACAAGATTGAGAAAGATCTTTCAGATTAATTCTGTTTGGCGCAAACGCCCTAGCGCGTGACACGTGTCGCGCAGCGCAGAGCCCAGCGCAACTGCGCTGCCACGTGTCGCGCAGTGCAGAGTGCAGCGCAACTGTGCTAGCGCAATTGCGCTGCCACGTGTCGCGCAGCGCAGAGCGCAAGTTAGCTGAAGCGTTGCTTCTTTTAATTTTTGTTTTAAAATAGAGCTTTGCTCTGATTGGGCGTGCTGCTTCGGGCGCTGCGCTCTTTGCGCTGGCGTGCCTGATTTTGACACGTGGTGCTCCGCATGCAGCGTAGGGGATCTGAAGCGTTGCTTCATTTATTTTAACTTTAATTTTCATTTTAATTTTCAAAGCAGAGCTTTGCTCTGATTGGGGGAAACAGAAGCGTTGCTTCGTTTCCCACCTTGGAATTTGAACAGAGTTTTTTCTGATTGGGATAAACAAATGCCCCCCCCCACAGTTGCGCTTACGTGGCCCCCAAACGTGAGCGCAGCGGTGGCAAAATTCCAACCGTCTCGGCAACTTTTGGAAGTTGAAAGGGCACTTGACGCTTATAAATAGGACCTTTGGTCCTCAACAGATGATTATCATCTTCAAAGTTTTACTTTCAAAACTTCAGAGCCTTGCTCTTCAAGAACTCCCAGAGTTAAATTTTCTTTAAAAGAAACTTTTTAGGTAAAAATTAATCTTGAATTAAATTAATTTTAATTAATAGAGCCTTGCCCTCATAGATCTTTGATCTAAAGAAAACCCCTTTGGGGTTTCACCAATAGAGCCTTGCTCTCAAGAATATGTTTTAGGGTTTTTTAACCCATGAACAGAGCATTGCTCTTTGGCAAAACATAGATCTCTTTGATCTAAAAAAAAATGTACTCTTAAGAGTTTGAATATGGATAATGGAGATTAAAAATGGAGTTTTGTCTTTAATGGACTATATCATCTTTTGATAGTAAGGCTTTCATAGTCCTCGGGGAATTTCTTTAAATTCCCCTTCATTATTGGATTTTGACAGGTGTCACTCCTGTCTGCAGAGCATTGCTCTCGAGGAGTTTTAACTCCCTGTGCTTTTTCCTCATTGCTAATCTTCCAATGATGTTTCCTTCAGGCGTTATGGCGGTGCGTCTATACAGTCTGCATGAATTCATCACCTACGAGGATATCCGTGTACATGGCCGTCAACAAAACCAAGAGTTTACGGATGTCCAGTGTGCGGATGTCATGGGTCGTCTGAACGCACGTGTTGGTTGGCTGCTTCCTCGTCGTTCAGTTTCTCTTGAAAGTCGTGCTGGGAGCAATTTGGAGAGCACTCCCGGGGTTCCACGAGGCCTTACCACTCAATGCGCTGGATGATGCCGAAGACAAGGTGCATTCAGTGTACTTGTCGGGGCTGATCTCGAAGAAGCGGCGGGGTAACCTTATCGACATCCTGCATCAAATTTTTCAGCAGACGATGATAATCGCTGCTTATCGAAGACTGGGGGGCCTCGCCGAAGATCTTGACACACAGGAGCGCGAGAGGCTGCGCACGAGAATAATCAGAAAGGCCAGGAGAACTCTGGATGGCCTTACTTTTGAATTCCTCAATCCGTGTCCTGGATCTGAAGTTATTCCCTTGTAATAATGTTTCTCGTTTACTGCTCTTATGATTGTAAGGATTTTTGGCAATATAAATGAAAATTTTTATCCCAGCTTGTCTTATTTTTCGCTCTGAGTCTTTTTGCCTATGCATGAATGAGTGTGTCTCGAATGCTTGGTCAAATATAAATCGAATGTTCTTTCCGTCGCTTTCTTCTCTTATTATCAGCATGTTGTCTAGATAAACATAATTGGCAGATAACTTAGTTTTTTTTTTCCAAGAGATAGCAGTGGCTTAGGCCGCAAGTTCAGATTTGCCGCCTAAGACTTTTCAACTCTATGAGCCGTAAGGGTCTCATAGAGACTTTTCTCCCTACGGATCGAGAGGATGTCGTAGGTGGATTTTCTCCTTAGGAATCATGAGGATTCCTAAGTGTGTTTTCTCTTATAAGTCGTATGGATCCTATAAGAGAATTCCCTCTTACGAGTCGAGAGGACTTGTAAGAGGTTGTTTCCCTCCTTGTCGAAATTCGACGTTGGAGAGTGAGACCCGTGGGTAGAATGCAAGAGACCGTTTTGGGCCGACTTGCAGGGTCCCAGTGCTTAGGAAACAGGTTTCTTTTATGCCCACTGTCTAAGGCTTTATCTCACGAGTCGGGCCGCCTCGAGCAGTTCTCGCAAAGACATCAATTTCTTCACAAGTCGAGACGAATCGAGCATTTCTCGCAAGAACATCCTAACGTCACAGTTAACCTCTGCTCTTTATGACAGAAGTCCGTTAGGGTCTGTGGTACTTAGGGTTTTGGCCGTCGTACTGTCAAATAAGTTGATATATTCCTCGATAGGCAATCGTGCTGTTCGAGTAGCCCTGTGACTGCCGTGTCTCTGATCCCTTCGGGGGCTGGACAAGACGTCTTCAAGCAATCTTCCTAGACAGTTTGACCGTCAGAAGAGCAAGCGTTAGGAATTTGCCATGCCGCTTTTTACTTGAGGTTAGGCTCATTTTGGAGAGCCCCGATGAGTCATAACCACTCCGCGCTGGTGTGGGATGATCTCCGATAGTCTTTCAGGTTTTATGTGAGTTGCCGTCAAGACCCTGAAGCTAGGAATTTGGTCTTTGCTTCGTTTGCTGTCACCGCGTCTGCTGTATCGAGACGAATGTCACGGTGGGAATTAGGGATTTTGCCGTGGTTCCGTTTGTTTAATTGTCGCGTCTGAACCATGCTAGAGGAAGAACGCTGGGGTGGCATCTCGTCTGCTGTATCAAGACGAACGTCACGGTTGTCTCTAGGTTGCTAGTGAACCGTCGAGATCTGGAACTAGGGATTTTGCCGTGGCTCCGTTTGTTTGACTGTCGCGTCCGATCCCTACTGGAGGGAGAACGCTGGGGCGACAACTCGTCTGCTGTATCGAAACGAACGTCGGGGTGGAGCTGGAGTTTTGCCGTGGCTCCGTTTGTTTGATTGTCGCGTCTAATCCCTACTGGAGGGAGAACGCTGGGGTGACAACTCGTCTGTTGTATCGAAACGAACGTCGGGGTGGAGCTGGAATTTTGCCGTGGCTCCGTTTGTTTCAACCGCGTGGTCTTTTGTTGGCGTTGTATCTGCGTCTTGATGGACTGCGAAGGAACGCCGTTGTTAACATTGCGTCTACTGTAATGAGACGAATACTGAGGTGGAGCTGGGATTTTGCCTTCACTCCGCTTCGTTTCGACCATGGGGTCTTTCGTTGACCTTGCATCTGCATCCTGCTGGACTGCGACGGAACGCCATTGTTGACATTGCGTCTGTTGTACCGAGACGAATGTCGAGGTGGTCTCTAGGTTGTTTGTGAACCGTCGAGATTTGGAACCAAGGACTTTGCCATGGCTCCGCTTGATTGTCGCGTCCGCATCTTGTTGGAGGAAGAACGCTGTTGTGGGTCCCCAGGCTGTAGATGTAGCCATCGAGACTTGGCTCTCTTTTCAATGGAGCATGGTGGGATGATATGGTTCCCTCTTTGTTTGCGTCCCTGGATTGTATACAGGGATCGGTGTGATCTTACATGTAGGACAGAAGTTTCATTCATTTTCATTTTTTTTATCTTATTATTTTATTTCCGCGATGCTCAATCATTTCAGCTTTTATATCGCGAAGGTCGCGATTGCCCAATCATTTCGGCTATTTTTCACGGTGCCCAATCATTTCGGCTATTTAGTTTATTTTCACCCGCTGTTTTTTATTACGAGCTGCCCAATCATTTCGGCTATTTCATATGCATGCGCGGCCTACTGGCTTTTTGCCGTAAACCTGATATTAGACACCGATTTCGGCATCAGCACCGCTACAACTGGGATATTGCCAGGAGCGAATCATCATTTGCCTCCATCGATGTCGAACAAAGGTGGCTTAGCGAACAGGGTTAAGCTCTTGTCGGCTAAGGCTTTTGACTTCATGAGCCGTAAGGGTCTCACAAAGGTATTTCTCCCTACAAGTCGTGAGGATCTCGTAGGTGTGTTTTCTCCTTAAGAATCGTGAGGATTCATAAGTGTATGTTCCTCTGTAAGTCGTAAGGATCCTACAAGAGGGTTTTCTCCTTGTAAGTCGGAGGACTTACAAGGGTTGTGTATCATGCGTACATATCCCCAGTCACGGATGGGATTTGGTTAGGGAAATGTTTATTCGCGCCCGTGGATTGTATACAAGGGTCAGCATTGATCCGCTTGTAGGGCAGTATCGAAGGTTGTGGGGGTTGCTTAAGCACAGGTTTAGGTCTCTGTAACTTAAGATTTTCAAATTTTATGAGCCGTGAGGGTCCCATAAGAGAGTTCTCCTTACGAGTCGTGAGGATCTCGTAAGTGTATTTTCTCCTTAGGAATCATGGGGATCCCTAAGTGTGTTGCTCCCTTGTGAGTCGTAAGGATCTCACGCGGGTGGTTCTTCCTTACAAGGTCGAAAGGACCCTGTAAGTGTCCTTTAACGAGGTTGCGCCCTTTCAGGTTTTCACAAACACTCGCTGGTAGTCCTGCCGTTTTTACTTACGGAGCCCTTTCGGGTTTTCATCCGTGCCCATTTTGCTTATGGACATACCCTTTTTTTTTAATTCTTTTTATTGTCTCTCTCTTTTTTTTACGAGGTCGCGCCCTTTCGGGTTTTCACGAACACTCGCCGGTAGCCCTACTGTTTTTACTCACGGAGCCCTTTCGGGTTTTCATCTGTGCCCATTTTGCTTATGGACATACTGTTTATTATATTTTTTCTTTTATATTTTTTTATATATATACTTTTTTTTATTTATCTCGTCAGCCTAAGGATGCTGCGGTAGTAGTTTCAGGACGTTTCGGTCCGTCATTAGTTTAAGGACGTTTCGGTCCGCCATTAGTTTAAGGAAGTTTCGGTCCAGCGTTAGTTTAAGGACGTTTCGGTCCGGCGTTAGTTTAAGGACGTTTCGGTCCGCCGTTAGTTTAAGGACGTTTCGGTCCGGCGTTAGTTTAAGGACGTTTCGGTCCGCTGTTAGTTTAAGGACGTTTCGGTCCGTCGTTAGTTTAAGGACGTTTCGGTCTGCTGTTAGTTTAAGGACGTTTCGGTCCGCTGTCGCCGTATTTGAGGCGAATTTCTAGTTTACTGACTTTTCGGTCTATAGGGCTTTCCCTATAAATGAGCATGATGCCCCCGGCGTATCCATCTTTCTCGGAGCGTGCGGTTGTGGCGGGCTCACCTTCCAGTTTTCGGAGATGACGAACTTGCCCTGTTGGTATTGGTCTTTAACCCAGTTTTTGAAGACGTAGCAATTCTCGATCAGGTGACCTACCATTTGGTGGTAAGGGCAATAATTGAGATTGTTAACATCGCCTGGCCGCAACGGACGTTTTGGACTCGGCAGATTGATGAGTTTATCGCGCACTGCCAGCTCGAACAGTCTTCTCGTTTTATCTTGCGGAAACGAGTAGGGACGTTTCAATTTTTCCTGGAGGGGTTGCCGCTTGTTGTTTCGGCAAACAGCCGGTCTAGGGCCGCTCGATTGCTGTTGATTATTGGCTACGAGGGCTGTTTTTTCCTTCCCTTTATCCTTTTTGCTTGATCCCTTGTTTACGGGGCCGTGATTTTTTCCGAGTAGCGTGCGATTGCACGGCTGAACGTTCTCGCAACTTCTCAATTCTCTCATTTTTGAAATGGATTCCTTGAGGAGAGGGTTGATGGCAGTTTCTTCGTCAGAGTCGCTTCCAAAGGTGATAATTTGCGATCCTTTGGAGTCGACTATATGACAGTCGTCGGCGGCTCTTTTGCGCTTATCTATCGCATTTTTCTGATGTCTATGAGCTTCACACTTTGTCCTGTTGAAGTATTGCTTTTGAGCGACATATCCTTGCCACCAACAGTTAAAGGATTCGCAGTCTTCGGTAGGATGTATGATCTTCTGATGATATAAGCAGAAGTTAGGGTGCATCTCTACCTCAGCGAGAGTATTTTCTTCAGAGGGCGGTAGCTTCATTCCTACTGATAGAGCTTTGGCGAACCTTTTCGTCGTCTTGAATTTGTTTTTATCCGCAGTGGATGGCTTTTGATTTGACGAAAATGCTTTGGCTCTTTCCAATATGGCCATCTCACGCTCTTGATTGGCTTTGACTTTCAGATGAATCTCATTCAGGAAGGCATCGATCAACTCGTCTAACGGCTGCGGAATTTCTGGTTCAGGGTCCGCCCTTGGTTTCTCGGCGCAAGGAGCCTCCTCCTCATCCTCCAATGAGTGAGAGATCACATGAAAAGTCATTATGTAATCTTTGGATTCACCTGATGAGTCTTCTCCATTGTTTTTGTCCTCGACAAAAGAACAAGTTGCCCCCGGCGTGTACGTCTTCTTTAGAGTATGCGGTTGTGGTGGGTTTACCTTCCACTTTTCAGACAGCACAAACTTGCCTTGTAGGTAATGATCCTTGATCCATCCCTTAAAGACGAAACAATTCTCAATCGGGTGACTTACCGTTTGGTGGTAAGGGCAATAATTGGGATTATTGAGATTGCCTGGCTGCAGCAGACGTTTTGGACTCGGAAGATTGATGAGTCTATTGCGCACTGCCAGCTCGAACAGTCTTCTTGTCTTATTCTGAGGGAACGAGTAAGGACGTCCCAGTCTCTCCTCGAGGGATGGGTACGGACGCACGTTGTTTTGGCGAACGACCGGCTTCGAGTTGCTCGACTGTTGTTGAGCATTGGCGACGACGATCGCTTTCCCTTTTCCTTTCTCATTTCGAGAGTCTGGTTTTGGAGGAGACGGTCCATGGCCCATCTGGTCCATTTGGGCTAATTTGTCGATCAAGGCCTGGAAGGTGGTTGGCCTGAAGAACATCATGAATTGCGAAATGGTCGCTTGCAGATCAAGAGTGCCCACAAACATGCCTACCACAGGTACCTCTTCTATGCGTTGTTCACATTTTGACCATAGGTTCCGCCATCGTGTTGCGTATTGGACCCACGTTTCGCCTGGCCTTATCCTGGCGTTAATCAATGTCGTCATCGAGGTGCGTTCGCTGGCGCTTGCAAAACGCTGGGTAAACAGCAGCTCCATCTCCGCAAAGGTCTTGATAGAGTCGTTTGGGAGCTCAGAATACCATTCGAATGCTGTATCTGACAAGCTACCGACGAACTGGCGAAGCAACAATTTTTCATCGCCTCCAGTATTGCCGCATAAGGCCCTGAATTGAGCGACATGCTGATGCGGATTCCCTGTCCCCTTATACACATGGAATTTAGGGATCGTATATCCCGGCGGGTAACTGATTTGGTCATACCAGCCCGGATAGGGTCGTCCAGTTCTAACAATTTGCGCAGCCGCTTCATTCGCTTGATGAGCTCGTATTTGCTGAGCTATGTAGTCATCCAGCGTGGCTTTGCAAATGGTTTCATCTTTGGCTGCTGAAAGAGCCGGAGGAGGATTAGATGTCTCCCCTCTATCGTCTTCAATAATGATCGGAGGGTCATCAGCTGGAGGGTCTGGCTGTAACATCATCCCTACCATATCTTGGAAGAGGAGCGCCATCTGTTTTATGTTAGCCGCTTGCTCTGCGGCTTCTTTGTCCTTCTTTTCGAGGACTCTACGCAGGAAGTCAGCGTCAGTTTCTTATTCGTGACGCTGTTCTGATGACAACTCCGAGCTTTCTTTTGGCCCGGTAAATGTAGCCATTGCATTCATCATCTCCTGAAGCTTCTGCTGCTGTTCTTGAGCCTTCGTCACGGATCGGGTGAGCGGTCAGTGACTCGTCAAAGCGCGGCTTTCCTCCTTTCCGGAGGCCATATAAACAGTGTGCACCACCATGCCCCCAGACTTGGGGCGTTTAGATTCAGTGTCTTTGTGATTTTCCAAAGACACAGGGATCCTCCCTGACCTCCTTCTTTTTTGAATGGTCGAAGTTGAGGGGGCCGTTGTAGTGGGCATCCAAGTAGCTTTTGCTTTTTGTGGCTTGACGGAGTAATCCTTCTCCTGCCGAACCTTCATCTTTTTCTGTCGGTGAGGATAGCCTTGATCGATCACTGACTCTTGGACTTGACGCCAGACCTTGTAAATTTTAGAGGACAGCCGTTGAGGGGGCTGCTCTAGCTTCTTCTCTGGAGTATTCTCTACAGGTGAAGGAGTTCGTTTCAACACCGCAGTAGGAGAGTTTCTGCGCACCGCGTTCAGCAATTCAAAGCTGTTCCCGGTTGGAACAACAGCATCGATCCCCACCGTTGGAGCTGGTGGAGTAAATCCAGAGGGGGAGTTGCCCCCAGCCTTCCTCACTCGGCGCCAGTGGCGACGTCGAGCGTGTCTTGCGGATGGAGTTGTTTCAGCTATAAGGGTGACTTTGTCATGCCCCCTGCTTTTAGGAGAGATTGTTATTGGTGCTAGCCTGTCGAAGACTGACACCCGTTGAGAAGCAATGTCTACTCTGTCAAAGACAGACCTCTGGGCAGGGGAAGCAGCCTTGAGGACCTTGCCAGGAGCAGAAACTGGAATGGTCAGCCTTGTAGAAACTGACTTCTTGGAAGGAGAAGCCTTGATTTCGTCCGCTTGAGCCGGGACGGCTATCCGCTTTGGGATGGCAACTTCGGGTATCGCGGGCTTGCAGACGTTTTGGCCCAGTCTATTGAAAACTAAGGTATTGAAGTTGGGCGACCCGTTGAGAGGGGCCGCGGCAGTGGTAAGTCGATCAAAGACCGACTTCTTTGGGGCTTCTTGCACCGTCATTGGGGCATTGAAGCTCATTGGTGGGAGCATGGTCCCGAAGAATAATCCAATGGTGGCTTGAGTTACTTGCTCCACTGGCATCTTGAAAAGGGAGGCCGCTTGGGGCCCATAAGTCACTCCTCCAGCAAGGACGGAGCGAGAGTTGCAGCTGCAGGCGGTGCAGTTCGAAGCCATTGATCTTCTGTTTTCTTTCTGCATGGAGCAAGACACCAAATCTTAGTACCTTGAATCCACAGGCAACCACAGCAAACCGTGATTTGTTCGCGAACACGATACACGAAGTGTGGAGTGGAAAGAGGAAAAGGTCCCACCGGGCGTGCCAGAATCTGTTCCCCTCCGAACGGTGGCCAAGACGTGAGGACGTCTTGCCTGAGATTCGGGGCAGATGCTATTTGGTTTTATCCGTCCACCTCTCTGAAGATGCCAAGTTGATTTATGGCACCGTGTATCGGAGGTTTAGACGGATGCGGCCGATGTAGCAGACTTCGTCAGATTCCCCCCTCGCTTGAGGGGTTTTTGATTGTGGGGACGCTCTTGCCTGCAGGCGCAAGCCCCTGCAGTTAATTATGCTACCGCATCGCGGTAACAACTTTCTCCTTCTCCAGAATTTCACTTCGTGTCATGGGTGTTTGTTTTGTTTGTGGTTGCCCGTGGATTCTATACGGAGACTAAGTAATGCCGTCGCCCGTAGGACGTGGATTAGTCCAAATCCGTGTTTTCTTAGATTTGGGTTTTGGGTTTTGGTTTAAGGACACGTTAGCCATTTTTGAGGCTAAAATCAACTTAAACGTTCGTTAAGGATACGTTAGTCTGATTTGAGACTAAGATCAACTTAACGGAAGAGCATTTTAGGGCTCTATTGTTCCAGTTTAAGGACATAGTGGTCCGTTTTTAATATATGGCCGTTGGGACCCGTCACCTCTCTGACGTCGTTGAAGGATTACAACGACATGTGTCAGAGAAGTTCAGAGATGTACCCTTGAACCAAAGTTGGTTAGGGGGTTTATAGTCCAATTTGGGACTAAAGTCTGTTTGAAGGTTTAAGGATACGTTAGCCGTATTTGAGGCTAAGATCGACTTAAACGGGATCGTTTAGATCCGACAAAAGAGCATTTGGGGGCTCTATTGTTCTAGTTTAGGAACATAGTGGTCCGGGTTCCAGTTTAGGGACATGAGGGTCCATTGCCAGTTTAGGGACATGGTGGTCCATGTTCCAGTTTAGGGACATAGGGGTCCATTTTTAATATATGGCCGTCGGGACCCGTCACCTCTCTGACGTCGTTGAAGGATTACAACGACAGGTGTCAGAGGAGTTCAGAGATGTACCCTCGAACCAGATCTAAATTGATTTAAGAGAGCAGCCATGCTCAGTCAATTTAATTTGAGGACTTATGGCCATGATTGGGTTAAGTCCCGCTGAGAAATGTCCAGCGTTTTTATTTTTGGCCTATTAGGCCTGTGCTAGGGCTTTGCCCATGTTTAGTAATGCACAGCATTTTATTCTGGCCTGCTAGGCCTTTCTGATTTGGGCCCTGTCCCTTTATAAATGATGCAGGGCATCTGCTTGGGCTCTGCCTTCTTTTAAAATAATGCATAGCATTTAATTTGGCCTATTAGGCCTTTTTAAATTGGGCCTGGCCCTTCTGCAAATAATGCAATGCATTAATTAATTGACAGTGGCTTGTCAGGCGCTTTGCGCCAAATAATGAGCGCAAGCGCTCGTGGAAGCGACACGTGTCGCACTCTGGTGAGCGCAAGCGCAACAGCGCAATGCCCTGTGTCAGTGCGCTGCGCTGTTGTGCTGTTGACATGTGGCGCTCCCTGGTGGCTTGCGCCAACCCAGGAGCGCAACAGTGCAGTTTTTGCAAGTGCAGGGCACTGTTTTTATCCTTGGATCAATTTTCGATCAAAGAAAACAAGTTTTTCTTGTTTTCAAAGAACCAGTGGTTCATAAGGAAGTGCAAGGCACTATTATTATTTATTTTTCTTTTTATTTAAGATCATTGATCTTGTTCTTAGATCAATAATCTGTTCATAAGAGAATTTTCTCTTTTTCTAAAGGTTTTTTATCTTTTTGTTCTTGAGGAATTCTCTCAAATTCTTGATGATGGTCTTCAATGATGATGTTGATGATTTTGATTTGGGGTCTAGGGGTCTTTATATAGTGCCCATGGATTTGTTAAGTTTGTTAAAGAGATTCTTCTCTAAGTGATTTGGGGAATTTTCCCCACCGTTGGATCTTTGATCCAAGGGCTTCTGTTTTACAGAAGGCAATTTTCTTGTTTTTAACAAGATTGAGAAAGATCTTTTAGATTAATTCTGTTTGGCGCAAACGCCCCAGCGCGTGACACGTGTCGCGCAGCGCAGAGCGCAGCGCAATTGCGCTAGTGCAACTGCGCTGCCACGTGTCGCGCAGCGCAGAGCGCAAGTTAGGTGAAGCGTTGCTTCTTTTAATTTTTGTTTTAAAATAGAGTTTTGCTCTGATTGGGCGCGCTGCCTCGGGCGCTGCGCTCTCTGCGCTGGCGTGCCTGATTTTGACACGTGGCACTCTGCGCGCAGGGGATCTGAAGCGTTGCTTCATTTATTTTAACTTTAATTTTCATTTTAATTTTCAAAGCAGAGCTTTTCTCTGATTGGGGGAAACAGAAGCGTTGCTTCGTTTCCCACCTTGGAATTTGAACAGAGCTTTGCTCTGATTGGGGTAAACACCCGTAAACGGAGTTTTGGTCATTTTGCCTTTGAGACATGACTGGCAAGTGTCATAAGATAAAAATTCAAACAGATTCAAATATCCATCCTTATGCAACTTAGCTAGTCGTGTCACATTGATGTGACCTAGTCTACAATGCCATAAGAAGGATTCGTTCAGTTCTGAACTCTTCCTCTTGTGTGTGTTTGTTATGCTCAGAACTGTTGATTGATTTATAACATAAATGCCATTGCACAACGTGCCTGATCCAACCAACTTTTGGTTCAGAAAAATGTTCATAACATTATCCTGTAATATAAAATTATATCCCTCTTTACTCAACAAAAAAACCGATATGTTGCATATCAGGTTCGGCATGTGATATCATTCGTTCAGAATCAATATATTACCAGTTGGTAATACAAGGTGATATTCCCCGACGGTTTTAGCTGCAACAATTGCACCATTTCCAACCCTTATGTCTTCATCACCTTTTTCAAGTTCTCTACCTTTTCTCAGCCCATGTAACTGATTACATATATGGGATCCTGACCCGGTATCTAATACCCAGGACGTAGAGCAAATGGAGAAACAGTTCTCTGTAACGAACACACCCGAAGAAAATACATCAACATGTACTTTCTTCATTCGGGTGGCATGGGAATTTTGGTATTCCCCTATATCTTGTTCAGTCTTATAACTCTTATAAGAAAGAACGGAACCAACGTTCCCCAGCACAGTATAACATGCGGGTTCGGTCAATACATCCATATTATTATCTTGATTAAGGCATGATATGGTCGCTACCTGGAGAGAGAGAGAGAAGAAACCACTTTAGCGTATGCTTTTGCAAGATCAGATTGGTTATTATTTTATCTAATCAGGCTGGCTCCTACCGTTTCTATCAAATCTTCCTTCAAACTCTAAAAGGAAAGACTAACCGGGATTAATTACACCCTACAATTTCGCCAATCTTTCAGCCAGGCCAGTGTCGGTACTTTGAGGGAGGTTCCCCGTGCTTTCGCACGGACCTAATTAAAATAAACCTCGTTTTCCCAGAGGCGTAACCCCATTGATACCTTTCTAGACACCTACTTGATCGGCTAATTGTCCTGTGTAAAACTCTCCCAGGAGTAACAATTACTCGCAGTGGGTATCGGGATCCAACTATCTTATAGAAGGTATGCAATCTCATTGCAAATTTCAACACTTGAAATTCTCGATAATATTTTGCCCCAAACGATCTATTACCTTGACAAGGTCAACAAACTATAGACCGCAAGTCAAGTTCAACCCGTAATTTCTTAATTAAATTAAACCCACCCGCACGACCCTTGACAAGGTCAACACGGCCGCACGACTACCCTAATCCAATCTGCATCATATGCATAAGCAGATAAATACTAGTTAGCTACCGCACACTACGCCTTGACAAGGTTAACAAACGCAGCACGAATACTAAATAGGACTTATCTGAAATGACGGAGGGCTACGACAGGTTTTTCTGAGAACCTATTGTGTAATGAACTTGATATCGTTGTAGAAACAAGTGAATTTTTTGAAAAGGAGTGTTTTTGAGGCTTTCATTAGTTTTGCTAAAGAGGTCATTCCCTGTGAAGGGATCTCGGCTCTTTTCTCATCGAATAAGGTGCGGGATATATCATATATATCACTATGTAAAGCAAAACTCCAAAAAGCAATCAAAAGACAAACCGAGTGTTATAGCATCTGCCGGTTTTGCTAAAGAGGTCATTTCCGGTGAAGGGATCTCGGCTCTTTCCTCATCGAATAAGGTGCGAGATATATCATATATATCTCTATGCAAAGCAAGACTGTAGCTATCCTTTTTTTTGAAAATTTGATTCGACAACATCTTTTAGGTTTCTTTTCTTTCATTAATCACATTAATGAAGTCATGTCATTTAAGTCACCAAAACATCACAGATAAATACGACGTACACTTATGCCATCCGCATTCGTCTCGATGTCCTGTCATGCACCGTTAGGTTAGGTAACTAACGGCAAAGCAGGGCAGGGCTAGCGCGGGTGTAAAACATAAGTAACGTCTATATAATATACCATATATACTATATACAGTATCCGTCTCAACATATCAAATGATCACATCACAGATATCGCAGCAGAAGAAACATATGAAATATTGGATATACTAGGAGGTCCGTGTTTTATTTTGAGCCTCTATAAAACACGGATTCCATGGTCGCGATGAATAGCCAAACCCACACCCCTAGACCCCTACGAGAGCGGCAAGCAACCCTACCAATTCTAGAGTTAGGAGACCCGGACTCGACTCCTCGAGTTGGTCTCCCACTGGACTCTAGAACCCGGTTACTTGTGCTCTCCTCCTTGGGTCTATCCAATGCGGAAAAGTAAATAATATACATCAATGGTGATATCAACCTCAACCCGGAAGTGCCCCAATAAAAGAATATTACATACATTTAATTTTACATGAATGAAAACAAAAACTTCCATCTCACATAAAACCCCCGGCTATTCAAAACGCGGCGATCCAATATAACATATCCAGCAGTACATAACATCACATGTCATCACAGCTCAGAAAAACTAGACGATGTTAAACATTCCAATCGAATCATCGAACACCCAAGATTACCCAGAAAGCTCAACACTTGAGCGTAGTTTAAAGTAATTCAGCACACGCCACAGCACCAATGAACCAGTCGTAGAAGGGTCAAACCAATGCCTCACATGTGAAACGCTAAACTACCACAAACCCTAGGGTTCAAGTGGCGGTTTTGATAGCCACATAATCGAGTTAAGGTTTACGTTCTTCTAGAGGGTCCATCGAATAACTTGCATGATCTTTGAATGCTTTTTAACTACGGGAAAAATCCAACACTTGAAAATTTTCCCGGCAAGGGTTAAAGTGGGTATTTGACATCCGATTGAACGTTTTAACAATGTCTAAAGTTACCCAAAAAGAGTTAAAATTACGAACGAAACACTCCGAGTTGTCATTATAATAAATTAACATCACATGAAAATTTAGCAAAAATAAACAACACCTGAAGCACCAAAACCCATGTAACAGAACACTGAAAAAATTTGGAGGGAGAGTGCTCGGATTGGACCGGTATGGGGGGTCTCGCCGGCCCAAAAGCGGCCAAATGTCTCCAAATTTCATCAGTGTTCATGTTATCATACATTTATGATTCTGTACTTGTTTAAAAAAATTTTACGGCTCGTTTTAAATTCGACAGAAACATGATTTTTAGGGTTTCAAGTTCGGAGTTTGTTTCGTGTTCATAATCTAACATAATCCATATAAATTTCTAGTTAGGCTCTGATACCACTGTAGGGTTCCTATCAACGGCAGCAAGGTTTCGGAAGGCATCGTCTATGCCATTTTAAAATTTTTGCCGTTAAAGGGAACTCTAAACTAGAATCGTTAGCTAGAAATATAATAAGGAAACATAGTAAACCATTTACTATCTAAGTGAAAATGAAATACAACCTTTGTAGATTGGTCCTTCACTTCAAAAGCTCCTTATTATAGTCCCTTCGCTGCGATCATGGTTCTCCCAGACTCTTGCATGGCTTCACGAGGCTAAAGGAGCGTCCTTGCTTGAAGTTTTCGAGGACGAAAATGATCTACGTCAAAGGGATGCCAACTCAAGCTGCTACCTCACTAACTTAAAGAATAGTGAAGCAAACACCCTATACTAAAGTGCTAATCTAGTAGAGAAAGGTGAAATAGGAAGTGGGCTCACTTTAGAATTTCTTTTCTCACAATATTTCTCACTTTTGATCAAACCCTAGAAAGCTTTTGGCTTTGAGGAAGAAGATGAACAAATAGATGAGAATGAAAAAGATCAAGTGAAGTGAGCTAACCATGGGTGAGTGGGTATCATATACTAACTCATGTAGAGACATAACCATGGCTAATTAAAATGGTTAGGTTAACAAATATCTAAAATAAAACAAACCTAGTGGACTTAGTCAATGCATCCACAAGCTTCCACCAGCTTCATGCATATTTCTAATTTTCCACTAATTTTGTAATTACTTTAAATACTAAACCCAACATGATAATTAGCATGGTGTAAGTCTTGTACACCCATGAAAGTTGTATCAACAACCATGATACAAAACTATGCACAATTTAACATATATCTCATATATAATAAATGTGCACATATGAGAATAACAAATGCTTAAGTGAACCAATGTTAGTTAATGTAAATTAGTATCAAATATACAATTATACACTAAATTATCAATTCAACTCTTGACTTAATAATCCGGCTATATCACATATAACCGACTAACATCCAATGTATCGTCTTATCGAATCAACACTTGATTCGAAAACCCGGCTATATCACATATAACCGACCGATACAAAAGTCGCGAGAATAGAATACGGTATCACATACGCGCATTATTCTCGGTCTAGCACATATCACATACGTGCTCCTATTTCGTTTTGCCTGAGCCAGTTAAATCTCTGTGTAGGACTCTAAAGACTCGTCAATACGCCGGTAGTAGGTGATGATCACATCAAACACCCATAAGCCGTCAGCGGTACTAGCTGGACGTAACGGCTACCCGGGTATTGAGCGATCAGAAGATCAGCAAGTAAGCCCACTCCAACTCCTACAAAAGCCTGACGGTAACACTTGACGTACAGTCCGGTCTTCTCGTCTGATATGTCGCATATCAAGTCTAGGGGTGGTAAACGTCAGACCCCAATAACCGATAAGTCATGCCGATGTGAGGCTCATAACGGGTCGAGAAACTACTGGTAACACTTACCAGTAAATCTCTAAATCAGCCATGGCCAGGAACTTCCCTGTTATGGCCAATCGAGTACAGCGCAACATCAACTTCCAATACCGGGAGAGACGAAACCCCTCCTATCGCTCATTGCCTCCATGTGACTCGGGACTCTACCCAAAAACCACCGTTTTGCACGCCCTCTTGGACGTGGTAAGATGGACATCAAAGCACAGTGGGAATCACACAAGGCCCTATGACGATCTCGGGTCTACAGACTAACCTGTATAAGTGTCACCAGAGAACTGCCATCTGACGTGAGGTATAATACCATCTGGGAGTTCTCGGCGAGTCCGTCCAGTGTACCCAGTCTCCACTGAGCACCCGTATACCATCTCTGATGTCAAACACCAATAGATATGGGATCATCCATCGCCCATCTCATGGGTCGAGAAGCGTATACGCTAGTCTACACTGGTATATCGATGCCCCATCTCGATACACCTACGACTAGGAACAATAAAGGATGAACTTATGGACTACCAAGACCCCACTAGTATGATCTGCATCATAGTTCTGGTAGTCAAGTATACATCCTAAGGGCTTTACCAACATGTAACCATAAGATAGTATCAAGAGACTAGTATACATGTTAAGATAAAGAGCAACCAGATAGCATACTATCATATCGAGCAAGAAAGTCCTCTCTATATATGTCCAAGCATCCAATATAATATACATCATCTGTACAATACTGGCCTCTAGGGCATACATACAACTAACAAAAGGAAACAATGTGGATTAGGTAACTTGAAATACGGTATTTGCGGTTTTCCACTAAATCCGTATTCCTTGTCCCTTGTCCTTCCGTTGTTATATCTTGACCTTAGCCTTCGGCAAACCACTTGCAATTCGATCACGATTAGGATTCACCGCTACCGTAGTAGGATAGGGTGCTTATCGGAGCGGAATTGCAAGTGGTTTGCTCGGAGTTTCAATTGCAAAATTAAGGCTTTTTAAAGTTTTAGCAAATATGTTTCCTTACACAAACTAACCATATTCCACCTTTAACAAGTAAATTGATTACTCACACATATTCACAATAACAAAATAAAAAGGAAAAGAGTAAAGCAACATAATAAGAAATAACAAGAAAAGAAAAGACAAAGAGAGAACCAATAAAACGTGCAAATTTCTTCACTTGTTCTTTAATCCCATACAATTGTGAAATCAAAATACCAAACTTTAAGATTGCAAGCTCACTAAAGAGGTTGCAAGATCAACGTAAAGCAATAATTTCACAAGTTCCAAATATGTAGAAGGCAAGACATATGAATGAGAACTTTTTATTGAATTTCAAACAAGTTACAACCATTCTTGAAGTCAAGAACCTAAGTTTTAAGCTTGCAAGTTCAATAAAGAAGTTGTAAGGTCAAGAAAAAGGAGAAAGAGCTCAAGAGGTTAAAGAGAAAACAAATTACAAATTACAAGAGTTCTAAAATAAAACTAGAGCAAAAAGTATGCCCTCCCCTTGCCCCTTGGCCTGGTATTATAGGCACAAAAGAAATTTAAACAAGTAATAAAAATAAGGTGACGTGGCAGGAAGGGAGGGACCACAGAAAACTGGGGCTTTTTGCGGCAAATGGGGCCGGCCAGCTCGGCCAGATGAGGAATGTGGCCGGTCCAAAACTGAGGAAGATGGCTCGTATTTGAGGTGTGGTCTTGTGTGCTTCCCAATATCACTCTGGTGCTGCTAGTTTTATCTGTAGAGGCCTTGGATACACTCAGGATTTTGAAGTGAAACTAGATACTTCAAATCACATCATATTTTTAGCATTCAATGCACATTTAATGCACATCACACCCATACATGCTCTTTTTGTGCCAAGGAAGCCCCCTATCATGATCTAGTGTCACACATGTATGTGTTGGACCAAAATTGTGCGCACACATTTATTTTGCAAAAGCTCTTTGGATATCGGTCGGTTTCTTGTTCTGTTTGCAGTGTCAGCTTCCAAACGTTATATTCGTGTTGAGTGAGTTTCCAGTATTTTATCACGAATACCTGTAATCTGTATTTCTGAGCAGACACTGGTTAATAGTACCGATATATAACAAAATAGATAATGAATGAGCGGTATTAAAATGCAGTTTTTAGTAATGAATAGTGGTTAGAGGTTCGTCAGCGACGTTGGGTGCAGTGTTGTCGCCGGCGAGAGGTGGAGGAGCACGATTGTGAGAGGAAGGGATGCTTGGTGGAGTTGATGAAGTGGGCTCGGTGCGGTGGGGGTTGCGGCGATGAGTTCGACGGAGGAGGCAGCGATGGTGATGATGGTAATGGTGCTGTGTCGGTGACGAGGAGGAAGAAGAGGAGGAGATGAAGGCGGTGCGAGCAGTGGTCGCGGCGAGGGATGGAGCTGGGTTGGTGGAGGCGATGGGAGAGCTCCGGCGGTGGGTTTACAGTGGGGTGCTTAGGGTGAGGGAGATGAAGGCGATGGTGGTGTGTGGGAGGGAAAAGGGGAGAGTGAGAGTGAGGGAATGAGAACGAGAGAGGGGGTCGGTGGGTTGAGACGTGGTCGTGGGAAGTTCGTTGGCGAGGGAGACGCGGTCGTCACGGCGGTTGGCGAAGGAGGGGTCGTGGGGCGAGTGCGGGTCGTGGGGAAAGCGGGCGCGGCCGTTAGCGCGTGGGCACGGGTCTTGGGGAAGTGGGCGCGGCCGTTGGGGAAGTGGGCGCGGGTCTCGTGGCGTGGGCGTGAGGAGCGGGGGAAGCAGAGGAAACGAGCGAGAAAAGAAAAGTGAAGGGAAGAAGAAGAAGGGAGTGGGGAGTGGGTCGGGTCGGGTCGGGTAAGGAAGATGGAAGATGTTAGGGTAAGGTGAGGGAATTGGGCCAGGGCTTGGGCTTGAAAACTGTATGGTTTGGAAAAATGAGTTGGGGTTTGGGTAGGGATTGGATTGGGTCGAGGGTTGGTGTTAGGAAAATAAAAAAAGGGATTAGGTTTTAATTAAGGTAAGATTTAGAAATTAGGTTAGAAAATTATGTAGGAAGATTTGGGAAATTATTTATTAGAATACGGTTACGGTATAAACGGAACTGGGTATTACATCATACTCCACTTATATAAAATTTTGTCCTTGAAATTTAAAATAAACGGTAAGATATAAAATGTCATGCGAAAAGCAACAAAAATCGTTTTCTATTTTATCGCGATTTCTGCGAAAGTAACTAGATGAACATTTAAGTTATATATATATATATATAAATTTGTGCAGCTAAAAGAGTAGTCATAACTAAGCACAAGGCATAACTGTTCGCAGTAACAAACTATATATATAATATATACATTTATAATGAAAGGTATAATAACATTGATAAACAATAGTGAAGGATTTGTCGTTAAGCCAAAAATATTTTAGTAAAAATACCGATCAAGCAATTTAAAACAACTTGAGAAAACCTATATGGTGAAATACAAGAGAAAATAAAACAAGACAGCATGTGCGATATACGTTTGCACTATTGAAAATGTGAAGAATAGTAAAGCATTTAGAATAAGTAAAACGGAAGTAATTAATAGCACGCGATTTTTCGATAAACACAAAATAAAAAAAACAAAATTTCAAATAACAACGTCACTGAATGTAATTATAGTAATAAGAAATAGCACTAATAATGTATAAGGGATTAGCCAGGGTATGGATTACAATAGAGTATGGCCTAATCAAAAGAAGTCGGAGTTCGGTGCTTTAATTTGAATGTTGAAGAAACTGGGGTCAGGTTACTACAAGGTGCAAGGATGAAGAGTAATGAATCTCAGGAGGGAAAGAAATTATTGGGGAGGGGAAACAGTCAATGCATCATGCAGATCAATACTCAAAGGATTTGCGTACTCAGAAACTTTATTATTATATTTTTTTCCAGAAAATTTTTTAAACAAAGCATACTCGAAAGATAAAAGTGGCCCTAAGCTATACATAGATTTATTTGGCCAGAAGAAACAAAGATAAGTCGCGTCAGTCGCGATTGTGGAAGTTCAACAGATTACGGTAAGCTCTTGCGCTAAGATAGGGGCGTCCATTTCCATAGCGCCTTGCAGGGATTGCCTATGGAGGTTCTTCCGCCTCGAATTCCTCCTCACTCGAGATTTCATCCTCCGACTCTTGCTCGGCTGGGGACTCGTTTTCGGGTTCTTCCCCCACGAGGTTTTCTTCTCCTGGTCCTTCTTTCTCGACTGAAGCTTCTTCATCAGGGTCTTCTTCCACGTGATTTACCTCTTCTGGATCTTCTTCCACCGGGTTTTCTTTCTCTAGGCCCTCCTCAGAATCTTCCTCTTATGGATTTTCTTCTACTGGGTCCTCCTCAGGATCTTCCTCTTTTGGATTTTCTTCTACTGGGTCCTCCTTAAGATCTTCTTCCATCGGGTCCTCTTCTTTCTAGTCAGAGTCACTGATCATGCCGACTTCTGGAGCTGCGACTGCGACTCCCTCATCCTCGGAATCGCTGTTGCCGAAGATAACCTATAGGCCATCGACCTCGTCATCTAAACTCACCAGCATGCAGTCCAAGGAAACGCAGGACCGAGTGTCCTCATCGAGAGGCGGCGCTGCTCCAAGATTGGCCATGGCCTGAAAAGAGAGAGTCATGCTCAGATAATGGAACACACAAAGAAAATAACTAAAGATGTGGAGCACATGGAAAATATACGGCAGGTAAGGACTGAAAAATCAAAATTTTGAGTAATGATGCAGTAAGCAGTATAAGGAAATGAGTGGTAAGGGAACGATACATAAATCACAACTCACATTTTTTTTCATTTAAACCAAGGGGTCCAACAAAAATACAAAGTTCAGACGAAAAGAAACAATTACTAAATAAAATAACAGTTTTTTTATTGAAAGCAGGAAGGGTGATAATTCTGCGTTGATATCTAGACCACTGCGATCTCGTCAAGCGAGTTGAATCCTGCGTTGGGTCCGTACTGTCCTCGAAGCTCAAACTACGAAACAACCAAGCTACTCAGCAGAAGTGGAGATCATGGATGAATCTCCTCCTTATAGCTCTTTCCTTCGAGGGCAACCATTGATAAGATACTCGTTAGATCCACAAATCAGGCACTGCCCTTTAGCCCTGCGACAGTTTCTCTGAAGGTGTCTTGGTCTCTTGCAATAACCACAACGTTGGGTTCTCCGCTGCTTCTGTCGCTGAGGAACAAATGGGCGCTTCATCTGCACACCACATCTTCGTTTAACAGGGATTCCCCTCCGATTAGGGGCTCCTGCTGGTGCTTGAGCCATTTGCTTTCTTAGTCCTTCAGCTAAGAGATCGTTTGTTCGCTCCTGGGCTTCCATCAAGCCTTGCAGTACACCCAAAATCTCGGCAGTCCGACTCTGGGGAGTAGAGTTGGAAGAAGAGTCGTTGGAAGCCATAGTCCTGAAAAAATAAATTTTAGGATGACATAAGGTACAAGGAACAAGAATCAGAATAAGATATAGAATGGACAACGAAACAAGAATATATGGTGAAGTGAAACTCAAACGAGTGGAAATCAAATATAGAACTCCAAGTCACTCAAGCGGAGTGCTGCCTTGTAACTATACTGCAGTTTATAATTACAATCACATAACTCTACTAGGTCACCCAAAACTCTAGCGGATGGATCAACATATGTAGCAGAACACACTATATGAATCAAGGTCAAAGATAACAAGTTTACAATCTAAATCGAAAGGGTGGCTTAAATTGTTAAGCCCTAGTTAGGAACTATAATCTCAATCTAAACTAAACCTGGCTCTGATACCAACAAAACCATGTCACGCCCCGCTTCCCAAAATACGGAATACAAGAGGTGACAAGGTCAGCCATGCTCCTACGGTCAAGGAAATATTCTGCCATAGTCACAATTCGGCTTCTAGCATTACGTGGTAATCAGTAATCAATGCACAGGTAATGAGAAATGCAGTCACTAAGTACTACCAAAATAGATACAAAACTAACCAGATAGAAATCAAGGAAAAGACAGCGCTCGCGTGGCTGATCTAAATGTCCGCAATATCCTCGAGGTACGACAGATCCTGATCCGAGCCAAGTCCACTTCTCACTCTGAGCATGCATACTCAGGTCGTCAGAGCGAAACAATAGCAATATATATACATATATATTCATATGTAAACACGTGCAATGAAGATGAACATGAAACAGTAAATATGGAGTGATGACATAAGCATGAAGTAACCAGTGCAGGTAAACAATATAGCAGGTATATCGAATCAGTAATCAATGCAATGTCCATGTTAATAAACCTACCAGTCTCTAAGTCTCACTGTCCAGGTCGCTAAATCTATTGTCATTCCAAGTGTGAGCGTCAACCACCGCAGGAGTATCCCCAACCCAAGGGTAGGCCTCAGGGGCAAGGGAACACGGGCCCGAATCTCGCTCGCTAATAATCAGTAATATCACCCATATGACTCCCGAAATCGCTGTATATGGCGGCAGTGGGACTCACAAGATTTCGTTGATCAAACCCACACTCAAACTACCCCACACCCACGGTCTACATCAAATACCAACCATGAATCCAAATACTAGTCGCTCCATAACAAGTCTACGCGAGAACTGGAGACAGGGTCTCCATCAAGCATGTCTCGACTGGTACCCAAGATAAATGGACAGTGTTTGATACCATACCTATGACACTAATATAAGTACTTCCATGACCATCCCACGCCAGTTATAGTTACACTTGCATATCCCCCATAGGCGTCGACAATATAATAATTAACTGGTTCTGCTGATTGTGTACAAGTACGTGTCACTTTCACAATTCAATCACGCTTATACACTAACGTACTTGCCACAATGTAATCACTAATATTTATCACTGGGTAATATATCACGGTCACTAGATTATCAATATATATGATCACTATTCAATAAGGGTATAACCACTACATGATATAATGAGAATGCAATTGATTATAATACTAATAAAATATAGCAGCCAAGATCATACCACTTGCAAAATGTACTATAAATCACATGTGTAGAATTAAGCAAAACAATATAAAAGGGGTAAGAAATATGTTTAATTATTTGTCCATCAAAATTGGTTTCGCGTCAATCCGGTTTCAGATTCACTAGTTATGGCCATTTCATTTTAAGTGTTCACTGCTGGAAATCCAATTTCTGAACTGGAAGTCCGTTTCGTAACACGCTTTACTCCCAATTGAGAGAATAATTAGGTGATGCTACTGTTCAACTAATTGTAGGGTTATGACTTATCTTTACAGAACAGAAAACGGATCAATAATATTCATTTTGGTTCAGGAGTTATGATCGAAATACCGATGAAGGGTGCAAGCTGAAATGACAGAAATCTGCCGGACGTGTCATCCGTTTAAAATAGGATTTAAATACCAAAAGATACTGGAATTTACTAAAAATGGTACCATTGGAAAGCTAATTCGATTATCTACGCTTCTATATATGGTTCCACACACTTGTACATTTAAACGGTGAAGTATATGCGTTCTTAAAACAAGCCAAGGTAGAGATTCTTGCCCGGACTGCAATTCAGGGCCGTGAATCGCCTCAGTATTCATTGTTATAACTTATCAAAATGCAAAGTTGGATTATGGAGTGCTATATTTTTATCTGTTGGCTTCGATACGAGCCATAGAACTCTAGGGTCTGATATATAAATAATTTATCATGATTTTAACCGTTCAGCTCATACGAGAAAAAACCAGCTTCCATAAGGGTTATTGGGTTGTCGTTTTAGGGGGTTAACCAAATTTATCTTACAGCCAAATTTATATACGGTGTTCATTAACAACGCAGGGTTCCATTGATCATGAGTTCCACCATATTAAGATAGGTTTTGATCTAGGGTTTCACATTGATCGATCTCGATTGTGCCTATTGGTGTATATAGTCTAATTAAGCTTTCATTTTGGTTTGTAAAGTAGTAGAATGTAAGAAAGTGAGGAATTCACTTGCCTTGCTGACGATATCATGGAGATGATGGATCGGTCGGACGCTTCAATGCATGTCACGGATGCGAAAGTAGTCGTTGTGACAAAACCGGAGTTCGCGAGCCTTGGAACCGTAGTGGCGTGGCCTCGAATTCTTGCTTTTGATTGGCTACAACTTGCATGGATCGACGTTGGTTGCGGTACTTGAAGGCTCCGAGTTCGCAGAGATGAGGTCGTCGATGGTGGAGTGGTCGCCGCGCAGTGCGGGGTCGTGGCCGGAGCAGGTGGAGGGAGCAAGGGTAGCTCGGCTTGGTCTCGATTGGGAGCGAAGGGGCTGGGCTCGGAGCGTGGAGGAAAGGTCGAGGTGGCCGAAGGTGACGGTCGAGGGGATGAGACGATCCAGAGCAGCCCTGATGAAGAGTGGTGAAGGTCAGGGGTGATGGGTTGCTTATCGAGATGGTGTGCGTCGAGGAAGGTGGCGACAGTGGTTAGTGGTTCGTCGGCGGTGTTGGGTGCAGTGTGGTCGCCGGCGAGAGGTGGAGGAGAACGGTTGTGAGAGGAAGGAATTCTTGGTGGAGTAGATGACATGGGCTCGGTGCGATGGGGGTTGCGGCGACGAGTTCGGCGGAAAAGGTAGCGATGGTGATGATGGTAGTGGTGTTGTGTCGGTGACGAGGAGGAAGAAGAGGAGGATATGAAGGCGGTGCTGGCGGTGGTCGCGGCGAGGGAAGGAGCTGGGTTGGTGAAGGCGATGGGGGAGTTCCGGCGGTGGGTTTACAGTGGGGTGCTCGGGATGACGGAGATGAAAGCGATGGTGGTGCGTGGGAGGGAAGAGGGGAGAGTGAGAGAGAGGGAATGAGAACGAGAGAAGGGGTCGGTGGGTTGAGGCACGGTCGTGGGAAGTTCATTGGCGAGAGAGACGCGGTCGTCACGGCGGTTGGCGAAGGAGGAAAGGTCATGGGGCGAGCGCGGGTCGTGAGGAAAACGGGTGCGGCCGTTGGGGTATGGGCGCGGGTCAATAGGAAGTAGGCACGGCCGTTGGGGAAGTAGACACGGGTTTCGTGGCGTGGGCGCGAGGAGCGGGGGAAGCAGGGGAAACGAGCGGGAAAAGAAAAGTGAAGGGAAGAAGAAGAAGGGAGTGGGGAGAGGGCCGGGTCGGTAGGCCGGGTCGGGTCAGGTCGGGTAAGGAAGTGGGAAGAGGTTAGGGTAAGGGTGAGGGAATTGGGCCAGGGCTTGGGCTTGAAAAATGTATGATTTGGAGAAATAAGTTAGAGTTGGGGTTTGGGTAGGGATTGGATTGGGCTAAGGGTTGGTGTTAGGAAAATAAAAAAAGGGATTAGGTTTTAATTAGGGTAAAATTTAGAAATTAGGTTAGAAAATTATAGAAAAGTATGTAGGAAGATTTGGGAAATTATTTATTAGAATACGGTTACGGTATAAACGGAACTGGGTATTACAATTGCACACGCAGTGGGAGTTGTTCACCAGTATATGCAAAATTCGAAGGAGTATTGGAATGCGGTGAAGTGGATTCTAAGATATCTTAGGGGTACATTTAGTCACTGTTTATATTTCGGGGGTGTCTCTCTAAAGGTACAAGGGTATGTTAATGCAGATTATTTGGAAGATCGAGATAGTGGGAAAAACAACACGGAATACGTATTGTAGCACCCTCGTTCAGTTATACCATATTCGAGTTTATTATTTTATTTATTTGTGGCTATTTCCTGTTTTAGTCGTTTTGGGTGCGGATAGTGTTTGGTTTTTGTTCTTGGTATCCGACCCAACCCGCATGCTTGAAACCCGTCTTGATTCCTGTTTATGATTTATTCCTGCTTGTGCGGAGGATCCGTGCACTCTCGTGTTCTATATCCTGTTTACCTGCATTATATATGGCATCTGCATTTTTTAATAATACAAATATAATCAAATAATATATTTTAAAAATATCTAGCATGGCCTTCATCATACCCCTGACCCTATGGTGGTATCCATATATCGTGTTCTCGTCCTGTTTGGTGAAACGGACTCGTTTGGATCGCTACGTGTATTCGTTCTTGGGGGTATGCATTTTCTTTAACCAGACATCGATTTTTGGTTTTGAGATACACGTATATTATCCGTATTTTCATACCGTAATTTTAGACCCAGCTCGGATATATTTTGGAATATTTTTGTATTAGCCAAAAACTCAAATTTATTCAATATTATATTCTTTACAGTTTATATACGATTTCTATTCTTTTAACCAAATAAATAATTTTAAATTTTTTGTAAAATCAAATCCTATCCTAATCTAAACTCCACCTCTGTCTGTCTCTACACATATATACTATATCTATATATATTATATTCATTAATTTTAAACCATATCCACTCCTCACAGTTCTCCTTCTCTCTCTCGTCTTCGTTTTTCCCGTCGCCTCACTCTTTGCGAAGCCCTCGCGAGAACCCACGCCTCGCCTCTGCCCTCGTCGCCGTCGCCACCACAGCCTCCACCCTCGCTTGCATCCGCGATCCCCGACCTCGTCTCTTCTCCTCACCTCCTTCTCCCGAGCCCCTGCAAACCCACAGCCCCGACTACACGCCCATGAACCCATCACCCCCCTTCGCCAATGACCCCTCGCCTCCACCCTCATCTGCATCTCCTCACCTTCGACAACCCACGACCAGCACCTCCATCACTTCCTCTCTCCCAACACCAGAACTTTCCCCGCTGCAAAACCCAAGAACCCCGCTGCGACGAACTCAAGACCTGATGGAGGTCTGGATCTCCTTCAGATGTTGTCTTCCGTCAATCTGCCGACAGCGTTGATAAAGGGCTGAGATTGGATTTAAGGATTGCCTCCTAAAGTGTGTGGATCTCAATGGGCTTGATTTGGTGTGAAGCCGAGCTACCTGCAAAGAAGTCATGGGGTGGTTGTACTACCGTGGACCCTCCGACGATCAAGTTTGTCGAGTTAATTAGGCAGAGTAGCGGCTTATTGGGTAAAAATTGCCTTCCCTGAGTCGTCTGAAAGAGGGGTTTATATAGCGGCAGCCATGGGCTAGCGGGCGCGAGATTCTCGTCGGCCGTTACGCCCCTGGCGTTATGCTTGCGAGAATGGCCGGATCCCCCGTTAATAATGAGATACACTCGTTAATAGGGGATGCGACGGCGTGGAACGCGGGATCGTGAGGCGGCGGATATCTCGCATCTGGAGAGATTCACGGAGCCATGGAGGAGACACCTGTGATCTGCGTTCTAGGTCGCTCGATAGAACCGAGAAAGCCTAGCTCGGCGAGAGGCGGGAGGCCGGGCTGGTTCGGCTCCGGGATAGCTCGGAGGCGAAAGGCCGTGAAGCTCGGCATGTAGGAGGGCTCGGTAGGGAGCCAATGGTCATTTACTTGGCAAGCACAGGAATATTCAGGGAATCCTCGGAGGTCGGGTCCAGGCAGCAGGACGATAGCCCGGAGGACGCCTCCAATGTGTAGTCCTTGCCCTGTTTCCATGTGCATTGGGATACGTCATCTACCACGTGGCATGATCCGGGGAGCTCCCACTTATGAGCATCATCATTAGCCCTCCACTCTCATCCCGACCTATTCATGGGTTGGGTCAAGAGTGGTCCGATCGGTCACCCGGGCTCAGTTCGTAGTTGAAGACCTCGTCAGAGCGGATTCCCGAGATGGTTAGGCGTATCCTTTGATGACGTCAGCGGATCAGCGATGAGATCGTGCATTTAAGAAGGAGCGCCGATTCGATCGTACGTTTGTTGAGGCGCCAGGCCACGTGTCCGACGGCGGTTGGCTGACGTGACGGGTCACCGCTGTCCTCTGCGCTCGAAGGGACGCGTTCAATGGTCGTGCGACACGTGGAATGTCGACGGCCGTCGAGCGCGAAACGTTGTTTTGACGGGAAATGATTAGAGTCGTCGGATGCGTTTGCCAATACGCTATAAATAGAGGTGGGATCCCCCGAGGGTCTACATTTCACCATCATTTCTCTATTGCTGCGAGAGTTAGCTCGGCGTTCTTTCCTTTAGGTCGGATCTCTCGCATTCTTTCCTCGGAGGTCTCCTTCTTTGACTCAGGTTAGATGTCTTCCTATGAGGAGTCTGTTGAGATAGTTAGGATAGAGTCTAGGGAGTCTTCCGCTGCTTCTTCCTCTACCCCATCCGAGTCGGATTCCCTTTGTAGAGTTAGGGTTATCCGTGCCACTCGTGGTCAGGCAACGAGAAGGGTACCCAAAGCGCACATCAGGAATGCTCGCGATGTGCCCTCCCTCCTGAGAAATGTGGACGAGCTCACCACGATCTGCACTCGCTTCCACATTCCTCCTAGCTATTCGCTTCGTTTGGCTAGGGAGGGCGAGAGGGCGGATCATGTGCAAAGCAATGAGATCGTCTTGTACCGGATCCCTTTTGGGCTGGATTGCGTCTGCCCTTCTTTTCCGAGGTATGCGGGGCGCTGCGTTGTTTTCAACTAGCTCCGGTCCAGCTAGTGCCGAACTCATGGAGGATTCTCCTCGGGTTCCTGGTCTGGTTGAGACTCGAAGAAATCCCCTTCAGCTTGATCCTTCTCCTTTCTTCCTTTTGCTATAAAAATCATCCCGGCACCCGTAAGGACGAGCCGAGCTAGGTGTATGTTTTCTTTAGAAAACATAGGGGAAGGGCGGCCTGGTCGGGGGTCATAGTAGTTCCTTCTTCCATCCATGAATGGAAGGAGAAGTTCATATTTGTCGGGCCATACGAGGGTGAGGATTGGCCTTTGCCTGTACAGTGGCACATGGCCGACTGCCCGCAGGTGAAGCGGTCGTCCTCTCCCGAAGCGAGAGTGGTTTCGGCGTGGGAGCCTATCCAACGGGACGATATTTTGCTTTCCAAGCAGACCCTTAGTTGGGCCGGGCTTAGCCCCACTCGATTCATGGGTAAGTTAGGAGCCTAGACGACCTGTCTAGACTTGCATAATTTTCTTCTGTTCTTTTTGCATCACTAACTCCCTTTATGTATTTTCTTTTTTTCAGAACCGATGGAGCAATCTAAATTCCTGGCTGTTATGGCCCAGAAGAAGGGGAGGAAGGCCGGGGGCGCCGGCTCGTCCCGCCCCGCTCCGAGCCCGGCCCCACCGGCAGCCGCATCGGCTAGGCGTTCCACCATGCCCCGGGCTTCGGAGACGAGCCACGGAGAGAGCCGTAAGCATGCTCGGGAGCTGGAGCCCCGGGCTTTGGAGGTGGAGGATGAGGCCGACCCCCCCTCGAGGTCCCCCTCAAGAGGTATAAGAGGACGATATCTCGATCAACGTCCTCCCCGATCTTCGTGTAGGAGGGGGACGTTTGTTTTGAGGTGCCCTCGAGGCTTTCTGTCATCGATACCTTGCTCTCGGAGATGGAACGATCGGCCGGGGGCAAGATTTCCCGGGGGACCCTCAAGGCCTAAGACGCCACCATTGCTCAGGAGGCTGCATAGGTCGGTATTCGCTTTCCGTTTAAGTTTTTGCTTTGGATATTTTTTTCTAACCTCTTCTTTTATCTTCCCCAGGTACTCCAGCACTGCGTCCTCATCGCTAACATGGAGCACGAGGAAATTGCCCAGGCGATGCTGATGGCTGACGAGTCTTCTTCGTGGGAGGAGGGCCTGTGCTGGGATCTATGTCGGGCGAAGGAGAAGATTGCTGCCCTCGAAAATCGGGTGGCCGACGAGGAGGTGGTGAACTCCAAATGCAAAGAGTCCATCCGAATTTTAAAGGAGTCCAACAAGGCCATCGAGGCTAAGTTGGAGGAGGCCAAGGTGCTCAACGCCACAATGAAGAAGACGCGGGACACCCTTAAGAGGGAAGTCGAGGCGGCGAAGGAAGGGATGAAGGTCGCCGACCTCCGGGCCGCAAAGGCGGTAGAGAGGTACAAGACGTCGGAACAATTCTACGTCGACCTTGCCGACGCCTCGACCATTGTCTGGCATCAGGCTCTCGATGTTGTCAAGGCGTTGATGCCGGGATTCCCCGACGGTGAGCTCCGGCTCGAATACCCACTCGAGGATAAGACACAGGGGGATGCCGCCAAGGGAGAGGCTCCCGGTGGGAGTGCTGGGGATAAGGCAATCACCCCGGCTCCCGGCGCCGAAGCTCCTGGTGGGGGCATTGACCCTAAAGCTATCGCCCCGACTACCGATGCCGGCATTGAGCAGATCAAGGTCCTCCCGACTCCCGAGGCCTGAGCCCTTCTGACTTCTTCCTTTTTGTTTTTGAATCTTGTAGGCCTTCGGGCAATTTGTAAGGCTGAGGAGCCTATAATACCTTTTGTAAAGACTCCCGAGTTGTGAATAAAGCTGCTTTGTAAATTTTTTGCGTAGCAACGTTTTCTTGTATGTGTAAGCCTGTTAGTGTTTTCCTCGCCTGACGAGTCAGATCGCAGGTCGGTGACCGGTCCTTTAGATGGCGATCGCGCGTCGAGTGAAACTCAATTATTTGTCAAGTATACAAAGGCTGGTGTCCTTATGCCCCCGGAGTCGAGGCGACGATCACTCACTTAAGTTACGTCGGTTGGCTCTTTTGAGCAGAAAGGTGTAGATTTGCCCATTCCTTTGAGTTGGACCGGCGACCACTTCTCTTAGAATAAGTTAGACAAGAGTCTAGTTTGGATTGGTCGGCGTTTGCTAAGGTTGGGGACTCCAGATCCTTAGTGTAGACGAGTTGGATGTTTCCCATTAAGGATGAACCGAGCAGGGATGCTGCTCAGTGGTCTCTTGATGAGGGCTTTTGATCCTTGGCGTCGGTGGGTGGTGAGCTACCAACCATGGATGGACCGAGTAGGGGAGCTGCTAGGTGGCCTCTTGATGAGAGCTTTGATCCTTAGCGTAGATGGGCGGGAGCTACCCGCTAAGAATGGACCGAGCAGGAAAGCTGCTCGGTGGCCTCTTGATGAGGGCTTTGATCCTTAGCGTAGATGGGCAGGAGCTACCCCCTAAGGATGGACCGAGTATGGAAGCTGCTCGGTGGCTTCTTGATGAGGACTTTGATCCTTGGCGTTGGTGGGTAGTAAACTACCAGCCAGGGATGGCCTGAGCAGGGAAGCTGCTCGGTGGCCTCTTGATGAGGGCTTTGATCCTTGGCGTCGATGGGTAGTAAACTACTAGCTAGGGACGGACCGAGCAGAGAAGCTACTCAGTGGCCTCTTGATGAGGGCTTTGATCATTAGCGTAGATGGGCAGGAGCTACCCGCTAAGGATGGACCGAGCAGGGAAGCTGCTCGGTGGCCTCTTGATGAGGGCTTTGATCCTTGGCGTTAGTGGGTAGTAGCCAACCAGCCAGGGATGGCCCGAGCAGGGAAGCTGCTCGGTGGCCTCTTGATTGAGGGCTTTGATCCTTAGCGTCGGTGGGTAAGAGCTACCCGCTAAGGATGGACCGAGCACGGAAGCCGCTCGGTGGCCTCTTGATGAGGGCTTTGATCCTTAGTGTAGATGGGCAGGAGCTACCCGCCAAGGACGGACCGAACAGGGAAGCTGCTCGGTTTTGCGAGGCGTCGTCCGATCTCCCCCGGCATGGAAAATCTGGAAAAGTGACCGTCGCGGGAGACACGTGGCAGAAACGCATAGGCAAGGCGAAGCGTTCCAAGATCCGTGTCATTCCGACTTCGATTGGCCGAGAGACACGAGATGCCCGCCACGTGGCGGTTCGGTATTGGAAAGGTTGAGAAAATCCCAGGATTCGCGCCCATGCGCGCACAAATTTCGGCCCTTGGGGATTCTGTTGAGGCTATAAATAGAGAAGGAGATGGGTTTCTTTCCGCGTTGCTTTTTTGAGATGGTCGGGCACATCTACACGATTAAAGAGATCGTCACTCCCGATGATGTTTACTTGTACGACCAGTCCTTCTCCGAGGAGACTTACTGGGGTGTGGTCCAGCGCATCGAGGACCATTTCGGTCGCCTACTTCCTCATCGGTCGTCCCTTCTCCAATTGCTGATGTACGCAATTTGGAGGAGGTCCCCGGGGCTGTACAACCCCCTCTCTAAGGAGCTGCTGGATGAGGCGCTCGACAAGATGCGTACGCTCTATGTCCTTGGCCTCATCTCGAAGAACAGGCACGACCGATCAGTGGCCCTTATTTTGGAGTGTTTCCAAAAGAGGCAGATCGCGAGCCCCTGCCAGGCGGATGGGAGGCCCAGTGCTTCCGTGGTGTCCAGGGTATGTGGTCAGCATCAGCGGGAGCGGGCTGAAAAGGCCAGGGCTCGGCTGGCGGAGATCTCCACGGAGTACCACCAGCAGCGCTTTCTCGATCCCGTACCCTCTCTATTGTAATTTTAATTTTCGTGTAAGGCTGAGGAGCCCACAATACCCTTGATAAATAAAATTCTTTTTTTGCGATGTACTATTGTTTCCTTTTTGTCTTCTTGGTGTGTTTGAGTATTTTCATAAAACGAAACCTGTGACCTTTGAACCGAGGAAGAGGGAAACACATAGGAGAAGTTTCTTCTGATTCAAAAGACTTAGAAAAATTTACATCGCTTTGGCAAAGAAGAAACATATATTCATAGATACAATTTTCAAATTCACTTGTACAACTTGAGCTTCTCGGCGTTGTAAGGACATGGAAACTTGCAACCCGCCGCGTCATGCAAGCGATAGACCCCGCCGGGCAATACTTCGGAGACGAGGAATGGGCAGTCCCACTTTGGGGAAAACTTGTGCAACTTGCTTTGGTTTACGAACTCGTTTCGCCTTAAGACCAGATCCCCAGTTTTATGCCTGACTCGTGCGTTATAGTAGCGAGCAGTTTGCTGTTGGTAAGTGGAGGCTTTGATCTGTGCCCGGTCCCGCTTCTCCAGCAAGATATCCAAATTAGTTTGGAGCGCCAAGGTATTAGCCTCGTCATCGAAGTGCTCGACTCTGTAACTGGGCAGTCCGATCTCTGTTGGGGCCATCGCCTCGGTGCCGTAGCAGAGGCTGAAGGGGGTTTCTCCAGTGGGGGTCTTCTTCGATGTGCGCAGAGCTCATAAAACCCAGGGTAGTTCGTCGACCCAACTGCCTTGCCTTCCTTCCAGATGAGTTCGAAGACCTCGAATTACATCCCGGTTAGCGACCTCGGCCTGCCAGTTGCATTGAGGATGCGCGAAAGCAGCGAACTTCATGAGTATGTGGTATTAGCTGCAGAATCCCTTGACTGTCATTTTCGAAGTTCGTCCCGTGGTCGGTAACGATACACCTCGGGATCCCGAACTGGGATATTATATTGTCCTGCAGGAATTTGATGGCCGTAGTGGCGTCCGGTTTTCTGATGGGAACGGCCTCGATCCACTTCGTAAAGTACTCCACCGCGACGAGGACGTATTTGTGCCCGCCCGTACCAGTAGGGAGTTGGCCTACCATGTCCATTCCCCACTGGGAAAATGGCCATGGGGAGGTCAAGGCCGTTAGCTCGGTAGCCGGAAGATGGAGTATGCTGCTATGGAGTTGGCAGCTCTTGCATTTTCTGATGAGGTTCTGAGCGTCCTGGTGGATGGTCGGCCAATAGTATCGTTAGAATAGCGTCTTCTAGACTAAGGTGTGGGCCAGTTGATGTGCTCCGGCGACCCCTTCGTGATCCTCACGGAGGACGTAGTCAGCTTCGTGGGGGTCGACGCACCGAAGCAAAGGTTGAGTGAAGGATTTTTTGTAGAGGTTTCTACTGCTCCAAACGAAATGGCGGGCTTTGGCTCGGAGGCGGCATACTTCCCCTCGATCTTCTGGGAGCGTACCCTCCTTCAGGAATTCTACGAGGGGCTTCCTCTAATCCCGGTCTTCTTCCTGTGCAACGTAAACTTGAAGTGCTGTCACTCTGTCCTCCACGTTGGGTCATAGCAAGACCTTGAAGAGGATATTTCTCTTGTTGTTGGCCGTATAGGAGGAAGTTAGCTTGCTCAGAGCGTCAGCCTGGGTGTTTAGGTGTCGGGGGATCTGCTCTACTTGAACTTCGTCGAAGTCTTTTCGTAGTCTTCTTACCTCAGCTAAATATTTCACCATCAGAGGCTCCTGTGCCTTGAAATGGCCAGTCACCCGGCCTACGACCAGGGCGGAGTCACTGCGGATTTGGATCGTCTTCAGCTCCACTCTGGAGGCGATTCGTAGTCCAGCTAGCAAGGCCTCATACTTTGCGACGTTGTTTGAGGCTTTGAATCCGAGCTTCAAAGAATACTCCATCTTTGCCTCGTTCGATACTCGAATGATGAGGCCGGCACCGCTCCCGTCCTCGGTATATGATCCATCGACAAAAAGGACCCAATCGGGGACAGAGTCAGGCCTCTCCTCGATCGACGGTTGAAACCCGGGGGCTGGCGCCGACACTGCCTCCTTGTTGGGGATAGTGCATTCGACAAGAAAGTCGACCAGGACTTGTGCCTTGATAGCCTGCCTTGGGCGGTACTTGATGTCGAATTGAAATAACTCCCACCTCCATTTCTCTAAGCGACCAGATGACTCGGGGGAGGCAAGAATAGACCCTAAGGGACACTTGGTGAGGACAAGGATGGTGTGTACCTGGAAATAGTGCCGTAGTTTCCTTGAGGCCACGATAAGCGCCAAGACAGTCTTTTCTGTGGTTGGATACCTTGTTTCTGCGTCCTTAAAGACGTGGCTTATGTAGTAGACCGGCTTCTGGACTCCTTCGACTTCTCGGACGAGCACCGAGCTTGCAGCCAGATCGGACACCACTAGATACAGTGATAGCTCGTCTCCTTCAATTGGCCAGGTGAGCAGTGGGGGATTCGCCAGGTGCATTTTCCATTGATCGAAAGTGATCTGACACTCTTCTGACCATTCGAACCTTGGGATCTTTCTCAGGGTTTTGAAGAATGGGAGGCACTTTTCTCCGGACCTTGATATGAAGCGACTCAGAGCGGCTACTCTCCCTGTAAGCCACATGATTTCGACGTTGGTCTTCGGCACGGCCATGTTGAGGATGGCGCTGATTTTCTCCGGGTTAGCCTCGATTCCTCGGTGGGTAACCATGAACCAGAGGAACTTTCCACTAGTGATCCCGAACGCGCACTTGGCGGGATTCAGCTTCATTTTGTATTTGCAGAGGATGTCGAAAGTCTCGCCAAGATCTTTGGCATGCTCATCTGACGAGGTCAACTTAATGAGCATGTCGTCGACGTAAACCTCCATGTTCCTCCCGATCTGTGGTTTGAACATCCTGTTGACCAAGCGTTGGTATGTAGCCCCGGCGTTTTTGAGGCCGAAAGACATCACTTTATAGCAGTATACCCCCGGCCCGTTGTGAATGCGGTGAGCTCTTCGTCTGCCGGGTTCATATTGATCTGGTAGTAGCCGGAGAAAGCATCTATGAAGCAGAGTAATTCGTGGCCTGCCGAGCTGATCTATTCGAGGGAGGGCATAGTTGTCTTTCGGGCAGGCCTTGTTGAGATCTGTGAAGTCGACGCACATGCGCCACTTCCCGCTTGCCTTTTTTAACCATTACCACATTCGCCAGCCATTCTGAGTAGGCCACTGATTGAAACGAATTCTTGTTGTGTAGTTTAGAAAATTGTAAAGAAATCACAACCAAAAATTATTTGACCGCAATCAATAACGGTGTCGAATTGTAGCGCGTTAGTAAGTGCGGATCGTCCACAGGGAAAGTGTAATCGTTCGTGTTTCGAATTAGATGAGTCGAAAATTTAAAGGAAAGAAAAAGAAACAATTCATGATTTGTAAAATTGAATTTCAAGAATTAGAAAATCTAGGTCTAAATCAAGAAAACAATAAAATCAAGAATTGAGATGTGATGATTTCCAAACCAACAATCAAGATTCGAAGTGTGGCTCGTAGGAGTCGATTGGATCTATAGATGTGATGAGATTTAATGATTACATACTCTTATCCATTAACGAATTGATACTAGATCGATGACGATTTATCGAGGTTAAGGATCTTGCAAAGAAACTAGGGTTTCCTTATCTTATCCTTTGTCCTTTCGATGAATCTCATTCATAAACTAGCTTCTAGAAAATCAAATGATCGATCGTTGATCTCTAGTTTTGAGCGAACACAATCAAGAAAGTATCGCATCAAAACTAGGTCATCGATCATTCGATTTTCAAGAATTTACAAACGTTATAGGACTTAAGAATTGTAAAAGAATCTAAATCATCATCATTCTATCGATCGTCTCGACTCCTTTACGAGCGGAGTTTTACTCAAACATTATCACAAAGCAAACATTCAAGAATCTAGATTGAATCATAATGCTTGAATTCAAAAGATAAGCAAGATAAAAGATCTTCACCTTTATTATTCAACAATTTGTTACACTTTGCTCAAAGACTACAAGAAATTGAGAAGGGAACGAGATCGTCGAATCTAGCATCGCATCGTCTCCGTGAGTCACGGATCGTCTTGGATCACTTGCTCGGATGAAGATCGGCTTCGCTCCAAAAGGATCTAGGCTTCTTGCTTTGATTGAACTCGGAATTCTTGATCTTGGATTAGAATTAGGGTTAGGGTTTTGAGGCGCAAGTTGTGTCACTCAACTTGCGGGTAATGGTTAATGAACCCAATTGATGAACTAATGAACAACCCAAAACCCTAGATCTAGGTTTCCTTTTATAAGCATCTCAACCTTAGATCTAGAATTCAAATTTCAAATTTCCCTCCAAAATGAACCACATTTCCCTCCAAAATGAACAACTTTTCCCTCCAAAATGAACCACCTCATTTGAATTTTCCCTCCAAAATGAACTACCTCATTTGAATTTTCCCTCCAAAATGAACTATCTCAATTGAATTTTCCCTCCCAAATGAAGTTGTTAGAAAGAATCTTCTAGAAGAAGTTTGTTGGAAGGAATATTCTAGAATGAGGTTGTTACAAGGAGGCTTCTAGAAGAAGGTTGTTATAAGGAGGCTTCTAGAAGAAGTTTGTTATAAGGAAGCTTCTAGAAGAAGTTTGTTGGAGGGAATATTCTAGAATGAGGAATATTCTTGGGTAAGGTTGTTAGGCCGAGCCTTCTGGATGTGGCCACATGGTCATTCTGGAGTCTTCTGGAAGCTGAGCCGTTAAAGGAAGACACGTGGAGGAAATTTGGGAAGCTGACGTCACTATACAGTCGCGGATCCGTGGCGATAATGGAGGCTTCTATGCATGGAACTTCTGGGATTTTATTGGGCTGACTTTGTGGCACTGTTATGATGTGTGGAATGTTATTTTACTTTCTTGATTTCTGCCAGATCACAAGTCTTGGACTTGGCGTATTTTTACCAGCACAGATTCTCGAGACAAGTGTTGCGCTATACAAGGATGATGTGATGCCATGATAAACACTCAATTTCCCTCAGAAATATCGGTTTTAGTATACAACACAGGTAATTCGGTATTTTATGGGTGTTTTGCTAAAATGTGCTATACTTAACCTAAATACCTTTAGATGAATGCAAATGACAGGGAAATTGACGTGTTAAAAATACATTATTTTCGACTGATCAAATTCTCCTTAACTTATTTTCGATCGTCTCGAGCGAACTGTTTTATTAAAAAAGAGAAGGAGAAAATAAAGAAAGAGAAAAACTAACTAGCACACCTTCGTAAGCAACACGATTGCACTGAGCACGTGCAACAAGCCTTTAAACCTCTAGGTGTCTCTAGTAGGAGGAGTGTTGTCTCCTGAGGGTTTTCAGCGGATTCACCCATAAAATCCAATAATAAAAGGAAGACCGTGAAAGTTACATATAAAGAGAAGAGTTGTAAAAGAAAAGCTTTGAAAATTAGGGATTCCAACTAAGCTAGCTTTTCGGTTGCCATGAGCCCTATCTTAATAGTCATGAAAAGATGTCAGAAATCACATAACCCCTCAATAAAACATCGTCTTATTCTTCATTCCTATCTTTCTTCCAAACATTGATCATATAACCCTAAGTGTGTGTAATAAACAACCCTACATCCGGAGAATTCAATTCAAGCTATCATACTCTTGCCCATCAGCCTCAGTACTTTTTAATTAATGAATATTTAGATGAATTTGCTCACACACTTTCATACGACCGTTAATACTTCTTGAGGTACTAACCGACCGATTACTCCTGTGATTGCTTATTTGGTGTTTTTTCTCGTCTTGCACCACCTAAGGCTTAGCAGTGACTCCCAGACCAGTTGGCCTTAGGGCACTAGGTGAAGAGGCACCCTCGCTATATTTTTTTATTGCTGCCTTAGCGATAACAAAACCAGTGTTCATTTTTCTCACCATTTTATATTTTCTTCATTTTTTTTATTTCCTTCATACATCGGCTTTTAGACAAGAGCATTTCAAGGTATCCTCTACTATCCCGAGTTTCAAGACGTGTGTAAGTGCGAATAGTAGGGTATCAACGTTCAAAATGTTTGGCTTCCAGAATAGAAACTATTTTTCAGACTTATTTTTATCCTCAGATTAGTGACTTCCTTCATCTTACTAACCCTTGGGACAACGGCTCATAACTACTTATTACTAGTTCGTATAAGAAAACTTCTAATTTTCTTGGTTTTCTTAAATTTTTCTAATCTCATGGATGTAATTTTTCACTATCTAATCTTTTATTATCTTATTTATGTACAAAAATATTTTTATCTTTTTAAAAAAAATTTAAATTTTTATAGGTTTTCAAAAATGTTTTGTGCTTATGCAAAGTATGATGCAAATGATGCGAAAATAAGCACAAACCTCCCCCAAACTTATTTTCAATAGTGTCCTCACTGTTGCCATCTGCTAAATATCGAAAAACCTGTAAACTTGGGAGGAAAGTTATTAATGGGGGCAAAATATTTAAGTGAAGATTCTCTCCCAAACTTATTCTTGACTCATCATTTTATGTAAAAATTTTCTTTTCAAGAGCCAGAAAATATACCCCCCCAAACTTGAGTTAAACCATGTTAATCTTTTGAAAATCACATGAGGGGGTCAAAAATCAGTGGTCGATGCCAAGCTTTGCAAAGACTGAAAGTTAACACCAACCATTCAAAAATTTTATTAATGCAGTGCTCTGGGTGGTGGAAGAAGAAGTGGGGAAAGGGTAAGTGGTGGAATAGAATGTGTGTGCGTCTCATTTTGGAGAGACGATGCAGTGAATGTGATGGATTACTCGCATTCTTTTTACAGTTCAGAAGAAAGAGTGGAGCTTCAATTTCATTGATTGGAAGATGATTCATCTCAACACCCGTGCCATTCAAAAATGCGAGTTCATCAGCGAAGATTTCCTCAAAAGTTCCATCAATACCCCGAAGAATAATGTCATCACAAAATGCGGGGTGATCTTCAGACTCTAAAAGCAGTTCATAATCAGTGTTAGTTGTTGACCAGGACATCTCGGTGGAAGAGTCCATATGTGTATGATACATAGTTGGGTCAAACAACAACGTATGAAAAGAGTCAAGATCAGTATCAACAGGATCATCAAATTCGCTGCTGTCGACATTCATTAAGTCGACAGAACAGACCTGAGCAGTAGGTTCGGAGGGTACACTTCCCAACTTGTAAATGTTTAGCTCAATTGACCTATTCCCGAAAGATAGGGTTATAGAACCATTACGACAGTTGATTATTGCATTGGAAGTGGCCAAAAAGGGGCGACCTAAAATCACCGGAATTTGATTCCGTGGGTTCACTACAGGCTGTGTATCAAGTACAATAAAGTCCACAGGGAATACGAATTCCCCGATTTTTATTAACACATCCTCCAGTTCACCCCTAGGTTTGGTGATTGATCGGTCAGCCATCTGGAGAGTTATGCTCGAAGGCTTTAACACTCCGATACCTAGTTGCTCATAAACCGAGTATGGAAGTAAGTTAACACTAGCGCTGTAAGGTGTTTTTCATCACCCCATTGAGATGGGAATACGCGCGCTTGTCAGGCGTACTACAGATTCTCCCTGTCTGGGGTAGGCCAAGGTTTAATGATTGTGGGGATCCGAATCTCCGGCAGTCGCGGACTAAGCTGCCGTTAATTACCCCTTGCCTTTGAGGCGAGGGAACCTCCGATTAACGGGTTAAACTGGTCATGCGAACTCAATGTGCGGTGTGCGTGTGTTGTGTTTTGAAAGGGGGTTTTGGATATATCGAGAGCCACACAGAGTTTTTTTTTACGGGGGAAAAAGGCATCCAAGGGATGCGTGGGGGCAGCACCTTGGGCGCTGTGCGCCTAGGTGCTGTGCGCTCAGGTGCTAGAGTGCCACGTGTCGGCACGTGGGCGCTCTGCGCTTGAGCGCTGGGCGCTTGAGCGCAAGCACGCCACGTGTCGGTACGTGGGTGACGCTCGAGCGTAAGTGCGCCACGTGTCCGCACGGGAGCGACATGCGCTTGAGCATTGGGCGCTAGAGCGCAAGCGCGCCACGTGTCGGCATGGGGGTGACTTGCGCCTGAGCGCTTGCGCTTGAGTGCAAGCGCGCCACGTGTCGGCACGGGGGTGACTTGCGCTCGAGCGCTTGCGCTTGAGCGCCAGCGCGCCACGTGTCGGCACCGGGACGACTTGCGCTCGAGCGCAAGCGCGCCACGTGTCGGCACGTGGGCGCTTTGCGCTTGAGCGAAGGGCGCTGTAGTGCAAACGCGCCACGTGTCGGCACGTGGACGCTTTGCGCTCGAGCGCTGAGCGCAAGCGCGCCACGTGTCGGCACGCTGGCGCTCTGCACTTGAGCGCCGGCGAGAAAAGGAGGCTTTTAGCCTAAGAAACAGAAGCTATGCTTCAGAAAGGAAATATTTGTTGTTATATATATATATATATATATATATGGAGTTAAAACTCCTAGAATGTTTTGAAGCTGATGAAGGGGGTTCTTCTTCTTCCTCCTGTTGTTTGGCCGGTTCTTGAAGATCAAGAAGTAGGAGATTTTAAAATTCACTCCTTTTTTAAATCTGATGGGAGATCTGAGTTCCCCTTTGTGGGTTTTGTGGTGGAAAACTACTTAGTTTTGGAAAAGAAAGGGTAAAACTCTTGATTTAATTCAAAAGAAATGAGAAGGTTTAGAACCTTAGAGAAGGAGCAGGAGGCACAAAAAACCCTAGTTTTTTGGGGAATGAAATGTGTATTCTTTATTCATCATCATGTTGCCTTATATAGGCTTACATATTTACATATAGCCCCTTAGGCTTTACAAAAATGGCATTTTAGCCATCCCATGGCTCATGTGCCATTTCATTTTTGCACATAAGCCATGGGCTTACAAAATATTGGCTTTATGCCCCTTTTGTTTACATTCATGCATAAACAATTACATAAAAATTATTTATTACATGATTTTGTTGTTGGCATGGGGAGGCTGGCTGCGGGCTCGACTTGGGCATGGGCCCGCTTGACCTGGGCTTAGGCCCACCTGGCTTGGGGTTGACTTTGATTTTGACTTGGTCAACCGGGGTGTAAATTTTTACCCCAACAAATTGCCCCCCATCAATAAATGCACACAGCATATGTGGGTTGTGTGCATGAAATTGATGGATCTTCTTTTGCGTGGAGGCGACTAGCTTTGGTTCCCACTTTTTGGGATGCACTGCCCTTTTTACGACATGGACGGTCAGTTCTGCCCTTTTTGCGACTTGGGCGGTCGGTGCTTGATGCATCTCCGAGACGGAGTGTCCGTGGTAGACGTTTCTCTGACCCGAAGTGTCTGTGTTGGACGTATCCCCGATGCAGAGTGTCGCTTGTTGACGTGTCCCCGACACGGAGTGTCTGCTTGACGTTTCCCCGGCACGGAGTGTCGTTGTCGGATGTTTCCCTGATGTGGAGTGTCTGTGTTGGACGTTTACCCGATGCAGAGTGTCGCTTGTTGACGTGTCCCCGATACGGAGTGTCTGCTGGCTGAGGTGTCCCCAGCATGGAGTGTCTGCTGTTGGACATTTCCCCGAGACGGAGCGTCTGTTGTTGGACGTTTCCCCGAGACGGAGTGCCTGCTGTTGGACGTTTCCCCGTTACGGAGTGTCTGCTGGTGGAGTGTCCCCGGCACAGAGTGTCTGTGTCGGACGTTTCCCCGAGACGGAGTGCCTGCTGTTGGACGTTTCCCCGTTACGGAGTGTCGTTGATCGACTTTTCCCTAACGCAGAGTGTCGCTGGTTGACTTTTCCCCGGCACGGAGTGTCACTGGTCGACTTTTCCCCGCTCCCCGGCACGGAGTGTCGCTGATCGACTTTTCCCCGGCGCGGAGTGTCGGGTTGACTTTTCCCCGGCACGGAGTGTTGCTGGTCGACTTTTCCCCGGCGCGGAGTGTCGCTGGTTGACTTTTCCCCGGCGCGGAGTGTCGCTGGTCAACTTTTCCCCGGCGCGGAGTGTCGCTGGTCAACTTTTCCCCGGGGCGGAGTGTCGGGTTGACTTTTTCCCGGCACGGAGTGTCGCTGATCGACTTTTCCCCGGCGTGGAGTGTCGGGTTGACTTTTCCCCGGCGCGGAGTGTCGCTGATCGACTTTTCCCCGGCGTGGAGTGTCGCTGGTCGACTTTTCCCCGGCACGGAGTGTCGCTGATGGACTTTTCCCCGGCACGGAGTGTCGCTGATCGACTTTTCCCCGGCGCGGAGTGTCGTTGATCGACTTTTCCCCAGCGCGGAGTGTCGGGTTGACTTTTCCCCGGCACGGAGTGTCGCTGATCGACTTTTTCCCGGCGTGGAGTGTCGGGTTGACTTTTTCCCGGCACGGAGTGTCGCTGATCGACTTTTTCCCGGCGCGGAATGTCGGGTTGACTTTTCCCCGGCACGGAGTGTCGCTGATCGACTTTTCCCCGGCGCGGAGTGTCGGGTTGACTTTTCCCCGGCACGGAGTGTCGCGGATCGACTTTTCCCCGGCGCGGAGTGTCGCTGTTTAATTCCGAGTCGAAGCATAATTCCGACATGGAAGGCGGATACGCCTGAGGCGAAGCATGATTTCAACACGGGGTATATTCTGGTACGAAGCATGATTCCGCCGCAGAGATTGTTGGTTTGATTTGTTTGATTTGAGTTGACATCAGTATCGCTATACTGGAATATGGTACCATGAGCGAATCATCATCTGTCTTTGAGAGGATTTGGGAATTGGGGTTTTTGTTTGGCATCTGCATTGCTGCACTAGAATAATGCCAGGAGCAACTCATTATTTGTCCCGAGAGGATTTGGGAATTGGGGTTTTTGTTTGGCATCTGCATTGCTGCACTGGAATAATGCCAGGAGCAACTCATCATTTGCCCCGAGAGGATTTGGGAATTGGTTTTTGTTTGGCATCTGCATTGCTGCACTGGGATAATGCCAGGAGCAACTCATCATTTGCCCTGGAAGGATTTGGGAATTGGTGGCTTAGGAGACAGGTTTAGATCCCTATCACCTAGGGCTTTTCAATTTTGTGAGCCATAAGGGTCTCACAAAGCATTTTCTCCCTACGGGTCGTAAGGATCCCGTAGGTGTATTTTCTCCTTAGGAGTCGTGGGGACTCCTAAGTGTGTTGCTTCTTTGTGAGTCGTAAGGATATCACGCGGGAATTTTCTCCTCACAAAGTCGAGAGGACTTTGCGAGTGTATTTCATTTCTTTTTTTTACGAGTTTGCGCCCTTTCGGGTTTTCACAAACTCGCCGGTAGTCCTGCTGTTTTTACTCACGGAGCCCTTTCGGGTTTTCATCCATGCCCATTTTGCTTGTGGACATACCATCCTTTTTATTATATTTTTTTTTATTATTATTTTTATTTTTGGTAGGACTTTGAATGTGGTCTCACCGGTAGGACTTGAGAGGGATTGGGATTGTTTTACGCCCGTGGATTGTGTACGGTTTTGCAGGATGTATGATCCAGACCGTAGGGCCAAAAACATTTTGGGTCTTTGTTGGCGTCTGCATCGCTGCACTGGAATATGGTACCAGGAGCGACTCATCATTCGCCATTGGGATTTGGAATTTAGTTGGCGTCTGCATCGCTGCACTGGGATATGGTACCAGGAGCAACTCATCATTCGCCACTTGGGAATTGGGGAGCGATGGCTTAGGAGACAGGTTTAGATCCCTATCGCCTAAGGCTTTTCAATTTTATGGGCCGTGAGGGTCCCATAAAAGCATTTTCTCCCTGCGAGTTGTAAGGATCCCGCAGGTGTATTTTCTCCTTAGGAGTCGTGAGGACTCCTAAGTGTGTTTTTCCTTTATGAGTCGTAAGGATCCCACAAAGGTTTGTTCTCATTATGTATCGTGAGGACACATGAGTGGATTTCCCTCGTTCCCAGTTTAATGACTTAGAGTTCGACTGTTTCCAGTTTAACGACTTAGGGGTCATCTGTTTCCGGTTTAAAGACTTAGGGGTCTGTTGTGCCCAGTTTAACGACTTAGCGGTCATCTGTTTTCCAGTTTAACGACGTGGTGGTCATCTGTTTCTAGTTTAACGACTTAGAGGTCTACTGTCTCCAGTTTAACGATTTGGAGGTCATCTTTTCCAGTTTAACGACTTAGAGGTCTACTGTTTCTAGTTTAACGACTTAGAGGTCATCTGTTTCCAGTTTAAAGACTTAGGGGTCTATTGTGCCCAGTTTAACGACTTAGCGGTCATCTATTTCCAGTTTAAATACTTAGAGGTCTGTTGTGCCCAGTTTAACGACTTAGAGGTCATCTTTTTCCAGTTTAACGACTTAGTGGTCATCTATTTCCAGTTTAAAGACTTAGAGGTCTACTGTTTCCAGTTTAACGACTTAGAGGTCATCTTTTTCCAGTTTAACGACTTAGTGGTCATCTGTTTCCAGTTTAACGACTTGGAGGTCATCTGTTTCCAGTTTAAAGACTTAGAGGTCTACTGCTTCCAGTTTAACGACTTGGAGATCATCCATTTCCAGTTTAATGACTTGGAGATCATCCATTTCCAGTTTAACGACTTAGAGGTCATCTGTTTCCAGTTTAACGACTTGGAGGTCATCTGTTTTCAGTTTAACGACTTCAGTTTAAAGACCTAGAGGTCTATTGCTTCCAGTTTAACGACTTGGAGGTCATCTGTTTCCAGTTTAACGACTTAGAGGTCATCTGTTTCCAGTTTAAAGACTTAGAGGTCTACTGCTTCCAGTTTAACGACTTGGAGGTCATCTGTTTCCAATTTAACAACTTAGAGGTCATCTGTTTCCAGTTTAAAGACTTAGAGGTCTATGGATGGCGAGCTTGGAATTTTGGGGTAGGGGCCGGCATCAACGTTGCTAACACTGAAGCAGAGGTGCCAGGAGCAATTCATCATTTGCCTACTCCTGTTGGCGGAGCGATGGCTTAGGAGACAGGTTTAGGTCCCTATCACTTAAGGATTTTCAAATTTATGAGCCGTGAAGGTCCCATAAAAGCATTTTCTCCCTGTGAGTCGTAAGGAAAGGATCCCGCAGGTGTATTTTTTCCTTAGGAGTCGTGAGGACTCCTGAGTGTGTTCTTCCTTTATGAGTCGTAAGGATCCCACAAAGGTTTGTTCTCCTCATGTATCGTGAGGACACATGAGTGGGTCTTCTCAATGGAGCATAACTCCAAAGGCGGAGACCAGCCACGTAACTGATGATTGTGGTGGGGCATGGGTATGATGAGAATTATTTGCGCCCGTGGATTGTATACGGTAGTCAATTTGAGGACTAACCGTAGGGCCGGAAAAATTTTGGAACACTGGATTTTGGTTGGGGTCTGCATCGCTGCACTGGAATATGGTACCAGGAGCGACTCATCATTCGCCAGTTTTGTTTGTTTTTTTTTGTTTTTGTTTTACCGCGATTGCTCTATCATTTCAGCTTTTATTATCGCGAAAATCACGATTGCCCTATCATTTCGGCTATTTATTCGCGGTTGCCCCATCATTTCGGCATTATTTTCATTTTTATTTTCACTCGCTGATTTTTATTGCGAGTTGCCCCATCATTTCGGCTTTTTTTTTATTTTTCTTTTATTTACACATTTTTTTTATTTACACATATATATATTTTTTTTACATTCCCAGTTTAACGACTTAGAGGTCGATTGTTCCCAGTTTAATGACGTGGTGGTCGATTATTTCCAGTTTAAAGACTTGGTGGTCTGTCATTCCCAGTTTAACGACGTGGTGGTCTTCTTTGCTTATCCCAGCTTCTTGAATTTTGATTTTGGCGGAGCTGTGTTGATGACCTAGCTCTGTGGCTTGCCGATACGTCCGAGGATTGTGAGGTTTTTCCAAGCTTATATTAGTCCTCTGCCCAATCTTTGAAAATATAGCAGTTTTTGATGGTATGACCCATCACTCTATGATATGGGCAGTATATGGGATTGCCGATCATGTTCATTTCCTGTGGCCTCTTTGGAACAGGCAGTTGCAGACCGTTATTCAAGGCGTCCAGGAATATTTTGCGGACTTCATCCCTCCTGAAGGAGTATGCCTTCTTCTTTCTCTCCATTGGAGTAGATGCCTTTACTGATGCTGGTCCTTGAGGCCGATCGGTCTTTGGTTCGCCCTTTTCAGATAATGGCACATGTCTGGGAGGATTAGGTTACCGAAAGGCTTCGGTCTCCATTTGCATGAAATCGGCAGTCGTAGCTTGACTGTTTGCTAACGCGCCTTTAGACAGTTCTATCTCTCCCGTCCTGTATTGCCTTTCGACCCAATCTTTGAAGACGAAGCAGTCCTCAATGGCATGACCTATCACCCTGTGATAGGGGCAATATTCTGGGTCGTCGGTCATATTCGCTTCTTGCGGTCTCTTTGATTCCTGCAGTTATAGACTCTTTCTTAGGGCGTCCCTGAATATCTTGTGTACTTTTTCCCTTTTGAAGGAATAGACCTTTTCCAGCTTCTCTTTCAGAGGTGATTCCCCCCGGCGTATGTATCGGAGGGACTGGAGGCTGATTGCGGCCGTTTTTCGCGAAGGCGCTCCGCTTTTAGGTTGAAAGGGATATCAGTTGGCTGCCCCCGGGTATCAATCCCTGGCTCATGAGCCAAAATTTGATTCTGCTGTAATTGCAATCGGGCGACTTGGGTCGCGAGATCTGCCACGACGTTTGCCAGCTCGTCGACTTTGGAATAGACCTCGGCCATCTTCTCATCCCTGTCCTGAAATTGCCTTTGAAGCCATTGGAATAATGCTTGTTCTGTAGTTCCGGCTATGACAACCGGGTAATCTTTATTGCCTGAGCTCAATTCCGTAGGAACCACGGGCTCCTCTGGCTTATCGGCCTGAGCGGGCTCTTCATCATTTAGATCGAGCCGATGCTGGGTAACGTCAACCATATCATCACCATGGCTGTGAAGAAGAGGAGGGTTCGTTTCTTCATGTCCGGCCATGTAGACAGTGTGGATAACACATTCAGCCATTCTTTCATCACTGGTAGCTGGTTTCACGGAGCGGTCCGGGCTTTGGAAATTCATAAATTTTAACATGGCCAGAGCCCTAGCCCTTTTGTTGGCTCTATATCTGAGCCGCTTCTGCCTCAGCTTCTCTGCCTTAAGTGCTTGGCAGGCTTCTGCTCTTCGGGAAGCCGCCATAGGCCGAGTGATGGGGATGCTTGAGAAGACATCTACCAGCGTGTCCGTCGAAGGTATCGCCTGGGCTTGCCCACGACGTCTGGCAACTTCTTTTATTCTGATAGCTTTGCCCCCAGTTAAGGCCATGGAAAGCCGTCCAGACACCGATTTGCGTTTGGGTTGGGATGCCTTCGAGACCACCACATTTGGTATCCTGCCTTTCGAGACCGGTCTGTCGGTTACCGGAGCTTGAGGAGCTGGGATGGCGCCAACTGGTATGAACATAATAGAGCCAAATGGTAACAGCGGCTCCTCCCATTGTCGCCCGAGACTGGCCGGGAGGACCGTCCTAGAGTCTATCCTCATCGTGTAGGAGATGGGAGCTATGCTGAGAGCGGAGTTCATCTTTGGAGACATTGTTGAAAGGTGATTGCTTGAAAATCTGCATGAAAGAGCATTATTTTAGTATAAATACAGATATGTACATTGATTGAGTTCGCATGAACGCTTAACCCGAAATATGGGAGGAGAGATCGGTCCCACCGGGCGTGCCAGAATCTGTAGGGTGTTTTTCGTCACCCCATTGAGATGGGAATACGCGCGTGCTTGTCAGGCATCTACAGATTCCCCCTGCCTGGGGTAGGCCGGGGTTTAATGATTGTGGGGATCCGAATCTCCGGCAGTCGCGGACTAAGCTGCCGTTAATTACCCCTCATCTTTGGGGCGAGGGAACCTCCGATTAACGGGTTAAACTGGTCATGCAAACTCAATGTGCGGTGTCCGTGTGTTGTGTTTTGAAAGGGGGTTTTGGATATATCGGGAGCCACGCAGAGTTTTTTTTACGGGGGTCCCGCTACCTGGATAGCGGGCTGGGGGTCAAGGGGGCTAGTAGCCCCCTTGCGGGGTGCGGGACAGCGTCCCGTTAGAAATTTTTTTCTAACAGGAACAGTGTTGTGGAGCACGTGTGTGTGTGAATATGTATACATATGTATATGTATATGTATGTACATAAAAAGAAGGGGGAAAGGCATCCAAGGGATGCGTGGGGGCAGCACCTTGGGTGCAGTGCACCTAGGTGCTGTGCACTCAGGCGCTAGAGTGCCACGTGTCGGCACGTGGGCGCTCTGCGCTTGAGCGCAAGCGCGCCACGTATCGGTACATGGGCGCTTTGCGCTTCAGCGCCTGACGCTCGAGCGCAAGTGCGCCACGTGTCGGCATGGGGGCGACTTGCGCTTGAGCACTGGGCGTTAGAGCGCAAGCGCGCCACGTGTCGGCACGGGGGCGACTTGCGCCTGAACGCAAGCGCGCCACGTGTCGGTATGGGGGCGACTTGCGCCTGAGCGCTTGCGCTTGAGCGCAAGCGTGCCATGTGTTGGCATGGGGGCGACTTGCGCTCGAGCGCTTGCGCTTGAGCACCAGCGCGCCACGTGTCGGCACGTGGGCGACTTGCGCTCGAGCGCTTGAGCTTGAGCGCAAGCGCTCCACGTGTCGGCATGTGGGCGCTTTGCGCTTGAGCGCAGGACGCTGTAGTGCAAACGCGCCACGTGTCGGCACGTAGGCGCTTTGCGCTCGAGCGCTGAGCGCAAGCACGCCACGTGTTAGCACGCGGGCACTCTGCACTTGAGCGCCGGCGAGAAAAGGAGGCTTTTATCCTAAGAAACAGAAGCTATGCTTCAGAAAGGAAATATTTGTTGTTATATATATATATATATATATATATATATATATATAGAGTTAAAACTCCTAGGATGTTTTGAAGCTGATGAAGAGGGTTCTTCTTCTTCCTCCTGTTGTTTGGCCGGTTCTTGAAGATCAAGAAGTAGGAGATTTTAAAAATCACTCCTTTTTGAGATCTGATGGGAGATCTGAGTTCCCCTTTGTGGGTTTTGTGGTGGAAAACTACTTAGTTTTGGAAAAGAAAGGGTAAAACTCTTGATTTAATTCAAAAGAAATGAGAAGGTTTAGAACCTTGGAGAAGGAGCAGGAGGCACAAAAAACCCTAGTTTTTGGGGGAATGAAATGTGTATTCTTTATTCATCATCATGTTGCCTTATATAGGCTTACATATTTACATATATCCCCTTGGGCTTTACAAAAATGGCATTTTAGCCATCCCATGGCTCATGTGCCATTTCATTTTTGCACATAAGCCATGGGCTTACAAAATATTGGCTTTATGCCCCTTTTGTTTACATTCATGCATAAACAATTACATAAAAATTATTTATTACATGATTTTGTTGTTGGTATGGGGAGGATGGCTGCGGGCTCGACTTGGGCATGGGCCCGCTTGACCTGGGCTTGGGCCCACCTGGCTTGGGGTTGACTTTGATTTTGACTTGGTCAACCGGGGTGTAAATTTTTACCCCAACAAGCGCCAAGGTCAAGTAAAGTACGGTTGATGTGTTTTTCCCCGATAGAAATAGAAATAGTAGGACAGCCAGGGTCCTTACGTTTCCGTGGTAATTGTTGGGGAAAAGCCGTGTCTACAGTACTCGACATGAAATTTTTTTTAGGCACTTGAGTCTTCCTCTTCCTAGTGCACAAGTTCTTAAGAATTTTCGCATAGGACGGAACTTGTTGGATAGCATCCAGGAGAGGGATGTTGATGTTAACTTGCTTAAACATGTCCACAAGCTTCTCCCTTTGTGCATCATGTTTGTTGGGCCTCAACCTATTTGGAAATGGAGTTCTATCAATAAGTGTTGGGTCCAACATTTGTGGAGAAGTTTGTGGGGGTGGAAAAGATGAGGTGGGTGGAGGGTTCGAGCCTTTGGGAAAATGGAGAATAGGCTCGGAAGAAGACGGTAAGTTAGATGAAATAGGGCAAGAAGTAGAAGTGTGAGTGGAAGTGGAAGTGGAAGCCTGGGTGTTAATGATCAATTCATTATTATCAATTTGTTCACCCACATGATTGTCTAGCACTCTTCCAGATCTCAAAGTTGTAAAAGCATCTACATTAGTGCAATGTGAAGGTCCAGGATCAGGTTGGGGTTGAGATGGAAGATTCCCTTTTTCTCTAGCACCTATTTCGGCTGTTATTCGTTCAATTTGTGCTTCCATCGATTTAATATTCTCATTTTGAGTGAGAATGGTCTTTATCATATTATCGACGGAAGATTGAAAACTTGCCGACCCTTGGATGGATTGTTTCATGAAAATAACCAAGGTTTGTACTAGTGCAGAGGTATTATCAGTACCGGCCGATTGCAAAGAGTTTTCATGCAGTACAAAAGTGTTGGCCGGGTTTTGGATGTTTTGTGATTGGTAGGGGTGCTGACTCAATTGAAGTGGTGGCTGTTGTGGTGGAAGAGTCCTTTGGAAAGTGTTATGGTTTAGATCCTTGTAATGAGGTTGGTGTTGGATCAAAGAAAAATCAGGGTGATTCCTCCAATCTTGATTATATGAGAAAGAAGAGGGATCGTTTCCAGGTCTTTGCTGAAGTGCAGCATTAGTGTGACCTTGAAACGGTACATTCAAAGGACATTCTTCCGTCAAAAGTGAAGGTTTTGAACAGCAGCCGCACATGATTTTGGGAAATGTGTATTGGTTTAGGGAGACTGAAGAAATTTTGTTGTCTATAGCGTCGAGTTTCTTTTGTATTGCGGCCATTTCGGCTTTCATTATGACGGAAATATCGAGCTGATTGACATCTTCCCTAGGCGGTGGTGGTCTAACACTTTCCCACTGTGATGTGTTTTGAGCTAAATCTTCTAGGTATTTCCAAGCTTCACCATTATCTTTAGATAGGAATTGGCAATAACACATGGTTTCAAGCATCTGTCTAGTAGTGAGATTAATACCCTCATAGATAATTCGACACAAATCCCATCTGGAGATTCCGTGATGAGGACATTGGATAAGAAGATCCTTGAACCGTTCAAAGCATTTCCAAAATGGTTCATTGGGAAATTGGGTAAATTTGAAGATTTCGCTCCGAACACCACTGGTCTTGTGATTGGGATAAAATTTCTTAAGGAATGCTGCAACGAATTCGTCCCATGTTGAAATAGAATGTGCGGGTGTGATGTAAAGCCACTTCTCGGCTAAATCGCACAAAGTGGATGGGAGAAGACGTAAACGCAGAGCATCTAAAAACAGTTGTGAATTTCCCATCAAAGCATATACATTTTCGAATTTGGAAATAAACATGTATGCGTTTTCAGAATAAAGACCGTGAAATTTGGGTAACAGATTGATGAATTGGGGGTTGATTTCAAAAATTTTCCCGTTGGCAGGTGGTATAGAAAGACAGGTGGGAAGGAGAACACGTGTAGGATAGTATCTTTCTTGGAGAGAAATACGTGGAGGATTCTGCGCACCTGCGGACGGTGGCAGAGTGGTGTTCACGTTTGATGGAAATCCGTCCATCGCGGTCGTGGTGGGTGGTGGGGAAGAAGGCGAAGAATTACCGACTCTGGGGTAAATAAAAGAAACGCGGACAAGACGGGAAATGGAATCCCGTGTCCAGCCTAACATGTGCTTAAATGGTTGTAGCACAAGTAGCAGCGTTGGTATAATTAGAGAAAATGAATGAAGTGATTGGTGTTTTGAAAAATATACGGATTTTTTTGAAAAATGATGCGATCACAACAAATGCAACAAGCAAAACCCTAATTCTATTGGTCACCTAGGTCAAAGCTCTAGACCGCTCCTAACTGCCAAAAGACAAGTCGCAGGATCAATCCTCCACTGCCTCTTTGTCTCTCCTGTGGCCAGGTAAGTACCAGGTAAGTGGGAAGGTACTCCACTACGTAAGTAGAGGGCCTAATTAATAACCACTACCCTTAGACACACTTGCCTTAGACACCACAAAAGAAACGCAGATAAACAATGGATTACCCACGGCCTTCTCTTGTCCTAAGTGAGCGCGACGGTCCTTAGAGCCATCTCTAGATTTCTTTTAGTTAATGAGGGTAAATGCGGATGCAAGTTTGTGATTTTCGTGGATTAGGAAGGGTAATGAACTCCCCACCTAATCTGAATTTGGCCGTGCCCCTTAATTTCCGTATTATTATGCAAACAACCAAGAATCAAAAACATGCAAAAAAAATTTTATTGCTTTTTGCGGCGCTACGATTTATTTGCAAAGAAACCTACAGCAAATTGTTAATTGGAGCAGATGAGGGAGAAGATAAGAAAGCAGAGGAGTCACATGAGAATTTTTGTACTGTAGCGCCGCGGTTTAGCCGCAATAAGCGCCTAATGCCGCGGATCCGCCGCGGTTTTGAAAGATCTCTGCGCCAAAAGTTTACAGTGTGCCTATTTTCACTTTCGAAGCTCTCTGGAATTTGCAGAAAATTTTTTCCACAGCCCCACAAGTTCCAGATTTCCTCGCAACAAATCACAACAACACGTTTAGTGCTTGCGCGAATTTTGATCTCAAAATATAGATGGAATAAACTTTTCAACTCAAATTTCAAAATAACGAACAATTAGCGCACTATCTCCGGAAACGGCGCCATTTGATTGAAACGAATTCTTGTTGTGTAGTTTAGAAAATTGTAAAGAAATCACAACCAAAAATTATTTGACCGCAATCAATAACGGTGTTGAATTGTAGCGCGTTAGTAAGTGCGAATCGTCCACAGGGAAAGTGTAATCGTTCGTGTTTTGAATTAGATGAGTCGAAAATTTAAAGAAAAGAAAAAGAAACAATTCATGATTTGTAAAATTGAATTTCAAGATTTAGAAAATCTAGGTCTAAATCAAGAAAACAATAAAATCAAGAATTGAGATGTGATGATTTCCAAACCAACAATCAAGATTCGAAGTGTGGCTCGTAGGAGTCGATTGGATCTATAGATGTGATGAGATCTAATGATTACATACTCTTATCCATTAACGAATTGATACTAGATCGATGACGATTTATCGAGGTTAAGGATCTTGCAAAGAAACTAGGGTTTTCTTATCTTATCCTTTGTCCTTTCGATGAATCTCATTCACAAACTAGCTTCTAGAAAATCAAATGATCGATCGTTGATCTCTAGTTTTGAGCGAACACAATCAAGAAAGCATCGCATCGAAACTAGGTCATCGATCGTTCGATTTTCAAGAATTTACAAACGTTATAGGACTTAAGAATTGTAAAAGAATCTAAATCATCATCATTCTATCGATCGTCTCGACTTCTTTACGAGCGAAGTTTTACTCAAACATTATCACAAAGCAAACATTCAAGAATCTAGATTGAATCATAATGCTTGAATTCAAAAGATAAGCAAGATAAAAGATCTTCACCTTTATTATTCAACAATTTGTTACACTTTGCTCAAAGACTACAAGAAATTGAGAAGGGAACGAGATCGTCGAATCTAACGTCGCATCGTCTCCATGAGTCGCGGATCGTCTTGGATCACTTGCTCGGATGAAGATCGGCTTCGCTCCAAAAGGATCTAGGCTTCTTGCTTTGATTGAACTAGGAATTCTTGATCTTGGATTGGAATTAGGGTTAGGGTTTTGAGGCGCAAGTTGTGTTACTCAACTTGCGGGTAATGGTTAATGAACCCAATTGATGAACTAATGAACAACCCAAAACCCTAGATCTAGGTTTCCTTTTATAAGCATCTCAACCTTAGATCTAGAATTCAAATTTCAAATTTCCCTCCAAAATGAACCACATTTCCCTCCAAAATGAACAACTTTTCCCTCCAAAATGAACCACCTCATTTGAATTTTCCCTCCAAAATGAACATCCTCATTTGAATTTTCCCTCCAAAATGAAGTTGTTAGAAAGAATCTTCTAGAAGAAGTTTGTTGGAGGAAATATTCTAAAATGAGATTGTTACAAGGAGGCTTCTAGAAGAAGGTTGTTATAAGGAGGCTTCTAGAAGAAGGTTGTTGGAGGGAATATTCTAGAATGAGGAATATTCTTGGTTAAGGTTGTTAGGCCGAGCCTTCTGGATGAAGCCACGTGGTCATTCTGGAGTCTTCTGGAAGCTGAGCTGTTAAAGGGAGACACGTGGAGGAAATTTGGGAAGCTGACGTCACTATACAATCGCGGATCCGCGGCGGTAATGGAGGCTTCTATGCATGGAACTTCTGGGATTTTATTGGGCTGACTTTGTGGCACTGTTATGATGTGTGGAATCTTATTTTACTTTCTTGATTTCTGCCAGATCACAAGTCTTGGACTTGGCGTATTTTTATCAGCACTTTTCACAGTTTCGGCTCTTTTCCTGGAATTTCCTGCACATATTCTCAAGACAAGTGTTGCGCTATACAAGGATGATGCGATGCCATGATAAACACTCAATTTTCCTCAGAAATGTCGGTTTTAGTATACAACACAGGTAATTCGGTATTTTAGGAGTGTTTTGCTAATATGTGCTATACTTAACCTGAATACCTTTAGATGAATGCAAATGACAGGGAAATTGACGTGTTAAAAATACATTATTTTCGACTGATCAGCCACGTTTCGAATGAAGTTGGCTGCAAGCAACCTATCAACTTCGTCCTTGATTGCCTTTTGTTTGATCGGAGCGAAGCTTCGTTTCTTCTGCCTGACGGGTCGGACCGTCGGGTCGACCCTGAGCTTATGTAAGATTATTTTAGGGTCGATCCCGGGCATGTCGGCGGGCGCCCAAGAGAACATGTCCAAGTTTCCTCTGAAGAAGTGGATCAAGTCGTCGCGCCGGGCCCCCATTAAGAGTGACCCGATTTGGACGGTTCGTTCATTGTCCCTTTCGACGAGGGGGACCTCTGTTAGCGGCTCCACCGGGGCCCCTCGGATTTCTTTTTGTTCGTCCCAAGTATCCAAGGACCCCTGGAAATCACTCGCGCTTTCAAGGCCATCGCTTCGTTATTCGGGGGTAGATGTCGCTGTGAAGCAAATCTTTATGGTTTGCTGGTTCCCGTAGGCCCGGCCTATTCTCCTTGGTTGAGTGGAAACTTGATCGCGATGTGGTAGGTCAAGATCTGGGCCCGAAGGGAGTTTAGCGTCGGGCGTCCCAGGAGGATATTGTAGGTCGATGGAATACTAGCGACGATGAAATCCACTAGTATGGTTCGCGTACGGCCTGCCTCCCCGATGTTAAGTAAGAGGGTGACCACTCCTTCTGCCGGGATGGAGTGGTTAGTAAACCCGGACAGAATATGGGCGGTCGGCCTTAGGTCCGACGGACCGAGCCCCATACGTAAAAAGCAGTCATAGAAAAGGATGTCTGCCGAGCTCTCCGAATTGACCAGTATACTTTGAACCTCGTAGCGGTGGACCCGTGCTGTAATCATCAGGGGGTTGTTGTGAGGCAAGGATATCCCGTGGAGGTCTTCGTTGGTGAAGGTGATGGACTCGGCTGCTTTGCTTTTCTTCCAGGGCTAAATGCTAGTCCCCTCGACCGGCAGGAGGTGTCGAATCTCACCGGCTCCAGGCGCACTCCCCGTTGATACGGCCGTGATTTGGCCGATCGTCAACTCGCCGGGAGGGGGATGGTTCTCTTGCTCCCGTCTTCTTGTCGCTTTTCCCGCAAGTACTTTGCCAGGTGCCTCGAGCGAATCAACTCCTCGATGTAGTCGCGGAGCTGTTTGCAGTTTTCGTTGGGGTTTCCCTGTGACCTGTGGAAGGTGCAGTAAGGGCCTTGTGTCCATTTGGCCGCTCTACTGGTGACCGGTGGGAGCTTGAAAAATCGCTCGCCCTTTGCCTCCTCCAACAGCTAAGTCTGGGAGATGTTGAGCGGAGTATACTCCTGGAACTTCGGGAAGTATGGTTTTGGTCGGTCAACCTTCTTCTTCTTTTCTCTACCCCTCTTCTTTTGATCGGCCTGGTTGCTCCGGGGCAGGTTCGCGTTTACCTCGGACTCGAGCTAGATTTCTCGCTCGGTCCAAGCATTGACCTCGGCCATGGTCTTAGATTGCGCTAATGCAAAGGAGCGGGGTCACTCCTTGTGCCTAAGACCCGACCTAAGGGTCGTGATGACAGTCTCATCCCGGTGCTCTGGAACCTCAAGAAGAGCGTTGTAAAAGCGGGTGACGTATCCTTTGAAAGATTTCTTGTCCCCGCTCTTTAAAGTGAAGAGGTAATCGACGGTCCGCTTCTGCCGTCTATTCCCGACGAAATGCCTGAGGAACTGGACGGCCAGCTCATCGAAGGTAAAGATGGAGCGTGCGAGAGTCCTAAGAACCAATCTCGTCCGGCGCGGATAAGAGTGGCGGGGAACGCTCGGCATTGGGCGGCGTCAGAGTTGTCATGGAAGCTTATCCCCGCCGTGAATGCGTCTAGGTGATCTTTCAGGTCGGACTTTCCGTCAAAGAGGGCCACCTTTGGAGGTTTGGTTCTGGAGGAGACGCGGACAGCGAGCAGTTCTTCAGTGAAGGGCTTCATAAGCGAGTCGGCGGCATACCCGACCCCCTCGCTTGAAGGACGACTCTCCCGATGTATACCCTTGATTTTCTTTTCGAGGGCATCGAGACGGTCGTGGTACCCCGAGAATTCGGCGTACTCGGGGTTATGGCCTCTCCCGCTGGCGGCCTTCGCCTGGCTGCAACTCCGGTTCCGTTCTATGAGGTTCCTCAGGTCCCCTGACGAGGTTGTTCGTGAGTTATCATGGTGAGCACCGTCCGCGCGACCCCGTCGAGGGAGAGGGTACAGGGTTACCTAGCACGGCAGCAAGTTTTCGGGAGGCATTGTCCATGCTATATTTAAATTTTTGCCGTTCTAGCTAACCCTAACCCTAGAATCGATACTAGAAAACCTGATGAAATATAATGTAAACACTTTACATCTAAAGTGAACAAGAAATACAACCTTTGTGACCGGTCCTTCACTTCAATAGCTCCGTGTAGCAGTCCCTTCGCCGCGATCACGAACTCCCGGACTCTAAAGAGGCTCCCATGAAGAAACGAACAATCTTGCATCGATGTTTTCGAGGCCGAAGATGATCTACGTCGAGAAGATACCAACCCAAGCTACCCCTTCACTAATTATGGAATTAGTGAAGTAAACACCCTATAATAAATGGCAAGTAGTAGAGGATGATGAAGTAGGAATTTTGCTCATTTTAGTTTTCATTTTCTCACTCAATTCCATCACTTGATCAAAAGCTAGTGAGCTTTCAAGAGGAAGATGAAGATGAAAATGATGAAGTGATGAATGAATAATTCATGTGAGGTTAGAAATGCAACCATGGTGAGTTAATGTCATGCTTAACCCTTGTAGAGACTAAACCATAGCTATGAGTTAAGGGTTGGGTTAACAAATATCTTAAACTAGACAAACAAGTGGACTTAGTCAATGAAAGCTACAAGCTTCTACAAGCTTTGAACCATGACTCATTATCCAAGTGTTTGAATTACTTAAAACAAATAAAACCCTAACTTTAACCTAGCATGGTGTGAGTCTCATACTAACATGTTGCATGTGTAACCCAGCATGACACAATAATATATATCACATATATATTTTGTGTGCAAAGAAAACAATTAACATCTATCACATATATGTTAAGTGTATCAAATATGAGAAAAAGAAAAGCTTTAAGTGGGCTAATATCAGTTAATGTAATTTAATATATCAAATATATAATTCTATATTAAATTATTAAATCAACACTTGATTTAATAATCCGGCTATAGTGTGTATAACTGACTAATATCAAATGCAACAACTTATCGAATCAACACTTGATCCGATAACCTGGCTATATCACATATAACCGACCAATGTCACAAGTCACGAGAATAAAATGCGGTATTACATATCGCATTAATCTCGGTCCCGCACATATCACATATGTGCTCCTACTCCATTTCGCTTGAGCCAGGAAACCTCTGTGTAGGAATCTAAAGACTCGTCAATACGTCGGCAGTAGGTGATGATCATATCAAACACCCACAAGCCGCAAGCGGTTTGCTAAACGTAACGGCCACCCGGGTATTGAGCGATCAGAAGATCAATAAGCAAGTCTGCTCGTACTCCTGCGAATCCACTCAGTAATACTATCGTACAGTCCGGTCTCTTCGTCTGATATGTCGCATATCACAACGTGGGGGTGGTATAACGTCAGACCCCAATAGCTTGATAAGTCATGCCGATTCAAGGTCCATAACGGTTCGAGAAACTACTGGTAACACTTACCAGTAAATCTCAGCAACCCTGGCCAGGGATTTCCTGTTATGGCCAATCGAGCATAGCGCAACACCAACTCCCAATACTGGGAGAGATGAAACCCCTCCTATCGCTCATTGCCTCCATGTGACTCAAGACTGTACCCAAAAACTGCCTTTTTGCACGATCTCTTGACCGTGGTATGGTGGAAATCAAAGCACAGTAAGAATCACACAAGACTCTATGACGATCTCGGGTCTACAGACTAACCTGTACCAGTGTCACCAGAAAACTGCTATCCGATGATAGGTATAATACCATCTAGGAGTTCTCGGCGAGTCCGTTCAGTGTACCCAGTCTCCACTGAGCACCCGTGTACCCTCTCTGATGTCAAACACCAATGGATATGGGATCATCCATCACCCATCACATGGGTCGAGAAGCGTATACGCTAGTCTACTCTGGAGTATCGATGCCCTGTCTCGATACTCCCTCGACTAGGAACAATTATAGGGTATACTTGTGGACTACCCTTGGCCCCACTAGTATGGTCCGCATCATAGTCCTGGTAGTAAAGTACACATCTTAAGGGGTTTATCAACATGTGAGAGAGAGACAATAAGTGTACATGTTAAGATAAAGAGCAACCAGATAGCATACTATCATGTCGAGCAAGAAAGTCCTCCCTATATATATCCAAGCATCCACTACAATATACATCACATGTACAGTAATGGACTCTAGGGCATACATATAACTAACAATCTCTCACTTGCACTAAGGCCATCTGTTATGGTATCTAATACCCAACAATTTAGCAGTGGTTATAGTATCCCATACTCAACCATTCCAAAATCTCTCAAATAGTATTTGGGGAAGCAGGCCTTGGTGAGTGGATCCGCCGTGTTATCTTTTGTATCAACTCTCCTTATCTCAATCCCTTGGAGATCAACCATCTCCCTGATCAGGTGATACTTGCCTCAGAATATGTCTGGAGCGCTGATGGGACCTGCGTTCCTGGGCCAAAACCGCATCTCCATTGTTGTCACAATAACACTTATTGGACGCTCAATAGTAGGAACCATGTTCATCTCATGAACAAGAAATGCCCAGACAGCCACTTTGGCAGCATCGTTGGTAGCAATGTATTCAGCCTTTATCGTCTAGTATGTCACGGTATCTAGGTTGGAACTCTTCCAACATACCGTCCCTGCATCGAGGGTAAAGACAATGCCTGTGACTGACTCTCAGTCGAACTTATCACTCTGGAAGCTGGAACCAAGAACTTTCTTTTAGTGCTTCTCAAGTATTTAAGAACGTCCTCCACAGCTGTCCAGTGATTCTCCCAAGATCCAATTGATTCCTGATCACTACATCTAGTGAGTCATCTACATCTGGTCTGGTACATAACATCACATACTCTGATAGAGCCTACTGCCGAAGCATAGGGTATCTCTTGCACGCGAGCTCTCTCTAAATCAGTCTCGGAGGACTTTTTTTTGGAGAGAGTGATTCCTTAGTAAGTGGGCGAACCACCACGCTTAGAATCCTCCATACTAAACCCCTTTAGTATGGTGTTAATATACCTGGATTTTGGACACTCCCAACATCCACTTAGATCTATCACCATAGATCATAATCCACGAGATGTAGTAGGTATCATCCAGATCTTCCATGGAGAATCCTCGTGATAAGAGGAGCTTGACCGAGTCTAGCATAGAAAACCATTTCCTATCAAGAGTATGTTATCTACGTACAATACGTGAAAGACAACCTTACTCTCTATAACCTTCTTTTATATACAAGGTTCATCTACTATTTTGATGAAGTCAAACTCTTTGACTGTCAAATCAAAACAGATGTTCCAACTCCGCGATGCTTGCATTGATCCTGATGGACTTAAGCACGGCTTTGAAAGTCTTAACTTTTCCATCTACACCAAGAACCTTTTCAAGATCCATTTGCTCCCAATGGGTTTTACCCATTCAGGTGCAATAATCAAAGTCATACTTTGTTGGTGTATATAGATTCCATCTTTGATCGCATAGCATCCAGCCATTTCACAGAGTCACCACTCCTGATAGCCTTCCTGAACCCAGTTGGGCCATCATCTTATGATGCAATCCTCGCTCCCACTGTTACCGAGAAGACCGTAGTTTCTCTCAAATGGATGAGGAACCCTACCAGATTTGCGGAGAGGTTGAGGATCGTTGGAAACTATTGAATCCTTTGGTTTTACCAAATCATCAGCTGTTAGTTTGTCAAGCTGGAACACCTTCCAGTTCTACCTCATGACCACTAATTTCTTCACAAGAAAGTTCTTTTCTAAAAAGGTGGCATGCTGAGAAACAAAACACCTTTTGCTCCTCAGTGTGGTAGAAGATATTCCCTCACGAATGTTCGGGATATCCTACCAAACTTATACAAAACTGACCTTGCCTTGAGCTTGTCCGGATTCTGCCTTTCAACCTAGGCCGGAAAACCCCACATCTTAACTCATTTAAAACATGGTCTTTTCCCACACCATATCTCATATGTAGTTGGTAGGCCCTGATTTGGACGGAACTCCATTCAATAGGTATGCAGCTTCTCAGTGTATAACACCAAAAGGAAACAGGTAACTCAATAGTACTCATCATAGAGCGCGCCATATCTCATAGGGTATGATACTTCCGCCCCGATCCACCGTGGTTATATGGTGTATACGAAGGAGTAAGCTGAGAGAGAATCATATTCTCCTTTTAGAAACTCCAGAGACTCCATGCGCAAGTATTCACCTCCTCGATCACATCGTAGGACTATAATACTTCTACTCGTTTGGTTCTTAACTTCAAGCTTACATTCCTTAAATTTCTCAAAAGTTTCAGACTCATGTTTCAACAGGAACACATGTCCAAATCTTGAGAGATAGTCGATGAATGTAATGAAGTACCAAGAACCATCCTTGGCATTTGTAGACATTAGACCGTATACAATATCATGTATCCGTTCCAAGAGTTTAATAACCCTTTCTCTGTTTCCAATAAATGGAGTATTGGTCATCTTACCTTTGAGACAAGACTGGCAAGTATCATAAGATGAAAATTCGAACAGATTCTCATTTTCATCCTTATGTAACTTAGCTGGTCGTGTCACATTGATATGACCTAGTTTACAATGCCGCAAGAAGGATTCATTCATTTCCGAACTATTCCTCTTGTGTGTGTTCTAGATACTCTGAACTGTGGTTTGATTTAGAACGTATATGCTATTATATAACGTGCCTGATTGAATCAACTCTTGATTCAGGAAAATGTTCACAACATTATCCTCAAATACATAATTATATCCTTCTTTAACTCATTAAAGAAACTGATGTAATGTTGTATATCAGGTTCGGTATGTAATGGCATTCGTTCAGAATCAATGTATTAACCATTTGGTAATACAAGGTGATATCTGCCAACTGACTTGGCTGCAACAATTGCACCATTCTCTAACACTTAGAGACATACCATCCATTCTCAGTTCTCTACCTTTCTATAGCCCATGTAACATATTACATATGCGGGATCCTGATCCGGTATCACATACTTAGGACGTAGAGGATACTGAGAAACAGTTCTTGGTAATGAAAACACCTGAAGAAGATGCATCAACATGCACTTTCTTCGATTGGGTGGCATGGGAATCCGGATATTCCCCTATTTCCTGCTCGGACTTATAACAGTTATAAGATAGAGTGGAACCAACGTTCCCTAGCACATTATAATAAGCAGGTACAGTCAATACATCCATATTATTATCTTGATTAAGGCGTGACACGATCGCTACCTGGAGAGAGAGAGAGAGAAGAAAACACTCTGCGTGCGCTCTTGTAAAATTAGATTGGTTATTATTTTATCTAATCAAGATGGCTCCCACTGTTTTAGTCAAATCTACCTTCAAACCCTAAAAGGTAAGACTAGCCGGGATTAATTACACTCTACAAGTTCGCCAATCATTCGGCCAGGCCAGTGTCGGTACTTTAAGGGAGGTTCCCCGTGCTTTCGCACGGACCTAATTAAAATAAACCTCATTTACCCAGGGGCGTAACCCCATTAACACCTTTCTAGACACCTACTTGATCAGCTAATTGTAATGTATAAAACTCTCCCAGGAATAACTCTTACTCGCAGTGGGTATCGGGATCCAACTATCTCATGGAAGGTATGCAATCTCATTGCAAATTTCAACACTTGAAATCCCCGATAATGTTTTGCCCCTAGCAACTTATGACCTTAACAAGGTCAACAAATCATAAGCGCTACCCAAGTTCAACCTGTCATTTCCCAATTGAATTAAACCCACCCGCACAACCTTTAATAAGGTCAACAAAGTCGTATGACTACCCTAATCCAATCGCATCATATGCTTATGCAGATAAGTACTAATCAGCTACCGCACACTATGCCTATGCAGATAAGTACTAATCAGCTACCGCATACTATGCCTTAACATAGTCAACAAACTTAGCACGAATAGTAAATAGTAATTATCTGAAATGACGGAGGGCTACGACAGGTTTTTATGAAAACCTTTTGCGTAATGAACTTGATATTGTCGTAGAATCGAGTGATTTTGAAAAGGAGTGTTTTTTAGGCTTTTGCTGGTTTTGCTAAAGTGGTCACTCCCGGTGAAGAGATCTCGGTTCTTTCCTCATCGAATGAGGTGCAGGATATTTCACAAATACCACTATGCAAAGCAAAAACTATAGAAGCAATCAAAAGACAATCCGATTTTGAAGCATCTGCTAGTTTCGCTAAAGAGGTCACTCCCGGTGAAGGGATCTCGGCTCTTTCCTTATCGAATAAGGTGCTGGATATTCTACAAGGAATACCGCTATGCAAAGCAAGAACTAGAGCTAGCAGTTTTAAAACAAGTTTCTACAATATCTTTAGGTTTCTTTTTCTTTCTTTCATTAATCTCATTAATGAATTCCCATCATTATATGCTTCCTAAGCATCACATATAAAACGAAAGCAACAATATTAATTATATCTCATATATATATAGGCATTCGTCTGAACATATCACAGTGATTACATCACAGAGCAGCAGAAGATAACATATGAAATATTGGATATACTGGAATTTTCGTGTTTTAAATTAAGCCGGTATAAAACATGGATTCCACGGTCGCAATGAATAGCCAAACCCACATCCCTAGTCCCTACGAGAGCGGCAAGCAACCCTCCCAATTCTAGAGTTATGAGACCCGATCTCGACTCCTCGAGATGGTCTCTCACTGGACCCTAGAACCCGATTACTTATGCTCCCCACCTTGGATCTATCCTAATGCGGAAAAGTAAATAATATACATCAATGGTGACATCATTCTCAACCCGGAAGTGCCCCAATAAAAGAATATTACATACAAGCTTTTACATGAATGAAAATGAAAAACTCTCATCTCACATAAAAAAACCCGGCTATTCAGAACACAACGATCCAATATAACATATCACAGCAACACATAACATCACATGTCATCAACGTAAGTAAATATGCGTATCCCGGTTGTCGTTGACATATAGCACCGAAACCGGCGATACACCACATACTACACTTACGGTCGCAGAAAAGAAAGTGAAAAACTACAACAGTTGGAATCCGCAACCATCTTAGACATCATAAACCCAATATATCACATATATTGGATTTCATGCCTAACCAAATGAATTCCTTAGACATCGCATGCCTAACAATTATAAACCCTGCATTTTAGTCTCGATATTGAAAACACTTTCCAATAATCTGTCGGGTAATTTAACAAGATTCCCGATAACCTGATCGAATGCTTGTCGGAAACTTTAGTGGACGGCCGCACCCCCCGAAACTTTAGTGGACGGCCGTACCCCCTGATACCGTCGACGAAGTGCACTAAGGCGGAACACCGCTGCTTTGAGCACCCGAATGGATGCTTTTAGTGACGGGGTTCTCCTACAGTCACTTGCTCGGGGCTATGGGGCGTGGCTATCTAGTAAGGTTACCTGGCGAGTATCCGCGTACACTACGTAATTGCGATGGAATTTTGATCAACATCAAAATCCCGTGGCAACCGATCAAATGAAGACTAAACTGCTAGATTTATAAAATTCATACTAGTTATCTCATAACAATGTGGATTCCAAATATTGTATCACAATCATAGATAGCTAGACGAAATTAAACTTTTCGATCGAATAAGCAAGCACCCAAAATTTTCCAACAAGCTCAACACTTGAATGGAGTTTAAAAAGTACCATGAACATGCCACGGCTCCCATGAACCAGCCGTAGAAGGGTCAATCAATGCCTCACATGTGGCACCGCTGAACTACCACAAACCCTAGGGTTTGATGGCGGTTCTGGCAGTCACATAATTGAGTTAGAGTTTCATTCTTCTAGAGGGTCCACAGAATCGCTTGTAAGATTTTCTGAAAATTTTAAACTCGGAAAAAATCCAACTCTTGAAAAATTTCCAGCAGGGGAAAAATTAGGTTATTGATATCCGTTCGAACGTTTTAATATCGTCTAAATAACCCGAATACATGTTAGGATTACAATTACGAAACACTCCGAATTGCTTTTGCAGAAAGTTAACATCACATGAAAATTTAGTAAAAACAAACAACACCTGAAACACCAAAACCCAGAGACTGGAACACAGAAGAAATTTGAAACCAAATGCCCATGAAAAAACCGAGCACACCGGATTTTCCATGCATGTGGCCAGCCCAAATTCTCCAAATTGCATCGAATTTCTTCTGTGTTCATGTCATATCACATATAACATTCTGCAGTTGTTTAAAAAAAATTTTGAAGACTTTTTAAAATCGACAGAAACTAAGTTATCGTATCGGGTGTTTCGGAGTAGTTTCGGTTTTTTAATCCTAGCAAACATCGTCTAATTTTCTAGTATGTCTCTAATACCACTGCAGGGTTGCCTAGCACGGCAGCAAGTTTCCGGAAGGCATCGTCCATACCATATTTAAATTTTTGTCGTTCTAGCCAACCCTAACCCTAGAATCGATACTAGAAAACCCGACGAAACATAATGTAAACACTTTACATCTAAAGTGAACAAGAAATACAACCTTTGTATACCGGTCCTTCACTTCAATAGCTCCGTGTAGTAGTCTCTTCGCTGCGATCACGAACTCCCGGACTCTAAAAAGGCTCCCATGAAGAAACGAACAAGCTTGCATCGAAGTCTTCGAGGCCGAAAATGATCTACGTCGAGGAGACACTAACCAAACTACCTCTTCACTAATTGTGGAATTAGTGAAGCAAACACCCTATACTAAATGGCAAGTAGTAGAGGATGATGAAGTAGGAATTTTGCTCATTTTAGTTTTCATTTTCTCACTCAGTTTCATCACTTGATCAAAAGCTAGTGAGCTTTCAAAAGGAAGATAAAGATGAAAATGATGAAGTGATGAATGAATAATTCATGTGAGGTTAGAAATGCAACCATGGTGAGTTAATGTCATGCTTAACTCTTGTAGTGACTAAACCATAAGTATGAGTTAAGGGTTGGATTAACAAATATCTTAAGCTAGACAAACAAGTGGACTTGGTCAATGAAACCTATAAGCTTCTACAAGCTTTGAACCATGACTCATTATCCAAGTGTTTGAATTATTTAAAACAAATAAAACCCTAACTTTAACCTAGCATGGTGTGAGTCTCATACTAACATGTTGCATGTGTAACCTAGCATGACACAACAATATATATCACACATATATTTTGTGTGCAAAGAAAACAATTAACATATATCACATATATGTTAAGTGTATCAAATGTGAGAAAAAGAAAAGCTTTAAGTGGGCTAATATCAGTTAATGTAATTTAATATATCACAGCTGTGGGTGGTATAACGTCAAACCCCAATAGCCTAATAAGTCATGCCGATACAAGGTTCATAACGGTTCGAGAAACTACTGGTAACACTTACCAGTAAATCTCAGTAACCCTGGCCAGGGATTTCCTGTTATGGCCAATCAAGCATAACACAACATTAACTCCCAATACCGGGAGAGACGAAACCACTCCTATCGCTCATTGCCTCCATGTGACTCAGGACTGTACCCAAAAACCACCTTTTTGCACGATCTCTTGACTATGGTATGGTGGAAATCAAAGCACAGTGGGAATCACACAAGACTCTATGACGATCTCGGGTCTACAGACTAACCTGTACCAGTATCACCAGAGAACTGCTATCCGACGATAGGTATAATACCATCTAGGATTTCTCGGCGAGTCCGTTCAGTGTACCCAATCTCCACTGAGCACCCGTGTACCCTCTCTGATGTCAAACACCAATGGATATGGGATCATCCATCGCCCATCACATGGGTCGAGAAGCGTATACGCTAGTCTACTCTAGAGTATCGATGCCATGTCTCGATACTCTCTCGACTAGAAACAATTATAGGGTGTACTTGTGGACTACCCTTGGCCCCACTAGTATGATCTGCATCATAGTCCTGGTAGTAAAGTATACATCCTAAGGGTTTTATCAACATGTGGGAGAGAGACAATAAGTGTACATGTTAAGATAAAGAGCAACCAGATAGCATACTATCATGTCGAGCAAGAAAGTCCTCCCTATATATGTCCAAGCATCCACTACAATATACATCACATGTACAGTACTGGCCTCTAGGGCATACATATAACTAACAGAGGGTGTCGGCCATGTCTGGGAGCAGGCGAGCTGACCGACACCTCCTCAAGAAGGACAGGGGTGCAATGGGCCTCAGGGCGGGGCGCTCTTTCACGAGACCCCGGCGTAGAGCTATGAGGCACCCAGCGGGTCATTGAATTGGTCACCATGAGGGACCTGTGGCCGGTGGAGATAGCGAGACGCTGTTCAGTCATGCCAGCGTGGGCAGTGTCATCTCCTCCTCTGCGGAGGTCACGGTCCCGAGGTGGGGGAACGGCGACCTGAGGGCTTGTCCAGCTGTTTGTACACAGAAAAAGGCATTTACGATGGATGCGAGCCTGTCGATCCGTGCAGACAGGGCGTGAACGGCGTTAGGGGGAGGAAAGGATCCGTCCGCGCCTCCGTTGTGGGGTGGACGGTGGATTGTGCTGGGATTGTCGCGATGATCACTCGCCATCAGTTCGAGATCGGAAGATCAACTTTCGATAAGTGGAATTATCAAGATATTCTTACAAACGGCGCCAACTGATGGATGTCCGGATCTCCTTCAGATGTTGTCTTCCGTCGATCTGCTAACAGCGTTGATGAAGGGCTGAGATTGGGTTTGAGGATTGCCTCCTGAAGCGAGTGGATATTAATGGGCTTGATTTGGTATGAAGCCGAGCTACCTGCAAAGAAGTCCTGGGGTGGTTGTCCCACCGTGGACCCTCCGACGATCAAGTTAGTCGCGGTAATTGGGCAGAGTAGCGGCCTATTGGTTAAAAATTGTCTTCCCTGAGTCGTCTGAGAGAGGGGTTTATATAGCGGCAGCCATGGGCTAGCAGACGCGAGATTCTCGCCGGCCGTTATGTCCCTGGCGTTACGCCTACGAGAATGGCGGATCCCCCATTAATGATGAGATACGCTCGTTAATAGGGGATGCGACGGCGTGGAACGCTGGATCGTGGGGCGGCGGATATCTTACGTCTGGCGAGATTCACGGAGCCATGGCGGAGACGCCTGTTATCTGCGTTCTAGGTCGCTCGATAGAACCAAGGAATCCTAGCTCAGCGAGAGGCCTAAAAAAGGGCGGGAGGCCGAGCTGGTTCGGCTCTGGGATTGCTCGGAGGCAAAGGGCCGTGAAGCTCGGCATGTAAGAAGGCTCGACGGGGAGCCAATGGTCGTTTACTTGGCGAGCACAGGAATGTTCAGGGAATCCTCGAAGGTCGGGTCCAGGCAGCGGGATGATAGCCCGGAGGACGCCTCCAATGTGTAGTCCTTGCCCTGTTTCCGTGTGCATCAGGAGACGTCATCTTCCATGTGTCATGATCCGGGGAGCTCCCGCTTTTGAGCATCATCAAGAACCCCATCGCCTCTATCGCTGTCGCCCACGCCGCCGACCACCTCGTCGGTCTCCCCTCATCTCCACTTCCTCTTCTTCCTCTCTACTTTCCCCACTCTCCCTTACACATCTCAAGAACCCAAGACCTCAACGCCTTCACCGCAGCCTTGCCTGCACACCTCGCCGCCGGAGCTCCGACCCCGTCGCCGCCTCACCCCTCTTCACCACCTTCTCCTCCACTTCCCTTCATCACCACCATCACCTGCGACTCTCCCCTGCACACCCGAGAAAACCCCGACCTCAAGAATATAGCACCCACTGCCCCCATCACTGGAAAACCCTCACCTGGATCCTCGTCGTCGACGTCACCACCCTCGCTTCTTCTCTAATCCCAGATCACCCAAACCAAGAGAACAACCCTCTTCTTCTTTTTTCTTCCCTTTCCTTTCTTGGATTCGCGTTTCCCGGTGATCGCCGGAGCCGTGCTCGTCGCCAATGATCCGGGCAATCCAGTAGACGTCCCCAGCCAGCGTGGTCACGTTCTTGCATAGCCAGGTCCTGTCTCGTACGTGTGTGTGCATCGCGACGTTTACCTCATGTCGGACGCGACGTATGCACCCAGTCTCGAGATCCAATCAGACAAGTTTATCTTGCTACATGCTATACTATTAAATTTGCATCCATATGAATAAAAATATTACATGTTTATTACATTGTGCATCCCTGTTATAGTTTATCATTTTTACGACACCCGTTCATATCCGTACTGTATATTACATATTTAGTTGCATACCAGAACCTGATTGCTTCATGTTACAGCTAGATTCATATACCATGCTTGCTAGTATGCATCATACGACTCATAGACTCATTATATGTTATCACTGATTACTATTCATGCATCCGTGCTTTTACCGTGCTTCGATACTTGCTACAGTTTTACTTTTGAGCATCCGTACTTTTACCGTGCTTCGATACTTGCTACAGTTTTACAGCTAGATTCACTACCTGACATGACCTGATACACCACTGCTTGACTTGATACTTGACCTTGTTACTAATGCCGACAACCCTAACTTATTATCCCGACGGACATATCTTATTGTCTATTTAGACAAAACATGTACCTGCTTGATCCTGTATTGGCATTAGCTCCAGATTTATTAATACCCGACTTGAATACAAAACCTTGGGGGTAAGAGAAAATCAATGATGCAATCTGACTTGTAACTCGACAGTTCGATACTTATACTGATCAGTTTTAGGGGATAGGCCAGTCCTGGGATGTTGCTGCTGATATCATTCATCTGCACATGTTTCCTGTTTAGTGCTTAGCGACACGTCTCAGATTCAGCCCGAGAATCTGGACCGTGGTCCCGAGCATGCACGGGATACTATTGAGTTATATCGACGATTTCATTAAATTGATTTCACAAACTTTAGAATAGATAACCCGGTAGTACAGTTTAGATTACTCACTGCACTTCACGTACACTTTTACACCTCACTGTTTCATATCCATGTTTACTTGCTATATTCATGTTATCATTTATATTCCATGCCTGCATATCTTATTGCATCCTGGTTATTTATTTATTGTTGATATTATGACGCACTGACATCTGGGTTTTGCATGGCCCAGTTTCTTTGTTTCTGTCGCAGGCTGACCAGGAGTACTTCAGCCGTCAAGCCGAACAGTGAGGAGCATGTTAGTGATAGTTTAGTTTAGTTTTCTTTTCGCAATTTTATTTCTTGATGTGAGCCCGTATTTGGGGCGTATTTCCAGAGGCTACTGTTTATTGGATTTATTGCTTCCGCATTTATATTTCTTGACTTGTTTATTTTGATTTATGGACATGTACTAGTTTGTTTTATATGTTTTACTGTTCTTGATATCTTATAGACAGCCGTAATGTGACTGTGGAGGGATATTTCCTAGGCACAGGTAGCATGATTGGCTCTGCCACGTGCCGATTTTAGCGCACTCTGGGAAGCGGGGTGTGACACGTATTCATAGTTGGGGGAACAGTGGTGAATTGGGTCTCTCGATTACAAAAAGTGGTGGCATTGTTAACTACGGAGGCGGAGTATGTGGCGATCACGGAAGCCTGCAAGAAGATGATATGGTTGCAAAGGTTACTTGAAAAATTGGGCAAAAAATAAAACTTCAACACCTTATAGAGCAACAGCCAAATTGCGATACATTTGGCAAAAAATAGGGCATAAAACTTATTGGGGTCAAAAATTATACCCCGGTTGACCAAGTCAAAGTCAGTCAACCCCCAGCCAAGCAGGCCCAAGCATGGAAAGGGCCGGCTCCATGCCAAAAGAAAGCGATAAATTAGTTTAATTAATACATTTTTTAGAATTAAATGTATGGAAAATAGGCAAAATGCCAAAATTTTGTAAACCCATGACTTATATGCAAAAAAAAATAAGCACATGAGGCATGGGGAGGCACAAGTGCCATTTAGAAAAAATAAGGGGTTATATGTAAAGTGTGTAGCCTATAAAGGTAAACATGATGAAAACAAGAACAACTTTTTTTATTCCCTCAAAAATTAGGCTTCCGTGCCTCCTTCTCCTTACTCGGGTTCTAAAGCTTCTTCATTTTTTTTTTGAATTAAATCAAGAGTTTAACTCTTTTTTCCCAAAAAAGAATGGTTTTTCACCATAAAACCTTTGAAGGGGAGCTCAGATTTTCGATCAAATCTCTAAAGGGGAAGATTTTTAAGTCTCACCCCATTTTCTCTAAGATCCAGCCAACAGAGAGGAAGAGGAAGGAGATCTATCTCAAAAAAATCACACTTTGGGAAAAATCTAAGGTTCAAGAGAAGATCCAAGACTAAAGAAAGAAGAAAGGGGTCCCCTTTCATCATCTCCGAAAATCCTTTAGGAGTTTAACTCCAAATCAATCTTTGAGGAGTTCAAATCTAAGATCCAAATGCTCAAAAGAGTTTAACTCCAAATTCAAATCTCGAAAGAGTTGAACCCCAAAATCCAAATATTTTAGGAGTTTAACTTCACAAAAGATCCTTTTTAGAAGTTTAACTCCAAAAGTCACTCGGAAGTTCAACTCGCAGTCCAGGAGATGAGCCCCCTTTTCCGCGGGCACCCAGCGCCCACGTGCAGGGCGCGTGATCCGCGGGCGTCCAGCGCCCACACGCCAGGAACATGAACCGCTGGCGCCCAGCGCCTGCGTGTAGGACGCGTGACCCGCTGACCCCAGCGCCCGCTTGCAGGACGCGTGATCCGCTAGCGCCCAACTCCTACGCGTCGCTGACGTCCAACGCCCACGCGCCGCTGGCGCCCAGCTTCCACGTGCCATTTCATGTGTCCTTAAGATGCTCCTCATCCTTCTTTTTCCTGCAAGCTCCACACTAAAAATACATTCTCCGTTAGAAAAAATTTCTAACGGGACACTGCCCTGTATTCCGCAAGTGGGCTGCTAGCCCCCTTGATCCCTAACCCGCTATCTGGGTAACGGGACCGCCGTAAACTCTGGGAGGCCCTTGATACGTTCAAATTCCCTTCAAAACACAACACACACTGCACATTGAATTCGCATGACCAGTTTGACCCGTCAATCGGAGGTTCTCTCGCTCCAAAGGTAAGGGGTAATTAACGGCAGCTTAGTTCGCGGCTGCCGGAGATTCGAATCCCCACAATCAATAAACCCCGGCCTATTCTAAGTAGGGGGAATCTGTATACGCCTGATGAGCGTGCGCATTCCCATTTCAATGGGATGGAAAAAAACACTCTACATCACTCTCGGACAAAACACATAAAAGTGCGATACCATTTCATTCACATAGCGATTGAAAAAGAGGAGTCGGCATTGCAAAAAATCGCTGAAGAAAAAAATCTGACGGATATGTTCACCAAAGTCGTAGACAGAGATAAGATGAATCTCTGTTGCAGATTGGTGAATCTCACCATGAAAATCTGATGGGGAAAGTGTAGAGCGGAGTTGTATGAAGTCCACTAGCATCGAGAATCAAGGCTGAAAAAGTTACAAGTGGGAAAATGTTAGAAACGGTGGAACATTTTCATATCAAACATCTGAAGTAGACACGATGGCAGACGTCTGAATGTGTAAGAATCTTCATTTCAGACGTCTGGAAATTACACGAGAAGCGCCAGAGCAGATTCAGACGTCTGCAGTTCATCGGGGCAGACGTCTGCAGGAACAACGAGGCCCAATCCAGAGCCTGGACAGACGTCTGGTAAGGTGTGGTTCAGATTTCTGCTCTTGGAAGATAAAAATTTAACAGAGACGTTTGCCCAAGTGTTGGTCATACGTCTGCCGTCGGGATTTTCTGATACGATCGAAAATTACCAAATTTAGTTTTATCTCATGTTTACTATAGGATTAGGGTTTGCCTATTTAAAGGAACCTTTCATATGTATTATTTACAGCCAATTAAGAAATATGTATTATTTACAGCCAATTAAGAAAGATCATTGTATGAGAGGGTGACGACTAGGACTAGAGAATTTTGAGAGAAAATTCCCCGAGTTTTGCTCGTGTAATTGATTTGAAAATTACAGTGGAGATTTTGCAGATTTCGTTCTGCCGGGGACTAACCATACGGTGGGTGAACCTCGGTAACAAATCTACCACTCTGTGTTTGATTTTCCTATTTTTATTCTTGCATATTTATATTGTTCTTTCGTCGTTTAATTGTGTATCGTGTTTGCGTGTCTCCCTGTCAGTCCCAAACAAACTGTGTGTCCGATCTTCGGCTACAATCCTCTAAAACTACTTTGTCATATTCCTTTCTCGTGAATGGCATCTCTGGTGCAAATAAAACAAAGATACAATTTATAATATAAATAGGAGCAGATTAATTTGCTGGAATTATTAAAATTTCTAGTTTAATGTTCTGTCCACACCCAACCAACACACAAAAGAAAACACTGTATGTATGTGCGTATCTCATAAAAATGCTAGATATATATTTTATCGAGAGCAAGGCGACTTGCCCTGCTTATTTCCTTAAAAATAAAATAATAATGCTAGATTAGCTATTGCAATGCTTTCTCTTACAATCCCATTTTTAAAGGAGCTTAATTAATTTTTCTTGCAATGCGTGTTAATTAAGATTGGAAAACAGGCTTACGTATTGAAATGGTGATCAGTATGATGAAAAACAGTAGAAATTATAGCAAAGCAAAGCAGAGTCTTTTTTTTTTTCTTTCCTTCCCCTTCCTCCCCTCTCTGGTATGAGAAAGGACAAGAATTTAGTCTGATTTTAGGTGGTTTTGAATAAATGGAGATTATTATAAGTATGGCCAATTTGGCTTGGACCTTGGGAGGCCTAGCTAATATATATTACTATTGCAAGTAAGGAGTAGGTACGCGCAGATCTCACTCCATATATCCAAATGCTAAATTGCACCGCTCTTGCCTAACTATTATTGAGTGTATATATGTAGTTGACATGAGGAAGAAAAGGATTGCCAAAATTATTATATGGTGGTATCAATTAGTAATTTATATGTGTTCATATTGCCATCAAAATTTTATATATATATGTATGTATGTAACAGTTCATCTTCTGATTAATAGAAGAATGATGATCCACCAAAATCATTCCACTGACTGATCAAATAGTCTTAGTTTGAAGTTCAACTCAAAGCGCCTGCTACATCAATATAGTACTCCAGTTTGTTTCATTTATTAAATTCCGCGTACGTGCTTGAAAAAGGTTGGCGCGCGCCGCTATCCAGTGCTATCCAGTGTCTGTCTTCCCATTAATTAATTAAATTCAAAGCTGCCAATTTCATGAAAGGGGTTGGTGAAAATTTATGAAGTCGGCTTTGCAACTCATTGACTGACTTTGTAAAGCCCCGTTTCTAATGGAAATTCATTTACTTTCGTTGACTTAGATGTGATATGTTTTGCTTTTCCACACGTTTTCAATATAGCCCGGATTTAAGCCAACAACAAACAATATATCTTTCTTCTTTCTTCTTCCCTTTTCTTTTTTTATAAACTGAAACGGGTTTTAATCTTATTCATAATCCTTTTCTCTCAACGAAATGTCTTGCTCCACCTGTAAAACAGTATTGTTAAGATATAAATGCATCGGTTCAATCCTATAAAAGTAAGTCGGATTCCAAAGAAAAATACGATTTTTCCGTAGATGAACAAGATAGCAGGAAGGTTTTTTTTTTTTTTGACACTGACCCGTAAGCCCTAAGCTAAGCATACAAACACACACAACACACCCACGCATGCAACGCACATGCACACTCAGGAGACCCATGAATTTGCTCGGAAAGGGATAATTTATGGCCACTTCTCCTCTCTGGATTCCTGGGTTTCGAACCCGGAACTCTTCCGAGAACGGGAGAAGTGCTCATGGCAACTGAGGTGGTATTGGTCCATCATCCGATCATATCCCTTATGAATCCTCAACTCCCTCCCACAGAGTTTGAACGCAAAGCTGTCACCTTTATGGCCTCCATTCTCGTAATCTCATCAACTTGTACCTTGAGCTTGGCTTCATTCTTCCACTAGTCTCTCATGACAACGATTGCCATCCCCCCTATCTATCTCTCTCTCTACTGTTTGTTTATTGAATTTGTGAGTTTCTTCATGTGAATCGAATCTCAATCCTATTCACATTTGCTCATTCATTCTTCAACTAGACTTCAAAAGATCAAATCTTTATATAAAGGATTCATGCCACAGCCTCCATTTCTCATTCCAACCTCATTACACCCACCACCAGTTTGAGAATATGCCTGTTCGACATATTTTCTTTCTCTTCATTCTCTTTCTTCTCCCTTTGCTGTCTGTCTCCTTCGAATCCACCTCCCAAATCCAATTGAATGCATTGCTATCCTTGCAAGCCTCGATCGTAGACGACCCTTTAGGGGCCTTGTCGAATTGGACCACTAAAACTCACTATTGCACTTGGTCCGGCATCGTTTGTGATCCGTCTACAGACAATGTGATCTCGATCGTTTTTCTCGAGACTAAGCTCAAAGGGACAATATCTCCGTCTCTTGGCAACATTTCTACTCTCCAATCTATCGATTTCACCTCAAATTCTTTCTCTGGCCCGATCCCTGCGGAGCTCTCCAAATGCGCGGATTTGACCCAGCTGATCCTCTGTGACAATCTCCTATCTGGCTCAATCCCAACGGAGCTCGGGAGATTGCAAAATCTCCAGGTTCTCGACTTGACTACGAACTTTTTGAATGGAACTATTCCTGATAGCATTTGCAACTGCACCTCCTTGTTTGCTCTAGGCCTCAGCGCCAACAACCTCACCGGTGAGATCCCCGGAGCCATAGGGAACTTGCTCGGCCTTGAGATTTTCGAAGCTTACACCAACGGCCTGGTGGGTTCTTTGCCTCCTTCGTTTGAAAACCTTATAGGTATGAAAACTTTAGACTTGAGCGCAAATAAATTGTCGGGGAACATACCTCCTGCTATCGGAAATTTCTCGCATCTGTTCATTCTTCAACTCTTTGAAAACCATTTCGTTGGTCCTATCCCAAAAGAACTTGGGGGGTGCACGAATCTAACCCTAATGAACATTTATAGCAATGAGTTTGATGGTAGTATTCCCCATGAGCTTGGGAATTTAGTGAACTTACAAGCCTTGCGACTCCAAGACAATCATCTCTCATCCACAATTCCCTCGTCGCTGTCACGTTGCCAATCTTTACTTGTACTTAGTCTTTCTACAAACGAGCTAACCGGATCGATACCACAAGAACTCGGGTCATTGACTTCTCTGCGGTGGCTATCTCTTCATCAGAATAAACTTTCAGGCTCAATTCCCTCATCATTGATGAACTTGGCCAACCTTTCGTATCTGGCGTTGAGTTTTAATTCTCTTTCAGGACCAATTCCTTCAAACATAGGCTCTCTTTCCAATTTGGAAAAATTGATCATTCACAACAATTTGTTAGAGGGTCTGATCCCCTCGAGCATCGCCAATTGTTCTCATCTTACCAATGTGAGCGCAGTTTACAATCACTTTAGCGGTAAAATCCCTTTTGGTTTGGGTAAGTTGGAGAACTTGACATTCTTCACCGTTGGTGGAAACAATCTTTCGGGCCCGATTCCTGGAGACCTCTTTAATTGCAGCCAACTCCGGACATTGGATTTGTCTTCCAACAATCTCACAGGAACTCTAAGTCCTGATATCGGAAAGCTAGTAAATTTACTTAAATTGATACTGTCGTATAACTCTTTATCGGGGTTTATACCAAAAGAGATTGGCAACCTTGGCTCACTTTTGCTGTTAGCTCTTAGCGGCAACAAATTCTTCGGTGAAATCCCTAAAGAGATATTGAATCTATCGAACCTCCAACGGCTCACTCTCAAGGAAAATTCTTTATCAGGATCAATTCCTGAGCACCTGTCTGGGTTGCAGCAACTCAATATACTTGAGTTGCAACTCAATAGGTTTGTCGGTGCCATTCCTAATTCTATATCTAAGCTTCGATCACTTTCATACTTAGATCTCCATGGAAACATGCTCAATGGTTCGATTCCAGAAGACGTGAAAGATTTAGATCAACTCTTGGCTTTAGATCTTTCATACAATCGTCTAAATGGTGTCATTCCTGGGTCAGTAATAGGGAGCTTAAAGAATCTTCAGCTATACCTTAATTTATCAAGCAATTTGTTTGTCGGTTCTATTCCTAAAGAGCTTGGTGAGTTGCAAATGGTTCAAGCTATCGATCTGTCCAACAACAATCTATCAGGACCCATTCCTTCGACTATTAAAGGGTGCCGAAACCTGTACTCACTCGACCTTTCACGAAACGAGCTTTCGGGTGAGCTAAATGCAGACATTTTCCCTCGGTTAGATCTGCTTACAAGCTTAAATCTATCAAAGAACGAGTTTTCTGGTAAGATTCCTGAGAGTTTGGCTAATCTCACACACTTGAAGAAACTTGATCTCTCCTTCAATCAATTGCAAGGCCCGATACCAGTGAGAGGTGTGTTTGTAGACTTAACTAGATCGAGTTTGGAAGGAAATCTTGCACTCTGTGGCTCTAAGGTCTTCACATCTTGCGAAAATATAAACGGAGGTCGTCGGTTCTCTCCAAAGGCTAAGACAATTGTAATTGTTATCACACTTTTATCTTTTTGCTTTCTCTTGATGCTCGTCTTTGTGATTTTCATCCTTTTACAACACCGATCTAAGAAGGAGAACCAAATAGATAGAGACGATCTTATGTCAGAGGCTTCAATTGTACCAACCCTGAAGAAATTTTCTCGGAAAGAGTTGGAAATAATTACCGACTTCTTTAATGAAGACAACATAATCGGCGGGAGCAATCTGAGCACAGTTTTTAAAGGAAAGCTTGAAGGCAGTGAACAGCTTGTGGCAGTGAAAAAACTGAACTTTGCGCAATTTCCAAACGAGTCAAACAAATCTTTCCTTAGAGAATTAAAAATTCTGACCCAGTTGAAGCACAAAAATTTAGTCAAAGTAATTGGTTATGCTTGGGAGACTGAAAAGCTCCGAGCTTTGGCTCTCGAGTTTTTGGAAAATGGGAGCCTGGAAGAAGTTATACACAGCACTGAAGGGAACAACCGATCGAGATGGACGATATATGAAAGGCTTCGGGTTTGTGTGTCGGTTGCTGAGGCTCTTGTTTATTTGCACTCGGGATATGATATTCCTATTGTGCATTGTGATCTTAAACCATCAAACATTCTGTTTGATAAAGAATGGGATGCTCATGTAAGTGATTTTGGGACTTCGCTTATGCTGCGTGTTCAGTTGTCGGATGAGAGCAAGCAGTCGAGTTCTTTGGCTTTTCAGGGAACCATTGGCTACATCGCTCCAGGTAAATCTTTAATCAATCATCAATTTTCTACGTTACTTATGTGGTTTCTATATTGTCTTAGGTGTTGCTCATAGTTAGCAGGTTTGATTGTACATAGCGCCCCCCCCCCCCACCACCACCACCAACTTACCACGCTAGCACTTATACCGCCTCAATGGATCTTTTAACAAACATGTCCCTTATACAGCCTCAATGGATTTTTTAGCGAACATACCCCTTTTCTTCATTGACCAAAAACACTCCAATTCTACTCTAATCAACTCAATGAACTTCTAGAATTAAATTAGACAATCAATTGAGTTGTTTAAAGTTGAATTTATGTGTTTTTATGGTTTTGGTCATGAGCACAGGATGTGTTCATACTAATGAGGGGAAAATGGCTTCATGGGGTATAAGTGCTATACTGGGTAAAGGACATTTTTTTTAAAATAAACTTTTTTTAATTGACGCTAGTTAGTAGTATTCGCTTGACTCAGGCGTCAGACTAATAACTTGATTAAGGCGTTAGACTGACCCTGAAAGATAAGGTTTGCTTAAAGCCTAACAAGGTTATAGAGTTCCTAGTGCACTATAAGCTAGGTAACATTTGTTTGGATACAAATAAGAGACATGATACTAGTTGGTCCTGTTGATTCACAATTTCTAAAATTCTAGAATACGATTCATTGGGATATGCTAAATATATCTACACTAGTATATTGCTTGTGCAATGCATGTGGGATTATAAAATATTGGATGATTATTATGTGTGGGTAGTTATTGTGGGAGAATAATGTGGGATAGTTTTTATTAGTATATGTTTTAATTAGTTAAAATTGAAATTTGGTGATGAGTAGTTTTTTCCCTTCTCCATTCTCATAAATATTTTTGTTGGGCCTTATGAATGTAGTTTATTGGTGTGTACAAAAGTCTAGATTGAAAAATTGACTACATTTTTTGGTATGAATTTGAATTCTAAAAGTTAGTGAGAATAGAGGAAAATTGTGTTTATTCTTATTTTGTCTTATTATGGTGACATGCCATAGCCTAATTCTTTAGAAATGTTCTTTTTCCCTTTATTTTTTTTATATTTCTATGAAAGATAACATGTGAGCGAGCTACAAAATCAATTTGGTATCACTTGAGAGTTGTCATTATAATAGTAGAGATAGTAACAAAGTGATGATTTAGCAAAACCTGAACTAACAATACAAAACATATTACAAGTCTTGAAATGCGAACATCAATAGATTGTTAGTGTCTTAGTTATTGAAGCTTGATCGATACAATGCAACCTATATGGTTATTTTTACAGTAGAGTGGAGGAGTCATCGACTTTTACACATGGGCTTTTAATGATAAACGGATTCCAACAATAAGACTCAAGCCTTGTTGAGATTTTACTTATTTTATATTTTAAACCCATGTGTTTCTTTTGTTGTTTCCAATGTGGGATTATCTTTAAAGTCGCATTTAGTTTTTTTACTTTCAACAATATATTTTAGGGTGTGTCAGAAAGTGTCCTTCAAGTATCCTTCACGAATTTGAATGAATCCGTTAGGGGTACGAAATCAATGTGAATCTTATACTGGTTCATCACCTCATCGACAAAGCCGTGCAACATAGACTATAAGGGAACCAATACTGTGGAAAGTGGAAAGCGAAGTGAAGTGGGAGGAAAGAAATCTTTTAAATAGTGAATGGATAATAATGTTGGAAAAATTAGATAAATAGAAACTATTATAGAAAAAATATTAAAATAAAAGATATTTTATTCTATTAGAAATATATTTGAATCATTTTAAGTCTACATATATAAATAAGTTATAATATAAGGTCAAAAACGAAAATGTTATAGATTAGAGGACAACAATGAGATTCAATTATTCTCTCATTTCATATCATAATTTGCAACCTTTAATGGAATGGGGTCTTTATTTCATTTTGACTTGCTAAAAAGCGGGTTTAAGAGAGGCTTCTAGCACCTAAAGCATGCCAAAAGCGGTGCTCCAAGCCTCCAAAGCAGCATGGAGGCGTTACACTACTGTTTTAAGAGAGGCGCAAAACTTGTCTGTTATATCTATTATGATACAATCAATCCATCTATTTTCTTTTGGATTCTCAGAAAAAGAAAAAAGATCGTTACCAGTAGCTGGACCAATCTAAGCATATTTAGAAAATTATTATGTTACCGAATTACATATTTGTGCTGCTAAATAATTTGCATACATGAGGAATACCATGTTAAAAAGGAGACATTAGGAGCTTTGTTTTTGCATAAAGCAGTAGCATAAAACTTATTCAACTTATTTGATGCTTTAGAAGCTTGGATCCCTGCTTTGGCCCACTTAGCATGAAACCACGCTTTTCTGAACTCAAAATGGGAGAAGGCTCTTATTCTATTCAAAATCATAAGTTATCGTATTAAATTAAAGGGCGTGGGGGTGGGGGTGTGGATCTACCAAAACCAGTATTTTTATTATTAATTTACAATCTAGTATTTGACTACTTGTCATTTATACATTTTGCTACAGAGTTTGCCTACATGAAGAAAGTGACAACAAAAGTTGATGTGTTTAGCTTCGGAATAGTTATGATGGAACTTTTAACCATGAGAAGACCGACGGGAACCATCGAAGTTGATAGCATTCCTATCACATTGCGACAGTTTGTAGAAAAAGCTTTTGAGGCCAGAGTCGATGGTGTTCTTAATGTCATAGATCCAGAAATGGATCTTCCAACTGAAACAGAGGAAGATAAGGCCATCGGCGCCTTAGAATTGGCCTTGTCATGCACAAAGTTCAATGCTGAGGAGCGTCCCGATATGAAAGAGGTTCTATCTACATTGGTGAAGCTTAGTGATGTGTAGATATACTCAATTCTAGTTTTGTACCGATGTTTTTGTCGTTTGTTTTACATTTTGATGTGGTTTTATGATTGGAATGTTGCGTTTGGGACTTCTTTCTTGTAACATGAGCATCTTTACCCAATAATTTTTTTCCCTCTGAAGAGAATCACTGTAATGGTAATAAACCCCATAAGCAGTACATTTACATTGAATGTGTGTAATTCTGGTGGATTTTATGGTAACAACCCCCATAAAGCTGCTGGAACTATTCATCCTTATGCAGAAATTTCGTCCGAATAAGAGTTTAATTCATGGGGGAGGGGGGGACTTGATGTGTGTAATTGTAGACCCTCATCTATTTTGGAAAAAGAGTTGTTTGTATGCAGAAATTCTTGAGTTTAATTTTATGGTTGTCTCGAGGGGGACTTGGTGTGTGTAAATGTAAACTCGCCGGTCTTTATTTGGAAAAAATAGTTGTTTGGTTGGATGGTAAATTGTTGCAACTAAAATTTTATTTTCATCGTTTGATGTGCAATTTATTGCAGCAAATCAATCATCCCCAGTCCTCTTGTGAACTATGAATTTTTCTTTCATACCCATTGTGATTCTGAGAAGAAAAACTGAACTGAGAAACGATAATTGTTTTCTTTCTTTCTTTTCATTTCGGCTCTTGAAAGAAGTCAAGCAGAAAGAAACAGCATTAAACTCCCACCATTTTGCAATCAATGGAATGCTTTCTGCTAGAAAGTTGTGGCATAGAGAAATTCTGACAGTTGAATCCTGGATTTGGGTAAAACTGAAAAAAAATGAACTGCAAGGTTCTCAGCTAAAAACCCTTGGTTTGAAGCAAATACATGCATAGATAATGACCAGTCTGATGAGAAGAAATGAAATTTTATGAGAAACGTTTCTCTCTCTACACTGAGTATGTTTGTTCATAACTTAAACCGCAGTTCACAACATCAAATAACATTTAACTGCAGCTGTATCAAACTAATCACAATCATCATTCTACAAGTACAGATGACAGAAAAAAGTTGGAATCTCCCAGATCATGACTGCATAGCTTCATCTCCATCATCAGCATCCCTCGGCACTTCATTGAACAAGTACTGATTCTGATACTCCATCAAATACTGCGTCGACCTCTTCACGTCGAGAAAGAGCTGATAAACCCTACTAATATCCTCCATCTCCACAACCTTCCCTTTCCTCTTCTGGCAAGCGAGAGCAGCCGCTGTTATCAAATGGATCGCATATCTGTTCGCACAAAAAATAAGGGTGATTACGCGTGCTTCGATATTGCATTTAATACTGGGGGGAATTACGTGGAACGCCATTGAAGTTTTTCAGCTTTTAATAAAACAAAAAACCCATTGAACTAGAAAATATATTTGCCAAGTGAATTCTTTCTGCAACCCTTTTGAGCTTTAAAATATACAAATACATACCACCACTGATGTAGTGTTTTATGTAATTTTTTAAGGCTTCTTAAGCATTCAAGGGTGCTTAATCCAATTTTAAAGTTTAATGTCATGTGAAAAATGGAAGGGAAAAAAGGTTCAATGGTAGTTGCTGTGATTTACCATTTAATATAAGGGCGCTAATCATGCAGAAATAATTAGAGCCAACAATACCTCAAAGAGGTCTCAACCCCGATCTTTGTCAACAAAACCTTGGCATCTTTGCTCATCTCGACATCCTCTTCATCACATCTTATATCGAGAATCTTCCGGATTTCTTCTTCGGTGTACGGCTGCGTCGATATAATAATAAGGCGGTCTAAGAAATCTGGGGGGATCCCGTGTGGAGATCGGTAGTTTGTGCCACGGATGGTTGTGATTCCTCGATTCGTTGCAATGACGAGGATAGGAGCCATCTCGTTTTCTAAACCACGGTTGAGGAACGAGAAGCACTCGATATCAAGCATGTGGACCTCATCGATGAAGAGGACACCGGGGATTATGTCTGCCTTGCCTTCCTCTCTCCATTCAGCAACTTTGGTGTCAATTTGTTCTCGAACTTCGGAACGGATCTCGCCCGTGTCGCCTGTGAAGAGTGCTAGAAAACCCTGTGTTCTGTTTGTTTTTGGAGCACAATTAGCTTAGAATAATCAATAAAACAAAATGAAAATGAAAATGAAAATGCAGGCCATTATTTTAAATTGAAGAAAAAATAGCTATTCGCTTGAATGGGAAAATTATGGAGGACAGGTATTTTTTGCAGGTCTTAATATCGAGTCATCTGTCAAAAACATATTGGGGTAAAGCACAAATTCATGCCTTATGAGAGGTGATATTATCAATATAACGACATTATCGGTAAACAAAAAATGTTTCACTTGCAGGCATCAGCAATAGCAACAGTAGATTGATCCAATCAATGAATGCAAGGACTGACACAAATAGTTGAAGTAACCATTTCATTTCATATTCTCAAGGGGCCTGGGATTTGAAAGTGGTATCATTAATGCATTAAGGGCTAGCCTCATGAAATAAACATGCAAAATCAACAAGAAATTCTTCACAATTTCCTTGAATTTAAATGCTGAAGTAAGCACAAAAGAGTGGTACATCCCCCATGATTAAGTTGGTACATAGTTTTGTTCCAACAATTAAAACCACCCCTTTCCCTGAAAACTTTAAATATACAAATAGGAATTCACGTAATCAATCATTCAAATAAACTAACAAAATATAAATGAACCATATAAACCTCATATTAAATTAACCTTCTTATTCTTTTCAACCATCCGCAGCCCATAGCGAGTATCAAGGGAGAAAAATGTATGAGAAAAGATAGCTGGATCTTCCCTTGATATAAACAAACGTATACCATGTAAAACGAAAAGCACCATTCATTTACAATTCTTGGTAATAAGTTTTCTCAACAGTGGATTATATGTTCAACTATATATCAGACTCCCCTTCACAGAACAAAACCATGAACTCACCCTTCCTACGAAAGAATGTAACTAAAGTTAGCCGCTGAGTGAACTGTCAATAAAACTATGGATAAAATGCATGCACTGCCATGGAAGAAAAATCCCAGTCTACCTAAGACATTAAAATAGAAATATATAAATTTCTATCGTTGGAAGGGTTCTGCAACATTTCAAAAAATTGTTGTCGGAGATTCACTCACACTGGCACGCACACATGCACACTGCCAAAATACACCGACACACGAAGCACAATCAAGTATTTAAAACTTTTAGGTAATTTGGGTGTTTAGTGAGCCATTAAAGCTCTTAGGTAATTTGGGTGTTTAGTGAGCCATTACCCATTAAAGCTCAAACATAGAACATGTTAATAACTTAATAAAGACTATCTAAAAAGTTCTATTAAACTTGCATGCCGACATGACCCATATTGTTATATCACCTCTCTTAATCTAATCATATCCATGGTCTTATGATTGGTTAGGTTCACATGGAAGACTTGTGTCATCACTTATTTGGGCAAGTGGCATTTACCCTAGGTTGCATTAATTCATCTTCAAGAATACATGTGTTGGGATAATTAAAAAAAATTCAAACTCCATTTACACATCTAACCCATGTTTCTATTTACTCTAGAATATTTTTTTCCCTCATGCATGAGATTTCTCCACCCTGCATTTCGATTCCTCAGTAAAATCATATTCTTTCTAAGATATTATGCAACAATCTATTGACTCTCTATTTCTCTCAACAAAGGCTATAGCTAAGTTCTCAATTCGATTTTCACTCATATTCTTCTTTAACACCTGAGGTTCTATTATCTCAAAAGCCACCTTGTCATTTTGTCGTGTGAAACTAGTAGGGTGTATCCTTGAGAAGAAGAATCATAACATGACACAGAAGCAAAATCTCTTTTCAAAGAAAGAGAGATTGCTCACCTCAACATTTAAGCTAGATATTTTTGCCCAAGTTTGATTCTATATTTTGATTGCTTGCTAGCTAAAATTTTACATATCGATAATTAATTCTGTTCATATATCATGAATTAATTCTTTAAATGAAGCCGTTGCCGAATTTTTAAATGCTTTGATTTACTAGAAAATCTAAAATTATATATTGTTAGTTTAGTTTAAGTCTTTAAGATGCCTTTATAATTTTGTACAGTTTATCCAACGATCTATAAGAAGAGATTTGCTTTTTATACCGGGGTCATCTACTTGACTATACGACCCACCTAGCTAGGCATGGCAAAACGATAAGGTCATATTTGGATCAAATAGCAGCTTTAGAAGTAGGCGAAGGATATACGAGAGTTGAAATCAAATTGAATAGGATATGATAGCCTTCCTTGAGAAAAAAATTGAAAGTCAATTGACAGTTTTTTAAATACCTCAGAGAGAATTAGGATCGCATATCATGTCGGGTTTGACCCAAACCCAATCCGTGATTTTTGGGATCATATAATCACTCAAAACTAAGGTTGCACGGACATGGATACGAGGATACAAACACGACACGCTGTGATACGGCGATGCAACAAAATCTTAAAAATATTGGATACAGGTCACTGAGATACATTTATTATATATAAAATGCGTTTGTCTATACACACTCATAATTTTATAAATAAAATGTCAAACTACTACAATTCTACAACATAAACAAAAAAAAACTAAGTCCAACATTTTAATAGACATATCATAATAAGAACACACAACCATATGTTTTTTTTCACATTTAGCACCAAAAATATCAAAAATATAAAATGATAAGACAAGTAATTAACACGTCTTTCTTACAAAATAAAACATCCAAGACACATTACAACAATACGTCGATAGCATAAGCATACTAAAGATATGTACAAGGTATACAAGACATGGATAGGACACTCATACAATTTGTATAAGGCACGTATGTGGTGTGCCTGATGTTTCGTGCAAATGTCGGTGTCTGATACGTATCCGGTACGGACACAACAACCCGAAGATTAACTATAAAACTTTCATGTCAGGTATAGATTAATACAAACTCGCCCAAACCTCATACCGTTCCAAACTAAAATCTTATTGTATCCAACCCAAGATTGTAAAAAATGCTAGGCAGAGCTGAGCGTTTGGGGTAACGCCTAACCACCGCTTAAACGCCACCTAAACGGGTTTTTTTTTTAATTTAGGTAAAATTATATTTATATATGAGGATAATAGAGGAAAGGTGGAAATTTCCTCATATGACGTCGAAAAATTACATCCATGATTTTTTTTGACGATCGGCACCCATCGTCATCTTTATAATCTATGATGTGGATACACCAAATTTCATGTGATTCCATCACCTTTTCACCATTGATTTAGTGGATGCAAAATTAACAGTTTACTGACAATAGAACTTTTTATATTGCTAATTCAACGATGAAAAGTGGTGGAATCATATGAAATTTGGTGTATCCATATTTTACATGATAAAGAAGATGGGTGCCAATCATCGAAAAAAAATCGGAGGATATAGATTTTTGACGCCACCTAACGAAAAAGCCTCCAAGGGCCTTTTTTCTTCATTATTCTCTTTGATATATATACATATTGAAATTTCAGCAATATATTGACACGTCAGCATATAAAAGAGCAATATATTGAAATTTCAACATTAGAAACATAAATATATTGATAATTTAGCATGATAACCCGTAACATATTGATGTTTAAACAGTAAAAGTCAGCTAAAAATAAATTTTGAGTTATATAATTCAAAAATTATTCAGAAAAAATGAACAAAATTGACTACCTTTTATTTCATTATGGATTTGGGTCAGGTATAATGAAAAGAGAACAATCCCGACCCATGATATTTTAAAAAGGACTAATTTTTATTCCATTAAGTGAGCTTGGTCCGCCTAGACACCCGCTTAAGCGAGATGGAGAGCTTAAGCGCTTAATTAAACCGCTTAGGGTTGAAACGGAGAGGTTTCGCACTACTTCCGCCTAAGCGGAGACCTAGTTAGCCGTCTAGACCGTTTTTTAGAACACTGATCCAACTTGACTCGAACCAAAGTGTACAATATAAACTTCTAATTCTGAAGAAATGTATACAATTTATTATGTTGTAATTAGTTGGTATGATTTTTAAGTATAATTTATGAATCTATATAATATAATATAATATTTTATGTTATAGTTGCGTCGAAGAGTATTCTGCATTATATATTCTTGGTAGCATCAACCATAATGTTTATTTATTGGAATTTTTATAATTCGTAGCCAAGCCTAAAAATTTGCAAAACCAATCATGCCTGTGTCAACTCACCTGAATTCCAAACTTGTGTTTGAGTAAAATGCATTTGAAACCCGCCGGGTTTGGACATATTCTGGTTTAGGTTTTAAAATTCGGTAGGTGATAAAAAATTTCAAAATCATCAACCCTAATGCACCTCTAAAGATCATATACTTTTTTAGAACAATTTTGAACTTCCGTAGAAAAACATCGTATGTGAGAAGAATATATCGAAGGCATGTTTTTAACAATAATAATAATAACATTGATATGTTTGGAAAAAGATTTGTGGATATATGGAGTGACATATAATCTAAGATTTTATACTTTTCCAATCAAAATTTTGAATTGTCTCAGCAATTCACTAATTCAAAAGGTTTTAAATAAAATAGAGATTATTTCATACCCGATTGGCATTCATATCTAAGTCTGATTCTTTCATAATCATTAAGAATGCTTGTGGAATTCTTCCTGGCACACTCTAAGATTTATATTGAATGTCAAATATATAAACATGTATTAATGGATAATACATCAACAATAATGAATTATTTATGTTCTTAGTTTAGAACTAGGGTAACACCCCACGCGATACGTGCGATTTGTGAATGATCTATAAAAGGTTTACAGATTGATTATACCGAGCTATCAACATATAAAGACGTTTAACAACAATTAAAAAATATAAAGATTTATTGTATTGGGATAAAAGGCTCAGCTGTTATAAAGATTTGTTGCATATTCCTGTCAAATGAAGAACAATGTTGTTAAAACATACATGTTACAATTTTTTTCTTTCTTTGAGTGACAATTTTTAGAAGATATTTCTTATATTTCATTTATGTTGTATTCTGTAATTTTTATTATTTCATAATTTTAATGAAATGTTTCATTAGGCTAGGGTCCTATTGACCCCTTTCATTTTCTTAAGAAAAAAGAATGATAAAACTTATAATCAAACTTTCTTTTATATTTTATAATAAAATAAGAAGAACTATCTAGGGAGATGCCAAATACGTTTTTGAAATTATAGATAGATTATTTAAAAGTCAACCTTTATCTTTATTAAATATAGAAAACTTAAAAATTATTTTAAAAAATTTATTTAAAAATCAACTTTATCTTTTTAAAATAGAAAGACTTTATTTATTATAAAATTCAAATGAAAAGTTTAGAAACTCATAAAAACCACGATAAACAGCTTTCTTAGTATAAAAAATTATCATATGATATATACTTTCTAATATGTAATTCATTTTTCTTGAAAATTAAGAGAAATATGTTGACTTGATTGGACTACCAAATAGAGTTATGAAAGGATTAATTGTCAATACTTTGTAATGGACTATGGAATATAAAGATTTGAGTAGGAAGTATAGGTTTTATTGGATTGTTAAATATGGATATAGATATAATCAACAATTTTAATTGGACTGTTAAATATGGATATAGAATATTACATTAGTACATGTTATATAAACCGATATAAATGATGATAGTTATCATTCGAATCAGAATTTTTAAAAGGTAAGTTGCCTAATCAGAGGCTTTTTCCTTCTTTTTTTGTGCATGTGGGCACATCTATATTTGCATTTGCTCCGGACCCACAGCCACTTGTGGTTTGCTTTGGATGCTAGAATTTTCTGTCCCTTTTATCAGCCATAATTACTGAGGCACATGCAGAACAGACAGGGCAGAATTTTTACACAGAATTTCCATATTTAACCTCACTACATAGTCAAAATTTCAAGTTTGCTAGCATGGATAATTTTCTAATAAGCCAAAGAAGATATTTGATGAGGGCAAAACTGTAAATTTCAAAAATTTCACTCTTCATGGTACTTTAGCTTATTATAAAGATTGTGATAAATTTTTGTTATTTTATATATATTATTTAAACAACACAAAATTAGTGTAACCCAATGAATCATATTCAAGTTGAAAAATATAAATTCCGACTTGTATGTGTCTGTACTAAGTACCAGTGCGCTACATGTGCATTGCCCTGTCTGATACTGAAAACTAGCATCTTGAACTTTATGATACGCCATAAAGTGTATTCGACAAGAACCCATAAAATATAAGTATCTATGTATTTAAATATTGAATACCTGTTTGGTTTTGTGCTTCTATCTGTTAATAATCTTCAAAGCGCTAACATTCCATATGATACCAAACGGGTGTTGTACTAGCTTAGTACCATGTTTACTTACTAAAAGTTTTCAGCTCACCACACATCTATCAAGCATGCATGCTTTTAACATGAAGGGTTAATTTTATTAAACACCAACGACTTTTTAAGGTTTTCGAGATAATACCAACGACTTTAAAAATATAATGAAACCCCAAAGAACTAGCAATGCAATCCGAAAGTGTTTTGATTTGCATTTGACAATAAGAATGAATTTAAGAAGATTTGAATTTCTATTTTCAAAACTAGTTATTTTCACTGTTTATATCCCATGAATTGTCTTGAATTGAACCCTAAAACTTCTTAAATCAGATCTAAATCATATAGTTTCAGATTATATTGCTAGTTCAGGGAGGTTTCATTGTATTTTTAAAGTTCATCAGTGTTATCTTGAAACCCCCGTTGCCGGTCCCAAGCCCGGCTAAGAAAGGGTGAGGGTTGTGGTAGGTTTGTGACATCCAACGTAAAACTTTGTCACATTCTATGACATGAACCATAATAATAATAAAAAATCAGTGTTAACTTGAAAACTCTGAAAATCGGTGTTTGATAAAATCAACCTTATCACAAAACCAATCCATGTACAACACATCAGGATGACCTTATTTATTGTGACATAAGCTATGTCACTATGTCAAGTCGTATATGCTATTCTTACCAACATCCAGACGGGGTTCATCTCTATGCTCATTAGTTGCTTGTGTGCCAATCCTTATTTTAGCCCTGTTATTTCCCTGCCTTCTAAATCACTTACAACATTAGGCTTGGCTTTAGGATGCACTATTTAATTGATCACCTCATTGGATGCAAAGCATAACAGAAAGTATTGATTTTGATCAGCCTTTCTAGTAATTATGTTTCCTAACATGCAGAAATGTGTAAAACTAACTGCTGATGATAAGATGCTCGACAAAGAAAAAACATGGCATGAATGTCTAAGATATATACACAATTCTAGACATGCTTGAATCAATTGTATAACACCACCACCACCACCACCACCACCCAAAACGAAAAAAGAAGAAAAGAAAAACAAACAAAAACAAACAAAAAGAGAGCAGGAGAAGAAAAGCAGCACCTCTGCCAGCCTGCTCGCAGTTTGAGTGTTAACTAATCATGCTAGTAGCTCTCTCGATGATTCATGAATGCTATTTAAAACTTGATTCACAGCCTTAATGATTGATGGCAAAACATTTCAAGCATGGAGATACCATGTCCTTCTGATAAAGGCCAATTCACATAGTCACAAATTTCTCAACAATTAATAAACAGGTTTTAAATGGAAAATGGGTATTGATGGGAAATGTCAAACAATCACAAGCAAGAGAAGACTTACAAAACAAGGCATGTATCAGTGCAACTGGAAAATGTAAATACTAAATAATAAGAGGGGTCAAAGCAGCCAAACCTGCTGTTGATGACATCAATCTCATGAAGGGTTACACAATGCACAACCTCTTTCCTTTTCTGCAGCTCTCCCTCAGGACACCTCACAAACTTTGTCTGTGGCCCCACTGCATCGTAATCCCTTGACCGTCCAATTGACCTCCCAAGCTTAGTCACCTTTCCTGATGCCTTGTCTAAAGCAATTACATCCCCACTCTGCACCTTCTCCTTGTTCAATGCCTCGATCATCTTACCCCCTAACTCATACACAGTCTCCATATCTGTTGTCTTCATTGTCAACTTTCCTGTTTTAGAAGCTGACTTCGAGTCTCCTCCTAATAAAAATAAAAGGAAACCACCGAAATCAGTTAGAATACTTAAAACACTACCTAAACATGCGACAAGGAAACTATTTTACCAGATCCATTTGGTTCTAATAACTCAAGATTATCATGAGCTCTAACATACACTTCTACCAGAATCTTGCCATTAACATGACAGAAAGAAACTATGATTCCACATCAACTTCAAGATTTATCAAGTCATCTTACAACCAAGTATTTGAATGCCGCAGAGATATAGATAACCCCAATTTATAGTTCAATGTAAGAAAATTGCATCCTCTGTCCAAAATATTGCTATAATGAAATTTTAGTTGTATGACTTAAATTCCGAACCTTTAAAATGATAATAAACTTCAAGTCATATCACCCAAAATATAACAATGGTGAAAATATAGCTATCTTTCAAATGTACTATTACCCCAAGTTATGTCCTGACAGTCTGACATGAATATCACAATAATCAAAAAACAGCCGCATGACCTAAATTTAAAACCTCTATCACAATTCTGCGCAATTCGAGAAAATGCGACAAACAGAACCATATTACCATCCCTAACCGACATGCTAGATCAGAAATTATACACACTGGTGCTTAAATTTCTCTAGGCAAAAAAACCGTTAACATCGCTCTTTACTAAGTAAGTCACACAATGAATAGAAATGCTGACCTGCTACAGTACACTTTCTGAATTAACTTAGATTCCATTTTTATATTACCCAAATAAGTAAATTATCACAAAAAATGGACAATTTGAGTTTCTCTCTCCCCGCAAAATATAGCCATGACTTAATTAGACGAAAGCAAGCTGCAGCACTCAAAATAGAAACATGGTAAGGGCTGGTCAATTGGTTAGAATTTGAATTTCTCAATAAACTTGGACATAAGATTTTGATCAAATCAGCTACACATAGCCCCAAATCGATACCCAATAGAAAACTACTTTCCGTTTCTCTGCCTACAAGAATACATATCTTTGACCTAAATTTCTAACCTCTTCTCGTCATAATTTCAAGAATCAAAACCAGAAAATTAATCCTGAAGCTAACCTTATTTTATTTAAGAGACATAAGATTATAGAGCTATACACCCCAAATTTCAAACTTTATCATAGTAGTAAAACTCGAATTAACCAAAATTATAAATTTTTTGACGTAAATGTCAACGTTTCTCTTTATTTCTTTCTAAGATGTAAGCAAAATCAAGTCAAACCAGCAGCAGCAGGGCGATCGATGGAGACCTCGACCACCTCCCCCTCAATGATCTCCGCCTCCTCCTTAATCCTTACCCCAATCGCCTTCCTAAATGCCTGTGTGAGCGCCTCTGTCTTCGAGATCTCCAGCGAGAACAGCTCCGAGGCCGAGACATTGGCGAACGGGGTCTCCTGACCCAGGGACTTGGCGAGGCCCATCGCTATGGCGGTCTTGCCGGTGCCGGGCTGTCCGGCGAGCAGGACGGCCCTTCCGGCGATCTTCCCCTCCTTGATCAGCTGCAGGATGAGGCCGGCGGCCTTGCGCGCAGGCTGCTGGCCCACCATCCCCTCGGAGACCGAGCGCGGCTCCATGGAGGAGTCGAGGCCGAGGCCGCGGATGTGGGAGTGGGCCCCGATGCGCTCGATGCGCGTGAGGTCCCGCGACTCCGACAGCTTCTTGATCTCCGCCATGGCCACCGCTGATGAGAGACTCGCTCGCAGAGCTTGGGTTGCAGGGCAGAGAGGGGGGGGAGTGAAAAAAAAAGCAGTTTTTTCCTCTCAAAATAATACTATCCAGTTAAATAATTCCCAAAATGATAATGCCCCTCCAAAATAATTCCAAGAATAGTCATTGGCGGTGTTGCCAATAGCATTTTCTTTTCTTGATATTGATTTGCTAACATTGTTTTAAATTTTGATTTTGATTTTGATTTTGTTGAAATTGTAACAAAATTGACAAGAAGCAGATGAAAAAGTCTCATACTTTTTTGAACATAGAATAAATTTAGTTAGTATATACAAATCTATTATGATTTTTTCTATAGAAATCTATATTTGATTTGGAAAATATATAGAAAAAACATAATAGAAATCTATATAGTAATTAAATTTATTATTTTCTCAATAAACTATGAGATGTTTTCATTTACTCTCTGTCAATTTTATTACAATTTCAACAAAATCAGGATCAAAATCTAAAACAGCATTAATAAAATCAAAATCAATATCTTACACATATGGCAAAATCAATATCAACAAAAAAAAAACGCTATTAAAAATAACATTTTCATTTTGAGGAAAACTTTTAGTATTTTTCTTTGCCATATAACCACCACGACGAGCCCTAATCCTATGTGGTTGTATGGAGCTCTATCCTTGGAATTATTTTGAAGGTAGTATCATTTTGGGAATTATTTAATTAAATAGTATTATTTAGGGGGAAAAACCCTTTTAAAAAGGCTCTAAGTTAGTAGAGTTTTCCCTCCTAAATAATGCTATTTAATTAAATAATTCCCAAAATGATACTGCCTCCAAAATAATTTCTAGAATAGACTTCCGTACAGTCATGTAGAAATGGTCGATAAAAGCGCTATTAGCAATATTGTTTTCCTCAAAGCGAAACACTGTTGTCAAAAACGTTTTCTCTGGTTGATATTAATTTTGCTATATGTCGAGCAAGATATTGATTTTGATTTTGTTAAAATTGTTTTAGATTTTGATTTTGTTAAAATTATAGCAAATTTGACAGAGTGGATGAAAAAATGTCGTAGTTTTTTAAGAAAAGAATAAATTTAGTTAGTATATAGAAATCTATTAGATTTTGATTTTGATTGTAACAAAATTGACTGATGGCGGATGGAAAAAATCTCATAGTTTTTTGAAACTAAATTAAATTTAGTTAGTATATAGAAATCTATTATGTTTTTTTTAAGAAATCTATATTTGATTTCGAAAATATAGAGAGAAAAAAGCATAATAGAAATCTATATACTAACTAAATTTATTCTTTTATCAAAAAACTATGAAACTTTTTCATCTACTCTCCGTCAATTTTGTTACAATTTCAACAAAATTAAAATCAAAATCTAAAACTGTTAGCCCCCGTCCTTGCTCACGGAATAAAGTGTCACATGTAACAAATTGCCACACCAAAAGACAGGGGCCACCCTTTGAATTCGTGGGGACTACCTCTTGAGTCCATGTGAACCGCTGCAGAACAATGGGGAATTTTCGAAATACATTCCGAAAGAAGCCAGATCTGTATTATAAATGGAATGATACCACTCTTCAATACATAGGCGGCTTTTAAGTGAACCGGCACTACAGGAGCTTAAAAACTTCGTAATTAAGCGTGCTCGAGCCAGGAAAATTTTGGGATGGGGTGACCTCCTGGAAAGTGGACCCTGGTCAGATCTGGTTCGCTTTGAAAGACAAAACCGTGCGGTTAGGGATGTGTCATGATAGAATGGTATCAAAGCTAGTCCCTCGATAGTAAGTCTGTGGTTTGAGTACGAACTATTGTTCAAAAGTGGGGAGGATGTCGGTTCCCGATCCTTGCTCACAGAATAAAGTGTCACGTCAAAGGGTGGGGGCCACCTCTTGCATCCATGGGGGCCATTCCGAAAGACAAAACCATGCGGCTTCAGCCAGAGCGGATAATACCGTGATGGGTCGTGACAAAGACAACCTTAACAAAATCAAAATCGATATCATACAAGACATATGGTAATAATATCAACAAAAAATAGCATTTTCCTTTGGCATGTAACTACTGTGTGAGACCAAAACCTACGTGGCTGTAGTCTATTCTCGGAAATATTTTGGGAAGAGTACCATTTTGGAAATTAATTATTTTAATAGTATTATTTTGGGGGAAACTCAAGTTAGTAAGTAGTGGATGGCTGGATACTACTTTGTGGGATTCTCAATGGTACAGTATAACAGGCCTTCTGAATGAAGTAGTGTATGCATGGGTGAGCCCATGAGTTTGGCAGAATCATTCTATCTGGCTGAAGTAGTGCATTGTTGATGTCTATGGCGATTCGAGATCGTAGAAGATGTAAGTGCACGGCGGTGCCCCAGCCGTCTTTCCGAGGCCAAAATGCGGAAGCGATGATTTACTTTAACTTTATAACCGGCACCACCGTGCACAAAAATCCCGGATCGGACCATTAATCTAGTCCTAGCTAACTAAAGAACGGGTAGAGAGATATACCGAGCGATCCGTGTCCTTCGGTCTTCTCGTCGTCGTCCCGATCTCCCGCGGAATGTCCGGTCTCCACCTCCTCGCCGTAAGGGCACCACGTCGCCGGCTTCTTTTACGGGCTCCCACCTCTGGACCGAGGCAACTCGGGCATGAAGTTGGCGAGCCGACGTGCCCAAGATTTGCTGTAGAATGAGTATAGTGCTATTTCTCATGGGGGGTTGAGGAAGTTGCCTTTTGGTGGAGAAAATGAAACATGAACTTTTGTAGATCAACTTGGGGATTTTTCAAGCATCAAGAGAACAAAATTCCTTTGCCAAAAATTTGGACAGCCCCTAGAGGAAGTGGCCGGCCCTTTCATGTGTGGGAGTGAGGAAAATGGAGAGAGAGTGAGGAAAAGTCGAGGGGTGGGAAAGCAACTAACTCAAGCAAAAAGGAAAATGATTATCATATGAAATGATGATCACAATCCAATCCAAAACCACTCCCATCATCAACAACCATGATGAACCAAAAGTCAAGCCATGATCAAAAGAAGAAGTCAAATGGTGGAGGAATTATCATGATACAACAATATGCAAATAACACCCTCCATTAACCAAATTTGCTTGCTTGCAAATAAGCCCTCCTCCACCAATTTCCGGCCAAGGAAAGATACAAATGAAAATGGTCGAAACGGAAAGCAAACTGGCAACTTCATAAAACTGGTCCTGTAATAGATTACAGGAAAACCCCGCTACCGTATATACATACCCGCATTTGTATTCCGACCGAAATACAAATACAATGAGACAAAATCTACACTGTACAATACTAGGATCCGGCTTAAACAAAGCCCGCTAGTATAATCCGTCCAATCATGATATGTGCAATACCGGACGTATCTGATCGAACCCTGCCATATCTCCATACGGCCTCTACAGCGTTTCGCCCGAAACTTGAGAAACTGGTCTGTGGGGGACTCTAAAGACTCGTCAACACCTTGGTTGTGGATTTAATCACTAGCACGTCAGAGGTATTAGCCTATACGTAACGGGCTACCAGGTATTGACCAAAAGGGACGTCGATGAGCGAACTCATCCTGACACCCTACTGAGCCTGTCAGCGACAATATCCGTACAGTCCGGTCCGTTCGTCTATGAGCATCGCATGGCGGGCCTAGGGGGTTGGTAAAAGTCAGACCCCCAAAAGCGGTACAAGTCGTGTCGGAGTGTAGCCCAGAACACCCTGAGATACTACTGGAATACCTACCAGTAAATCTACTGCCTCGGCCGAGGGCTTTGTGTAATGGCTCTCCTAAACACAGCGCGACCTCACCCCCAATACCCGGAGAGAGGAACCCCTAAAGATCCGCTCACTGCCTCCATGTGGCTCGGGACTGTACCCAACTAAAACCTATTTGCACGTCTCCTTTGAGCGTCGTAGGGTAGTAATCAAAGTACAGTGGGAACTCACACGAGACAAATGACGATCCTCAGGTCGATGAACTAACCTGTACACATGTCACCAGGGAACTGCTATCTGACGTCAGGTATAAGACCAACTAGCATGTTCCCGGCGAGTCCTGTCCGGTGTACTCATAACCCAATGAGCACCTGTATACATCTTAGGTGAACCAACTGACACCAGTGGCTTGTGAGACCGGCCACCGTCCCTCATCGGGGTCTCGACTGTATACACTAGTCTACTCTGGAGTATCGATGCCCTGTCTCGAAACTCCCACGACTAGGGACCTTTTAAGGATGTGCTTATAGACTACCAGCTCCCACGTATATGATCGCCCTCATACTGCTGGCAGTCAAGCAAGAATCCTAGGGGCTCTATCAACGTGTAAACAGCGACCTGTCAGGTCACCTAAAGCAGTACACGATGATAAAGATAAACCAGATAGCATACTATCATCTTGAGTAAGACTGTCCTACTGGGATAGGTCCTCCCTCAATCATTGCAATCACGTGCCTGTGATCCAATAATTGACTATGAGGGCACTATCTCCAACAATCTCCCACTTGCACTCAAGGCTAATTATTGCGATGTCGCATACTCACAGCCCGTGTGATACCGAACACCCAACTCCTCTACTAATCAGTCTCACAAAACCCGTTTGCGAAACTATTGCGTTCAAGGAATAGCCTCGGTGAGTGGATCCGCTTTGATGTTTCTTTCTATGTCTCTCTATATTTCAAGTTCGCGGAGAAAGCCATCTCCCGAAATGAGCAATACCTATCTTAGAATATGTCCGGATGTCTGATGGGACCCAGTTCATAAATGAACTCCAAATCCAAACTTCTTAGACTGTATCGTCAACTGAACTTAATCAGTATCCTGCGCCATCCTTCCCTCAGTATCCACCTGGACCATCTGTCCAAAATACTGTCCCTCGTCAGAAGGAAAACTATAACTCTGACAACCTCTCTGTCATCCAGGTCACCTTGGAAGCCTGGAATGATAACTGTCTCCCGAATGAGGCTGTTGTTATCATATCCCTAGAACATCTACTTATGTTCTAAGACTGCTTCCGATTGTTTCTCCAGGATTGGATTAATATCAATCTATTGCATCCACTGCAAAAACAACATCTGGTGTGGTACTTGACATCTCATGATTGACTCAATTGCATAAGCAAGTGATCTGCCAATCATGCGCATCCCTCTCCCCTTTAGTCTATAAGACACCTTTAGAGAGGGTGACTCCATCACCTGCAGGTACACTACCGTGCCAGGAGTCGTCCATTCTAAAACACCTTTAGAATGCTGTCTAAGTACCCTAATTGGGACACTTCCCAAATCTAGATCTAAAACCATAGATCCAGTAACCAGAATGTCTGATATAATATCCAAGTCCCTTTGTTGGAGAAACTACTGTGTGACAACCAAAGTATAACCGATCGTAGTATAGGAATATCACTTCCTACTCTGTGTATGTCATCCAAATACCAGGATATCACACCCTACTACCCTCTTTACAGATCCATCCCCTATTCTGATGAAGTCAAACCTATGACTGTCACATCAGAAATAGATCTATCTCCGCTATATCTGCTTTAGTCTATAAATGGACATAAGCCACTTGTCCACCAATACTTCCGTCGCTCCCACTGACTACGACAACCCTCTGGCAGAGTCATATAAACGTACACTTCTAAAACTAGTTTAGAACGACGCTATACTCATCCTCCTACCGGGTCTCACAGTCTGGAACAACAGTAATGGCAAGTCTGGGTAAACAAGAACCTCCCTGTCACCGTCCTTGAGGCTATCGGAGTACCCCTCGGGTGCCTGAGGTTACCCACCGTATCTGGGGAGTGGCCAATGGAATGTCAAACAAGATTGAATCTTTAGGTTCTTATCAAATCTTCAGTAATCGTTTGCGGTTCTGGAATCACTTCCAGTTCTACCATACTCCCACTATTGTTTTCTGAAAAAATCCATTTTGGTTAAAACTGTGGCGAGTCTAGAACAATATCACTATTGATCTTCCAGATGGTAGAAAGTCAACCCTCGTCATAGCCTGGGTCAACCCACAAACAGCCATTACAGAAACGTGCCTTGAGTTATCCAGAGTCTGGTTTTAAGCATAAGCGGGACAACTCCCCGTACCTTAACATCATTAAGATATGAACTGTTCTATATCCAATATAGAAACAGAGGCACTGATTTAATTGAACCAGATTCAAATCATGCAGCTGTCTCCAGTGCATGTCAACTAAATGGAAGGAGGCCGATCAGCGTTACTCAACTTAGGAATGCTTCCAATTATGAGTAACCTGAAAGAGAAGCAAGTTCTCTTAATCATTACTATTAACTGAATACCATACACAAGTATCTACATCTTCGATCACCTTGAAGAATCCCGATACTCGCAATACCTGGTTCTCTACTTTATTCATATACCTATAACTTCTCAAAATTCGGACCTTGTGTTTCTACGAAACACTTGTCTAAAAACTAGAGAAGTCATAAGTAAAGCTGAATATAGTACGAGGACCAACCCCTCTGTCCTATTGGACACTGGACAACATACAATACTCAGTATAAGTCCCTTGAGTCTAATAACTCACTCCCTGTGTGTCGCAGTTTGAAAACTGTACTTATGGTTAAGAAGAATTACACCGCTGTTTAATACTCCTTACCTAACCATCAACTGATATAGGTAAATGTCATGGACATAATTTCAAAAGGGTACATCTCACTCTATAAAAATAGACGTACAGATATATCAATTTGAAATTGGTGCATAACAGCGGATATTCAAAACCAAATATTTGCCGTCCGGCAAATAACCCAGGCGATTTCCTCAAATATCACCAATTACAACGAATTCCGATATAATGAGGATGATCACCTAATTCCCAATAACTTACTCCCACTCATCATCTGTAAAACCATACAGATGTGAGAATCATACCTGGTAAATACATACCCTGGAGCAAGGATTAATTGGGAAATCAGTTTTCTTTTAACAGTACACACTGAAACTGAAACATTGAAATGTTTCGATGGGGTATCCAGGTATTCCTAGTAATGCCTCTTCCATTATCCAGATTCACAACTGTAACCGTATATTTCTTTGCTATCTCTCCAAATCCCTTCATATGTCTTTAGTCATTACCTTTTGTACACCCTCTTAGGCCAAATGGTTTTCTTCCTTCGCTACCGTTCGGCACCAGCCTATGGTTTGGAAGAAGACTATCCAATAAGCATAATGGGTGTACTTTCCTAATCCTAGGAGCACTCGCAATGCGAGAGAAGGTGAAGATAAAAGACAACCGAATAAACCTTATTCCTATTTCTCCTGAACCAGAATCCATCCCCGAACTGGAACATGTTCCTTTCGAGTTCGTATATAACCATACGATGGAATATCCAATAAACTGTGGATCTTCGTAGTGATACGGAGTGTCCTGGAGAAATACAAAGGCGATATGGGAGTGGTAATGAAATACTTGGTTTGGTCATGAATAGCAGTCGCAATTTACTTTGCCCTCCTTCTAATCCCTTTCTTTGTCTTTACGTAATACCTTCTGTACACCACCGTTAGGCTAATTGGTTTTCTCCATTCCCTACACGTCGACGCCTGCCTATGGTTTGGAAGAAGACTATCCAATTTGCGTAATAGGTGTACTATCCCCTAATTTAAGAGGCACTCGCAACTTGAGAGAAGGTAGAAGGAAAAGACAACTGAATAGTCCTATTCTTTTTCTCCAGAACCAGAAACCATCCTCGAATAAATTCCTTCGAGTTCGTATACAACCATACGATGGTTTTATCCAATGGAAGTGGACGTTCGTAGTAAAACGGGGTGTCCTGGAGAAAAGGGTAAAAGTAGGAGTAGCAATGAGGTTTGCAATTCTGACAATCCAAAAGCCAGTGTTGAAGAAGGTTCGGTCAACTTGGTCACTGAGTCATAGTCTAGGGTCGGGTCAACGGTCGCTGCCAAAGAGAGAGAGAAAAGAAACACTCAGCGTGTACTCTAACCTATATCAGAATGATTACCAATTTATCTAATCTGGAAACCTCCCACTGTACCGTCAAATTCTCCTCCAAACCTGAAAGAAAAATTAGTCGGGATCACCCGAGGAGTAAACCAACTCATCATAGGGAATCGGGATCCAACTATCATCGCATGATAACGTGACGGAATCCGCTTACGTTATCACACTCCAGAAGGTATGCGCATATCTGGCAAGTTTCAGTTTCTTTAGAAACTCCTGATGTGATTTTTACCCCATGCTCTTATGACCTTGACTTTGGCCAACATATCATAAGTCATATGTCAAATTCTACCCGTCATTCTCCAGGTTAATTTGAGCCCACCCGTACATACCCTTGATTTTGGCCAAAATAGTAGTACGACTGTCCCAAACCAACGCATTTATCTATGCTGCATATGAATACCCAATAGCTACCAATCACTGTGCCTTGACTTTGGCCAACATACACAGCTTAAATACTATTGACAACCCATATGAAACGACGGAGGGTTACGAATGGTTTCTGGCGAAAACCTTTAACGTAATGAACTTGATATCGTTGAAGGAACTGGATAGCTTTATAAAAATATGTGACGAAAACCTTTGCTAAAGAGGTCACTCCCGGTGAAGGGATCTCGGCTCTTTCCCCGTAGAATGAGATGCAGGATATTCCAACTGAATACCACGATGCAAAGCAAAAGTAAACGACTATAGTGAAGTTATTACCCTGATGCAAACTTCTATCTAAGGGGTCACTCCCGGTGAAGGGATCTCGGCCCTTACCTCGTCGACTGAGGAGCAGGATATTCCAACTGAATACCACTGTGGAAAACAAAAGTGAACGTCATTGCAATAACAGCTTTTTGAAAAATGTTCCAACAACATCAGATTAGGTTTATTTTTAACTTGCATTGATCCGAATCAACGCAGTCCCATCAATTGATCACACCAATAAAGAACGAAAATAATGACGTACGTCTATGCCATCCGCATTCGCCACTGGGTCCCGTCATTACCCGTTAGGTTAATTAACTAATGACAGAGCGGGGACTGGACTAGCGCGGAAGCAAAACATATACAACATCTTGTAGGGTTACTAGGCACACTCAAGAGGTTCCACAAGGCATCAACCATGCCAAATTAAAATTTTACGGTGCCGAGAAACCCTAATATAGATCGTTAACTAGAAGTTAAGGCGAAAGAATATGCAAGTTAACAACTTAACTACAAGTGAAAGGGATTACAACCTTTGTAGATCTGGTCCTCCACCTCTTTAGCTCCGTGTTGACGTCCCTCCGCTGCGATCATCGGGATCCCGGGCTCTAGCAATGGTTTCGTCGGAGAAATGATCGGGCTAGGTGATTGATTTCGAGGCCGAAGATGATCTACGTCCGGGAGACTCAAACTCAAGCTATTCCTTCACTTGGTCGAAAACTTTGTGAAGAGAACACTCTATACTACATGGCAAGTGGTAGAGGATGAAGAAATAGGAAGTGGGTTCACTTTAGAATTGGATTTCTCACTCTTTTAACCATGGCACCATTGGAGCTCTCAAGCTTTTGTGAGCTTGATCAAGATGAAGAAGAAGAAAAGAATCATATATATTAAAAGAATAAGATGAATACTTATCCTTTTAATCATGGCACCATGGTTGAGTTAAGCCCTCATGCTTAACTCATGTAGAGATTTAACCAAACCATTAGGTTAAAGGTTGGGTTAACTAATATCTTTAAACATATGACAAAAGAGTCGACTTTGTCAATGTTTATCAAGCTTCATGAAGCTTGATAACTTTGACCAAAGTCACACTCTTTTGTTAAATGCTTAGGAAAATAGTAAACCCTAATCTAACCTTGATTTGGTTCAAGTCTCATACACACAACTTGTTTGTATCATCAAGCATGATACAAACATGTACACTTGCATATATCACATATAAACAATGTGCACTTTCAAGTGAGAAAATCAATCTTAAGTGAACCAATACTAGTTAATGTAAAGTAATATATCAAATATATAATTATACATTAAATCATTAAATCAACACTTGATTTAACGATCCGGTCATATCGCATATAACCGACTAATATCAAGTGTATCAATGTATCGAATCAACACTTGATTCGGTAACCCGGCTATATCACATATAACCGATCGATGATACAAATCGCGAGAATAGAACACAGTATCACATACTGGTATTATTCTCGGTCCCGCACATATCTCATATGCGCTCCTATTTCGTTTCGCTTGAGCCAGGAAACCCCTGTGTAGGACTCTAAAAACTCGTCAATACGCCGGCAGCAGGTGATGATCATATCAAACACCCACAAGCCGCAAGCGGTCTGCTAAACGTAACGGCCACACGGGTATTGAGCGATCAGAAGATCAACAAGCAAGCTCGCTCACACTCCTGTGAATCCAATGAGTAACACTACCGTACAGTCCGGTCTGTTCGTCTGATATGTCGCATATCTCGTCTAGGGGTGGTAAACGTCAGACCCCAATAACTCGATAAGTCGTGTCGATATGAGGCTCATAACGGGTCGAGAAACTACTGGTAACACTTACCAGTACATCCCTAAAACAGCCTTGGCCAAGGACTTCCTGTTATAGCCAATCGAACAATGCGCAACATCAATTCCCTATACCGGGAGAGACGAAACCCCTCCTATCGCTCATTGCCTCCATGTGATTCGGGACTGTACCCAAAAGCCACCTTTTTGCACACCCTCTTGGACGTGGTATGATGGAAATCAAAGCACAGTGGGAATCACACAAGACTCTATGACGATCTCGGGTCTACAGACTAACCTGTACCAGTGTCACCAGAGAACTGCCATATGACGTAATGTATAATACCATCTGGGAGTTCTCGGCGAGTCCGTCCAGTGTACCCAGTCTCCACTGAGCACCCGTATATCATCTCTGATGTCAAACACCAATGGATATGGGATCATCCATCGCCCATCTATATGGGTCGAGAAGGTACACGCTAGTCTACTCTGGTATATCGATGCCCCGTCTCGATACACCCACGACTAGGGACTTTGAAGGATGTACTTATGGACTACCATGTCCCCACTAGTATGATCCACATCATAGTCCAGGTAGTCAAGTACACATCCTAAGGGCTTTACCAACATGTAACAGAGAGATAATCAGTGTACACGTTAAGGTAAAGAGTAACCAGATATCATACTATCATATCGAGCAAGAAAGTCATCCCTATATATGTCCAAGCATCCACTACAATATACATCCTATGTATAGTAATGGCCTCTAGGGCATACATATAACTAACAATCTCCCACTTGCACTAGGGCCATCTGATAGCAGTGGTTGTAGTATCTCATACTCAACCATCCCATAAAAGTCTCTCTCTTGGAAAAGGCCTTTGTGAGTGGATCCGCCGTGTCGTCCTCTGAGTCTACTCTCCTGACCTTGATCCCCTAGAGATCAACCATATCCACGATCAGGTGACACTGCCTTAGAATATGTCTGGATCACTGATGGGACGGGAGTTCCTAGGCATAAGCCACACTCCATTGTCACACAATGGGAGGAACGAAGTTCATCTCATGAACTAATATACACCCAGACTTCCTCTTTGGTAGCATCTTTGGTAACGATGTATCTTGCTTTAATCGTCTAGTATGCCACGGTATCTAGCTTGGAACTCTTCTAACATACCGTCCCTTTACTGAGGGTAAAGACAATGCCTGCGACTGACATTCAGTCGTCCTTATCACTCTGGAACCTTTCCAGTGATTCTTCCCAGGATTAATTGATACTATCTCACTACAACTAGTGAGTATTCTAATATCCAATTAGATCTATCTCATAGATCCAAAATCCAGGATTTAGTAGGTATCACTTTGATCCTATATGGAGAATCCTTGTGATAAACGGAGATTGACCGAGCATAGCATATGAAACTCCTTCCCTATCAAGAGTATGTCATCCACGTACTCTACGAGGATCACCACCACACTCCTTACTGCCTTTTTGTATATACAAGGTTCATCTACCATTTTGATGATATCAAACTCTTTGACTAACTCATCAAAACAGATGTTCCAACTCCGCGATGCCTGCTTTATCACATAAAATATCTTGCACACGTTTCCACTGCTCCCACTGTCTACGAAGCCCTCTGACTGTGTACTTATAGACTATCTCTTCTAAATCTTTATTTAGAAAAGCAGTCATGACACCCAACCGCCAGATATCGTAGTTATGGTATGCAGCCGTGGCAAGTAGGATCTGGATGGACTTAAGCATAGCTACTTAGAAAAGGTTTCATCATAATCCATAGCTGGTCAATGATGCAAACCTTTAACAAGTCTAGCTTTGAAAGTCTCAACTTTTCCATGTACACCAAGTAATCTTCTCAAGATTTACTTGCTCCTGATGGGGATTTAACCCTTCAGATAAAGCAACCAAAGTCCATACTTTGTTGGTGTATAAGGATTCCATCTCAGATCGATAAGCATCCAGCCATTCTTACAGAGTCCCACTCCTGATGGCCAGCCCGAAACTAGTTGGGTCAGCATCCCATGATGCAATCCTTGCTCCCACTGTCATAGAGAAAACGAAGTATCTCTCAGGTGGGTGAGGAAACCTACTAGATCGGCGGAGAGGCTGAGGTTCGCTGGTTTCTATTGAATCCTTTGGTTCTACCAAATCATCAGCTGCAGTTTGTATAGCTGGAACTCTTTCCAGTTCTACCTCATGACCCATAATTTCTTCACAAGAAATTCTCTTTCACAAAGGTGGCATACTGAGTAACAAAACATCTTTTGTTCCTCGGTTAGATAGAAGATATTCCCTTGCGAATGCTTGGGATATCCAACAAACTTCCACAGATCTGACTTTGCCTCGAGCTTGTCCGGATTTTGCTTTTTAGACATAGGCCGGACAACCCCAAATCTTAACTGACTTAAGAGATGGGCTCTTCCCTTTCCATATCTCATATGAAATGGTAGGCAACTGATTTGATTGGAACCCTATTCAATAGGTATGCAACTTCATAAGTGTATAACTCCCTAAAAGGAAATAGGAAACTCAGTAGTACTCATCATAGAGCATACCATATCATATAGGATACTATTGCTCCGCCCCGATACACCGAGGTGCTGAGGTGTATACGGAGGAGTAATGCTGAGAGAGAATCTCATTCTTAGAATAGTCCAGGAATCCCGTGCTCAAGTATTCTCCTCCTTGATCACATCAAAGGACATAATACTTATACCCGTTTTTGGTTCTCTACTTCCAACTTATATTCTATGAATATCTCAAAAGGTTCGGACTTGTGTTTCAACAGGAACATATGTCTGAATCTTGAGAGATCATCAGAGAATGTAATGAAGTACAAAGAACCGGTCTTGGCATGTGTAGACAGGGGACCTTCATACATCAACATGTATCATCCCAAGAGTTCACTAACTCTTTCTCTGTTTCCAATAAACAGAGCTATGGTCATCTTATTTCTGTGATATGACCGGCAAGTTTCACAAGATGTAAATTCAAACTAATTTAAATATGCATCTATATGTAACTTCAGCTAGTCGGGTCGCATTGAGATGACCTAGTCTACAATGCCTCAAGAAGGATTCGTTCATTTCTGAACTCTTCCTCTTGTGTGTGTTCTATATATTAGGAACTGTAGTTTGATTTAGAACGACAATGCTTTTAGATAACGTGCCTAAACTGATCAACTATTGATATAGGAAATGTTCAAAACATTATCCAATCAATACAAAATTATATCCTTCTTTATCTAAATAAAGAGATTGATATGATTTTGTATATCAGGTTCGGTATCTAATAACATTTGTTCAGAATCAATATATTCTGGTAATACAGGGTGATAGTGACCAACAGACTTGGCTGCAACAATTGCCCCGTTTTCTGTAATGACCACAAAATCTTTATATATTTGTATTATCCCTCTTCAATAATATACCGTATTTATTTGTACTTGGTATTTTCCTTCTTCTATTAAATTTATTATTATTTTATTCCTCAATCTATTATGTATTTTTTTTCTAGGTACAATTTCTTTTTCTTATATTTAAGTTTTTAACTTCTCATTCTTATTTTTCCTTTCATAAATATTTAACCCAAATCCATTATTCTTATTCTCTACAGCCTATCTAAAAAGCCCATTTTCTTTTTAAGCAACATCATATATTTAATTTTAATTAAATATGTGCATGAACAACCTTATAGCTCATTGGTTAAGTCCTTGCATTGTTATTCCATAAGTCACATGTTCAAATCCCCATTCTTGCAATTATTTTTTATCATTTTTTTATTCTTCTCATAACCTACAAATGAGACCTTTCATTTCCAAAATGAATGGTGACCTTTCATTTCTCTTTTAATTCTTATGTTAAATGCATATATTATTATACATAATTCACCATTACACCATCTTAATTGTCCTCCATCTTTTCCTTCCTCATATTTTTCTATCTCTCATTTCTCCCTCTTCACCTAAAGTCCAAGAAAAAGAACATGAAGAACTCTTCAAGAAGGTCTCGCTATTAACGCGAGACTATCGGCGGATAGACAAGCCCGGTGACAATACCGGCTTGTGCATGTAAGTCCTTTCTCTCTCCCTCCCTCCATCTCTTTATTCTTCTCTTTTCATATCTCGTGAACCCGTTTTTATCCATATCGTAATCCTTAAGAGAAAAATAAACATAAACATATACATATATATAAGTCTAGATACATATGGTTATATATGGGTTAATAATATCTTATTACCTCTTGTTCAAATTAAAGTGTTTTCAATTCTTTGTTCATGACTATAAATGTTTATTATGAGTAGTGAGAACATAGATTTCATGCCACAATATATTTACGATATCTCATGGAATCGGTTTGGTTATTAAAAGAAAAGATGAAGCTTGCGTAAAAAATTCTAGTTAATCTTTTTGCCGATTTTAGTATACACATCAATACCTTTAGGTTTAAAATAATTTTTAGACATTAATTTTTACTTCTGAAAATTTCATGGAATTTACATATGATAGATTATATTATTTTATACATGCTGTAAAAATTTTAGATCGATCCGCATAACGGTTTGTGAATTACATCGTATTTATTCACTGATCGTAAAACAGAAAACTGCAGCTATCGGTCAATTTCTAGGACACATAACTTGGTATACCGGTATCCAAATTGAGTAAACTCAGATGTTTTTGATATCTACATCGAATGATATAGATTTTATTAGTTTTATAGTTTTACTGAAAACCTACCTAAGATAAAGAAAACTGCATTACAATATTAAGTGACGGATCTGGACAGAATCTGTCCTGATTCGCACATTGTTTTTAAATTGGACATAACTCGAACACCCGATATCCGTTTGTGACAAAATTTAGATGTGTAGATGCACCATTGATAGAACTATAATTTTATGTATATTATATTACTTAGGAATGCATGAAACAACCTGATATAGGCTTTGCAATAGAATATATAGTTGCTGTCCAGAAATCTGAATTTCTGTTTTAAATGCTGATATTAAAATGATCATATCTAGAGCTTCAGAAATCCAAATCATGTGAATCTTGGTGTTTTCGATAAGTACATCAAAATACCTACAATTTTCTAATAATTTTCGTAACCTGAAACCTGATACAAATTAACTCAAACTGCGTTTTAAAAATATATGACGGTGCCGAATAGATTCTGATCTGTTTTGCGCGACGATACGAAAACATATATATCTCTCAAACCGGTAGTCATATTTAGGTAAAACTGGAACTCACGCATGCAAAACATTTAGAGCCATATTTCTGTTTATATTTCGCATTCGTTCAACTTGATTAATTAGTCGTACATAATATTTCTTTACAGCATTGTTTATGGTAGTTACTCGAATAATATACTTGACTCATTTCATGTTATTCGAACATGTATACATATTTAGCTTGATCATTAAATTGTTGTATGTACATAAAGACGATAATTAAATACTTGAGTTGTATTTTGAAAAATATACAATAGTATTTTTACAATAAACCCCCTCAAGTTTTATAAATTACAATAAGGCCCCTAACAATTATTGAACATCAAATTACCTTCTTGTAGTCTGACTCGGGTTAGAGTATGACTATTTCTGACTTGAAAATGATTCAAGTCAATCTATATTCTTTATATTGCAACTCAAGATGAATACATGAATCCCTGAATCCAGTTAACAATTTATATAACTTGACTGAACCGAACCATGGATATATTCCTTTTACATGATTCTCAGTATTCCATTTACATGACTCTACGGTTACAACCGTTTTCTGATATCATGGTTTCGGTCAGTCAGTCAATCAATCTACAATTACTACAATTTACAAGATAACAATACAAATAAGACTTCGCGGGGTTTAAGGGGTAGATTGGTACGGAAGGTGTTAAAGGTGGCACGAGGTGGTCAGATTTAATACACCTAACATGAATCCAGTTGCTGTTGTACCGTGGCATAAACGGTTCCTTGTACTATACGTGCCCTTAGTCTCTGGCATATAGAGACTCCTCTCGTATACACTGGCATCCTTCTGTACCAAGCTACAAAAACTTGAATATGTTTCAAGTCAATCTATATTCTTTTATATTCCAACTCAAGATGAATACATGAATTCCAGATTCCAGTTAACAATCTATATAACTTGACCGAACCGAACCATGGATATTCCTTTTACATGATTCCCAGTATTCCATTTACATGACTCTATGGTTATAACCGTTTCCTGATATCATGGTTTCGGTCAGTCAATCAGTCAATCAGTCAATCAGTCAATCAAAGTCAATCAAGCAATCATTACAAGTTTACAAGATAACAATACAAATATGACATCACGGGGTTTAAAGGGGTAGATTGGTACGGAAGATGTTAAAAGTGGAATGAGGTGGTCAGATTAAGACACCTAACCTATATTCAGTTGCTGTTGTACCGTGGCATAAACGGTTCCTTGTACTATACGTGCCCTTAGTCTCTGGCATATAGAGACTCCCCTCGTATACACTGGCATCTTTCTGTACCAAGCTACAAACAACATCGTTAAATAATATTCCACAATTTACTACAATACAATACTTTAGAAAATACCATACTCTGCCACTCTCATTCTTCTTTGGGACTTACCGAGCGATCTGTTCGCTGACGACATTCTGTTCTCTCTTCTTTGAATGTCGTCAGGTGACCTGGACCCGGCAGAAGTAGAGCCAACCCAAGAAGACTTGGAGCAATTTGCCGAAGACCCTGCAGTATAGTTTCATTGTACACTTTTCTTTTCAGTACTTTCCATTTCCTGTTATGCCACTGTTTAGGCATCTTTTATTTCAGTTGTATTTCCTTTCATGTATTATACAAAGAATGTTAATAAATAAAAGTTGCTGTTCTTTTTATACTCTTGTCTCTTGTGTAATATTTTATATTGCTTAGCTACGCTTAGCGTATGTACTTCTGAGTACATACGTAGCGGACCTCGTCGCGTCCACTTCGCCGTACACTGGGAAGCGGGGCGTGACAGGTTTTGTTGGTGGCCCATGCAGGTCAGAGCTGTATGAATCCCTGTCATGCAGTTCTGGTCTGCGTGAACAACCTAAGCAATATAACACAAGAAACAGCAACTAAAACATTCTTTACAATCATGTTCCTTGAATCTTACCATTTCATATTCCTTGAATCTTATCATCCGTTGAATCTATCCTAACCCTCTTCTTTCACTCACAATCACCAAATTGTTTTGAAACTGTTACACTTTCCTTTTACAAATTTCGAGGACGAAATTATTTTTAAGGAGGGTAGAATCTAATGACCCCAAAATCTTTATACATTTGTATTATCCCTCTTCAATAATATACCGTATTTATTTGTACTTGGTATTTTCCTTCTTCTATTAAATTTATTATTATTTTATTCCTCAATCTATTAAGTATTTTTTTTCTAGGTACAATTTCTTTTTCTTATATTTAAGTTTTTAACTTCTCATTCTTATTTTTCCTTTCATAAATATTTAACCCAAATCCATTATTCTTATTCTCTACAGCCAATCTAAAAAGCCCAATTTTTTTTTAAGCAACATCATATATTTAATTCTAATTAAATATGTGCATGAACAACCTTATAGCTCATTGGTTAAGTCCTTGCATTGTTATTCCATAAGTCACATGTTCAAATCCCCATTCTTGCAATTATTTTTTATCATTTTTTTATTCTTCTCATAACCTACAAATAAGACCTTTCATTTCCAAAATGAATGGTGACCTTTCATTTCTCTTTTAATTCTTATGTTAAATGCATATATTATTATACATAATTCACCATTACACCATCTTAATTGTCCTCCATCTTTTCCTTCCTCATATTTTTCTATCTCTCATTTCTCCCTCTTCACCTAAAGTCCAAGAAGAAGAACATGAAGAACTCTTCAAGAAGGTCTCGCTACTAACGCGAGACTATCGGCGGATAGACAAGCCCGGTGACAATACCGGCTTGTGCATGTAAGTCCCTTCTCTCTCCTTCCCTCCATCTCTTTATTCTTCTCTTTTCATATCTCGTGAACCCGTTTTTATCCATATCGTAATCCTTAAGAGAAAAATAAACATAAACATATACATATATATAAGTCTAGATACATATGGTTATATATGGGTTAATAATATCTTATTACCTCTTGTTCAAATTAAAGTGTTTTCAATTCTTTGTTCATGACTATAAATGTTTATTATGAGTAGTGAGAACATAGATTTCATGCCACAATATATTTACGATATCTCATGGAATCGGTTTGGTTATTAAAAGAAAAGATGAAGCTTGCGTAAAAAATTCTAGTTAATCTTTTTGCCGATTTTAGTATACACATCAATACCTTTAGGTTTAAAATAATTTTTAGACATTAATTTTTACTTCTGAAAATTTCATGGAATTTACATATGATAGATTATATTATTTTATACATGCTGTAAAAAATTTAGATCGATCCGCATAACGGTTTGTGAATTACATCGTATTTATTCACTGATCGTAAAACAGAAAACTGCAGCTATCGGTCAATTTCTAGGACACATAACTTGGTATACCGGTATCCAAATTGAGCAAACTCAGATGTTTTTGATATATACATCGAATGATATAGATTTTATTAGTTTTATAGTTTTACTGAAAACCTACCTAAGATAAAGAAAACTGCATTACAATATTAAGTGACGGATCTGGACAGAATCTGTCCTGATTCGCACATTGTTTTTAAATTGGACATAACTCGAACACCCGATATCCGTTTGTGACAAAATTTAGATGTGTAGATGCACCATTGATAGAACTATAATTTTATGTATATTATATTACTTAGGAATGCATGAAACAACCTGATATAGGCTTTGCAATAGAATATATAGTTGCTGTCCAGAAATCTGAATTTCTGTTTTAAATGCTGATATTAAAATGATCATATCTAGAGCTTCAGAAATCCAAATCATGTGAATCTTGGTGTTTTCGATAAGTACATCGAAATACCTAAAATTTTCTAATAATTTTCGTAACCTGAAACCTGATACAAATTAACTCAAACTGCGTTTTAAAAATATATGACGGTGCCGAATAGATTCTGATCTGTTTTGCGCGACGATACGAAAACATATATATCTCTCAAACCGGTAGTCATATTTAGGTAAAACTGGAACTCACGCATGAAAAACATTTAGAGCCATATTTCTGTTTATATTTCGCATTCGTTCAACTTGATTAATTATTCGTACATAATATTTCTTTACAGCATTGTTTATGGTAGTTACTCGAATAATATACTTGACTCATTTCATGTTATTCGAACATGTATACATATTTAGCTTGATCATTAAATTGTTGTATGTACATAAAGACGATAATTAAATACTTGAGTTGTATTTTGAAAAATATACAATAGTATTTTTACAATAAACCCCCTCAAGTTTTATAAATTACAATAAGACCCCTAACAATTATTGAACATCAAATTACCTTCTTGTAGTCTGACTCGGGTTAGAGTATGACTATTTCTGACTTGAAAATGATTCAAGTCAATCTATATTCTTTATATTTCAACTCAAGATGAATACATGAATCCCTGAATCTAGTTAACAATCTATATAACTTGACTGAACCGAACCATGGATATATTCCTTTTACATGATTCTCAGTATTCCATTTACATGACTCTATGGTTACAACCGTTTCCTGATATCATGGTTTCGGTCAGTCAGTCAATCAATCTACAATTACTACAATTTACAAGATAACAATACAAATAAGACTTCGCGGGGTTTAAGGGGTAGATTGGTACGGAAGGTGTTAAAGGTGGCACGAGGTGGTCAGATTTAATACACCTAACATGAATCCAGTTGCTGTTGTACCGTGGCATAAACGGTTCCTTGTACTATACGTGCCCTTAGTCTCTGGCATATAGAGACTCCTCTCGTATACACTGGCATCCTTCTGTACCAAGCTACAAAAACTTGAATATGTTTCAAGTCAATCTATATTCTTTTATATTCCAACTCAAGATGAATACATGAATTCCAGATTCCAGTTAACAATCTATATAACTTGACCGAACCGAACCATGGATATTCCTTTTACATGATTCCCAGTATTCCATTTACATGACTCTATGGTTATAACCGTTTCCTGATATCATGGTTTCGGTCAGTCAATCAGTCAATCAGTCAATCAGTCAATCAAAGTCAATCAAGCAATCATTACAAGTTTACAAGATAACAATACAAATATGACATCACGGGGTTTAAAGGGGTAGATTGGTACGGAAGATGTTAAAAGTGGAATGAGGTGGTCAGATTAAGACACCTAACCTATATTCAGTTGCTGTTGTACCGTGGCATAAACGGTTCCTTGTACTATACGTGCCCTTAGTCTCTGGCATATAGAGACTCCCCTCGTATACACTGGCATCTTTCTGTACCAAGCTACAAACAACATCGTTAAACAATATTCCACAATTTACTACAATACAATACTTTAGAAAATACCATACTCTGCCACTCTCATTCTTCTTTGGGACTTACCGAGCGATCTGTTCGCTGACGACATTCTGTTCTCTCTTCTTTGAATGTCGTCAGGTGACCTGGACCCGGCAGAAGTAGAGCCAACCCAAGAAGACTTGGAGCAATTTGCCGAAGACCCTGCAGTATAGTTTCATTGTACACTTTTCTTTTCAGTACTTTCCATTTCCTGTTATGCCACTGTTTAGGCATCTTTTATTTCAGTTGTATTTCCTTTCATGTATTGTACAAAGAATGTTAATAAATAAAAGTTGCTGTTCTTTTTATACTCTTGTCTCTTGTGTAATATTTTATATTGCTTAGCTACGCTTAGCGTATGTACTTCTGAGTACATACGTAGCGGACCTCGTCGCGTCCACTTCGCCGTACACTGGGAAGCGGGGCGTGACATTTTCTGTCTCATGAAACTTATCACCCGTTCTCAGTTCTCTACCTATCTGTAGCCCATGTAACAGATTACATATGCGGGATCCTGATCCGGTATCACATACCCAGGACGTAAAGGATACTGAGAAACAGTTCTCTGCAATGAACACACCCGAAGATGATGCATCAACATGCACTTTCTTCATTTGGGCGGCACGGGAAATTTGGTATTCCCCAATTTCCTGCTCTGTCTTATAACAATTATAAGTTGGAGCGGGACCAACGTTCCCCAGCTCAGTATAACAAGCGGGTTCAGTCAATATATCCGTTTTATTATCTTGATTAAGGCGTGATATGGTCGCTACCTGGAGAGAGAGAGAAGAAAACACTCTGCGTGCGCTCTTGCAAGATCAGATTGGTTATTATTTTATCTAATCAGGATGGCTCCCACTGTTTTTATCAAATCTTCCTTCAAACCCTAAAAGGAAAGACTAGCCGGGATTAATTACACGCTACAAGTTCGCCAATCTTTCAGCCAGGCCAGTGTCGGTACTTTGAGGGAGGTCCCCCGTGCTTTCGCACGAACCTAATTAATGTAAATCTCGTTTTCCCAGAGACGTAACCCCGTTGACACCTTTCCAGATACCTACTTGATCGGCTAATTGTAATGTGTAAAACTCTCCCAGGAGTAACTATTACTCGCAGCGGGTATCCGGATCCAACTATCTCATAGAAGGTATGCAATCTCATTGCAAATTTCAACACTTGAAATTCCCGATAATATTTTGCCCCTAGCGTCCTATGACCTCGACAGAGGTCAACAAACCATAGGCTGCTAGTCAAGTTCAACCCGTCATTTCCCGATTGAAGTAAACCCACCCGCACGACCCTTGACAGAGGTCAACAAGGTCGCGCGACTACCCTAAATCATGTTAGTTATATGTATGCCCTAGAGGCCATTACTATACATAGGATGTATATTGTAGTGGATACTTGGACATATATAGGGAGGACTTTCTTGCTCGACATGATAGTATGCTATCTGGTTGCTCTTTACCTCAACGTGTATACTGATTGTCTCTCTGTTACATGTTGGTAAAGCCCTTAGGATGTGTACTTGACTACCTGGACTATGATGCGGATCATACTAGTGGGGACATGGTAGTCCATAAGTACATCTTTCAAGGTCCCTAGTTGTGGTTGTATCGAGACGGGGCATCGATATACCAGAGTAGACTAGCGTGTACCTTCTCGACCCATACAGATGGGCGATGGATGATCCCATATCCATTAGTGTTTGACATCAGAGATGATATACGGGTGCTCAGTGGAGACTGGGTACACTGGACGGACTCGCCGAGAACTCCCAGATGGTATTATACCTTACGTCAGATGGCAGTTCTCTGGTGACACTGGTACAGAGTAGTCTGTTGACCCGAGATCGTCATAGAGTCTTGTGTGGTTCCCACTGTGCTTTGATTTCCACCTTACCACGTCCAAGAGGGCGTGCAAAACGGTGGTTTTTGGGTACAGTCCCGAATCACATGGAGGCAATGAGCGATAGGAGGGGATTCGTCTCTCCCGGTATAGGGAGTTGATGTTGCGCTGTGTTCGATTGGCTATAACCGGAAATCCCTGGCCAGGGTTGCTGAGATTCACTGGTAAGTGTTACCAGTAGTTTCTCGAACTGTTATAGACCTCATATCGACACGACTTATCATGTTATTGGGGTCTGACGTTTACCACCCCTAGACGAGATATGCGACATATCAGACGATCAGACCGGACTGTACGGTAAGTGTTACTGGTTGGATTCACAGGAGTATGAGCGGGCTTGCTCGTCGATCTTCTGATCGCTCAATACCCGGGTGGCCGTTACGTTTAGCAGACCGCTTGCGGCTTGTGGGTGTTTGATATGATCATCACCTGCTGCCGGCGTATTGACGAGTTTTTAGAGTCCTACACAGGGGTTTCCTGGCTCAAGCGAAACGAAATAGGAGCGCATATGAGATATGTGCGGGACTGAGAATAATGCGTGTATGCGATACCGTATTCCATTCTCGCGATGAATGTATCGATTGGTTGTATGCGATATAATCTAGTTATCGAATCAAGGATTGATTCGATAAGCCGATACATTAGATATTAGTCGGTTATATGCGATATGACCGGATCGTTAAATCAAGTATTGATTTAATGATTTAATGCATAATTATATATTTGATATATTACTTTGCATTAACTAGTATTGGTTCACTTAAATTGGATTTTCTCACTTGATGTGCACAAGTTGTATATGTGATATATTTTTGTGCACTTGTTTGTATCATGTTTGATGATACATGCAAACTTGGGTTTGTGTAAAGACTTAAACCATGTTTAGTGAATGGTTAGGGTTTCATTTCACTTATTTATTTATCTATTCATTTTGGTTAAAAGTAAAAGAAAAACTAAATGGTTGCTTTCATATTAGAAGGTTCTTGATGCTTCATGCATCTTTGACTAAAGTGACCATTTTGTCTTCATCTCCTAAACCTAACCATTCTACTAAACCTTAGTTAGTTCTCTACACTAAAACATGGTTGAAAATATGATAACTATCATTTTATTTTCTATTTTAAATTTTTTTTTATCATATTATCTTCTTCTTCTTCTTCTTCAAGATGAAGAAAACCTTGCATCCTTTAATGGTGTCTTGAGAAAAAGAGTGAGAAATCCAATTCTAAAGTGAACCCACTTCCTATTTCTTCATCCTCTACCACTTGCCAAGTAGTATAGGGTGTTTTCTTCACAAGTTTCATGACTTGGTGAAGTTGGAGCTTGATCTTGTGTTGCCTCGACGTAGATCATCTTCGGCATCGAAGTCGACGACCTAGCCCGATCATTTCTTCGATGAAACCACCGTGAGAGTCCGGGATCCGATGGGTACAGTGGAGGGAATTCATCACGGAGCTATGGAGGTGGAGGACCGGATCTACAAAGGTTGTATTTCCGTTCACTTAGTTAAGTTGTTAACTAGTTGCTTGTTTCGCCTATTCTCTAGTTAACGATCTAGTATAGGGTTTCTTTGGCACATGAAAAATTATAATTTGGAATGGTTGATGCCTTGTGAGACCTCATTAGTGTGCCTAGGAACCCTACAGTGGTATCAGAGCCTAGCTAGAGCCTTAGGCGATGCGTAGACGGAGTTAGAAGTCCGATCGAACCGAAACCCTAATGCAAAATCCACTCTTTGTACATTTTTGAAAATTTTGGATTTTTGTGAATTAAAAATATGCAGAAAAATCAGCAAGGAATTTCATGAAATACTGTGAATCACGTGCGTGTGAATCCTCTAAAGCGCCGCGGAAGCGCGGCATGAGCATGGCTCGTGCGGCGGTTCCGCGGCTATATAGTCAAATCAGCATTTCAAAATTGCACAGTAATTCATATCTTTTAGTGCTGTATTTTCTGGGAATTTTTAATCTGCACTCAAGAGTTGAGTTTTCTGGATTGTTTTGGGGAATCGATGATTCGATCGGATTGTTTAGCTTTGTCTATGTGTTTTTCCGGATAACTTTAGAATATGTTAAAAAGTTCGACCGGATATAAATACCCACTTTTTCCCCTGTCGAGAAATTTCCAAGTGTTGGATCTTTCCGTGGTTTAATAATGTTCTAAGTAGTGCAAGTAACGCGATGGACCCTCTAGAAGACAACAAACCTTAACTCGATTATGTGACCGTCTTGAACTGCCCTTTGAACCTTAAGGTTTGGGGCAGTACGGCGTGTCACATATGAGGCGTTGGCTTGACCCTTCTACGGCTGGACCGTTGGTACTGAGGCATGAAGTGGACGTTTTTAAACTTATTTCATGTGTTGATCTGTTTCGGGAAAACTTGGGTGTTTGCTTGTTCGATCGGAAAGTTTAACATTTTCTATTTATCAGGAATGTGATACAATATTTAGAATTCACAAGTAGTTATGAGATAACTGAATGAATGTTATAAACATAGCAGTTTAGTCTCACTTGATCGGTTGCCACGGAATTTTGATGTGATCAAAAGTCCGTCGCAATCACGTAGCGTACGCGGATACTCGCCGGTAAACTTAATAGACAGCCACGCCCCATAGCCCCGACCAAGTGCCTGTAGGAGAACCCCATCGCCGAAAGCATCCGTTCGGGTGCTCGCGGCAGCGGTGTTCCGCCTTGGTGCACTTCGTCGACGGCGTCGGGGGTGCGGCTGCCTACTAAAGTTTGCGACGAGCATTCGATCAGGATGTCGGGAATCTTGTTGAATTGCCCCACTTGATATTGAAAAGTGTTTTCGGTAATGAGACTAAAATGCGGGGTTTATAATTGTTAGGCATGCGATGTCTAAGGAATTCATTTGATTAGACATGCGATGTCTATGCAGGTTGCGGATTCCAACTGTTGTAGTTTTACACTTTCTTTTCTGTGACCGTAAGTGTAATATGTGATATCGCCGGTTTCGTTGCTATATGTCAACGACAATTGGGATGCGCATATTTACTTACGTTGATGACATGTGATGTTATGTGTTGCTGGATATGTTATATTGGATCGTCGTGTTTGAATAGCCTGGTTTTTTTATGTGAGATGGGTGTTTTTCTTTTTCATTCATGTAAAAACTTGTATGTAATATTCTTTTATTGGGGCACTTCCAGGTTGCGGAAGATGTCACCTTTTGTATATTATTTACTTTTCCGCACTAGGATAGACCCAAGGAGGGGAGCACAAGTAACCGGGTTCTGGAGTCCAGTGGGAGACCAACTCGAGGAGTCGAGTCCGGGTCTCCTAACTCTAGAATTGGTAGGGTTGCTTGCCGCTGTCGTAGGGGTCTAGGGGTGTGGGTTTGGCTATTCATCGCGACCATGGAATCCGTGTTTTATACTGGCTCGTATTGAAAACACGGACGTCCTAGTATATCCAATATTTCATATGTTTCTTCTGCAGCGATATCTCTGATGTGATCATGTGATATGTTCTGTGATGGATACAGTAGTATATATGATATATTATATAGACGTTACTTATGTTTTACACCCGCGCTAGCCCTGCCCCGCTCTGCCGTTAGTCACCTAACCTAACGGTGCACGAGGGGACATCGAGGCGAACACGGATGGCATAAGTGTACGTCGTATTTATCTGTGATGTTTAGGTACCTTAAATGATGGGACTTCATTAATGTGATTAATAAAAGTAAAAAGAAACCTAAAAATGTTGTGGAATCGAATTTCAAAATTAAAACAGGTAGCTACAGTTCTTGCTTTGCACAGAGGTATATATGATATATCCTGCACCTTATTCGATGAGGAAAGGGCCGACGATCCCTTCACCGGGAGTGACCCCTTTAGCAATAACTGGCAGATGCTACACACTCGGTTTGTCTTTTGATAGCTTCTATAGTTTCTGCTTTGCACAGTGATATATATGATATATCCCGCACCTCATTCGACGAGGAAAGGGCCGACGATCCCTTCACTGGGAGTGACCCCTTTAGCAAAACTAGAAAAGCCTAAAAAACACTCCATTTTAAAATCATTCGATCCTACAACGATATCAAGTTCATTACGCAATAGGTTTTCAGAAAAACCTGTCGTAGCCCTCCGTCATTTCAGATAAGTACTAGTTAGTATTCGTGCTGCGGTAGTTTGGCATGCGTCAAGGCGTAGTGTACGGTAGCTAACTAGTGCTTATCTGCTAGCATACGATGTGATTGGATTAGGGTATTCGTACGGCGTTGTTTGGCATGCGTCAAGGGTCGTGCAGGTGGGTTTAATTCAATCAAGAAATGTACGGGTTGAACTTGACTAGCAGACTATGGGTTGTTTGGCATGCGTCAAGGTCATAGCACGCTAGGGGCAAAATATTATCGGGAATTTCAAGTGTTGAAATTTGCAATGAGATTGCATACCTTTTATGAGATAGTTGGATCCCGCTACCCGCTACGAGTAAGAGTTACTCCTGGGAGAGTTTTACACATTACAATTAGCCGATCAAGTAGGTGTCTAGAAAGGTGTTAACGAGGTTACACCTCTGGAAAAATGAGGTTTACATTAATTAGGTTCGTGCGAAAGCACGGGGGACCTCTCTCAAAGTACGGACACTGGCCTGGCTGAAAGATTGGCGAACTTGTAGTGTGTAATTAATCCCGGCTAGTCTTTCCTTTTAGAGTTTGAAGGAAGATTTGATAAAAACAGTGGGAGCCATCCTGATTAGATAAAATAATAACTAATCTATTCTTGTAAGAGCGCACGCTGAGTGTTTTCTTCTCTCTCTCTCCAGGTAGCGACCATATCACGCCTTAATCAAGATAATAATACGGATGTATTGACCGAACCCGCTTGTTATACTGAGCTGGGGAACGTTGGTCCCGCTCCACCTTATAATTGTTATAAGACAGAGCAGGAAATTGGGGATTACCAGATTTTCCGTGCCGCCCAAACGAAGAAAGTGCATATGATGCATCTCCTTCGGGTGTGTTCGTTACACAGAACTGTTTCTCAGTATCCTCTGTGTCCTGAGTATCTGATACCGGATCAGGATCCCAGCTATGTAATCTGTTACATAGGGCTACAGATAGGTAGAGAACTGAGAACGGGTGATAAGTTTCATGAGACAGAAAATGGAGCAAGTGTTGCAGCCAAGTCTGTTGGTCACTTTCACCCTGTATTCCAAATACATTGATTCTGAACGAATGTTATTAGATACCGTACCTGATATACAAAATCATATCAGTCTCTTTATTATTAAAGAAATGATAAAATTTTGTATTGTTGGATAATATTTTGAACATTTCATATATCAAAAGTTGATCTGTTCAGGCACGTTATCTAAAAGTATTGATGTTCTAAATCAAACTACAGTTCTTAGTAAACGGAACACACACAAGAGGAAGAGTTCAGAAATGAACGGATCCTTCTTGAGGTATTGTAGACAAGGTCATATCAATGCAACCCGACTAGCTAGGTTGCACATAGATGCATATTTAAATCTGTTTGAATTTACATCTTATGAAACTTGCCAGTCATGTCACAGAGATAAGATGACCATAGCTCTGTTTACTGGAAACAGAGAAAGAGTTAGTGAACTCTTGGGACTGATACATGATGATGTATGTAAGGTCCCCTGTCTACACATGCCAGGACTGGTTCTTTATACTTCATTACGTTCTCTGATGATCTCTCAAGATTCAGACATATGTTCCCGTTGAAACACAAGTCAGAACCTTTTGAGGTATTCACAGAATATAAGTTAGAAGTAGAGAACCAATAAAGGTATAAGTATTATGTCCTTTGATGAGATCAAGGAGGAGAATACTTGTGCATATTCCTGAACTATTCTAAAAGAGAATGAGATTCTCTCTCAGCATTACTCCTCTGTATACACCACAGCACGTCGGTGTATCGGGGAGGAGCAATTGCACCCTATGTGATATGGTGTGCTATTTGATGGGTACTACTGAGTTTCCTATTTCCTTTTGGGAGTTATGCACTTGAGAAGCTGCATACCTATTGAATAGGGTTCAAATCAAATCAGTTGCCTACCATTTCATATGTGATATGGAAAGGGAAGAGCCCATATCTTAAGATGGTTAAGATTTGGGGTTGTCCAGCCTATGTCTAAAAGCAAAATCCGGACAAGCTCGAGGCCAGGTCTGTTATGTAGAACTAGAAAGGTTCCAGCTATACAAACTACAGCAGATGATTTGGTAGAACCAAAGGATTCAGTAGATTCCAACGAACCTCAGCCTCTCCGCCGATCTAGTAGGGTTCCTCACCCACCTGAGAGTTACTTCGGTTTCTCTATGACAGTGGGAGCGAGGATTGCATCATGAGATGATGACCCAACTAGTTTCGAGCTGGCCATCAGGAGTGGGACTCTGTAAGAATGGCTGGATGCTTAGCGATCTGAGATGGAATCCATGTACACCAACAAAGTATGGACTTTAGTTGCTATATCTGAAGGGTTAAATCCCCGTCAGGAGCAAGTATATCTTGAGAAGATTACTTGGTGTAGATGGAAAAGTTGAGACTTTCAAAGCTAGACTTGTTAAAGGTTTTTGTCATCGACCAGGCGTGGATAATGATGAAACCTTTTCCAGTGGCTATGCTTAAGTCCATCCGGATCCTACTTGCCACGGCTATATACCATGACTACGATATCTGGTGGTTGGGTGTCATGACTGCTTTTCTAAGTGATATTTTAGAAGAGCGCGTCTATAAGTACACAGCCAGAGGGCCTCGTGGACAGTGGGAGCAGCGCAAACGTGCACAAGTTGCTTTATAGGATAAAGCAGGCATCGCGGAGTTGGAACGTCTGTTTTGATGTAGTAGTCAAAGAGTTTGACATCATCAAAATAGTAGATGAACCTTGTATAAACAAAAAGGTAGTAGGGAGTATGGTGACGATCCTCGTAGAGTACGTGGATGACATACTCTTGATAGGGAAGGAGTTTCCTATGCTACGCTCGATCAATCTCCGCTTATCACAATGATTCTCCACATAGGATCAAAGTGATACCTACCAAATCCTGGGTTTTGGATCTATGAGATAGATCTAAATGGATGTTAGGATTCTCACTAGATGTAGTGAGATGGTATCAATCGATCCTGGGAAGAATCACTGGAAAAGTTCTAGAGTGATAAGGACGACTGAATGTCAGTCACAGGCATTGTCTTTACCCTCAGTAAAGGGACAGTATGTTGGAAGAGTTCCAAGCTAGATACCGTGGCATACTAGACGATTAAAGGCAAGATACATCGCTACTTAAGATGCTACCAAAGAGGCAGTCTGGGTGTATATTGGTTCATGAGATGAACTTAGTTCCTCCCATGTGTGACAATGGAGTTGTGGCTTATGCCAAGGAACGTCCGTCCCATTAGTGATCCAGACATATTCTAAGGCAGTATCACCTGATCATGGAGATGGTTGATCTCCAAGGAGATCGAGGTTAGGAGAGTGACTCAGAGGACAACACGGCGGATCCACTCACAAAGGCCTATTCCCAGAGAGAGACTTTTATGGGATGGTTGAGTATGAGATACTACAACCACTGCTATCAGATGGCCCTAGTGCAAGTGGGAGATTGTTAGTTATATGTATGCCCTAGAGGCTATTACTATACATAGGATGTATATTGTAGTGGATGCTTGGACATATATAGGGAGGACTTTCTTGCTCGACATGATAGTATGCTATCTGGTTGCTCTTTACCTTAACGTGTATACTGATTGTCTCTCTGTTACATGTTGGTAAAGCCCTTAAGATGTGTACTTGACTACCTGGACTATGATGCAGATCATACTAGTGGGGACATGGTAGTCCATAAGTACATCCTTCAAGGTCCCTAGTCGTGGGTGTATCGAGACGGGGCATCGATATACCAGAGTAGACTAGCGTGTACCTTCTCGACCCATACAGATGGGCGATGGATGATCCCATATCCATTGGTATTTGGCATCAGAGGTGATATACGGGTGCTCAGTGGAGACTGGGTACACTGGACGGACTCGCCGAGAACTCCCAAATGGTATTATACCTTACGTCAGATGGCAGTTCTCTGGTGACACTGGTACAGAGTAGTTTGTTGACCCGAGATCGTCATAGAGTCTTGTGTGGTTCCCACTGTGCTTTGATTTCCACCTTACCACGTCTAAGAGGGCATGCAAAATGGTGGTTTTTGGGTATAGTCCCGAATCACATGGAGGCAATGAGCGATAGGAGGGGATTCGTCTCTCCCGGTATAGGGAGTTGATGTTGCGCTGTGTTCGATTGGCTATAACCGGAAATCCCTGGCCAGGGTTGCTGAGATTCACTGGTAAGTGTTACCAGTAGTTTCTCGAACTGTTATAGACTTTATATCGACACGACTTATCGAGTTATTGGGGTCTGACGTTTACCACCCCTAGACGAGATATGCGACATATCAGACGATCAGTACGGTAAGTGTTACTGGTTGGATTCACAGGAGTATGAGCGGGCTTGCTCGTCGATCTTCTGATAGCTCAATACCCGGGTGGCCGTTACGTTTAGCAGACCGCTTGCGGCTTGTGGGTGTTTGATATGATCATCACCTGCTGCCGGCGTATTGACGAGTCTTTAGAGTCCTACACAGAGGTTTCTTGGCTCAAGCGAAACGAAATAGGAGCGCATATGAGATATGTGCGGGACCGAGAATAATGCGTGTATGTGATATCGTATTCCATTCTCGCGATGAATGTATCAATTGGTTGTATGCGATATAACCTAGTTATCGAATCAAGGATTGATTCGATAAGCCGATACATTGGATATTAGTCGGTTATATGCGATATGACCGGATCGTTAAATCAAGTATTGATTTAATGATTTAATGCATAATTATATATTTGATATATTACTTTGCATTAACTAGTATTGGTTCACTTAAATTGGATTTTCTCACTTGATGTGCACAAGTTGTATATGTGATATATTTTTGTGCACTTGTTTGTATCATGTTTGATGATACATGCAAACATGGGTTTGTGTAAAGACTTAAACCATGTTTAGTGAATGGTTAGGGTTTCATTTCACTTATTTATTTATCTATTCATTTTGGTTAAAAGGAAAAGAAAAACTAAATGGTTGCTTTCATATTAGAAGGTTCTTGATGCTTCATGCATCTTTGACTAAAGTGACCATTTTGTCTTCATCTCCTAAACCTAACCATTCTACTAAACCTTAGTTAGTTCTCTACACTAAACCATGGTTGAAAATATGATAAGTATCATTTTATTTTCCATTTTAATTTTTTTTTATCATATTATCTTCTTCTTCTTCTTCTTCTTCAAGATGAAGAAAACCTTGCATCCTTTAATGGTGTCTTGAGAAAAAGAGTGAGAAATCCAATTCTAAAGTGAACCCACTTCCTATTTCTTCATCCTCTACCACTTGCCAAGTAGTATAGGGTGTTTTCTTCACAAGTTTCATGACTTGGTGAAGTTGGAGCTTGATCTTGTGTTGCCTCGACGTAGATCATCTTCGGCATCGAAGTCGACGACCTAGCCCGATCATTTCTTCGATGAAACCACCGTGAGAGTCCGGGATCCGATGGGTACAGCGGAGGGACTTCATCATGGAGCTATGGATGTGGAGGACCGGATCTACAAAGGTTGTATTTCCGTTCACTTATTAGTAAAGCAGTTTACTAGTTCTAGTTTTCGCCTAATCTCTAGTTAACGATCCGTATTAGGGTCTCTCGGCACTTGTAAAATTTGATATTGGCATGGTTGATGCCTTGTGAGACCTCTTGAGCGTGCCTAGGAACCCTACAAATCAATCACATCATATGTTTATACAGATAAGCACTAATCAGCTACTGCACACTACGCCTTGACAGAGGTCAACAAACGCAACACGAATACAAAATACTACTTATCTGAAATGACGGAGGGCAACGACAGGTTTTTCTGAAAACCTATTGCGTAATGAACTTGATATCGTTGTAGAATCAAATGATTTTAAAATGGAGTGTTTTTGAGGCTTTTCTAGTTTTGCTAAAGGGGTCACTCCCGGTGAAGGGATCTTCGGCCCTTTCCTCATCGAATAAGGTGCAGGATATATCATATATACCGCTGTGCAAAGCAAGAACTATAGGAGCAATCAAAAGACAAACCGAAGGGTGTAGCATCTGCCAGTCATTGCTAAAGGGGTCACTCCCGGTGAAGGGATCTCGGCCCTTTCCTTATCGAATAAGGTGCAGGATGTTCTACAAGGAACACCGCGATGCAAAGCAAGAACTGTAGCTACCTGTTTTTGAAAATTCGATTCCACAGCATCATTAGGTTTCTTTTCTTTCATTAATCATATTAATGAAGTCCCATCATTTAAGTACCTAAACATCACAGATAAATACGACGTACACTTATGCCATCCGCATTCGCCTCGATGTCCCCTCGTGCACCGTTAGGTTAGGTAACTAACGGCAGAGCGGGGCAGGGCTAGCACGGGTGTAAAACATAAGTAACGTCTATATAATATATCATATATACTATATACGGTATTTATCACAGAACATCACATGATCACATCACAGATATTGCAGCAGAAGAATCATATGAAACATTGGATATATTAGGACGTCCGTGTTTTCAATACGAGCCAGTATAAAACACGGATTCTATGGTCGCGATGAATAGCCAATCCCACACCCCTAGACCCCTACGAGAGCAGCAAGCAACCCTACCAATTCTAGAGTTAGGAGACCCGGACTCGACTCCTCGAGTTGGTCTCCCACTGGACTCCAGAACCCGGTTACTTGTGCTCTCCTCCTTGGGTCTATCCTAGTGCGGAAAAGTAAATAATATACAATGGTGACATCTTCCGCAACCTGGAAGTGCCCCAATAAAAGAATATTACATACAACAAATTTTACATGAATGAAAATAAAAACTCTCATCTCACATAAAAAACCCCGGCTATTCAAAACGCGACGATCTAATATAACATATCCAGCAACACATAACATCACATGTCATCAACGTAAGTAAATATGCGCATCCCAATTGTCGTTGACATATAGCAACAAAACCGGTGATATCACATATTACACGTACGGTCGCAGAAAAGAAAGTGTAAAACTACAACAGTTGGAATCCTCAAACTCTTTAGACATTGCATGCCTGACCAAATGAATTCCTTAGACATCACATGCCTAACAATTATAAACTCCGCATTTTAGTCTCTATATCGAAAACACTTTTCAATATCTAGTCGGGCAATTCAACAAGATTCCCGAAAAACTGATCGAATACTCGTCGCAAACTTTAGTAGGCGGCCGCACCCCCGGATGCCGTCGACGAAGTGCACTAAAGCGGAATACCGCTGCCGCGAGCACCCGAACGGATGCTTTTGGCTATGGGGTTCTCCTAAAGTCACTTGGTCGGGGCTATGGGGCGTGGCTGTTTATTAAGTTTACCGGCGAGTATCCGCGTACGCTACGTGATTGCGACGGACTTTTGATCGCATCAAAATTCCGTGGCAACCGATCAATCGAGACTAAACTGCTATGTTTATAACATTCAAATTAGTTATCTCATAACTACTTGTGAATTCCAAATATTGTATCACATTCCAGATAAATAGAAAATGTTAAAGTTTCCGATCGAACAATCAAACACCCAAGTTTTCCCGAAACAGATCAACACATGAAATAAGTTCAAAAACATCCACTTCATGCCACAGTACCAACGGTCTATCCGTAGAAGGGTCAAGCCAACGCCTCACATGTGGCACGCCGTACTGCCCAAAACCCTAAGGTTCAAAGGGCAGTTCAAGACGGTCACATAATCGAGTTAAGGTTTGTTGTCTTCTAGAGGGTCCATTGCGTTACTTGCACTACTTAGAACGTTATTAAACTACAGAAAAATCCAACACTTGGAAATTTCCCGGCAGGGGAAAAAGTGGGTATTTATATCCGGTCGAACTTTTTAACATGTTCTAAAAATATCCGGAAAAACATAACAAAATTAAATTCTCCGATCGAATCGACGATTACAAAATAAACCCCAGAAAACTCAACACTTGAGTCAGTTTAAAAATACCCATAAAATAGCACTTTAATATATAAGAATTACCGCGCAAACAAAATGACCCAATCCCTCAGTACAGCCGCGGATCCGCGGCCCAAGCAAGGTATGGCCGCGGTTCCGCGGCGGTTTAGAAGTATTAAGAGCTCGTTTTTCACCACAATTCTTATATTTCTCTGCTTAATTTTTCAGGTATTTTTAATTCAGAAAATACACAGTTTTGAAAAAATGTACAGAGAGGGGGTAAATTTGGACGTATCGGGTTCGTTCGGAGTTTTAACTTCGTTAACACATCGCCTAAAGCTCTAGTTAGGCTCTGATACTACTGTAGGGTTACTAGGCACACTCAAGAGGTTCCACAAGGCATCAACCATGCCAAATTAAAATTTTACGGTGCCGAGAAACCCTAATATAGATCGTTAACTAGAAGTTAAGGCGAAAGAACATGCAAGTTAACAACTTAACAACAAGTGAAAGGGATTACAACCTTTGTAGATCCGGTCCTCCACCTCTTTAGCTCCGTGTTGACGTCCATCCGCTGCGATCATCGAGATCCCGGGCTCTAGCAATGGTTTCGTCGGAGAAATGATCGGGCTAGGTCATTGATTTCGAGGCCGAAGATGATCTACATCCGGGAGACTCAAACTCAAGCTATTCCTTCACTTGGTCGAAAACATTGTGAAGAGAACACCCTATACTACATGGCAAGTGATAGAGGATGAAGAAATAGGAAATGGGTTCACTTTAGAATTGGATTTCTCACTCTTTTAACCATGGCATCATTGGAGCTCTCAAGCTTTTGTGAGCTTGATCAAGATGAAGAAGAAGAAAAGAATCATATATATTAAAAGAATAAGATGAATACTTATCCTTTTAATCATGGTACCATGGTTGAGTTAAGCCTTCATGCTTAACTCATGTAGAGATTTAACCAAACCATTAGGTTAAAGGTTGGGTTAACTAATATCTTTAAACATATGACAAAAGAGTTGACTTTGTCAATGTTTATCAAGCTTCATGAAGCTTGATAACTTTGACCAAAGTCACACTCTTTTGTTAAATGCTTAGGAAAATAGTAAACCCTAATCTAACCTTGATTTGGTTCAAGTCTCATACACACAACTTGTTTGTATCATCAAGCATGATACAAACATGTACACTTGCATATATCACATATAAACAATGTGCACATTCAAGTGAGAAAATCAATCTTAAATGAACCAATACTAGTTAATGTAAAGTAATATATCAAATATATAATTATACATTAAATCATTAAATCAGCACTTGATTTAACGATCCGGTCATATCGCATATAACCGACTAATATCAAGTGTATCAATGTATCGAATCAACACTTGATTCGGTAACCCGGCTATATCACATATAACCGATCGATGATACAAATCGCGAGAATAGAACACAGTATCACATACTGGTATTATTCTCGGTCCCGCACATATCTCATATGCGTTCCTATTTCGTTTCGCTTGAGCCAGGAAACCCCTGTGTAGGACTCTGAAGACTCGTCAATACACCGGCAGCAGGTGATGATCATATCAAACACCCACAAGCCGCAAGCGGTCTGCTAAACGTAACGGCCACCCGGGTATTGAGCGATCAGAAGATCAACGAGCAAGCCCGCTCACACTCCTGTGAATCCAACGAGTAACACTACCGTACAGTCCGGTCTGTTCGTCTGATATGTCGCATATCTCGTCTAGGGGTGGTAAACGTCAGACCCCAATAACTCAATAAGTCGTGTCGATATGAGGCTCATAACGGGTCGAGAAACTACTGGTAACACTTATCAGTACATCCCTAAAACAGCCTTGGCCAAGGACTTCCTGTTATAGCCAATCGAACACTGCGCAACATCAACTCCCTTTACCGGGAGAGACGAAACCCCTCCTATCGCTCATTGCCTCCATGTGATTCGGGACTGTACCCAAAAGCCACCTTTTTGCATGCCCTCTTAGACGTGGTATGATGGAAATCAAAGTACAATGGGAATCACACAAGACTCTATGACGATCTCGGGTCTACAGACTAACCTGTACCAGTGTCACCAGAGAACTGCCATCTGACGTAATGTATAATACCATCTGGGAGTTCTCGGCGAGTCCTTCCAGTGTACCCAGTCTCCACTGAGCACCCGTATATCATTTCTGATGTCAAACACCAATGGATATAGGATCATCCATCGCCCATCTATATGGGTCGAGAAGGTACACGCTAGTCTACTCTGATATATCGATGCCCCGTCTCGATACACCCACGACTAGGGACTTTGAAGGATGTACTTATGGACTACCATGTCCCCACTAGTATGATCCACATCATAGTCCAGGTAGTCAAGTACACATCCTAAGGGCTTTACCAACATGTAACAGAGAGACAATCAGTGTACACGTTAAGGTAAAGAGTAACCAGATAGCATACTATCATATCGAGCAAGAAAGTCATCCCTATATATGTCCAAGCATCCACTACAATATACATCCTATGTATAGTAATGGCCTCTAGGGCATACATACAACTAACACATCTACTAGTATATATATCAATATATAATATTTCGCTCAAGGCGTGATAAAAATGCAACATCACAAAAATGTAATAAGTATCACAGAACAATACAGATATCTGGGATCCCCGGGTTTCACAGAGCCGCTACTGAAACCCGACGTTCCCCTGGTCGTGTGGATATTCTGTGCAATGTAATCCTAGACCCCTACGGGCGCGGCAAGTTACCCGCCAAAACCTGAAGCGAGGCAGCCCCCTTCAGCAACGTAAATGGACCATCCAACACTTCACGGAATCCGGTAACTTGGGCACCCCTCCTGGGTCAACCTGTACCCCCTACGAGTGCGGCGAATAGCCCGTCAATTCTAGAGTGAATCCCCCTCCATCTCAATGCCATGAGATGCGGGCCCGTTGCCCTCTAGAACCCGGCTATCCGTGCACCCCTCCTTGGGGTAATCCTAGTACAGAAAGTAAAATATACATACAATGGGTACATCGACCTCGACCCGGTCGTGCCCTAAAAGAATAATACAAACAGGCAGTGACGGCAGTCCACATGTCGGACGCTCGCCCCGCAATATCAAATGTACATAATACAACCAAATCTGTACTAACATTCCATCCAGGCTATCCCCCACGACCAATCCGCAACATCACAGCACAATCACAGAACATCAACGTGAATGTCACGTTCGCAAATCCGTCTAACCGGGCTATAGCAGTTAGACAGGATTTACCGATCAAGTGACATTCACGGTCGCAGATATAGTGTAAATACTGTGAACTAATGTGTTTAAAATTTTCGATCGATCAAAATTATCGAAGTGGGCCTCAAGCACTACTGTAGCACTCACAGAAATTCTGGGCCCAAAAAGAATATCCCAAGAACCCTATTTTCAACCCAGAAGCCCACTGGAAAAAATTGGTGAACTGAAGCTTAATTCCTTTGGCGGAACCGCGGCCAAAGTGTGGTTATGGCCGCGGTTCTGCGGCCCTATTGAAGGATCATGTCACCAAAATTTTACAGTGATCTTATAAAACTCTGCACATCATTCTGCAACAACCTGAAAAAATTTTGGAGCCAAAAAAATTTCGACAGAGAACTGATATACATGAAAATGCGGTTTTGGGATTTTTGTTCGATCGAAGCTTTAAACATACTAGTGCAAGCTAGACTAGGTTAATGGCGTGGCTCTGATACCAGTGTAAGTGCACGGCGGTGCCCTGGCCGTCTTTCCGAGGCCAAAATGCGGAAGCGATGATTTACTTTAACTTTATAACCGGCACCACCGCGCACAAAAATCCCGGATCGGGCCATTAATCTAGTCCTAGCTAACTAAAGAACGGGTAGAGAGATATACCGAGCGATCCGTGTCCTTCGGTCTTCTCGTCGTCGTCCCGATCTCCCGCGGAATGTCCGGTCTCCACCTCCTCGCCGGAAGGGCACCACGTCGCTGGCTTCTTTTACGGGCTCCCACCTCTGGACCGAGGCAACTCGGGCATGAAGTTGGCGAGCCGACGTGCCCAAGATTTGCTGTAGAATGAGTATAGTGATATGTCTCATGGGGGTTTGAGGAAGTTGCCTTTTGGTGGAGAAAATGAAACATGAACTTTTGTAGATCAACTTGGGGATTTTTCAAGCATCAAGAGAACAAAATCCCCTTGCCAAAAATTTGGACAGCCCCTAGAGGAAGTGGCCGGCCCTCTCATGTGTGGGAGTGAGGAAAATGGAGAGAGAGTGAGGAAAATTCAAGGGGTGGGAAAGCAACTAACTCAAGCAAAAAGGAAAATGATTATCATATGAAATAATGATCACAATCCAATCCAAAACAACTCCCATCATCAACAACCATGATGAACCAAAAGTCAAGCCATGATCAAAAGAAGAAGTCAAATGGTGGAGGAATTATCATGATACAACAATATGCAAATAACACCCTCCACTAACCAAATTTGCTTGCTTGCAAATAAGCCCTCCTCCACCAATTTCCGGTCAAGGAAAGATACAAATGAAAATGGCCGAAACGGAAAGCAAACTGGCAACTTCATAAAACTGGTCCTGTAATAGATTACAGGAAAACCCCGCTACCGTATATACATACCCGCATTTGTATTCCGACCGAAATACAAATGCAATGAGACAAAATCTACACTGTACAATACTAGGATCCGGCTTAAACCAAAGCCCGCTAGTATAATCCGTCCAATCATGATCTGTGCAATACCGCACGTATCTGATCGAACCCTGCCATATCTACATACGACCTCTACAGCGTTTCGCCCGAAACTTGAGAAACTGGTCTGTGGGGGACTCTAAAGACTCGTCAACACCTTGGTTGTGGATTTAACTACTAGCACGTCAGAGGTATTAGCCTATACGTAACGGGCTACCAGGTATTGACCAAAAGGGACGTCGATGAGCGAACTCATCCTGACACCCTACTCAGCCTGTCAGCGACAATATCCGTACAGTCCGGTCCGTTCGTCTATGAGCATCGCATGGCGGGCCTAGGGGGTTGGTAAAAGTCAGACCCCCAAAAGCGGTACAAGTCGTGTCGGAGTGTAGCCCAGAACACCCTGAGATACTACTGGAATACCTACTAATAAATCTCCTGCCTCGGCCGAGGGCTTTGTGTAATGGCTCTCCTAGACACAGCGTGACCTCACCCCAAATACCGGGAGAGACGAACCCCTGAAGATCCGCTCACTGCCTCCATGTGGCTCGGGACTGTACCCAACTAAAACCTGTTTGCACGTATCCTTTGAGCGTGGTAGGGTAGTAATCAAAGTACAGTGGGAACTCACACGAGACAAATGACGATCCTCAGGTCGATGAACTAACCTGTACACATGTCACCAGGGAACTGCTATCTGACGTCAGGTATAAGACCAACTAGCATGTTCCTGGCGAGTCATGTCCGGTGTACTCATAACCCAATGAGCACCTGTATACATCTTAGGTGAACCAACTGACACCAGTGGCTTATGAGACCGGCCACCGCCCCTCGTCGGGGTCTCGACTGTATACACTAGTATACTCTGGAGTATCGATACCCTGTCTCGAAACTCCCACGACTAGGGACCTTTTAAGGATGTGCTTATAGACTACCAGCTCCCACGTATATGATCGCCCTCATACTGCTGGCAGTCAAGCAAGAATCCTAGAGGCTCTATCAACATGTAAGGAGCGACCTGTCAGGTCACCTAAAGCAGTACACGATGATAAAAATAAACCAGATAGCATACTATCATCTTGAGTAAGACTGTCCTACTGGGATAGGTCCTCCCTCAATCATTGCAATCACGTGTCTGTGATCCAATAATTGACTCTGAGGGCACTATCTCCAACAGAAGATACGATCTCGGTGAATGTTGTAAGCTGTAACGACCGTCTGGGCATGCATGTAGGATGGATCGGGTCAGAGATTTAGAATTTCCTCTCAAACATAAGGAGGGAAAGGTACGACCCAATGTCATCTAGTAAAGTATATGGCTAATTATTGAATCAAAGGCTAGCGATAACACCGGTAGCAATGATGTATGAGACTGCTGGTTGAAGGAGAAAATTTTGTTGGGTTGCTAGATTGCGGCGGGTGAGGAATGAGGAAACTGTTGTTCGTGGATAACCATTATTCGCTAATCTGAAGAAAAGGAGTGCAATTTACTAAATCTACACTGGTATCGTGTATCATTTTGAACCATAGAATGGTTATGCGATGCAACCTCAAATTTAGTGAGGTTTAGTAAAATTTAGCCTACACTATCATTGATCAATTATTAGAAAGAAAAATAATTCTCTATATAGCTTGTTATTCAATGCAATCAATCACATTCGAACCAATATTTTAAGGACAATTATTTACAATAAACAAAAAATAATTAATAATTATTAAAAAAAACACTTTCAATCTCTTCTCGCTAATCTGAAGAAGAGGAGTTGCAAACTGCGCCCCAAAAAAAACACATACCCGTGAATGATTGTGTTCATTATTAAGAGTTCAATCTCTTCCTTTCTATCTCGAATCTCACTATTTGTGTTGAGCTCTCTCTCACTCTCTCAGATCTCATCGCCATCACATTCTCTGTCTTTCTCCCTCTCAGTTCTTAGCCTCGTTCTCTTTCTCTCAATGTCAGGATCTTCATCTGCAGGATTGCCATCAATCGATGAAATTAAGAGGTGCATCCCTTACACCGTGGTGAAATCTATATATATGATGATAGACTACTCTGATTACAAAGGTATTCTCTATCGATTATGAGGGGGTATGAACTGGCCGATGAAGATCGATCGTGAAATCCTGCGGCTCTTGCACTTAGCCCTATTAGATGCACTCTTGTCTCCTCCTGAAGAAGTAACCCATGACCACCACGGGGAAGCAAATCGTCGTCTCCACTTCTTTCATTCTATGGGTCTTCTTTCAGGTCGCAATATCGAGTACTCCGCAAGCTCTCTTTACCGCATTTTTATGCACCGTCGGGCTTTGAACCACTTCGAACCCACTCGAGATACTGCGCTAGGTGATGGGGCCATTGATGCAATTACAGAGCGGAATAATTCTGTAGCTACGGAGCTAAGTAACGTAGAGGATTTATTTTTGAAATTTTAGTAATGAATTATGCCGTTGTTATTGTTCTTTATATCTATTTTTTTGCGTCATTCTCGTGTATGTTGTGGATGGGTGTACCATGTGTGTGTAATATATTGTGTATGAACACGTGTTTGTGTGAGAGAATCAGCTTTTGAATTAAAATGAATTAAAGTGTTATTTTGTAAAGAAATAATCGGGAAAAATAGTACAGCATCTCTTTTATAAATTTTGAATAAAATTCATGTACAAGCATAGTAAAATAATAGCATCCACAGACGGGGCTAACTCAATGCCCAAACGGCGGAGACTCAACGCCCAAACGGCGGAGACACAATCCACGCACAATATAGACGCCCAAACGGTGAAGAACAATAAGCCGGAAACATTAAACAATGTAAAAAAATAACAAATTCATCAAAAAATAATACAACACGAACACTTATGACAATCTAACGAAGTCATCGCACCATCCAAGGTGTCCTCCTCTTCGCTACAGGACATCGAGGCTGTGACGGTCCGGTTTCGGCGGCGGCAGGTGGCTGAGACGACTCTGGCTGTGATGGTCCATGCTTGTACTCATCGGGATGCTGAGACGGCGCCGGCTATCTTCTTCTACATCATGCATACGTGATAGGAATGGCAGGTGCGAACACAGCTGGTGGAGGCACGGGTGGTGCAGGAACAGGTGGCGGAGGCACGTGTGGTACAGGCAAGACCGGTGGATGCGTGAATCCGTGCCTCGTCATCACACTCCTGATCAGGGACTTGATGTTCATAAAGCAACTCACTGAGTCCCTGGTGCCACTAATACCCTCATCCGCTATATCCTCTAACACATAAATGGTATGGACCTATATTGGTGGTAAATAAAATAATGAATTTCATAAAAATAAGATTTTAGTTTTAAAAGGTTTGATATAAACTTACCAGATCTCTCTCTATCGGTTCTCGAGGCGTATATAAGATGGGCGAAAGGGGCGGCTGTGATGACGAATCTGTGGGTAATTATCCAATACCAGGAAAAGTACCGATCTATCGGTATACCTGGTTGTATCTCATCGGCTATGTGGTGTACCCGATCGTACCATCGACCCATCCAAATTTGATACTCCACGAGCCAAGCATCCCTAACTAGCGCTCCACCTTGTCGCGGTGTCTGCTCCACCGCGCTTGGTATGTGCTGCCTCAAACCGAACTGGCGGAGCACACGGTCTGACACGTGCATCTGAATAATATCGTTGCAGACGATCGGCGTCCGCGCATGCCAGAAGCCGGCGCCTGCCAAACAAATGGATGTAGAGTGCTCATCAAGTCATGTGTGTATGGTGTCTACGTAACTGCTACCTCCTCCATGACATCGAACTCATTGCGGTAGAAACGAAGGCTGCGATCCGGTGTCACATCTCATGACCTGAGCACATTCCACTTGCATAGAGATTACACATAAGTTAATATTCCAAAAAAAATTGAAAATTGAAATGTGTGTATAGTTTCAAATACTTATTGGTATCCATATGGCCTTTGGTCATCTAAAGCGAACCGTGTCGTAATGGTCGGGCAACCAATAGAGAGATATGTTCATGACCATATCTGAAATACAATATGATTGTAGGGTGTTTTTCGTCACCCCATTAAGATGGGAATGCGTGCGCGCTTGTCAGGCATACTACAGATTCCCCTTGCCTAGGATAGGTCGGGGTTTATTGATTGTGGGGATCCGAATCTCCGGCAGCCGCGGACTAAGGTGCCGTTAATTACCCCTCTTCTTTGGAGCGAGAGAACTCCGATTGACAGGTTAAACTGGTCATGCGAACTCAATGTGCAGTGTACATGTATTTTGTTTTGGAGGGGGACTTGGATATATCGGGAGCTACGCAGAGTTTTTACGGGGGTTCCGCTATCCGGATAGCGGGCTAGGGGTCAAGGGGGCTAGCAGCGCCCTTACGGGGTGCTGAGCAGCGTCCCGGCCCAAAATTTTTTTTAGAGAGAGACAGTGTTGTGGAGTGTGTGTGTATGTATATGTATATATACATATATAAAATAAAAAAAGGGAAAGGGTATCTAAAGGATGCGTGGGAAAAAGCGCCAGCGCTTTGGGTACGAGCGCTTTGAGCGCAAGAGCGCCAGCGCTTTGGGTGCTAGCGCTCTGAGCGCAAGAGCGCCAGCGCTTTGGGTGCTAGCGCTCTGAGCGTAAGAGCGCTAGCGCACCACGTGTCAGCACGTGGGCGCTAGCGCTCTGAGCGCAAGAGCGCTAGCGCACCACGTGTCAGCACGTGGGCGCTCAGGCGCTAGCGCTTTGGGCGCTAGTGCGCTGAGCTCAAGAGCGCTAGCGTTTTGAGCGCTAGTGCACCACGTGTCAGCACGTGGACGCTCGGACGTTAGCGCTTTGGGCTCTAGCATGCAAGATAGCTAGCGCTTTGAGCGCTAGCGCCCCACGTGTCAGCACGTGGGGCCTCGAGCGGCAAAAGGTACTTGGTCCCTGTAATGGGAGTTGTACTCCCAGAAATGAGCACTTATTATTCTCTGTATATATATATATATATATGAGGAGTTAAACTCCTAGGATGTTTTGAAGCTGATGAGGGGCTTCTCCCCTTGAGCCTTAGTTCTTCCCCAAAGTGGGGTTTCTGGAGATGGGTCTCTTTTTTCTTCCTTTGTTGGACGGATGTTGAAGATCAAGAAATATGAGATTTTAAAAATCTCTTCTTTCTGAGATCTGATGGCATATCTGAGTTCCCCTTTGTGGGTTTTATGGTGAAAAACTATTTAGTTTTGAAAAAAGAAGAGTAAAACTCTTGATTTAATTCAAAAGAAAGAAGAAGGTTTTGGAACCTTGAGAAAGGAGAAAGAGGCACAGGCCCTAATTTCTTTTGGGAATGAAAAGTCTATGCTTTATTCATTATCATGTTGGCTTATATAGGCTTACATATTTACATATAGCCCCTTGGGCTTTACAAAATAGCATTTTGCCTATCTCATGGCTCATGTGCCATTTCTTTTTGCACATAAGCCATGGGCTTACAAAATTTGGCTTTATGCCCATCTTGAATACATTCATGCATAAAAAATTACATCAAAATTATTTATTACATGATTTTTATTTTGGCATGGGGGAGGGCCGGCCGTTTCATGTTCGTACTCGACCTGGGCATGGGCCCACTTGGTTTGGGGTTGACTTTGACTTTGACTTTGACTTGGTCAACCGGGGTGCAATTTTCGACTTCAACAAAGTGCCCCCCCATCAATAAATGCACACCACATATGTGGGTCGTGTGCATGAAATTGATGGATCTTCTTTCACGTGGAAGCGACTTGCTTTGGTTCCCACTATTTGGGATGCACTGCCCTTTTTACGACATGGACGGTCGACGCTTGACGCGTATCCGAGACGGAGTGTCCGTGGTAGACGTTTCCCTAGTCCGGAGTGATTTAGTAGACGTGTCCCCATCACGGAGTGTCGCTGGTCGACGTTTCCCCGAGGCGGAGTGTCGGCTGGTTAACGTATCCCCAAGACAGAGTGTCTGTTGGCTGACGTGTCCCCGGCATGGAGTGTCTGTGTTGGACGTTTCCCCGATACGGAGTGTCGCTGGTCAACGTTTTCCCAAGGCGGAGTGTCGGTTGGTTGACGTGTCCCCAAGACGGAGTGTCTGTTGTCGATGTGCCCCCGGCACGGAGTGTCTGCTTGATGTTTCCCCGAGGCGGAGTATCGGCTGGTTGACGTGTCCCCGAGACGGAGTGTCTGTTGTCGATATGCCCCCGGCACAAAGTGTCTGCTTGACGTTTCCCCAAGGCGGAGTATAGGCTGGTTGACGTATCCCCGAGACGGAGTGTCTGTTGTCGATGTGCCCCCGGCACGGAGTGTCTGCTTGACGTTTCCCCGAGGCGAAGTATCGGCTGGTTGACGTGTCCCCGAGACGAAGTGTCTGTTGTCGATGTGCCCCCGGTACGGAGTGTCTGCTTGACGTTTCCCCAAGGCGGAGTATCGGCTGATTGATGTGTCCCCTAGACGGAGTGTTTGTTGTCGATGTGCCCCCGGCACGGAGTGTCTGCTTGACGTTTCCCCGAGGCGGAGTATCGACTGGTTGACGTGTCCCCGAGACGGAGTGTCTGTTGTCGATGTGCCCCCGGCATGGAGTGTATGCTTGACGTTTCCCCGAGGCGGAGTATCGGCTGGTTGACGTGTCCCCGAGACGGAGTGTCTGTTGTCGATGTGCCCCCGGCACGGAGTATCTGCTTGACGTTTCCCCGAGGCGGAGTATCGGCTGGTTGACGTGTCCCCGAGACATAGTGTCTGTTGTCGATGTGCCCCCGGCACGGAGTGTCTGCTTGACGTTTCCCCGAGGCGGAGTATCGGCTGGTTGACGTGTCCCGAGATGGAGTGTCTGTTGTCGATGTTCCCCCGGCACGGAGTGTCTGCTTGACGTTTCCCGAGGCGGAGTATCGGCTGGTAGACGTGTCCCCGAGACGGGGTGTCGTTGTTGGACGTTTCCCCGATGCGGAGTGTCTATGTTGGACGTTTCCCCGAGACGGAGTGTCGCTGGTTGACGTGTCCCCGAGACGGAGTGTCTGCTTGACGTTTCCCCGTTACGGAGTGTCTGTTGTTTGACGCAGAGGTCGATGTTGGAATTGGTTGATTTGATTTGTTTGATTTGAGTTGGCATCAGCATCGCTATGCTGGAATATGGTACCAGGAGCGAATCATCATCTGTTTTTGAGAGGATTTTGGGATTGGTTTTTTTTTGTCGGTATCTTCATTGCTGCACTGGAATAATGCCAGGAGCAACACATCATTTGCTCCGGGAGGATTTGGGAATTGTTTTTCTTTTCGGCATCTGCATTGCTGCACTGGAATAATGCCAGGAGGAACTCATCATTTGCCCCGGGAGGATTTGAGAATTGGTGGCTTAGGAGACAGGTTTAGATCCCTATCACCTAGGGCTTTTCAATTTTATGGGCCGTAAGGGTCCCATAAAGCATTTTCTCCCTACAAGTCGAAAGGATCGCGTAGGTGTATTTTCTCCTTAGGAGTCGTGGGGACTCCTAAGTGTGTTGCTCCTTTGTGAGTCGTAAAGATCTCACGCGGGAATTTTCTCCTCACAAAACCGAGAGGACTTTGCGAGTGCATTTCATCTCTTTTTTACGAGTTTGCGCCCTTTCGGGTTTTCACAAACTCGCTGGCAGTCCTGCTGTTTTTACTCACGGAGCCCTTTCGGGTTTTCATCCGTGCCCATTTTGCTTGTGGACATACCTTTTTTTTTGAATCTTCACCGCTGGTGGGACTTTGAATGTGGTCTCACCGGCAGGACTTGGGAGAGATTGGGATCGTTTTACGCCCGTGGATTGTATACGGTTTTGCAGGATGTATGATCCAGACCGTATGTCACGCCCCGCTTCCCAGAGTACGCCGAATTGGGCATGTGACATAGCCAACCATGCTACCTGTGGGTAGGAAGTATCCATCCACAGTCACATTACGGCTGTAGAGATATCAAGAACAAAATAAAACTATCTAAAACATGTCCATAATCCAGAATAACAGGAGTCAATAATAAATAAATGCGGAAGCAAATGATCCAATACAAATAACTGAAAAGTATGTCCCGTAATGCGGGCTCACATCAGGAAATAAATGCAGGAAATAAAACTAACTACTACTGAACTCACAGCTCAGCCTGCTGGCTGAAGTACTCCTGCTCGGACTGCAACAGCGGTACGGAATCTGGGCGATGCAAAATCCAGACGTCAGCGCGTCGTGTCATCAAGTAATATAATATAAACAGGGTAACAGGCAATGCAATATAACATGAATAAAACAAGGGTAACAATAATATGAATCAATCAGTGCAGGGTAGTGTGCAGCGGGTAAACTAAACTGTTCTATCAGGTTTTCTATTCTAAAGTCTTTAAAATCAATTGATGAATCATCGATGTAACTCAATAGTATCCCGTACATACCCGGGACCACGGCCACAATATTCTCGACTGCAGCCGAGACATGCCGCTAGGCACAAAACAGGAATGTGTACACTCGATAGTATCCCGTACATACCCGGGACCACGGCCACAATATTCTCGGTTGAAACCGAGACATGCCGCTAGGCACAAAACAGAAATGTGTACACTCAATACAGGTAGTGAACTGTCGAGTTACAAGTCAGATTTCACCTTTGATTTCCCCATACCCCAAGTTATATGTGTATGTCAAGTCAGGTATCCAGTAATCAAGAAACTAATGCCAACACAGGATCAGGTAAACAGGTTTGTCTGGATAGACAACAGGAACGGTCCATGAGGACTACATGTTATGTTTGTTGGCATTAGACACAAGATCAGGTAACAGGTAAAGCCATGGTACATCAGGTCAAGCCAGGTAATGTATAAAGGTGTCATGTCATGTCAAGAGTGTACGGTACCATGCCATGTCAAGTAGGAAGTGTAACAGGTCATGTCAGGAAGCACAAAATGTCATGTGGGTGCTCATAATCAACTAACATAAGCATGTGTATAAATAAACAAGCATGAGTACTATCAGAACAATAAACTGGAACATGTAATATGATATGCAAATAAATATAATTTCAAGGATATGGATGCACAGTTATCGATTAGGGTTACATTTATAGTTCTAATATTAATTAGGATGCAATTTATTAAACATGGAGTGTTAACATCACACTATTATGTAGTAATGTGATCTATGGATGCAATTATATGTATCTTAAATGCGATGGATGCAAACGGGTATCCGAAAAGTTATAAAACTATAAAATGGTAATGTGGGATGTACAAGTAAGCAATATGTGATATAAATATTGATATAATAATATTAATATGGATAGCATATTCAAAGCGATTAACAACTATAAAAGTGGTATTGATTAACCATGCACAAGAAAGTTCCGTTCAGAAATTCAGCGTCATCCTAATTTGTAAAATAGCTTAAAAATAACAAACGTTCTCCAAAAGGGACGTGTCTTATACCAAAACAAAGATAATTCAATAAGGTTTTCAGTTTTATAAGTATAAGCATCTCAGGTTTTCCCTACAAAAAGTTATGAACATTCGAAGTTGAAAGTTTGCTGCTGGAATTTCCCTGGACAGCAGTTTGGAGACATTTTCATTTGCATTTTACGTTATTTAAACAATTTATTTTGCAAGTAAATATTTCAAAGAGTTATAGTATTCTGAGTTAGCTTCGTAACGAACTAAAGAATGTATACTAATGATTTTTCTATGATTTATAATGAATTTTATAAGATAAGGTGTACAGTAAATTTCAGATTTGTCATATCCGATTTTTCAACGACGTTTCATGTGTAAACTATAAGATTTTCAAATGTATAACATTATAAAATGAAGATTATAAACTAATTAAAGATAATAATAATAAATATTATGACGATATATATTTTAATTGATATGGATGCAGTATAATGTAATCTAGTATGTCACAAGATAAGTTTTCATGATCTAGATTTAATATGATATAAACGGATGCAAACGGAACATCGAAACGTTATAAAATTAAACATGGGGCACTAGATTTAAACTATAGGTATGGTATTTATTTAAATAGGTATAAAATGAATTATATAGCATGTAGCAAGATTAACTTGCCTCGATGGGTCGAGAATCGGGAAAACGGAACGTTAACCGTCGGCGGGGAAAACTCGCGACGGGCGCACGGTTCACGGAATGAACCCAAACGACGAACAAAGGAACCACACGGGTCGAGGTACCTCGCTGGAACGTCGAGAAGCGTCACCGGCACGACGGAATTCCGGCAACAAAAGAACAGTTAAAAAAATGAGAAACGAGACATGAAGCAAAAAGAGAAAGAATGATAAAGAGAAGTACGAGAGAATATATGAGAAAGAGAGAGAGAGAAAAAGTGGAGAGAGAGAGAGAGAGAGAGCTGCAGGTGGGGGCCCACGGAATTAAAATGAACGCGATTGGCTAAAGGGGAATCGTTAGTTAGGGATAAATATTAATTAAAGATTCAAAACATTTTAAGGAACAGTAGGATATATATATATAGGTTAATTTAAAGATTTAATAGATAGGTAATGAACAGTAAGATATCAGGTTAGTTAGAAAAATATATGCGATGGTTTTAATAATATTAAAATTTGGGATTTTGGTGCCAAATAAAACATTTTCAATTCGCGCCCGGGTCGGGTCCAAAAATTTGAAATTGAAATAATAGGATTTTAAGCGGGATCCAAATTTTAAAATTAAGTGTTTTATGATCAAAAAGCATACCCCAAAACGGATACACGTACGTGCACGTAGCCGTCCAAACTCGCCCGTTTCACGGAACGGAATGAGAACACAATGCACGGACGCTACCACGAGGCTAGGGGTGTCAAGTAGGCCAAGATGAATATTTTCAATTTTATTTTAGATGCCAAAATTTGTTATATGTAGAAATGACTTTGCCGGGTAAATTTTATAGTAAGCAACAAACAAGCAAGTTAAATGAAATGAGTACCACAATATGCTCAAACAGTAACAGAAAATAGCAGTATTGGGCTCGGGTGTTACATTATACCCAACTACAAAAAGAATTTCGTCCTCGAAATTCCAAGAATACAAGATAGAAAACTACAGGAAAAGGTGAGGAAACTTCTGCCGGATCTCATCTTCTCGTTCCCAAGTGGACTCTCCATGCGAGCGATTACCCCAAGAAACAAGCACAAGGGGGATAACCTTGTTTTTAAGAACCTTTTCCCTTCGATCCACGATTTCAATCGGTCGCTCCTCAAAAGTCAAGTCTTCCCGTACTGTTAGCTCCGAATGATCCAAAACGTGTGTTTCATCTCGAACATACTTACGGAGTTGAGATACGTGAAACACATCGTGCACATTTGCCAAGGACTGCAGTAACGCCAAACGATACGCTACCTCACCAACACGCTCCACGATCTCAAGGGTCCAACGAATCGAGGACTAAGCTTTCCTCGACTTCCAAAATGAATCACCCCTCTAGTCGGTGATATCTTCAAGAATACCAAATCACCCACGGCGAACTCTAGAGGTCTTCCTGACGTATCTACCCAACTCTTCTGTCGGTCCTGTGCTGCCTTCATATGATTTCTGATAGGGTTAACCTTCTCAACTGTCTGCACAACCAAATCTGGTCCCAATAATCTTCGTTCACCGACATCATCCCAACAAACAGGTGAACGGCATTTACGACCATACAAAGCTTCAAATGGAGCCATCTGAATAGTTGCTTGGAAACTATTGTTGTAAGAAAACTCCACCAAGTGTAGGTGGTCCTCCCAAGACCCCTTGAAGTCCAACATGCATGCTCTCAACATATCCTCAAGTGTTTGGATCGTTCTCTCCGACTGACCATCAGTTTGAGGATGATAAGCTGTGCTAAACTTCAATCGAGTCCCCAAACTTTCCTGTAAACTCCGCCAAAAGTGTGATGAGAATCGAGTGTCCCGATCGGACACGATGCTCACTGGTACTCCATGCAATCTTACAATCTCTTGCATGTACCGCTCTGCCAAAGTCTCTGTTGATTGACCAACCCAAAAAGGAATAAAGTGAGCTGCCTTGGTCTACCGATCAACAATCACCCATACTGCATTGTTGCCCTTTGGACTCCGCGGTAAAGCCGTCATGAAATCCATGGTTATATGTTCCCACTTCCACTGAGGAATCGGAAGTGGTTGCAACAAACCAGCAACCCTTTGGTGTTCAGCCTTAACTTGCTGACACACCAAGCACTTAGCCACAAAGCGAGCAATCTCCCGCTTCATGCCTTCCCACCAGAAATGCTGTCGAATATCTCGGTACATCTTTGTACCTCCTGGATGTACAGAATAAGCTGAACTGTGTGCCTCCTTCATAAGCTCTTCACGAACATCACCCTCTGGCACACACAAACGGCTACCATACCTCAACGAACCATCTTCGTGGATCAATAAATCTGTTCGTAGCCCGGCTTCAACCTGCTCTCGAAACTTTTGCAGTCTAGGATCCTGCGATTGTGCTGCTTTAATTTTCTCAATTAAAGACGACTGTACTTGCAATTGCATCAACTGTCCCGTAGAACGCGGTAGCACAACTTCCAAGTCAAATCTTCGAAAATCTGCAATGATCTCCCTCTGCGTAGTTAACACCTGAATTGCTGGTAACCGACTAAGCGCATCCGGCACGACGTTAACCTTTCCCGGATGGTACTTAAGATCAAGGTCATAGTCGGCCATCATCTCCAACCATCTACGCTGCCTCATATTCAACTCCTTCTGAGTGAACACATACTTCAAACTCTTATGATCTGTAAAAACTTCGACTCTCTCGCCCAAAAGGTAGTGTCTCCAAATCTTCAAAGCGAAGATCACAGCCGCAAGTTCCAAGTCATGAGTTGGATAATTCTTCTCATGGGTCTTCAGTTGTCTTGATGCGTATGCTACGACCTTCCTATGCTGCATCAAAACACATCCCAATCCCATCCCAGATTCGTCGCTGTGAATCACCAATCCTCCGGAATTGTCTGGCACGGTCAGAATAGGGGCGGTTATCAACTTCTGCTTCAACGTCTCGAAAGCTAACGCACACTTATCCGTCCGTACAAAAGGTACCTCCTTGCGCGTAAGCTTGGTTAACGGCTCCGCCAGACGAGCAAAGTTCTCCATAAATCTTCTGTAATACCCGGCGAGTCCAAGAAAGCTTCTTATCTCCGCAACATTTTTTGGAATCGGCCAATCATGAACTGCTGCAATCTTTTCGGGATCGACGGCGATTCCATCGCCCGACACGACATGCCCCAGAAACTTCACTTCCTCCAGCCAAGATTCGCACTTACTCATCTTCGCATACAATTTCTCCTGTCTCAATGTCTGCAGTGCGATCTTCAAATGCTCAGCATGCTCCTCAAAATTCTTCGAGTAAATCAGAATATCGTCAATGAATACCACAATAAACTAGTCCAAGAACGGTGAAAAGATTCGGTTCATCAAGTCCATGAATACTGCCGGCGCATTCGTTACTCCGAAGGGCATCACCAAGTACTCGTAATGTCTATACCGAGTTCGAAACACCGTCTTGCAAATATCTTCTGCTTTCACTCGGACCTGATGATATCCGGATCGCAAATCCAACTTCGAGAATACCCTCGCGCCACTAAGCTGCTCAAAAAGTTCTCCAATGCGAGGGATCGGATACTTGTTCTTAATAGTCACCCGGTTTAATTCTCGATAGTCGATGCACATCCTTCTTGTGCCATCCTTCTTCTTTACTAGAAGAACTGGAGCTCCCCAAGGCGAGTTACTGCTTCGAATCCAACCCTTTTCAAGCAATTCAGCAACCTGTTTCTTTACTTCTTCCAACTCTACTAGCGCCATTGGATAATACGCTTTAGATACTGGCGCTGCACCAGGAATAAGATCAATTGCGAACTCCACGTCTCGCTTTAGCGGTAAACCCGATATATCTTCAAACACGTCCATAAAATCACGAACAACAGCCGGCTCTTCACTTTCATCACTTCCATTGATGCAAGAATATTATTTGTCGGCCTAGCCCTAAACTCGACTAGCCCGACAGAACTGCTTCCTTAACGCAACTGCTGTCTGCTGCAAACTCCCTTTCATCCCAGATAAACTCTGCTGCTCTTGGCTGCTGCAAGTATTTGTGAGAAAGTGGTCAAACCCAGGGAGACAATCTGCTTCTGGATGTCTACGTCCAGTCTGCGCATGAACCTTCGTGCCCTGTCTGCATCGTTGGCAACTAAAGGTCCAGCGAAACTACCGAGTCTCATCCATTCTGCTACATGCACATCTACGGGTGCTCCCTTCTGCTTTAGTCCGATGAACTTCTCTTCCATTTCCTCCCGTGCAGTCCACGGGAAGAACTTCTCCAGGAAACTCTTCGAAAAATCCGCCCACTTGATCGGCTTGGGCAAACGGTTCTCTTCTACAAGCCACCATTCTCGGGCGTAATCCACTAGCTGAATGCGTACCACAACAACTTTTTTTGTCATCTGGAATCTGTGCCGCAAAAAGCAAGTTCTCTGTGTCAACTAGCCACTGCTCCACTGGCAACGGCTCCTTTAAACCAGTAAATGTAGACGGACCCAACCGCCTGAAATCTGCTACGGTCCCTACTCGGTCAACTGGTCTAGCTCTAACATTGTTCACAGACAGCTGAACGATCTGCAAACCTTCCCGAAACGAGTCTGCTTGCTGCTAGATCAGCTCGGTCTATTTCTTTGATTCTCCAGCATTCCTCTTATCACTCCAAGCATGGCGGCTTCGTCCACACGCCTCTGGTATGTCTTCAATTTCTTACCGGCCATATTCCTAAACTCAAAATACCCAACATTAGCATGATGATAGATTTTGAATATAGATCAAGGCTAGAACTCCAAGATACTTAAATAGAGTACCGCATTGTAACTATGCCGCGGTATCATAGCCACAATTACATAACTCCGTCCAAGTCGCCTAAGTCCTAGAGATAACAAGGAATCAGGTTTTCAAATCGATATGCAAAGGAAGTTTGCACATCGTAAAAGATATAATCAGGAAGAACGTGATACAAGAATGGTAAAACGGTCAAGGTGGCAAGACATGTTTCCTAAACACGGGTATTCTGATTCGTGTATTGGGTACAATACCCAACTACAAAAGAATCAACTTGACTATCCTATGTCTCTGATACCAAAAGAACCATGTCATGCCCCGCTTCACAGAGTACGCCGAATTAGGCACGCGACATAGCCAACCATGCTACCTGTGGGTAGGAAGTATCCATCCACAGTCACATTACGGCTGTAGAGATATCAAGAACAAAATAAAACTATCTAAAACATGTCCATAATCCAGAATAACAGGAGTCAATAATAAATAAATGCGGAAGAAAATGATCCAATACAAATAACTGAAAAGTATGTCCCGTAATGCGGGCTCACATCAGGAAATAAATGCAGGAAATAAAACTAACTACTACTGAACTCACAGCTCAGCCTGCTGGCTGAAATACTCCTGCTCGGATTGCAACAGCGGTACGGAATCTGGGCCATTCAAAACCCAGACGTCAGCGCGTCGTGTCATCAAGTAATATAATATAAACAGGGTAACAGGCAATGCAATATAACATGAATAAAACAAGGGTAACAATAATATGAATCAATCAGTGCAGGGTAGTGTGCAGCGGGTAAACTAAACTGTTCTATCAGGTTTTCTATTCTAAAGTCTTTAAAATCAATTGATGAATCATCGATGTAACTCAATAGTATCCCGTACATACCCGGGACCACGGCCACAATATTCTCGGCTGCAGCCGAGACATGCCGCTAGGCACAAAACAGGAATGTGTACACTCGATAGTATCCCGTACATACCCGGGACCACGGCCACAATATTCTCGGTTGAAACCGAGACATGCCGCTAGGCACAAAACAGGAATGTGTACACTCAATACAGGTAGTGAACTGTCGAGTTACAAGTCAGATTTCACCTTTGATTTCCCCATACCCCAAGTTATATGTGTATGTCAAGTCAGGTATCCAGTAATCAAGAAACTAATGCCAACACAGGATCAGGTAAACAGGTTTGTCTGGATAGACAACAGGAACGGTCCATGAGGACTACATGTTATGTTTGTTGGCATTAGACACAAGATCAGGTAACAGGTAAAGCCATGGTACATCAGGTCAAGCCAGGTAATGTATAAAGGTGTCATGTCATGTCAAGAGTGTACGGTACCATGCCATGTCAAGTAGGAAGTGTAACAGGTCATGTCAGGAAGCACAAGATGTCATGTGGGTGCTCATAATCAACTAACATAAGTATGTGTATAAATAAACAAGCATGAGTACTATCAGAACAATAAACTGGAACATGTAATATGATATGCAAATAAATATAATTTCAAGGATATGGATGCACAGTTATCGATTAGGTTTACATTTATAGTTCCAATATTAATTAGGATGCAATTTATTAAACATGGAGTGTTAACATCACACTATTATGTAGTAATGTGATCTATGGATGCAATTATATGTATCTTAAATGCGATGGATGCAAACGGGTATCCGAAAAGTTATAAAACTATAAAATGGTAATGTGGGATGTACAAGTAAGCAATATGTGATATAAATATTGATATAATAATATTAATATGGATAGCATATTCAAAGCGATTAACAACTATAAAAGTGGTATTGATTAACCATGCACAAGAAAGTTCCGTTCAGAAATTCAGCGTCACCCTAATTTGTAAAATAACTTAAAAATAACAAACGTTCTCCAAAAGGGATGTGTCTTATACCAAAACAAAGATAATTCAATAAGATTTTTAGTTTTATAAGTATAAGCATCTCAAGTTGTCCCTACAAAAAGTTATAAACATTCGAAATTGAAAGTTTGCTGCTGGAATTTCCCTGGACAGCAGTTTGGAGACATTTTCATTTGCATTTTACGTTATTTAAACAATTTATTTTGCAAGTAAATATTTCAAAGAGTTATATTATTCTGAGTTATCTTCGTAACGAACTAAAGAATGTATACTAATGATTTTTCTATGATTTATAATGAATTTTATAAGATAAGGTGTACAGTAAATTTCAGATTTGTCATATCCGATTTTTCAACGACGTTTCATGTGTAAACTATAAGATTTTCAAATGTATAATATTATAAAATGAAGATTATAAACTAATTAAAGATAATAATAATAAATATTACGACGATATATATTTTAATTGATATGGATGCAGTATAATGTAATCTAGTATGTCACAAGAAAGTTTTCATGATCTAGATTTAATATGATATAAACGGATGCAAACGGAACATCGAAACGTTATAAAATTAAACATGGGCACTAGATTTAAACTATAGGTATGGTATTTATTTAAATAGGTATAAAATGAATTATATAGCATGTAGTAAGATTAACTTGCCTCGATGGGTCACGAATCGGGAAAACGGAACGTTAACCGTCGGCGGGGAAAACTCGCGACGGGCGCACGGTTCACGGAATGAACCCAAACGACGAACAAAGGAACCACACGGGTCGGGGTACCTCGCTGGAACGTCGAGAAGCGTCACCGGCACGACGGAATTCCGGCAACAAAAGAACAGTTAAAAAAATGAGAAATGAGACATGAAGCTAGAAGAGAAAGAATGATAAAGAGAAGTACGAGAGAATATATGAGAGAGAGAGAAAAAGTGGAGAGAGAGAGAGAGAGAGAGCTGCAGGTGGGGGCCCACGGAATTAAAATGAACGCGATTGGCTAAAGGGGAATCGTTAGTTAGGGATAAATATTAATTAAAGATTCAAAACATTTTAAGGAACAGTAGGATATATATATAGGTTAATTTAAAGATTTAAAAGATAGGTAATGAACAGTAAGATATCAGGTTAGTTAGAAAAATATATGCGATGGTTTTAATAATATTAAAATTTGGGATTTTGGTGCCAAATAAAACATTTCCAAATCGCGCCCGGGTCGGGTCCAAAAATTTGAAATTGAAATAATAGGATTTTAAGCGGGATCCAAATTTTAAAATTAAGTGTTTTATGATCAAAAAGCATACCCCAAAACGGACACACGTACGTGCACGTAGCCGTCCAAATTCGCCCGTTTCAC